>CM070525.1:0-1432500 GCA_036346145.1 Olyra latifolia | reverse complement strand
ATGAAGTCACGGTGACTTCGACTGCATAGCTGCGGAGGTACCTTGCGAGGCAGTAGCGACGATTTCGACAAGTATGGGCAGCCCCAACTCCTCATTGCACAGATCCTTGAGCCTCTCGAGGCCGCCTTCGCCGGAGCAGCACGTGTCGAGCACCATGCACAGCGGGTCCAGGACTCCCGTATCCCTAACCCTCGCGAGCTCCCGCAGCGCCCCGGGGAAGAGCGCGCTCCAGACTGCGGCGCAGTGGTGCTCTCCGGCGAGCGCGGCGTTGGCCAGCGCCTGGAGCGCGGCGCGCGCGACATCGGCGGATAGGGACGGAACTGATAGGGCGGAGGAGGCGACCGCGGTGGGGCCCGAGAGGAGGATGAACGTGTCCTGGTTCAGGGCATCGCCGGCGAGGAGATTGCGAAGCAGGCGGAGGCGGAGGAGGAGGAGGCGTTGAGGTGAGACTGGCAGGAGGTGGAGGGTGTCGGCGAGAGCGTCAGAGAGGGCGGCCCGGCCCTGCGGGGTTCTGGATGCTTCTAGAAGCGCGGTCAGAGTCTCCTCGTCTTCGATCTCCTCGGCTCGCGACATTTTCTTCTCTTGGAAGGGAAAGGGTCTTGCTTCTTCCTCATCCATCCTCTCTCCCACCTCTCTCCGACGAGCTCCTCCGGCCGCGCGGGCCCGAGGCGGCAGCGGCGGCGGCGGAGCAGGGCGGAGGCGGGCGGCGTGGGAGGCGAAGCAGGGCGGCGGCGGCGGGAGAGATAGAGAGAGAGAGAGAGAGAGAGAGAGGGAGGAGGAGGCGCTCAGGATGGACCGACCATAGAGGGGAAGGAGGATGGCTGCGATCGGCTGTGGTGGGCAGCGGCGGATCGACGGCGACGGGCGGCGACGCTAGAGAGAGGGCTCGGTGATTTGGAACGACCAGCGGATGGGGAACGCACGGGCAGGGGAGGGGCCGCTGTTTTTTTTTGATTGTGGGGCCGCTGTTGATTTGCGCCGGAGAGATGGCCGGAGGGGGAGCGTATTTTAGTCAACCATCAAAATGATACGTTTACAACGCAAATTACAATGGTATAATAATAATTTTATGTTTTGTAATAACATTTTTACGAAATCAACACTTAATAATTATAATTGTATGTATTCAACTAATCCTCTTTAATACGAAATAATCTAGTATTTACCATTGCAAAGACTGAGAGTAACAAATGATGAAATCTTCATTATGTGACATTACCTACTTTATTAACCATTTTAATCTCTATAATAATAATAAGGGGAAATTGCATCCATACCATTACACAGTCCGAATATCTTAAAAATGCCACTGCAAAGTGGAAAATAGCTCTATTATTATTATAAAGTCAGATTCCTTCCAAAAAATGGCATTACTAATGTTCTCATACTTTTTTAGGACAAAATTACCCTTCCCTTCTTCCTCTACCCCTCCTCACTCTTCTCTTCCTCCTTCGGCCACCATCGCTCCATTTCTACTCCCTCTCCGGCTGGATCCTCCTCCCCCTTTGGCCTCCTCCTCCCTCGTCAACAGCGAGAACACCCAGATGCACTCACCGTGGATGTCGTCGATGAGCTTGTTGTGGACATTGTCAACGAGCTCACTGTGGCACGAGCGGAGGAGCTTGGGGCCAGGGAGACACCGGCGTCAGCGAAGGAGCTCGTGGCTAGGAGAGGTAGAATCACGGAAGGAAAAGGCCAAGGCCGGGGAGGCAGAGGAGCTCGGACTAGGGACGGGGAGATGGCGGCACACCTAGAAGAGCTCGGGTCGAGGACAGGGAGGCAGCAGTGGCATGCGGAGGAGCACGGAGGAGGATGGGGTGGCAGCGGCACACCCGAACGAGCTTGGAACGTGTCGGGACCCTAAATGAAGCAACTTGGTGACCCTCATGCTATATTGGTCCAGGATCAATTCTAGTGCGTACAAGTGACATCATCAGTGTATATCATTACAATACTTCACAAAAGTGACATTAATTATTATGAATCCTTACAAAAAAAGAAGCAAAGCCACGCAGGGCTGAATAAATAAATCCATCAGAATACTTATTGCAGCATAGTGGAAATAATAAAGATGAACTCAAATAAATGTCCCATCATGAGCCACAGACATCTGACTAGGAAACACATCCAACTACTTGCTGTCTTGAATAAACTCCTCCTCAAACAGCGGTGAGGATTCTTCCACTTCTTGTCCTGTCAGATGGAATAGGCAGTCCACAAACAGTTTGCAAAATAAGTATAGACGAATATTCAGCGAATTGCACACAGTGGAATGATGCATTTTTAACCTTTATATGCAAGTTTTGTACAACAGAATGGCTAATGGTTATCTTGTATAATCAGCATTTTACAAAGACGTAATAGAATAATACATTCCAAAGCAATTGAATAAAATATTTGATAAACCTGTAATTGATCATAAGCATTGGCACAAAGCCTAATAACCTGCACCCAGCAGTCCATGCTCAAGTATAATCAAGCATTACCCATAACCGCTGTCACGACTATTCGAATAGTTTATTAACACTCTGTAGAGGGCGCACATCTTTACCCATAAGATACTCATATCTCAACCTCTGACCAGGAAGTAGACACTCGTAACCTAACAGTTATGGAACTAAACATTGGCATGTGACCCTCTTGATACCTACTATGTTATCCAGAGCTAAACATCTGGATTACTGGGATCACGTAGTAGCATAGCAGCAACACTTGGACGATGGCCCTCATAAGCTCGGGGTGGATGGTGGCGGTGGTGATTGCTTGTTGGAGCTATTGGACAGAGCAAAACACGGCGGCATGCTATAATGAGTTTAGGACCTAATTGACGGGTCGTGGAGCATCTAGAGGACATGAGGAGCACATTGGTGCCACTGGGTTGGCAGGGGCATGCTTATAGCAAGCTAGCCATGCGGTTACACCTTGGGCGGCACCCGGCCATGGCGCGACGGCGGTTCGGGTAGGTTCGGGTCTGCTGGCTTGGGCGTAGGAGTATCCTGGGAGTATGAGAAAGCTAGTGATGGCGTTAGTTTTGATCAAGGAGGTCTACAACACGCTAGCACACCGTAAGCTTTGGAGCTCGGGGCGGCGGCTCTGATAGCGATGACGGCCTGAGGTGAATTTGTCTGGTGCGGCGCTTGGAGAAGATTAAGGGAAGTTCTAAGAAGCTTGTGGGTGCATGCAATCGAAGCTATCCAGATTAAGTGCAATGAATTTGGAAATTCATGGTGGCGGCCAAATTAGGAAAAAATGGCGATTAGGGCTTACCGGCAACACTTCAGTGACAGCGATGGCTCGAGGAGGATCCTAGGGTGCCAGGAAGCACTCGGTTGCGAGAGAGTGAGGGAGAGATGAAGGAAAATGGTTGTTTGGCTTCCACTATGGGAGGCGGTGCTGCAACTTGGACTAGGAGCAACAACGGCGGTTGTTGGATGTATACTGTAACATCCTAAAAATTTGTGAGTTCCAAAGTACTTTGTTTTACCTTAGATATAATTTAAAGAAGTTAGTTTTATATTTTTCTCACAACTAAAAATAATTAAAAGATCAATTTCTAATTAACCTAGAGCACCAAAAAAATTTTATAAGAAGAAATATAAGTGAGCAATGCTTGATAAAATTTTGGTGCGTCCTAAATGCTTCAAGGGATATTTGAGTTTTTTCTCAGATTTTTCAAAAGTCTTTTCATATTTTTAAACCCAAGAAAACATTAAATTAGCTTTTCTAAAAAAGGAAAAGGGTTTTCTTTTCTTTTTCGCGAGATAGGCGACGTGGCTCGATCTGGGCCGTTGCTTGGAGCATGTGCGCTTAGCGGGTCATTAATTGCCACTTATCCGAGCCAACCGATACGTGCGTTTCTGGGCCGCTAGATCTCACGACGTGACGCGAGCAGAGTCGTCGGTTCCACCGCCACCACCTTCTTCGTCTCCACGTGGGACTTGGCCTCGCCGTTGGGCCACCGAGGGTCGAGCCATGGAATCTGAGCCTAGTCAGGGTTTCTCATACCTATTTAAGCCTCGGATTCGTGTCACCAGAGTCTTCTCATCTTCTTTCTGCCGCCAATTCGAGCCAAGGAAGTCATAGTCGTCGTTGAGGCAATTGAGGGCGATTTCGAACCAAGGAGCTTCGGTGGTCGATTTCGCCACCGCCGGAAAGCCTTAGCATCCAATTTTTAGTCTACCATCGTGTTTTGGCCTTGCGATCACCGTCGTAGCATCAATTTGCACCAGAAAGCGTCGAGGTGGCGTCACCGCAAGGGTTTAGCGCCGGCGCCGTGGTTCGGGTCGCCGACGCCACCAGGAGGTTCCAGGAGCTGATTTTCTCCTCGGTGAGGATTCTGGTAGTCCCTAGATCCCAAGCCCGTGCTCAATTTCTATCTAGGATTGCCGTAGCATCGTTTTTGGCGTAAGCTGTAGAGCGTCGTCGCCTCGGGCCGTCTCAGCTCGCCGGTGGTGGCAAATGGTCCCAGGAGGTAGGTGATGCCAAGAGCTACCCGTAGAGCCCAAGAGCGTGCGATTTGGTGCTCTATAGCGCGAGAACGGGGTCTCCGGCCTAGCACCACCGTGTTGGGTCCAAGCGCCGCCAGTTCTTCAGGTTTCGGTGGCGCCGCTGTGACGTGGTGCACTCGCAACCGTTGGATCTGGGTTGGACAGTGCGAGATCGCGTGGGTTTAAATCGGATCGTTCTCATAGACTGGGTTCGCGGTGAACTGTGCCACTGACATATAGGGCCTATATGTCAGGGGGAGCGGGACGCACCGTGAGCGCGCGTGTAGAGTTGCGTAGGCTGAGTCTGCCATGGGCCGTGTCGCTGACCTGTGGGGCCCATCTGTCAGGTGCGCGTGGAGTATTTATTAAAAACTGAAATTTAATTCTAGAAATTATTTTAATTAGTTTTAAATCGGTTAAAGTTTGTAAAATTAATATCTTTTAATCCATAAGTCCAAAAATAACCATTCAAGTCTCTAAAAATTTAAAAAAATGAGAACTATCTGTTTATAAATTTTATTTAATTTTTCATAAATTATTTATTTGTTGTTTGGATTTTTATTTGCTATTTATTATGTAGAAATGATTGCTTTGGAAGGTATGTAAGGAGAAGATTTTGCTACATGTGAAGAGTGGAATTGGCACCAAGGCAAGTCGTACATAGCCCTTGATCATATTGATCCCATTTTCAAATAAAATGGGTTCATTTATAAACATGCATTGTTATATTGTAAGATTTATCCAATAAACACGCTAATATACTCGAAGTATTGTAATGGTATGCACTGATGAAGTCACTTATGTGCATTGGACTTGATTCTGAAACAGTGTAGCATGAGGGTCACCAAATTGTAAAGTTTGGGGTCTCGACATACACAACGGTGGATAGGCTTGGAGTGACGCACACGCCATGCAGCTGGTTAGGTCGAACGCGCGGCACGCGCCAACGCTTAGGATAGAGTGTGCTCGGCTCGGGTGCGACGTCGAAGACTGTTTCTGGGAAGGAAAACAGATTTTCCAAATCGGGTAGGGTTGCCGAATCGGGAAGCTTCCTAATCGGGTATTTACAGGGTTAAAAAGGATTAATGATTTTTCTATTCGATAGTAATTGCAAATAAAGGTTAGAAAATAATTGGTAGCTCAAAAAAACCCCTGGGTTAATAAAATTAGGAAGATTTATAATATATAATTTGTTTTGGCATTTGACAAATATTTATTTTATGTAAATTTTAAATAATTCCTTTAATGCCTTTATTGGCTATAAATAAATTAATTATCATAAAATATAGTAAAAATATCCTTGAGTTCAGAAAAATATGGATATTCCATTTGTATCATTTTTTGATGTTTTAAACATATTTATTTTATGATATTTTTAAATATCCTTTAATGCCATGTATTGATTAAATTTATAAATCCTAGAATTATCAAGGAAAATATAAGAAAACTATTTTTGGGTTCACAAAATTATTAGTATTCCATTTATGTAATTTAATTGATATTTTGAGAAGATATTATTTTCCATAGATTATTAATTATCATGAAAGGCTTTAAATCCTCATATTTTAATTTGGTAAGACTTTATATTAAATAGGAATAATTCATTTCATACAATCGAAAGATCAAAAGTTTTAGAATATACCACTCTGCCCCACTGTCATAGACACAGGGGGTCCCACCCGTCAATGAGACAGGATGTTATTTTCCAAAATTTTGATCTTTCATGGTGGTATGCAACGAATTCTCTTATAAAAATATGGGAAAAACTATATGCACATAAAACATTCATGGGTTATGGTTATATGGTTTAATTTTGTTTTTACCTTCTATTTTATGTTGCTCCTCCTTGAAGTCCTTTTTAAATATAATTTGTATATCCACTCTTTATAGATGTATAAGGGAATTAGAATTAGAAGAGGTTTAGTCTTCTTAATCTCTATTTTATTACTCTTTGTATAAATGACCTAGATCACCACTTTGTTTTATGGGATCTAGAAACTAGGAGGTTTAAGGGTGTACATGTGTGTGTGCACACTTATACAGGTATACACCTTGTGTTATCTAATTCTATGGCAAAGACTATGGGCTAGTACTTCTAACTTGACCTAAGAGGATATACAAGACTGGGTTTTATTGGTTACATCTGGTTTATGTGGTTTGATTGCTTGGCAAGGGAGAGAACACTTAGGGTTGTCAATAATTTGCATGTTTAAGTATACCCCTATTATCACATGTGACATAGGACACTAGGGTAGGAGGATCATAAGTGATACTAATCTTCTCTGACAAAGAGATGGTGTTTGAGGAGTAATTCTGGCTAGAATTCAAGGCACACAGGAGTCCTAACATATCTGGACTTGGGTTTATCTAGATCAGCTAGGTGTAAAGGAAAATGATCAAAGGTAGCAATTGGTTTAATAATGGAAAGATTGATATCCCAAGCAATAGGATAACATTAGAAAAGAATCTATATGGTATAAACCTTAAGTCTTTCTAACTATGCTTCTACTTCATATTAATTTAGCAAATAATTCCTACAGCTTATTAGAAATACATCTTTTTAAGGTATGGGGTTCAACTTTAGTACTTAAGGTTTTATGAGAACACTAAAAAAATACAGTTGTTACTCTAACAAGCTTTTAGAGAGTTTCCAATATTTCATGTGTGCAATTAGAGTTTTAGTTCGCGAAAAAATTTTATGCTCAAAATTTAGGGATGTTATACAGGTTGTCGTCAATTAGAACGAATAGTAGATTCCCTTCAGGGCACTACCACCGGTACGCTTGACCAAATGAGCAAGCTCCGTGGTGATGGAGGGACCTCGCATCTGCTGGATGAAAACTAACTGTGATGGCGCAGTGTCATGTCCCTATTGTTTTGACCCTAGCTAAGTCGTGGCATCGTCTGGGTAAAGGTGGGCAGGTTCTGCAGAACTGATACAAATAAATCATCGATGTACCGTGCCTCCGGGATACGAAGCTGTGTTAATGGGTGATCCCAGATATCAAGGCTTCAATAGATTTTCCTCTTACTTCAGTTATTTACATTCATGTCACGTGTTAATTTTTCGTTACGATTTACATTTCCTGCTACGTTTGGGTTAAGGGTACACATGATTAAATATAAGTTATGAGCATAAGGGTCATAATTTAGTGACTGGTTAGATAATTAATTCAACCTTAATTTAATTAGACTTCAAGAAGTAAAAGAAATAGGTGAAATGATTTTAAACTTAAGACATGGTCATCACAAGACTTGACATTAAGCAGGAAGTTAGGAGTTAGAGTGAAACCTAGTCCCATTCCTTAATAGTTCAACGTTCATGTTAGTTAATAGCATTTTCTGCATAAGGCTTGCGGCGTATTCACCCGTCTATCGTGCATACTGCCCATTCCAACGAGCAGTCCAAGGTCAGGACCTTGCAGAAGACAATCTTTTGGATGGCGATTGTAAAGAGGAATCCTATGGAAGAAGAATGTGACGCCTAGGTCATCCCTACGCTCAGGCTTGCCTGTGGTAGTGGGCTGATCTTTTGTTTGTATTGTAAGTAAATAAAGTGTTTGTAAGACAGAGTCTGCAAAATTTGGCCACTAGGCCTTATTTTCATTGTAATTGTACTTTTTTATGTAAATTAAAGTTGTCAGATGGTACTGTATCTGTGCACAGCTGAATCCTGGATAGTTGTGAAGTAGGGTAATCCTGACAATTTATGTCGCGGAAACGTTCCCCACACGGAGGGAGTACGGTGATGAAAATTACAGGCTGGGTCATTAGGGGATCTAGAGAGGTGGAGGCGGAGGCAAATAGAGCTATTGGAGATAAGGAAGGTGGGTGGGATGGAGGGAGCATGCTGAGGAGGAACATGAAGAAAAAGAAGAGCAGGGAGCGGGATGGGCGTTTAATATTAATCCAACGGTGCCAAAATAGCTTGCACGAAGGCTTGATTTGTAGATGACTGCGCAACAGTTGCTACCATATGCAAAAGCAAATCACAAACACTAGCAAGTTATGCACCAGATTATACCTATCTCAAATATATGCAATAACAAATCGGCTAAACCTCGACTTATAACAGAAATGATTCGACAAAGTTTGATGTCGAGTCTAGAGTGTAGTAGGTTGGAGAAGAAGTGTCCAACGTTCGCGAGAGATGCTTCCTAGAAACCTGATTTGTCCCATCCCATGAAGATTCAACAGTAGAGATGGTTTGAGCCTTTCAGGGCCATGCTCTCTTCGCATGGATAGCATGATGACAAGAGGATGGACATGCTTAGATGAATGCAAGGGACAAACAAAACTTCTTGTGGATACCTCGATTGATCAATCTATTAGAATGTAGGTCTGAGAGGACTTCTCCTCTTATAAAGAGGAGAAAACCCTAGGGCTACATGCAGTGTAGTTGGCGGTGCTTGAGGCTGTTCAGCTTGTAGACCCGTATTTAAGTCCTAGATTTAGCACACGATTTCATATCTCCCAAATTTGTTCCTAGGGCTAGGATTGGGTACACACGTGTGTGCGTCGAGTGGTACAACATGTTCATAATAGGAAGACCCTTGACTCCTTGAGTCTCTATGTTAGCTCCTAGCATGTGTATTGGACACACAAGTGTGTGTAGTGTGCGTGCATGAGGACGTGAGTGCATGTACATCCCTTTGTACCCTTAAAAGAAGAAGAGAGATCGCACACATGACACATTATTTGTGTGAAGACAATTTTTTAAAATTATTATTTGTAGAAAAGACATGTTTAATCATTCATGGTTTCTATGAAATAAAGTATGTAC
Organism: Olyra latifolia; assembly: GCA_036346145.1. Classification (NCBI taxonomy): domain Eukaryota; kingdom Viridiplantae; phylum Streptophyta; class Magnoliopsida; order Poales; family Poaceae; genus Olyra; species Olyra latifolia. The sequence goes on along the minus strand of CM070525.1, from coordinate 1,423,230 downwards.
TTGAACCGCTAGGGACCCATTGCAAACAGTCCCTCATGAAAGTCATCCCCATGTTTAACAAAAATCCTTCTCATGCTATCCATTTTATAGAGGGTTAATCTGAATATTCTATACATGCCACTTGAAAAGTTGGCGTATAAGTGTCGCTCTATATGATAATGGTATGTGGACCTATCTAGACTTTCCATGGTCCCCTATTTTTTTTTTCGAGAAAATGAAAGCACCGAGGTTTTTCAGCGTGTATGTACAAACAGTAGGGAGGAGGGGAACCTCACCCCCCAAGCTCCCAACCTCAGCCATAAGAAGTAACAATATACCAAACTAACAGAAAAGAACTAGAGTTTAAAGACTAGCCACCACTAGTAGACAAGCAGAAGCCACACAAGCTTAGAAGAAGCAAAAGCAACAGACTCCACACCACAAGAGAAATCTCCAAGGACAGAACTACGCCGCATCAGGGGGGAAGACGTCTAGGGCCGTCCTTGTGGTACCAATCTAGACTTCCACATGATACTAAATTTTCATCCCACCAACACTTTCCAGGTGATACTTTTTTTCTAAAAAAAATTATATGCATGAGATGAGTGTGTCTTTACGATATTCTAGGAATTTTTCAGAAATTAAGTAATCCGGGCAAGACTTGAAAAGATTCGAAGTTTTTTTTTTGACTCCACAGGAATTCTGACCAATATTCCACAAAAGAGAATGTCCCCATGACTTAGGTGATCCTGAATTCCTAACGCACAAATATTATTCAATCATGTCATCGGCATACCTTAAATTTGCCGCAGGGGCGGAGGGCCTTGTATGGCAAGGTATGGCGCTTGCCATACCTAGCTGGGTTGCGGTATTAGTACCCCTAGCCTCTAGGCCTATACATACAACCCATACTCGGATAGCCCCGTACATAGTATGGGTACTCCCTGTAGCATAGGCCTGGACATCGTTTCACTTTCTCTCCCATCTCATCTGATTGCATTTCGCCTTTCTGTTTCCCAATCTTAGAATCTCTCGCACTGTCGCAGGCCCCTAGGCTGAGTGGCTAAGATCATCTCAGCAAACACTTTAAATTTTTTCTCTATAACACTATTCCATACGCACTCTATATATTATCTAAAATATTTTTACAATTTACACTGCACTCTAAAAGATTTTTTTTTCCTCTAGCAGATACTTTATCTCTAAAAAGTTAGATGAACAATATTTTACAGCTCATGATAGAGATGCTATAATACAACAGGTAGGCAACAATCATGCATATGCAGGCGTGCAACACACCAGTGGGCAAAGACTACCGGCTAACACCACTGCACCTGCAAGGCAACAAGCTGCAAGCGGCCAAGGGCACCAGGCAGCCGACAGTCAGCGACCACCATGCCACAGGGCGATCGGTCCATCACCATGCTACCTCAAAGGTCATGAGAGGAAAAGAAAAAGAAGTATAAACTAAAAGGTAATTTAATTGAAAACGATTTGTTAATTGGTGAAACTATCGTCTAGGCATCTGGCCGCGAAGTTATTTGTGAAATTTTTTAATTACCCGTTTATTTCGTGTGTACATTTGTGCTACGAAACCAAGGTCTTCTAGACACGGTTAATATTTTAGTGGTACGTCTTTTGTATTCTTTTACATCTTTCATGCTTTATATTGCTATTCTCATTCTATTTAGCGGCATATACTCTTATTAGTGTATGGATTGTTTTGATTTTGTATACTACTATTTAATCTTACTCTAAATTTTGCTATTTTTTTAATCCATACTATGGACTTTGTCATACCATAATTTTATTATGTGCTTCGCCACTGATTCGCCAGGTTATTCGGCAGACAGATTATTCAGAATGCTTACAACCCAGCACTGCGCTTGCTTTTTTACTAATTAATTTCGGCAAGCACTGCGAGTTCCACTAAAAAACCGAAAGGCACGATGATTTTTTTTACTGAGCAGCCATTACAACAGTCGTGCAGCCTTGACTATACAAACTTAGAACTGAACGGAGATTAATCTAATCAGGCTCCAGCTTCTTTCCCTCCCTACCAGATAATCTAGGAGCAATTGTTGCATACTTCTTGCAGCTTCAAGCCGAGCACAATCAGTGGCCATTGGACACTGCAGCAGTGACCCCGTCGCCCTTCATGGCGTAGTACCTTCGGTACATGGAATCAACGTGGGTGAGATAGTATGTGCCTGCAGCGAGCAAGCTTGTGTTCTGGCTGGTGACGAAATCTTTCGCACCGTAGCGGTGCTCCATCAGCTTCAGCGCATCGACGAATTTCTTTGGTGGAACCTGTGTGGATGATATCAAGATTATATCAGGCTAGAAGTGTGCAGTGACTAAGATCACTGCAACAAGAGTCATTATTGCAGCCCAAGAAGTTCAACCACAAATAACCTTGTGTTTGATCACAATAGACTCTGGTACTAAATGGAGAATTTTATGAAAGAATATGATTTGGATCGTTGTGCTTACCACATGCCTAGACTCCAATTTCTTGGAAATATCCAGTATGTTTGCAATGTTTGATAGGCTGAATGGATGCTTGCCTTCATTGATTTTGAAGGAGAACATTGTTGAGGTCAAGCCACTGCCATATGAAAACATGACAATCCTCTGGCCTGCCTGGACATTTCGAAGAGAGAGAGAGAGACGAGTTAACCACTCGAACATCCCAAAAATAGAAGAAAAAACGGTGGAGTCTATTTTACCAAAGTATCATGTTTATTATGGAGAACTGATGCAAAAGCAGCATAGAGAGACGCTGTATACATATTCCCAACTTGTTTCGGGATCAATGTTGTCGGTTGAACCTTCATGTCATAGAGATGCTTCGCAACTTGCTGAGAAGACTGCATATTTAAAGTTGCACATATCAGCTGGTCAGCGTGAGTTATAACATGAAAGAACGATTTTCTGTCTATTGTAATTTTTATTGTTTGTTCAAATAAAATTTTTATTGATACCTTTTCAAGGTCTCGACTCTGATAGCTTTCTTCAGATGACAAGCTCGAATAGGGCTCCAACTTTTCCCTTGAGTCTTTGTCAACCGTGCTAATCGACACACAAGAATTCGTTTTAGTTTATTGGTGGAAGTAAATTTTTAACAGGTGTTGGTTAAAAAAAATAATAACAAGTGAACAACAAATACGCACAAAGTTTCTAATACAGTTGCTGACCAACCTGCAATTTCTCAAGAAATCATTGTAGTATAAACGAGCAAAGCTTTTCTGTACAAGCTGCACAATGCAAAAACACATAAAAGAACTGTGAATAATACAAAAACGATGATTATGCATCAAATTTTTCTGAAGAGCAATGTATGTGGTCCCCCACCTAGATATCAGTGTATAAAGGAAAGACAAATGGCAGCTCAGATCTACATGTATAGCTAATCCAAACTCTAAACTCACATATGCTGCTCAGTGCTGAAACCAGGGATCAGTGTTCCATAATCTGAATGCCTTGTATTTTGCAGTGAAAAGTGTAACTGGCAAGTTGCCTTCGCATGACTATGATTGTAATGCTATTTGTCCCATGCACAATGCCACTGAGATGCCAAAGGCACATAATATGGAGTTTTATGATACCTTGTTGTATGGAGAATGAAATACGAAATAATCTGCATCGGAAATTGAAAATTGCTTCCCCTCTAGTTTTTCATACCTGAAAGACGAAAAAATGGGTTCTGATCAAATCAGCTGGCTCAACTTGATTAACGTGTTAAAGCAATAGGGGTGCAACTTACTTTTTGCAAAAGGTACTGTAGCAAGAATCCAATGCCATGAGATAGCAAGTCTGCGATAGCTTTCCATCGACAACCTGCACATTTGCACATTTGCAGATGACATAAATTCCTTTCCGGTGTATTTGAAATTTATTGTGTCTGAACAGAGCTTGGCAGGAAGAATCGTGTAGAGTAGAGACAGACTGGATATTCACTCGCAAGGTCAGGCTTGTAAAAGTCATAGACATGGGCCATATGAGATCCCCTATATTTGCTTTCAAAAGAAATTGGAGCATTAGGTCCAATCAACATTGCAATAGCAGCTGCACCACCAGTAGGGCGAGCCGGCCCTTCAGCATAAACCTGAAAAGGTATCAATATGGATCTAAGATGTAAGCATATGAATAATGAAACAAGAAGTATTTCTTAGTCAAGTAATAACAGTTTTATCAGTCTCAACATCAGGATACACAATCCAGATCAATATGGATTAAAATATCAGCATGGAAAGACAAAAAAATACAAAACCAATGTCATTTTTTCTTGTCTTGAACAAAACTTGAAAGGTTTTTATGAATAGCAGCACATAAGACATTATCTTTTTGGAAAAAAAAAAGAGATGAATACAGTCAACTAGAGAAATTATAAATTGAATTTTATTTATGAATACCAGGACATGACATTTTTAGGAAAAAAAAGATGAATATCAGGACAAGAATCCATATGCATATCATCTAAATTCCAGAAAATGTATGGGGCTGTAAATTAGTTTTAGTAGTTTCACAGTACAAAATTGGCTAATGAAAAGTATGTTACATACCGCACTGTCCGTGCAAATAACCAGTCCATAACGCCCATCCCACGAGTTGCTCTCGACCCAATTAACACAATTAAACAAAGCAGCCGTTCCACCATAACATGCATTTGAGGAGTCAACGCCCTCAATATCAGTATTACCGCATTCCTGCATGTGAATAAAATTGTTAAAAATTGTATCAAGAACAAATGGTATGGTTGCATTGAAGTAGCACTTCAGAAATCTTAAGGCAGTGCATATGATTTTCATACAAAAAAGACTTTTATTTATTATTTTTATCCACAAGGGGAATTAGTACATGATTGAAGGTTATGTGTTTTTGAACGGGCGAAGGTTATGAGTAATAAACAGAAGTAAAATAAAGAATAAAGAGCAGAAACTCTGCCAATTCATTAAAAAAAGGTGAACACCTATGTCAGAACTAGAACTCAAACCCAAGGGGAAAATTCAGTTTATAACACTGAATTGGAAGGCCTCGCTAAAAATGACACCCAATTAGCTTGCTTTTCAGCCACTAATTTTGTGCACGCGAATTTCTTCAGTTTATGACATTTTGGCCTTTTTTTTTTCTCATTTTTCCTTTTCTTTTCCTCCCTTTTCCTATTTTTCTTCCTAATTTGACCCTACTCCCGCGCCGGCTGATAGGTGGGCCCCGCATGGTAGTGACTCAAACCGTTTAGTTTAAAAATTTAGAACTAGAAAATTTGGAACAACTAAAATTTGAAATTCTATTTTTGTTTTGAATTTTTAAATTCTGAAATTTCAAATTTTAAGATTCCAAAATTCCAAATTTTAAAATTTAAAATTTCGAAATTTCAAATTTTAAGATTCCAAAATTTCAAATGTTAATATTCTGAAATTTCAAATTTTAAAATTTAAGTTTCTGAAATTTTGAATTTTAAAATTCCAATTATCCAAATTTTAAAATTCAGAAATATTGTTTTGACTCAAACCGTTTAATTTCAGAATTTTAAAATTCAAAATAAAATAGAATTTCACTATCATGCGGACCCCACCTGTCAGTCGGCGCGGGAGTAGGGGCAAATTGGGCAGAAAAATAGGAAAAGGGGAGAAAAGAAAAAGAAAAAGAGAAAAAAATGCCAAAATGTCATATACCGAAGAAATTCGCGTACACAGGGTTAGTGGCTGAAAGACAAGCTAATTGAGTGTTATTTTCAGCGAGGTCTTCCAATTTAATGTTATAAATTGGAATTTCCCCAAACCCAAGTGGGTTGAAATACTAAATGACCTCCCCCACCATCTTACCACAGGTTGAATCTCAAAAGAGGCATCTTCTTACTGAAAGGAACGAACCTCAAATATTTGCATCAGCCATGTCTTTATAGACTTGCTCTTGTCTATTACAGTTTCACTACCAACTTCCAAACGCCCAATGCACTTTGGATCAATCTTATAATTTTCCAGGAGGGATTTCACCACTGTCAAGCTGAGCCAAAGTCTTATTCAGTTAGATGGCATAAAAAAAAAGGTGAACAACCAAAAAAAAACTGTATAAACATTTAAAATAGAAAAATTTATATGCATGTCATTACAAAGTGTGGCATTTCGAAATATGTAACTCCAAATATCAATGACATGTGGACTTGAAACCCAAATGTCATTGACACATCGAGTGCCGTATTTTAAAACACCAACATTGGAGTGGCATAAATCTAAATCATCCAAAATACAACCTACTCTAATAGCAATTATCTAAACTTACATCAATTTCACGAGAGAAATAAGGCCAGGATTATCAATTACTGTATAGAACAAGCTTTTTCAGGTAGAAAAAGATTAGATAATAACAGCACTCAATGCTTAAGAAACTAATTGTACCTCATTGAAATGACATCCTCCACTTCAGTGCAAAAGGCCATGCTATCCTGCCCAAGCCCAATGGTGTATTTCCCTTTGCTCACACCATCATGAGTTTCCAGATCTTCCTGTAAATTTTTTAGTTCAAAACATCATGTAAATTTTCAATCTGACAGAGCAAAGACGATCTGTCATTTTGATTGATATAAAGCGAAAGAGATTCCATGCTGTTCCTAATTAATTTTTTTTTTTGAACGGTAAGACAAGAGCACCACCATTTTATTATAGGCGAAAGAACTATACAAGGTAGAGAAGGGGGGAGGAGAGTTAAGTTCCTAATTAAAATTTCACATTTGCCAAACACCAGTGGTTGGTAATGGGCGGGGTGTAGACTGTAGAATGTAGAGCAATATCTCCAGTCCTCAGATTTTAGGTTCATGTTTTTTTTTTCCCTTCCGTTCAGTATTATCATTTTCCAAAAAGTGGGATGACAAGTTAAAGCCTGAAAATTTTGACCTCTTATATTTCCTAAACAGCATAACTCTTTGGAAATTATTGTAGAAATGTGTTGCGTGACACAAAAGATTGAGACATAACCCAGGCACCAACAAAAGAATCTATGCATTCTTTCACAGTCTGAGAAACGCCATGGTTCTTTTTCATAAAGAAATAGTCGCACACGCTTGAGGAATATTACTGGACACGGCTGAAGCAAAAGCTTGTAATTTTGTTTAAAACCAGAAGCACACAAAGACTTTTCGCAATGCATTTTCTATGCCCATTCGCATTGGTGTGTCCACGTTGACAGCACTGCTTACGAATCCGATGTACACATGTGCACAAAAGACTGGCTCGGTGCACAAGCCTAGGAAAGAGACTTTGACAGGCATCAGCATCGGCATCTGCTGATTAACAGTCAATACAGCCATACAGAAGACAAGGGTCCTACTACTCGTCTACTCCTACCAAGCTCTTTCAGTCGGCATCTTCTTGGCTTTTCTTCCCCGGGCACAGCATTTTTTTTCTTTAACAAGTGTGCCGACGTTGCTCATGTGTAAGCAATTACGTCTCTTCGATAGGCTACACTTTCTGGGAGAACCATTTTTCGCTTCCATGTCCTAGGACAAACTGGAATGCACAAAGTCTAAAGCGAGCAGTAAGATTACTCCTTGAACTAAGTCTGCCTGCCTGCCTACCTTCCCCCATGAAATTCTTTTTCATCTACAGCCACCAGTACTAATTAGGAATCAATACAGGAGTAATCGATACCTTCAATCTCGTAGAGCGTTGTATCAACGAAGAACACCACCTTCAGAAGAAAAAAAAAACGAAGAACACCAGCCTCACGACTAAAATTTCTCCTTTTTTTTTTTAAAAAAAAGGGACACTGTTTGCACCGCAGCTCTGAACAGGCAGACCGGCGTGGTCTGCTCTGCACTGACTGCCACGAGACACCCACATGACGACGCACGCCAGGCGGCCAACGGAAGGGGCCCAACCGCACATGGCTGGGGTTCCGCCGGCCTGCCGCCCCGCCCCTCCGCCGCAGTCCGCGGGCGAAGGAGAAGAACGGCTCCCGGAACGGAAACAACCACCTAAAACCACACGCAAAGAGCGTGCTCTCGGCTCGCCGCCTCGATGCCGTTTCGGGGAAACGGCTGGACCGAGCAGGGCGAATTCGAATTTCGAATCCGAAGCCTCTGCTCAACCACATTGCGCCACCGCTTCGATGCCCGCTCGGCTCGAGGAGGGCGGCGCAGCGGGATATGAGAATCGCGTTGGGGATTGTCACCTGGAGCACGCAGTTGGGCGGGAAGTAGATGTCCATGGCGAGGATGCCCACGTCCTTCCTCTCCGCTGCCATCTCCGCCGCCGCCGCCGAAACCGAAACTAAAGCTCTACAGCGCAAAGAAACGCACACCCGCGTGTAAGCAACAAGGACGTCGACAAGAAGCCACGAGATCGCAGCTCGAATCAAGGAGAGTACCAGCAGATCGGAAGGAAGGAACACTACCAGAGAGAGAGAGAGAGAGAGAGGGGAGAGGAAGCCAAGCTTTCCTCCGGGAGCGGATCGCAGAGATGCGGGATGGGGGAAGAGGCTCCTCGTGCCGTATATATACTCTGGAGTCAGCAGCGCACGCCGCCTTTTTTGGGTTTTGTTTCGCTTGCACTGGTTCGTTCCGGTGTTACACACACCTACGGCTACGGAGGTGGAGCGCCGGTGACGGTGGTGCCGGTAGGTGGTGGTGGTAATTACCGGCGCGGCCACCCTCAGGCCTCGGTAGTATCGCCTGTCTCCTCGCACGTGGCCACCTGCCCACCTCCAGGAGCGTCCGCATCCCGGACGCCCGCTCCTCGTCTTGTCGTAAGCTTCTCTCTGCGTTTCGTGTTTGGAAACGAACGTGCAGTAGTCTGTTTGACAGCGTGAGCCTGGCGTTTTCTGTAGCCACGCAACGCAACCAGATCGGATCGCCGTAAAACTTATATATACTTGTGACGCGCAGTTGCATAACGGTGTTGCGCTGTTGTTGAGTCTGGATTAGCACTTGTATATACATCAGCACAAAAGATTACCGGGCTGCTGGGTAAAACGATTATTCGTCTACGGAGTCACGTACCCTAGGAAGTAACACAATGGCATCAAGCAAAATAAATTAAATTAGCGCAACTATTAAAATTCATACCTTGTGGATTGACGGACGATGATGCAGGTCGAAGTCGATGTAATGTACTCGCGCTTAAGACAGTCTGCCGTCTTTTGACCAGGAAAACGACCCAGCTAAAACCATTCCCTCGCAGCAACACTTCTTTGGTCGATAGCGTCAGTGTGCGTCGTATCCTGATCATGTATATCGTTGTCTACATGCACGCATTCCACACGATGCCACGATAGGAGCAGGATGGATTTATGAGACGCGATTGAGATGCGAAGCAGGACAAACGGGTGGTGCACATCAATCGGGCAGGCTGTCTCTATTAGAGCATCTAGAGCAGGTACTCTATACTACTGTAGCTTAGAATAGAGTTGCTGGTGCAGGAAAAGAATCTTTTAGAGTGTAGTATAAAGTGTGAAGAAAATTTAGAGTATTGAATAGAGAGGGAATAGTGTTATAAAGTGAGAATATAGAGTAGCCGGTGGAGATGCTACGAGCCTGCACTGTACGCACGGAATTGCATCACTGTTCCGACTCCGTGCTCTTGCCGCTACCGAATGAATTGGATCACCGTTTGCTACGACCGGTAGGTTCAGACGCGAGACACGTGGGCTGTGGCGGCGGCACCGAACCACTGCCGGGATCGGACGCGGTCAGCATGGGAAGCAGCGAGCGAGCGCGTGGATCGGTTGGCGGTTGGTTGAATGCCGACGTGACGCACTGGGATTTTAATTCGGTCGCGAGATCTCGTTGGGGAGACGGCCGGGCCCAAGCTTGCCTCCGCGCTGCCCCGGCCCATCTCTGGTTTGTCCACGACCCATCAAGTATCAACACGAGAATTTTTTTAATATCTTATATTTTAAAATAATTCGAAAAAATAATATTCCTTTTAAAAAATAAAAAATATAGGTGCCCGTCGCCACTCCAAAGGGCAGTAAATAAAAATCGCCTTTTGAAACGGCGATTATTAAAAATCGCCCTTTGGAGGTAGCGATATTTGGTTGGAACCTGCTCCCGTGCCCGAAATCCAGAATAGGGTTTAAATCGTCCTTCCAAAGGGCGGGAATTAATCCCCCTATTTGGAAGGACGAGATTTGACTTAATTTTGGCCAAAAATGGTAAGGAAAAAATAATTTTTTTGCCAAAAAATCATAAATATAGAAATGACCATATTTTTCATCTCAATGTAATTGTACAAGAACTCCGTCCTATATATATATATATATATATATATATATATATATATATATATATATATATATATATTGCAACTGCTCTGGTTTGGCCTCTCATTTCGTTCTTTTTTACCAAAAAAATTAATAAGCCCTCTCATTTGGTTCATTTTTTTAAAAAAAAATAAATATGGAAATACCCACCTTTTTATTTTTCCATCCAATAGAAAATTCTAAATAATAACCAATGCCGAAGATTATAAATTTTTAAAAAATTATATAAATTTCATTTTTTGAATGGTGTTAGGTGATCAATTAACACATTCCACAATAAATCTCTTGATTCGGAATATGTTTGATTGCAAAACGAGGGTGGGAGAGGGAGATGAGAGGGAGGCGATTCTCACAGCAGAAGTTTTTGCAGAAAATAAGATAGGCCACACTCGTTATTACGACTTAAAATTGGGAGGAGCATCACGAACAAGGAAAACGATAATTAAAACTTCACGTCTACTGAGTGTATCGAGGCCACTTCCCTTTCGCCCATGCCTCTGGTGAGGCTTCTCTGGCACAACGTGCCCTCTCTCATTTCCTCTGTCTCTCGGCCTCCTTCTCCTCCGCCTCCTTTCTATGTGCCTCCTCGCGTGCGGCGTCATGCTGCTCTTAAAGCTACCGCCTCAACTCCTCGTCTCGGTTGGCTCTATCAAGGAGCTTTTGGTCTTCAGGGTTGATCTCCATGTCAAAGCACTGCTGAAATTTACACAATGCCGAAGGCGACTGCATGGAACATAAATTAGCAATGTTTCATGTAGAAATATTATGAAATACGTATGATTAGTACCATCTGGCGATTCTTCAAACTCTTCTCCGGCTGATTGAAGGCATAGTTGCGGCACTTCCAGTACCACCTCTTCCAAGTTGGAATTTCCCAAGAGCGGACAAGCCTGCAATCATCTCCGCACATGCACATCGATAGGACAACCCTATGAGGTAGGAAGAGGTCCTGATACGCTGAATTGCGTAGCCAATCCCATGCGCCTGCCTCTTCCTTTGATTTCCCCTTTCCCTTTCTGCTTGCACGCTTCGGCATTTCTGGTGTGTGGTTGACTGAAGCTTTGCGTTGTGTGGTTACCCTCACAAATTCACCCCTATTTATAGCCATCGTGGTGGAGAGATAGAGGGGGCAGGGATGAATTATTGGAGTTCACGGACGGCCCGTGGTGCCTCAGTAGGCAATGACACGGGTGTCACGAGACAATTCAATATGGTGCGTTAGCCCATTCGCATGTGCTGCGTCAGGCTTTCACCGATGCTATGCGGGGTGTCAGGATGCACTTAAATACGGTGTCCCAGCCTCCTGGTATGTTGGCATGTGCCGCGTCAGGCTTTCACCGATGCCATGTGAGGTATCAGGATGCATTTAAATGCGGTGTCCCAACCCTCGGTATGTTGGCATGTGCTGCATTAGGCTTTCACCAATGCCATGTGGTGTGTCAGGATGCACTTAAATGCGATACCTCAAACCCTTGATACGTTGATATGTGCTGTGTCAGGCTTTCACCGATGCCATGTGGGGTGTCAAGATGCACGTAAATATGGTGTCTCAGCCCCCTGGCATGTGGTGCCTCATCCTTTCGACGATTTCACGAAAATAACAAATTATGGGCACTTAAGGGTATTTGTAGCCTCGCGAGGCCCACCGGATGCGTCCAAAAAATTACGAAAAAAATCATGGGCGACGTACGCAACGCAGGCTACCACCTACCTATGGCCGAGCAGCTCGGACGATGTCAGGAGTAATGTGTGAAAATCGAAAAAGGCATGCATGGGCACAAAAAGTTGGCTCCCATGTGTCTCATACGCCACCTACTTTGTATATCCCTCCATTGTGCATTCCCACTGCTGTCCAAATCATTCTTGATTTCATCGATTGCCCATAGCAATCTTGCATGTCCGTCATATATGACACAAACATTAGGTCTGTCCAACACGACTGCATGTTTAAGACGCTCTAAGAATCAGTACCAGCTATCAGTATTCTCCCCCTCCATGAAAGCAAACGATATCGGCAAAATCTGGATATTGCCATCCACACCAATAGCTGTCAATATTTGGCCCTTATACTTTCCGGTGAGGAATGTACCATTCACACAGAGGACAGGGAGACAATACGAGAAGGCTCGTATGCATGGTCCTAAATCAAAAAAGGCTCGCTGTAGAACCCACTTGCCGGTGTCTAGGTGTAACATCCCAATTTTCAAAAATTTAAAAATTTGCATTATCATTGCATAAGCATGAGCATGGCAAAAAGAAAATTTTCAAATCAAAAATAATTTTTAAAAATGCGCATGTTACCATATATAGTTTTCTAGAAACTAATTAAAGGTTAACTTTTACAATTTCCAAATGTTTAAATTATCAAAAGCCTTATGGGATAATTTTGTAAGAAAATATGATTTTGAAATTTGACTTTTGAAACTCCAAATTAAAAACTAAAACTAAATAAAAAGTTAAATTATAAATTAAATAGTTGATTAGAGGAATTATTAATATAACTATTTTATCTCTAATCCATTTTTACCCTCTCTCTCTTTCCTTTTTCCTCCCTATGGCAGGTGGGCCCCACCTGTCACTCTCTCCTCCCAATTGGGACTTTCCCAAATTGGCCCTACCCTATGTGGCATTTCCCCTTTTACCCTCTCCTCACTGCCTCTCTATCTCGGTTTCCTCCCCACTTCCCTCACTCCCTCTCTCACTCCGCCGCTCACACAGGCCCTCTCTGCCAAATCGCCGCCACCTCCTCCCTCACACTCCCCGTGTCCTATTTTGCCCGATCGCCGCCATCGCCGTAGCCGGAGCACGCCGGAAACCAACGCCGAAGTCCGAGCCGCCCCGGGACACCGTCGAGCTACTCCACGTAATTACCTCCTCCTTGCTTCCAAGATTCTCCTGGCTCCCTAGAGGGTCGTCCCTCCCGCGCCGCCTCTCCTCGGCTGGAGTGGGTCGCCGCCGAGCACCTTACTCCGCCCGGCCTCGGCCATGCCGCCGCGCCGCCTCGGCCGGTCCCGCTCCCCGCCGTCACCTCCCCTAGCTTCCCCTCACCTCCCTCCTCAAGATGCGCCACTATCTCCGGTCGCCATCGTTCGCCGGCCGACGACGACGCCGCTTCTTCCGCCAAGACGTCGCCGACTCACCGCTGGCCGCCCCTCGCCGACCCCATACCGAGCCCTCTCCTTCCTCTTCCTTTTCCCCTCTCTCCTCATGGGGCCTGGCTGCTTCGCCGGATCCGCCGTCGCCCGAGCGAGCTCCTCTCTCTCGCTCTGAAGTCGCTGGCCGGCTGGTCCCTTGTCACCGGCCAGCGTGGTCGACAAGCCGTCCCGCTGGTCGACCTCTCTCAGACATCAAGGCCAAGGCTGGCCGCCGTCTTGCTTGTCGCGTCGCGTGAACAAGGTTAGCGTCGTCAGCGCCGTGCACAGTGCCGAGTCACGCGTTGCCACAAGACGCTGGGTCACACGCGCTTCGCCGCTGCCGCCAGCCGCTGCCGTGCCGTCCGCTGGCTTAGCCAAGGTTCGGTAATGAGCCGAAGCCACGCCCATCCAATTTCTCCTTCCAAATGAATTTTAAAATAAGAAAAACTTGTAAATTTCATATCTTTTAAAATATAAGTCCAAAATTAGTGAAACAAGTTTCTAAAACTTCTAAAAATATGAAGTTTTATTTAAAAATATTACTTAATGCATGTTAATACATGCTTTAGTTTTATAAAGATGAAAACATATATTAATTAACCTTAATTAATTTTGATAAGATCAAAATTAAATTGATAATTTCTCGAACTTGTTAAAAATAATAAAATAAACATTTATTTAGGGAATTAGTATTTTCTATATTTCCCAAATTGAAAATAAATATTGCTACATATAAGTATTAGTTAAATTTCATATGGAATGAGAAATTCCAAAAAGTTATAAAAAGAAATAAAATAGAATTTACACAAATTTCAATTTAAAATACCATCATCATATCTATGCATATCCATCTGCATACATTATTTTATTTTATTTTATTTGTTGTTGTTTTTGAATATGTGTTGTTTACCATCGTTAGATCCGACCGGACCTGTGCCCGGAGCTGAAACGCACGAAGGGCAGGAGTTCGACCACAGTCAAGGCAAGTCACTGTTGACATCTCCCCTAATTTCCTTTGACCATATCAATACCTAGTTTTACAAATGCTTTGTTAGAAATTTAATAAACCTGCATGGCTATGTTGATTAATCACTATCATATTGGTAGAGAAATTAGTTAATAACCTAACACACTTTAATTATGCTATTAATTCTGAACCTTGTTAACCTTAGGATAATTAATCCAGGATTACCTGCCAACCTTTGATTAGCTTAATTAACTTTGCTTACTCATGCTACTAGTCAATAGTTACTGCACAATGAACACCCACCCTGATTTAATACCTGTTTTAATTCAAAGTATCTCCTGTTTGTAAAGTGCTTGTTTTATTAGCGAGAGAGGTGGTGCTACTTGTGGGTTAATTGTTAGTGCCGTGGTGGTATGTCACCGGGGTTTTTCGAAATGTTTATAAAACTTGATTGGGGTGGACGGATTGATTGGTAGTGCAAGAAGCACGAGAATCGGGTCGATGTGGGAACCACCCCATCCTAAGGACCGATACCTTGTGGTTGTCAAAACTAAGTACAACAAAGGCGACCATGAGTGCTTGTATGGGCAAGCCCCGCTCGAGTACCTTCGAACTCTTGGTTTGGACATCCGTGTGGCGGAGTAGGCGCGACGATTCGCCAACCTACCGGGCTCAAGAGGGCTTCACCAACCGGAGATACCAAGGCTGCGGTGGAAACTTTAGAGGGGATGCCAGCCAAGAGCTAGACTGTTAAAGGCTTTGTCGTGATGACCTCCGACGGGAGGGAGTTATGTCTCATGGGTAAAGCGTGCAACCTCTGCAGAGCGTAAAACTTTCTAGAAAGCCGTGCCCACGGTCAAGGGCGGACGACGGTGGGTTGATCACAATGGTTGTTTTCTTCCCTCTCTTTCTCAGTGTTTTAAAGAAGAAAACCGGCAGGTGCCGTGTTTTGGTTTTGGGAGCCTACGGTGGTTAGCCGTGAGGAGATGACTTCGGTGGTCTAGCCGACGTGTGGTATTATGCATACGGTGGTTAGCCGTCGAGAGTTATTGGTCCTTCGGTGGATTAGCGGTAAGGAAAATATTTTTGATTAAAACCACGATTTGTATCGTGAGCCAGCCTTTGGGCATGAGCCGGCTGGAGCCGGATGATTTAAATGTTTTGTCAATCAATTTGATCACTCACTTCTTTCCTAAACTGCTTTAAAAACCTTAGACAAACTATTTCAAAACTTACTTTCCGCAACTGAACCCTACCTATCCTTTGTCTAGACCATACATATACATGTGTCAATTGACTTGCGAGTATTTTTACCAATACTCACCCTCGCTTTGTTGGCTGGGTCGCGATTCCGACGCCAAGCAGTCCAGTTACCAGGCGACTCAAGACGAGAGACCGAAGCCTACGCCTTCACCGACGAAGTCCAGGATGGGGAGTATGCCGACGCCTAGGATTGCGTTCCTCGGCCGCCTGTGGGGAGTGTTTCGGTTTTCCACTTTTGGAGTTTCAGTTGTAATATAAAACTTCCGCTTTTGTAAGGCCTTCGAGCCGAACATATGTAATAACGCCACGAGGCGCACTCTGATGTAAATTGATGTAAATTAATCGACTTGGTTGTGATCCAAAATCTGTTGTCTGCGTGTGCTAGCTACTGATCCAGGGACTAGCACAGGTAAAGCACAGGTGGGACCTCACCTCCGCAAGGAGGGGGTCTCGACACTAGGCCAGTCGCGGGATACTTCTTGATATCATAGTATGTATTAGGCTTCCTTGGACTGACGGTCTGCAAAAGCGCATGGAAGTTGGCGTATGATGTTTCGTATGTACCGAACCTCATCTCTAAAGCCTTTTGCTTTGCCCTCCAAGCTATTGCATACTTTGTCTTGTACTGAAATTGTTCTTCAATGGCATGAATTATCGAGCGTGGCTCATAGCTAATGTTGTCAACTATCTGTGAATACATTACCACTGCAACAAAAGTTGAATTTAGTTTCCTGTGCTTTTGTTGTGGCTGTTCCAACTGATAGTTGTGCTCCATCACAATCGAACACATCCAATAATCGATCCACTTTCACTTGAATGCATGAAGCCGCTAAGGGCATCCAGGGACGACACATTGAACATCATACAGACTTTTACTGGACTTCACTGCCCAGAATTCCCTCCTAACAGACAATACCCAATATTTCACGACATCCATAATACCCTCCTTACTAGGGTACATGGATCCCTGTGTCACCTCGTACTGCTGGTAATCTGATAAGGTTTGGCTGCTTTTCTTCACACAGAAATCTTCGGAGTTGTACGAGTTCCACTCAACTGGGACAGAACGATCTCCAAAACTTGCCTCATCGTCTGACATGTTGTGGGGGACCAATTTCCAATACATAATATCAAAAATTGTTCTCCTCTAATAATATAAACATTGATCCAGAATCAGTATATCAACCTTGCCATGTTATTTAACTATAATCAGAGTATTTTTACAATACCAAAATATGGTATTATACAAACCACTTTACAACTTGTGAGTTTAGAAAATGTTTGCACGGAAAATTTTAAAAGATTTTCGCAGGCGTGCCAGTGTATAGAAATACACAAAAGAAAGAAAGGACAGGAAAGCTTATATTCCGTTATTACAACAAAATACATATTCCCGTTGAATGATTGCATGCTGTAGACATCTATCTTGACGATTGTGGAGATTCTAGATCCTGGGGCCTCGGAAGGACTCCCAGTTAATTACATCCGCGAGTGAACACGTGGAACACCTCCGATTAAGCTGTTTAGTCATTTTCTTCTCTTCTTCGCCTCGTGGACCACCGTGCTGATTGGTGTACGTTGATGTGGCAATGATAGAACACAAGGGGTAGATTGGGCCCACGCGATGCCTAGCGTAGCCGTTGATTGTTTGGCTCCGCCCGTGTCGCTTGAGTTTATTTTGTCAAACGTCACGTTGAAATTGTGTTGAATGGATGCACGGCTCTGCACTTGGTGTTGATTTGAAGTTGACGACTTCGCTGACGTCATCGGGAGTATTCTCACAAGTCTAGTCTTGGATGTAGACTTTGAGGGCTTCTTGAATCATCGTAGTAGATGTTGATATTTTATACAGCGCGTCTAGAGATGGTCGTCCGGATAACTCGTAGAACTGAGGTTATGTGTATGTTGATGAGGCAACTGTCCAGGAAACTTGCCGAACGTGAGTGACTAATTATTGGATTTTTAATTGTTGATTCTTGAAGTATTGATATTCCTCTTGAGCGGAATACCCGTTGCTTGAAGAACCTTGAATTCACTCGTGCGGGACAACCATCGCTTCAAAAGTAATTGGTATCATGAAATTGGGTTTCCCACGATATCGATAATAAGGATAGAATGATCGACGACCGTTAACACTCGCAGATCGTTAACGAGTTTGTGGAAATCACATGTTCATAGACCATGATTACATAAATTTTCCCTTTGCATGTGTACATGGTTGGTGACCCGCGATACTAATGCAGCTTCATTTGGCGCCGGAATGGCACTGGATGCCATATCAGCAGTGCGGTGATGGTGCAGATGGTGCCTGGAGAGTAGATGACCGGGACAGCGCTGTCCGGCACCGGGACTGCCATGGGCTTTGTGGCCAGCCAAAGCAGGCCAGCCCACCACGTTTAATATTGCCTGGGAAAAACAAATGCAGCAGCACAGCCGTAGGATGGTGGGATGGTGGATACGAGATGACTTCACGGTGACTTCACTCCAGGTCGAAGTCAGAGGATTCGAATCCCAAAAGAAGATGCAGTAAGAAAAGAAAGAAAAGAAGCTCGGTGACAGGGAGGAATCCTTTCATGCCTCAGCAGGTGGCAGAGCCAAAAAGGTCTTTTACCTTTTCTCTTTTCTCCGTCTGCCGTCTGTCTCCGGCGGAGGCTTCTTTTGCTGCCTCCTGCACGTAAAGCCTTTCCTTCCTTTTTCTCCGTCCGTGAGTGCTCCGGTTCTGTGCGTGTTTCTTTGCGCTTCGACTCCGTGTAGACTTCCTCTGCTCGGTCCAATCCCCCCTGTGCGCGAGGCGAGGCCGGCTTTTACAGGGTGCTTAGGGGGAGTTAGAGATAGATCCGAGAATAGGGGATAGAGATAGGGACGTGATTACAGATAAAGATTATTAGGGATATTTCTTAATTCCATTTCTAAATTTAAAACGAAATTAATTTATTTTTATTATTATTTTATTTTTTATATCCTAACAGAAAATATTTAATATTCTAAGCCGAAGAGTTTCATATCCTCTTCTGAAAAGTCAAAGTTCGTATCTACAGTAGAATAGGGATCTGTTCATTTATGAACAGTTTCCATACAACGGTTAAGTACGTCAACAGTACTTGCAGATTTTTATATAAAATAAAATATTAACTATATGCAAAATATTTCAAAGAAGGGTAAGGCTGTAATTTAACTTAGTATAGAATGCAATTTTTCAAGACTTAGCATCAACATTTCAAATTGTTTTCTAAAACATTTAAATGAGCTTGTAAATCACTATCTCCTTTCTCCACCCTTAACTCATCTGACAACCATTATCTTTTTCTAAATTCATGGATTTATTTGAATAGAATAGGCATCACCTCGTTTGACATAACTTCATATACCCGAAGTAGAGTTCATTAATGATTTTGTTATCAGCTCTGCAGAACTTACCCAGCTTTACCCGTAAAATGGCCGAAAATACAGATGGGCGGCATTTATGTCATTTCTATTCAGAATAGTTCAAGTTTTGCAAATGTTCCGCAAAATGCGCAAATATTGAGAAAACCCTGACAATGTTGGGATCCACACAATCATCATGGTAACCTTGCTAGTGACTCACTTGCCCAAGCATTTCAGAAACCGCCAAGCATTTCAGAAACCGCGCAAGCATTGCAAAAACCTAAGGCAATGCCTCGTCCATGCAATCACCATGGTAACCTTGCTAGTGAGTCATGCCTATACTTTTCAATTTTTTCGATCTTCTCTATATCACAATGTCTCTTTATATGGCAAAGATGATATTTATCCTACCTGTTGAAATATCCATATATTTAATCTCCTTATACGAGGGTATTTTCAACTTTATCCATTTTAAGTGGGCTTTTGGTAGTGGAGTTTGGACTATCTATTCTACATAAAATGACAAATACATTAATTTAAATAAAGAAATTTCACAAATAAAATAACTAGAAAATAATGCAATAAATATATAAATAAAAGAATTAAGAATTTAATATGCTTCAAGGGTAGGAAAACCTGCCTTCTTCGGTAGTCTGATCGAACTCAAAAGTATCTCCTGGATATTCTTGTTCAAAAGATTTGGAGCTGATTAGTTCGTCCTCTATACGTCGCAAACACGAAAAACGAGAAAAGAAATTCTAATAAATATCCAAAGAAGAATTGGAGAAGCATGATGCATGAAATGATGGAAATGCATATAAAAAGGCTTGGGGTGAATAAGTGATGGGTTGTACGATTTTCTAAGAGTTTAAAAATATCTTCAAATGGGTAAGGGTGGGGATGTTTGAGTAGAAGTGGGCATTTTCTTCGGGTAGCATGATGTTATTGCTAGTGTGCGTGAGATTACATGTGCGGATCAACAAATTTCCAGAGATTAGGGTCGATGACAAAATTTGCCAGAGTTTCGAGATGAAAATTGTTGGAGATATAGGGGTGAAAATTGAAAATAGAATTTTATTAAATTAATGGTGCTATAATAATTTTTAATAGATTTAAAACATTTTTAGAATTTTAGAAATTATTTCTTGAATTTTTGAAACCTTTATATATATATAAAAATAAGAAAAAGGAATTTATTTAGATTATTTTATTATATAAATATGGGATTTAATATTTTTATAAAATTATTCATCACATTTTTTATTTTTGAGAATTTTTGCAGAATTTTGAAAGGGTTTTCACACTTTAAATAAAATTTAAAAGCTAAAGGAAAAAATGAAATTGAAAACAGATTTTAAACTAAATGACCAAGTGTAATGAGCTCGGCCCATTTAACTGCGGCAAAGGATCGACAAAGGGACCTAGCGCCTGAGGAGAGAGAGAGGTGTGCGGAAATTTGGATAGGAGTGGCTGACGGGTGGTGCCGGGTGGTCAATGTGAAAGAGAGGGGAAAAATAGGGGTGCGGTGGAGAAAGTCGACGGCGCCGGCGAAGGGTGACTGACGGTGAGAAATTGGTGGTAAATTCATGATATTGTGAGCATAGTGGTACCTTAAGGGGTTGCGGCGGTGCTCAGGGTGGTCGGAGATGGTCGGGCGACGAGGTTGAGGCAGTGGCGCAGTTGGGCAACGTCGGCAGCGATTCTCTGGTGGGTGTTGGTGCAGGGAGATGGCGGCGCTAGGTTCACAGTGAAGAGTGGCGGTTTTTGCTCTTTGGTATTGGGGTCAGGAGAGGGCTGGAGCGGTGGGGATGGGGTTCGCCGGAGTTGAGGAAGAAGATGGTGGTGGCGGCAATTCTAGGTGGTGGGGGAGGAGTAGAGGGGCGGAGAAGGTGGCTTGGATCATAGCAGTGCCGGGAAGGGGCTTTTATAGCCAATGCATGGAGTAGCGGCTACGGAATGGCTGATCCATGGCGATGGCGGTGGTGCGAGGTGGCGGCGAGCAATTGGCAATTCTTTGGGGAGGATAGGGGTGGTGAGGTGGCGAGGAAGTCATGCGAGAGAGTTATCCGTGGTGGCGGGAACCGGGCAAGGGTAGGCGGCGATGGCGGGAGGTTTCGTTACGGTGGCGGCGCCGGTGATTCAAGTAGGGGCGGCGCGGTGAGAGGAGGAAGAAACCATGGGTGCCGTTGGATCCAGGGCTAGACCTGTGGGCGCCGTTGGATCAGATTCGAAGGGCACCAGGGGCTGACTTGTGGGGTCCACTGGTCAGAGGGAGAATGGACCGGAGGCGGGGTAAGTGGAAATGTATTCCCGAAAGGGAAAGTATAATCCAGGACTTTCTGTAAA
Source organism: Olyra latifolia (assembly GCA_036346145.1). Taxonomy (NCBI): domain Eukaryota; kingdom Viridiplantae; phylum Streptophyta; class Magnoliopsida; order Poales; family Poaceae; genus Olyra; species Olyra latifolia. The sequence continues at coordinate 1,401,915 of CM070525.1, read as the reverse complement.
TGGAAAGTTGAGATTTAAAAAGGAAATATATTTTCCAGAAAATGTTTCGGGCTTTAAGAATTCATAGAAAATTATAGGAAGCTCAGAAAAATATGAAATAAATTTCTAAAAACCCAGGAAAATGAGGACAATCCAAATATGGAATAAAATTTATTATTTTAGGGATTAATTAATTTTTACAAATAGGAATAAGGTGGTTCCTTTAGGGAATAAATAGGAGATTAATTTGAAAAATTCTTAAAAATTGGAGAATGATTGTAGAAACGTAATTATGACCTTTCGCGAAAAATTTTCATGCCATGACCTTTTGCGAAAATTTTTCATGCCAAAATTGGGAAAAATTTTGGGTATGTCACACATGTTCTCCGCGGGGACTTGCTCATGCTCGTTATCCTCGGCCTCCATCAGTTCTACTAATACTTCAATTTCTTCCCTTTTGTCTGCGACACTGGTCGCCTCATCTGTTCTCGGGTGCTCGGTACCAACCTCCTCTGTCTCCTCGTGTCCACCTATATATTCCCCTCCCTCCTCGGCGCTGTCTGCCCCCTCTCCTTCTTCTGCCTCCTCTGCCCTTTCTGCACCGGTGGTTTTTAGTGTCTCTTCCACTGTTGCCTCGGTTGTGCCAGCGTCTTGTTTGAACTCTGCCTGAGCAAGCAGTACTAGAGGAAAGCGGTGTTCAATAGCAATCTCAACATGTTGCCTTCAATTCCGTGTAGACAATATCGACATCAACTTCCAAAAGGAACCGTCCCTAACGCGGCCGACCACGGCCCTGACCTTCATCACATGTTCTTCCGAGTTAAGCTGGAACGTCCGCAACAACCAGTTTTGTAAACCACCTAACATTCTCTCTATAGGCCTTGATATCTCTAATGTCACTGATTCCAGATTACCAAGATCTACCCTGTTTGGACCATACATAATCTCTCTGTCCCATAGTGAATCTAGAAATATAACTTCTCTGCCATTTTTCTTATAAATAAAACATCGATCATGAATTATTGCATGTTAACCTTAATTTATCAATATGTACCTTGAACATTAAGTCGTCCATAAATTTTTACGCCATCTATAGCTCATCAGATGAAGATCAAATCTAGGTTTTCATGGTTTAAACAAAACATTGTCTGACAAATCAGGACAAAGCCCTAAACCCTAACCATACCGTATAAGTCAGGGCAATCAGGACAAAGCCTAAACATTGTCTGGCCAAATCATTTTAAGTCAGGGAAATTTCATATCTACTAATTAAGTCTGACCAGGAATCCCGCTTCTAAAAATACCGTCAATATATCCTAACCATACTCTATAAATACCGTACAAAACCCTAAACCTTAGCCCTACAGATATACTAAATATCTCTTTTCGCTACCTATACTACCTACTTATTGCTAACCTATAAGGTTAAATTGCTATCCTACCATGTTTTCAGTAAAACAATAATACAAGTTGCAAAAAATTTTACCTCACAGCACGGGTGCCCGCGACCACTCTTTATTTCCTTCTCTCCCATTTTTCTCTCCACTCTCGGGCTTGGGCAACAACTGAGGCACGCGCGGACGGTCCTAAAAAGGGCAAAAATCGCCCCCTCAAAGGGCGAGTTTATCAAAATCGTCGTTCCATTGGGCGAATTTTTAAAAACTCGTCCGATGGTGTGGCGACATTTGCCTCCCCAGGCGGGCTTAATCCCGCCATTCCAATGGGCGGTTTCTAAATGAATCGCCCATTGGAATGGCGGGATTTATTTCCCGCCCGTTGGGGTGGCGATGGGCGCCTAATTTTTTAATTTTTTTAAAAGGAATTTTATTTTCTATTTCAAATTATGTTTAAATATAAAATATTTTTTAAAAATTCATCAACACGACGCCTGCTCAAACTCGGCACCGGTTCCCCTGTCTCACGAATTCACTGCACTGCAAAACTACCAGCTGCTGCCTAAAAAACAAACCTTTTTTCTCTTTTTAGAATTAGTAAAACGTTTACATTTCCCCAAGCGTATTTGACATTTAGGCTCGCTTCAGAGCGCAGGAGGCACCTATGTGGCCATGTGGCATGCTTGGAGTAATCGGAAGCATTATCTATTATACAAAACCCGTATTAGGGGCAACAAGCCAGATGATCACATCGCCCGATGTGGGGGACCAATTTTCAATATATGATATTAAAAGTTGGTCCCTTTTTAATAGTATAAATATTGATTCAGGATCAGTACAACAAACTTGCCATGTTATTTAACTAGAATTAATATACATTTACAGTACCAAAATTTATAGTGTTATACAAACTACTTTTATATTCTACATATCTAATATTCTAAGCCGAAGAGTTCCATGTCCTCTGCTGAAAAATCAAAGTCGGGATCTGCAGCGGAGCAGGAATCTATTCAATTTCATGAATAGTCCCATATAACGGGTAAGTACAACAACGGTACTAGCAGGTTTCCATATGAAATAAAATATTAACTATATGTAAAATGTCTCAAAGAAAGGTGTGGTCATAATATACTTGGAATAATATGCAATACTTTGAAAACTTAACTTCAGTATTATAAAGCCATTTTATATAAAAAATTTAAATGAATTTAATAAATTACTATCTCCTTTCTCCATCCTTATCCATCTGTCAACCATTATTTTAAAAATTCATGAATTTAACTTGAATAGAATAGGCATCACTCATTTTGACATAATTTCATATTCCAGAAGTATGGTCCATATATGATCTGCCTTCGGTATTTCGTTGCACCGCATGTGGGCCTCGTTAAAAACTCCCCCCGGTAAAACCCTGTGGGAAAAAATCCAGGATGGAGAAAAGAGTGCCCCGCCATTGTAAAGCGGTCTTGGTGTTGCTCGGTGTGCCTTTAGGGAAGTTGTCGTGAAGAGGGGTCTTCAGGTAGCAGGCGTAGTCGTAGCAGGTCTGCTGTCACAAGGCCCGAGCCATCGGGACTAGCGGGGAACCTTCGCTGCATATTTGATGCAGTCGTCGCCGCCCCGCTTCTCCTACGACGTGGTCTTCGGGGCCAAGCTTCTCTGGGGGAAGAGGCCTTCACTCCATAATCGATGTAGTCCTCGCTGTCCCGCACCTTCGAGGTCTTGGTCCTCAGAATGAATGGGAGGTCTTCACTCCGTAGATGTAGTGGTCGCCGTAGAGTCTTCGCTCCGTAGATGTAGTAGTCGCCGCAGAGTCTTCGCTCCGTAGATGTAGTAGTCGCCATAGAGTCTTCGCTCCGTAGATGTAGTAGTCGCCGCAGTCCCGCTCTTCCGAGGCCATGGCCTAGGCCTTCGGGACGGGCGGGAGTCTTCGGACTGAAGGCGAAGTCGAGTAAGGTCCCGAAGGGACCTTCGGGACATAGACGAGTTGCGATTGATGCCCATGTTTGAGCCTGAGGGCACCCATCCCTTGTAGCCCCTCATCGGCTTGTGTTTTCTTCCTGAAAGGACCAAGCTGATGCAAAGTATTCGGGTGCCCGAAGGTTCAAATGAGGTTAGTGGTTATGCTAGTATAATCGTTATATGCTTGTAAAGCATTATATGAAGAAATACTCATCGACGCATGGTCTTCAGGGCGATGGCGATGGTACTGTACTTTCAAAGATGAAACCATGAATTTTCGAAGCTTCGATGCTTGTGAATGATATTCTTTAGTGAATTCCATCTTTGAGGGATGCAATAGCCTTCGATAATAACTATACCTCTGAAGCATGCGGAGGGTAGTAATGATCTTCGGAACTTGGCGAAGAGAAAAACCCAATACGATAATCACTTTGGGCACTTGAATCGGATGAGTGTTTAAAATAAAATTTTGCAATTTTCGCTCCTTTTCTTTTCCTTTTTTTTTTGAACCAATTCTGAGGACACCATACATCCTAGCCCCTCATTTGCATGCTTTTGGTCTCGTTCCAAGCAAAGCAAATGTAAATTTGGTTGGTGTCCGAAGAGTCATAAGTACCTCTGATCCTTCGGTAGGCGGGAACATAGTGTGGGAGCGTAGAGGTAGGTTACTAGTGCGAAGACTGTGTGGTTTCACAGAAGCCCCTTGGTCACTTGATAGTGCCTAGAATCCTCGCTTCGGACGCCTGATGATGTGATAGTGGCCTTCGGTCGCGTGGCAGTGCACCAGAGACCTTTGGGCTTTTGGTAATGTATTAGAAGTCTTTGGGCACTTGTTAGCGTGATAGTGGTCTTCGGGCACTTGATAGCGCGATAGTGGCCTTCGGGCGCGTGGTAACGCAATATAATGTTCGTCGCTTTACGGCACAATATAATGTTCGGCGCTTAATAGCACAATATAATATTCGGGCGCTTAATAGCGCAATATAATCTTCGAACGCTTGGTAGCGCAAAGTGAGATTACCGACGCAAAGGCTCATGGCCTGGCGACAATTCCAGGTTGGGTGCATGACGCGAGCAATCTTGGCCTCACGCCAGCCCCTTTGTCGCAATCAAGCGGACGCTTGATAAAGTATAAGTCTTCGGGATTAGGATCCAGGTTGGGTGGGTGACGCTGGCGTTCTTGTTCTCGTGCCAGCCCCTTAGACATATTTTTATGGATGTGTAGTTGCGTATCGATTTGAGTGTTCACGAGGGCTCATGGCCTGCGAAGACTTTAAGTTGGATACGTGGTGCGAGCACTCTTAGCCTCGCGCCAGCCCCTTAGCCGCATTTTTCACGGACGCGTGATCACGTATAGTTTGGGATTATCAATCGCGAAGGCTCTTGGCTAGCGAAGTCTCCGAATTGGGTGTTTGGCGCAAGCGCTCTTGACCTTACGCCAGCCCCTTGCAGCATTTTTCGCAGTCGCGTGATCACGTATATTTTGGGATTACCAATCGCGAAGGCTCTTGGCCAGCGAAGTCTCCGAATTAGGTGTCTGGCACAAGCGCTCTTGGCCTTACGCCAGCCCCTTGCCGCATTTTTCGCGATTGCGTGATCGCGTATAGTTTGTGATTACCAATCGCGAAGGCTCTTGGCCCACGAAGGCTCCGAGTTGGGTGTCTGACATGAGCGCTCTTGGCCTCACGCCAGCCACTAGGGGTCGTCACCCCCATCTGCCTTGGGCCTTTTCCCATTATGGGGTTTGGTTTACCAAGGGCTTTTCTGCCTTAAGCTGGCTTTATCAAGGTCATGCCTTGGGCCGATCTAGCAAGGTCTTTTTTGCCCTGGGCCGGTTTACCAAGGTAATGCCTTGGGCCGATCTGCCAGGGTCTTTTTTGCCCTGGGCCGGTTTACCAAGGTAATGCCTTGGGCAGATCTGCCAGGGTCTTTTTTGCCCTGGGCCGGTTCACCAAGGTAATGCCTTGGGCCGATCTGCCAGGGTCTTTTTTGCCCTGGGCCGGTTCACCAAGGTAATGCCTTGGGCCGATCTGCCAGTCTTTTTGCCTGGGCAGTTCACCAAGGTAATGCCTTGGGCCGATCTGCCAGGGTCTTTTTTGCCCTAGGCCGGTTCACCAAGGTAATGCCTTGGGTCGATCTGCCAGGGTCTTTTTTGCCCTGGGCCGGTTCACCAAGGTAATGCCTTGGACCGATCTGCCAGGGTCTTTTTTGCCCTGGGCCGGTTTACCAAGGTAATGCCTTGGGCCGATCTGCCAGGGTCTTTTTTGGTCTTGTATATATAATAACCTTTTGTATTTGCCGAAGAAGAGGTCCATGAATTTCAAAAGCCTTCGGATGACAATATATAACCAAATACCGAATGAGTAGTCCATAGGTTTCCAGATCCTTCGGAAATCAATATAACCTGGTCTAATATCCCTCCAGCCAAGTATTAACATTAATCTGTTAAAACAGTAGTAAACTCAGATTGAGCTGAACTTAAGGCTTCTCCATTTGCTGTGAGAAAACCGAGGTTGCTGCTGCCAAAGTAGAATTTGCTTTAGTGAGCAACCAATATCCAGCGCTTCTTGTACCAATGCTTCAGGAAGATGTTTGAGTGCCTTGCAGATGATAAGCTCGAGCCTGCACAATTTGCTGCTCTTCTTTTTAATCAGGTTAGAACTAAAACACAAGGAACCAGGATATTTTCCTTATGCTTAGCCAATCATTTATGTCCGATATAAATAATATAAAATGCGAGTGTGCTGCTTGCTAGCCACATAGCACTATTGAAAAAAGCATGGCCAATAACTGGCATTATTGGTCTAAATTAAGTATGTTCAGTACAGATTACTTTTATGAAGTGAACTCTGAACAGGCACAATACCATCGGGAATGCCAAGATCACATAGTAATAGGTAGAAATAAGTGCTTTTCAAGATAGGGAATTGATGTATCAATGATCCAATAGGCAAACAAAAGCTTTTTAGGCCAATATCCTCACGCGCAAATGACGTAAGAGTTGTGTTGATGTAAAACGTGGGACAATTAAACATGAGTAATAGTTTGGATTTTTCTCACAGAACTTAGTCATGATAGGATTCCAAAAGGAGACGCCCTTAGGCACCGTAGACTTAAGTTTATTTGCATGCATCTTTTACCATATCAATCCTATTATATTCAATATGCACGACAGGCATGAATAAGAATATTCCAAATACTAACATTTAAGCATAAGAGACGTGTTAGCATAGAATTTCATGGCATTGTATGCCTAAATGTATTATGAGATGCTCATAAAAAAGGTATAGTAGACCACAAGTTCAAGTGAATAATCATCAAGTGTCTAGATATAAATGCGCATATAAAAGAATGCATGCATTTATAAATGCTTGTTTCGGTATGAGTATGCACATTACTTGCACATCTTAGGAGTAATGATTAATAAGGCTTAATTTGCTATATTAACAATTGTGAAATGTTTAGCCCAAGCAATAATTGTAGATGCACAGGAGCACATGTATTTAAAAACCTAGACAAGGATATGAGATCCTTTCTGGTTCTTCTTACTTCGAGGGGTAAGCAACATATTTTGGCAATTGATTTGGCCACATATGGTGTAATAAGGGAAAACTTTGCCAATGCCCAACATAAAGCAAATGATGTAATTAAAATGTCCATATAAGATTATTTTGTCACCAAGGAGTAGACTTGTACTTCTAGGTTGTTTTCATTGATTACTAGTGACTGAAGTCCACAGTTCAAGTGGCCAACGGCCCTTCTACTACGTGAAAAGAGCATATATGGCATATATCCAAATTATATGGCAAGCAGGATTGCAACATTGTAAACATCTGAGATAAATATTGTCAACATTACTCTCTGCACACCAATCGACAAACAATGAATCAAGCAATAGTGCAATGCCATATACATGCAATTTGCATATTTCATCGTCTCGTATGCTCTTTGGGCAGTACTTAGCACAATAGACTTAAGCAAAATTTAACTAATCCATTGGAATTTGAAAAACCATATTTGCATGACATGATATTATATGCTTAATACTATGGCAAGCAATGTAATCCATATTCTATTATGGTACTCTTAACAATTTAATGATTACTATCTTAATAGTGAAGAAGCTTGCATACATTTATAGCATGAGCGAACTATAATTAAGAGAGTTTCACGTAATTAAGGCAAGATTGACACTTAGCTTGAGCAGCCTCAAGAAAGAGACCGCGGGCGGCAGACCACAATCACCAGTAGACAACGGCAAATTGGTGTTATCCATGTCAGCCAAGCCTTCTTAGTAAGAGATACCGTCGCAACACATGAAGAGGAAGAGATCGATGGCGAGAGCCGGATGCTCCTCCGCAAAATCCAATCTTCGGCCCCCTTAGTGAGTCGGTGGTCGGCGGCGCTAGGGGCTTCGAAAGCCAGTCAGGGGAGGTCGCTGGCGCTGGACGCGGCGAGATCCATGCAGGGGAGCCGCCGGCGCCGGTCTCGCTGGGCGAGGAAAGTCACCGGCGCCTGGATCGGCAGATCCACTTAGGGGAGGGGTCGTCGGTGCCGGAGGTCGCTGGTAGGGTCGCGGCGACGTTGAAGCCGATGACGTCGGCCGGACCGGGAGGCCGCCGTCGATGGGTCCGTGATCAAGCGGCGTCGGCGTCGAGGCGGCGACGATGAGGTTGTCGGAGCCGGATCCGCGACGGAAGGCGCGCGGCGTCGGCGGCGGCGACGAGGCTGGGTCGCTGGGATTCGCATGGGAGCGGCGTCTTGGCGGCGTGGATTTGAGGATGGCGAGATGGCCTCACGCGAGATGGGGATGGGGAGAGCCGCCGCGGCGGTGTTGGTGGGTACGGGAGGAGTCAGGAGCTTTGAAAGCCGCCCCCACGGACGGCGCCAATTGTTGTCGAGAGGTGAGCCGACCAATCCAAATTTCCATTCCACTTTCTTATATAGGGTGAGGCAAGATGGAAATCCCGGCTTGCCCCCAAACCCTAGCCACTCATGTGGGCGATTCCGTACATTATCTTATTTACATAGTGGGCCTTCATGAGCCTTCCTGTACATTTTCTAATTGATCACAGCCCAACCATCCGGACCCCCTAAAAGATGGGTACCCGTAACCCTATGATACAACAACTAATAGATGCTTGCAGGTTTGTTGATGTATTGTTGTGAGAGACAACAGTTTTAGCATTTTTCGTTGGTAGTTGTGGTTTCTTCCTCCTAATATTATACTCCCTCCGGTCACAAATATTTGACGCTTTTGACTTTGCACAGTCTTCGAGATACAACTTTGACCACTAATTACTATTGTAATTTATTTTTAAAATCCACTAAAACTGTAATATTATTGAAGTACATTTTAAGACAAATCTACATATATAATTTTTATGTGCACAATCTAATTATTTAAAAAGATATTCGTGACTCAAGTTTCAAAACTTTGACCGGCACGCATCTCAAACGTCAATTATTTGTGACCGGAGGGAGTATACTCTAAGCAATGCTTGCCAATTTGTTTTGATATATTGGTGGTTGGTTTTGGAAAGCATATACAATGGATTTAGATGAAGATCTTGCATATAATTTTTTTTGTTGCTTCCACTGAGACGTTTTTCCATGGAAGTGTTAAACAAGCTGCCCCTATACCCTTCCCACTTAGGCCTACAAGCCTATTAAGCATAGCCAACGCGCCATGGGCCTGTAATCTATTCTAGCTACATGTAGTGCGTGCTAACTAAGTGGATGGGCCAAGGAATTGACGTGTGTAATGGTTGGAAATTTGCATCCAAAGTGACTGAACGAGCCTGAGTCAAGCTAAACCAAAATCGAGCGAGCTACGGCCCTAGTCCTAGTTGAGATGGCACGGTGTCACGGTCATGGTCGCCTTCCGCCGTCAGGTCGCATCACAAGGGCCTGCTTCGTATTGAAGTCACAGTCATGTGGCTGCGCTTTTTACCATCAGATTCAGCTGGATGGCTGCGTCGCCGTCCAGCGGTTGTCTGACCACATAAATAAGAATAAGAACACAGACAGCAACAGCGGCAACAGCGGGCTTTGCAGCCTCGTGCGCCGTTTGCGCTTGTCTTGTACGGGTGATCCTACATTTTGCTGGCCCAACAACGTGAAGAAAGCAAGAACACGGTCAGTACAAAATGGTGATGATGCCGTTGTGACCCATGGGTGGATGGGCTGTTGCTGCGAGAGGAAAATGCTATGAAGCCCATGGGCTGATAGGCCGTCGCTGAGAGAGCAAAATGCTGTGGTGCTCCGTAACTCCAAAGAGTTGGCCCTGGCCCACCTGGCAGTTTTGACTCATGAGCATGTACGTGGAGCATACGGATTTTCTAATTTTATGCACATATGTTTGTGTTTTGGAGTCCTTTTCTTTTTATATATGTTTTGAAGTTCGTAAGATCTTCAAAAAGGAGATGCATCGTCTTTTTGCCTGGGACATCAATGCCGATGCAAAAAAAATACCTTCATCCCGCGAATGTCGCGTTGTGCATTTATATCAGAAAAATGTCACAAGTGTAACAATGTGCAGGTAATCAACGACACGAATAAAGCATGCAAGGTCGGAGCCGTTACTGAATGGACACATGCTAGCTTCTCGTCATTTCCTGATCCACCTCTCCTCCAGAATTTTCATCCCCATGTACCTGCAGTTTGATCAAATTTCGGCCAAACACAAGCAAGTCAGTGAACATAACACGAAGAAATCTCTTCACCTGAGTTGCGCATTTGCATTTGTGAAATTTGTCAGAACAAAACGAAAGTTCCAGTGAGTTTACCTGCCGAGCATCATGACGGTGGCCTGCGGATTGGTGCCGGGGGAGTACTTGAAGGTGGAGCTATCGATGACGCGCAGCCCCTCGACGCCGATCACCCTGCAGTCCTGGTCGACGACGCCGCCGACGTGGCAGCCGCCGTGGTAGTGCCAGATGGTCATCACCGTCTCCCTGCAGTACTGCTGCAGCGGGCGCGTGTCTCTGGGGTGCCGCGGTAGCAGGTTCACCGGGAGGTTGGCCAGCGCGGCGCCGGCGCGGTTGAAGACGGCCTCCATGGCGGTGCCGTTGGCGTAGGTGAACCTGGAGAAGGCCCGAGACCGCACCACCCGCTCGATCGTCTCGATCCCCCGCACGCACCGCTCCAGGTCCTTGGGGTCCCGGAAGTAGTTGAACGTCACGGCCGGGTTCGCGTGCGGGTCCGTGGAGCGCAGCTCGATGTGCCCCGTGGACAGCGGCCCCAGGATCTTCTCCAGGATGAAGCCGCCGCGGAACGCCCGCCTGTCCAGCCTCCGCATCGTCTCCGCCGCCCGCCGCATCGCCTCCGGCGTCCGCTCTCTTGGCGGCACCGTCCCCAGCTGCCCCGTCTGCTTCCCCCGGCCGACATGCCAAACATGCATCGCATTCATCCCTTCCATGGAAGCAATAGCTTCGGAGTTTCGTACTCTGTCTCTGTGCTACGTACCATGGGGGAGAACATGCCGAAGTTGCGGCCGCGGCGGCCGGTGCGGCGCTCGTAGAGGGGGATGCCGAACTGCGAGCCGCTGACCCCCTCGATGAAGCTGCCAAAGCGGGTGACGCCGACGACCTGGACGAGGGAGAGCGCGGCGGGGACGGGGGAGGGGACGAACACCGAGTTCATGGGGTTGTCGGCGACACCCTGCCCGACCTTGGGCTGGTCCATCACGGTGCGGATGCCGTGCTTCTCCAGGTGCACGCGTGGGCCGACGCCGCTCAGCATCAGCAGCTGCGGGCTCCCGAGCGTCCCCGCCGCCAGGATCACCTCGCTATTCCCGCCGCCCCGCAGGTACACGTGGTGCCGCGCTCCCGCCGGGTCCGTGAACACCACCCCGTATGCCACCGGGTTCGCTGCCCCCTCTGCACATCGCAATGCGCGCGGTTATGCCACCATGCATCGTGTCGTGCATGAAGGGGACGTGCCAGTGTGCTGCTCGCCTCGGCGCCTGAAGAGGATCTGTGACACGGTGGCGTGCAGGAACACGGTGAGCCTCCTCGGGTTGGCGTTCCGGAGGAAGTCGGCGGCGGTGTGGCGGCGGCCGGCGCTGTCGAAGATGGTGCCCCCGATCTTGGTGCCGGGGACGTGTTCGAACGTGTAGCCGTTGTCCGGCGTGACGCCTACCTGGAGGAGGCCCTCGCGCAGCGCGCACTGCCACCGCGGCACGTCGGGGCGGAACACCAGCTCGCGCTCCACCCACCGGTACGACGTGTTGACGAGGCGGGGGTCCCAGCCGGAGGCCCGGACGTACTCGTTGCTGGCGCGGGTGTAGAAGCCTGCGTTGAGGCAGCTCCCGCCGCCGAGCACGCGCGCGCGGGCGTTCACGACGCCGTCCTCGGACGTGAACCGCTGGGCCGGGGACCGCGGCGACGTGTCGGCCAGCGCGTCGGCGAAGTGGTACTCGGTCGACACGTTGCGGTTGCCGTAGGGGAGGCCGCCGCGCTCCAGGAGGAGCACGCGCGCGTGCTCCGATAGCGTCGCGGCCAGCGGGCACCCGGCCGTGCCGCCGCCGACGACGATGTAGTTGTAGTGGGACACCGGGGGCGCGTCCCGTGCGTGCCTGACGAACCGGAAGCTGTCCGTTTGTGCTGCGCACGATGGCATCGACATTGTCAGTACTGAAGCAATTCATTGCACAGCTCTCAGCTTGGTGCTACACTTGATTAGTCATCTGCATCCACGGAACTAGAAGAAAAGAGCAGGTGAAGTCATCTTACCATCCTGTGAGGCAGTGAAGCTGAGGCAGGAGCAGCAAAGAACTGCGGCTACGACGAAGGCCACTGAGCCCTTAAGGCCATGAGCCATTTTGTCAGAGTAATCTTCAGCTTTGATGATTAGTGTCGAGATTGTTTATATGCAGGAGGATTCGATCGGATTAGATAACGAGTAGATACCAATTACAGCTCACAGGATCTGTAGCGCAAAGATGGGCCCCGAGTAATCCGGCCTAAGACAGTAGAAAGACAGGAGCAATCGTCAGAGCCTTTGCATGCATGCCAAAGCTGTCTTTTTTTTTAGTGTACCAGCTTGATCCATGAAGAATAGTCTCGAGGCTGTCACAGGATCCAAGAAACAGCCCATTACAATCTCCAGTTCCTCAGTTCTTGACTGATTGCCTATTTGTGCCTTCGAATTGTTGTTTTAGCTCAGGCCAAACAATGTTCCCAAAGTGAGATGAATTGTAAGATAATATGTGCCATTCCCTGTTTTGCAACGTTGAATTTATTCGATTATTTGCTAAAACTAAACTTTAACTGTTTCAACTAGTGGCTTGAAAATCTGACAGGAATTTGATAATGTTTATCTTATGAATTCGAGATTTTCAAGAAATGGTATTAGAAAGTCAAATAGTTCAAAAAAGATTATAAAATTATTTAAATAAAAACATTATGCAGATTATGATCTTAGTCGGATGACGTCACTCGCTAGAGCATGCATGGATTTGTATACTACGTTGGCATAGCAATATCATGGCATGACATTACTCGCTATTCTTCAGATAAAATAGGATGCTTGGATCAATCGTATATGGTGTAAAAAACTATTAACGGGAAAATATTATATCATGGCTTTTTATCAACTATTTTGAGCCGTTCATTTTTTATGCAAGAACTAAGACCTGAGAGATTTTTTTTTTATTTTCTTTAATACAGGGAAGCTCAAGTTATGCTATTGAAAATTTGTTTCTCTAGCCGTTATCTCACTGATTGATGAAGCTCAACACTGCTTGACGACTTTTGGTGTGGGATCAGCTTGAGCGGGGGTTGATTCCATCACTATAACGATTTAACACCAAGTTACCAGAGTAATAAGCTGGGAGTAGGTTTATCGAGCCAAAAAGAGAATGCAAAAAGGGAAATGCCGCGCAGCCAACTACAAACGAACAAAGCCTGACCATAATACACCAGCATAAAATTACAACGGAGGTGATCTCAATCCAATCCACCATGCATGATTTAGCTCTAGCTCTGCGCCATTCTCCGCCGCTCGGTGCGGCGCACATACGGGTAACGGATATCAGCATGCGGTAACGTGTGGCGGGCCAGCGACAACGCGGCGCGGCATTCGACTGCTCGATTGCGCCATCTCTGCTCCAACCACCTGTCGTCTACCTCAGCCTTTTGAATCTATCTCGACCTCCGTCTGTGGATCTTGTTGAGAAACCGGCCGGCGCGAAGGCGGCGTGTTAGACGCGCCACGGCAAACTCTAATTGTTTATATATAGGAGGAGGGTTTTCCATCAGATGTATACGCGTAGAAAGTTAATAAAGAATCGTTCCTCCCACATCGTATTCATCTCGTGATTGTCTTGCGTGTGAATCGACAACCTCGGACTACACCCGGTAGCGTGGTTGTCTAACACGTTATCAGCACGACGCTCGAGGATCGCAAGACGCCGAGGAATCGAACGACGACGTCAACGTACTATCGGCATCGAATCGCCATCACGCCGGCAGGTCTAGTCAAGACCACCGATCATCATAAGTTTACGATCGTCGAATCCCTACTTCGATTCACGAAGAACGAAGGTAAAAAGAAAATTGAATTATGAGAATTGAATCTGTAGATCTATTTTCAATAGATGCGCAATGGGAAATACGCAGACGTTAACTCAACCGCGCGATGTAGCGCGGCTCATCTCGCCGCCGCCTCGGCTTCGCGCCGGCATTGCGTGCCGCTTCTTCGCCGCAGAAATTTCATCGCCGCCAGAAGCGCGCTACAAGACTTCACCTCGCGCCATGCACGCCAAGACGACCGCGCGCGCCGCCGCCGCCTCGACCGCCTCCACACGCCAGAAAGACCGCCAAGCCCGACCTTCACGCCAAGACGCAAAGACAAATACAAGAAGCGTCGCCGCGCCGCCGAGTCTGTGGACGCCGGTGGCGCCGCGCCACGCGTTCTATTCGCCTCCGAAGAACGTTGTCCTTCGGTCTCGGCGGTCGCGTCAAACCCCGCCGCCCGGCAAAGATGCTAACGTCGGCTTCAGTAACTGAAGCGCCAGCGCTTAAATTTGGCGCCGTTCGCCGTTCGCCGCGCAGCAAAGACCGCCGCACCGCCGCCAGCGGCTCCTTGCCGACTCAACCATCACAAGACGGCGCTGTCACTCGGCCGAACCTGGCGCCGACGCCGTCGGCGATCACCACGACGCCGTCACCACCGCCATGGCGGCCTCGCCTCCATACTGTGCCGTGCACGGCACCGCCAGCATCTTGATGTAATGTTTCGCCGTGGGCTCACATGCCGTCCAGCAGCTTGCCGTCAGAAGCGTCGCCCAAACGCCGCCGCCATCGACTCTCCATAGCACCGCAAGCCCTAGCGGCACAACGGGCCGGCCCATCAACGCGGCCCAAGAAAAGTGTGCGTCGTGGGCCAAGCAGGCCGAAAAATAAAGGAAAACGGGGGTTTTAGACGGCTGAATAGGCCGACGCGCATGGGCCATGGACTGGGAAAGGCAGAAAGGGCCGGCCAGGAATGGAATGAATAATATGGGCCGAGCGAATTTGCACATAGGCCCTCAAACATCTAAAAATTGCATAGAAATTTCTCTGTAATACTGAAAATTACAGAAAACCCCCTAGAAGTGTTGAAAACTACAGAAAACACATTTCCTAGCATAAAAGGGCCTCGGGATTTTGAATTTTTGTCCCGTTTTTGAATTTGAAGCCCTCTTTTACTGCTTTCATGCTTATTTTATGAATTTTGTCATGGTTGAGAAAATTACACAAAGTAATTATCTGAAATACTGAAAATTGTATAATCCCCATGGAAATTGCAAAATTTGCTGAGAATTTATATTCTAGCATAACAGGGTCTAAGGATTTCCTGAAAATTACACGAAGTTTTTCCAGGCCAATGAATTTTGCAGAAAGATCCTTAGATTTTTTGGAAATTATAGAAAATACATATTTAGGCATAAAAGTGCATCGAAACTATGAATTTTGAATATGTCTTTGAATTTGAAGCACTATTTTACACCGTTAATTACCTTTATGCAATTATACTTTGAATTAGTTATGTAATTAACATTTTATGCCTATTTATTGTGTCTATGCTATGAATTGGTAATGGCTTATTTGTATACTGGAATTCATGAGAATTTAGAAGAATTATGTCATGCACCACTATCTACTAGATTACACGTAGTAATCATGTGAGTGAACTTTAAAATATGTAATTGTCTGCATCGCTAACTATGAATCGAGGCGGCACCGAATGCTAGAGCAATCTCACTTGGGCATTGGATGCTAAAATCATACTCGGAAGCACGAAGCTTCGGGTTACCATTGGAATTAGATCCTAGAAGGATGGGAAGCCTATCGATGAGCAGAACAATCAAGTATTGCACTTTCTCTGTCACCACCTCTCGCTATTTTAAAGAATAAATATATGGTGAGGAGCGCGCTAGAGCATGGGGCTGCATGTCTGAAGCAGTTTAAGAAGCTCGAGCACAGTATTCTACGACTAGCACAGTAGAAACCGATGTACATGATGGCATCTAGGGGCAATGGTCAAAGATTTGTTATGACATTGAGTATGTAATCATGATTTATCAGACCAATAGAAAGAAAAAGGCAGCATTAGAGGTCCACCTTGCCATGGCAGGCAGGCATGACCTCATGGAAGAGGACACTCATGTAGAGACACCTCTAACTCGCCCCCTTGATTTCATAATAGCCACACATGAAGTGGATAAAGAAAGAAGATACCGACATATAAAATTGAAGCTGAAATAGTAGCATCCAATGGATTTTTGTGAACCTCCGATGCGTCGAATGCAGCGACTATCACCGCCTCAATGCGCCTGCACGAAGCAGTATACCTTTTAGATTGTGGTTGCTAGAAGACATTGAATAATGAATATGAAGCTCTAGAAGAGTGAAGTATATGAATTGAAGCTCCCGAAGAGCAAACTATCTCAACAAAGAATTGAAGCTCTAGTAGAGCAAACCTTATTCTCATGATTGATTTTACCTTTATTCCAGTATATTTGAAGTTGCAATCCTTGTTTGAATTATATGAACTATGAATTTTGCCATTGCCTGATTGCAATATAGAATTTGGTAGTGCCCTATGTGGGAGGTATGCATTGTTGATAGTGGAACAACAAATAAAATTGAAGAGAGACCAAGTACTCCAGTTGATCACGAAGAACACTGGTAGTACTGCAATTTATGCGTATGAGACTCAAGAAGAGTCATAAGAATATTATCTATTGGTACTACACTAGCACTTAGGGAAGCATTGTCGTACCTGGAATTCACTCTGACTCTCTTAGGACATCCGTACAAATGAGTTTCATGTAGAAACCAATGAAGAGAATGAAAAAAATACTTATACATTATGAAGCATGACGGATACAAGAATATAATCTTAGAAAAACCTCTTTCATTTGAATATGGACTATACTATATTTAGAATCTGTGCACCCGAAGTGTACACTTCCCTGAATGCTAAATTTAGAAGCTCTGATCTCTTCTATCTATGGCATAGTAAATTTGTCATCCTGAACTTTAAGATGATGAGGAGAAAATAAACAACTCATAAAGCCATAGTATTAATTTTAGAATTTCCGAATCATGAAGATTTTCGCAAGACTCTCAATGCCTTTGGGAAACTAATACATGGGCTCCTACCCTAGATTGAACTAGGGGTTATGTGCGGCCTAATACAGCCCGTATTAGGGCAATTAAGTACTTTTGGTGCTCATTAATGTTTTCTTTTGAAGTGGCCAAATGCATACTCTCTACAAGGAATCATGCATTTGTGAAACTGATCTTGCAGATCATAAGAACTAAAAATATATTTCTGTATTGTTGTGTGAAGTTCATCAAGAAGAATGAACAACACTAAAGAATTCACAGCATTGGAAAATAAAGAAGAGCACTCAGTACCTTATGTCCACATGAAGAATGGACTAGAAACGACATTAAATTTATGAATCAAATTAATTGTCAGGCCGCTCTTGCAGAGTTGTAACTAAAAGAAACTACAAGCAGTAGCCCTCATTAATTAGTGTAAGGGGACAAGCAGTCCCACAACATCCAACTAGTGCATGAAAGGGTCTGAAATTTCCCACTTTGAAATTTTGAATGTATATGTACCTATACCACACACCGAAATGAATTGCATATTTGATGAGGATCTTTTCCGTCATTAGGGGGAGAAATAGAACCCCTGATAGTAGAATGCCGGAAAATCATGTGGAAAGCCACGTAGATCCCCGTGCATGACCCGCACTAGTAAAGAAAATGATGAAGTCTAGAAGACATTTAAAGCAATGAAATCTGTCTAATCATTTTTGTGATTTGAAGGATGTGATCAAGTCGCATTACTTGGAGTAATGCACCAGAGAGGGTTGAAATACCACACAAGGTATCCCTCATCCTGTTCCGAGGCCTCAGAGAAAAGGATAGGAAATCTGG
Source organism: Olyra latifolia (assembly GCA_036346145.1). Lineage (NCBI taxonomy): Eukaryota > Viridiplantae > Streptophyta > Magnoliopsida > Poales > Poaceae > Olyra > Olyra latifolia. The sequence goes on along the minus strand of CM070525.1, from coordinate 1,384,142 downwards.
TCACTCGAATCCTAATTATCCGGGGACGCCTGGAGAAAAATGGATAAGAGAGCTTGCCACAACCAATCACGAAAATGCCCCAAAGAAAAGGAAGGGGAGCCAGTTGAGTCCTGGCAACTCTGGTAAGAAGCCTGCTAGCGAGGTGCTCCCAGATCTGAATATACTGGTAATAACAGAAGAAGAAGAAGCCGAAATAAATGTGAGTACGCACATCGGCAATAATAAACTAAAGGAGCTTGCTCCCGTGATGGGAAATAGCGGTGAAGAGCAAGTAGAAGTGCATGAAGCACACCGTGATGAAATAGCTATGAATTTTGAATTAGCAAGAGAGTGTTTGAATTGAGCAACAGCCATTGTCGATACAAAGGAAATAAAACAGAATTGCCACCATTATTGAATTTGATCCCAAGCCTGCATCTCTCGGAAGAGTGTGAGAAAGGCTGGATTGAAAGGAATGGAAGATGACAATTTCCGTGAAATAAGAGAAATGAATAAGGAAGTGGTATGGTACAAGAAAGGCTGATGGTCACTCTCTGGTAATGGGATAAATTACCTTTAGACATTTAATCTCATTGGCAGTACTCAACATGAAGTTGAGGATAAAAAATGAATTGAAGGATGTTGTCACTGAATATATATATAGAGACTTGGATCCGGACTTATATATGAAGATACATGAAGTATTACCGTCCTGAACCATGGCAGAGCAAATAGAAATCCGTATAGTGTGAAACTCGATGAGTAACTATATGGATTGAAGTAAAGAAATAGAAGAAGCAAATTCATACTTGAAGTATGACTTAGAAGTGAAAAATTTGTGTATTATAGCTTAGGCTTGTAGCTTGAGCATATCCACGAAGGAATTTTGGTACACTAGTCACCCTACACTCGGAATGAGTTGGAAAGGTCTGGTTTTAAGAATGCGTAATTGAAACCCCAATGGTCGGAAGGTCACTACAAGCAGACCAAGACCCACAGGCCTAGAGAAGAGGGGGAGGAAGTTCTGGGATCAGAAACCCCATACTTAAGTGCAATTGGTGCGCTCATGTACCTCGCGAACAGCACTAGGCCGGAAATTGTGTTCGCCGTGAATTTGCTGGCTCGGTACAGTGCAGAGCCAACCAAAATACATTGGAAGGGGATCAAGGACATCCTCAGATACCTTTAAGGAAGTAAGGATCTTGGCTTGTTTTATGGAAGGAATCAAGAATTGAATCTAGTTGACTATGCAGATGCAGGGTACCTGTCTGACCCGCATACTGGCAAGTCACAAACTGGGTATGTTTTCCTTTGTGGTGGGACAGCCATTTCATGGAGGTCGTCCAAACAAACACTTGTGTCAACTTCTACAAACCACTCCGAAATAATTGCCCTATATGAAGCCTCTCGGGAATGTGCATGGCTTCGAAGAATGGCTCACCACATCCAGAAGTCATGTGGACTGAATATTGAGCAAACCCCCACAATAATCTATGAAGATAATGCAGCTTGTGTTGCTCAAATGCAAATGGGCTATGTGAAAAGCAACCTGACGAAGCATATTAACCCCAAGTTCTTCTATGCTCACGAAATGCATAAGAAGAACGAGATTAAGATACTGCATACTAAGTCATGCGAGAATTTAGCTGATTTATTCACTAAGTCTCTCCCAGCATCTACGTTCGAAAGGTGCGTGAAGGGAATTGAAATGAAAAGGCTTAGAGAAGTGCAGATTTCAGGGGGAGAATCTTCACATACTCCAAAATAAATCTTAGACATGTAGTCTAAGTACCCAAATGAATGTCACGAAGACAACTTGAAAATTAGGTGAATTGTACTCTTTTTCTCTTAGTGAGTTTTCACAGAAGTTTCTCACATAAGGTTTTTAACGAGGCAATTAAAAGACAAGGCGTATGCTATGTACTCTTTCTCCAAATTTTTCCCACTGGGTTTTTATGGAGTTTTAATGAGGCATATGCATCTCGCGGCAAAGGCCAAAGGGGGAGTGTTGAGAAACCGGTCGGCCCACGAAGGCCCGGTATTGGCCTATGTCGAAACTCTAGAATTGTTCTATATAAGGAGGAGGGGTTTTTCCCATTGTATAGACATGAAAAAGTAATAAAGAATCGTTCCCCTTCCATATCTGTATTTATTTGTGATTGTCTTGCGTGTGAATCGATAACTTCGGACTATACCCGGTAGCGTGGTTGTCTAACAGATCTGTCCTATCTGTGTTCCCAACGCTCGGGTTCTCTCCACTCTCCAACGGTCCAACACACCTAGAATCTTCCATTGCCCATGACACGACAGCATGTGTTGCGGACTGCGAGCAGCCCGAGTGTGTTCAGTACTAGTCCGGACACTGATCAGATCGATTGATTGAAGAACAGAGGAAGAAAAAACTGCACTGCCAAGGACGATATTTTAATTCCGAGACTTAGCCGTTGCGCATACGTGCCGCGCTGCCACCGCCTCGGCAAAGGCCAAAGGGGCGTCATCCGTCACCGCCAGCCACCCCGCCTCCGCTCGTCGGCCCAACGGTTACACAGAAGCAGAGCAAATCAATACAATTCTTTTCCATGTTCACGCGAATCCGCAAAAGTTGAGCAGAAAACAGAGCAAACGAGGAATTACTTGTGCCAAAAAGAGGAAAGAAACAAAAAAAAAAGGAGATTTTTTTAGCAAGAGCGATGTCTATTCACAATCAGATATCACAGCTGGCCGTCCCATACATAACCACCGGAGCTAACCACGCTCCGGAGCAGCCACACACTAACAAATGTTCCCCTTGTTCACTCTGCATTAACCTGTAGCAATCTCTATCTATATGCAGAGATCGATGCTGACAGTGATTAATAAGGATTTATGACAAGGGTAGAAGGCATCCCTCAGCTTGTTGATCGGCGCGAACACTTGTGTGTTTCCACTGTTCGATCTCTTGTCTAGATTCTATATATCTACCTGGGCTTGGATGGCGTGATCTTGATGACGAGGCCGGGGAAGACGTCGTCGGGGTCGTGGACGTGGGGGTTCTGCTCCAGGATGTAGGGGTCGCCGCACTTGTCGCTGATGCTGTGCAGCGTCTCGCCCTCCGCCACCACGTATATCTCCTCGCAGGGCCGCGCCGACAGCGCTGCGCCCCACACCACCGCGCCGCCGCCCGCGGGCTGCTCTCCAGCACCGAGCGAGCACACCAGCAGCAGGGCCACCAGCGACAGCGCGAAGCACCACGACGCCGTGTCCGCCGCGGCCGCCACCCACGACACCTTGTGCTGCCTCGCCATGCTTTTCTTGAGCTGCCGTGCTACGAGATGCTTCGCTACTTTGCTTCGTTGAGTGCGAGCGGAGTTGTTTGTTTTCTTGCGCTGGATGGAGATGTTTTTATAGCGATAAGCGGCGGAGGAAAGGGAGGACCGGAAGAGCGGGGGAAGCGGTCAGCAGGGGCTTTGAGTGGGGACGTGGGCCAGGAAATGCGATGTATCCGTTGGAAGATAAGCTCGACAGGCGCTGCCGTGCAGAAATGGCATGCTTATTTTACACATTCTAGGATGCAAATCATGGGCGGAGAATGTTAAATAATCGGGGAAAGAGTGTCATTCGTTTCTAAACTTATTTGCTCTGAGTGCAAACCGGGTAATATTGATTATCGAATTGTTAAAACCGTGTCGATCTGGTCTCTTAACCGGTCAAACCTAGTTCTGTGAGTGGTTTTTTTAGATATAACGTCACATGGATGATTTTGTGTGACATGGCAAACGTGTGTGATTTGCGTGTTCATATCATATGATCATCTCTCTCCAAATCTCTTTCTAACTCTCTCTCATCTCTCCTTGTCAAAGCTATGGGTGGACGGATGGCCGAGCACCGTGAATGATGGGCCAAGTGTCATCGTTGTTTCCACCTCCTCCCCTTCTTCTCTGCTCTGCCTCACTCCCTGGGGCAGGCCGCTAGCCGCTCCTCCCTCCTTCACCCATCGCCACCGGCTTCCCCAAGACAACGTCTCCGTCTACTCGCACTCCGACGCCTCTCCCTATCCCACATCCACCCTCTCTCCCACGGCTGGTCGGGCGCCACCGCTCCCTGCTCTTTCTCCTCTTGCAGGGTATTTTCACTTGCTCCTCTCTCTCTCTCTCTCAGCGTCCTCTGCTTTTCCGTCTTGTCCTCTTCCTCCCCAACCTCCTTTTCGAGCTCCCCTATGCAGCCTTTGGCTCCCTCCCTTGGAGGCTCTCCCTCTCCCACATGCTGCACGGGGTAGGGAAGGCGAGACAGCAAGATAGGATAGAGCGGGAGAGGGAAGACGGAGATAGAGTAAGAGATGAGAGAGGAGGGATGAAAACGACAGGTCGACAATGGCGGTGGTGCCTTCTTAACGTCCACAACGCTAGCCAACCACCCACCAGCGGCTTGGACAACGAGAGATTAGAGAGAATCAAAGAGATAGAAGAGAGAGAGAGAGAGATTACAGAGTCGGAGAGAGGACCGTTGGCTCCCTCCCTTGGAGGCTCTCCCTCTCCCACATGTTGCACACGAGGTAGGGAAGGTGAGGCAGCAAGATAGGATAGAGCGAGAGAGGAAAGATGGAGAGAGAGTGAGAGATGAGAGAGGAGGGATGAAAACGATAGGTCGACAATGGCGGTGGTGCCTTCATAACGTCCACGACGCTAGCCGACCACCCACCGGCAGCTTGGACAACGAGAGATTAGAGAGAATCAAAGAGATAGAAGAGAGAGAGTGAGAGATTACAGAGTCGAAGAGAGGATTATATGACGTGGATGCCATATGGATGCAAATCACACGTGTTTGCCATATTACATAAAACCGTCCACGTGGATGCTACATTAGCAAATACCACTTACAAAACCGGGTTCAACTGATCAAGGGACCAAATGTGCATGTTTTTGACAATTTGAGAACCAATCTTACCTAGTTGTGCACCTCAGAGGCCAAATTGTGTTAAAAGCAATAATTCAGAGAGTAAATTAGCACTTTTTTTCTAGATTTGTACCTGAATTAGCCATCTAGAGCTCAAGGAGCACTTCGTTGTGGAAAATACTAACTACGGTCCAGTTTGGACTTCAGGAATTAAAAGTGGATTCTAAAAGCCAAAATGGCGGAACGTTTGGTTTGATTTAAATTTAAAAAGCTTTGAGCGGCTCCGTGGTTTTCGAGAAACGGTTTGACAAAATCAAAACATATGATTCGGTAACTATCAGCCATGTACGATACAGGTGCCTAATTAGAAGCTTAGAGAAAAAACTGATTCTTTTTTGCCACCTCAGCCTACGTGCTTAGAGGAGAGAGAAGGTGTCTAAATTTGTTCTTGGTGCTATCTGGTGTTTAGAGGAGAGAGAAGACTCTCGTATGGGTGCTAATAGTGTAGTTGCGGAATTTAAGCATTCGTATCCGCTTCTTTGCATTAAAGAAAATGGTTTATACGTAGGTACTTATTGACGTTGCTAGGCTCTCTCTCTAAACACCTGTCTCTAGAAATCTCGTATCGTACATGGCCTCATAAGGCATAATAAGTTGATAAGACGTCGGATTTCAGAGTTACTAAGTTTTCCTCGGTGTTATCGGCGGTGCAAGCGTGCTGCGTGCAGCATCAAAAGAAACGTGTGGTGTGGTTTGCTGAAAAATCGTCCTCCACGGTGGCCGGCTAGGCGCCTACAATCGCACAGTAGTGGGCGCAATAATGCACGGAGTGGCGTCTCCTTGTCCATGAGAAGGCCCTTTCGGTCGCCGGCTCAGGAAACGCGGCCAAGTCCGTCGTCTCGAGTGCACCACTCCCACGTCCCACCATCCAACAACGCTGACTTAAAACGACTCCCATCACCGGCTTTGGCCGCCCACGCAGCTGGAAACCTCAAAACACCCACGAGCTGCCCCATCTAATGGAAGATCATAGAATTATAAAAAACATCACGCATGGAATGGAACAGGGGGTGCCACTAACACACGGACCGGTAGAAGCAAATCTTCTTTTTCGTGGTATCTTTTGCATCTGCGAATTTCTTGCCGCACGCTTCGGCTTTGGAACCTTTATTTTCCGCTAGTGGAATCCCTGGCAGGAATGCCGGTATCTATCGCCATGCTCAGCATAAATCAAGTTCTTCCCGAAACTTAGAGAAAAATATGAATTGATCCAAAGTTGATGGGTAAATATGAGCTTATCCATGCGTAGGTATCCTTCAAATAGGAATTTGTTTTCTATTTGGCTTTGGTGATATCGTGAGTCCGTCGAGATCCTTTCGATGCTACATGTTATGTTCAAAGGATACATATATGATCTGATGGACTGCATAAAACCAGTTGTACCAACAAATATCAACAAAGGGAAAGCATGCACAAAAGGCTTCAATTTCGTTCATCCACATATTACTTCGTTTCTATTTCTTGATATCCATTTCTATATATTCGTATTGGTTAGTACTACTATTCTATTACACATCGACCCTGGCTCTACGAATTCTTTCTTTAGTGATGAATGTTAACAGTGATGTCGAATACAATCCTTCTATCTGAAGATATAGATTACGGATAGATCGAGTCCACAAGGTTTGGTTCAGAGTGGAACTCTCATATCTGTGGTTAGTTGCGCCGGCGGTTGATACAACAACTAAATCACCGTCGATAATCTATTCTTGTATGTATATATTGCTATTTGCTAACCCTTGTAATCTTAACAACATACAACTCTTGTACTATATAATGAGCAAAGTGTCTTGCACATTTGCGCGACTAGATTTGTGTAAAAGTTTAACAAAGACCTTCAGTAGATATAAGGATTCATAGTCGTATTTGCCATATTAAGCTATATCATAGTACATGTCGCAAACCTAGTATAGTTATATTGGCTTTGGGCACTTAGTCGTATTATTTATGGTACGGTCTAATATAGTCTATATTAAATCAATAATAATTTTAATCTTTTTAGTCTATGCAGATTTTCCTCTTTTCTATCCAATTAGTTGGGAATTTATAGCCTCTCACCTCGAGCGTGGTGACTCGTTTTTGCCCATGCTTTGATTTGTGCTATCATTTAAGAGATATTTTTTAGATACAAGGATTGTATTCATATTGGTTATGGTAAACTCTAATATAATCCATGGCACGAATCTAGTATAATTAGATTCACTTCAAATATGTAGCTTTATTGCCCACGGTAAGCTTAGCATAAATTGCATTCCGAATTTCAATTTTAGGTATACATAACCGGCCATTATCTTTATTTAATATTTTATTGTGAATTTTAGCTTTGCTTTTAAGGTAATATGAAAATCAAATGGTTGATTTGAATATTATTCTCTATTCCAAATTTCAACTATTTTTTAATTGTAGTTGATATGTACTCTTCCTTTCAATCTAAATAATTACAGCTTGGATACACCCCCTATTGTACGTGATAATTTGGCATGGACTCTTTCTTTTAGTCTTAATAATTATAGCTTGGATATACCCTACATAGATATCGAAGATTGGGAGAAGCTCCTTGGTAAACTTATTTCTTGGTTAGGGGACCAAGCAACCTATCCTCGTAAAGGTTGGCTTATAGCTGGGTGTCTCACTGACAGGTCACAAGGCAATGAACACTACCTTATCCTAGTTCAAGCATTTCGTAGCAGGAATAACAACCCTACATGTCGATGATTGGGAAAAGGCTTCCCTGCCGAGTTTACTTCTTTAATGAGGGATCAACAGACACTTTCTACTAAGGTGTACTTTGGAGATGTGCTGAAGCTACCCGATACTCAATCGGACAAAAGACAAAGTTTATCCTGGCTCGGGCCTCTCGCGGTGGAGATAATAAGTTAATAACCTTATTCCAATGCTAGTTAAGTGTATAAGTTGGTTATCTAATGTTTGAACAGATCGGTCTCTCTCTTCATGAGAAAACGAGAGGGTATTTATAGGTACATGGATAAGTTAACGACCCTAACACACTAATGCCGACATTTACTCACGTCGGTTACACATTAGACATAAGTATTATTGCGTCCTAAACACAAGTTAATTATAACGCCACGTCCGCATCGTGGGCAACGACAATGAGGTCGTGGTCATCGTTGGCGGGCGGTGCGGCCGAGCGGTGCGGCCTGGCTGTTAAGCCTGAGCATAGGCATCTGAGCCTGCTCGACACTCTGTATGGTCGTCATGTCTGAGTCATACCTATGGCTAAGCATGTATGTTGGGGCACGAGTACGTAAGCTCGGGTTATGCGAGCAAGGCTAGGTCCGATAACCAAAACCTTTACATAAGCAAGGCTACGCTATTGATGAAGGGTATACAGTAGAAGAAGAGCATATGGTTGTCGCAGATTATGTTGAACACAAAGTATCATGTACATGTAAACTATTTAAGAAAATTGGGATACCATGTAGTCATGCTTTGAAAGTCCTTGACTATATGAACATTAAGCAGATATTTGAGCACAATTTCTTAAAGAGGTGGACATTGAAGGCACGGTCAAGGACTATTGAGGATGTTCTTGGGAGAAAAATATTGGAAGATCCAAAATTAGATGCAGCATGTTGCTACAAAATCTTTTCACACAAATGTCTTGGTTTAACCTCTCGAGTTTCTAACTATGAAGAATGTTTCCTACTAGCTGATAGCCTGCTTGATAGCCTTTGTAGACAAGTTGGTTAAAAAATGAGGCTATCTTTACAACCAACAGCAGCAGCACAAACAACCACAGAAACATATCAGAACTTGACACATGTTACTAGCCTCAAGAAAAAAGAGACAAAGACAACTTTATCAAAGCGGAAAAAAAGTTGGGTAGAAAAATTTCATAACAAGAGCAACGAAGTGTCATATCAAGCCAAGTCCCATAAACAAACTAATATGGTATGTCATTATAATTGATATTATGTCAATGTTCTTTTCAATTTATCTACAATTATAACTAATTTTCACATACCGTCAATTAGAAGGGTGCAGAAGTGAGTAATGCAGCCCAACATGAACCATTGGTTGAGAAACACTTAGACAATCAAAAGAAAGGGATTGAAGGCTTTGAATTTCTTGGTACTTACACCCAATTATTGATGGTATGGTTTACTCTACTTATGGTTGTTTACATGACAGTCATTTACAATATGTATATCTATAATAGTGTTTTTTCGTTTCAGGGACACTGGACTGAGCACAACTTTAATTTTGAAGGCTCATCTACTGCTCACATCAATGATAGTTAAACAGTCTAAAGATCTTAGTGTTGTGGTTCTCTTTTGTCTATGATTGCTCATCTATGACTGCTCATCTCTTTTGTCTAAACATCAACTAGATTATGCAAGATGTTTTGCTCATTATTTAGATATATCAGTACCACTATAAATGGTCAGAATGTTCAAAACAAATGGATACCCAATGTTCGGGAAAAACATATTACTGCACAATACAATGCTGTGTAGACTTAAACACATTTTAATCAAAGGATAGTACAATAGGATCATTACTATATCCTAGCTTTACATCTTGCCTATATGATCATGAAGTACTACTGGTAACAACATAACAGGTCAAGATAATTAGTGCCAAAGGTTTTCCTGGAGGGATAGAAAACCGCATTACAGATCAACGTTAGCTTGTTCTCTAGTATTTAACGTATGCATGGCTGTGGTGTACTAATGCCAATCAACACACGATTGATTTATAGTCGGTTGGAAAATTTGTACCTACCCGGCAGGCAGCAGCTTCGACCTGCCCGGGCGCCGGCCTTCGGGTAGCTCGACGAGGTCGATGCCGTCGGGGACGGCGGCGGCCAGTGCGAGGTATTGCTCCGAGGGAGTAGGCGTGGCAGCGATGTCGAGGCCGGCGACGAGACGCCGCACGAGCTCAGCGAACGGGATCAGGTGGCACATGCACGGGCTTCACAGCACAGCAGCACCACGCGCGGCCGCGCGCTCGCCGGCGACAGTGGTTCTTGCTCCTGTCCCATAGCTGTCGACGTTCACCGGGGGGGTGGCGCATGGACAAGAGGCGGCGCGTGGAGGAGCACGTCGGAGGGCGGCGGAGCATGGCGGAGTTTGGATTGGGAATCACTCCTGGAGAAATACGGATCGGATTCGGGATCACGATTGGGGATTTTTGGCATGAGAATAAGGTGAGGAAGACAGGATACGAGAGGGAGAAGGACAGCCTTCAGATTAGAGAGCAAAGGCCGGGATGAGGCCAGTGCCCCCCTCTGACATAGCAATGTCAGAGGATACGATTCCATTCTCAAGAGTGCAAAATAACTGCAGCACTAGAAATTAAACCCTTGAAATCGTCTTGACGTTCTGAACTTTGCAGGTCTGAACATGAAAGGTTTGCTCTGCTATTAGCACTGCTCAGTCCATCTGTGGGCATTGTCGGCCGTCATGACAAGGCATACTTCGCTCGTGTAGATCACGTTTGTTGCTATCGGTGGCGTCCTCTTCAGTATTTCTCGCTATACCACAACACGATCTTCTGCTGATTTATTGTTTACGCCTGATACAGCAGACAGAGCAATAGAATTTCGTACTTACAAGTTGAAGCAAGCAATAATTTTAAAAAGTAAACAGTGAAACTTAATGTAAGACAAAACATATGAAGATATTTACTTTGAACACCAAGATGGCAATCTATTTAGCATCCTGAATACATCTCGAACACACCTGATTTGAAATATCCAGCTGAGTGACAAAAATGCCAAAAAGAAAGGGGCAGCGTTCACAAAAGGAATGAAGTAACTCAGCCCATTACATATGCCAATACAACGTTGAGCACATAACGGGTCATTGTACCATCTCAAGGTCCTTGAAGTACTCGTGCTCAAGAGCCTGCCTAGCTGTGACCCTTTTGTTTGGCTCGTACCGAAGCATTTTCTGTCAATGAAACAAGGAGTGGGTTGAATACACATACATTATATAATGTCCTACTCATGATCATAGATGACTGTCCCTTCAACTTACAGAGAGAAGGTCCAAACCAGCAGGTTCGAGATTAGGGACAATAGTTGCAAGGTCCTGGAATGAAGATCCCAATCAAGGAATATCAGTAGCATGACATATTGCGCATAACAAACACACACAGGTAACAGTTGATATAAGACACTTGCTACACACGCCTAATGAAATGCTGTTCTCATACCTGAGCCTGCCACTTGGGGAAAGCAGACTTGTAGTCAGGCATGGTGCTGACACCTGGCCAAGTCTGTTCATTTGGAGTACCTAATACCCTTCAAGGGTAACCAGAATACGACACAAAAGTAAGAGAGCTGGCAAAAGTGCAATTAGAGAATGAGATTTAGTATCAACATGACAATAAAACCTGAATATCTTAAATAATTCATCGATCTCAGAATCACCAGGGAACAGTGGTTTCTGGTTCACCATTTCTGCAAAGATACAGCCCACAGACCACACATCAACTGGTGTGGAATACTGCCTCGACCCAAGAAGAATTTCTGGAGCTCTGTACCACAATGTTACTACCTGAAAAATACTTCCCATAGACATCAATTGTGAGTTATTGCACCATGGTGTTCAATAGATGAAAAGAGAAATGAGCATGTATGGAAGCAAAATCACATGCACATATTAAGAAAAGAAAACAAAGTACCAAACATAACTCTATTGATTTATGATAGAGATCCTGCCAAAAGGCCATGTGTTCTCTACCAGGGCAATTTCCAAGTCAATTTCTTAAATGAGTAATAGAGAAAAGTACCTCATGAGTAAATGTACGGACAGGAATTCCAAATGCCCTGGCTAAACCAAAGTCTGCAAGCTTCAGCGCATTAGTACGCCGATCTATCAATAAATTCTGAGGTTTCAAATCTCGATGAAGAACTCTATGAGAATGACAATAAGCAACGCCGCGGAGTATCTGATAGAGATATGACTGGAGAAAGAATAAAACAGTCACATTCCAAGGTGCAACCACAAGAAGCTGATGCATTTTCTAGTCAAGTAAATATATATTAGGGATGCAGGCATAAGAACAGCAAAATAGGATCAAAAGCTTATAGTCAAAATATTCTCACTGTATAAGCCACTACAATCAAATAATGTTGCATGGACTTCATGTTTACCTATAAATTAAATTGATCTAAAACCTGTTGCCACATATAAGCTCCAGAACTATATGACAAAGAGCATGTAGTGCTAATCATAAAAAACAGGCCAGGAAAAGTGCTGACCATTTTGACGCAAGGTCCCTACTAATGGCTGTCAGAAGTGGTAGTTCTGGCAGAAATTAGTGAGAGGAAATAGAGTGCCAGTTCTGTGTGCAGTAAATAGTTACACAAAAAACAAGAAGCATGGCAGCAATGGTGCCCATATGGGTATCATACGGTATTGGAGTTATGGTGGTGGTGCCACACTGCTAGTCATTTTTAGTAACGAAGGAGCCACCAGTAAAAGGGAGGCCATGTTTACAGCTTACAGAAGTTACTGTGGAGCAAAAAAGAGATAAGCCTTAGTGACCAGCTATGGTGCTCAATTAAGTCCAAGGAAGTCTTTCAAAAGCAATATTGATAAACTGGTTCTACCATGTTACCAAGAGGCATTCGACACTAACAAGAGTCTAGTCGTAACACAACATTGTCACTCCATGGTATCGCCAAAGTTAAACCATGTGTATATGTCCAAACAGAACATGCTCGTTTTCCCTACGAATTGGAGTTCACAATGCAGCAAGTTAAAACAAGAAGAGGCGCATGGGACATAATAGTATTATACACATGGTTCCTTTTTCCCTAATTGTGCATCCTGGTATACAGCAAGTATTCGCCCTAGTGAATAATAAAATGGTACTTTCCTCCTACCATATAAAACACAGCGTCGGAAAAAGACAACAGGTGATACACCATATATGGAGGACACCATATGTAATGTGGTTCTACTGTCATCTTCTGTCGATATTCTTGTATAATATATGAGAAAACAAAATGCTTTTACATGAAATGAGAAAGCACTAGGTTTAACACTATAGTCTACAACCAACAGCCATGCTTTAGCTAGATTACTTATGCTTCCCCACGTTTGAATTGTTCTGTCGCAAGCTCGATTTCAAGACTATGTTGTATGGCATATACAAAATCATTGATCAAGAAAAAGCTCAAACCAATGCTTCAGGTGTAAGTATATATGGAAATCAATAGATCCACAGCCGCATACATTTAGATTTCACATCGCTCACCTTAATTAAAGTGGGGTTCTTCGCAAACTCCGGACAAGAATCCATGAACTTCTTCAGGTCCAGATCCAGGTACTCAAAGACAAGATATATGCGCTTCTCGCTGTGGACAACATCGTGTAACCTGCAGGCAGTGAGTAAACCTTCTCAGGATAGCAACATTGTGAAACATCTCACCACCAATGTAACAACGTTACTGGAACATCAGATAGCACCATCAACCTGTCCTAAATCAAGACTAGCTACTATTGCATAAAGGCAAAAGCTATCCGACCTACTGCCCATTTCAATGCAGCAACCAATCCAAGATAGCTGGGTCAATCAATCCTAAGATCCTGAGCAAGTAAGTGTAACAAAGTCAATGCCAAGGACGGGTAGGACCTGACGATGTTGCCGTGGTGCATCTCCTTGAGGAGCGAGATCTCGCGGATGGCCGTGGAGGGGACGCCCTCGTCCTCCTGCTCGAGGCGGATCTTCTTGAGCGCGATCGTCTCGTTGGTGGCCTTGTCCCGCGCCTTGTACACCACTCCGTACGTGCCCTCCCCGATCTTCTCCACCTTCTCATACTGCACGTACAGGCACAAACACACTTAGAAAAAAAATCAAAATCAAAGCACCAAACCCTCGAATCCAAATCGACTCAGATCGCTCGTGCTGCGCTGATTACCTGCTCCATTGGGTTCCTCCTCGGCGCCCAATGCGAGGGCAACAGCGACGGCGATGAATAAATAGGTGAAGGGGAGGAGAGGAGACGAAGTAGTGGGAGGAGGCGGTGAGAGGAGAGGGATCAGGGGGAGGAGGAGGAGGACGGGAGGAGGTGGGGAAAAGCGGCAGCAGCGGGCAAAGATGCTGGTGCTGCCATTGGCGGGGTCGCGGGGCTGGGTTGGTTGCTGGTGCTGGACTGGTCCTCCTCGCTTGCCCTTGCCTGCTCCTTTCTTTCTTGCTGCTCCAACCCCCTCTCTCCCTCTGCTTACCTTCTATTGCCACTGCCCACTGCCCTGCCTTTTATCTGCTGTTTGACTGCAGCTTTCCTTGCTGCCTGCTATGAGTGGTTTCATAGGGTTTTCCTCCCCGCTTGGGCTATCCTCTTCTTCTCCATGCCCAGCACACGTTCTCAGAGCTGGCCATCTCGCCCGGTTCAAACGGGACAAACCGAGCCGGCCTATACTATTTATCGAACAGAGCTGGCTCGGTTCATTAAACTGAACCAAATATGGGTCAAGCCTTTGGTCCACCGGGCCGGCCTGGTTCGGTTCGTATAGTGACGGCTTGGTTCGGTTCGGTTCGGCCCGGTTTATATATATATGTTTATTTTTCTTTATGATAAATAATTTATTTCTTTATTTTATAACACATATTTATTAAATATAATCATTTTTTATTTTTATATATTATTTTTGGTCGAAATGGTCGCCTTGCTTCATTCGCTAATCGTGTTGTTCAAGACAATGAACTGTGCCTGAACTGTGCCGATCCGGTTCGTTCATTGGCCAGGTCTGGACATTCTATTAATCCAGCGGTCCGCCGCAAATTAAACATACATATTCTCCTTCTTTTCTCTCTTTGTCTCCTTATATAGGTGGAACACGATCTGTGTTGTTGCTTTGTGTTATTGAATTACCATTTACAGGATTGTTAAAGACAACACTTTCATATTATCACTGAACGGCTTATTGTGTCATATTTCTGCACATTGCCACTCTATTAGATTTATGTCATTACTCATGCGTCCAATAACATATTAAGTGTGCCGACTCGAGTATTGCAATTTCATTATGTTCAAAATCCTGCCGCTATTTCGTTGAGTGCTTTTAGCATGTCATGGTCATAAACAAGTGATTCCTAGTATACTATTGTGGCAATCCACTAGAGATAAGCTAAGATACAAATGTAGGATTTTTTTTTTGTTTAAAGAGAAAGACATATAATATATGTTTAACATTTTTAACACTTCACCTCTTCTAATCACTCCCACGGACAACTATTTGTGTGTGATAGGAAAATATGAAGTGACATGATGTCATATTGAAAATACTGTTTACAATAACATGTGGAAATGTATGTGATATACATACATCACAAGGAAACTTGTGATTTCGTGTCAAAAAAAAGGAAACTTAACACGTGAGTAATTTCTTTTTTTTTATCACTTTCAGTTTGCTGCGATGTTGCCTGAAATAAAAGAATTCGCAGTGAACCAAAGGACATGTCAGTGTACAGTATAGGTGTTTGGAAAGTTATCAGTACATGAAGATTGCAGAGTTTATCCCCATATAAAGAAATACAGACTGCAACCATTTTTTAACGGTGTGTGCATATATAAACAAATTAGATAGGTTTCGCCTTGTCCTTGTGTTTGAAAAAGTTGAAATCGTAATGAAGTTTAAATGGACACTGACATCGAGATAAGGCTAAGGATGGAAAAAACGATCCAGGCCACAAAATGGGGATGAGTGCAGCAAAGATTGACTTGCGCAACCGTCTTTTTAAAAATAAAAGTAATGGAGTGGATATAAATATTTCCATTTGGTAGACACCAATACTAACACACCATAAAATAGGAAGTAGCTAGGCATCACTTTGTTGTGTCATATACAATACAACATACTTATATCCAGATGTTTAAGGGGAGAGCATTGCTATATCGTTAAACGTCTAAGTAAAAGGTCTCTTCTTTAATGTAAAAAAGTTTATATATATGCTTAGATATTGCAAGAAGTTTATGTTTAATGGGCCAACCAGTAGTTCTAAGTTAAAACTTAGATGGGGGCGACTGCTGTGCAGTCAGCACAACAGTGCACTCATGCAATCGCAATATCTCAACCCCACGCTCTTCATCCGACAGAGCTCATGCAGGTCTGGTATATTTCCAGAAACACGCCCGCCACTGCCTCTAATAACAAGCCCTGTATTTTTCTAGAAAACCCCCTGCGCCCTTCCCCCTAACGCCTTGCAATCACCGCAGCCACCTTCCTCGCCCTAGCTGTTGGTGCTGCCCCGATCAAGTAGCAGCCTCCACCTCCGTCCTAGCCGTCGGCGCCGTCCCTGCCTTAGGTAGCCGCCTCTACCCTAGCCGTCATCCTCGTCGCCTCTGCCCTAGCTGCATCTTAGCCCTAGTGGCAGTCCTCGTTGCCTCTACCCTAGCTGCGCCCTAGCCCTAGCCGTCGGCACCTCCTTAGCCTGAGGTAACCACCTCCGCCCCTGAACCCAGTCGCCTTCCCTATCCCCTCAAGGCTGCCGATGGGGAAACTTGTCTCCTAGACAGGTCATCGCCACCGCCGTCACCAAAAGGCCGCCGAGCTGTAGCCAACAAGGCTCCGGATTCTCCAACCACGGCGACCGCCAAGACCGCAGAGTTCTTGCGCTTATGCTGTGTTTCAAAGTTTTAAGATTTCAGAGGAGCAGAATCAATGATTGGGTTGTTCAATTGCAAGTGGGAGAATTACATCATGGAAGTGCAACATTTAGCCCAAATCAGAGTTGATGTTGCTGGATGAATGTTTTATGCTCAATGTAATTGAAACTAAGCATTGATCTTTTGTAATTGAGTGTGTAACCTATAGCTTGAAACTGCTGCACATGAAAGTGTGATGCTCAAATTTGAGCATGTATTTCTTTGAATTGTGTGCATGTATTTGGATGGATGAAAGGGCAACATTCGAATTTATATATCTGTTTTGTCTGAATTGTGCAGCAGTGTTTGTTATTCTTTGATTATTTTTCATTTTGTAATGACAAGCAACTGGTGCATTTTTCAGCCATTGGAAGCATTCAAATGAACACAGGCGGAGTTCTGCTGATTAGGCAACACAAAAAATAAGACAAACCTGATACAATCATAGTGATTGTGCCTGCAAGCAAGAATGTGTTCAATTTAATGGCATACAGTGGGCATGCAGAGGACTGCAAGAACACTGGAATTTATATCTCATTCCACCTGTGCTAGTTCACTGGTCACTGGTGACAGCATGAGGTATTTTCAAGTTGCAACAGAAAATTTATTCAAAATTGAAAACTTAAGTAACACAGGGACAATCCCATGGTGTTTGCATTCATTTGAATAACACTGCAATTTGATCTACAAATACATTCTTTGTTGCATGGTGCTCAAGTGTTGAATTGATGCTTCAGTATTCCATTCTCAAATGCTTCATTCTCGGTTACATGCCGCTCAATTGTTGAATTGGTGCTTTAATGCTTCAAATTCCAGATGCTTCATTCTCGCTTGGATGCATTCAAAGTTGAATATATTCTCAACTACATGCTATGCCACTCCAGTGCTGAATTGATCTTCCTCCAAGAGCAAGCAGTAAACACCCACCATCGTGTACACCGACCCAAAATTACATAAAAAAAAATTACATACACATTCTTTACCGTTTGCAGTATCTGAGGAAAATCCTCCATAACCTCTATGTACTAATTGAAGGATCATCAGCTGCTCTCACATTATCCAAAAGAGAAATCATAGTTGTTAGATTCAATCTCAAAAATACCAATTCAGATAAATTGCCATGTTAATAGGCCGACAAGGGGCATATGCAGCTAAGGAGAGAGGTAGAGATGGGTGGAGGCATTGGAGGGCTAGGGCAAAGGCAGCTGGAGCGGTGAGGGCTAGAGGGGCTAGGGCAAAAGTAGCTGGAGCGGTGAGGGCTGGAGGGGTTAGGGTGGCGAGGGACGGATGCGGATGGGCCGCCGAGGGGCTAAGGCGGCTGAGCCGGTGATGAGCGGCAGAGGCGGTTAAGGTGAGGGGCAGTATCGGGAATGGGGAGGGAGGAGGGGCTGGGGAATTATTCATGACAAGATGTATTTTGCGGGCAAGGTGTTTTCGCATTTTGGTATAGGTTAGTGCGGATGCTTAATTGCAAAATTTCCACCACCTCTAGTATTTCAATCGGAGGGGCCGAGACGTGTGATTGCACGAGTGCACACGCTACTTGATCAAAAACCGCTAATTCGTATAAAGCCATCGAGCCGGCCCAACCAGAAACTAGAGCTGATTGTATAGCAGTTGCAGCCAAATTAGATTGGACTTCACTTTCAGCACATGGAAAATAATGCCTAGTCACTAGAGTAGAGCACGCATTGCATTAAGGCTCCGTTTGGTACAGCTCCAGCTCTATCAAAATCAGTGAAGCTGGTGAAGCATCCTAATCCTAACTCCAGAAATTCATAGAGCTAGAGTAATGGGTACATTGAGAATGTTTAGGTGAGTCATCTTATTTATATTTTAAACTAAAAATATAAATTTAAGTCATTTTATTTTAACCTACAAACTCTATATCTGAGATGGAGCTAGAAACTGAAACTGTGCCAAACGGGGCCTAAGAATAGTAGTATATGAATGCGGATGCTCAGGTCCGTCCGGCTGTCCGGTTCCACTGATGCTAAGCAAAACAGAAATACTTGGCGAGGAGCAACACCATCGCCTGAGATGGGGCCTTGTCTGCTTCCGTGGCGAGCTTTATCCGCATGGAGGGAAGACAGAGGACGAGGCGTCGCTTTGCCAATGGGGGCGATCGCACCAAGGACGGAGGCGCGGAGCTTTCCCGCTTCCCGTGTCCTCGCCTCGCTCGCAGCGTCGCGTTATCCACTTGGAAAAGGGCTTCGTGCCGTCGTCGTGGCGCGGCGCGGGCGCCGAGAAACGAGCGCGGGCGCGCGGCCGGGGCGCGCACCGGCGTTGCGGCACGGCGCACCCCGCGCGCTGCGAGCCGCGATCGATCGCGCATCAAAAGCGGCGACTGCGGCATGTGACGGTCATAAAAGCGGAGTAATTGGCGCGCGCAGCGCAGCGGCAGGCGGCATAAAGTTGGGCCGTGAGGTAACAAGACGCACAGCGAAAGCCCCCCCTACCTCTCCTGCTCGCTTTGGCACCCGCCCCGACGATGGCAATTGGCAAAGCAAAGGCCAAAGGACCGACCGGTTTTAGGTAGGTGGCAGCCATAAGTGTTCGAGTGAAGTCGCCGGCCGGCATAAAGGCCACGCCGTCGGCATGCCGTGGACGCCATGCCCGCCCGTCCTTGCTGCTCCTTCTCCATCCATCAGCACGGTCCGAACGATATGCTACCTACTAGTACTACCTACGCTGCCTAGTGCCTAACCCATCCGTTCACCACGCGTACGCTCCGTCGCCGTGCGGGAGAGGAGAGAATGCATGGCCAGAAAGCTCACGTCAGAGAGAGTGGTAGCTCACTGAATCGGCAATGGCCGCGTTGCCATGGTAGTTCGCTTCGCCCGCCGTCGCGTGGAGATGCGTCCCTTCGTTTTTCCCTCTAGCCGATGGACTGGGTCACTGGATGAATTCGTGCGAGCTGTAGGCCTTGGTGGTCCAGATGGGCCATGAAAACATGGAGTCTGGCCTCTGCTGGACCAAGTAGTAGATATTACTGCCAGCCCATATAAATATAAGCGAGCTTCATTGGTCGGGACAACAGTCACAGGAATTTATTTTATTTAATAATTTTTTAAAATCGTTTTTTCGAAAATACTCGTAGGCAATGATAAATAGCAGAAATGGCTGCCGATCATCCAGTACATGGGCGATCGCTCTAGGGAAGGGCGATAGGTCACCCGACCATTAGTGCCCTAACAGTCGGGGAGACGACTGTTGGTTGGGGCCCACAAATCACCCGTAATAGAGATGATAGTCCGAAATAGGGATGATTGCTACCCTATGTAAGCTGCGCCGGCCTTCCCTGTTTGCCACCGGCCGTTACCGCCGTTAAGCACTGTTTGGCTGGGGACCCGTCGCCCAAAGTACGGATGATCGCCTCCTAGGGGCGACGAGCTCCTATTTCTACTATTTATCAATTACTACAAGTATTTCCAAAAAAAAATTTAAATAAAAAAATTCACCATCACAGTACCATCCACGTGTCAAATGTGGGCCTTGTTTTGTTTAGATGTGGCTAAACAGTCATGCCAGCTTTGAAAAATCGTTTTCCAGTGGGTTTTAAGAGCTCCCTGTATTTGATAAAGGACCGTCTATTCATCAATCGATTGATATTCCCTTTAGAAAAATCAGCATTTAACAATGCAGATCTCTCTTCTATACAATTTGCATTAGCAATCCAATTTGCACGGTAAGCAACGAGCTACGGACAGATCGAGGGCGATGGGCAGATCGGACGGCCGAGGATTTACGGGTGATGTGGACACCCCAGCAGGTCGTCTTTCCTTCCCTCTTTATAAAGAAGATACCTCCCCATTTCCATCCATACTTCTCCAATCCCGATTCCTCCTCACATCTACCTCCGTCGCTCCTCTCGTGTTCCCTCTAGGCTAGGGGGCTCCGTAAACCCTAAACCTGGCTGCAGGAGCTGGGAGAACAGGAAGACGATGTCCGGAGAGGAGAAAGATGGCGGTGCTGATGAGGTTAGTAGATTGACTGATACCATCTCTTTTTTCAGTCGCATGATGTTTAGCAAAACCATTCAATAAAAGTATACTAAAGCGTTTACCTTGACCTTTTTAAAAATAACTATAATCCATTATCCGTGCGATGATTCATGAAAAAACAATTTATGAAAGTGAGAACAACAAAGCTAAGCAGATTACTACATTGGTATCACACATCTGTTCACGACGACATTGATGGGTGTAGAAGGTACGAAGGAACAGGGAATGGAGTACGTATACCGCCATGCTTTGAAACCCTTGACATACACCCCCAGAAAAAATTCTACACAGAAAACAATACCCTTGAGAGAGACACACACACACATACACACGCCCAGAGAGAGAAGTTGACATTCTTGTATCCTATCCTGCACTTGTTGGGTTTCTTATTCACCCAGCTCAGCTCTTGGGTCACTCAATTTAAAGCCATCCTCATACGAAGGGTGTCTCCTCTTGTGCCACGATCTCGCGCGGCTTCTCCTCGCCATGCTGCACCATCTTCGCCTGCCTGCGCGGGCCCTTCTCCTTGTTCTCCGGCAGGAGCTTCAGCACGATCCCCATGGTTATGAGCAGGAGCCCCGTGACGTGCTGCTCCGTCAGAGGCTTGGTGAATATCAGGTACGACAGAAGCAAGGTCACCGCCTTCCTCGCCGTCGTCACCTGCACATGCAGTTTAAACACAGGGTTGGTTTGCATGTGTATGCATGCATTTGCGTGTGCTCCATCGAGATGGAGGGACAGATCGAGCTGACTGACCATGGCCGTGGTCGCCGCGCCGAAGAGCGCGATGAGGGAGAGCACCGAGACCTGCCCGACGAACGTGGCCATCGCCTCGAAAACCAGCACGGCGTACACGTACATGTGCTGCATGCGTTCAGTGAAAGTAGTGTTCAGGTCAATGTTCTTCAGAAAAAGGAGGAGTGCGTAGCAACAAGCTAGCCGGGTGAACAATTTTGGATGGATCTGATCCTTTTCCTGACGATGAGGTCAGAAACATGCCTAGAATGACGGATCTAGTGTTCAGATTATTCTCTGAAAAGAAGCACAAAGGTGCATGGATGATGGATCCATCAAAGGGCCTAGAAAGAATGCCCGATTCTTTTCCTACCGTCCGAGTTATACACATTCTGAAAGTTTCTCATGATTAAATTAAAGGTCTGGCAAGATGTTAATGATAAGCTAATCAAGCATCATTATACAATGGATAATGCATACAGAAAACATAAAAAAGGAGATGCTTTGTTTACCTGGGAGCATGAACTCCATGCCCTCATGAGCTCCCCTGTTAACACCATTGGCAGCACAAGGAAAGGTAAGCCAACAACGGTTGAGCAGAACAGCATCTCCATCTGATCAGTGAGAGGTATTCAGTGTCATTGTTTTCTCAAACCTCACAGAAAGGCCATCAAATTGTGCGTAGGGTACCTGTGTCGTATCTGGGTTCATCTTAAAGATTGCTTCTTGCAGATTGCCGACAAAGGCGTCCATGACGAGCGCCCCGGACACCATTGCCACGCCAATCATGCTGAAATTTGGGGATGTTTGCGCATCCGCGAGCGTGAATAGTATGAGGCCGATGACAAGCATCAGTGCTGACACGTACTCGTGTAACGGGTACTTTCGTCGTAAACCAGGGATAAATGCCCCCATTACCATCACTGGCAAAACCTGAATGACAAAGTGAAAGGGGTAATGTGTGCTGCTAATGTTGAGAACTAGTGCCAGTATATACACTCTCTCAGGGAAAAAACCCAGCCAATTAATCAAACGTGGAATTTAATTTGTACTGACAAAAAATCTAATATACATACCAACGAAAGAAGGGTTCAAAATGTACTCATCAAAGACACTGTCATGATGGGCTGTGTACGTTGTTTTTTAGTCACAGGAGTAGTATCCCCACATCAAAAGTAGAAAGATACATGATTGAACTACTTAGTTTGGCACCTAACCAAACATCAATTCTGATGTCAGCTTCTCACATTGGAGCTTTGTAAGCACATAAATTCTGCCCCCTTTCTAACTAGGCTAACAAATCTCAGAGTGCACTGAAATCACTACTGTAAAAGTACCTACATTGACGCGAAACAGAATGAACAAGAAAATGCACGTACAGGAGTATATATATATATATATTTTTGGAAATGCAGAATACAAAATTTTTGATGTAAAACATTTTGGTATCGATAGTTACTGCCATTTAATTCTAAACACATTGGATGTTGTACAAGTTGTAGCTGCAATGTGAGAAGAGGGGTTTTAACACACCTTGGTGGATTTGAACATGATTTGGGCAGGGTAGTTGAGGAAGGCGAGGGAGCCCTTGGTGAGGCCGTGGGAGCCCATGAGCACGGGCGAGAGCCGCAGGTACGTCCGCCACGGGTTCACCATCTGCTTCACCGTGAACCCCTGCAGCCGTATCAGGCCCAGGTACACGAAGCCCTGCACGAACGTGAAGTACCAGCCGTAGCTGCAGCGAACGTACATTACATGCAGCGAAAATGTTAAGGATTAATTCCAAGTGATCGATCACTAGCTAGGTAGGCAGTAGTGCAGTACACAAAGATACGCACGCGGAGTAGGCCACAGGCTCACCTGAATTGGAGCCGGTTGTACACGTATTCCTGGAGCATGAGGACGGTAGAAATTAGCCAGGTTGATCAGGCATTAACCATGACGAAGAAAATAAGGAGGAGAAAGAGGCGGTACCCAACGTCCTCACACAATTGCATACCATTTCTGTACTATCTATCGCATTATCGCATAACTTGGCAGGAACTTCCGTTCAGCTCCGCTCGTCAAACAAGAAAATGCGCGACAAATTCGGGGGCAAAATCTCGTGATGTTTTCATACAAATGATGGGCTATATCCTCCTCAATCCTCATCAACAGGTAGGTGTAGAAGGAAGAAGAGGAAGAAGAAGAAGAAGAAGAAGAAGTCACCTCGCAGATGCCATTGACGAGGTAGCCGAAGAAGAAGCCCGCGGAGCAGATCACGAACTGCTGCCACCTGGGCCTGTCTGCCAGAGGCAAACCAAACAGCTTCCTCCCCTGCTCGTCTCCTCCGGCTCCGGTCATGTCTTCTTGCTCCTCTCTCTCCACAGAGTCCAACACAGATACCTCTCTCTCTCTCTCTCCCCGGGAGAGAGATAAGTATGGCGAGGCAGAGAGCGCGCCTCGACAAGGAAAGAATAAACGCCGGCTAGTCGCCAATACACGCACAAGGAAAAGGAAAGATATCACTACTGCTACTACTGCACTGTACTACTAGTATGCTACCGCGACTTTTGAGGCCTTCCTTGTACTCCTGAAGAGTTGCCGATTTCTATCGCTGCTGCTGCTGCCGCCGCCGCCGCCGCCATCATCTGAGGGGCCGAGAGGATCCAGCGCGTTGCTCCCGTTTCGAGGCAAAAACGCAAGTGCGTAACAAGAGGAAGGCGCCACGTGTCTACCTGCGCAGGAATTCGCGGAACAGGCGGATGGATGGAGGCCACGTGGCAGGCCAGGCGTGCATGCACACACCTACTCCATTGTGTTCCCGCGAGTCATGATCGTCTGCCAGGCTGGAGACCTCGGCCCACGAAGCACGCTACACAAAAAAGGTTGGGCCCTCGGCCTACGAGGGAAGCAGATATGGGCCTAAAATGCTTTGCCTATTGGGGCTCTTAAAAGAAGAGAAGAAAGAAGCCCGTGATATGTCTCCCGGTGGATGATACAAAATGATACGCGTCACCTTGTGATGTTTTTATAGCTTCAGGTTGCTGTTCAGGTCGATCGTACTAACATGCCAACTGATACTGGTTCATCACGAGATATAACAGGGATTTATCTCAGCTAAAAACAAGCCCAAAATTGAACCTACCAACTCCAACATATACATGCTCTTTCATTCATTCAGTTAAAAAAAGTAAAAAAGGGGGTTTTTCTGAAGCTTGACTTTGAAAAGGCGTATGATAAAGTCCGATGGGATTTCTGATTTCAATGCCTTGAGAAAAGAGGTTTTAACGGACGGTGGTGTGGTTGGATGAAACAAGTAGTATCGGTGGGTACTCTTTGTGTTCGAATTAATGGTAAGGAAGGGGTTTTTTCTATGGAAAACAGGAAGTCAGGCAAGGAGACCCTTTGTCCCCTTTACTTTTTAACTTAGTAGTGGATAGCTTTGCTAAAATGGTTTTCAAAGCGGAAACTGAAGGCTTGATTGGTAGTGTTGTTTCTGAGTTAGTGGGTCAGGGGGTCTCTCTTTTGCAATATGCTGATGATACAGTGATCTGTTTACCTGATGATCTTGAGAAGGCTAGAAACATGAAATTGCTCATCTATATTTTTGAAAATATGTCTGGATTGAAAGTGAATTTTTTGAAAAGTGAGATCTTTAGTGTGAACTGTGAGGTTGATCAAGTGAACAATTACTCTAGGCTTTTTAATTGTGCTGTTGGATCTCTTCCTATGCGGTATCTTGGGGTTCCAGTTGGTTGCGATAGGATTAAGAATTGTGATTGGGATGGGCTTATTAGTAAGGTGCAAAATAGGCTGAGTTCTTGGAAGGGTTGTTCTCTATCTTCGGGTGGTAGGCTGGTTCTGCTGAATTCTTGCTTGTCTAATATTCCTATTTACTTTATGTCGATGTTTCTCATGCCTAAAACTGTGCTTCATAGCTTGGATTTGATTAGGAGAAGGTTCTTTTGGCAGGGGAGTAAGCAAGCAAGAAAAATTCATTTAGTGAAATGGGATTCGATTTGTTGTCAGAAAAAATTGGGGGGCCTGGGGGTCAAAAACTTGTGGATATTAAATATCAACCTCCTGTGCAAATGGTGGTGGAAACTTGAAAGACATGAAGGGGGCTTGTGGGGGTAGGTTAGTGCAAGCTAAATATATGGGAAATAACACTGTGACTAGCCTGAAGAGTAATTTTGGTATTTCTAGATGTTGGGCTGATCTTTTAAAAGTAAAGGATATTTACACCAAAAGGAGGCGTTGGGGGATAGGCTCAGGACAGAGGGTGGACTTTTGGGGAATATTTGGTGGAATGATCGACCTCTGAAAAGGCAGTTCCCTTCAGTCTTTGAGATTTGTAATGATCGGGCTATTTCGGTGGAAGAGGCTAGAATTTTGGGTTGGAATTTATCTTTTCGTAGATGGTTAAATAATGGAGATTGTATTAATTGGAACATTTTCATAGGAGACTTGCGCGAATTCCAATTTACCTATGAGGAGGATGTGGTGAAGTGGAATCTAACTAGCTCTGGATTTTTTTCGGTTAAATCAGCTTACTCTTCTTTATGTAGAGATTTTTATTGGCAGGTTTTTCCTGGGTTTTGGAAATCTAAAATTCCTCTCAAGGTTATGATTTTTATGTGGTTTGCTTTTCGAAACGCCATTTTAACAAAAGAGGTGCTTAGGAAAAAATTCTGGGTGGGAAGTCCGAGTTGTCAATTTTGCTACAATGTTGAAACAAACATTCACCTTTTCTTCAGCTGTAGTTTGGCTAGAGCGGTTTGGGAGTGTGTTGCTTTGGCTGTGGGAGCTGATTGTGTTCCTATCTCTTTTGTTGATTTCCACATCTGGATTAAAAGGTGGTGGCGTGATGGTTTCTAAGTTTTACTTTACTTGTCTTGCTACTGTCTGCTGGGTTATTTGGAGATTCAGAAATGAAAGTTGTTTTTAGGGTAAGAGGGTGCGGTCTCCTGCTGACGTTGTGTGTGCTATTTGTGCAACTTTGCAATTCTGGACAGGTTTGCTTGCTGGTGAGTGGCAGGAGATATTACATGCTGGAGCGATGAAGTTGGAATATTTGGTGGTCAATCTGGAGAACTTTTGCAAAGCTAATACAAGGCTGAGGATCTTGGATGGAAGTGGTGGAGACAATAGGAGTTTGTCTGCGGTGGAGCTGGATGAGTAGTTGGCTATCGGTTAGGGTTCTTAGTTCTGATGCGGGGTGGTGTTCTGTTGCAAGTTGTATTTTTGGTGATGTTAGTCATCCTGCGGGGTGGTTTTGTTGGCTGGGTATTCTGTAATAGGCTGATGCTGGGTTATATGTCTGTTGGTGTTTGTATTGGTCAGAAACGTGGAGGAGAAAAACGATGTTTTGTCTTGTGTTTTTATTGGTAATGCAATAGAAACGGAGGCTCTGTCCTCTTGTCGAAACATATACATGCTCTCTGCCTCTCTATTCTCCTTCGTTCTGGATCGTAAACCCCCAGTACCACACCTAGCCTTAGCCCTGTCACGTTAACAATCAAGTAAACGTCCATACCAACAAGGTGCGCTTGCTACGGAACTATGGAACGACACATGTGCGCTTCACGTGCAACCCTTGACTAGCCGGCGCCGCGCCACCGCTAAGTCGCCGATCGACGAGCTCGGCCACCAGGTCGTCCATCACCAGCGCTTCCACCTCCGCGGCGACGTCCCGCTCCTCCTCCCGGACGCACATCCACCGCTTGCCCCGCTGCATGTCCGCCAACGCGGCGTCCCCGGAGAACAGCACGTCCGCCACGCCCCACTGGGGGCCCTCACCCCGCGCCCACTCCTTGCCCGCGCGCACCAGCGCCGACTCCCCGCCGTCGTCCAGCGGCCTGACCGTCCCGACCACCGGACCGGCCAGCGCGCGGAGCCGGTCGACCCCTTCGCCGAAGAAGTCGAGGAGGAGCCGCTCGGAGGCTTCGTCGGTGACGACCCAGTCGCCCGTGTCCTTCAGAAGCCGCTCGAGGAGGCGGTGTTCGTCGGGTTCGTGCTCTGCCTCTTGATCGATGCTTTCGTGGTCGTGATCAGATCGTGGCGTCGTCGTCGTCGTCGCGGCGCTGGAGTTGCTCTGGGCGCGCGTCTCGTCGGACGGTCCGGAGTCCGACGCGGTGAAGCGTGCCTCAAGACCCACCGGTTCGACTGCCTCCGCCTTGCCCTCCAACCGTCGGATCTTGTGCAGCACCTGCGCCTTCGACCCTGAATGCATGCAGTTTTTTTTCTAATTAAAAAGAGCCTCATGAAACCATTATATTTACAAACTCTAACTTAACACCTTTATTTTTAGAAACCATCCTGCACATGGCATCAAACCAAACAATATCAAATAATCAAATCAATATCCTTTCTATCCAAATATGTTTTTTACAAATATATCTATTCGTACATGTCCCTAGTAGTCCCTAGTAGGTAAAGTTACTTCCATTATCTAAAAAAACATTGTATTAATTATTAAACAAAAATAAATGTCATGATAGGAAGGAGAAAATACACAAGGATATTTACAATCTTGGATTTCTAGGCGGGAAATCGTCTACATGCCTAAGCAACGTGGCCCTGTGCCGCTGCTCCAAAGGAGTCCGTCGTATCACCAAGACACACACTTTAGTGTGCGTTTGGTTGGAGAGTGAGTAGAGCGGAGCCATTTCATTCTTGATTCTGAGAGTAGAGCGGATCCGTTCGGTCAAAAAATAGGAATGGATTGGTTCTGAATCTATGGGGAATATTCCATATAGAGAGTGGCTCCGCTCCATGAGAATTACAACTAAACACTTTGCGGCTGAACGGAGTACCCATTCTAACCAAACATTCGAGGCGCAGAATGGGTGGCCCATTCCAATTAATTTCCTCAACCAAACGCACCATTATATTTTTCAATAAATTCTTATTTGTCCTTCAGAGTTAAGCCCTTTCTTTATCTGAGTCGCCACGCTCTCGCCGGTGTAGCTGATGAAGTCGATCCTCTCAGCCTCTCCGTCTTTCGGACACCGTGGTCTGGACAGGGACACTGACTTCATGCATGCAGCGAGTCCAGATTCATCTGGCCTCCGAACATGATTCGACAATCGTCGCGATGAGGTCACATGCGGCTGGTTAATGCAGAGCGGCAGGAGTCAAGTGTCTCGAACCAAGGAGAGCAGCACGCGGAACGGGGAGAGCTCTCGTGTTCGTCCCCGTTTACAATGCGGCTGCCTCCTGTGGTCCAGCGGTAGAGAGGAGGAGAGAATAGAGAGATTCCTGCAGGGTTTCGATACGGCTCCGGAGCTGGGGCCGCGTCCGGCAGCAACAGCTGAGGAATTTAATGTCCATATCGTGTCCGAGCAAGAGGCGTAAAGGGCGCGGATTCTGGCGTCCATCGGCACGGCACGGCACGGCACACTAACCAAGATGATCCGAGCTTAAGTACCACTGCTGCTTAATTTACTAATCACTACTTCTACTGTTTCGATCTAAACGTCCTTCAAACTCAACACTCCAGTCCACTGTATGTGCTGTAGCGTACAGTAATCTATTTAGCTGGCTGCCGTTTTGTTCTTGATCACACTCCACTGCTTCCATTTTCTATGCAATATTCAGCATAAAACTTGAAAGATGAACAGTGGATACATATGAATTAACAGGAGGGGTTGGGGTTGCTTACTTTGGAGATCGGCGAGGCACTGCTGGAAGGAAGGCGAGCACGTGCCGGCATCGCTTCCTTCCTCGCCGTCGTCGTCATCGAAGGGGAAATCCATTACGGACACGGGGCTCAGCTGTTGCTTGTCCTCCATCCCCAAGTTGCGCCCCACGGGCTCATCGCCATCTACCGCCTCCTGCAAACGCATCACGCATCACACATCCATTAGCAGCTATCTCGCAGTACGTGCTAGCCATATATGTATATCAGTAGTATATGTATATGCATGTTCATGGTGATCGATCGCTATACGAGTACAAGATTGTTGCTGCAGTAACGACAGGCGGTGCAGATCAATGGACAGTCCAATCAAGAGCTAGCGATCGATCGGTGTGGCCGTGTGGGTAACCACCACTCTTGGGACGGCTCAATCGATTTGGATCCATTTCTCCCAAGGGACAAAGCGCACACGGGTGGAACCAAACGGGGAGGACGAAGTGAGCACATGCGTGGTGTTGACAGATTTTTGTTGCTAACCGCGGCGCCCTGATGAGGTCATTAATTACGGTGGTCACCGCGGACGTCGAAGGGCGTTGCGGCTGCATGCATGGCTGTGGAGCAAAGAACATGGCTTGGCGTTTTCAGAGCAGCAAGCTCAGGGTCAGGGGCTGGTTGGCAGCATGCATGATGGCATCCGTATATCTAATCATGTGGACATGTGGTGTGGTAGCCGGCCCGTAGCTAGCCCTCCTTGACAAACTAATCCATGCACTAGTGATGCAGAAACATGATCCGCTTGAGTGTATGTGTGATACATCTGTCTACAAGCCCAACCGATCGATCAGCTTCCCATTCAGAGCTCCATATTTTTGCATTAAGGCTCCTAGCTAGGATAATTACTTTTCGTTCCAAATTTCGGTGCTCCAAAAGAGCCTAAGAAAGACTGATATCTTTAAAAAAAGGGTAAAAGATTATTTGGCTGTTGGATCAAACACGTATGATTAAAATACGATTAAAATGTATTTGTCGTAAAAGATCACATGGTCATTAGATCAAACAAAACGAATAACCCACCGTATCTTGGGTGTGTTCTTTTAAAAAA
This sequence comes from Olyra latifolia, assembly GCA_036346145.1. Classification (NCBI taxonomy): domain Eukaryota; kingdom Viridiplantae; phylum Streptophyta; class Magnoliopsida; order Poales; family Poaceae; genus Olyra; species Olyra latifolia. The sequence continues at coordinate 1,354,143 of CM070525.1, read as the reverse complement.
AGTTGTGCCTTAGAACTTGTGGTGCAACTAATATATATATATTTTTGAAACATTGATGCAGTTAATACTATGAAACAGAGCATTCGCTGAAATTGTCTATTCTACGAACTGAAGTGGAGTAGAGCAGTAGCATGCTGGAATTGTTTATTTCACGAACTGAAGTGGAGTAGGAGCGTGATAATATGATATGGGTGGGTGGCTATGGCTTTGCTCATCGCAGGAGCCTGCAGCGGTGGAGCAGTTACCTAGTAAAACATCCGTAGCAGAAACCCTATAGTAGTATAGAAATAGAGTTTTAGAGATAGAGTTTTTGATGGAGGGAAGAAATCCACTATAGAAATAGAGTTTTAGAGATAGAGTTTTTGATGGAGGGAAAAAATCTTTTAGAATATAGTATAAAGTGTGAAGAAATTTTAGAGTAATAGAAAGAGAAAATAGAAATACAACTTCTAGTGTGGATGCTCATCAGCAGCGGAGCGGTAGTGCCATTCGCCACAGCTAGTACTCATCTTTGTCGGGCTTCGCTTCACCACAGGCTACATTTTGTGACTGATGCTACCGCCATTGCCGGCCATGTATGCTATTGCTCGGTCCACACCGGAAGCAGAGTCCTAGAAGAGAGAGCCACGCTCTCGCTTTCCTCAAACTCATAATGGCGCTGCCCGTAGATCACTGATGAGGAGTAACTACCCCTAAAAAAGAGCTTTTGGTACCTAGAGACGAGGGCACTGACTGGACAGAGCCAGTAGTGATTAGTTACTGCCCCCCAACCACGGCTGAAATGAGGCACGTCGGAGTCTTGCTGCAAAGCGCCTTTCAGCTTGAGGAGTGTGATGTCGTTGCATGGCATCGAATGGCCATATGCCAGAGAGAGACTAATGAGAGTTTTCCAAGAGGTTGACGCCGGCAACCGCTCGCCGTCTGTCGGTCTGTGGTTGATCACCTGACCTGACAACGAGGCAGAGAGAGGCATGCGCGTGCCTCCGTAGAGGCCGGGGGTACAATCTAAACTAGTCCTCTCCATCACATCATACCAGCAGAGAATATTTTGGGCTTCACCAACAAAACAGAGGCCATCCCATCGTCAGTAGTAGCATTAGAAGTTTCTCTAGACTCTAGCACTAGCACGTCCCTTAATTAGCTATTTTTATGTAAATTCAGGGTAGTGAAGTAGTGATTCTATGAGAGCATCTCTAGCAGTAGTAGACACTCTATAACACTATCTATATGACTTTTTAAGGATAAATTAGCTGCTGAAGGAAAAGAATCTTTTAGAGTTTAGTGTAAAGTGTGAAATAATTTTAAAGGATGGATAGAGTGGATACGAAATAATATTATAGAGTAAAAATTTAAAGTGGCTGCTAGAGATGCTTTGAGAAGCTAAATTTTTATGCTCTTTTGAAGGACTGGGATTTCTCATAGATTCTGCCAGGAATTTATGTGTTTTCTACAATATTTCTATGAAATTTCTACAAAATTCTTGAGCTCCAAATATCGATCAGGTTCTTTTGAAGAGCCGGGATTTCTCATTGATTCCGGCAGGAATTGACGTGTTTTCTACAATATTTCTATGAAATTTCTACAAAATTCTTGAGCTCGAAATATCGATCAACTAAGGGTGAGAAAAGAATAGGAAGAAAAAGAGAGGGATTTACAGTTCTCCTAGTGATCGAGATGTGTGAGTTGTACTGTTCCGGAGCATATGGATTGGCCTTAGAATGCAGTGCAAATGATAAGAGATTTGGCCCACACCATCACCATGCATGGGCAATTGGGCATCGCGATCGATCGATCACCAAACTGTTTTAAATATTTATACCATCCCAACTAACTAAACGCACAATGATTGAAGCAGCATTAACACACCACGAGCCAAGCGAGCAGCAACTGAGCAGGCACGAGGTACTCACCTTCTGCCCGTCTCCGGCAGCGCCGGCGGCGTCGAGGCTCCCCATGCTCGACGACGACGGTTTTTCGGACTCGGACTCGCACGCGGACGCTGCCGCGGTCTTCTCCTCCGTCACCAGGTCCGTCTCCGACTCGGCGTACTCCGAGGCGGAGCAGCTGCTGACGAGCGGGGACGGCAGGCCGAGGGAGTCCCGGTCGTCGACATCAATGTCCTCCTCATCGTCCTCGCGGCGCCTCCAGAAGCCTTCCCTGAGCCGCCGCGAGAGGCTCCTGGAGAGGTGCGAGATCCTGGCGAGCGCGCCGGCGCTCTTGGGCAGGAAGAAGGAGGAGGGCGACCGCGAGGGGCTCCGGCCGAGGTCGGCCTCGATGAGGAGTCGCACAGGCGCGAGAGCGCGGCGGTCGTCGCAGGGGAGGCAGCGCGGGTAGGAGCGGAAGCCATCGCTGCTGGACTCGCAGGCCAGCTCCAGGACTTCCCGCAGCGTCAACGGCGCCATCGACCCCGACCTAGCTGAGCGGAGCCCAGGGAGGGGCTAGCTAGCTCCCCGGGCGGCGGCTGCGTGGCAGATCAACCCGGCCTATGGGAGCGCGGGATCGAGCTCGGTTCGGTGGTGGCAACTGGCGCGCGTCAGCCAAGCTGCGCTATGTATGCGTAAGATGCATGCTGGTGCAAGTGAAGTGAGTGGCAGTGAGAGCTGAGAGGAGTGAACACTGAGCAGTGAGGTGCCGAGGTGGTGGGGATGGGAGGAGCGGAGCTGCCTCCCTCGTGGGCTCGCTCAGGTTAAGGGGGTGTTCTTTTGGGTTTATGAATTTCTAGCTTATCATCTTTATCTTGGCTTGAGAATTTTCGAGGTGGCGCCGAGAGTCGGATGGTCTTAAAATTTAGGATTTAGGGAGCTTTTAAACTCGCCTACGAGATAAAAATAAAATGGATTCAAAAGGTAATAAAAAAGTCAGATGAATATTGATTCATCTGACTTTTTTTATTACTTTTTAAATCCATTTTATTTTTATCTCGTAGACGAGTCTAAAAGCTTCCTAAATCCTAAATTTAAAGGTCATCCGATTCTTGATGCCACATCGAGAAATTCTCGAAGTTGAAGATAAGACAGATAAATCAAATTAGATAAGCCCAAAAGAACAGGACCTAAGTATACACAAGTGGATGCACGCAGTGCCCGGCCGGGCGTTTAAACAAGCCGCTGCTTCGCAACATCTTCTCTCCACCGGTGGTCACCACTCGGCAGTAAATTAAGCAATAAGCAGCCAGTATACGTACTCGTTATTAACACATAATATACTGAGAAGTAGTATACCAGATGAGTGGATGTCAGGAGAGAGATATATATAAACACTGCGCACACCTGTTATAAAGTACTCGGTCCCTCCTCCGGTTACAGATGTCTGTCTTCTATGCATGATTCAAGTGAAAGTTTCAAAACTAAAAGCAATTAATATCTTTATATATATTTAGACAGGTACATAAAATTCATATGTGCAGATTTGTCTTGAAATTTTTTTATTATATTTTGTTTTATAAAAAATTGTGACAGTAATTAGTGACTATTTTACATATTGTATCGATGTCTACAACTACTTTTTTTTTTTTTGGCGGGAGGGAGTAGCAAACCAATGACACAATGCATGCTTTGGTACGGTCATTGAGAAATGTGGCAGGGCATGAGTGCTGTAATGCAAAGCACGGTGAGCCGTACTGTTCTTGGCGTGACAGCAGTATCGAGATTTTGATCACGAACGTAGGTACGTTCAGTGGCGGACCTAGGATCTCACCAAGGCTCGGGCTAAAGTTTAGAGCTCTTTTATGGTACACGACGGTAAATATATTAGCACTGTAGTATTATTTAGATGTAACCCTTTTTTTCTCAAAAAAGATCTAACCATTCGTTTAGAGTGTATTCTTCATAAAAATATACTATCATTGTCTATGGTAGTTTAAAAAATTAAAATTAATTTGAGTTGTCAGATCGGGAAGCGTGAATGGAAAACGTTCATTTTAGTGTACTATAAAATTTCTCAAAATTTAGTGCACTAAAACTTAGTGCAAATTCCTCAGCATTCTCTAATCTCTATCCCTAATTTAGTGCAGATATTTATAGAAATGATCATCTAAGCAATGATTACATCATATAAAATATAAAAAATTATATAAGGATGAAGTAAGTAAACCTGTTTGGGTGATGGCTTGGTTGTCATTTGATACGATGATGCCGCATGCGGCCGACGGTGACGGCGGGACGCCGTGTGCAATCGCTGATCACTGATCAGGGGCACAGCGCGGCTATATGGGCAGAATGTGCAGGCATGGCGTGCGGACGCTGGGATGAAGCCACGAGCCGCATAGGGTAGAACGCAGAGAGCAAGCATCGTCGTGTTGCGTACTCGCGTCAATGCTTCAAGTCATCGTATACAAGTATACAACATGCACGACTGCTGGTAGGCAGCCCGTAGCTAGGCCACAGCGGGCCGTAAGGCTAGTACACGTTGCCAATGTCCAGTTGCCTTGCTGGAACGATGCAGTTGCCATCAAACCATAGGCTGGACCTCGTGAGACTTCACTTGGACCTATATATGCTATGGACTGGTACTACTGGTAGGATTGCCAGGCCTCGGGCTGAAGCCCACCTAGCCCGAGGCCTGGATCCGCCCCTGGTACGTTATATATTTTTAGTTGAATAATAGGACTGCTTTGAGAAAATACTGAGGTGTAGTAGCTCAAACATCGTAATACGCTGCTAATGTGGATTAGTAGGTTGCCTACTTGTATGTATCTTGTCGAGATTATAAACTCCCCTGCTTCAACAGCTACTGTTATTTCCTACCTAAAGAGATGCAACATAAGGTTAATATATACTAGTAGATTTGTAGAGTAGTTCGCCACCTCACCTGCAGCTGCACGTGCATTGACGTATATAGTGCACACATTATTAATTTCTTATGAAGTGTTTAGGTAAACCACAAGCTCGGGTCCTGAACTGCCGTTGACATATGCCAGCTACTGATGACGTAAAAAGGGGCATTTTTTCGTGCGCCACAGAAATGGCAAGCCTGTCACTGCCATCACTGATGTAATCTCATATATGCCATTGCATTTTCTAGTGGTTCCCTTATATACCATTACTATTAGCTCTATTAACTAACACCATTAGTGAAGACGCTGATGCTACTGCTTCTTGATCCTTTCTCTCTCTTGATGGCGTCCGGGCAGCCAAGTAGTTGGGACGGTGACCAGCCAATGGGAGTCGAGTGACCCCAAAGGTAGGACTGTACGGGATGGCTACTTTGACGACGGGATCCGGTTGCTTTGGCAGCTGCTTGGTACGGCAGCCAGTTGTGCAAGCAGTGACGGCCACAACAGCGGAGGTGGGGGTTGCGGGAGTCGGCTAGGCAGCAACGGGCAGAGCGAATGATGGTGGCTCGACCATGGTGACCGACAACGGTGAAGAAAAAGGGTGCACGGTGACAGCTCAGCTTGGTGCGGATTGGCCTATGAAACGATGGGGATTTCGAAGAAAAGGTATTGAAGAAGCTATACGCATGATGAATTGCGAAGAGACTCACCAGAGATGATGAATTGGTGGCGGCGGGTGGCCGGAGTTGAGGGAGAACAGGGCTCTTCTTTGTTTGTTGCCATCGAGCCACGACGGGTTAATGAACTCGACGTTGCAATTTAATGCAGAGATCCATGAATTCTTGGCAGCGGCAATGAGCACACAATGGGGAAGCGGCGCACGGCGGCGCTGAGGTGGAAGAGGGAGAGGAGGGGAGTGACAGTTGGAAAGGGAGAGGGGGAGGAGGGGAGCGGCGGGAAGAAACACTAGGGTAGGAGAGGGGGAGGAGGGCAACGTCGGCTTTGGGAGGAGGTGAGAATGGGAAGAAAGGAGAAGAGACTCTGGGAGTGAGGATTGCCTAATCCTACCTGTCAGTGAAAGAAGAAAAAAGAAGGTGGCATGTGAGGGATGGCAAAAGAAGAGATAAACCAGTCTTTGCGTAGCGATGTAATGGCAAGAATAGTCAATACTAGCTTAAAAGGGATCAAGTTACAACTACGATGGCACATATGAGATTAAGGCTTAACTGATGGAGCAATGGAATTGGTGCCTTACGCAACGCAGTGGCACACAAAGGATTATCCTTTTTTTAGCTGCATATGCATCTCTAGCTATCCACCTAAATTTGGTATTTGGAACAAAGTTCCTTTCAACTTGTAAGATCCTATTCCTTCCAAACGTCAGCGTGTACATATCAAACAAGCAAATAACTTTCAGTTAATCTTAATGTGTCAATGTGGCCTTTGTTCTGAATAATGTCAGATCGTATAGGAGGCCATACTTCTTCTTGAATGATCTGTCCAGGCCAGCCAATCATGCGAATTTTGGTTTTACCCAACCCGTATGTACGCGCTCTCTATTTATGACGACGTATCGGCCCCTGAACAATTCATCCTCATGTGGAGATAGTCAAAACCAGTACCGACGCTGCAATTTACTGGAGAATCAAGGCAGACAAGAAGGATCTCAGGTGATTACTTCTGTTTGACAATCCCTTCGACTCGTGGGCTCGTGGCGTGCCTTCACAGTGCATTGGTAGTCGTGTTTGTGCTCGCTGCACGTCGCGGTAGTAAAACGCCACTCGCATTTTGTTGTCTACAATGGTTAAAGGACACTGAAATGAATACGAGTGTCATCCATATTTCATGATCTCACATCTTATTTGTACTTTAGTGTAGATGTCAAAAAATCTTATTAGTAAATTACTTTATGGGCTGTTTGGTTGTCGTATGAGCTCGGTAGAAAGTCAGATGAAATTTCACCAGCCAGTGGTGGGAGACAGCAATGAGGTGATCTGAGGAGATGTTGTTTGGTTGGTTGTATGAGATTGAACAGGCTGCGCAAAGATGTTGTTTGGTTGGCTGCACTAGGAAGGAAGCGGGATGGACAAATTCGAAAGAGAAAAATTAAAAACAAAGAAAATAAATCCAAAAGTGAAAATAAATTCAAAAACAAAAAAATCAATAAATTCGAAAACAAAAATAAAAATTCAAAAAAATCTGAATTTTTTTCAATACCTTGGACTTGAATCTACGGTTCTATTTTTTTTTGTTTCATTCAATTTGGATGTCGTTTGAATTTTTAAAATTTTTTCAAAGAATATGAAGTTTGTGCATTCAACTAGATGAACTAGTTAGTGGCGCCGGGCCGTCAACCACTAGTTAGTGGTTGACTCGTTGCGTCGTCGTCTTGCCGTCGGCCGTCACTTCGTCTTTGGCTTTGGCATGCTGAAACGGCCGGCGCTGGCGTTCCGCGAGCCGGTAAAATGATGATTTTGCATGTGTTGGGCCTGGCTTCGTGCTCGTTCGGCCAACCAAACACCGACTGGGTGGCTCGCGCGAGCCTGACCAGGCCGGAGCCACCCAACCAAACACGCCCTTAGTGTCTTTCAGCATTCGGGCATATAACTTGTGCTTTCTCCGTGAATCAATGAATTTAGACCGTTCTTCCGCCTTGCATTTAAAAAAGTTATGAGAAATGTCCTATAAACATAGGATTAGATCTAAATATACTATACATCCTATTATATTACGATTAAAAAAATGTTGTACGTGGTACCGAACCTGTATATCGTACGTGCAAAAGGCGATGCATAATGCATTGTTTGTTGTTCGGCCGCCTAGCTAGATTCGATCTCCAGGTATTGGCCGTATAAAGTAGAGTACGGATAATGCGCACACATACAGATAGCCTCCGTCTTAATTAGCAGTGCTGGTACTTGCAGCAGGACTATATATAGTGGTATCAAGATTTGGGCTCCAGCTGTGTCATTAATCGTGAGATGCCGCTTGCCTGCTGGCTCGGTTACCTCGTCGCCCCCAACCAGCCAGTGTTTAGTCAACTCGCATCGGAAAAGTTACCGTCTCTTCCTCTATGTTCTGCAAAACGCACCGCAGTACAGTAGAGTATGTCAACTATTGGTTATAAACAACCTTCATATCATTTATAAATAGCACGTAGATAAACTTTTTAATTGGCTAGCTATAGCATACTCTCAAAATTAAATATAGATTCACATGTAATAGTCTTTATTTGTTTTGGAAAACGTTATAGACTGACTCTTGCTTAAGAGCTAGCTCTTATCTCTCTCCTCCTCTTCTCTCCTCCACATAAGCAAAATATGTTGAGTTGAAAACCTTATAGCTAGTTGAGATGCTCTAAATTGTTGTAAAATATAGCAGTATATTTAATAGCTATTAAAGTCAATTATCATGTAACTAATCTACTACAATGAATTCTTCTAATACAGCAGTATCCAATTGATAAACAGTAAGAAAATGGCATGATTAGCAAGCTAAAATTTATAACAGTAAAACAGCAACTTAGCTTAGTTTTAATAATTATAAATTTGCTCTCAGAATTAAACGGCCGGGTTGCTAAAATTTGCATTCCAACGGCTGAACAATGATATGATCACAGATTGCAATATGGCAGATTCAAAGAAGAGACAAAGCTAAATAGATAATTTCTATCCAACTGAATATACTTTACTGCTTTCAATTTTTCAATTAAACTGTATAACTATCAACATCTGAACAGCAGGTTTCAAGAACAATGTAAATTAATTTGCATCATGCACATATGCATACTAGTATAACCAATAAACAAATCATATAAACCAGCAGGAACCAGTGTTTAAATGTCTAAAACAATTAGCAATAATATGCAATCTCACAAATATATCATCATCGAGCTATTAATAAAACAGTAGCCACAGCAGTACTAGGTCCCCAAATCAAAGTGATTTCAGCTCTCTTGAACAAGAGTAAAGTCCCAGAAAAATCACCTTAATTGGCCCCTAAGCACATATATATGAGAATCAGATTGTATACTCACACCGTACTAAACAAATTCAATGAAAACAGTAGGCAAGACGCGAAGGACGCTGTCCTAGAGAATTATATTGCTGCCACTAGACATTGAACAACAGCAAAATTCCGGAGATACAATGCCGTCAATCTCTATGCAGTAGTCCAAGACCACGACACAGAGATCCTGAAGCACAGGACGCACATCACAAGCCACAGTACCCAAACCCTCGGCCAAAGGAACCAAGCCGACGGACACTCCTCAATTCCTCCACTGTTTACCATCCTCAACCATGAAATCAAACCAATATCCACCAAAATGGAACCTCAACAGCCTCGGAAATCCAGGAATCAGAGGCCGGAGCACCTCGGATTGAACCAAAATTGAGAGAATAAGAACTAGGGTTTTCTTCGTGTCTAGAATAGTTCGGAACGAGAGGAACAAACAAACTAGATAAGAGGAGAGGGAGAGAGCAGGTCGTTGCAATAACCAGTGCGAAAAACCAGTCGGGCCGCCGCCACCGAGGTGAGCGACACACACGTTGCCGCCCCCGGGTTAGCCAGCGCCGTCGCCAACTCCTGCTCGCGCTAGAGTGCTCAAGCTCGGCCAGCCACACTCGAAGGTAGGCGCTGCTGCCTTATCTGCTCACTGCATGGGTGGGCCTTTTGCTGCTGCCGCCGAAAGGGCAAAAGGCCAACATAAATAAGGGTTGGTTATATACATGTCACTGCTAAGCTCTCGCTTTAGAAACATGCCACTGATAAATCAATAATCGGCCCCATACCATTATAAAGTGATGGGACTCGCAAATATGTCATTACGAAAATTTTAGAGCAATTTAAGACCAAATTGTCTCTGTCATCTTCTTCCTCTTTCCTTCCTCCCCTTCTCCTCCCTTCATCTCCTTTTTCGGGGAGCTCTCCAGCAACCTTTAGCTAGTGAGATGCCTGGTGCCCGATGCCCTCCAGCGAGCTTGTGCTGCTATGGCCTTGGCCTCCAGCGAGCTCGTGCCACTCTGTTGTGTCTGCTGCTGCTGCTTGGGGGCGGCCCTCTGGCTAGAGCTCGAGGGCTGCCATGGCTGAAGCTTGGGGGCCGAAGCTCTGGAGGGGGTGAAGCTTGGAGGGAGCACCATGGTTGAAGCTTAGAGGGGTCGAAGCCACCGCTGCTTGGGGACGGCGATGGCTGGAGCTCGCGAGGGAGGGAGAGGGAAGGCAAAGTCACGGAGAGGGGCTGAAGCCATGGCCGCCGCCGCTCGAGCGTCGTCTCTAGATGTGCCTAATTTTGAACGGGCCCGCTTTGTCAGTCCTCCTCCAGCCGTCACCGCTGCCCTAGCCTGGTGGCAGCAACCTCCCCGGGCCACTGGCGAGCTCGCCCTAGCCCAGTCGGTAGAAGAGAGAGAGAAATGATGGGGAAAGAGGGGGTGAGAGAAGGAAGAAGGGATTGAAGGCAATTTAGTCCAAAACTGTCTATAATGCCATATTTAGGAGTCCCGTCACTTTATAATGTCATAGAGCTGCTTATCAACTTTTCAATGGTATATTTCTAAAGTAACAACTTAGCAACGGCATGTACCTAATTAACACTACAAAAAAATATGTAATTAATAACTGCGCAGGTCTCGATGGCGCGGCCAGCCTCTGTGAGTGCCCTGTAACAGCAGCTGCAGCTGCCTCACCTGCAGGCTGCAGCACAATCGATCTGCGTCGTGGTACGCACGTAACAACGTGGCCGTGCCGTACGTACCAGGCAGGCCGTGGCGTTGATGCCAAGTCGCAGTCGTTGATTGCAATCGCATATGCCACAGCTTGCAGGTTGCAGCAACACGCGGCAGGATGCAAAGCGCGCGCCCGCGGCCCGCCCGGTCGGTCTACCTACGCCCATCGGGCCCGAATCGAGACGGGCCGCCCAGATACCGAGAGTGGCGACGTTTTTTGGGTGGACTCAGACTGTGGAGACGCCCAGATACCTGCTTCCAAAGTGGTGGATATGTGGCCATTGCACAAGGCAGAAACCTTTCTGTTTCCGCGTCCTAGTGCCAATCCATCGTCGCACTTGCACCCAAGAGGTGGATCATATCGCCGTCCCGGCGAGGTCACATTTTAAGCTCACGATTCAATTCGGACATGAGCTGTACGTTGTTGCACCACACATCTATTCGCTGGCCACCAGGTGCAATTACAGCCGGCGCATTGCCGTTTCGTCCACAATATTAATTTCGTCTACTACACTCCATCGTCCAAAAAATATCTTGCCAAATAGGAGTATACTCCTGGTGAAGGGCGCTCTTTTTACATTTTAGTCAGCCGTTTTGTAAGTTGACACCTAGGATGAATTGATGAGGTGGGGGTAATTAATGAGAGAACTAGATCATCTAACCCAACTGAAAAATGAAATTGGGTTTTAGAGAGAATTTTGGAATAAAAAACAAATAAAGAATTGAAACGAATATAAAACTGATCATATTCCATATGGAATAAATGGAGAAAAAAAGAATTCCACGACCCCCAAGGGACCCTTAAAAAAAGAAAACTCTTCCTTGCATTTACTTTTTTGAAAAACAGACTCTTTTTTCTAAAATATAGACAAAGTACCAGTGAAACATGAACGATGTACTACTGAAATATGGATGGTGTACTGATGAAACATGGTCAAAACACAACATATTATGGAACATGTGAGAAAGAACTGATAAAATATGACAAAAGAACTGATGAAACATGACAAAAGAACTGATGAAACATCATTGAAACAATGTTTCGCAATTATTCAAAAATGTTTCTCTCCATCAAGAAAATGTTCCACAAAAGCAAACACAATGTTTCACAAGAACAAAAGCAATATTTCACCAGGCAAAACTATAACATCCCCATTTTCAAAAACCTAAAATCCTGGCATCCTGGCATGTGATTTAACCATTTTAAAAATCTTTTTGAAAATGTGCATGTTACTATATTTAATTTCCTAAAATCCTAACTAGAAAGATTTGCTTTTAAAATATTAATTGCAAAATATTAAATAAAAACCTATTAAATTAGTAATTTCAAATTAGATTTTGAAAACAACAATTTTAACTTGATTCAAATAAAATTTAAAATAGCAAGTTAAATAGGTTTAATTAAAATAAATTCCTATTAGTCCTTACCCATTTTCTCTCTTTCTCTCTCTATGACAAGTGAGCCCTACTTGGCATCCTCACTCTCTCTTCTCTCTCACTCACCTCTCTCTCACTGATACCCTCTCTCAGTCTCTCTCTCTCAGTCTCTCTCATGTGCACCTTCCCCCTCTCTGTTCCCCGCCTCCCTCTCCCACCTTCTCTTCTCTCTCTCTCCCGTGCTCACACCTCCCTCCCCGTGCCACCTCTTCCCTGGGCAACCGGCCCTATGGCATCTTGCTTCTGCGCCCCCCTCCCGCAGCTTCCTTCCTCTGCCGCACGCTAGCCGCCCTGGTCATTTCTTCCTTCTTTCCCATCCTTCCTCTCACTCTCCTCCCTCTTCCTCCTCACTGCCTCCTCTCCAAATCCGACTAGATAAGCTCCTCCCCGGCCATGCCCGCCCGTCACCTTCTTTCTCTCCTCACCTTCTCTCCGTTTGCTGACATGCAGCCGGAGACATCGCCGTAGTGCGCCGTTGCCGAAGACGCCGCTGTCTACACGGCCGCCGCCACCGCTCTTCATCGATTCGTCGCCGAAAGGAGGTAATTCCTCCTCCTCCCTCTTCCCTTAGCGTCCCTAGGACTCTTAGGCTTTGTCCCTGCGCCCAATTTGGCCGGGACACCACAGGCGACCGCCACCGCCATGCGCCCCCTTCCCCCCAACCGGCCACGTCGCTAGGCCACACTGCCCCTCAGGATCCCCACCCAGGGTTTCTGTCACATACCCAAAAATTTTAAATTTGGTATAAAAATTTTTCGCAAAAATTTATAATTTTGTCTTTATAATCATTCCTAAATTTTAAAGAATTTTCTAAACAAAACACCTATTTATTTCCTAAAGAAAATACCTTATCTACCTTTTTCTAAAAATATAAATTCTATAAAATAATAAATATTATTTCACATTTGGATTCTACTCATTTTTCTGAATTTTTAAAAATTTATTTCATATTTTTCTGAGCCTTATATAAGCCTCTATGAATTTTTAAAATCCCAATCGATTTCTGAAAAATCATTTTCTTTTAAATTCAAAACCTTCTTTTTAGGGAAAAGCTCGGAGTACGCTTTCCATTTCGGGAAATACGCCTCCACCTAGACATCCCATCCGTTCCCCTCACTGACCGTTGGGCCCTACATGTCAGCCTCTACGCCTGAATCCAATGGTGCCCACGGATTGGATTCTAGTCCAACGGCCACCGCTGATCTTCCTCCTCCCACCAGTGCCACCACCTACGACTCTGTTGGCGCCACCGTCGCCCACGGGAACCCGCCGCCATTGCCGCTCCTGTCCAAGCCTGCCTCCGTTTCACCAACACCGGATAGCCCACACTACAACCGACATCCACCGTCACTTCATCACCCTCATCTCCTCCCCAGTACCCTCCAGTCCGCCGCCGACACCTCGCAATGCCGCCACCGCCGCGAAGCTCTCCATCCGTGCCCACTACTCCACCCTCCATCTATAAATCCTCTTCCCTGACGCCACTTCACCCCTAAGCTCTCTTCTTAAACATTCTTTTCCCCTCGGTCGCTTTGAGCTGCTCTCACCACCATCTTCTTCTTTGTCTCCGGCCAACCTCCTCCTTCCCGTTCCGGTCTTCCTTTGACCCTGACGCATATACATAAAACACTCTACTCCCCGCCATGAAGCTTCTTCAACCACCACCCACCCTCAATTCTCACCGGAGTCCCTCCACCGCCACCGCCCCAATACGCCGCCGCCATAGTCTCGCCGCCCGGCCACCTCAAATTGTCCTAAGCCTCACCATGACCACCAAACACATCTACATGACCCTAATTCAATTTTTACGCCTCCAATTGCTCGCCGCCGGTCTCCTCCACCGTCGCCGGCCACCTTCCCCGTCAATCCCCTCTCAGCCATCTCCCTTTCCCACTGCCAACCCGGTCCTACTTGTCATCCGGCCTCATCCCACACATCCGGGCCCTCTTTGTCACCCCATTTGGCCCCGCCCGCAACAGCCCAGTCATATTGGGCTAAGCCCAATATCAACTCAGTAAGGACTTAATTCCCTTTTAATTTTTAAATTTTTACCTATATGGTTTGAATATATTTAAAATATCAAATCACTTTTATAAATTCTATAAAAATTCATGAAAATTCAAAATGAATTAAATAATTATATAAAATATAAAATATCATATTTTTCTAATAAAATAACCCTAAATAAATCTTTTTACTCTCTTCTTTATATATCAAAACATTAAAATTGAAAAACATAGAAATAGAATTAGTAAAACTTCCTATATAAAAGTTACTTAAAATAATATCTTATATTTAGAAGTAATATCCTACATTTTTAAAACCTATAGAAATCCAAATTTGAACTTAAAACCCTTTCTTTAATTAAATTAGAATTTTCCTAAATATAAAATCTTACTAATAAATTTCATATATACTATTCACCCATATAAACATTTCCATATAAGATTATAATGCCAAAATCAATTCTTTTTAATTACTATCATTATAAGGTCAAATAAAAATATTAGTATTCCAAAATTAATATTAAATATGAATTTTGACTTATTATAAATCTCTCCATAATACTTAACGTCATGCTACCCAAAATACCTATTTTTTATAAAAACCCCTATCCTTTTTCTTTTAGAAAATATTTTCAACCTTTTAGAAAATCATACAACCCATCACCCTTTTTTACCCTAAACCCTTTTTATTTTATTTATCGTTTATTTAAAACTTTTGTTATTTGGATATTTATTGGAGTTTCTCTCTTTTTACAACTTATAGATAACGAACTACGCTCTCTGGAAGGAATGTCCAAAAGATATAGTAAGTGTGATCCGATCTCCAATTAAGGTAGATTTTCTTATCCTTGATGCATTTTGATATACCTATATTTCCTTTACTTACTATTTATTGCATATATTTTCTAGTTATTTATTTATACATTTCAAGTATAATTTTTATCCAAGCCCCAATACCTTAAAAGCTACCTAAAAATATTCAACCTCTGATAAACCCTAATATAGGTAAAAATATTAAAAATTTGATTATCTCATGAAAAGATGGAGAATTGGTCCGTACAAATAAGTTAAATTGGATAACTTATTTGATGTGTAAAAGCTGTAGCCTGGAAAATTGATTGAATTTATATAGAGTAATTCGGAAACAGTGATATGTTATTTGGGCCTGTCGGTACGTGGAGTACCAGCTCAATAACACCAGGTGGAGAGAGTGTGAACTCCCTGGAATCGTTACTCTATAAACTATAGAAGCAGATTCGGAAACAGAGTTTTGCCGTCTTGGGTTAGAGGATCAAGAGTGTTGATTGACACTCAAGGGCATTAGATATTTGCTCAGTGGTATGAGAATATCTAGATATCGTTTTCTTCTATAAAACTTAGGTTTAAATGGATAAGAATGACACATTAATCATCCATCCATATAAGGAGCTGCTATATGGGTAAAGCTGGATAAGTTCTACAGAGCTAATAAAAAATTCATAAATGGACCCTACTTCGGCTATATGAAGTTGTGTCAATTGGGTGATGCCTCTCTTATTTATCAAAATCCATGAATTTACCTTATGAAAAACATTGTCTGGATTGCAAATGAATAAGGATGGAGAAATATGATAGAATTTGTACTCTTATTATTAATTGTTTTAAGAATTATGATAGAACTTTTAAAGCTTAAAATTGCATATTCACCATAAAGCCTTACTATTCTTTGAATCTTGTTTTCATATAATAATAGTGTTATTCTCTCAAGAAATCTGCAAGTATAATTAGTACTTACCCACAATATGTGGGTAATTTATTTCTTTTACAGGATTCACTTTATAATCAGATTGGACATTTATGAAGAAGACAGGAACTCACATAGGATCGATTTCTAAGGTCTACCTTATGCTCAGGCTTGCCTGTGGTGTATGGGCATGTATTTTATTTTTTATTAGCAGGTTATATTTTCACTTCCGCTGTAAAATATTTTGTAACATGTAATAAATCAAGCATGGACGTACTATTTCTGAATGCAACTAAAATCCTGAACAGTTGGCATTCTGGACATTTTCTGGTAAATTTTTACTGAAAATTTGGTCTGCATCTCGATTTCCGTGCGTTGCCTTGCTTCAAGACCCCACCACCTCTCTCTCGTTGTCGAGCCACCATGGCGGCAGCTAGCCTACCCCAGTTATCGCTTGGCTTGGTGCTACCCTCGCCGCTGTCGCCACGGTCGGGTTCATCGCCCCTTCTTCCCTCTTTTCCTCGATTAAGACTGTCGCTGCCGCCACCCCGAGCCGCCATCGCCTCCTCAGTGTTGGGCCTCGACGGCGGGTCCTTTGTCGGCGAGGCGATGGTTGGGTCGAGCAAGCCGCGCATCATGGGCCACGTCTTGTACTGGTAGCTAGGCTATGTTTGTTGTGCCGTGTTTGTTGAAATTTGAGCCCAATAATTTGGCTCCTTTAATTTCACTAATTTCCTAAAACAGCAAAGCCTATAAGCCCAAAAATCACAAGGTAAATTTCATAATGTTCATAAAATCAGTTCAAAAAATAATGTTCATAAAAATGTACTCTACCATTGTGCAAATTTCCATAATTAATTAAAAATGTTTAATTTTCTACTTAATTTATATATTAAGAAAAATGTCTTTAATTTGTTATTTAGAGAATGTTGACTCAATAAAGTTGCAAATATATCTTGTTTTGGCCAGAAAAACAAGCTTTACCTTTTTTGTATTATTTGTGCATAAACATAAGCATGCATGTCATTTCATGTTTTATTTTGGTATTTATGTTTATTGTTGTTATTTCGTTTGTTAGGTTCTAACGATGATAGTTTTGCGATCAATTCTTCGGAAGATCACCAGGTTGTCCTGATCAAGGCAAGTGCTGAACCATTGGTCCTATGTCTATAAACTGTTTTGTTAGAGATTTAAAAATTGCATGCTATGTTAAAACATAGAAAAATGCTAATTGGTAGTACTAGTTACAACCTAACTAATACCACCTTATTAAAATTGTTCCTTGCTATCCTAGGTTATTAAAATTGTTAAAATATTGCCACACCCTTGAATTAGGTTTTGCGCATGCTTAAAAATGCTTAGTACTGAATTATCGTCCATAATGGATAATTGCCATTATCAAATGCTTGTTTAAACTATGGATTTTAAAAGGACAGTTAGTGCTGTCATGTTTGCAAATGGGTTACTTGATAGTAGGTGCTATCGGGAGAGGGGGTTGTTTTGCAAAACCTGATCAGGGTGGATGGTTGCAAGGCAGGTGCAGTAAGCACGAGATTTGGGCCCAGTGTGGGAACCATCCTGATCCCTAAGGACTGATTCCTTGAGGTAGACGAGCTAAGTACAATAGTGCGACTATGTGTGCTTGTATAGGCAGACCCTGCTTAAGTATCCTTTGGACTTCTAGTTTTGGTATTCCAGTCGATGGAGTAGACAGTTGGTGTTGTTCTATTGGCGCAATAGGGGCATTGTAGTGGAAACCTTAGCGGGAATGTCCTAGCTAGGAGGATGTCGGGGAAAAGCTTTGTGGTGATCATTTTTTCTTTGGGTGATTCCTAGGAAAAAAACATCTCGCATAGGTAAAGAGTGCAATCTCTACAGAGTGTACAACTATCATGATAGACGTGCTCACAGTCAAGGGGGACGATGGGGGGTTGTCTCAATGTTACTTCTTATCTATTTGTTTTCAAAACGATGTTTTAAAGAAAAATCACGATTGCAGTCGTGTGTTTTGGTTTTTCTCCTTGTAGTAGGTGTTGTGAGCGACGAGGGTGTTTGCACGGTGGGTGCCGTGAGTAGCCAGGTTTGGGTAAAAACCGGTTGTGGCTGGGATTTTCAAATAAACTGATTCAAATATTTGTTTCTCTCAACACATTTTAAATCATTTTGTAAAATCTTAGAAAAAATTTGCAAAACTGGTTCTATGTAAAAGAACCCTTACCCTTCTCTTGTTAAGCCACAGTTGCATATAGCCAGCTTTGCTTATTGAGTATAAAGTATACTCAACCTCGCCTTTTATGCGGGGCTGCTTATTCCAACGAGCAGGTTGTGATCAGCAATAGTATCCCGAGGAGGAGATGTACTAAGATGAAGGTTTCACTGCTAGAGTTCAAGACGAAGATTACTCCAACATCTAGGATCGCCATCCTTCAGCCTTGCCCGTGGGATCGTTTTGGGTTGCATTTTGTTTCTTCCATTTGGAGTTAGCGAAGACCCTAAGACTTCCACTTTGTAAGGCCGTCGAGCCAAACTGTTGTAACGAAGCCATGTGGTGCACTCTGATGTAATATGTAAATTAATCGTTATGGTTATGTACCAAGTTCTGGAATCTGTGTGAACTAGCTACTTGATCCGGGGACTAGTACAGGTAAAGCACAGAAGAGACTTAACTCGGCTTGATGGGTCCTGACAAAAACCAAATGTTTCAAAAGAAAACATGATAATGTTTCATAAGAGGAAATCAAATGTTTCATATATTTGCTAGCGATGTTTCATATATATGTGTGTGATGTTTCATACGTAAAAATGAGGATGCATCTTCTCTTGGCCGTCTTCTTCTCCAAATCCGGCGAGCCCCCGCGTCGTGCCCATTGGATACGACCGCCAAGCTTGCTGCAAGGCCATGTGGGGTTCGAGGTCGGCGCGGTAGCCCGCTCTCGCCATCGCAAAGGCCGAGCCAAACGGCCACCGAACCACCATAGGAGGAGGAGGGGAGGGAAAGAAAGGAGGACCTAGCCCCGGCGAGACCGACGAGCCCTACCATAGGCGGAAGAGGAGAGGAGCAGCATGAGGAGAGGAGGGAGGAAGAGGAAGGAGTGGCAGAGGAGGAGGACCGGTAGAGAGGAGTCCGTAGGGGAGGAGGAAATAGGGAGTAGATAAGGATAAGGACTGAGTGGTGGGGGAATGGATAGCGAGGGAGCTAAAGAAAAAGGCAACGAGCAGAGCAGCGAGCTAGCAGCATGAGCAACGTCCAATGGCATCGGACATATGATGTGAGTAATTTCCTTACTCTTTTATTTCTTTTTCAAACCCCCAAACCAACAAAGTTGATTTGAAGGGCGAGTCACTTCAATTTTTTTTAAAGTTCTATCTTCTGTCTTTTCCTTTTTCATCTCCTAAAGTTCCACTATTGCAGCTCTCCCTATACCTTCTAGTTAGCCATTTCTTAAACTGACAAATAGAATATGAATGGATAAGATGGAGGGTAATTAACGAGGAGAGAGAGAGAGAGTATGGTCGTTTCTTATATAAAAAAGTTTCTTATATAAGAAGCGGTCTCTATTCTAGAAACAAGGGGGAAACAATAAGAAATACCCACTAGGAGGGTTGTGTCCTTTCTAAAGGGCTTATATATAGAAGAAAATAAAAGGAGTAAATTAATTACTGATACAATGCATTAGAAGGTTTATATCTATAATTGTTTTCTATATGATGTGATATATTTAGAAACGATTTTGTAGCAACCTTGCATTGGGAGTGCCTTAAGCTACACACGGTGGTTCAGATATAAGAGGACCAGACGTTAAAAGAAAACTATGCAATGAAACATGCTTCTCTTTGGATCATCCATTGTCTACGGATCATTGCTACGTGTCGTAAACACTATATCAAAAGAGGTCATATATACCACACATTAGTATATAGAGCCAGTATGGATAAGAATATCTATGCTGGTTTTTAGATGTTCAAATTATCTAGAGACATATACATATGTGCTAATTTGTAAGAAAAGCTGGCATGTATACATATGTGTTGGTTCTTAAATAAAACCAAAACAAAAACTGAAAAAGGGGAGCCAAAAAAGTCATATGTGTGTTGCAAATTGAAAAAGTCACGCGGTAGATAAAAAAAATTGTTCTCTCTTTCCTCCTTATCTCTTTTTCCGCCATACCTATCTCCCCCCATCATCTCTCTCATCTCCACCACACACCATAGCCATCTCTCATATATATGACTCTCTCTCTCTCACCCTCATCTCCTCCCGACGACCCCGAGGCGGGATGGCGGCTAGGGCGACCAGATAGCAGAGCAGGTGGTCGGCTCTACCATGTGCGAAGCGTGACGTCGGTGGGACGGTCGGGTCCAGTGATGGCGAGCTCCCCCATCTTTGGTAGGATCGGCTCATCTCTCTCTGTACATGTAGGGAATAAGTGGGGCTAGCTACCCGCCATGTGGGCCTCGCCGGAAAGGGTGCTAGTGCTGGAGGAGGACGGGAACACATCAACGGTGAGCTCCTCCTTCGGCTTGCAGCAACAACAACCAACGGTCGGCCTCGTCCCATTGCTTGGCCCGGCGCTGTTGTGTCCCGACCGAAGCCGTACGTGGGTGGGATTGGCTGCTTTTTATCTTGCCGAGATCTCACTATTAGTGTTAATTCCAACTAGATTTGACACGAATAATTACTGCCCGAGATCCTTTTTTCCAGCGCATTGGATAACTATAAATGATTAACTACTGTATACGGTAAAACAAGAACAAAAATGTGGGAAGGAATTTGTTGATTATAAGGGAATGCTCACCGAGGCCACTTGAGTATACTTGTCCGATGGGTCCTTTACTAGCCCACCTATAGCCTAGAGGTTATTCCGGGATAATTTAGTTTTTACCGCTAATTAAAACACACTTTTCACTCATGCCAGTGGTTTTTGCTGGCTCTCTGTTTGCCACTGGTTTGTATACATTAGCTATTACTACCTCCGTTTCATAATGGTTGTAGTTTTAACTAAATGCACACAAAATAAGGAGACATGAAAAATGACTTGTCTACCCTCATTTAATGAAGGGTAGTTGAACAGATTAGTTTAAATAGATGACTGCATTGATGAAGGGTACAAAGGTCATATTGGCTCTAAAGTTGTATTGGAATGTGAGAACTATAACCATTTTGATAAAAATTTTGAATGCTAGAACTACAACCATTGTGAAACGGAGGTAATAGCTATATAGGGGAGACTCGATCTCCGGTCGACCGTATAGCCGTACCCGTATACATGTAACAGGACACGTACCAAAAAAAGTTGGCATCCTGATCTGTCTCCGTCTTGTTTAATGCTGACATATTTCTGTGTTAAAATAGGATCAGAATCAGAATAGAGTCATAAATAGTAAAAATAGGGTTAAAAATAAAATATAAGATATATAACGAATCATGGAGCCTAGACTCCATGAGCCTTATGTGTGTGTGTGTGTATATATATATATAAGGAATAATATGGTTATGATAAGGCTAGCGTTTTGTTAGGAATAAAATATGACAAGGATAGGACCAATGTCGTGTGTGACATTACACACATGCTGAGTACGTAGACTAAGTTGGATACGTAGATGGATGGATACGTTGGTCGTCCGGTCCAAGCTTTATGGAGTACACCGGCAGCATCCATATCACTTTTCACGAGTGATCCCAGAGACTCATGCCATCCTCGTCCCCATCCTTGGGCGATACGGCGCCGCCCGTCGCCGGACTCAGCCTCGGCGGGCTCATCATCAGCCCCTCCGCCATGCTGACCAGCAGCCGTGGCATCTCCAACACGTCGTCCTCGTCCACGACGCGCTTATGATCATCCGCCCTGTTCTCCGGCCCAGAACTGCTCGCGGCGGCGGCGGCGGCGGACGTTCTTTCAGCGGCGCCATGTGGATCGTCACATTCACCCGGAAGGACCATCGCGGCCGCCGCGGCTGCAGCCGCCCGGATGTCGTCGGGGGAGCACGAGGCTGGCGCGGGACGCGACAGGACTGCGCCGGGGAAGTTGAGAGCCGCCTCGGCGCCCCGCAGCGCCAATGCGGCGACGTCGTACGCCGCGGCGGCCATCTCGGGCGTCGGGTACGTGCCGAGCCAGATCCTGCTGGATTTGCGCGGCTCGCGGATCTCCGAGACCCACTTGCCGCCGCGGTACCTGATCCCACGGTACACCGGGTGGCGGGTGTCCGCGCGCACGCGTCGTCCGGGCAATGACATGCTCGCGCTCTGCTCCTGAGCCATCTCTACGCTCGAAACGAGCACACACAGCGCAGATCAACTGCACGCAAGAACGCAAGATGCTAAGATGCAAGAAACGTTCGAGAAACTACAAGTGAACAACGCCAGTGTCAGAATTTTTTGCAAGCCTGCAATGCCATGATCACGAATTCACGAGGAGGGTTTAAAAACAGAGGAGTAGGTGCGCACGCGGCTGGGTTGCTTGCTTGCATATTGCATTGCTAGGGGTTAATGAGCTGGGGAGCACACAGGGTGTAACAAAGCCTGAAGCTTTTGATCATCTTTTACAAGGGGTCGAATGGCGAGGCGCCACGTTGGGTGGCATCAGGCCTTAAAAATGTCTTCAGTGCGCAGGCAAGGGTGTGTTGCCTTTAACAGGGTTCAAAAAGAATATCCAAGCAGCACATATGTATCCTTTCATAGAATCAGTGTGTTTATTCCAGTTGACTAAACAGTTTAGTTTAGGTCAGAGGATCAATCTAGTATATGCCTTGTCCAAAATGATATGTAATCTCCAGCGAGGCCATTTGGTTACTGGTTTAGCTAAAGACGTTTATACGAATGGTATTGCTATCTTACAATACGTAGATGACACCATTTTGGGCTTCGAGGATGATTTGGAAAAAGCTAAAAATGTTAAGTTCTTACTGACTGTGTTTAAAAACTTGTCGGGTCTAAAAATTAATTTTGAGAAAAGCGAAATTTACCCTATTTCTAAAGTCAATAACGCACTTTTTTCATGTGCTATTGGGAAATTCCCTTTTAGATATTTAGGATTACCTGTGAGTTCTCACCGTCTTTTGAGAAGAGATTGGATTACTCTCATTAATAAACTGGACACTAAACTCTCTTCCTGGAAAAGCAATATGTTATCTTTAGGTGGGAGATGTATTTTACTAAATGCTTGTTTGAGCAGTATTCCTGTCTATGTGATGTCGATGTACCTTCTCCCCAAAACCATTATTCAGCAAATGGATGTGATAAGAAGACGTTTTTTCTGGCAAGGAAATGAAAGAAAAAGGAAATATCATCTAGTTAAATGGGAGTTTATCTGTACTAGAAAAAAATCAGACAGTTTGGGTGTCAAAAACGTACGACATTTCAATATTAGTCTTTTAACCAAGTGGTGGTGGAGATTAGAACATGAGGATGGGGTGTGGCAGAAGATCTTTAAAGTCAGATACCTTAAAAATAACTCTATTTTAGATTTGAAACCCAAGATGTCAGATTCTCCTTTCTAGAGAAATTTATTAAAGGTGAAAAAAACATATTGTGCGATTAGACAAATGGTCGTTGGTAATGGAGAGGGAACGGATTTTTGGAGAGATGGCTGGTTATATGACAAACCTATGTGTTACAAATTTCCTGACATTTTTAACCTATGTATGGACACAAAAATTACAGTTGCCCGAGCTAGAACCCTGAACTGGAATTTATCATTTAGAAGATGGTTCTCTCATACTATGCAAAGTCAGTAGAATGAAATCTTACATCTTTGTGACTCTTATTCTTTTTCCAGTAATAATGATGTTGTGGTCTGGAGAGGAAAAGATCATAAAAAGTTTACTGTCAGCAGAATGTATAGACATTTAGAACAGAATCTGGGATATAGCTCTGTTAACAATAATTCTATTATGTGGAAATGTAAAATCCCTTTGAAAGTTAAAATATTTCTGTGGCTTATTGATAGAGATGCAATTCTTACTAAGGCTAACCTGAGAAAAAGGAATTGGAATGGAGACCCCTTCTGTGTGTTTTGTAATCAACTAGAAACAATCAATCATCTTTTTTTTTTATTGTAATATTAGCAGAGTGATTTGGGGAACAATAGGGGGATGTTTTGGTGTGGGGTCTCGACCTCGGGGGTTTGATCAAGTTCTCTTGTGGTGTGAACAAATTTGGCCTAATAACAAAGATCTCCATCTAGTTTGTGTGGCGGCTGTTATTTGGGCCATTTGGAAATAGAGAAACAGCATCTGCTTTGAACGGAAAACATTGACTTCACCTACAGATATACTGCATTTGGCTTGTGTCTTTATTAAGTTCTGGGCAGGTCTTCAACAGGAGAACGCTAAGACAATCTTGGAGGAGGGTGTGTCTATCCTTATTCGCACGGTGGGGGCTATTCGGAGAATCAATCCTGATGACGAATGATCTCCCCTTCTTCACATTCATGGTGGGCGGGATTTATCCCTGCATGCTGACTTTGGAAGACAGAAGATTTTGCTACACTGGGAGAGACAAGTTGTGAATCTTTTGGATGTAACATGTGATGCTAGGAAGAACTCTTCCTCTGTTTGCTGATAGCAATCTCTATCTGTAGTTAAATGTTAGAAATGGGATGGTTTGATCCTTGTCGGACGTTTCTCTCCTTTTCGTTTTGGTTCACTGTCGATACAAACTTAACTGTAATTCCATTTCTTCCTCCGGAAGAAATGGAATTACGGAGGTTCGTCACCTCCTTCGCCAAAAAGAGGATCAATATCACGTTGACCCGTTCTCTTCTGACGGCATCATCATAGTAGTCCACCACAAAAGACGAAAGGGAAGGAATACCTTACTCTTCAGCGACAGCTCACATATCCAGAAACAGGATCACGGTGGATTGACAGCGAGATATTTACAGATTTGAGGATCTTTCAGTTGATACTTGATACAGTGATGCATGAAACTATGGCACGCAAAAAAGAATAAAGAGAGATTTTACAACAGAAGTGTCACAATGAATTCACGGCATGTGGAGAGGTATGCACAAAACATGTTATATACGTACATTGCTGCATTCCGTATTTCTGTTTTCATGTTAGGAGAAACAGAAGTCGCTAAGCCTTGAGCTCCTGCAAGTAGTCATCGATTATGGACATAGCAGATGAGCGGTACCCAGAGCCGAAAAGATTGTAGTGATTGAGGTAGTGGTAGAGGAGATAAAGGTCCTTCCTCTTCTCAAAGCCAGGCTGTTTCGGCATCACCTGTGTCAGATTTAATCACACATCCATTAAAATTCTCCATTGAAATAGTACTGTAAAATTGAGTAATACACCTAACACAGTGCATGTTAGTTAAATAGGATGACGACAAGCATTCAGGACTAAAGAAGTAAAGGTGGAAGCCAGAGGTGGACAGTGGGGACTTTATTTTGTGGGAGACTTGGAGTGATCCACAAGTAGTGTCCCATTGGATTATATAACAGTAACCTAATTGATGGTAATGCATGGGCCGGCATATTAGGTGGTGTAAGAAAGTAAAGTATTCCTATTTCCAAATACCCCAAGGAACCATGTTACTACAGTTTTGTAGGTCTGGGATATATCAAGGGTTCAGCTTCATAGGCAAAGAAAAAGTAACAATAGCTTTTTTTAAAAAAAAAAAATCCTAGACCAATAACTCATACGTGCATGGTTTCATCGTTTCAGAGAATGAAAACCATCATATTCTTCATCTGCATGCACTGATGCTCAAAGAAACATATGGAGCAAAAATGAGAAAGTTAATACCTGGAAATAAGAATTATAGAATGCCCCACCAAATCCAGCACACCATGACATCCCAAACTCTGCCTCATTGTGCCCATCTGCAGTTAAAAGAACAATAAGTTTTCAAGTGTCTATGATAGAATATGCAATATGCATGACATTCAGGAAATCTAGACAAATCGATAACAGAGCATTAAATATTTGAGCACCAGTACACAGATTATTATCAGACGTACACAACATGTGTTTGCCTTCAAAATCAAATAAACTGCATTCTATCGCAACCAATAATCGTGGTCTGGATTCTGGAAAGGCCGGAATTAGAGACAAGGAAAACGAGATTTTACTTACAGTAGCATGCTGGATCCAATATTACAGGATCTCCATTAGCATCAGAGCTTATGTTTCCACTCCATAAATCCCCATGAAGCAAGCATGGCTCAATAACAGCACCATCAAAAAGTGGATGCATATTCTGGATCAGTCGCTGACCTGCGCATGAGGAATTGTTATGAAAAAGTACACACTCGGCAAAAGTTAACTAAGACAAGCAATTGCAAATCAAGAGATAAATGATGAACACATGATATTGATGTGCATGTAACAAAATATGGGAACACAGAAATTTGATTTATATATTGTGCTCTCGTTTCTCCCCTGACCTTTTTCATATATTGCTGAATCTCCAAACTGCTGTTGTCCCAACTCTAATTGGTATCCCAATCTGTGCTTTGAGTAAAACTCAATCCAGTCAGCAGTCCAAGTGTTAATTTGCGGAGTGCTACAGTAATGCACGAGGTGGATTAGAAACATCAAGATAGTAATTCTAGCAAAGATTGAGTTAACACGCCATGATTCACCAAAGTTACAACAGGGAGTCATGGACACATATATCAATGCCAAATTAAGTAGATGCATATTATGGGAGACTTAAAATATCTTATTGAGCAAATAAAATATCTCATTATGAAATGGATAAGTTACCTGATTTTAGAAAGACGGTAGGAAAAAACAAGAAGATTACATAAATAACTTATTGGTACCTTCCAATGGTATTGTCAACATAGAAACCATAGCCCTTATCAGATTTGGCAGCTTTATGCATCTCAGCAAGTTTCCTTCCCAAAACTGACTGACAACAAATAGTTTGTTAGTCATAAAGGACTGAAATGAAAGGTTGCAATATAAATAAAGTATATTGGCATAAGTTTTACCTGGTCTCCCCTAGAACGACCGAATTCAATAAACTCCATGATGATAAAAGAACCACCAGTTGGTAAAGATCCAACCTGTACTAATGGGCACACAGAGAATAAGGAATACAAACTGAAGAAGGATGAGTGAATGCAAACAACTAGAGAAAATAAAAGAACACATGCCTACACAACAATATATGGGAACTAGTAGCCAATGAATTCTAGTCTGCTCGGTATATAGCAACCTACAGACAGCAGAACTAAAATGGTACTTCCATGGTGTATGTGCAAAACAGTACCAATAGTGTGCACACATTACAACATCCTGTACTGCAGTATGCATTTTGGAACTTTTACATGTTCCTGCATCTGAGTCTTCACTCACCTTGTATGGCAAAGGAACGCGGATTGATTTCGTGTCATACATTGCCTTCAACCCAAGAGCCTCCCCTTCAAACATAGATGGTCCAATGTGCCTAGCATATTGATGATTCCATTCCATGACTGCCACAAGCATCGCTACTTTTGCAACTCCATCACAGTATGAGATTGAAAAGAGAATTCTTTGCACACCTATTGGTTTTCACAAAGAAGGAGCCGGCATCGGTTTCATAGCGCTGGGCAGTGTTAATGCAGCCACCCCCAACGGAGCTGATCCTCGTAATCTGCGTGGCCTTCCCTTCGGTGAGGATCCATTCCCTGATTGGGTCATCGCCCAACACCGCCACTGTCGATTTGCACCAAAACAAGTCAGAGGGAAGCAGTGAACACATCGTGCATCACATTCACGGCCACTGCAATGCCATGAATTGGGCATGGGAATTGAAACTAATAGCCACGAAATCGCTATATGCAACGGCTCCGGTTAAATCCCAATGGCCCAATCCCTATCCCTATCCAAATTTCGACGGCGCACATTTCATCTCGCTTTACCGGGTCGAATCGTCCTCCCCAAAACACCAAGGCCAGTAGAAGGCTAGAACCCTAGAACCATCAATACAGACAGGGGCAAGGCGAAACTGAACTTGGGCACAGCACAGGTACGACCGCGAGGTAGAAACGGTGGGCGGAATTCGAGAGAGGGCGAGGGCTGGAGGAGGCTGAGACGGACTTACCGACGGAGAGCTTGGAGGCTGCTCCTCCCGGGCAGGCGGAGCGGCGAGACGGAGGACGGCGAGGGAGGAGCGAAGAGGCGGAGGCGGAGGCGGTGGCGGTGGCGGTGGCGGGGAAGGTGGAGAGCAGCAGCGCCACGTGTGCCATCGCGCCCCAAGCCAGGAGAGCACGCCCGGCGCAGTTCGATTGGCTGGCTGCCGCGGCAGCGGTGACCTGTGTTGTGCAGAGCCTCATAGGCCTGCCTGCCTGGGCTACTCGGTGTACTCTGGGTCTCGTCTCTCCTGCGGTTGTGCTTGGGCTCATCAGGCCGAAATCTGAACAGAATTTGTGATTAGGCCCCGTTATAAATTTAAATCACTGTATTTGTTTTAGGATCCCTTGTTTTAATGTGCATACTGATGCTGCTAACAATTCCTACTTTTCGTGTATGGAAAAGTCAGTGTGTTCAATGAAACGAAAAGGTCGCTAAAGTAGTACTAGTAATAAATGGTTAAAAAGAGGAGAAGGAAGCTGGACGGCTAGCCTGACGTGTTCTTTGCAATTCATTTGTTGAAGGCTTAGATCTGTTTGGATACATGGTTTTGTAATATATAGAGTTTGTAATTGCGTGTATAAAAACCATAGTTTTATCAAACTACATTTATAGATTTTGGTATTTATTGAATCTATCACCTGTTTGGAAGCATGAAATTTAGGTTGATAAACTTGATCAAACACAGGAGCTAGTGAGAGTAAAATCATAAAACTTTAGTTAGGAGTGAAGTTTTAAATACTCCAAAAAACATAGTTTCTACTAAAATATGGTTTGGAATAGAGTTTTTTGGTCATCCAAACATCTCATAATTTTGAAAATCATGGCAATTTTAAAAACCATGGTTTTGTCCCAAAACTATAAAAATACTTTATTGCCAAACATACCCTTATTTGCTTGTCTCCGGTTTCAAAAACACAAATAATTTTTGTCTTCGCCTCTTTTTATCACGGAGATGTGTCTCAAAACTCTAAAACCAAGTCAAACGAAGTTGATGAGACTTTTCAAACTGTTTTCAAAAGCTTTGAGAGTCCAGTGTATCTCAAATAAGACAATGGTTAATCTAACAAGGCGTACAAAGAGCCTGAAAGCTACGTGCACTTATTGTGGGTGGTACAAGCCGGGAATTTTCGCTGTTGTGATTAAACGTTCACTGGCTTATCACTCACCTCACCTTAACTGCCTGCCTGCTTTCATGAAAACGTGCCTGATTTTGGCTGCTGTGATTACGTGCACCAAAGGAAAGCGATACTCACAACGCGACTCACGAGGATTATACTAGTGCATAAAAAAGCTTGTAGTACTGTCATGTTACTGTAGCTTTAATCACATCCGAAAGGTCCTGAACTTTTGTTAAGCGGTTTGAGAGGTTAACAAAATTTCAAAACATCGGCTTTGAAAAGCTAAAGCGTTTAACTTGTGGGTCTATCTATGTCCTAGATTCTAAACGCCTGAGTTTTGAAGAAAGTAGGCACATGTTGCAAACGTACACGAAAGGTTAAAAAAATTTAAAACTTTGGTTTTAAGAGCTTCAAAAGAATATTTTAATCTTGAAAAGCTTCGTGTAATTTCTCTGATTTCTTAGGAGGTTACTGTAAAATTCCGCGCTCTAGAAAATTACATGTAATTTCTAGAATTTTCAGGAGGTCTTTTCCAAAATTTCCCACCTAGCCCTATCCTTTTTTTCTTTTCTTTCTTTATTCGGCCTGGCTCATAACAGCCTACCCTTTCTATTCTTTTTCTTGTCATTTCCTTCTTCCATTCGGCCTAAGGCCTGCTACGCCTAGCCGGGCGGCCCAACCCCTTGTACTTCTTTTCTTTCTTTTCCTTTCTTGAGGCCTAGGGCACAGCCCATAGCCCCTGCCCTTTCTTTTCTTCTTTATAACCCAGGCAGCTTGTGTTAGTTGACCCAACCAACCTTATGGGCGGCTAGGGTTTCCCTACCCTAGCTGCCACAGTGGTAGCGGCGGTGGCTTGCAATAAGAGGGCGTGAGCGCAGGCCTGACCGCTTTGTGCGATGCAGGCGCGGGAGCATGGGCGCGTAGGCTCCTGACGAGGCAATAGCCAGGACGCGAGCACACGGGTGACGCGTCTGGCATGGCGGCGCTACGGGAGCAGGGCGACGACCAGCGCTCGTGCGTGTGGCAATGCAGGAGGGCCCGACGTCGCGCGTTGCAGCGGCCTGCTAGGGAAGCAGCGCGGCGGGAACAAGGCGACCAGGATTGGCGTGCCACATCCGGGCATGGCATGGCCAGCGACGCTGCAGCAGTGCGAGAAATGGCGACGGGGTTGTGCCGGCGTGCTTTTGGCAGTGAGCTTGGGGCTCGGTCATGACCTGAGTGCGGTGGCAGTGGCGGTGATTCGACCACAGTGTGAGACGCACAACGTAGATTTGAAAAGCGGCGACATGCAAGGCTAGGGACTGGTGTTGCGACGGCTGCCTGCCGTGGATTGGCCACGAGCAACGTGGTGGCTTCTTGCTAAGCGTGGGTTCAAGGGTGTGCGTGGGCAACGTGGACCGACGCGTGGGCACGCGCGACTTCAGGTGGCGCGGTGAGTGACAACAAGCATGCAGGGTAGATTGCAGCTTCGTGTGCAAATACAACTTGGGCATGGGGTGTACAATGAACGATGAGCGCGGAAGCACCGGTGGCGACAGCTTCATGCCGGTGCTCGGTGGCAAGGCGCAAGTACGGACGCGGCCATACGATCTCGACGCACGTACAGATCGACCTCGTTCTTCACTAATGAATCAACATATCGACATGTAACGCCGGCGATTTCGCATCCGCTCATGGTTGATTTCATCATCGAAATAGACATCTGATCTAATCCCCAAAATCAAAGAAATGAATGCAAAGATCCAATTCAATTTGATTCAGTGTAGATTGATGTTATTGTTGCGATTCCGGCAGAGGCTTTATGCTGATAATGTGTTCGGGAACCCCCTACTACCAGGAGTAGTCCAAGAGATTCCTATGAGCGTCTCTCTTCTCAATATTCAAATATACACAGAGATACAATCACAGAGAGATAGACACGAAGAGATATGAGGGGAGTCTTTCTCTTCTTTCTTTCCTTTTGCCGAACATCGATACAATTGTGTGGGAGATCCTCTCAATATATAGACACAGCTAATATGCTAGTATTTTGGTAGTGGCCCAATCCACGGGGTGGGCTGCCAGACCCATCATTGGTTTCTCAACAGAAACCACCTTATGATTACGTTCGTGGAATGAACAGTTGGGACTTAGGTAACTATGCGTGGAATGAATGTTAGGACTTGGTAGCTGTTGAGAAACTGGTAGTGGGTCTGGCAGCCCATCACAATGAATTGGGCTAACTATATAAACCCTAGCCTATATGTCTTGGTTATATATTAAAGGGGACTCCTTATTGATTATATTTATCTCTCGAAAAAAGAAAGAAAGAAGAGCTCCTCCGTATCTCTGTGTCTTTGTCTTTGTGTATGATTGTTTCTCTGTGAATTTTCTTATGAGATTGGGAGACGACGATCTCGAAAATCCATTAGCCTACGCCTGGTGTCAGGGTTTCGTAACAGTAGCAACTGCATTTGGTTCATTAGTTCTTAGAAACGACCTAATGTCTCTATTCAGATGAAATTCAGATTACAACCTTCAACGAAAAATTTATTCTTTTTTAGAGCAAAATGCTCTAGCTTTGTAACCATTTTAAAGATCTTATTTTTTTTAAAACTCAAAAACTATTTTTTATAATTTTTTTGCTCTCTCTAAACATTTTATCTAGGAGCCACAACTTTTAGATTATAATCCGCATCGACTTTTTTAACTGAAAAAACGATTGAACCAGGCTTAACTGTCATATTTTCGACACAACTAACTGCAAGTGGGACGGCAATACATAAATTTATGATAGTGCTTATTAAAAAAAAGAATGTTATGATAGTGATCACCAAGCACTACCTACTTGCTTGTACGTTGAATTGACTTACTCTCCTTTTACGGATTCCAAAATATAACTTTAACTAACTAATAGTTATTCCTGTAATTTATTTATGAACACAATAAAAGTATAAATATTGTCGAAGTATTTTAAGATAAATCCATAGATATAATTTATAGATGCATAATATAAAAGTTGTTTATAGCCAAAGCTTTAAAGTTTTGACCTGTTAAACGATAAATATTTGTGACACCGAGGCGGTATATAGGTAAAACCGATGAGTAAAATCGTCGACGCTGGCATACGGAGTTCTCATCCGGTGTGCTTGGCTCCCTCCAGCCAGTTTTCTTCCTCTCCTCTCCCAAGTAGAGCAGTCCCAACTCTGAGAAACAAGCATCGGAGAGCTGGTGTTGGTGGTGCTCTCTTCCTTTCATGGCGTACCTCTCCTCTCTCTACCTCCCGAAATCCGTAGCAGTGTGCTCCAACCCAAACAAACCCCACAAATCCCCATCCTTCTGTCGAACAACGGCCAAGATCGACGGCATACCGCACATCAACGGCCACAGCAAGCCCAGGCCCAACGGCAGCCACCACATCAACGGCCACGATCGCCTCCACCTCCCCGGCGGCGACGGCACCGGCCTCCGTGTGACCTTCCAGGGCGCGCCCTGCGCGTACAGCGAGTTCGCCGCCAAGACCGCACTCCCGGGCTGCGACACTATGCCGTGCCGCGCGTTCGCGGACGCTGTGGCCGCTGTGGTCGGGGGCGCCGCCGACCGCGCCATACTCCCCGTGGAGTCCACCATGGAGGGCACGACGCTGCGGAACTACGATCTTCTGCTGCGGCACAACCTGGTGGTGGTGCAGGAGATCAGCCTGTTCGTGCATTACTGCCTCCTAGCGATGCCCGGCGTGCGCGCCGCCCAGGTGCGCCGGGTGATCAGCCATCCCATGGCGCTCGCGCACTGCAGTCGCGCGCTCAATCTGCTTGGCGTGGACCGGGAGCCCGTGGAGGACACGGCCGGCGCCGTCGAGATGCTGCGGTCGCACAGGCTGCTCGATACCGCCGCCATCGCCAGCACACGCGCCGCTGATCTCTACGGCCTCGACGTGCTCGCTTACGGCCTCCAGGACGAGTCCTGGAACGTCACCCGCTTCCTCCTCCTCGCCAAACCCCCCGCGCGGCCGCCTCCGAAAGACGCCGACGCCAAGACAAGCATGGTGATCGCACACCGGGGCGGCTCCATGGTGGTGCTGCTCAAGGTGCTGTCGGCCTTTTCGTCGCGGGGGGTGAACCTGACGAAGCTGGAGGTCATCAACAACGAGGGCGGCGGCGAGGGCCGCGCGCCGGTGATGATCTTGGACACGAGCGGCCGCGCGCGGGGGCACCCCACGCTGCGCGCCTTTTCGCACGTCCTCTACGTCGACTGCGAGGGCGCGGCCGACGACCCGCTCGTCCGCGACGCCATCGAGGAGATCGAGAGGTTCGCCGTCTTCGTGCGAGTTCTTGGCTGCTACCCCGCGGATTCTAACATCTATGACCTGCAATGAAGAGCAATTGGATTAGGAAATTAATTACCTGTTTGATTAAGCTTAGGTTCTGCCACTGTGAGATAGCTGCTGCAGCTCTCTCTGTACATATGCAATAAGAGAGTTTGTAACTTTGTATTGCTGCTGCTTCTGCTAGCTACGTATTATGTACATGCTGCGGCAACGGCCTCGGCAAGACGATCATATATATCTATCTATATATAATTTTCTGTAAAATCTTGCTGCGAGTGTGAGTGCCGTGCTTGACTATTTATTTTCCAAGTTTTCATTTGTAAAAGTTAGTCATATTGCATTAGGTGCAACTGATTGTGTCTTAACAATTGGAAATCTGCACTACTATATTGCTGTAATCTTATGGAGAGCCCTGAATCCTGATGTCATTGGTAATTAGCATGACAAACTAAAATTCAACATGTGGACCGTGGATACTATGCTTGTAATCTTGTTTACTTGTATGGCGGTAGTCCACGATTGGAGAAATGGACTGAAATGGCATCAACGTTAGGTCATTATATAAATTCTTCTTTTCTTAGCAAAAGCATTGCATAAAGGGAGTGACTAAAAACAAGTTGCCTGATAATAAAATAATTGTCAGTCGATTATTAATAAAATTGCACTATAACTATACTAAAATTGCACATTCTAAATAAGTGTAAATTTAGTTTTACCAGTGTACAATTTTAGATTGACTGAAACAAACATGATGGCTTGAAACATAGGAAAATAAAAGCATGTAAGCACGTGTATTCGACAGATTTATGCATCAACAAAGTATAGAAATCAACTAATAAAACTGATGATTGATAAGTAGCAATTTTGATACTAAAATTGCACCTTTGTAAGCTGTGCAATTTTATTCTTACTAGAGTGCAATTTTAGATTGACTGATAGTTAAGAAAATTTCAATCGCCTAACAATTAGCAATTCTGTTGCATAAATTCTAAACCGCAAGCTGGGGCGAAAACCGTGACAGGTTACTCAGAGGCTCAGATGAACAATTGAACTGCAAATCTGCAATGGCATCAACGTTAGGCGCACTACGAAAAAATAAATGATTTTTTTTAGAAAAAAAAAGGGGACTAAGGTATGATTATAAGACCAAGGTGTGGAATATCCATCTGGGGGAAAAATACGTGAGATAGAACTAGACCATTTGGTAGCCTTGTTTGTTTGGATGAAGTAACAATGGAATCTGAGACCAGATGAAGCTGCTTGCACAGATCAAGGACGAGTATTTCTATTGTCAATCCAGAAAGTACGGCATTATTGGCCATTTTAATCACACGTTTATTCTTGATTGTTGAGCGTGACATCGCACTAGCCGTCTTGATTAAGCGAACCTGTCATTTTAGCAGAGGTGCTCGCTGGTGCATACCTCAACACGTTGTACACGCTCTGCTCTTCGAACAGACAGCAGGGACAGGGAGCATAAAGTCATTAACAAAAATGATACGCGAGTCCTCTGATCTCACGAGCAACCGCAGCCTGGCATAACAGTGTGCTAACACTGTTGCATGTGAAAGGCCCAGACTTCAGATGACGCTAGCTGGACACCAATTACCAGCTGCCATAAACTAGGATGATAGTGTCAGTACTCACAATTGCAACCATAATCTGCACCTAACCAACCGCAGCAATGCAGCGTGGCATAACTAGTTTACTACGTCCTCGTCGTTGCCGTCGTCGTCTTCTGAGCTATGCTTGTTTATGCTCTTGCCTTAGTATTTGTTAGTCTCTTATAACCTCATATTCATTAAGTCTCTAGCACGCGAAGGACTCGATGCCTGATCACAGGGCAATGCCAATTTCCTAACCGATATTTGGCCAATCATTCGAGGGTTAAGTGGGCAAGGCGAATGAGTCTGCATCATCCTCTCTAAGTAGTACTACTACTATCTAAGGTTATGGTTATTTTCTTCAGACATCACATCGTAGTATTGAAGAAGTATTTAACAGAGCACAGCACGCAGAACGCCAGACGCCATGCTATGGCGTATGTCTCTGCACGGCCCAATAGCCGCTCGTCTCAAGTAAATAACTAAATTATCATCCACACTGACGGTAAAGCAACGACAAGAACATTTAACCCTAGGATAAGGACACCATAGGAAATAAAAATAATCGAATCATTGTACCAGATTCAGAAGAACACAGCTATGCAGCTCACAAGAATCCTAACCACCACCACATGCTCAAACAGGCAGCTATGCCCTTTTGGCGTTCTTGATACAACGAAAAGCTCTGTACTGTCACTCTTCACACACACATCAACATCAAAACCATAAAGCTACCAATCGTCTCACTAAATCGTCGGAGAACCATCCATGTGATGGATCCAATTGATGGTTCCTGCACTTGCACCCACAGGAACTGAATAACACGACATTGGGATACATAGATCAGTAAGAAATGGAGGGGAATAATATCAGTGAATTATTGGTCCGGCCTGTACATGTAGCCACATGATTGGTTCTCCCTGATTCTGTTCCCATGGCTACCTGCTTGCTAGGCTGCTACTGGCAGCAGAGCTTCAAGATATTCACCGGCCCAGAGGCCTGGTAGGGCGATTATTGCAATATTGCTCCAGTTCAGCCCCACATTTGATGTTGGCAGATATCCATGATATAGCAATCAGCACATACTGTAAGAACGTTTCATGGGAAATTTAACTTTGACAGGTACCTCCTGAAATCAAGGGTTGGCAAATAAAATGGATATGAAGACTCAAAACGAATGAGTGTTGTGTGGATGTCAAGTCTAGAAAATATGCCGGACAGCCGGAGAAACTCAGAAGTTTTACATGTTTGCATAAGATATTCATAATCAGAAAAAAGGCAAACCAGGCTGAAAGAATAGCTGAAGAACGTTCTGTATTTATGTCATAGCAAAGACATTGGATAATATTGCTGCATTCCATTGTGGTCATCATCATCAGATTACTTGTAAGACATCGGCTCCTGGGAGGATAATCAAAGAAAAGCAAGTCGACAATAACTCTGAAAGAATTCATGTAAATCCCTATGCATCCAGTAATTTGGGGGATCATGTGGCTTTACTGATCATGTCAGTGAGAATCAAGTCTCCTCTTATCATCCAATGAGGGCAAACCAGTCCTATCCAACTAGATCAAAATTATTTGCTTTATCAGAAAGAGACCTTCACCTCACAGGGAAAATAATGCATATTTGACACCAACAACACACATGCTTGATGCTTCTCAAATTACAACTTGATGCTTCTTGAGACACACTGATGCATACTCCATTACTCGAATACTCGATCACTCATCCGTTCCCTATTAGATTTTATGACACACACATACAAATACAATTTGGATAGCAAAGCTCGCTTTAGCAATCAATAACCAACTTCCATTTGCTCTTGGAATAACTACACAAAACAAACAACCAGAGAAGAAGTCATTTCAGTTATATTCAAGTTGATTCAACCAACCAACCGCAACAGAAGAGATATTTCTTTGACGACAATACTCGGTGATTTTTATTATTGCAGCAGTCGACAATGACATTGCTGATCAAGATCACTTAGCACATCCCACATGTGACATGGCTTCTTGCACGGATCACCGACAAAACAAAGTCAAGATCTGCCTGCTCCGGCAACCATCTCTTCCGCAGCAGCAGCAGCAACAGCTGCTGCGCTAGCGGTGGCGTTCGACACATCTCCAGCAGCCATCTCTTCCGCAGCGGCAGCAACGCTAGCGGTGGCGCCCGACGCATCTCCAGCATTTGCATCATGGCATTCCTCCCCTTCTTCTTCTTCCACCGAAAGAGCAATGGGCACCCTCACATCTCTGTAGCTGCAGACGTAGGGCGCGTCGCGCCCGTGGTACGTGCCGGTCCACCTCCCCTCGTCAATGTCGCTCGCGTCCCACACGGAGGCGTACAGGAACATTGGCTTCTCGGGCCACGGCTCGCCGGCGCGCCGCTCCTCCCTCCGGATCAGCTCTCCGTCGATGCGCCACTCGATAACTTCCGCGCCCCATGAGATTGCGTAGTGGTGGAAGCCGTCGGAGGAGTCGAAGGGGAGCTGGTGGATCTGCTCCCTGCCGCCGCCGCCGGCGACGTGGAAGTTGGTCTGGACTGCGCGCTTGTCGCGGCCGAGGAACTCGAAGTCGATCTCGTCCATGTCGCGGGAGCCCTCGAGGGAGGAGAGGTAGAGATTGTAGTTGAGGCCGGCGGTGTCCCCGGCTGGCGCGCGGATGGTGGCGGCGACGGCTCCACCGGGGAGGAAGCGGCGGCGGGAGCGCCAGCGCGCGCCGCCGCGGTGGTCGTAGGTGACGTGGATCTCGCCGGAGGCGGGAGTGTGGTGGCAGGCTTCGGGGCAGTAGTCGACGGCGATGTGGGCAAGCGACTCCGTGCCGTGGGGGTGCAGGTGCAGGTGCGACACGATATCGCCGGATTCGCATTCCGGCGCCATGGTGGATGGTGAATGGAGAGCAGACTGCAGAGGAGTGGGGCCGTACTGCGAGCAAGAAAGAATCGGTGGGGTTTTGTAGGCGCGGCGGGGGCGGGCACGTGCGCCCCCACATGCGCGTTCGCGTGTTGTCTGCACGTCCGACACGCTTGCCGGGAGGGCGGGAGGGCAGCGGCGCCCCCTCTGAATCTGATTGAATTGTGCAGGAGTTCGCACAAAAAGCCTTTGGGTGTGCCCGTTGCAGTTCCACAGGATTTCATCTAGAGGGTATATGTTTGGGGAGAAACTGCCATGCTATTGAACTTCAAGGTATTATTCAGACTGTCTGAAAAAAGAGTCAGAAAACAAGAACCATTTGCCCATGAAGAACTCACGGCGTGGATTCAGCTTTACAGCTCCACATGACTGCAGGTTCAGGTTCAAGTTTTACATGGCTGCTTATTTACCACAGGAGGTCGTGAATCTTCAAACAAAGATACTACAAATAGCCCTCAAGCAGCACACTTCCATTCACCTCCTTATGCTCCAGGGTCTTCAGTGGAAATGGTTGGCTACCACCAAATGCCAGGTTGCCCAGCCCTTCGCTCACCATCCAAACAGGCAGGAGCTCCACTACAACCTTCTGTACCAGCTTCTCCTCCTGAAATTTGTACAGAACCGATGCCAAGCTTCCTTCAACATATCTGAAATCCACCAGCACACTACATAACCCTCGCTGCGCAAGATGTTGAAGAATGGACTCTAGGTTCATCCCTGGAAGAACTATGACATCAACTCCTGCTGGCTCCACAGTGACAGGACTATCAGCCAGAACAACTGCATTAGATGCACTCTCTTCACAGAGAAAGGGGACATGTAATCGAGAAACTTCGCTCTCTGCTAAGATGATGTAAAGAGGTTGCTTTGCACCAGCTTCACGTGATATAGGTAAGGTAGTTGTCTTGACCATGTTGCTTGAGATTAGAACACCATCATATTCATTCACTAACTGTGAGTAGTAGCCTCCTGGTTGTTCAGCTCCAGTCCCAATCTGATTTATGACAATTCCATTCATCGAGAGTGTTGCCCTTTTATTCATGTAACGGATGAACAGTCACTAACATCAAACATGGTATTCAAACAAAAAGGACTAAAAAACACAATATGTAACTGTACAAAAATAGACATTACTACAACAACATGGCTGAAGTGATGAGCATTCTACGTTTTGCCAAACCACAGTGCTAAAAGCTTTTTTTTTGGAATCTGTGCCCCAACTTATATTTCAAAGTAGACCTACAGCATTGTGCGCTTTCTTTATGTAATAGCAGTTGCCTTAGTGCAAATTGTGTGTACTCATCTTATTAAAATAAGAAAATAGTAGCAGGATACTTGGAGATGGGAATTTACCTCAAGGTCACAAAGGCCTGCCCAGTAAGCATACGATGGATGAAAGCCTCATTTAGCTTGCGGCATAATGCTTCCTCCACGCCAACCCTAACACTGATACCAGCACCTCGAAGTTTTTCGATCCCTTTTGACGCTACAATAGGATTTGGGTCGGTCATCCCCACCACAACCTCCTTAACTTTGGCACTGATGAGCGCTTCGGTGCAGGGAGGGGTCCTCCCGTAGTGATTGCAGGGCTCCAAACTAACATAAGCTGTTGCATTCTCAGCTAAATTCCCTGCATCTCTCAGAGCAAACACCTGCACATAGTAACAACGCTATACTCAGGTCAGTACTATCAAGATCGCTATATTCAGTTACAATACTATCAAGATAATTATACTTTCGCATCACAAGTTCTTAAGCAAGCAAATTACAATTTTCAGGAACTATGCTATGCCCTTAACTATATATCTAATTATCTATACCAGTACATCACTCACTACATATAGACCCTATTTGGCACAGCTCCAGCTCCACCAAAATTGGTGGAGTTGATGGAGCACCCTATTCCTAGCTTCAGAAATTCATAGAGCTGGAGTTGTGGATACATTGAGGATGTTTAGGTGAGTCATCTTTTTTACATTTTAAACTAAAAATATAAACTTAAGTCACTTTATTTAAACCTACAAACTCCGTATCTGAGGTGGAGCTGAGAGCTGGAGCTGTGCCAAATGGGGCCATAGTGCAGAGATTCATTTTCATCTTGTTTTGTCCCCTGCTGGAGCTCAGCATTTTGTTTAACATGCTTCCTCTTCTTCATTCTGTTTCATAAAGGTTAGTATATTGTTGATGACTATAATATTGGGATGGCAGGCCTTGCTGTAAGATGAAATCATTGCCATATTACACTTGCCACTAACCTTCTTTAGATCACCAAATATCTTTCTTTCTTCGCACTAATACATGCTGAAATTGACTACTGTAAGTATTCTTGACAACTGTCTATAATTGATGTCCTCAAAATATTTGCCTGGCGTCGGATGTGTCCTCGCTTAAAAATGAACGATTTATGACATAATCGTATAATGCAGTATCGCAGCAGTTGCGCATACAAAAATTTGTAAATTTTTAGAACAAACGTCCAAAAAAACTTCCAAGTAAGAAGTGTGAGACAAGTGACCTCGGCGTGGGGCTGGCCGGCTTTGGGGTGGAAGCCCTCGCCGACGACGCGGCCATCGCGGACGATGACGCAGCCGACCATGGGGTTGGGGCTGGTGTGGCCAGCCGCCTTGCGCGCGAGCTCCACGCACCTGCGCATGTAGCGCGCGTCCATGTCGCCCGCCTGCGCCTGGCACCGCACCGCGGCCGCGAACCCGCGGCCGCGCCCGGCTGCGAGGCGGCCGAGACAAGGGGAGGCCGTGGAGGCAGTGCCAACGGAGACGAGCGAGGGGGTCATGCCCACCGAGCAGAGATAGGAGCGGCTTCGTGGCGTGAGATGCCGCCGCGTCGCCGCCCCGATTTGGTCGCCGCGCTCGCGCCGCTACCCCTCTCCCGGCTCCCGCAGAGACCAACGGATGTGGGATTGGGAAATGGGAATCCATCTCCCAACTCCCAAGTCCCAACGACGAGCCTGGTCTTGGGCCAGGCCTGGCCTTTTATTGCGAAGGCCCGTTCCATGTGAAACCCACTAGAATCCAACACCTTGTTAAATTTTTATCGCTTCCGGTGGCCACAAGCAGGCAGCGGAGTGCTAAAATCCAAAAGCGTCTCTTGGAAAGAGAGGGATAGAGCGCCCCGTCCCTCCACTAGTCATCTCATCTCAATCCACACGAATCGAATGGTGAAGTAGTAGTAGTAGCTGAAGACGAAGCAAGCTCCATGCTCTCGGCAAACACCAGGTAGCCGTCCCTTCTCTATCCATCCCTTCACTTGGCCTCGCACTCCTTGCTAGCTACTTCACTACTGCCAAGGTAATTAGGCACACTTCCCTGCGTCCTGGTTCAGTTCCAGCTACGTCTCGGCGTTTTTGAGATGTTGATCAGCTCGTGAACTGATGCTATGCCTAGTTCGTACTGATGCCATGAACTGCTGTATGATAGTTCAGATGCTAGGTTGTAGTGCCATTTCCAGACCTGCTTACCTACCTTTAGTTCTGTTTCCGTTTCTTTTTAGAAATTACTTCTACTTACCAAGGAGAAACCATCACAATTCACAAGTATAATTGTAGTACAATATGTTGTATGTGCCTTTGGTTTTGTGAATTATGTGCCTCATCTTTCTTTGCTTCAGGACAGCAAGATGAGCGCGTTAGATGCCACAAGAGCAGAGCTCGGTCTTGTTGTTCTCTACCTGAACAAAGCCGAGGCCAGGGACAAGATCTGCAGGACGATTCAATACGGTTCCAAGTTTCTGAGCAACGGGCAACCTGGAACCGCGCAGGACGTCGATAGATCGACCACCTTAGCTCGCAAAGTATTTCGGCTTCTCAAGGTCAGCTCATATATGACAGTTCTCTTGATGATAAACACCAGCCGTCTAATCTTCTTATACCAGTACATCATGCACCTGATGCCTGTTTGGTTGTTTGATTTATGCATTTGCAGTGGGTCAATGATCTGCATGCTCTTATCACCCCACCTGCCAAAGGGACTCCTCTTACACTGATCTTGCTTGGGAAGGTATTTTAATTGCATCTCTCATCAAGAACCCTGAACCCCTCTCGGTGAGGATGATGTGTTAACCTAACCTCTGGTTTCTGCAATTGCAGTCCAAAAATGCGCTGCTTTCGACGTTCTTGTTCCTGGATCAATTTGTATGGCTAGGAAGATCAGGGATATACAAGGTTGCCAAGATATTAAACGTTTTACTCACTTTGCCTCCTGACGGTCCATTGTGCATCAGTGCACGATTTACCAGCATAATTTCCTGTGTTCTTGCTGGCAGAACAAGGAGCGCACGGACCGGATTGCCAGGATATCCCTGTACTGCTGGATGGCTTCCTCTGTCTGTGCAGGTTTAGTTGAGGTAACATACTTCCATTTCGTGTGCTTTTAGTTTTCAATAGATCACGAAGAACTAGTTATATACCTGCAGCTTGGAGAGCTTAAGAGGCTATCAAAATCAATGAGGAAGCTCGCTAGAGAGTTGAAGGATGCCGATAAATACGAGGTATGAAATGTTTTAATTTCATTTCTGCCACTGATTGATCATGCTTGCATGAATTGCATGGAACTTATGCGATTGATAGTATTGTTCTTTTCCTGTTTCTTCTCCGGTGGTTTGTAGAATGAGCAGTACCGCAGCAAGATGAAACAGTCGGATGAACGGCTTCTGGCATTGGTGAAGGCGGCCATGGATGTGGTGGTGGCCATAGGGCTCCTTCAGCTGTCACCCAAGAGGGTCACTCCAAGGGTAACCGGGGCATTTGGATTCGTAACCTCACTCATCTCCTGCTATCAGGTAAACCTCTGCATGACTGCATGTGCGTGTTGTTCATTTTGTTCTTGAAGAATTTTAGGGATGTTCTAAAATTTCGTACTGCATTGTTGCATTGCCCTGCAGCAACTCCCTTCTCGTGCTCCGACGACCAAAGCCAAGGCATGAGGAAGTTGAAGCTAGTACTTGAGCATGGCACGTGAGATGCCCTGCCTGTGTAGCAGTATAGAATGCTGTCAATTGTTTGTACGGGTTATGTTTTCACACGGTACCTTGTGATTTTCTGAATAGTACTAATGAACATGGTTACGTGTTCATGTCTAGTGCTTATATACGTCAACATGGTTGCAAATTTTAGTGCTTATTGGAGCATATGTGCCCACTTTTTCGCAGGCTACTTGCAACAAAAATTTTTTAGCAATGAAACCTAGCGCATCAGTAGTCATCACGGCGTTGTTTAGAGGAAGAGAGCAGCCGGCCGCGCCTCCAAGACGTGCAGGCGCAGGTGCTGAGGTGCATGCAGGGTTTTAAAACCCAAAACCGGACCCGAAACCGCTAACCCACCGGGCAGGTTTTTCGAAAAAAAACCGCTAGAAACCGACGGAAGCCGCTCAAATTTAAATTCGAACGAAGCGCGTGAGCCACCGGTTTCCCGGCGGTTTTACCGGTTTCTCGGCTACAAACACCGCTAGAAAAACCATGAAAAATGGGAAAAATAAAAAGAGGTCTAAAAAATATTAAAAATGGGAAAAATCAAAATTTTGTTTCATAAAAATTGTTCTACTCAGCATCTAGTTTTTTATAAGATTTTTTAAATTTTTTAAAAAAATCAAAAATCTTGAATTGGATCGGGGAAAAACCGCGGTTTCTCAAACCGCCGCACAGCGGTTTGGCGAGAAACCGCCGGTTTTACCGGTTTTTCGTCGGTTTTTAAAACCCTGGGTGCATGCCAGCCCACGGAGTCACGGAGCCCATCCCATATGGTCTCGTGATTTCTTTATTTTTTATATCTATTTTTATTCTGAAATAAAAAAATAATATGTCGTTTCAAAAAAATAAATAAATAACCGTCCACTGCTCAATGGTCAGGCGAAAAATAAATCCCGCTTGTTCGTTG
Organism: Olyra latifolia; assembly: GCA_036346145.1. NCBI lineage: Eukaryota > Viridiplantae > Streptophyta > Magnoliopsida > Poales > Poaceae > Olyra > Olyra latifolia. The sequence goes on along the minus strand of CM070525.1, from coordinate 1,310,576 downwards.
GGCCGTTTTTATATATCTCGCCCGTTGGATGGACGGCTGTTCTGCTAGCGAGAATCTCACCCGTTGGTCAGGCGAGATTAAATCCCGCCTGCCAACAGACGAGATTTGAAATAATAAAAACAATCAGCATCCCTTAGGCATGATAAAGTCCTAAGGGCACACTGGTTAAAAGAGTTGAGCTAGGCGCGGCCGCTCGCTCGTCGTCATGGGTTCGGGCTCCGTCCGACTGCTCTCTTTTTTTTTTTGAAAAATAGATCCTGCCCGTTGGTCGAGTCTGCCCAACCAACGGGCGGGATTCTCATTAGCAGAGCAGCCGCCAATCTAACGAGTAAGATATGTAAAAACCGCCCGACAGACGGATGGGGTTTATTTCCTGCCCGGCAGTTGGGCGGCAGGCGATTAGTTATTTAATTTTTTTTAAATGGCATATTAATTTTTTTATTTCGGATTTAAATTAAATATAAAAATAAAAAATTCCCGGTTTCGCTGTGTACCACCGGCCTGCGTCTCGCGTAGGCCCATGATGCCCATGAGGAGGCCCGCCGTCCGCACCCTGGCACGGCAACGGAGTCACAGGTCGCACCGCGCCACCGTCCGCGCGGCGACACGCGCGCCATTGCCGGCCCAGCGAGACACCGAGAGCCGTACGCTCGTACCAGCAGTCTAGCACCGTAGTGGCACGCAGCTCGCGAGCGGGAGACGTTCCACACCAGCCTTGCAGAGTTGGACAATGGACACACGACCTACTGAAATCACTTGCTAGTCAATCACGCCGTTGCGTCCAGGACGCAATCCTCTATGGCGGTACACTGTAGCATACCGCCAAAAGAGAATAGTACCACAGGCCTCACGGGCCCACGTACTGCACACGGTTGAATCCATGATCCATCAAGTACTAGCTGCCAATGACACTTCACCACAGCAAGGTGACACATTACCAGTTGTTGATAAACACTGGCAATCACTACAGCGATTTGAGTAGCTAATCATCACGAGTGAAGATTACACCTGAAACAGCCCAGGCGCACGCGTGCAGACGTGAGTTTGTTCCCGCGTCCTACTCCAATTATCGCACTCGCACCTGATCCGCTACTGATTTCGTCGTGCCATCCACATAAACATGGGAATGCCGAGAACAACTGCAAAGCTAGTCCATTACTCCATTTGAGGGGGGGAAATCGGCAAAAGGAAGACAGACATGCACCGATGGATTCTGTTTTGGATTTCAATGCCAGACGGCAACAGAAAATGCGAAGAAAAATATAACAAGAAGAAACCAGTAAACGGCCAAGACTCCAAGAGCGCTGATCTGTTTTCCTGTCAATGTTTAGTCGGTCAGTTAAGAATCGAAAAACAGAAGGAAGAAAATGTATTATTGACTTGGACCAGTCAGACCTCGTAATCTTTGACTGATGATATATTTTTAATATATTAGATTAATCGTATTAAAATGATATTATTCAATTTTGCCATGAGAATTATTCTATAATATAGTTTCAATTTTTTTTATAAGTGCATCAACCTAAAATTAGCGGTCAAACTTTAACCTCCGAGACCATATATAAGAAACAAAACTGTCCAGTATTTTGAGGCCAAAAAGTATAAATCTCTACTATTAAAAAGAGACCAACGGTAGCATCTGGTTCATTATCTTTAAATTTTAACTTTAAAATAGTGACCAATGTATTATATTCTTTTCCATATTATGTTTTTATCTGCTTAAAGTTTCCAAATTACCTCTTAGAGCCAGCCCCTTGGTTCTCTCCCGACCCTATTGCTCACCCATGTTATCTCCACGAAGCGCTTACACCTATACTCACCTTATTGCATCTTCGAGGAGTTCCACCGACTACTACACCCAGGTCCTACACCGCTAACACCATGCATAGATTGTTGTTGTCGTCCCTTGAGGCCTTGGCCTTGAGAGCTATCGTCCCAATGCACGAGCACCACCCCCGTCCACGGATCACTGTCTTCATTTCTAGCTAGGTGTCGCTCTTTCCGTATTTATGTTTTTGTAATGTACTTTTTAGTAATGCACGAGCACTCGGCTGGTATAAAACAATAAAACATGGTTCCTCCTTTTAAGAGTGTACACCACTCAAAACTACTCTATAAATTACAAGATAGCAAATCCTCTCAGGCAGAGGTGAATAGGGAAAGAACGGTTCAAAAGGCAGAGTAGTACTGCAGCAAATCACTTTACATGTATTGTGCCAACATCAATGTGCCTACACTATACTACTATAGTACATGTAGCAGGTGATCCAGGACGTTCGCGTGTCAATCCAACAGTCCACATGCATCTAAAGGCGCACTATTACATCATAGATCTGTGCCTTTACACCCAACGCCCGATGATCCAAATTCTATAAACAGTTAACTCGCTGATGTTTCACAGTAGTACGGGCCGATAATCCACTCCACTCGTTTCGAGTTTCAGCACGCACAGAAGAATTCTGTCATTTTATACCCATCACCCAACATGTATTACGACACAATATAACATAAAAATACCTGCACAGCGCCAATTACATATAGACTGTGAAATAGGACGTGATTTTTATACAGGTTACATAAAAAAAAAAGAAAGGAACTTGGCAATGTAACATGTCAGTGGTAAAGCTAACTATTACATTTGCTACTTCCTACTGAACAGGCTCCGGAGCTTGCCGCGCTCCAGCCTCTCGAGCAGCTTCTTGGCGCCAGCGACGTCCATCTCGGAGAGCTTCTTGAGGTACCCAATGGCGCCGTGCGAGATCATCAACTTCTTGCACCGCTTCGCCGCCGAGAGCGACAGGAGGCTAGAGATGGCATACTTCTTGGCCGTGTTGAGAGGGCTCGGGTCCAGCAGCTGCACAAGGCTGGGCACGCTCTTCTCGTCCTTCCTCACCTCCCGGGCATTGGGAGGGTAGCTCACCAGGCTCGCCACCGCCTGCGCCGCGACCTCGCGTGCGCCGTTCGACTTCGCCTCCAGCATGCGCACGAGCAGCGGCATGCAGCCGTGCTCACTGACAAACCGCTTCATGTCCGTGGAGGTGGAGATCATGCAGATCGCCGCCGCCGCCGCCTGCTGCGCTCCGATCGACCCGATCCTGAGCACGTGGACCAGCCGAGGTAGCACGCCGAGTGACACGATGCTGTCGGGGGAGACAGCACCCACCAGGTTCCTGAGCGCGGTCACCGCGGACTCCTGTGGCAATGGACCGTCGAGGTAGAGGAGCAGGCTGCGCAGCCCGCCGTCCGACACGACGGCGCGCCGGAAGCTGTCGCTGCCCGACGTGACGTTCTGCAAGCAGTCGGCGGCGTACTCCTTGGAGCCGAGCACCGTGCCGCAATCCAGCAGATTGACCATGACACGGACTATTCCTTCGTCGGCCAGCGTTTGCCGCACTTCCGGCACTGCCGACAGGTTCTTGAGCGCGCCAGCCGCCGCGGACTGAGAGATGGAATCCCCTGTCTGGCAGATCTCAATGAGCGGGCGGGCGCCGCCGTGGCCGGCAATGGCGCGGGCAATGTCAGGTGACATGGACAGGCGCTGCAGCGTGATGACGGCCTTCTCACGGGCGACGAGGCTGCCAGACTCGGCCAACCGGATGAGCGGCGGCAGCGCGCCCTCTGACACGAGCAGCCCCTCGCAGCTACCGGACTCAGCGAGCTGGCATACGACCGTGGCGGCCTTCTCCCGCACCTTGGGCGACGACGCCGTGAGCAGCTGCACCAGCGCGGAGACATTGGCTCGGCCGAGCGCTGAGAGGACGCTCTTCTCGTTCTTGTTGAGTGCCTCAAGAAGACCGTCCACCGCCCGGTTCTTCGCCTCCGTGTGCCCGATCTGCAGCCTCGCGAGCAGCTCCCGGACGTCCGTCGGCGCCGCCGTCCCCGGCGCAGCCTCGGCCGGAGGAGGCGGGGCCGACGCATCAGCTAACACGCCAGTCTTGACAAGCAGCGCACAGTCCCGGAGGTTAAGGTCCAGCTTACCGGCGAACGCGTCGATAGCGCTCTGCGTCTGCAGCTTCCCGGCTTTCGGCTGCTCCCGGCATCGCCCCGCGAGGTCTGCCACCTCGGCGAGCGTGGCGGCCACCGATTGCAGCAGCTCGCAGCACAGCGCGTTCTTGGCGAAGCAAGGGTGGCTGGACAGGTCGGACAGGCACGTCGGGAGCTTCTCCAGCTTCGCCGTGATCGCCTTCCACCGCCCCGGGAAGCCTGCCGCGGCGCTCGCCGCGTCCAGCGCCGCTGGCACCATGCCCCGCACGCGCGCAAGAAGCTCCTCCGCCGTCTCCCCCTCTTCGTCTCCGGCCGCGGCCGGATAGCTCCGTAAGCTCATTTCTCGGGAGCTGGGACACCAATGCTCGTGATCTGGAGTAGTTGAGAGAGCTCGCGGCTCAGTGGTGCTAGCTTAGCAGGCTAAAAAAGAGAGAAGCAAGGCTGTACAAAGAACAAGGGAACAAACGCTAGAGAAGAAACGAGCAGGCAGAGGAAGGAATCCTGCTCTGTTTTTCTAAGCAAAAACGACTAGGAGTATGAGTAGCATTTTGCCATGGCGGCGTGGAAAGATACTGGCAACCATGAGCGCCACACTCGACACTAAGGAACTGTTCTTTTAGGCTTAACTAATCTGACTTATCTGTCTTATCTTCAACTTCGAGAATTTTTCGATGTGGCCTCGAGAGTCGGATGGCCATAAAATTTAGGATTTAGGGAGATTTTAGACTTGTCTACGAGATAAAAATAAAAGCAGTTCAAAAGTAATAAAAAAAGTCGGATAAGTCGATATTAGTCGGATAAGTCGGAAAATTTCGTGACTTATCGACTAATATTGACTCATCGATTTTTTATTACTTTTTGAATCCGTTTTATTTTTATCTCGAAGCAGTCTAAAAGCTCCCTAAATCCTAAATTTCATTGCCATCCGATTTCGAAACCACCTCGTAAATTCTCGAAGTTCGAGATAAACAGATAATCAATCATGTTCTAAAAGAAACACCCTAAGCTAAGCTACCAAAACCCAAAATTCTCCTCTCTCTTTTTTTTCTCGTTCGGTGAGACGTCAGTGTATGAATGCCATTGCCATGGCGGCAGTGGAGATTACGGGTTGGTGAAAACGTACAGTCGGAATTCACGTCTCTTTGACCCGTTTTGAATGCATTGATCAGGCCAGGTTAAAAACGGGTGAATTTTGGACTCAGAGGGGAATGAGACGAATGACCGGCACGAAGGACAAAACAGTGTGAGAGGTGGGATTTTATAAAATCTACTGCATGTTACCAGTAGTGGTACTTGCCGAAACAGGCGGCCACAGTCTTACCAGGCACCACTTGCCACTGCTTACCTACAGAGCTAGGCAATATTCCAGCAGCCTACTAGTCCCCCCTAACATACCAGCAACAACTATGAACATCTAGGACATCTCTAAAAGTCCGTCCCATTTTCCTTTTGTCCCATCACTATTTACGTACCGCTCTCACTAAGAGCATCACCAGCAGCTTTCCTAAATTCAGATCTCTATATTCCTTCTCTAAACTACTATTCATTCTCTATATTTTTATTCTATCCAGCAAAGTCTCTATCCTCAAAAACATATAGAGACAAGAGAGAGAATCTCTAAATATAGAAACTCAGAGAGAGAATATCTAAATTTAGAGACTGACATAGAGACTCTGCTAAATGGATATAGAGGCGATGCAGAAGAAGAAGATGATGAGAAACCTGAGATAGAGCATCTCTTTGGACTTGCTCTAATGGGACTGTCTCATTCCTATTCACCTCTCCAACAGTAGCCCCATCATTATTTCTTTTCTCTATAATGCCTCATTATCCCATTCCTCGCCCTATCACTACTTGCTATAGTGATAGAGTAATTGGAAATAGGGCATGTTGTTGAAGATGCTCTTAGTACTGGTAACATAACACAGTAACTTGTTAGCCTTCCCATTCGGCAATGCTGACAGTACTGCAAGATGTTTTCTGTTGTATTTAATCAAAAGATCCTGTACTTTGTTAACACCAAGGCATGGCATGAAAGTAGTTTAACCCGAGACGCGTTTGTCAATCTACAAGGAGATTTGACCCAATCTGACAACTCATGACCCCATCATTAAACCGCCACGGTAACTGAAGTCCCTGGTGGGTCCCGCGCGTCAGAGAGAGTGCACCGCGCACGCGGTGCCTTTGGTTATAGCAACCACTTTCCGCGCCCAATAAATAAAGGAATGCAAGCGCGAGTGGGGCTGGGCGCCGGGGCAACTCGCCAAGCGCGGCGCACACGCGAGCGGTGCGGCCACGTAATGCTACGGAGGACCAGCAGTGGTGGGCCCGGGGTGTCAGCCACCGGCGGCGACGGCGTCGTCAGCCGATTCAGCGACCCGGCCGGGCTCATGCACGGCGCATCGGGTTCCCACCGACCGATCGGGTCGGGCTCGACGCACTCGAGTGCGCGTGGCGAGAGCGTCATCCAAAGGCGAGCCCGTCTCGCGGGCCCACGTATCAGCGAGCCCAGATGTTTTGGATTCCTGCGGCTGCGATGCGATGCGACTGGACGAGGCACCCAAGGCTTCGCTTCCGCTGGGTTACCGAGGCCGAGAGAGACGTCCCCGCCTGGGGCCTGAGCACCATCACGCTCACGCCTGCCTGGTGCGAAGTTACAAATATGCCCTCGACAGAAAAGGACGCGAATGGTAGCTCCCACGGAGGCTCTGAACGAACGCAGAAATTTCAGACCGTGCTCAGCTATTACCACACGAGTACCACCCATTTAAGAAACTAACCAGCTCTGGCCGCACTCTACCACATTCGGTTGTCCTACGCTACGTTACGTATTTCAGCTAAGCCATGTCACAGGAGTGATGGTGGGGTAAGCTGCGGGCCCACTAGAGCATCTCCACCTGTACTGTTTATTTAACTTTTTATAGATAAAGGAGCTGCAGGAGTAAAAAAAATTTGTAAAGTGTGAAAATTTAGAGGATAAATGGAATGTGTAGAGAATAGTGCTATATAGGAGAAATGGAGTGATCGCCGGAGAATACGTTTCTTTGGTATGTGACCCCTTCGCTTGACTTGAAATTGCAGTAAGAATCCTCGGAAGAGGAAGGGCCATAGCCCTCTGGTTTGTGTTTCAACTGGAGTGGATGGGTTGCAAAAGACAAGCGGGCGGGAGCTAAAGAAAGGCGGATACTTGGCTTGGAAGACGAACAAACGAGGGAGCCCAAGGAAAAGCAACGCGCGAGCAGCAGCAGTATACTCTAGTAGGACAATGTAAAAGAAGAACAGAGAAAGCTTGGTTGATTAGTAGATAGATTGTCAAGTAGCCATTACCGCTTCCGGCCGACGTGTCTACGCCGCCTCCTCGTTTAGTCTTCTTCTTCCCCTCGACGACGGCGATCGCCAATACGCTGGGCCAGAGCAGAGCCGCGACCAAGATTTCAATCATCAAAGGAGCAGCGACTTCCTCGAACTCCCTTCTGCTTCCTCTCTTTCTCCACTCACTCGTGTAGCTGGGTGGAAGAGAATACGACCAGAAGAAGTAGAAGAGCAACTGAGCAAGCAACGCTCGTCGCTGGAAAACAAATAAGAGCAATTTACCTGGCGGTTTCTCGCGCGCGCGCCGACAAGTCCCTGTGACCTCGAGTCAGGCTCCGGGCGTGCGTTGCTCGGAACATGTGCGTTTTGTCACCACGTTGCTGTTGGGCTCGGCACGAAGGCTGGTTTGGACCATGAACCAACAACACCTACCATGGATGGCATGAACAGCAGGGCAATGGTCACTGGCCTGACCGGCATGTGCATCCATCAGAAGTCCAGCGCGCATTATACTACCTGCATGTGGCAGCCATTGAACACTAGAGGCCAAGCAAGAAGATTAATGCAAATTCCGGCGTTAAAAGTATGCGTCAGTGACCATATCGTGATAATATAGTTGATGGTCCAACGAGGACGAGGCTGATAATATGCATGTAAGCCCGGAGGTTTCAAGCCACCCAGTCCCACGGCGTTTTTCTGGACAAGATAAGATAGCTAAGCTCAGAGGAAACAAAACGAGAGGGCATAGCTACCTGAACCTCCCTTGCTCTTCTAGCTCTATGCTCTGCGAAACTATGGTTGCTTTATGCCACTCTATTGACATCAGAGCATGCGGAAAGATTGCTAGGAGAAATTCATCAAAGATCTTCTGCTCCATGCAGATGCCGCCATCTCAGAGCACAGTCAAGGTACCATGGTTTGTGTTCTAGGAAAGCCAAGTTCTTATCTAGCACTGTAACTTTGTTCTGAGCGCAAAGCCTGCTGATGTTGGGAAGGTTGTTATCGTTGGGGCCACAAAAGAAATCGGGAGGACGGCAATAGTGGCAGTAAGTAAAGCAAGGGGAATGGAGCTTGCAGGAGCCATCGATTCCCGGTGCATAGGACAAGATGCAGGAGAGGTACTCACCATTCATCAATGCGCCGTTTCCATTGTACTTAGTCTGTCTTTCCACCGCATAGCTGCTATCTCTATGTAAACGCTGGCATTGTTTCTTTAGATAAGCGGCATGGAAGAAGCATTGGAAATTCCGGTTCTGAATGATCTCACAATGGTCCTGGGATCCATAGCACAAGTATTGACCTCTTCGTTGTAAACTGTAAATTACTCTTCTGCTTCTTTGGTATACCTTTTGCTAATTGCATATTCCGTTCTTACAGTCCAGAGCAACTGGTGTGGTGGTTGATTTTAGTGAACCTTCAACTGTTTATGACAACGTCAAACAGGTGCATAATCTACCTACAAGATGGGAAAAGATAACTATGTTGTCAAGTGAAATTGCGAGGTACTGAATAATAGATCTGAAAAAACACCAATGGGACCCATTCAAAAGTGAAACGCCATAACAAAATCATAATTCTGTCCAAAATCTAACCTTACTAGTCATCCAAGTTACATTACTAATAGGTCTGAGAGTTTTATGTGCTTCGAAAGCATCCAAAGGTCCCAATGCATGTTCAAGCAGATGGGACCTCAGTAGTGCTTCAGTAGGCTCATCAATGAGAAAGAAAAGCACTAAAGCAGTGCCATTAAGAACTAAAATCATATGTTGATGGAACTACATACTGCATAATTTCGTATCCAGGAACATGCAGGATAAGCTTTTTATTTATCGATCTTATCCAAACTCTGCAAAAGAATGAGACAGTTTGTCAGATCAAGAACTAAACATGTCATACTTATTCAATAAAATATTCAAATTCTGTAACCGCTTTCTGAACACTTAAAGATGAAATCTAATACAGCTTGTCTACCCAAAAAATGGTTTATACACAGGCAGCAGCATTTGGTCTAAGCAGTGTCGTATATGTTCCAAAAATTGAGTTAGATACAGTAACAGAACTGTCAGCATTCTGCGAGAAGGCAAGCATGGTAAAACTATGATCATTGCATTATTTATAAAATTTACCTTGCCAAGATCTTCATATACAAATCCTTGTACCAATTTGATGATCAGGGTTGCTTGGTCGCACCGACGCTATCAATTGGCTCAGTACTCCTTCAACAAGCTGCTATCCAGGCATCATTCCACTACAACAATGCTGAGATAGTGGAGTCAAGACCTAACCCATTGGTAAGAAGCATTCCTGGCAAGTTAAACCCAGTACATTATATATATGCCTTCCAAAATTACCAGCATCATCACAGAACAGTAGGTGCAGTTATCATTGTATTATCTTGCATGGAAGAAAAAATAATGCCAAAGGAAAAATTCAATGGTACAGGTACTCATCACCAGAAGAATTACTCTTGTTGAAATGTGCTATCAGGAATACACAGATTGCTAACCTAATGTTTCACAATGACAGGACTTGCCATCGCAAGATGCAATACAGATAGCAAACAACATATCAGATCTTGGCCAGATATACAACAGGGAAGACATGGAATCCAAGAATCCAGTAAGTGTGAGGAAAAGATTTTGCAATTCTATCTTCTTAGAGTAATAATGAACCAACCATTCAACCCTTTGCATTTTGTTCACTCTATTCTATTTAGTGAAAATATATATATGAGTAACCACTTTTTCCACCTATACAACAACTTACAAATGTTCTAAAAAAAATAACTTGCAAATAGCAAATGTTTCACAAACCAACGGACTACTATTTTGGAAAAGGCAAGAGGTCAGATACTTGGAGACGATGGAGTGCGTGTGCATAGTATGGTTCTTCCAGGCCTTGCTTCCAGCACAGCAGTCAACTTCTCAGGACCTGGAGAGGTACTAAAGCTCTAATAGTATGTTTGATTGGTATATGGATGAACTGACCACGTCACCAACATTTACAGATTTACACCTTAAGACATGATGTTACAAATGTTCAATGTCTCATGCCGGGACTGATTCTGGCAATACGGAAAGTGATACGCTTGAAGGTAACTGCACCATACTTTCTATAGTATATATACATGATATATTGGTTCTTCACTAAAAATAATCTCTTTTGCAGAACTTGATTTATGGTCTAGAGAAGTTCTTGTAGGAAAAAACAGCCACACACATCAAGAGAACCACAGGTTTTGGTTATTCATGTGTTAGCAAGAAATGGAATCAAATAAATTCCCTGGTTCAGGTTCAAAACGCAGTATCAATAGCAAGGCAGGTCCGGCAAGCCTATGAACATGATGCAGAGTTCTTTTTAAAAGAATGGCTCCACAGAAGATGACTGAAATTTATTATGCAGATGCTACCCAGTGAACAGAATTTTATGAAGGAGTTGGGGGAGAAAACAAAACATACATTGTCAAGTTTCAGGAAAGCAAACACAGAGATAACGACTGTCACCACAGTTAAGCTAACGAATAAAGGAGTGGTCAAATTAACTGTAAGCATTCAGTGTGTGTCTTGTTGTAGTGGCCAATGGAGCACTTTTAGCCTCGATCATGTTGACGCGAAATGCTATATGAGTGCATTCTTGTGTATATGGGAGATTGATTTACAAGGGCATTGCAGAAGGCTGATCGGCATCTGGCATTTTTACCTTAACGTGTTAGTTTACCAGCACAGTACAATGTGTCCAGGCAAGTACGTACCATAGCACCAGCATCATGATGGATGAACTGGCCGTCGTGTTTCCCAGAAGAACGTACGATGCCAAGTTCTTGCGGCCATCCCGCGCCCCGGCGGCGACACTGCCTGCTCCCTTGCGTCGATGGACACCAGCCGGACACTCTAAGTCCAACAGAACCGAGGACATCCTAGTCTCATCAGTGCGGCGTTTCATCGAACACCATCGAGGCATCCGAGGTTCCGTGCGGCGGATACTGTTCCCGGAAGTCTGGTTTATCCAGGAGGCAGACTCGACGAGGTAGGAGCTTGCCGGCGGCGACGTAGCCGGCCCTTAGTTACCACGAATCTCGCACCGGCGGGGGCGAGCTCGACGACGACGGCGAACCGGGAGGCCGCGCCGGCGGTTGCGCAGCGCAGCGGCGAGGAAATCCTGGTTTGGGCTGGGATCGGCGTTTCATCCGGCAACAAGGTTAGGATCACGGGAACCGTTCGATCGAAACGTGCGGCTAGGATTTGACTGTCTGACATCTGCATCCTACGAGCCTGCAACCCAAATACTCCGTGTCGTCAAAGTTTTAAAACTTTATTTATAAAAATCTTTTAAACTATTTGAATTGGACACACAAAAATCATACATATAGATTTATCTTGAAAAACACTTTTATAATATCATTTTTAATGAATTTTATAAATAAATTGTAATGATAATTAGTGGTTAAAGTTGCATTACAAATACCGTATTGATGCCCAAAACTTTTAAGTTCTGTGACATAGAGAGCACAGACACAATGCGGAGATGCCGGATAGGAACGAGACTGGACTGTCCGGTCGACGGTCGCGGTGGTGACTGGTGTCACATACTAAACAGTTTAATTTAAATTCCACGTTTCAAACTGGGCTTACTGAGCAGTGAGCACTCAGCAGATTACATTCAGCATACGTACAATCAGCATACAACATCACACTATCAGTGTACCATAGTGTTCGGATATCCATCAGCAAGCAATGTCAACAAACTGACAAGAAATGACATCAGGAACAGACCATAGCTTATTCACACAGCTGTAAATCATGACAGCAGCTCTTTGCTCTTTGCTCTTGATCAGAACAACTGTATTTCCTCAGCTACATTCTCGACTACGTTACATAAAGCTTCAGAGATGCTCCATGGAATTCTAGCTACAAACGGTCAAAAACTAGCGATTTAATAGCTGCAGTCCAGCAAAAGGGACATCGTCTGAGACGCCACCTATATCATCTTAATCGATGAATTCTATAGGTCCAAGAAGCATATTCATCATCGCCGAATGCCTCATCTCCCAGTACCTAGCAACAAGCGAATGCCACTCCAGAGTCTTCAGCATCATCTTGCATTGGGTCCTCCGTGCATAGGTTTTTGGCACCCGGCAAGTACTTAATGATTAAATAACCAGCAGGATAAGAGATGTCAACCATAAAAGCTGGCGAAAGCGAACGTCCTATCACTTGAACATGGCAGACACTGTTTAAAATTTCGCATGCGAAAAGGAAACAGATCATCAGTATTTCAGCATTGGTACAGAGCATATAAGAGGAATGTTCACACATATACGCAAAGCAAAATCCATTCTGAACCAGGTATACTTCATTGCATGTGAAGGCAACATATAGGCACCGTTCTTTTTTTGCAAACCGTCGGCGGTTTGCTACAGTAAATTTTTTAAAAGATTATTTTAAAAAAAAATTCAAAAACTTTAAAATTTGCTACAGTAAACCCGCCAACCTCCAACCGCTAGAAACCACCAAAAGAAACAGAGCCATAGTCTAGCGGTGGCAAAATAAAAAGGAGGGGGTATAGGAGGCCACCTATAGAGATGATACAACAAAATTGGAAGTTTGAAACATTCAAATTCTAAATCTATATATTGCAGATGACAAAACTAGTAGTTTTTTTCAGCCTAATATATAGTATAGTTTATTAGCTTCTTACCAATACATAAAGCATTGCTGAAATAATAATAGAGGGGGGAGGGAGGGGGGGGATTCGCCCAAGATGGATCTCATGGAGCTCCGCCTAAGTTAAGTGCGTATTCTACATGTTGCACACACAAGTATCACCAAAACATTGCATGCCATAAAGATAGAAGTGCAAACATCATTTAGTAGATATAGGTCGCTTTTCTCCTTCATCCCATCAAAGTTCCCTTGGAAGTTGCTCTCCATCTTGGCGCGAAGCTATGGCCAACTTTCGATAAAGCCGGGCTCGAGGGAGGAATACCACGAGAAGGCTATCCCCTCGAGCGCCAGCAGAAGCCCTTTGGCCTTGATGTCGTCGTCTCCCCACCGCCGCCTCTACTGCAGTGTCATAGACACGAAGGAACTCTCGCGGGTTCGCCTTGCCATTATACGGCTTGATGGTGGAGAGCTTGAAGTTCCCCGGAGAAGGCCACCTCTTCGCGCGGAGTCTGGCGCAAAGTGGATTGGGGTCGTCATCGTCCCTAGTCGTCCTTGCATGCACCGGCGATAGCACCTCCTGGTCTGGACTCTCGTCCTGAGATGCGGTGAGGCCCTGGTTCACCTGCCCCTGTAAGCGCTTCACCTCCGCCATCAGTTTTTCGTTCGCTTCCATCAACGCCCGCACGTTGGGGTCGAGTGTGTCCTGCGTCCCCCTCGCCCTTTGGGGGGCAACTCCGTCCCCGCGACCGCCACCTCGGCGGCTTGGGTGGTTCGATGCTTCCACTGCATCCTCCTCTGGTACAGCTGTCGTTTGGCCCGCTGCCTGTGGCCGACATCGGGGAGCACGCTTGCACGCTACGGCGACTGGTTGCGGCGGGCGCATCTCCAGGGATCCCTCTATCTCCATGGGGGCTTGATCCTCCTCGCCCTGTAGCTGGAGATGACTGCGTATCTGGCTCCTCAGCGACCTTCTCGATCCTCCGCCCGCGGCTCCCGTTGTAGCCTCCTAAGACGCGGTCGTTGTCGACGATTTGCATCGGCAATGTATTTTATGGGGCGGTGCGAAAGATCACAACTACAATGGTAGCACAGAGAGCCGAATTTATACAGGTTCGGGCCCTCGAGGTGAGGTAATACCCTACTCCTGTGCTCGTGGATTGTATTATGGTGGATCTCAAGGACAATGAGATGTCAGATAGCTAGATGATTGGATGTTCTAACTAGGGACCCCCGACCCCCTTTATATAGTGCAAGGGGTCGGGTTACAGATAGGTTCCCTAATCCGTATAAGGAAGATAAAGATTGGTTACGTCTATCTCCATGTATTCGAGTAGGAGACGAGTTCGTTTCCTTGTAGACCAAGTCGGGCCGCGCCAGCCTCCAAGCCCGTCTTTTAGAAGATCCGTGTGACTCGGCCCAAAGAGGTGGTACGTCCAATAATATATCTTCGGATACCCGGGGCCCATGTTGTCCACAGTAGCTCCCGAGTGCTTCGTGACTGGGTTGTCTTGATTTTGGGTTTAGCTTGCAGTCCTTCAAATGCAGCCCGAGTGATGTCACTCTTCGTTTGACTGATGAAGTTCCACTTCGTCGAGTAACCTGCTGATCAAACAACACTGTTGCAAAGGACTCAAGAAAAATCTCAAGTCTTAAAAGATGTCTGATACCCAGCCCGACGGATCGATATGCTGGCTTTTGGCCCCACGAGGAGGCATACCAAAAAAGGTGGATGTTGCCGAGTGATCAGTGTCACCCTGCGTTATCCTCCTGTTACGAATTATGACATTAGTCATTGACCGCGAACCCGACATTCGGTCGGCGAGGGACATGCCACAACTTCGCGTAGAGGCGTTGAGCGTCTGACCCGACTAGTGCAGAGTCAAGCTAATGATTCTCGGAAGAGTACGCCCGCCTCCAAGTTGAGGTCCTCCAAGTGGTGCTCGTCTTGATGACGAACGATCCGGAGATGTGCCACTGAGACCCAACTGAAGAGGTAACTTTTGACGCCTAATCTGATTAAGAAATCAGACCAGCCATTGACCCCAGGAGGTACGCCAAGAGCTAAATTAAAATTTGCCCAAGTGGTGTTTGTCTTAATGACAAACGATCCGAAAATGTGCCACTGGGACAACTAAAAAGAACTTTCGATGTTCGGTCCGACTGAAAGCCAAACCAACTACTGTCCCCAGGGGGCACATCAAGGCTAGGTTAATTACCCGGGAGGCGCCCAGCCCTCAAGAAATTGACGGCTGGTATAAGGCCCAACCGGGGGCGCGCACTTTTTTCCAACTAGGTTTGATCGGCAAACACTGTACACGAGTTATGCCGCAGGTGTGCGACTACACCCACATGGGCGTGCTCTCTGGAACGTAAGTCCGGGCGAATATTGCGAGAACGAACCCGGGCTTCATTTTCTCCGCCAGTAGCGAAGGCAAACGTCACCCGTGGTCTTTTAATAAGTGTGCGCCATACTCCCACTGCCACGGGGCATCACTAGCACCGCCTACCGGGATGCCAACCATCGCTTTGATTGTTGCGCCATGTTCCCAGAGACATCCGCGTCAAATCTCGGGAACTGCTCTCATCGGGGTTCCCCCCAATGCCATTACTTCTCGGAATCGGTTCGACTTCCCGATTCCGGCTATAAAAAGAGGCCGGAGCGGTGGCCGCTTCTCATTCAGACTTCTTCCCCCCGTCCCTCCTTCTCCTCCGCGTGCTCCCATGGAAGACGTAGAGTTGGTGGAGCTTTAGGCGCAGTTCGACCTCGCGCTTGTCGAGGTCGCTGAGGAAGAAGCCTGCGCCTGCGACGTTGCGACCGTCACGGTCTTGATCGAGGTCGTCCCGGCTCTCGCCGAGATAGCCGACGAGATCGTTGAGGCATCGGTCATGATCGTGCCCACACGCCACCCAGCCGTGGTTCGATTGAAATCGCCCAGACTCTTGGCGAAGTGGCCGGGGTGATCGTCGACCACGCTCGCCGCCATCCCTGTAATTGGCCTGTAAGCTATCTAGGCTTAGACTCCCTCTAGATGTAGGAACTCGATGTGAATTACCAATGCACATGATTTTCTTTTCAATATAATATATGCTAATCGTCTTTTCTTAATCGGAGTCATGCATTTTGCCTGAGCAAGTTAGGTTCCTTTTACTAAGCACTCTGCCCAGCACATCACATTCCTTAGCGTTAGGAGTTGGCGCGGAGCACTGTCTCCAAGGACGCAATCGGAAAGTATGAGTGTTGCTAGGAGACAAGAGTTTCGTTACTCGGAACAAATAACACTTAGGCTCAACATGAACTTGAATATCGAAAAGACGATTAGGTATAGATTAGGTGCAGACTGCACCTAATTTGGTGTAGCCCCCGACTTACTGGCTAGTCAGGATCCGACTAAAGAGCAAGTCAATTATCCTCACTAAGAGAAGGGGTGCGCGATTGCGCACCTAATTAGGTGTAGCCCCCGACTTACTGGCTAGTCGGGATCCGACTAGGGAGCAAGTCAGGTGAAGTTTTAGATAAAAAAGATTAGGTGCGCGATTACGCATCTAATTAGGTGTAGCCCCCGACTTACTACTTAATTGAAACACAAATATGTAGCAAGTCAGAAGCTGAATTGCATGAATGTAAAAACAATATGAACGAAAACTTATCTTTATTTATCTGTAAATATGTGTACAACGGTCGTCAGGTATAGAACCGACGTAATTGTTCGATGTTCTATGAGTTGTCCATGAGAACGTCGTCTTCTTCGCGCCTCAGTCGGTAAGCCCCGGGCGTGTCACCGAGTCAATAATGTATGGGCCTTCCCAGCGTGGAGAGAGTTTATGGCCACTCGATTGATTGACTCGAAGGACCAGATCTCCAACTGAGAAGGCGCGGTCCCGAACATTACGATCATGGTAACGACACAGACCCTGGAGGTACTTGGCCGACCGAATTGTTGCAGCGTCTCGAGCTTCCTCCAATCGGTCGAGTTCGTCAATCCGACTGGCCTCTGACTCGTCCTGATTGAACGTTTGAACTTGTGGCGACCCGAACTGTAGCTCCGTTGGAAGGACCGCCTCGGACCCGTATACGAGGAAGAAGGGAGACTGCCCCGTAGCTCGGCTAGGGCTTGTACGGAGCCCCCAGAGTACGGCAGGTAACTCCTTCATCCATTTGGCCGCGTATGGGTTGAGCCGATCGAAGATTCGCGCCCTGACGCCTTGTAGAAGCATGCCGTTTGCGCGCTCGACCTGCCCATTGCTCCGTGGGTGTGCCACTGAAGCAAAGCAAATCTTTATGCCCACATCTTCACACCAGCTTTGAAACTCGTCACTTCTAAACTGAGAGCCGTTATCCTTGATGATCAGAGATGGCACGCCAAACCGACCGATGATCTCCTGAAAGAACTCGGTGGCTTTGGCCGCCGTAATCTTGGTCACAGGCTTGGCTTCAATCCATTTAGTGAACTTGTCAATGGCGACAAAGATGTATTCAAAACCACCTGGGGCCTTCTTGAAGGGTCCGACGATGTCGAGCCCCCAGACTGCAAACGGCCAGGTGATGGAGATCGTCTGGAGTTCCTAGGCCGGCAAATGGATCTGCCGAGCGAAGAATTGACAACCCTCGTAATTGCGGACGATCTCCTTTGAATCGGAGACCGCGGTTGGCCAGTAAAATCTTTGTCGAAAGGCTTTTCTGACCAACGTAGCCGACGCGGCGTGATGGCCGCACATGCCCGAGTGAATTTCGCGCAACAAGGCGCGTCCTTCGGACTCGAGTATGCACTTTTGAAGTATGCCAGAGACGCTTCGGCGGTACAGAATTTCTTCATGCACCACGTATGCACGACTCCGACGTTGAATTTGCTCGGCAGCCCCCCGATCGTCGGGAAGCTTTTCTTCTTGTGGGTACTCCTAGTATGGCTGCATCCAATACGAGTCGAGGGCAAGAACCTCTGACTCGGGTTGTTGTTCCTTCGGTTGGGGTAGTTGCTCCTGCGGTGTAATGGAGGGGACGTGAAGCTCTTGGACGAAGACTCTAGCCGGGACTAGCGCCCGACTAGAACCCATATTTGCAAGCTCATCAGCCGCCTCGTTGTCTCGCCGCAGGATGTGTATAAGCTCCAACCCATCGAACTTGTCTTCCAACTTCGACTTTTCGGCGATGGCGGTCATGTTGTCATTGACACAAGTCAATCATACGCACTTAGCTCACCAAAGTTAGGAATCTCCATGAACCACCAATTCTTGGGATGCCGAAGCGATATGGTATACGGAGGCCGTGGATGGCGCCTCGTGCTCGGCTGCGTTGTTTGAAGCGAAAAATGAATCTGGAGGGCGTGCTTGAGTCGTTCGCCTCCGAGCGATATAAAACGATGCGGCCCAGCATACTGTCATTTGGAGAGAGCCGTCGAAGTACATATTCTAGTACTCGGCCTATTCGATGGTAGGGGGAGCCTGCATCTCCGTCCACTCGGCGACGAAGTCAGCGAGAGTTTGCGACTTTATGGCACTGCGTGGCTTGAACGAGAGCTCAAAAGCCCCAAGTTCCACCGACCACTTAGCTATCCTCCCAGCGGCTTCCCGATTATGGAGAATTTCTCTGATAGGGAAAGAAGTGACCACTGAAATAGGATGTTCTTGAAAGTAGTGCTTCAGCTTCCGAGAGGCAATCAGGACCGCATACAGAAGCTTCTGCACCTACGGGTAGCATACCTTAGACTCGCCCAATACTTCGCTAATGAAGTAGACCGGGCGTTGAGCCTTGTAGACGCGTCCTTGTTCTTCACGCTCCACTACCACCGCAACGCTCACTACATGAGTGGTGGCCGCAATGTATAGCAGAAGCGGTTCCTGTGGCATAGGAGATGCCAAGACAGGCGGCGAGGTGAGGAACGATTTGAGATCCTCAAAAGCCTTCTGTGCCTCAGGTGTCCATATGAACTTGTCTTGTTGCTTCTTCAATAGCTTGAAGAAGGGCGACCCACACTCGCCGAGTCGCGAGATGAATCGGCCGAGTGCAACCATGCACTCATTTAGACGCTGGACGTCCCTTTGGCACGTTGGGGGAGCCATCTCTGTGATAGCTTTGATCTTTTCCGAGTTAGTTTCAATTCCGCGGTGCGATACCATGAAACCGAGGAGTTTTCCCGAAGGGACCCCGAAGACACACTTCTCCGGGTTCAACTTCATGTTGTATGCTGACAGGCTTTCGAATGTCTCCGATAGGTCAGTGACCAAGTCAGAGGTTACCCGAGACATGACGATAACGTCATCAACGTATGCCTCCACGTTGCGCCCAAGCTGGCTGTGGAAACATCGTTGAATGCAACGCTGGTACGTTGCTCCGGCGTTCTTCAGCCCGAAGTGCATAGTGACGTAGCAGAAAGCCCCGAACGGAGTGATGAACGAAGTCTTGATACAATCTTCTTCCTTTAAGCTGATCTGGTGATAGCCTGAGTAGGCATCCAGAAAGCTCAAAAGCTCGCAACCGGCTGTGGAATCAACCAACTGGTCGATGCGAGAAAGTCCGAACGGATCCTTGGGGCATGCTTTATTTAAGTCGGTGTAGTCGACACACATGCGCCAAGTACCGTTCTTCTTTTGTACAAGCACCGGATTTGCCAACCAATCGGGGTGAAGCACCTCCCTTATAAAGTCGGCGTCTAAAAGTTTGGTGATCTCCGTCTTGATGGCTTCCTTCCGATCTTGTCTTGAATCGAGCGGCCATTGCTTGATTGGCTTGGCTTTGTCGTGTACATTTAAAAGTGCTCGATCACCTCCCTTGGAACACCAGGCATGTCGGACGGCTTCCAAGCGAAGATGCCTCGATTCTCTTGGAGGAAGGTGACGGCGCCTCTTCTATTCGGATTGAGCCTGTCTGATTAAGGCCGTTTTGGCGAATCGGACGGGTCGGCGAATCGCTTGACATCTTCATCTGGCTTGATGCCTGACTTAGATGGCTTCTTGTTTGGCGGTTCGCCTTTGTCATGGAGAGTGGTGGCGCTGCGGATCTTGTCAACTTCGGTGACCGCTTGGTTGGTAGGCGAATTGCGATTTTCCTATCAAGAAGATAGGAGAACTTGACGTCTCCGCGGACCGTGATTACGTCCCGCGGGCCTGGCATCTTCATGAGTAAGTAGGTGTAGTGTGAGACGGCCATGATTTTGGCCAAGCCCGGCCTTCCCGAGATTGCGTGATACGCAGTTTCGAAATCGGCCACCTCAAAGCTGAGATTTTCCGTCCGGAAGTTGTCCCGAGTGTCAAAAGTGACTGGAAGAGTGACTCTCCCAATCGGCACTGAGGAGGTTCCCGGGATTATGCCATGGAACGACGCGTCAGTCTTCTGAAGCGCCGACTTTGGAATCCCCATCTCGTTGAACGTCTTGGCAAAAAGGATGTTTATTTCGCTCTCGCCGTCAATCAAGACTTTACGAAGACGGACACCCCATACCACGGGATCCAGGATGAGTGGATATCTTCCCGGACAAGGGATGTGGTCAGGGTGGTCCGAACGATCAAACTTGATCGGAACTTTGGACCATCGAAGGTGTTCGGGGGTCATCGGAGCAGCTGCATTAACTTCTCGAGTAGTAAGCTTCTGCTTACGTTTGGACTCGTATGCTTCCGATCCCCCGAATATGTAATTGAGCTCACGCTCAGCTTCTGGGTAAGCGTCACCCTGAGGGGGGTCACGCTTGGCGTCCTTCGGAGCATCTTTGTTGTGCTCCTCAGCGAACCTCTTCAAGACGTTGCAATTCTTCGCCGCGTGCTTCCCATTTGGATGGAAAGCACATGGTGCCTCCATTACCTTGTTGTAGTCAACGGGCCGATGCGGCTTTTGCTAACCATGGTCCGCAACCGCCACCAACTCCTCACCCTTGCGCTTCTTGTCCTTCTCGGAGGATGATTCGGGCTTGTCCTTCTTGCCCTTGTTCTTGCTCGGGTGATCCTCTTGACACTCAGCGAGAGCATCCGAGGCGGCGGCATATCGATCCGACAGGGCGAACATTTCCTTGACGGTGGTCGGGGGCTTTCAAGACATTTTCTTGATTAGGTCGGGGTCGCGAACTCCTTTCTAGAAGGCTGCGATGACGACCGCCTCCGAAATCTCCCGGATTGTGTTCTTCTTCTTGGTGAAACGCCGAATGAAATCCTTAGCGACTCATCCTTTTTCTGATGAATCTGATAAAGGTCCCATTGGGTTCCAGACTTCTCGTAAGTGTCCTGGAAATTGGCGACGAATTGGTCGCAAAGCTTTCCACAGGAACTGATCGAGTTCTCTGAAAGTCCTGCGAGCCAACCCTGAGCCGGAGAAGTTAACGTGACGGACAGATAGTTTGCCATCACATCGTATCCTCCGCCCGCGGCCTTGATTGCCAAAGAGTAGATCTGCAACCAAGCCTCTGGGTCCTGCTCCTCGTCAAATTTCACTATTTCCTTCGGGTTGAACCCGCCGGGCGGTTTACTGACGAAATCGGGTGTGAACGCCTTGATCCGTCAATCAATCCGTCCCGGAGGAGGAGGCGGCGGGAAAGGATCTGGCGTGGCGAGTCTTGGCGCCGGTCTTGTTCTTGCTCCTCCGCCGAAGCCCGATGTCGTGGCGGAGGTTGCGATTTTACTGCCGGCGGCGTCTTGCCCGCGAGATGGCGATGTCCGACTTCGCCGAGTACTACTCGTGGCGATCTGGGTTACGGCGAAGTCACTGTTGGTCCCGAGTACCACTGGGCGGCCGCTGCCGTCACCATGGCTTTGATCTGATCCATGATCGGCGTAGCGAGGCTGTTTTCTCCAAGCAAAGGTCCAACATTGTCCAGGAAGGTCTTACATGCGAGGATGTTCTGCTGGGGCGTACGAAAGACAGAGTGGTCTCCCGTACGGACTTGAAGCAGTTCCTCCCGGACTTCTCGTGCGCGACCGCACAATTTGTCGCGTAGATCTTCTCCGCCTCCGTGGTTGTGTTCGGCTCCCGCTTCATCCATGGGGCGCCGAGTCGATTCGGAGGCTTGTCCATCCAGCACATAGATGCCGCGACAGTCGGGAAAGCCGTTGACGCTCTCCTCCAACTCGGACTCCGAGTAAGAGAGGCTCAACTGGTCCCGATTTGTTGGTTCATCGTTGGGAGTGATTATGATTCCCACTTCTCGTGCCGGATCTTTGGTCAGAAGACGGTCCGACTGAGATTCGACAGAACGAATCTGCTGAAATCTTGCAACGGAATTGACAAATCCGAATGGCATGTCCACTCGGGAAGTTGAGCTGGTTAGAGTTATCCCCGAGCCCAGACTCAGAAAACTCGTCCCAGTTTGTGTTTGACGTGTTCCGCTCCTTAGCCCAGATTGGAAAAGTTGGCGTGTTATCTCATGGAAAACAGTGGCCGAGATTCCTAATCCGAACAGGGTGAACCACGATTGAGGGATTGTGATTTCCGACTGGATCTAAGTGCGGTCCAGACCAGGAACAAGGTCGTCACTTGGTTCTTTATCAGCGGAAGGAGCTGGTAAAGCACGAGGCAGTAGATCCCGACCGAAACCGAAGGGGAGTCCTGCGGTAGGCCAGTCGGAATTGTCATCATCAGATTGGATCTCTTTCGGATCGGAACCCAGGGGAGAGATCCTGAGGCGGTGAGGCTCGGCCGGAATCGCGTACCACCTCCCCCGGTAGTGCGTGGACCGAACGAGGTTCGGCTCACACAACCGTAATTCCCCGAAGTCACCGGCGATGAAGCCGAGATCTCCGAAGATGAAGCCTTGGCCGGGGGCATAGGTGAAGACGAAACCGCCAATCGAAGCCATCGAAGTTGATGAAGTTGATCTTAGCGCTGCCCCTACCTGGCGCGCCAACTGTCGACGATTTGCGTCGGCAATGTATTTTATGGGGCGGTGCGAAAGATCACAACTACGATGGTAGCACAGAGAGCCGAATTTATACAGGTTCGGGCCCTCGAGGTGAGGTAATACCCTACTCCTGTGCTTGTGGATTGTATTATGGTGGATCTCAAGGACAATGAGATGTTAGATGGCTAGATGATTGGATGTTCTAAATAGGGACCCCCGACCCCCTTTATATAGTGCAAGAGGTCGGGTTACAGATAGGTTCCCTAATCCGTATAAGGAAGATAAAGATATAACCGGGTTGGTTACATCTATCTCCATGTATTCGAGTAGGAGACGAGTTCGTTTCCTTGTAGACCAAGTCGGGCCGCGCCAGCCTCCAAGCCCGTCTTCTGGAAGATCCGTGTGACTCGGCCCAAAGAGGTGGTATGTCCAATAATATATCTTCGGATACCCGGGGCCCATGTTGTCCACAGTCATAGTCCTCCTCTTCGGCGGCAGGATCGTCGGAGATTCTTCGTCAAGCTAGCTTGGAAGCGACGGCTTTCTGAAGCTGTCGATCCCCACGGACGACGCCACTGTCGTGGGAGCGATCCCACAAACAGAAAACAGGGTTGCCCCCGGCGCGCAAGATCACTCACAGAGCGATTCACGCACCCGAGACAGATCGATGGAACTCTCCCGCTCTCGTTGGTTGCACTCGTGGATGAAAAGAACACAACGCCTGAGAGGAAAAGAGTCTGTCGTTTATTGATATCATCCTCCCCTTTTATAGGGGAGAGATTGTACAGGGCCATGCACTGGCGGTCTTTTTCCCGACCAGCCCTGACTGAGGGCTTGCGGGTCATCTCCCTACCGTTTTACATGTCTTACCCCCTATATGCCCTCTAATCAGGGACCCGGTGGTCATTTCACAGGTTCTCGTCCGTGCCCTTTACGGTTCTGCCCCTTTATTTGGGTCCTCACACAGGGTTATCTGAAGAATTACACATGCGTGACGGTTACGAGCCTGTCTGTCGCAGAATAGCGCCTACTAGAGTGTTCTGACGGGGTGACAGGTCCGATCGTACGGCTTGTCTATTCGACTCCGTAGGCGACGAGGGAGTCCGTCCCGTCGCCCTCCTGGTTGCTCCGACTCGTTGCTCCATTTGCTGCTCTCCGGCTCCGCTAGGCTTCGCGTATGCTCCCCGCCTCCTATTCACACCGCACACTGCTCCATCCTTGCTCCGCTGCGCTTCGCTTATGCTCCGTGCTCTGCCCGTGCCCCTCGCTGCTTCGCCCGTAGCTTCGCCGTGCTTCGGTCCTCTCCGCTCGACCTCCGCGCTCCATTCCTTGGATTCCCCTTGGGTGGCCCGAAAAACAGGGAAGAGGCGCGGAGGTGCAGAAAAGACGGAGTTATGCCCTCGCTCCAGAGTCGAAGAGGATACCTATCTTAGGCCTACAACATGTTACATTAACAAGTTTTGATGAGCCTAAATAAGTCAGGACCAACCTAAGTGCTTGGATAGTGTCCCAAGTATGTCACGCTTAACTAGGAAGCTTGGCCCATTTGACCACCCTTATTAGAGGCGGCCATATGAGGCGGGCCAAGTGAGTCATGTCCGGTGGACCACTACTATGCACTAGGCCAAGCCAACACCACAAGGATCTAGTGAGCTAGAATATTTCACTTAGTCGGATTGTGCTTGGGCCGACACCTAGGCACCATGATCCGACACGAAATGGTTGATCAAAACACTAATAAATTGAGAATGTGTAGGATGTGTATTTTTATTATCTATAGTTATTTTAAATTTATAAAATATAATCTGAATTTATTTATTATTTTCTTTAAAAATGCACTAAAACCAGTGTTCCCCTAGGAGGCCTCGTGCTCTGCTTTTGGCCTATATGGCTCCTAGGCGGCAATGAAGGTGATTTTAGATGATGATTAATGATTCATGATATGATTACATAGAAGATTTTCATTTAAAAATATATAATTTATCCTCCAACATCTCAAATATAGCATATAAATGCATTTTTAGAAAAATATTAATATATATAATCAAAATAGTCAAACATTACAGTCCAAAATGTTGTTCACGTGTAAATCAATTTGGCCGCCTAGGCCTCTAAAACGGGCTAGCTAATGGGTCAAAAGTGGCATGCCGTTCATAAGACCATCTCCAGCAAACACGTCAAATTTCTCCTCTATAGCACTATTCCCTACACATTCTATTCATCCTTTAAAATTTCTTCACACTTTACACTACACTCTAAAAGATTTTTTTCCTCTAGCAGCTCCTCTGTCTCTAAAAAGTCTGATGAACAGTGTTTCCAGCTAGTGCTGGAGATGCTCTAACGGGTTGTCCTAGCCTGGTCCTTCCATGAGTTGTGTGGACCAGAGGTTAGGGCCATTTGTCGATTCATCCCAATATGCATAGTAACCAAGCTTTAAGGGGCACCGGGCTCATATCATATGTATCGCTTGTTTGGCCAGCTCTAATAAGGATGTGGCACACGTTTTCTGTTTTACCCTTGAACTTTGAACAAAGTCTTAAAATCAACTTTCGAATCTTCAATCGGATTTTGACACCCATAAACTTTCAAACTTGGACAAATTGCCTATGTCAGATCATGTGGCAGGGAAAATTAACTCTAGAAACTATAATTTGAATGTTAAAAATAGTAAACATGGCAAAAAAAATTGATGAAAATTGTTATAGGATAATCTGAGCATATTGTAGATCTAAATATATTATTCATATTTATTATCTAGTCCCCAATTATTTATATAAAATAAAAAGTTCTCAAAATTATAATTCAAATGTTAAAAATAGTGAACTAATTCTAAAAATATGAAGTTTGTTTAACATTTTTATTGTTTTAGTTATAGTTTGTTTAATTATTTGTTAATTTAATATGAATAATTATATAATAAACAATACATAGAAAAATTTATTTAGATCCACATTACACTTAGGCCATCAGGAAAAAAATCATATTTTTTAGAGCATGTTTGCTAATTTTAATAATTGATTTTTTAACTGTTGGTTACTTTTAATAAATTATCCGGGAGTATATAATACATGAGAACAATTTATTCAAATCTATGATATGCTCGGGTCAAATTATAAAAAATCACAATTTTTTGAGTATGTTTGCTAAATTTAAATATTTGAATTATAGTTTCTAGTTTTTTTTTAATTTGCTTGTCGCGTGAACCACCATGTCAACAAAACCAATTTTAAATGGGCGAGGGGGATAATTTTTCTGGTTTTAAGAGTTATATATGTTGTGTCAAATAATTGGTTTTTGAGTTGATGATCAATTTGCGGACTTATCTCAAAATTCAGGGGTGCATTTTTTTAAACTAATGATAGATATAACGAATTTCTAAGCTTAGGGAAAAACTTAGTGCCAACCAACTCATCAAGTAATTCATCCACAATAGGTAATAAAAAAATTGTTCTTAATGGTATACTTGTTCAACCGCGATAGATTATCCTTGTTATTATCTAGCAGCACCGGAGAGGCATAAAGCCTCATGCTAGAAGCTGGATGCAATACGCCAGATCACAATTACAACGACTCAGCAGCTTGCCACTCAATCTGATCAATCTGAAGTGGGGGCATATTGATATAGACGAGATTTTTTTTTAAGCAAGCCGACGACATTTCATTCATAGAGGCCAAGCACAATCATACATAGCGGGATTACAGGGAAAACTCAGAAAAGATAATACAAAGATCATCCTTTCTAGAGTCCACATGTAAGCTGCAACTGCACTCTGCTCTAGGACGCCGCCCACCGCCGGGAAGGAGACTGCAATTGGCCGAACCGGCCGCCAGGAACAAACTCCTTCGGCCACAACCGCACAAGGTTTTGAAGCGTTGGAGTTCCACTGACAGCCTGCTTTGAGGTTGTGCCACAGTGGTTTTCTTTCGAATCGTGGAAGATGTATGGAATAGGGGAACCCCTAACCGTGGCCACTAGAGAGACGCAGTCAATGCCTCCACCACCGAGCATACCATGGGCAACCGATCCGTAGACCACAATCACTGCCACGGTTGGGGAAGGCCATAACATAGAGAAGAGTGGTGGCAGAGGGGCAACTTAATCTTCTACTTTGCATGCCATGCTCCACCGCGAGGTCTCTACGGAGATGAACTGGCGAGGAACACAAACCTTTGTAGCCACCATTGGAGCCGATGTTGCTGACACTGGAGCCACCACCGAAAACAAAAATTCTCCATCGGATTAGAGAGAGCCACCGACGAGAAAAACCTAACTATTCCTATGACCTAAACCTACCCTACAGAACCCACAAGCCACTTCCAACACCACACCAGAGGCCGAAACCCTACCTTCTCACCGCCGGTGAGGCCGCCAATGAGGGAGAAAGGTAGATCTAGCAAGGGGCGAAGGGACAAGGAAGGGAGGGATAGGAAGGAAGGGGAAGGAGGATAGAGGGCTAGGGACCCCCCATCCTCCTTCCGACAAGGACACCGGAGAGGGAGAGGGAGGAGGCCAGCAATGCTAAGGTTGGGTTGGAGTCGGGGTGGGAGCATCGAGTGATTTGGATATATAAGCAGGAATTAATGAGTGGTGTCATGCCCAAGAGAATTGATATGGTTATATTGTCGATGAGGATGATCCTGGCATTGGTCAAGAGTTATCGTGCCTTGGATCCACCAAGGTAGGCAGTTAGTAGAGATGCCATGCCAAAAGAAGACAGGGTCGCACCATTTATGATGCGGACTGAGATGGATGACGTTGGACGCACTGAACGACAACCTTCCCTCAAGCGCAGCAGAAGCTCTAATACCAAATTGTGAGGCCCAATCTCCAGTGAAGCAGATAGGCGGTCACAAACTAGCACAACAAACCAAATAATGCAATGATTCAGAGGGAACGGGAAGATGAGAGGAAATAGACGGGCGAGTAGATCATTTTCATCTCTCTAAATAACAAATGTTGAGTACATGAGTTGCCTTCTTAACAAACTGATGTACTAATTCATTTTGTTGAGAGACGTTCCCCTTGCTACAGTAGAGAGGCGGAATGAGAGACGACCGAGATGGAGCCGGCGATTCCAGTCGACCCCTGCATCTTTGGCATCTTCTCTGGTGTCAACGGTGGTGAGGAGTCGGTCAGAGGCCTCTTGGCTCTATACATATTACTTTTACTTAGCCTAGGTCTAGGTCTAGGGTTCGAGTGGTCGTCGGGTCTCCAACTCTAGCTATATCGGGTCTACGTAGTAGCTAATAAGAGACCTCTCTGGACCTGTGGTAGCGCGGATGAGGAGGGAGAAGAGCCTCGGCACGGGATCTACTCTAGGTGGTGGTGACGTAGCACGACTTCGATCTTGATGTTGATGGGTTGTTTGGTGTGGTGGAGCTGCAAAACGGGGCAAGATTTGGATTGTGTTCAACATTGATGAGCTCGGTGTCAACGGCGGTGTTCGGTGGTGGCTTCTTGGCTTCGTTATCCTTGTTTTTGGCCATAATGGGTTTGGTTGCTTCCACACTTACTTTTGATATTGATCTTTGCTTCCGTTTTCACGTGGGATTGAGCCTAGAGGAGATAGGGTTGGCGGTGAACTTCGACATCGACGACTTGAGTGAAACTAGGTGCATGCGTTGTTTTGCAGATTGGTCCTCTAAGGACTAGTTGATTTGGGTGTTAGCTAGCGGTCTCTCTGTAAAGGGTGTTTGCAATATGAATGAATCTTTTCATTTTTTTAAAAAAAGAAAACTGATGCACTCACTCGACAGTAGGGGTGGAAACGAGCCGAGCTCGAGCGAGCTAGGGCTGGCTCGGCTCGGGCTCGTTTAGGTGACCGAGCCAGAAAGTAGGCTCGGCTCGGGCTCGTTTGGCAACCGGTCCGAGCTCGAGCGAGCTAACGAGCAGCTCGAGCTAGCTTGCGAGCCTCATGAGCTTCGCAACCGTGGCGGCGAATCGGCGATCGGGAGAGCGAGGGCGGATCCGTCAAGAGGAGATGGAGGAGGCGGTGGTGTTGTCGGTGTGAAGGAGCGAGGTGTTGGCGTGGAGGAGAGCGCGGCGGTGGCACCGCCGGGAGGAGGAAGAAGACAACAGATCCGTTGGCTTGGAGTTGGAGGAGGTGGTGGCGCCGTCGATGTGGAAGAGAGTCGTGGCTGCCGTCACCTAGCAGCGAGGAGGGACACGGCGGATCCATTGGCGTGTAGGAGAAAGAGGCGTGGCGTCGTCGATGTGGAAGAGGAGTCGGTGGCGCGTCGCCTAGCGAGGAGGAGGAGGCGGCGGATCCATCGGTGTGGAGAGAGGAGATGGTGGCGTCGTCAGGGAGGAGGAAAGCGATGTGAATCTGTTGGCTTGGAGGAGGGAGGCGGTGGCGCTATCCTGAAAGAGGAGGAAAGGGGAAGGACCGAAGGAGAGAGAAAGCGGCGGGCGACGGCAGAGTGGGTACTGGGTAGGGATTAGGAGAGAGAGATAGAGTTAGGGTTAGAAGGTGTTGGTTGTGTGTTGGGCTAGTAATGGGTCAATGTGAGGCTGCTAACGAGCCACGAGCGAGCCGCGAGCGAGCCAGGGCTGGCTCGGCTCGAACACGCTAAAACGAACGAGCTGGGAAAAAGGCTCTGCTCAGGCTCGTTTGGCAACCGAGCCGATCCGAGCCAAGCTAAAAACCGAGCCGAGCCCGAGCTGCTCGCGAGCTCCGAGCTAAAGTTCCAGCCCTACTCCACAGGCGGAGCGTAGAAGACTCACCGTAACTAGTCGCGCGTACGCTTGGACTCTTTGATGTCCGCTGGCGTCTTGTCTGTAATAAACGGTGCGACATATCTCACATTCCAAACATAACAACACTGAACACGTTACGCCCTGAAAGAGCACCGAGCAGATACATTCAACATACATACATACAATCAGCATACCATATCACACACACACACAGTGTGCCATAATGTTCAGCAAGCAATGTCTCAACAGACTGATGAAAAATGAAATCAACAACAGACCATAGCTTATTTCCACAAGCAGAGTAGTAAACCATGGCAGTAGCTCGTTGCTCTTACTCTTGATCAGAACAACTGTATATCCTCAACTACGCGCTCAACTAGATTACATAAGGCTTCGGAGATGCTCCACGGAATGCTAACTACAAACAGTAAAAAAGCAGTGATTGTGTAGCTGCAGTCCACCAAGCAAAGCCTATGCAAAAAGGTCGTCATCCGAGACGCCACCTTCATCATCTTCATCCATGAACTGTACAGGCCCAAGAAGCACATCCATTATCGCTAAACGCCTCATCTGCCTGTACCTAGCAACAAGCGAGTGCCATTCCAAAGAGTCTTTAGCATCATCTTGCATCGAGTCCTCTCCACATAGGTTTTTGGCACCCGGCAAGTACTGGAGGACTAAATGACCAGCAGGATAAGATACGTCAACCATGAAAACTGGCAAAAGTGAACGTCCTATCACTTGAGCATGGCAAACACTGCCAACAATTTCCCATGCAAAAAAGAAACAGATTATCAGCATTTCAGCATTGGTGTTGAGCATATACGAGGAAGTGTTCACACATATACACCCAGAGCAACTATACTCCATTTGCTTGTGAAGGCAACATATGGTCAAAGTGCACATTTGCGTACTTGGCAATCATTTTTTAGAAAAGGAAATCATGTTGTATGCACTCTTTGTTGAAGAGAAATATAAGAACAATTATCAGGCGATCAATCAACATTAAGAAGCTGAGCATTGAGAACAACTCACCATATGTAATACCTATCATCAGTTGCTTGTTTCTGTACTCTGCCCAACAGTTCAACCTTCACTACACCACCAATGCAAAGGACTGGACGTGGGAGCTTAAAGTGCTGTAGCGTATTTTCCTATCACGCCAAATTATGGTATTAGTAAGTTGATACATTATCCATTCAAGATGTTCATTCATTAGATTGTAACACAGCATAATGGATAACATAATACATAAATGTGTCCAGCTGTGGAGGAAAGATTACATGCTTGGGTATTTGGTACCTCACCTTTCCTAACTGTTTTGCATGCGAAACCAGTCACATACTACAATACTAGGCAGCCATGAAACCAACCTTTTCTGGAGTTATTTACCATTTTCTTTACTAAATCCATGCCCAACAAGAAACCCTGACTAGGAGTAGAACTAAAATTAAGATCTTTGTAGCACTTCTCTACAGCCTGTAACGAAAAGGAGCACTCAAGGGATCACAACCTCCCCAATCAAATATTTGATAGTGACATTACAAAATAATGCCACGAATGATCCAAATAAACTTAGCCCAAGTTTACCTATTTAGGAATCACCAAAGTGATACACTTCCATTTTTTATATTCTTCCATTGGAAGCAATTGATCTTGACAAGCAGTTTGGCAGAATAAAGTAAAGAGAGTTTATCATTCTACATGTTTGTCATTTGTAGATAGATCAGCCAGGGAAAAGGAAGCCCTCAACTCACCTGCAACATAGGGAACTCTGGTGAAGTGTAAGTCCAAACAAAATTTTCATCAGCGATTGCCATCTGGTTGTCATTCTCATTCGTGACATAGGACTCTGACCCATGAGGAAGCTTGGAATGTCCCATCCTAAATCGCACCGTCTTTGAAGAGTATATAGGATGGCCATACTGAAAGTATGCTGACAATGCGAAAAAAAAATCCTTTAAACGATGGAAACACTAACCTGACAGGGCGAACCTAAGTACCTAACAGAGAGCATCATAGATAGATGTAACGACGTAAATCAGATGGCATGTACCTTTGAACGGTTGTATTCTAATCCCATCAATTATGCATATATCAGAGCTGAGCCTGTAAGTCAAGCTCTCCGGCGCGTCAGGGTCGCCCTGCCCGCCGCTCGACCAGTATGAGGGCCGGTATTCGACCCGATCACGCGGCTCGAGCGTGTTCTCCATGCTCTCGTCCGGGAAGTTGTCGGTGCTGGATGCGCCGAAGCAGTGCAGGATGGGGATGCGGTACATGGAGGGTCTGGTCGCCACGAGGGCGCCGCTGAGGTAGGAGAATACCCGGTAATCCCTCTCGCGGCTCTTGCGCTCAGCGTCATGGCTGGATTCGGGCGTGGGCGCGGCAGGTTGCGGCGGCGGCGACGATCTGCTTACCTCAACCGTACCGGTGAAGTTGGCGGCCTCGGGGCATATCCGCAGGCACAGGCTCTTGCTGAGGTCGTTGTCAACCACTGCATAAGAAATTTACCAGGAGTCGAACTCAGCCACACCCATGACCCATCGTAGCAGGGGAGATCTTTCGAGGGGAAAAAACACAGGGCTGCATGCGCTGATGCGCGCACACGGAGGAGGAGGCCATGGGGGGCCGAGCGTACCGAATCGGCGCCAGGAGCGGGAGACGGCGGCGGCGCGGACGAGGTCGGCGGGGTCGTCGAGGCGGCGGAAGACGCAGGCGGACGTGTCGGGGCCCACCCACTCGAGGAAGTCCCAGCCGCAGCAGTCGACCTCCATCTCCACGGATGGCAGAGCAAAAGCTTCCTTCGGTTTTGGGGTGAGGGACAGCGGGACTGCGGGGGGGGGGAGGGGAGGCGAAGGCGATGGCGACGGCGAGTTGGGGGCTTGAGGCCTTGAGGGCCCTTTTCCTTTGCGTTTCGGCTTTGTTTGTGTGCGCCGGTTGCGTGCTTGTGTTTGTGGTGGTTCCGGGTGCCGGTCACGGGAGGGGCCCCGCGCCTGCCGCTGCGGAGGCGGAGCGGTGGGAAACCTGTGGGCTTGTGGCCGCCAACGCCAAGCGGTTCTGCTTGGGCCGCACCCTGCGCCTGCTTGTGTGGTGTTGTCTCCGACCGCCACGTTTTAGGCCGTCTGCTTCGGAGTGCCGCCCTGCGCACTTGGCGTGCTGGGCCGACCGGCGCGCAGAGCTGCTGCCCGCGGGCCGTGGGGAGCGTGACTGTTACAGTGGTCTGGACTTTGGACTGCAAGATGGGTTCAAAGATTATAAATTTTGAATTTTATATACCATGGTTTAACGTTTACATTGTTTGCATCCTCCTATGATAAATTGGTCCCTCTAAATCTGAGAAATTTTATGGTATAAAAAATAATATGAACCATCTATTCCTCTCGATCTAACCGTTCAGGTTGATTTTGTTTTTTAATACAGTCATGGTAGTATTACAATTATAGGACAGCTAGAGGCTAAATCTGAATTATACTACTAGAGTATTATATTTGCCAATATGTACCTAAAAGAGCTCTTAAATTTTGGACAAGCTCTTCCATGGAATTTTATGGGCTGAATGATGTATAACTAGTTTCACGGGAAGGTGTGGATTAGATTAATCAGGCCATTCGACGGTTTGTATGTACAGTTTTAAAACCTGAAAAAATTCCTCTAATTGCCGACCGAACATGCTCATTTCATGCTTTCTCCGGAGACCGGAGATGCTTTTCTTGAACCACGGGAGAAAAGGAACGAGAGAAAGGAAAGGAGGGAAAGGGCTAGACGGATCCAGAGGAGGTTGGGCAAAATGCCCTGCGGTAATACATGATCATATATGGGATATGGCGGTAACCTTTATGTTGATCATGCCATCAGCTTTTCAAGACATCCTGACCGAACACGACATTTCATTCAGCCAATAACACCCTTACCAGGTTATGTGAAAGGTCAGACCCAATGAAAATACCAAGAACCTTTGCGAGACGGTATATAGAGTGTATTTGGATCATAGCCCTCAGCTGCTTTGCCAAAATTTGGTCATGCCTTTACTATTTGGCTTCTGTTTAGATTGTAGCCAACGATTGGCGCGCCCTCAAAAAATTGGCGAACCATTGCATTTGTACGCAGCTAGCAGCGAGGGCGTCGGCGCAGAATTTGGGCGCCAATGAATTGGCAGCTTGGCGCAGTGGCAGATGACTACGCATCTTAGCAGCAATCGCTGCGGAAGCACTTGCGCGGGCCAGCGGCAGTCTCATGAGTTGATCCATTAGCTAGCTAATTGTACAGTACTCCCTTCGTTCAAGAATATAAGGCGTATTTTGATTTGAAAAGTCTTTAAATGTAGACTTTAACTGTAAGTTTCTCTTATTATATATTGTCAATTGCTATAAAGTAATAATGTATTGAAAGCTATTCAAATACAAATCTATTAATACAACTTTTGTACACTAAAGATTAATGTAATTTGACTAATTGTTGGTCAAAACTTACAAAGCTTGACTTTTTTAATCAAAATAGGTCTTATATTCTTGAACGGAAGGAGTACCTTTCAAATGAATTTATCTTCTAATTTTTATATATATTTCATACAGTATCCAAATTGCATGGAACAAATTTTATAAATCGTATAAAATCCCAATCCACCTTTTTTATAATTTATAATTTATATGTACTTTTATGATTTATCGGATAATTTTGGCTTTTTTTAATTTTTTAATTCATGTTTGGATTTTTATCTTTTAGTTTTTATTATGTTTTAAAATTTTAAATTTAACTTTTTGGTACCATATTTGAATTTATATAATTTTTATTTAACTATAGGAGCAATTGGCACATTCAATTAGCTCCAATCAAAACATACCACCGATCTGACCAAAATTTGACAACCCTCAATTAGCTTCAATCTAAACAACTCATTTTTGTCAACGAGTTGGTTATGCCTTCGATTGGTCATGACTAATTCATTGACATGGCCAATAAGGGTCGCAAATCAAACGCACCCATAATAACATCCTTTTCAATATTACGCAGTGAAAAAATTACATGGACTGGGCTACATTGTTAATGTAAGAAAAACTAAGAAGATATTTATCGAGCCGTAGAGGTGAATGAGCTCAGTTCCCCAGCGCCATGAGCCCATGACCACCATCGGAAAGAGCAAAACAAAGCTCCCTGGCGGCGCCAAACGGAAATTTCACTCGACAATTATATACACATTTCTTCGTACCATACAATAAGCCTAATTTAAAAATGGAAGGCCACCACCTATATTTGTCTACAACTCGACCACCATCGGAAAGAGCAAAACAAAGCTCCCTGGCGGCGCCATACAGAAATTTCAGTCGACAATTATATACACATTTCTTCGTACCATACAATAAGCCTAATTTAAAAATGGAAGGCCACCACCTATATTTGTCTACAACTCGAGTGTAAAGTAACTCAATCAAGTGTCCAAGCTCACTTCTGAACCCTAACTACCATTTCTTGCTTAAAGCCCTTGGGATATATCAGTACCGAGTCGACGCATAGACCACCTTTCGTATGAGTGCAGTCAATTTGGGCCAGGGAGAACTTCAGCTTGATTGGTTGTTCAGGCTTTGATGCAACGAAATCTCCTACATGGTACAGAATCCAACTTCCAGGCTCGTCTAAGTAGCATTGGGACAAGGCGTGTTGGCAGTCTGATGTAGAAAGCTGGAAGCGCACGGGCTTCTTGTCCCAACCATGGATGTGCTCGGAGCTGCAAACACGGCGGCCAAAACGCTTGAAGGCCTTCCCAAGATGAAGCCTGAAATACAGGCTGTAGGTCCCAGCAGGGAAGCAGAAGTCAATTTCTCCAACCACCTCAAACCACCAGATTTGCTGGAGATATGCAACTGAGTGAAATCTGGAGCAAGCAGACAGCATATGGTTCAGCTTATCTTCACCATATGGTGTAAACTATACGAAGCAATGTCTGCTCGAAGTTAAAGAGTGTAATTGCTCAAAGATATTGAATTTCATTCGATTACATTTGCAGCAGGCGTTGGCATTTGACTGTCAATTGGCAGCTACCTTTCATTTTGACAATAATTTGATCCAGTAAACATGTCACATGGCTCTCAGAAATGTACCACCTTGGGTAAACACGACATAAAGCTCCCTCCACAAATGATGCATGTATGCGAAAGAACACGTTGTGTAAAGGAAAGGCTCGCTCAAGCAAGTCGGTTGATGAAGGTAACTTCCAATGACAGGACAATTGATGAAATCATTCAATGTAAGAAAAAGAACCACTGCTTCAAACACTGAAGTTTCCAAGTTTTATGCATGTTGCCTAGGTGCTAGTTTTTTTAATGCAAAGGGCAGGAGTTCTGTCATTCCATTCAAGAAGTTGCCTAGGTGTCATGACTGATATTATTCTTTAACTGGTTGGATGTTATTGCTAAAAAAACTGGTTGGGTATGATCATATACCTAAGGTACTAAGAAGTTTCCTGTAACAAGAAAAAAAACATGTGAATCACAACATCTAGTATGTGTCACAGATAATTCCAAGCTAAGATGAATTCCTCCATGTAATATCTGACCAAGCAATAAACAACGGAACTAAGGCCCTGTTTGGCACAGCTCTAGCTCCACCAAATTGGTGGAGTTGGTGGAGCACCCTATTCCTAACTCCAGAAATTCATGGAGCTGGAGTTGTGGATAAATTGAGGATGCTTAAGTGAGTCATCTTATTTATATTTTAAACTAAAAATATAAACTTAAGTCACTTTATTTTAACCTACAAACTCCAGCTCTGAGGTGGAGCTGGGAGTTGGAACTGTGCCAAACGGGTCCTAAAACTACGGAGTGATTTGGTTGCCAAATGGTACTGAATACCTAGGACTTCAAAGGGAAAAGAAGTAAAGGTTGAGATAATAATTGAAATTTCAGCTCCACACAAGGGCATGTTCTCAATGAATTATCTCCTGTCAATTTTTGCTTTCGTCCATGCTTACCTCATCAATATAGCAAGCTAGCAACCATGGCAGACCTCGTTTTGCTTTTCTTAACATTTCGATCAATATATGTTTGTTAAAAGGAGTAAAAGCCTTCACTTTCTTTTTACTTTTTTGTATTACCAACAGTAGAACTAGAAATATTTATTGCGGTATGACACCAAACAAGGAAGAAATGTCAACACCCAGAGGTGCAACCAGAACAAACAAGAAAAAATAATTCCAGCATATGTAAGAACTTGGAAAGCAAAATGTGAGTTCATAATTACCTAGATTCAGAAGTTGGCATGTAAACCCAATATCTCCTGTCATCAATACCCGTTATCACCAACGATTGAGATGACAGCGCCATGCAAACCTTGCCTTTGCTCTTCTCCAACCAGAATTCCTGCCGGACAAAACAGAGAAATACACAATTTTAAAACACATCTATAATTTATTCTCTAAATCCCTAAAAAAAATCAATTATGCCTACACAACAAACTTAACGGTGCATAGTTTACATTAGTTCATACTGACGTAGCACAACGATGAGTTTTTTTTTTTAAAAAAAGACGCACACCGTGATTTCCCTACTAGTCTATTACCGACAGTTTCATACAAGCTCTTAACGCCAAATTGCCAAATAAACCGGAAGCGCCTACCAAATCAAATTTCATCCTAGCACAAACCAGAAAAGAGAGGCAAAACATGGGTCAAAATTGACATTTTTTTTTCACGATTTAGCAAACCAACAAAACTAATCTTGCAAACATAGCCGGAAATATTGTACTAGGCTAAGAAATCTAAAATGACTAAATTAAACTTTTAGAATTCAGAAAATCCAGTAGTCTTCAAACCCTATGATTATTCCAATATACAAAGCGCTACAACAGCGGGAAGAACGCTTTCCCAAAATAAAATGGAATTCTCTCAAAAAGAGAAAAAAAATGAAATTAATCCGAAAAGAGGAAAGGAAAAAAAAAACACCTGTTTGCCGTCATCGAAAGGAACAGGTTTCGCAAGCCTCGCGTAGACGTCCTTCTTCCCCATCGTGCTCCTCTTTACTCTCCCTTCTTCCTCCTCCGCACCATCAACGAACCTCAGCAGATACTCATGGTTCTCCGGCAGCTTTGCCTCCCACACGAAGTCCGCTGCCGCGGCCCCGCGGAACGCGCGATTCAGCCGCGCGAGCCGGCATATGTCCGGTGCGTCCAGGTGGAACAGCACCTCCGCTGCGCACAGCTCCGGAAGTTCTCCCAGCCCGGCGCGCGCGGCCTTGCCGGCCTCCACCCCGGCGAGGTCCGACACGCCCGTACCCATGCTCCCTCTCGCCTCCTCCAGTCGCAACTATCTCCGTGCAAAAGGCTCTGCCTTTATTTGATTCGCGCGCACCAATGAGGAACTCGATTCTGTACCGAACCCTCGAGAAATCAATCCGTTCCCGGTTCTTGCGAATTAGCACCGAATAGCGCACCAAGAACCGCACCAACAGGAGAAAGGCTGCAACTTTTGATGCACCTTGCAGGATGAAGAAGGCATCGGATGTGAAGAACACGGTTCGGGGCAAGATTGTTGGGGAATTTGTTCGAATTCGTGCGGTTCGTGTGACAAGAACGCTAGCTTTGGAGTGGGTAGAGCAGCAGGAGAGACAAGTAGGCGAAGAGTGCGGAGAGGCAGAAGTGGGTGCTAGTGCCACTATAAATCCTTTGGAATGTTACCCGGGGAGTGGACATCCTTAAAAAAAAAACTGGACACTCGTCACCGAAACATAGGCAAAACACTATTAAAAAATAGAGATAATCGATAATATGCCTCAAAGTACTTACTTAATTAGTTAATTGATAATTTATCCTCCATTACATGCTCATCTGCTATATGCCCTAAAGTTTCTTGCCCAATTGATAAAATACCATATTTTGAAACTTTGAGCAACATTTGCCATACAACAAGTGTAAAAGGTCCTTTCTACCCCTCATATTTTGTGCTTAATTCTTCCAATGCTTTGAGATATATTAGAGCTTTTTTCATTTGTTGATGACTTTGTTATTCATACAGGTCTAGCATGCCTAACGAACAGCCAAAATGGCTTCTATCTTACATTCCAGATTACCCATTGCTGAATTTTATGCTTACTACAGCAATATATCTTCTTGTACGTGATGAAACTTGAATTCTATTTCATTCAAATTCAAATATTCAATAGAATAATCAGTAATATTCATTTCATTATTTGTACTGCAGATATCATATAGAGTATTTGAGCTCACAGGCTCCTTGAAGTCAGCTTTCACTCCTAGTAGAGATGACAAAATATGAGGGGTAGAAAGGACCTTTTACACTTGTTGTATGGCAAATTTTGCTCAAAATTTTAAAATGAGGCATTTTATCAATTGGGAAATGAACTTTGGGGCATATAGTAGATGAGCATATAATAGAGAGTAAATCATCAATTGGGCAAGTACTTTAGGGCATATCATCAATTATCCCTAAAAAATAGATGATATACTACTGAAAAATAGATAATAAACTGATGATCAAAGCATTCGAAAAACATTATGAAACATAGACCAAGTACTGATAAAACATGACAAAAAATTAATAAAATATCATGTTCCATAGTTATTTAAAGATTTTTCACTCCTTACAAGCAAATGTTTCACGAGAGAAAACATCGTGTTTTACAAAAGCAAAGCCAATATTTCACGAGAAAAAAAAAGTGCTTCACATTCATGATGTTTGCACCAGGCAAAACATAACGTTTCATATGTAACAGTGTAATGTTTCTGAGACAAAATACACAATACATCTTCTCTGTCCAACTTTCATTTAATTTCTTTTCTAAACTGAGGATACATATTCTCCAAATTCGATCACTTCCTTCTCTAAATCCGACGAAACCCACGCTACCAGTGTTGTGCTCACCGGATCTGGCTGATACAATGATACGAGCTCGTCGCCCCTATGAGCTCAGCAGTGGTGGTGGTCGTTGTAGTAGAGCAAGCACTGGTTGTGGACGGCGTTAAGGCTGCACTCCCACCACCTCGTCGGCGTCTCCGAGCTGTTCCCCTGCTGCGGCACAGCAAGCTATAGGGCTGATCGACCTCACCATCATAGGCTACAAGCCAGCGGGGCTCGCCATCGCTCAGTGAGTCGTGGAGCCTTCGTTTGGTGCGCTTGTGCGATGAGAAAAATCTGGAGAGAAGCAGATAGATAGGGACGTGGGGGCTGTCTGACGCCCGTCGGACGAGCTCCCATCCGATGGCCTCCGCTAGCTGTTGGATGGAGATCCAACGGCCATAGATCGATCTAGATGAAAACTTTATTATTTTTGCTTTAGACATGAAATAATTCTTAAAAAATCTGTAAAAATCATAAATATTAACTAATCCGTGTCAGGTTGAACATATATTTTTAGTATATATTTATATTAAAGTTTTTAGATCTAGTTTATGTTTTAGTATATTTATGAAAATAAATATTGATCATAAAAATATAAAAATAATATATGTTGAACCTGACACCGATTAGTTAATATTTATGATTTTTACAGATTTTTTAAGAATTTTTTATAGCTAAAAAAAATAACAAAGTTTTTATATACATCTATCGCCTATCCAACTGCCAGCGGAAGCCATCGGATGGAAGCTGCGTCGGACGCCTCCGCGTCAGATAGATAGTGGGAGGTCACGTGCAGCAGTGGGACCCACGGTCCAAATATCCCCGCCGTCGGATGCATGCACCGAAGTAGAATTTCCGATAAGTAATTGCTATTCTTGTAGTATACTCCATCTATCTGGCTTTGGACTACGACATGCTAGTGCTCCATTTGGACTGACAGTTCGGATTAATGGGGGCATTTCCGCATTT
The DNA here is from genome assembly GCA_036346145.1 of Olyra latifolia. Lineage (NCBI taxonomy): Eukaryota > Viridiplantae > Streptophyta > Magnoliopsida > Poales > Poaceae > Olyra > Olyra latifolia. The sequence continues at coordinate 1,270,289 of CM070525.1, read as the reverse complement.
GTGACCCAGGATAGGACCACGTGTGAGTGACTGGCTTCACGGAGGTGGACAAGACTGTAGCGTAGGTAAGGTAGACGCAGCATATGTCTGAAAAATTCTTTTGAGCAAAGATGTCTGAAAAATTCTCACTCCGTAGCATTCTCATGGGCATGGTACAGACGTACACTGGTTGTAGAGCTGTTTCTTTTTTATTATTATTTTTGACCAGATTGTGAGCTGTTTCCGTTGCTAGTAATTCGCGCTTCTCCTGCTACACGCAATAGCGTGTTCGGTGTAGTTTTTTTTAAAAAAATATATATTTGATTATATTTTTGACCTTGTCCTGTGTAGTTTTTTTAAATATTTGATTATATTTTTTAATGTTTTAATTTTTTGATATCATTTTTCAATAATTTCGAAGTCACAAAATAAACATTCTCAAATCTCGCTTTGATTATAAATTTGGGTTTCTGAGATAGCCAGTAAAAAAGGTCAAAGTTTAGCTTAGCAAATAATTATATAATTTCAACACCGCAGAACACCCTCAAACAAGACACCACCCTCAGACAAGACACATTTGTGAAAGACGACAATTTCACATCGTAGGGATTCATACAGCGCATATAGATTTTATTATAAATTTTTATAGGAATCAGTTTAGCTTTCAGGGCATGTCTAATGCTGGTCCTATTTTCTGATCCTATTTTACTATTCATGCACTATTCACCTCTTAGCCCTATTTTCTAGCCAAGTAACATTGGACCTATTACCTCAATCCCTATATTTCTCTCTTTTATATTTTACTCTCAACCCTATTTTCACTATTTATAACTCCATTTCTACACTTTTAGGGCCAGTTACAGGAAAGAAATAGACCCACCATTAGACATGCTCTCAAGAGATAAAATATTTTTGTCCTCCCAAATAGAGTATATGGTTATGCTTGGAATAGATGTAGATAAACGACTAGTTTTTGAGGGCTCTGAGGAGCTAGATTGTTTGATTTAATTGGACTTTTAGTAATTTGAGAAACCACTTTAAAACACCCGAGTGTAAGAGCGACTCCAATAGTGCAGCTAACCACTATCTATAAGAAATGTCCATATCATTTATAGATAGTAAATAGACAACACCTCCAATGCATTGGCTATGGATTGTTCTCTTCAGCTTATTTAATTATCTTATCTATCTATCTTCGAATCAAAACTCAAAACGCTTTGGCCTTTGAAGTTTCTTTTTTCTATCTCGAAACCACGTCTCATAGCTCTCATAAACAAGTCAAATGAAGGGGACTTGAGTTTCCAATGTACCTTAAAAAGCTCTTAAAAGTTTAGCTTATAAACAAATAAGAAAATAAAATAGGCTGAAGAGAACAGTCTAGCATACTCTCTAATATTGACTCATCTAACTTTTTTATTACTTTTTGAATCCGTTTTATTTTTATCTCGTAGACGAGCCTAAAAGCTCCCTAAATCCTAAATTTCATGGCCATCCGATTCTCGAGGCCATCTCAGGAAATTCTCGAAGTTGGAGATAAGACAGATAAGTCAGAGCTCATAAGCCTAAAAGAACACCCCCTAAGTCGTTTCGAGTGAGCTAAAAAGTGCCCCCACTTAAATAATGATTCCACAATTAGTTGCCTTGACCTATGCTTGCTGCAAGCTTGTAGCCTAATTGATGTAGTTACTAGATATGATAGCGCGCCCGTTGTGCGTTGTGCTGTATAGAGCTCGGTATTAGGACGGTACGGCTTAGCATGTGGGCACATATACACATTTCTATACAATATGGTGGTACTAAATAATAGGAAGCTGTAAACTTTGGATAAACGGTCTTTCACGTATGCTTAAAGATCATGTCAGTAACAACTGGGCTGAGCGTTATGGAGGTGGAGTCGAGAGAGACACGAGCATCTCGAGGGAAAAATCCACGAGTCCAGAGGGGGAAGATTGTTTCCACCGAGATATCAGGTGGAATGGGATGGGAAAATCCTCTCGGGTAGGCTTCCAAACACATGAGAAAAAAAGCCTCGTGAAAACTTTCCACGTGGGTGGGCATCCCCAGTTATGGGCTGGGACACCCACCGGGAACAGGGCTGCCAAACAAGCCCTAAATGTGAAGCTGTTAAGCTGTACAAACTGTACCATGGGCTCATAGTGTTTTCTTGAAGTGCGCCACCTGAAAAACGCCATTGTATAAGTTACGAGGTGAGCAAACTAAAATTCTGATTGTTACACCTACAACAGTGTGAAGGATACAGTTTCTGTAGTCGGCTTTTTAGCAAGGGCCAGGAACTGCTTTTCAGACGCAATATCTCATAAAAGAATTTGGTCACATTTATATCATAGGTTTAATAATTTTTTTTGTAGCCTTCTTTATGTGAAAAATGGATTGGATATATAAAACTAAAACTGAAAACCAATATATTTATCATGGATGAGCTCTTGGAAAGGTTGAATCATCCAATATCCACACATAGATGAAACATCTGTCATGGGGAAGACAGTATAGGAAGCATATATAAATTTTGTCCAAACCAATCCATGATAAATATAGCATTTTAGGGCTTACCTTGGAACATCCCACACCGAACAATTAAGTCTGGATAAGCGGCGGATGTAGCCAAGTGGATCAAGGCAGTAGACTCTGAATCCACCATGCGCGGGTTCAATTCCTGTCGTTCGCCCATCACATTATTGCAAATTTCAGAAATGCAATTTTTCATATTCCTAGTTAGCCAACATAAGCATGTGTAATAGTTGCAAGAAATAGCTCGGCGAGAATCAGGGCCAAAGGGCATGATAATAAAAAATAGTGAATGCATTTATCCACATAATTAATGTATGGTGTCCAGGCAGAGAGCAGCGCATGATTGCAGGAGGCCACCAGGGTCATGATCGTCGCAAGGAGAAGCACCATGCTAGAGAGAAAAAAGGGGAGGGGCTTCATGCTACGTGGTGGGAGGTGGCGATGTCATGGCCAGGAGATCAGGGCGGGGATAGGGAAGGATGGCAGGGAACTGTCGCCATCCTAGTTTGGCGCGCAAGGGGGGAGAACCCAGGGAGCGGTTGTGTCGGCGAGGGAGAAGGAGGTGGCGCCAGTCAGGAGGAGGAGGAAGGCGAGGGGAGGGCGGCCAGACGGCCGAGGCGGTCTTGTCGACTAGAGGAGGGACGGGCGCACCGCTTTGGTTTGGAAGCGAGGGGAGACGCGCGTGGGAAGGGGAGGAAGAGCAGTCGGCCGAACCCTAGCCCATGGGCACGGCCACGTGGTGCATGGTGAAGACTAGGGCTGGGTGGTCAGCTATGGAGTGAGGGTGCAATCAGGAAAAGCCTAAGGTGTTTTCTACAAAATTATCCGATAGACGGTAGGATGTGGTTGGACGTGGCGATCGAATGGTGCAGAAAATCCATGTGACATGGTCCCTAAACCCAGCGTGAAGCGTGGGTTGATTAGCAAAGAACTGAAGGGTTTTTTTTAAAAAACCGTTCACACTGGACGGTTGGATGCAGCTGGCCATGCAATCGGACGGCTGGAGATTTTGGGTGACGTGGCTGCTCCGGTTGAGGCCCAATGACTTGCCCCTGCAGGATGCCTCCAAACACCAACAATTTTAGTTGTATAAACGTTGGACCGATCCAGACCTACCCTAAAAGGTAGCCCTTAGGCGGCTGGGCACCGAAATCTAACGAGATCATAATTTGTGGCTTAGCCGCCTTGGTGTAAAGAAAGCAGGACCAAGAGCTTTTACTTATTTAGCTAATCCTGATGTTACCTTTCGGTCCTGGGCGCACCAATTCTAGCTTTTATATGCCACGCAACCTGAAGTGGTCACATGTTGCAAATTGAGATAGAAATTGTTGTTGCCTTGTCAAGCACCTAGCTAAGCTATTCGTATTGCATATGTATGTTAGGTTGGCTGGTCAGCGTCAACCAAACAATCACTCGCTGCTGTGATGGATTTGATTATAGTACTGTGCACCGTAAGAAAATAACCAATTACGAGTTTTATCAATACCTCGTAGATACGATACGTATATAATGTGTAAAATTCAAACATTATCTGTTCGGCTTCAGCTGAAAGCATGTTCAATTCAGTTTGATTTAAGCTTAAATCTTAAGCCTAATTGAATTGAAAACTAAACATTTTGACTTTTTTAGTACAATTTTTTTAATTATAAAGCTATCTCTAAAAGTTTTCAAAAATAAGATAAACGAAGTGGACCAACTTCAAAAAGCAGATTAAAGAACTTCTTAAAGTCGAGCTTAACATTCAGCTCAGGTAGCTTATTCATTTAGCTTAACCACTCTGAATATTTGGTTTAGAGGTCTTTGAGAAGCGTATTCGAAAAGCTGAAACATTTGTTTTAATTGTGATTTGAGAAACAACTTCAAGAGAAAATAACAATAAGATATGAGAGCTCCACAGTGCAGCCTCGAAGCACTCTCTCCTGCTTAGAGGCATGCTCTACGCACCGTGGGGCTGGTTGGTACTGCCTCGCAAGTTTAAAGGCAATCTATAAGCATTCTATGTTTGTATGGTCCCACCTATAAATCATGCTAGAGGTTAATTTGAATTTATCTTAATCATACCTGTGGACTTCACCTTAGGGGTCGCTGCATTGCATGGAGTTGTGCCAATTTGTGCATCCTAGCTTACTAATCGATCACTCTTGTCCTGCATACCTTTTCTCTCCCCCAAAGAAAATAAGGATCCATCAACTGCATGGCATTCACATATTATCGCAAAAAGTGCCTATATACTATATATGTCTACATACACATCCACCAGCTTGCAACACAAATAGTATTCTACTGCAATGGCTTGGTCATCAACGACACATCATTCTCGTTTTTTAAAAAACAAAAGCCGGGGAGCTTTTGGTCCCTACCAGATCGAAAGCAAAAGATGCCACAGAAAATACATCTTTTTTCTTCAAGCCCACACATCAGCCTCAATCTCCAGCTCCAAGTTGCGCTTTTTATCAAGGCGATGCAGATGCAAATGCAACGTCGTTTTTCGTACGCCTTTGCCTCGCGCATGCGTGGGGCCCCTCCGGCTCCGAGCGGATAAAACCGCATCAAAATATCGCCGTGCCATTGCACAGGTGCGTGGATTCGAGTCAGCACGCACTCGGTGGCGGTACACGTGGCGGCGGTGGGTGAGCAGCTGCACAGCTGGCGGGAGAGAGAAAGGAGAAATGAATAATTTGCCTGTGGTGCAAAGTGTGCTTACTGCTTAGGCATTTGATTGTGTGGTTGTAATTGAGCGCTGTTTAGAGTTGTTGGCAGCTTGGAGCCTAGCCTTGCTGCTGTTGGTACCTCGTACTTTGGTAGTTGGTAGTAGTCTGTAGTACTAGAATTCTTTTGCCATTTTACAAAGAGGTTCATGCAAAGTAACAAGAACAACACACGGTCCATAAAGAACCAAAGTGCAAACCCACAAATGCCACTAGGAACACTCTAGACGACCCAATGATGAAGCCGAGAACCGCCGCGCCCATCACCGGCCTGGCCTCTTAACTCCTCTATGCACAATCCCAAAGGGAGACAAGAAGGTAGATCAACATCAAAAGTAAGGCATTGTTTTTTGGGCGGTTGTATTTGCGTTTGCTTATAAGCTAAAAATTTGTTATTTTTGTATAAGCCAAATGCTTTGACGTTTGGTAGCCAATTTTTATAGATCTTACTATTTCTTCTCAAAACTCTCTAAACCATTTTTCTATAATTTTTTAATCCCTCGGATATTCTTATCGAGGAGCTACATATTTCCAACTTATAAACAAACGCAAACGTAACCGTCCAAAAAAACAGTGCCTAAGAGTGAGCACCAAACCTCATCACAGCCACAAAGAAGGCGGAGGAAGCCAGAAAGCCATCACCGAGCACCACCATCGTCGTCTCTGAAGCCATCAACGCTAGAATACACCCGAACAAACCCTAAATCCTCCTCCTTCTCTCATCTCCTTCGCAAAGCGAGGAGCCTGCCTTCCCTCCAAGCAACACCCGCCATAGGTTCGCTAGAGACGAATCCAACGCCGCGCGCCGAGGGTCTTATTACCACCCCTCAAGACGGAGCGGCCAGCGGAAGAGCGAGTAGGTGAACAGGCACCCCTTCGCCGGCTTCAAAATCGCCATCGGAGGAGAAACCGCGGAAGCGCTCGATCTCCTCGCCATCGCCGACGTCATCGCCGGAGGAGTAGCCGTCGAAGCGCCCGAGCTCCGCATGAGCCGCCGCCACTAGATAGGACACACTTAAACCTAACCCTAGCCTACTCCTACCTCTACCTCTATACATCTCCCAGCCTAGATCCACCTCCCCCACCCTGATGACGGCCCAAAGGCCACCGCCATCTTCTTTTTTCACCCTCCTAGTCGCCTGTAGTGGAAGGATAAGGATAAGGCTCGGTCTGGTAGCAAGGGGGTGTGGTATCTTTGTTGTGTGTGCAATCTAAACTCCAAGATTGTGTGGCTCTAGTTGGTAAGTTGCTAGTTAATCGAGAGAGCAGCTAGTGAATCTCAAGGAGTGGCTATGCGCCTGATCTGGACCGGAAATGAGAAGCAATTCCTGCAAGAGTCGAATAATCTTATATGGAAATACAGTATTCCATATATCAGGATTTCATTAGACGTTGGATAAACGCAGTTAACTACTAACCGTTGGTGGATGGTTCAACGAACCGGCGTTCAAACTGACCGAAGTTCACCAAATTCAAAATCAAACTTGAAAATTCATAACAAATTCATAAAAATACTATTAATCATTTACATCTTTTGGCTAAAACAAAATATGAAGATTCAAAATTTTCACCATTATTTCACGTGTTCCCATGTAGAGTACTAATTAAAAAATTGTGTTGAAAAAAGAAAAACTGTTCTAGACTATTTTATGACTTGTGAAATGTCCAAAATATAGCATAAACTACACCAAAAAATATCATATATATATATATCGGTACATCAGTGTCGGTTCATATAGAACCGACAGATAATTTTATCTATGCTGGTTCTTTGATAACACCAACACAAAAGCTAAAAAAAGGCGGGAGCTGAAAAAGCTGTGCGCCTTAAATGTTCAAAAGTCACATGGTGGATGAAAAAATTCATATTTCTCCACCTTATCTCTTCCCACCGCTCCTTTATCTCTTCCCGCTGCAGCTAGGTCTGGAACTTTAGCTCGTGGCTCAGGGCTCGCTCGTAGCTCGCTCGGTTTTTAGCTCAGCTCGGCTCGAGCTCGTTCCCGAACAAGCCCAGCTCGGGCCTGCTTTGTAGCTCATGTGTGTTTGCGAGCCCGAGCCGAGTCGAGGCCAGCTCGCTCGTGGCTCACTACTTATATGTTGTTGCTGCTATTGCCCTTAAATTAAGACTTGAACATTGAAAATATTGACTGATGCTAGTATTTATTTGAAAATGTCATTGACTGATTGTATATTTGTATAGCATTGTGAAGTTGTGATGAAAGTTCATTAATTGATTGTATATTTGATTGGTTGTATGGAATTATGGAAGTCCATTATTTTATCTGTGGCTGTATATGATTAAATTAGGACTTTGGCTATTGTGTACAACCTTTTGTATGGCAATAACGCAATGATCCGCTTCGACCGAACTCAAGACTCACGAGCTCACGAGCCAGCTCGCGAGCCTTCACAAGCCGAGCCGAGCTTCCCTTCCAGCTCACACGTTTTTACGAGCCGAGCCGAGCTGGCTCGTTAGGCCAAACGAGCCTGAGCCGAGCCAGGCCTAGCTCGCTCGAACTCGGCTCGTTTCCATCCCTAGCTGCAGCAATCTATATCCCTCTTCTCTTCATTGCCCTCTCTCTCCCCATTAGCTCTTTCCACCACACACCCCACGAAGCACGGCAGCCAAGCAGGAAAAAATTGCTTTTTTATCACTCTCTAAGAGTGGCCTCGCTATTTTACCACTCTTCTCTCACTGACACGTGAGACCATCTGTGTCTATGACAATGGACCAGAGTGACAAAATGGTGAAGCCCATTGTTAAGAGTGGCATATTTGCAAATCGCTCCGGGTGACCGGCCAGGCGAGGCAGCGCGAGCTCGGGCGGCCAGTCAATAGGGCGACACGGCCACATGACGGCGTGCTCGACCATGCGAGACGGTGCGGCACGATGCGGGCGCGGGCGGCCAACAAGCAGCATGGATGTGACCGGCCAAGCAAGGCGAGTGAGCTCAGATGCGATCGGCGCGGCCGCATGGTGATGCGTGCGCGAGCACGACCGGCCAGGCGAGACAGAGCAGGAGCGATCGGTCAAGCAAGAAATCTTGTGCTTCTTATCATACAGATTAATCCTATTTATTATTAAGTATGCATTAGGTGTATCTTATATTTATTTTGCACATGCATTACTTGAATAAACAACTTAAATAAAACTTGATTGGTGACAGTAATAGCCTATCTAAGACAATAGTATGTTTTATTATTTGTAGGCCATATTCATCTTAATAAGCATCTAAACTAGATTATTCTATCACTTGGAATCACTTAGGAAAGAATGTTTAGAGTAGAATTAAATTTGTAATCATATAAGAAAAATAAATACTGATAAATGACCTGATTGGAGTAATTAATATAAATGTTGGTGAGGGATTTCCCAATCGCGTTATTCGTGCTTGTTATCGATGATCGATTGTTGATTGTGAATATTACTGGCATGTGACCAGGTTATGAAGTGATATCTTTTGCTATGGACAGAAAAGGGAGAAGGGCATGCGACAATTATTATGAGTTCCCATGTGAGGAACGATATTATGAGATTGATGAAAAGTGCCCATTTATGAGATGGGGCTTTTGCTGTAAAGTTCCTGCCCGATGCGTATAAGGATACTACTCTTTTGCCACTGTGATGTAACAAAATTGCGCCCAACCATATGACCGAGAAATTGGACCTGAATGTGTTCTACACCATTATCATGAGGTTACCGTAGGAGTTAGGGACTGCAATCACTGAGCAACCCTTGCCAAGCTGTTACTTAGTAGATTCCCTTCAGGGCATTACGACTGGTACGCTTGGCCGAATGAGCAAACTCCGTGGTGATGGAGGGACCTCGCATCTACTGGGCGGAAACTAAGTTTGATGGCGTAGTGTCATGTTCTTGGTGTCTCAACCCCGCGTAAGTTGTAGTCATCGTATGGGTAAAGCTGGGCATATTCTACAGAACTGAAACAAACAATTTATCGATGGATCGTGCTTCCGGTATATGAAGCTGTGTTTACGGATTTGCATTCCTATCGCTCGTTACTTTTCTGTTGCGATTTACATTTCCTGCTACAATTGGACTAGGGGTACACCTGATTAGGTATATATTAGGAGCACAAGGGTCATAATTTAGTGACTAGTTAGATAACTAAGTGGAATGATTTTAAAGGTTAAGACATGGTCATCACGAGCCTTGGTATTAAGTAGACAGTTAAAAGTTAGAGTGAAACCTAGTTCCATCCCTAATAGTTTAACGTTCATATTAGTTAATAGCATTTTCTATATAAGGCTTGTGAGTATTTGGGATACTCACCCGCCTTTTATGCAGGCTGCCCATTCCAACAGGCAATCCTAGGTCAGGATCTCAAAGAAGATGATCTTTTGGATGGCAATTACAAAGAGGAATTCTATGGAAAGAAGATGTGACGCTTATGTCATCCTTATGCTCAGGCTTGTCTGTGGTAGTGGACTGAACTTTTATTTGTAATATAAACAAATAAAGTGTTTGTAAGCCAAAATATGTAAAATTCGGCCACCATGCCACACTTTATTATAAACTAGAAAAGATAGCGCGCAAAGCGCGCGCGTCCCGGTGATTTCGGTGGACGCAAAGTGTGTGGTTGAATTAAACCGTTTAGAGAATAGGGCCATGAAGACTAAAGACCAACAAAGCGTTACCAAAGAAATAAAATTTAAGCATATTTGAAGGCCCAAGGAAAAACCATATTATTTTCCTCCATGTCTTCATAAAAGCAGTTAAATAAATGCTGAAACACAGAACCGATAAAAAATAGCCATGCTCATGGTCATACAAAAAAAAAGAAAATTTCTTATATGATAACTATATGAAATCCATGTAGACATTGTGCGATTGTGGGAGTGTTATGCGAAGAAGCATTGGTGCCGCAACAACATAGGCCCAATAACATGGTGCTTGCTTAGAACATCTTGTCTGATTTGATATAGATGGCTGGATCCCAAAATTAATTTTGTACTCAGCATCAACAGCTCCATTTAACAAAGATAAAATGGCCAAAGTAATTCTGTAGCCTCCCATGTGGCACCAAAGTTCGCTCGCACGAAAATAATTACATAACATGTCATTGTTCATGTTGTCAGCATGTAGTTGTCAAGCTTTGGTTGCTAGAACAAATTTCCATGCAAGCCGCATCGATTGTCATCAATGTACAGCTGCAAATCCCATATTACACAATAGCCCTCTAGCTCACACGACGATGTTTTGAGGGACAATGCCTTCACTATCTTTTCCTGCAGGATAACAACACATTATGGCAAAAAGTAGTAAGAGAAATGGTCTGCATTGCATAATCAACCTCTACATATTGTGAACCAGAATCATAACACTTGCATAAGATATTGCCTTTGTCTAGCCGATCTCCGTGTCATTGTTCATCCTATTACAGGAAATATCATGTCATATAGCTTTCAACTTTTTGGTGAGGCTAATTGTAAGTACTATCACACCATAGTACTTTTGCACTATTCAAGACCCGAAGTAATTAAGTGTGACGAAATTAGATTGACAAAGAGAATTCCCACCTGACAGCAATCATTTGTCAGGTTATCATCGCCATGGAAATCATCTACGGCAGCCGTGAACTGTGTTGGATTAAATTACAAAGGAGCTATTCATGGTTGAAATATAAAGACATAGGGCAAACACGATATGTTCTTCATTTCGCATTATGATGATCATATACTATAGACATGCAAAAGGGCATTTAATATCATGACTACCTTATCTAGATAATGAATTCTCATCTTGCAAAATTTTAATATGACAATCAATGCCGCGGTGTTGGAGATAGTGTAAGTCATGGTAGGACTAAAATTTAATATGACAATAAAGCTCGGTTACAACAAAATAACAAATTCACACTATCATGATTTTCGTACTTGAACAATGAATTTTTCAACTCGCAAGCTTTGAACACCTCCTACTTGGACTTGACATGCCACCAGAGGGCCAAGACCTTATAAGGTTAGGTCATCTCAAGAGCAAATAACTGAAGTTTAATTCAGTGTTATCAAACATATATACTTTGGTTAAGAGAGTTAGGTAAGTTCTCCAGGATGCAAGTTTTCTGTCATCTCAAGAGCAAACAACCGAAGGTTAATTTACTTCACTGTTATCAAATATATGTACTTTATTCACTTTACATTCAATTTGGTTAAGAGAGTTAGGTAAGTTCCCTAGGATGCATGTTTCCATGCAACAGTCTTTTCCCCAATTTGAAGCTTGTTTTGCAATGTACCAACAACGACCTAAGTTCATAGCAAGATAAGGTATTAGCAGCATATTGCATTTGCAAACCTAGAAGAGCAGCTAGTTGGCTTTCATCTCTTAAATAATATCATATCAAAGCCTTTAGTCTATTGCTTGTACTCATCCTCAATTCCAAACCTGTGGTAATTAGTTTTCTTTTAGACTAAAATGTAGCCTTTCAGTGGAGAAATATATGTGCCAAATTACTACTGGGCTTACTACAAAAATATGTTCTGGCTGGCAAATAATACCTTGAAGAATGGTCATGATGAAAAGGTAATTCAAGAAGACTGCTCCACTTTCGGTTTCGAGCCGAGAGAGAAAACAATATTTAGTTGACAACATGATATAAAAAATCATATGATGAAAACACCACATATATTTCACTTAGAGTACAACCTGATTAGTGAGTTCAATTACAAAGTAATCTGCAGGCCACCAACCAAGAAGAATTTGGAAAAGTAGGAAATGTCAAGGAAACTCGCAAGCAAGGGACTGCACATGGAACAATGCAACACTTTAGTAGCAAACAATCAACGCCGAGAATATGAAGAAAAGGATAGGAACCTACCCTAACCATAGAACGGCACGAATCTGGAGAGGAGGAGGAAAAGAATTCTATCAGCCTGTTCACAATGTTTAAGTTAATGACAGGAAGGAAAATACTATTGAACATGTTATGCGCAAAATATATATTAGATTTCAATGCAGAGAGAGTGACCTGCAATGATATCTTACTAAGTTGATCTGGGTCTAAAGCAACATCTTGAAGGAGATACTGTTGAAGAAACAAAGTGTGTTTTGAACCAATGGTGTCAAAATGCATAGAGTGCAGTTGCAAATGAGGTAGAGAAAGTGTAAGGGCCATGAACCAAGAAAGAATTTGGAAAAGTAGGGAAATGCTGAAGGAAACTCGCAAGCAAGGGACCTGCACATGGAACAATGCAACACTTTAGTAGCAAACAATTAACACTGAAAGTATGAAGAAAAGGATAGAAACCTACCCTGACCATACAACGGCATGAATCTGGAGAGGAGGAAAAGATTTCTACCAGGGTTCACAATGTTTAAGTTAATGACAGGAAGAAAAATACTATTGAACATGTTACGTGCAAAATATATATTAAATTTCAATGTAGAGAGAGTGACCTGCAATGATATCTTACTAAGTTGATCTGGGTCTAAAGCGACATCTTGAAGGAGATACTGTTGAAGAAACAAAGTGTGTTTTGAATCAATGGTGTCAAAATGCATAGAGTGCAGTTCCAAATGAGGTAGAGAAAGTGTAAACAAATAAATGCTTACATGATACAATGGGAAGAAGTGCCTTGTATTAGTTCGAATTATCTATCAATCCTGTTATGCTTACATGATACAATGGGAAGAAGTGCCTTGTATTAGTTCGAATATCAATCCTATTAGTCCATCAAATTGGGGACGTTTGATGCAAAAGATAAAAGGGACAGCATTGCAATATTCCACTCTGTAATCATACACATCTTGGAGTTAACGACTTTATCAGTCAACAACAGTTGAAGATTCTATGGTTGCCATCGTACCAAAAAAAATGTTAGTAGCTCCTTGCACAAGAGCAGAGCTGTCTTGCACAACAGTTCAAGATTCTAATGGATGCGGGAGTTGAGTGTTAAATTAAGTTTATTAAATTTCTAATGGATGTCCGTTAGAAATTTAATAAACTTTCCCGGGGATGATTCACCGCGCTATCAGATTGAGCCGTCCTAATCCGCAAGACGAACTATGGAGCAAAGGAAAAATTTCTATCTTTGGTCGGCACCTCTGTTCCTGTCTAAAAATAGATTCTTCATGCAATTTCCTGGGAATGAATCCAACTAAACCCATCCCCAAAAAATAACCAAACCCTACTGAATCATCTAACCAAGGGCCTAAATTCACATGAGACAAAGAACCAGGAATTCCACCAGGTGGCGAGCTCGCTCGATGCAGAACCTCAAAACCGCACCAGATTTTCAGTTAGTGACTCTGGCCTTGTTCCTGAAGAAGGACTTGTTGGGTCGGATTTCGGAGGCAGCCAACCTGTGGGCGGCGTGGAGGTCGGAGACGGTGGCGAGGGCGGAGCGGAGCTCGTAGGGTAGAAGGAAGTGGGAGGACTCCGCGATGAGGCGTTCCAGGTCGTCGATGGCGGATGCAACAACGGTAGAGAGGCGGGGCATCGTCCGTGAGGAGCGGCAAGCGGAGAGGCGGACTCATGGCGAAGCTTGGCGGCGAAGCGGAGAGGAAGTCGGCGATGGGGACAAGCGGGAAGAGTCTGCGGAGGAGGTGGCGGGCTTAGAGAGGCGCCCAAGATGGGAGCACCTGACCAGTGCTGCGGTGGACACACGGCGGCGGCTTTGGTGTGGTCGGCTCGGCTTCATTTCGTCGTCTCGATGGAATCGAGGAGGTGAAGCCGGTGGCAAAGTGGGCCACCAATGAAGCGGCGCAAGGAATGGCGACGGCGGCGACGGGACGGAGGAGATGGGCCGGCAAGACGGATCCGGAGGGTGGCGACGCAGGGCGCGGATCTAGGGGGCGGCGGCGTGTCGTGAAGGCTGATTAGCCGCCGCCACGAATCAGAGGGACGGCCACGATGGTGGTGGGAGGAGGAGGCGGCAATGACGCTGGGTAGGAGGGCGGCTAGGGTTGGGGATCTGGCGAAGGCGGCGGCGTGCGGATCGGGAGCAGAGCAAACATGCGCGTGGGAGGACGGGCGTGTTTGCCGTCATGAAGAGAAGAAGGAAAGTGGGGAGGCGCCGCCGTGGGAGAGGAGAAAAAATGGGCTACTGGGGTGGGGGAGAAGCGGAATGAGGAAAGGGGAGGAGGCGCGAGCGAGGGTCCGGAGGCTAGGGTTGGCGGGAGTAGTAAGCGAGCGAAGAGAGGGACGGAGGGCGGCGCCGCACTGCAGAGAGGCGGAGGCGGCCTAGGGTTCGAGCGGAGGGAGGAGGCGGGTGGACGGCGGGTTGGGGTTCGAAAAATGCGAAGGGGCTAAACGCAAAGACGGCGCAGCGATGGCCGCTTGATCGGCTGATCGGACGATCGTCAAGATCCGAGGACGCGGTTGTGAAATGAAAAAGCCAGAGGGGTTTTTTGCATTGGCATCCGGTTGGCACGGTGGGCAGCAATCGGATGGACGGATCGGCCCGGACGGACAGATCGAACGGCTGAGGTTTTTTCGATGACGTGGACGCATGGCTATCCGGGCTGAGATCCCACTTTATATATAAGATAATAATGTACTTTTGTTATGTAAATCAACGTTGCAAGATACTTTATATGTGATAGCTAAACTCTGAACAGTTGTGCGGTGGTGGGATCCCGATATTTCGAAGCTATTTGGTTGTCTGTATGCACAGAGATTTGCATCTACAAATGCATAATCTTGCTTAAATAGGCGTATCTCTAGATGCAGCGTATGACAGCCTCGTGTGCTGCACAAGGGGCCACTGTCAGCCACAATAGCAAACCATGCATGAGGTGCCACGTGGGTATGTAAGTTTTCTTCTTTTTTTTTGTTTATATATTTTGATTAACATCTCCGATTACCGAACCGATTTTAAAAATGGGTTCCTGACATTTTTTTCGAACAAAACTAGACCACACTTGCTATATAAATTTTAAAATATTTAAATTTCAAAATACCTGCCTACTAAACACTCAACCAAACACCGCTCAGATGCAGACATCCCGTATCCCATCACTGCATTTAAGTTTAACGGCAGTTTCGTGAGAGGCGAACCAACCAGCACCTTCATGTCGCGGAAACGGTCCCCAACAGTGTGACCCCACGGCGGCGCGGGCGTGAGCATGATCTGCCAGGCGAGGCGGCATGGCCACATGACGGCGCGGCCGGCCATACGAGATGGAACGACGCGGCACGGGCGCATGACGCCCAGCGGCCCAGCACGGTGGCGCATCGCCGGTGACTAGCCCGCGACGCGACTACAAGCGGTGTGTCACGGGCGCGAGTGGCGAATCAATGGGGTCGCACGCCGCGCGGTCTAGCGACAATAGGCTTGAGGCCCAATGCGAGGTCGCGGCATGGCAGTTCCAGGATGGGCTCAAGCTTTTTTTTATTATTATTTTTTTAATATTATGAGTGTCGATTTTGAAAAACCGTTGTTGATATTTTTTTACATCTGCTGGAAAATTAGTGCCTGATAACCATTTTGTGGTAGTGATCTAAAAATTTATATTTTTTTAGGATTTTTATATTCTATATTTATGACCTGTGAAATATCCGAAATATAGTCTAGGTCATGCCAGCATTTTCTACTTTTTAAAACTATTTTTCTCTGAGTTTGTAGTATTTTTTGCCATTTTATCATGCCTTTTTTGCGTTTAGTGTATAAAGCCGAGCTATAATCACCCAAACCACCGGTTAACCCAAAAAACCGCCAGCTAACCTCTTTTCAAATTCAAATTCAAATTTGTCTGGTTTTAAAGCAGTTAACTGCTAAAACTAGAACCACACGCCTGGTTAGCGGCTTCGGGAGCAAAAACGGTCCGTGGCATATATATTGGATTTGCGATGCGAGTGTAGGTGCATTTGAGCATGTGAGAATACTAGGCCGGTGTTAGGTCATCTCCAGCAGTTGCCCCATTTGCCCCTGCCCCATCACTTTCTATCTACAGTGTCACTGTCTCAACACTATTCATTGTCCTATCACTATTCACCTTCCAATAACAATCCTAACACTATTCTCACTCTCTATATTCACTATTCACTGTCCCATAACTATTCACCTTCCTAATAGTGTGTCCCAATTTTTTAAGCTATAGTGTTGTGGTAGGGCATCTCCAGCGGTTGCCCGATGCCCCTATCTAGGGTTGCCCCATCACTGTAGCAGTGAAATTTAGGGCATACTGTTGAGGAAGTGAATAGTGATTGAGCAATGAAGGGTGAATATAGAGAGTGAGAATAATAATAAGTTGTTGTTCGGAGGTGAATAATGAATAGTGTTGAGGCAATACCCTGAAAATATAGATGAGTAGTAATAAGACAGGGATAGGTGGAGCAACCGCCGGAGATTACCCTGGCCTAGACGTTCCAAACATTTCCAGTTGTTGCACAAAGCGCCGATGACACTACTCCGATGCAAATATAGGGGTTGTTCTCTTTGGCTTATCTTCTTATCTTATCTACTTATCTTCGAATCCAAAAGTTAAATGGTTTGGCTTTTATCTCGAAACCACGTCTCAAAGCTCTGATAAACAAGTCAAATGAAGCTCACTGGACTTTTCAAGCCACCTCGGGAAGCTCTCGAAGTTCAGGTTATAAGCAAATAAGAAGACAAATAAAGGAGGCCATAGTTGGAATCTACTTAGCAGTTAGCACATGATTATTGTTGATCAATTGCAAAAGCAGTGCTAGTGCACATGCACTGTACAGGTGTTCCCAGGCCTCTGGCCATAAGGCTATCTCCAATGGTTGGACAGCTAGTGGAGGTGGTAGTGGTGCTATGTAGACGCCACGTCAGCTAGCACCTCCACTAGCTCCCAACCCTTCCAATGGTGGAGGTCGGAGAGAGGTGCTAGTATGGGACCCACACCTCACTAGCATCTCCACTAGCTCCCACCCCTCCAATGGTGAGACGGTATAGAGGCGGTAGCAGTGGGTTATAAATATTTATATGTGTTTATTATTCTTAGTTAAATCTATTTTTCATTTGTTACATAATGTGAAATATAACTAAATATTTAAATACAAATTAAATATTTTTTCAAATATTTGAGAAAAACCGTTAAAAGCCTCAGAAAATGGTGACGAAATGTTACAAGGTATGACTCGTACAAAAATGACAAAATACAGGCTGAATCTTTTCACCCGACTTTTAAAAGATCTTACTATTGTTTTTAATTCTCTCAAAACCATTTTTAATTTTAGCAGTTTTTTTTATCTTTTTAATCCTCTTCTAAATAATAGTAATAGTAATAGTAATAGTAATAGTAGTAGTAGTAGTAGTAGTAATAATAATAATAATAACTACTACTACTACTACTAGTTGCATGCTGCGCTGCTAGCAATGTATACATTCCATGCATACGTTGCATGCTAGCTCGCTGCTAGCTCTTCCAACACGAGGCGCCAAAGACGACGCGAGTTCGGTAGGTCTTGGCGCGGCGGCGATTTACATGCTCGACATCGCCGCCGCTTCCCCGCAGCAGACTTGCGCCTCTCTCCTCCAAGCTGGCTTCTCTCTCTCCTATCGCGTCGGCCTCGCGCCGCGCGTTGGAGACAGCCTAATGCGTTCTGGGTATCGAATGTGCCGTTTTTCCGTAGGGATAGTGATCGCATCAGTCATCAGTCGTCACTCGTCAGATCGGTCTCAGTCGTGCAGCCGTGCAGCTGCCGCCGCCGCCGCCAACGACCGTCGTGCTGCGTGGCGCTCATGGCTCGCATCTTATGCTCTGCTCTGTTTGCTAGCTTGTGTGTTGTCATGCTGAAGCCTATACATCATATTTTATTTTATTTTTTGAAAAATAAGCCTCCATCGCCGTACCGTCGGGCGGAACAGAAAATCCGCCCGACCAAAGGGCGGATTTTACCCATCCCGCCCCGCCGTTAGACATTGAATTTGCCCGAACGTCCTGCGGGCCCCACCAGATAGGAACCGCTCTTTGGTTCGGCGGGGTTTGGGCAGAGCAAATAATTTGCCCGTTCGACGGGCGAGATTTGGGTGGAGCAAAAATCATCCCATTCATCAAACGGGATTTGAAAAATCCACCCGTTGAATGGACGAGTTTTTCCCCATTTAACCGCGGTCGCACCTCCTCCCTCGTGCACTCACGCACGCAGAGAGACAAAGAGACGAAGGGACAACCAAGGAAGGGAGAGGGAGAAGGAGAGGGGGAGGAGGAGGAGAGAGGAAGGAGGGAGAGGGAGAAGGGGAAGAAAAGAGGAAGGAGAAGAAGAGGGGGCCGCTGCGTGCTTTGGAGGTAAATTTTTTTCTTTTGTAGTTTTGAATTAGTGAAAATATGATAGGTTAGCCATATAAAGTGACTATAGTTAGTACAATGTAATCTAGTTTAGATGTAGGTACAATTAGCATATATTGTAGACGATAGTTTATTTGATATTCGAGAAATAGAAGTAGGTTTGAGTAGCGCAATGTGTTATTTTTTCATGTTTAATAGGTGTAAGTTATTTTTAGGGTAATTTGTAGGGTATATTTGAGGTACAATAGCGTAATGAGGTAATTAATATATATGAGGAAATGAATTGTTAGCGCAGTGTTTAGCTTAGATCTGATGAAAGGAAATGTATTTTGAAATAATTCGCGTGATGTTTTTTGTTCAGGAGGAATGTCGGAGAAGTTATATTTCCAGATTTATTATGGGAAGGGGGTGATTATGTAGAGTCCAAACGGGGCAGATCTTTCTATGTTCCAGTCAGTTACACTAGGGATATCGTGGCTCTCAAAGAGGTCATTTGGTGGGTTGCAAAATTGGTTATTGCGATGTTTCAACTAAACCCACAAGAACATATGATGAAGGTCAATGTTGTGGTCAATCGTGCTAGGGAAGGATTCTTTTGGGAGTTGCATCCAATCAATTGTGCCAGAGAACTGGAGGTGCTATGTGGAGATTACAATTGAACACGGTCTCCCTCTAATGTTGTTAGCTTAGGCGGAGTTCAAACAACATGTTAAGGCAGGAGGCGAAGAGACGTGGCAGCGCACCAGTGCAAAGGGGGCAGAGGAGGCAGAGGGTGCAGAGGAGGTGGAGGTCACCGAAGAAGTGGTGAGCAAACGCAGGGGGCACATGAGGGAGAAAGTGAACACCCAACAACACATGAACCAACGGGTGTTGTGGACGAAGAAGAACAAATTAAAAAAATAGTACAATAGATGGAGGCGAAGGATGCGGAGTACGAGCAAGTCCCTAAGGAGGACATGTCAGATGATGAGATAAGCAGTGGAGACATTTCTGTGTTGGGTGAGTGAAACTCCTATAACTTTGAGGATTTAACTGTGCATTAAGATACTCACACCTTGTGGGATTACCACGAGAATGAGGTATCACAAGGAGCCATGTACCCAACTAAGGAGGCTGTCATGGATGCCGTGAAGCATTGGGCACTGTCTCTTAGGAGGAAATTCAGGGTTGACAAATCCAGTAAAAGCATGTACGATGTGAAGTGCGTGATGGCCGGATGCCTTTGGCGGGTTCATGCTTTTAAAGGAAAGTGGGTGAAATACTGGATATGTTCGATCGTGCAGAAACACGATTGTGCGTTAGAACAAGCGCATCAAAGGCATAAGAGCATAAATTCAACTTTTGTAGCAATGGTAATGTATTTACAGATAGTGCATAATATCAATTATGAGTCTCGCTTCATAATTTGAGCCATTGAGTAACAATTTTAGTACAGGATCCTGCAGCTTGGAGGGCAAAACAAAAGGCTTTGGAGAGGAGGTTCAGGACTTATGAAGCATTGTACGCGAACCTCTCCGCCTTGTTAGAGACTATAAAGAGAAGGAGTGTGGGTTCATACTATGTGAGTTCAAGGAGTGGCTTGACATTGAGATCACCCTTCAGACCAAGAGCTCCCTTGATTGTCTCATGCGGGAGAAAGAATGGAAATGCTAACACAAAGAGCGTGTGCATAAGAAGAACGTGGAGATGGCAGCGGAGCGTGATGCTGAGAGGGAGAAGAAACAAGAGAGGGCACGCCATGCCAGGGACGTGCCACCAGAAGCATGGGAGAAAGGGAAATGGCCTCAATGTACTTAGTAGATGAGGAGTGCAAATCGACAGGTTCTACTCCATGCATTTCCTTTTGGTCATATAATGTATGTTATGTGTTGTTCTGTTTATGTAAGTTTTAATTTGGAAGCCCTTAGATGCTATATGTTTAATGTGGGGACCATTTGCTATATGTTTAATTAGATACACATGTATCATCCGTAATTTCAGGAAGAGGACACTTGCGAAAGGTTGGTACCACGACAAACCCATTACCGCGCCATGGTTATCGGCCATTTTTTTGGGCAATAAATGAAAAATTCTTTACTAGTTATCAAAATACCCCTTTGGTTAGGAGAGATAGAAAACCCGCACGTTCGTTTGGCTGGATAGAAAATCTGTCGGACGAACGGGCGATATTTACCCTGCTGCCAAATCGTCCTATCCACCCTTCCATTGGGCAGGAAACATAAAAACTCCTCTTTGGTCGGCGGATTTTCTATCCCGCCCTACCGTGTAGCGATGGGTATCTATTTTTTAAATATATTAAATTAAATACTATTTATTTAATTCAGAATAAAAATAAAATAAATAAAATAAAATTCCCTGTACAGCAGGCTGTGACACCCCCCACCCATAAAGGATTTTCTATTCTAGGCCTACTATCCTGGTTAAAGTTTGGGCCTCACTTCATGGGCTGAATCAGGAATCATGGGCTCAAATCGGCAACCAGACGTAGCGCAATTTACTTATGTACCCATAACATCTGCCTAATTTTACAGGCGCTCTTCCGCTTCGCCGCTTCTCGGCTTCCGCCTCCTGCTTTTCTCACACAAGCGCTCTCTCTCTAGGGTTTTGCCCCGAACCTAGCGCCGATCCCCAACCACATGGACGTCGAGGGCGAGGTTCCGGCGGCTGCAGCGGCCGCTGTGGCAAACGGACTGGGCGACGGCGGCGGGGAGACTTCCCCGGCGCCTGTCTCCGCGGAGCAGCTGGACGTGGAGGCCTACGCCGCGCAGTATTCGGGGCGGACGCGCCTGGCGCGCCTTCTGTTCATCGCGGAGAGGTGCGGGGTGGAGGCTATGGAGATCGAGGCGCTGCGGATGGCGTACGATGAGATCAGGAAGGGCGAGGACACGATACTCCACCGCGAGGTCGCCCACAAAATCAACGGCCGCCTCGGCTCGCGCTACGCATTCGACCAGGCCTGGGTAGACACCGTCAATCGTCGCGCCGAGCAGCGCAAGGAGAAGCTCGAGAGCGAGCTCAACGGATACAGGGTGCGACCTACCTCTTATTACTTATTTTCGTGTTACTTATCTGAAATTACTTACTTTGTTGGCATTAGTTTGTGCTTATAATGTGCTGGGTTTGAGCATTTGAGGCAATGCGTAATGGCGTGGTGTTCAGGGCTTATCTGCTTTTCCAGCTTGATTTGTGTGACTACTACTCTGCTGGGCCTTATTTCTAGCTTCCATTATTCTCTAGTGTACTGGCTTACTATCTGCAAGCATAGCATTCCTATGCACGTGCATGCTTTTTCTATCCTGTCACGAATTCACGATAATAGATTAAATGCCGTGTTAGTTGCACCCCACTTTAATTGTTGCTATCTGCTCGGCGTATGTATTCAGTGCTGAATTGTAAGTGTTATCCAGTCCTTTTTTTATGATACCTACATGAATTGTGCTCAGTTGCTCAGCACGTTATCCTTCGTCCTTAAGTGTTATTTAGGAAGAGCTCCTGCCCTAAATAAATTGTTACATGACGGCATGGGCTTGTGGCATGGGTTTTTGTGTTATATATTAATTTGTAAACCATAACCTTGGTTCAATGCAAAATCTAATTTTCGCATCCACATGATGTAATGTTATTTACATGCCACTCATAAAGATCAACTCAATCCTATCTACTTCTCACACTTTCACTATTTGTGGAAACCCGCCTTGTCAATATACTGCTTTTATGGTGCCTCTGTTGCTTCCACTGTTTGGGCACACCATCCCGCTGGTTCTCACTGTTATAGCCATCCATGCTGCCAGAGTCCATAACATAAGTGTATTTCTTGGATTTCAATGTGAAATCAGTAATAATACACCTTTTTGAATTACTAGGAATACTGGAATGGTTTGAAGTGTTGTCTTGCGTGAGTTTATTACTCGATTTGGGCATTTATTAGTTAAGCCAAAGCGTGCATTCACTATTTCCTTAACATGCTCCAGTATTAATGAGATACCCCAGGGCCGTGCACTTAGCCAAGAGAGTCGGGCAATGCTTGCATATCTTTACCTTCTTGGCGTTGTTAATGTGAGTGGTGAGCAGGAGTGCTCTGGGCATGCTGTCCAAACTCCCCTTCTTTGGGGCTGAGTGTAGGGATGAGGACTGTAAGCTCGCCAGAGTTTGGTCCTTTGGTGCTGGGGTGTGGCAACATCTAGTCCAATCTGGGATAGCTGTAGATTATTACTGCATCAATTATTACGACTTTGTGATTCATAAGGACAAACCTAATAGGCCTGTTTGGCAACAAATTATTTTCATGGTTTTGAGACAAAATCAGGGTTTCTGAAATTGCCATGGTTTTCAAAACCATGGGGTGTTTCATTACCCAAAAAAAACTTTGTCCCAAGTATTTGCAACTCCACTCCCAACCAAAGTTTTCACTATTTTGGCAAGCTCTTTGCCTAGTTTGATCAAGTTTGGCATCCTCAAAACCATTTAGCCAGATAGGTTATAGTTCCATTGAATACTAGAGTTAAATGGAGTTGGTTTTCTTATGTACACATTGGAAACTCTGTGTATACAAAACCATGGTTTCTCAAAACCATGCATCCAATCAGGTGTTTAAGCTCCGAGCATGAGCCTAAAACAACCATATATAGGGGGAGAGGTAGCATTGAACATAGGAAACAATATGCTGAAAATGTTTACCCTATATGGAAGTTTTTTTGCCATTTCTGTTGTATGTTTCTTTGTTTTCTCAGCTCTGGCATTTATCTTTTGAGGTAGTATGTTTGATTTGTGGCCTTGTTGGGAATAACGCTGTTCTATGGCAAGGGCATGTTTATCAAAGAATTGACGCTGTGCATTTATGTTGATTCTCTAACTGCAGACCAACCTGATCAAAGAGAGCATCAGGATGGGTTACAATGACATTGGTGATTTCTATTATGCTCATGGCCATCTTTCAGATGCCTTCAAAAGCTATATTCGGACACGTGACTATTGTACCACTTCCAAGCATATAGTTCAGATGTGTATGAATGTGATTCTGGTCAGCATTGAGTTGGGACAGTTTGCACATGTTGCCAACTATGTCAGCAAAGCAGAGCAAACCCCAGACTCTTTGGATGCTATCATCGTTGCAAAGTTGCGAGCAGCTGCTGGGTTAGCCTACTTGGCAACCAAGAAATACAAACTTGCTGCCCGTAAGGTTAGTCCTCCAGATACCATCTTCTGTTACTTTCTCCCTTATGCCTGTAAACTTTTTAAGTCAATTTGTCTGGAGATAATATTGATCATTGCAAATTAATTTTCTGTATGCTTCAAGAACCCTCGGTGACATTCAAATGATGTTTGATATGATATGATGCTAGATCTGTTCGCCTAGTTCTTCTCTTATAGGCATGTGCTATCGCTATCAGTAAATTATTGATAATCGACACTTGATTAAATGTATGGGAGAAAGATCGAGATTGCTGGCTCTAACCGTAACCCCGTTAAACAAATATCCTGATTTGTTTTGTTCTTTTACTTTTCTGTGAAACACCATGATCGTTGTAAACAAACCTGGAAGCAACCACGGTCACTTGTGTATTTAACATTCAATAGATAAGCTCAAGAACATTTCTACATTTTGCCCAGACATTGACAGGTATCTAGGATATTGTGTTGTGCTTCAACCTGAACTTAGTTACATGTGCTGAGAAGAACCATGTTATGAAGGTTGTTTCCTACTATTTGTAGTTCTGACACACTTCGCATTTTCAGAAAATGGGATGTGAAGTGTTTGATTGCTGAGTATTGTGTCGTTGCTTACTACAGAGTTTCTTTTTGCTAAAATTTTGCCTTTTTCCTGAAGTTTGTTGAGACAGGACCTGAACTAGGAAGCAACTATTCTGAAGTCATAGCTCCGCAAGATGTGGCTGTCTATGGTGCCCTTTGTGCACTTGCTTCTTTTGATCGGTCAGATCTGAAGGTTCAGCTTTTTTTCTTATCCCGTGGGATGTGTTTTTTTGGGGTACCATTGTACTCAAAATATGATTGATTATACATTTGTTACAGAGCAAAGTTATTGACAATATTAACTTCCGTAACTTTCTGGAGCTAGTGCCTGAAGTAAGGGAGCTGGTTAATGATTTTTATTCAAGGTAAGATTCTATGACGATAACTTATGTTTTATTCTTCTTTTTCCATATTTTTCAGTGTGGTTGTTCTCACTTGATCTTGTAGCATATACTGTTAGAATATAATAGGATTTGCATAGTGTATTTTCAATTTTTTTTTGTATATTATTGTAGTATGAATGGAATATACAGTTGCTTTGTGTTCTTTTTTCAATTTTGGAAACCCTGTGACAAGAAGGGAAGGATTTGTTCCAGAAACCACAAGTATTGGTGTATTGCACATTTTTTAAATATTTTTTTCCTTTTTCCTCATTCAATGTCACATATAATCAAAGAAGGAAAAAGAAATGAATTCCCAGGCTCCATAAGAGAAAAAATTCAATGCTCCCATCCGTTTTAACAGGGCCTTGGAATAGATTTCGCCAATTAATCATATAGACGGCCTTTCCTTAACAATAATACAATATGCTTGCTTTCCTTAACAGTATGCTTAGTCCCCATATTACATTCATAGCCTTTTAGTTTGTTTTCAAATATGACACTTTTAAAAACAATTAATCTGCATAAATTAAGAGCTTCTTGTGTCACACTGTGTTGGTTGCACGGTATAAATTTTGTGTTGATGTAGCACAAGGATGAATGTTTCCTTATGAATTTTATATTGTGCAGTATGATCTAGATTAATGTGGCTTTTGGCCTTTATCTCAAGGTCTATGAAAGGTTCGATTGTGTACTGAAATGAAGCATAGTACATGCTGGCTGAATTACCTATGCTAAAAATATGGATAATACTTACTTTCCATGGCAAAGTTAGGTTTCAAACCTTTTCGAGAATACATATTTGTCCATTACACTCTTGTAGATTGCTTTTTTTTTTCCTTTTCCCAACTGATGTGCGATATATGTGCTAACCATGAAAACTGTCAAACCAGTCGATATGGATCATGCTTGGAGCATCTTGAGAAGCTAAAGCCAAACCTCCTACTGGATATTCATCTGCACGAGCATGTACAGACTCTATACATGGATATTCGCCACAAAGCTATCATACAATACACACTTCCATTTATTTCTGTTGACCTTAACACGATGGCTGCTGCCTTCAATACTTCTGTGTCCATGTTGGAGAAAGAGCTGGCTGCACTGATCACCGAGAACAAAATACAGGTACTTTAAGATCTCACAGCCTTACGGGCTATCATGTTGAGAATTTCTGCTTGTTGTTTTGGAATGGTTATATCTGAAATTTTTACAGGCTCGGATAGACTCGCACAACAAGATCCTTTATGCAAGGCATGCTGACCAAAGAAATGCAACTTTCCAACGTGCCCTCCAAACTGGCAATGAATTTGAGAGGGATGTTAAGTCTATGCTTCTGAGAGCTAACCTCATCAAACATGATTACAATCAAAGGGCTGGACAAAGGAAGATGTGAACTTCTGGGCAGCGCTTTCACTGAAAAATGGCTCGCTGCTTCTCCTTTTTGGAAATATTTGTTATGGACCTTTGTATGGCCCATGGATAGGTTTGGTGATGAATCACACTGACGGCCGAGCAGTTAAGTTTGTTTAAATGCACATTTTTATGTTTGCTTTTAGATATGTTGCTGGCGTAAACGGTTATGAATATTTCAGCATTTGGAGATATGATATACCAGTCTCATGTTCATTTTGTGGCCAACCTACGAGTTAAAAATTTTAAATTCCTACAGGTGGTACACAAGATTTTCGACATTTCAACTTATTTTTGCTAGTGTTTATATGCGCACTTGTTCTGCTGCAGTCGTGCATCCACCGCTCAGGCGCTCACACGGCTGAGATGTCAACGTGCGTACGGGGTGGTTTCATGTTGATTGCATTTTTTATATGCGGTTTTGACTGCTTCATGAGATGACCTAACTCATTAATTAGAATCTGGACGTGCGTCGCGCATCGCATGCAAAAGAAATATATATATATACTAGTTGGATGTCCGTACGTTACAACGGAACCTTAAAAGAATTAATAAAATATCAAATTATTTCAGATTAATTACTATGTTTTGACGTACATATTATAAACATGAATATTGAATTAAAAGCGGCCAGCGAAACAACATGAAGAGCAAAAAGCATTTATAAACATAGCAGATGATCGTACAGAGCAATCAGTACTTTAAATGCGTAGCAATCAGTACTCTAAATGCATACTAAAACTAAGCAACGACCTTATCATTTTCACAAAAAGTGTCAAGTACTTGATATCATTTTCAGTGGGACCAAAAGTTAATAGATGATGAAAATAAATTGACAATACTCTGTTTGACCCTTTCTCCAACCATCAGACTACTATCCTTTTGCATTATACTATCGTTTTAAGGTTCAAGCAGACGATCTTATAATAAACCGATGCTTGATTCATCGTTTGCTAGCTCATGAATTAGTTTTCTCATCACCCATGAAACCAGTTTATTATTATCAGTGTATAGAAAAGTAAAAGAGTACTGAGGGATTGGTATTAGTGTAGAGAGAAGTACTAATTAGGTTCCTACGTACATTGTGGGTGCAGAGCATTTACAGCAGCTTGAAGTTATACTTTCATGACCACGGTATTCAAAGGTAAACGTTGGTAAACTAGCAAATAAACATGTTCACTGCCCTAAAATTCATGATAATTATATGACCCTAACATGTTCACTGCCCTACATTCATGATAATTATATGAAAATTCCCACCCCTTAGCACAAATAAACCAGCAAAGATAAACCAGCAAAGAAATAGCACAAATCAACTTTCACAATGATGTCCTGCTTAGTAGCAAACAGGATCATTTCAACTTAGTAGCAATAGCAATAGGAATTCGTTAAAATCTATTCCTAAAATCTATCTCAAGGAAAAAATGACCACAATTCATAACTTAGAACGGCACTTGTTAATTTCGTCGAGCATCTATTGTGCATACTTATTGAGTGACGCGAGGTAGATGGCAAAACATGGAGCAGCTGGTCCGTGCGCCGGCTAGCGGCAGAGTGGAGTCTTGCGTTGGGCGAACGTGTGGCCGCGCCAAAAGATTGAGGAGTCGGCGAAGATTGCGCCGGCGGCAGAGTGGCGAGTGGAGTCTTGACAAACGTGGCTGTTATTGCGTCTAAAAGATTGAGGGGAGACGGCGAAGATTGGGGATGAGGCGACGAAAGGTGGCGGCGGCGTGGAGGAAAGCAACCGATTTGACGGTGGAGGGGCAGAGGATGGGCACAGGGGGGCACGAATGATGGGCATAGGGGCTCGAAGTGCGGTTACGGCGGCGGCGCGGCGGAGGATTGCTGCAAGGCGAGGACTTAGGGTAGTGGCGCGACAAATGGCGGCAAGGTGCTGTCGATGATTTGCGTCGGCAATGTATTTTATGGGACGATGCGAGAGATCACAACAACGATGGTAGCACAGGGAGCCGAAATTATACAGGTTCGGGCCCTCGGGGCGAGGTAATACCCTACTCCTGTGCTCGTGGATCGTATTGGGGTGGATTCTGATGATAATTACAAGATGAGAGATTGGATGTTTAACTAGGGACCCCGTACCCCCTTTATATAGTGTAGGAGGTCGGGTTACAGATAGAAACCCTGATCTGTGTTTGGAAGATATAGATATAACCGATCCGGCTACGCCTATATCCATATATCTCGAATAGGAAACGAATTCGTGTCCTTGTAGATTATCTTCAGCCGCCGCCGTCCTCCAAGCCTGCCTTCTGGAAGGCCCAATTGACTCGGCCCAAGGAGACGGTACGTCCTGTAGTGTATCTTCGGACACCCAGGGCCCATGTTTTCCACAGTAGCCCCCGAGTGCTTCGGGATTGGGTTGTATTGATTCGGGGTTCAGCTTGCAGTCCTTCAGATGTTACCCGAGTGACGTCACTCTTCACCTGGTTGATGAAGTCTGCTTGCCGAGTAACCTGCTGATCAAACAACACAGTTGCAAAGAACTCGAGAAAATTCCCAAGTCATTAAATATGCCTGGTACCCAACCCGACGGATCGGTATGCTGGCTAATGGCTTCACGGAGAGGCATACCAGAGAAAAAGTGGATGTCACCGAGTAAGCAATGCCACCAGCGTTATCCTCCTGTTACAACTTATGTCATTCAAGCGACTTGCGAGCTCAACATTCGGTCCAACATGGGACATGCCACAACTGCGTAGGGTGTTCAGCGCCTTGATCCGACTAATGCAGATTCAAGCTAGTGATTCCCAGAGAATCGCCCGCCCCAAGTTGAGGTCCTCCTAGTGGTGTTTGCCTTAACAACAAACGATCCGGAGATGTGCCACTGAGACCCAACTAAAGAGGTAACTCTTTGACGCCTAATCCGATTATAAAATCGGACCAGCCATTGACCCCAAGAGGTACGCCAAGTGCTGGATTAATTATTCGGGGAGCACCCAGTCATAAAAAAAAAAATCGATAACTGGCATGCGGCCCAACCAGGGGCGCGCCCTTTTTTTCCAACTAGGTTCGGTCCAATCAACACTCGCACGCAGGCAACGTAAAACTTATGGCCCACGAGGAGCGTGTCTTCTAGAACCTAAGTCCGGGCCCGAATATTGCAACATTGAAACCAAAGCTTTATGCCTTCCCGCCCAGCCGGAAGCCGAAGCGTCGCCCGCTGTTCCTCGACAAACGCATGCTCATCTGCTGCCGCCACGGGTCATCCCGTCATCACTTCGCCGGAAGCTCAAGCGTCGCTT
The DNA here is from genome assembly GCA_036346145.1 of Olyra latifolia. Lineage (NCBI taxonomy): Eukaryota > Viridiplantae > Streptophyta > Magnoliopsida > Poales > Poaceae > Olyra > Olyra latifolia. The sequence goes on along the minus strand of CM070525.1, from coordinate 1,241,049 downwards.
TAAATGCAGCGCCGTGTTCTCCGAGACTTTTACATCAAATCCTGGGAACTGCTTTCATCGGGGCTACATCCCGACGCCATTATTCCCCGAAACCGGCTCGACTTCTCCGATCTCGGCTATAAAAGGAGGCCGGCGCCACAGCCGTTCCTCACCCAGTTTCTTTCCAGACTCCTCCACCTCCTCCTGCTCCAATGGCCGATGAAGAGTTGGCGGAGCTCTGGGCGAATTTTGACCTCGCGCTCGCCGAGATGGCCGAGAACGAGGCCCGCGCCCGCGACGTCGCCTCCATCGCGGTCCTGGTGGAGGTCGTCCCGGCCCTCGCCGAGGTGACCGACGTGATCGTGGAAGCTCTGGTTCGCTCCCGGCCTTGCCGAGGTGACGGAACTGATCATCCAGGCGCAGGCCTACGCCTGCCGCCACATCTTGTAAACGGCTCGCGGGCCATTAAGAAATAAAATTTATTTATTTTGAACGTGCAATGCTTCTTTTTCTCTCTTTTTATTTTACCGTGTATTAATGCAAGTTAATCGATTTTTTACGACCCGAGTAGTACGCTTCACCCAGGCAAGCTAGGTCCCTTTCACTAAGCACTCTGTCCAGCGCATCAAGTTTCTTAGCATTAGGAGTTGGCACAAAGCTCTATCTCCGATAACGCGACCCGGAAGCATGAATATAGCTAGAGAGCAGGAGTTTCATTACTCAGGATGACTATTGCTTGGGGTTCATTGTTAGCTCGAACCGAAAACAAAGTCAATTAAACTTTCAGGAACAAATGTAATGGTGGAAACTTCCCCTAATTTAGTAAGGCCCCTCAACTTATATCAGTCGGAACTCGACCAAAGAGTGAGTCAGACTCAATAAAAGAGAAAGGGTGCGCGGATGCGCACCTAATTAGGTGCAGCCCCCGACTTACTAGCTAATCAGGACCTGATTAGGGAGCAAGTCAAACTTATATAGGAGATTAGGTGCGTGATTGCGCACCTAATTAGGTGTAGCCCCGACTTACTACTTTAATTGAAGCGCAAATAAGTAGCAAGTCAGAAGCTGAATTATGCAAGCATAAAAGACAATGTAAGCGAAAAACTTATCTTTATTCGTTTGTGATCATGGTTTACAATAGCCGTCAGGTATAGAACCGACGCAATTGCTCGACATTCCATGAGTTCTCTAGGAGAACACCATCTTCTCGCCTTAATCGGTAAGCCCCCGGGCGTATCATAGAATTGACGATGTACGGTCCCTCCCATTGTGGAGAAAGCTTGTGGCCACTAGATTGATTAACTCGAAGGACCAAATCTCCAACCGAGAAAGTACGATCTCGCACATTGCGATTGTGATAGCGACGCAGGCCCTGGAGGTACTTAGCTGACCGAATTGTGGCAACGTCCCGAGCTTTTTCCAGTCGGTCAAGGTCATCAATCCGACTGTCTTCTGACTCATTTTTGTTGAACCTCTGGACTCGGGGCGATCCAAATTGCAGCTCCGTTGGAAGGACCGCCTCAGACCCATACACAAGAAAAAGGGGTGACTGCCCCGTAGCTCGACTAGGACTTGTTCGAAGCCCCCAGAGTACGGCAGGCAATTCCTTCATCCATTTTGCCGCGTATGGTTTGAGCCGATCAAAGATGCGCGCCCTGACACCTCGTAGAAGCATGCCATTTGTGCGCTCGACCTGCCCATTGCTTCGTGGGTGCGCCACTGAAGCAAAACAAATCTTTATGCCCACATCTTCGCACCAACTTTGAAACTCATCACTCTTGAACTGAGAGCCGTTGTCCGTAATGATCCGAGATGGTACGCCAAACCGACCGATGATCTCCTGAAAGAACTCGGTGGCTTTAGCCCCCGTAATCTTGGTCACTGGGTTGGCTTCAATCCATTTGGTGAACTTGTCAATGGCAACGAAGATATGTTCAAAACCACCTGGGGCCTTCTTGAAAGGTCCGATAATGTCGAGCCCCCAGACTGCAAACGGCCAGGTGATGGAGATCGTCTGTAGTTCTTGCGCCGGCACATGGATCTGCCGGGCGAAGAACTGACAACCTTCGCATTTGCGAACGATCTCCTTTAAGTCAGAGACCGCGATTGGCCAATAGAACCCTTGTCGGAAGGTTTTTCCCACCAATGTAGCGGAAGCAGCGTGATGACCGCACATGCCCGAGTGGATCTCATGTAACAGAGCGCGTCCGTCAGATTTGGGTATGCACTTTTGAAGTATATCGGAGACGCTTCGTCGGTACAAGATTCCTTCATGCACTACATAGTTGCGACACCGTCATTGGATTTGTTCGGCAGCCCCCCGGTCATCGGGAAGCTTTTCTTCTTGAAGATACTCTAGGTAAGGCTTCGTCCAATCCGAGTCGAGGGCGAGTACCTCTACCTCGAATTGTTGCTCGTCGGGTCGAGGTAGTTGCTCTTGCGGAGTGATGGAGGGGGCGTGGAGCTCCTGGACGAAGATCCCAGCCGGAACTGGCGCCCGACTAGAACCCATGTTTGCAAGTTCATCCGCCGCCTCATTATCTCGCCGCAGGATATGTATGAGTTCCAACCCATCGAACTTATCCTCCAACTTTCTGACCTCCTGACAATAGGCGGTCATATTATCATTGACACAAGACCAGTCCTTCTGCACTTGGCTCACCACAAGCTGAGAGTCTCCGCGAACCACCAATCGTTGGATACCAAGCGATACGGCGATACGGAGACCATGGATGAGTGCCTCGTACTCGGCTGCGTTGTTTGAAGCTGGAAAGTAAATCTGGAGGACGTACTTGAGTCACTCGTCTCTAGGTGATATAAGAACGATGCCAGCCCCCGCGCCCTGCCGTCGAAGAGATCCGTCGAAGTACATGTTCCAGTACTCGACTTCTTCGGCAGCAGGGAAGTCTCAGATCTCCGCCCACTCGGCGATGAAATCGGCGAGTGTTTGTGACTTAATAGATGCTGCGGCTTGAACGTGAGCTCGAAAGCCCGAGTTCCACCGACCATTTTGCAATCCTCGGTGGCTTCCGATTATGGAGAATTTCTCCAATAGGGAAGGAGGTAACCACCAAAGTGGATGTTCTTGAAAGTAGTGCTTGACCGAGAGGCGATCAAGACCGCATCTGAGAGCTTCGCACTGTGGATAACGCACCTTGGTCTCGCCCAATACTTGATGAAGTAAACCAGGCGTTGAGCCTTGTATCTGGCGTCCTTCTTCTTCCCGTTCTACTACCACCGCAAAGACTCACTACATGAGTGGTAGGCGCTATGTATAGTAGAAGTGGTTCTGTGGCGAGAGGGATGCCAAGGCAGTGGCGAGGTGAGAACGACTTGAGATCCTCAAAGGCCTTGCGCTTCGGTGTCGAGACGAACTTGTCGTCTTTGCTTTTCAACAGACTTGAAAAAGGCCGATCCGCGCTCACCGAGTCGTGAGATAAACCGACCGAGTGCAACCATGCACCCGCTGAGACGCTGGACATCCCTTATGCACGTTGGGGGTGCCATCTCCATGATGGCTTTGATCTTCTCCGGGTTAGCCTCGATTCCACGGTGAGATACCACGAATCCGAGGAGCTTCCCCGAAGGGACCCCGAAGACGCATTTCTCCGGGTTCAACTTCATGTGATACGCCGACAAGCTCTCGAATGTCTCTGATAGGTCAGTGACCAAGTCAGAGGTTACCCGAGACTTGACGATGACATCGTCGACGTATGCCTCCACGTTGCGTCCCAGCTGGTTGTGGAAGCATCGGCGAATCTGTGATACGTTGTTGCCGGCGTTCTTCAGCCCGAAAGGCATGGTGACGTAACAGAAGGCTCCGAACGGGGTGATGAACGAAGTCTTAATACAATCTTCTTCCTTTAAGCTAATCTGGTGATAACCTGAGTATGCATCCAGGAAGCTCAGGAGCTCGCAATCGGCAGTGGAGTCAACCACCTGGTCGATGCGAGGGAGTCCAAATGGGTCCTTGGGGCATGCTTTATTTAAGTCAGTATAGTCGACACACATGCGCCAAGTCCCATTCTTCTTCTGCACAAGTACCGGATTTGCCAGCCAGTCGGGGTGGAGTACCTCCCTTATAAAACCAGCGGCTAAAAGCTTGGTGATCTCCACCTTGATGGCCTCCTTCCGATTTTGTGCAAATCGGCACAGCCGTTGTTTAACCGGCTTCGCCTTGTCGTGTATTTTTAAGGAGTGCTCAATCACCTCTCTTGGGACACCCGGCATATCAGATGGTTTCCAGGCGAAGATGCCCCGGTTTTCTTGGAGGAAAATGATAAGTGTGTCCTCCAACCTCGGGTTGAGCCCTGTCCCGATCAGAGCCGTTTTGGTTGAGTCAGGCGGGTCGAGCGAAATACGCTTGACATCCTCGTCAGGCTTGATGCCCGACTTAGACGGCTTTTTGTTTGGTAGATCGCCCTCGTCGCGAAGGGTGGCGGCAGTCTGCCGGATTTTGTCCAACTCAGCTGCCACCCCTCTGGACTGAGCGAAGTCGCAGTTTTCCCTATCGAGAAGATGGGAGAACTTGACGTCTCCACGGACCGTGATCACGCCCCGCGGTCCTGGCATCTTCATAACCAAGTAGGTGTAATGTGGGACGGCCATGAATTTGGCCAAGCCCGGCCTTCCTAAGATCGCATGATATGCGGTCTTAAAATCGGCCAACTCAAAACTGAGGTTTTCTGTTCGGTAATTTTCCCGAGTCCCAAAGGTGACAGGGAGAGTGATCTTCCCGATCGGCACCGATGAGGTTCCCGGAATTATACCGTGGAACGACGCTTCCGTCTGCTGGAGCACCGTCTTTGGAATCTGCATCTCGTCCAAAGTTTTAACGAAAAGGATATTTAATCCACTCCGCCATCAACCGGGACTTCTTGTGATCGGACGCCCCGCACCACAGGATCCAGGATGAGTGGATACCTTCCCGGGCATAGGATGTGATCTGGATGATCTGAACGGTCAAATATGATCGGAATTTCAGACCACCGGAGATACCCAGGGGTCGCCGGAATAGCTGCATTGATTTCCCGATCGGTAAGCTTTTGCTTACGTTTGGATTCATATGCATCTGATCCCCCGAATATGTAGTTGAGCTCTCGCTCAGTTTCTTGGTAAGCATCGCCCTCGGGAGGGTCGTGCTTGTCATCTTGCTTGGCATCTCTCGGAGTGTCGCCGTTGTGATCCTCAGCGAACTTCTTCAAGATGTTGCAGTTCTTGGCCGCGTGCTTCCCGTTTGGGTGGAAAGGACACGGCGCCTCCATGACTTTGTTGTAGTCGGCGGGTCGAGGTGGCCTTAGCCGACCCTGCTCCGCGGCCGCTACCATCTCTTCACCCTTGCGTTTCTTATCCTTCTTGGAGGCTGACTCGGGCTTGTCCTTCTTGCCTTCTTGTCTGCTTGGGTGATCCTCCTGACGCTCGGCTAGAGCATCCGAGGCAGTAGCGTATCGGTCCGCCAAGACGAACATTTCCTTGACGTTGGTCGGAGGCTTCCGGGACATCTTCTTGATCAGGTCGGGGTCGCGAACTCCTTTCTGGAAGGCTGCGACGATGACCACCTCTGATATCTCCCGGATTGTGTTCTTCTTCTTGGTGAAACGCCGAATGAAATCCCTTAACGACTCATCTTTTTTTTGATGAATCTGATAAAGGTCCCACTGGGTTCCGGGCTTCTCATAAGTGCCTTGAAAATTGGCAACAAACTAGTCGCAAAGTTCTCCCCAGGAATCGATCGAATTCTCTGGAAGGCCTGCGAGCCAGTTCTGAGCTGGGGGGTTAACATGACGGGCAAATAATTGGCCATCACGTCGTATCCTCCACCCGCGGCCTTGATCGCCAGAGAATAAATCTGCAACCAAGCCTCGGGGTCCCGCTCTCCATCAAATTTCACAATGCCTTTAGGGTTAAACCCTTGAGCGGTTTACTGGCGAGTCGGAGGTGAATGCCTTGATCCGTCGATCGGCCCATCTGGTGAAGGAGATCGTCGGGAGATCTCGGCGTGGGAATACGATGCGATCTTCGTCTCGCTTCTGTCTTGGGGCCGATGTCGAGGCGAAGGTCGCGGCTTGCACTCCGTGAGCGTCTTGCCGCGACTTGCGTGTGTGCGATTGCGCCGAAAGTACTACTTGTAGCGATCGGCTTCTAGCCGAGTTGGCCGGTTGATTCCGAGTGCCTTGAACAGCCGCAGCCGTCACCATGGCTTTGACTTGTTCCATAATCGGCGTTGCGGGGTTGTTCTCTCCAAGTAGAGGACCAACATTGTCCAGGAGGGTCTTACAGGCAAGGAGGTTCTGTTGTGGCGTACGGAAGACCGAGTGATCTCCCATACGGATTTACAGCAGTTCCTCCCGAACTTTCCGTGCACGACCACGTAGTTGGTCGCGCAAATCTTCTGCGCCTTCGCGATTTGGTTCGGCTCCGGCCTCCCCCGTGGGGCGCCGGGCCGACCCAGAGGCTTGGCCATCCAGCACGTAGACACCACGGAAGTCGGGGATCCCATTGACACTCTCTTCCGACTCGGATTCCGAGAAGGAAAGGCTCAACTGATCCCGATTCATTGGCTCGTCGATGGGAGTGATTATAACTCCCACCTCTCGTACAGGATCTCTAAGCAAAAGAGGATCCGACTGAGTTTCGGCAGAACGGATCTGCTGGAAACTTTCAGCCGAATTGACCAGACCGAATGGTATAACCACTGGGAATTAACCGAAAGGAGTTGTCCGAGTTTTGGCTCGTAAAGCTCGTCCGGTGTGTACAAGCCGTGTTCCGCCCCTTGTCCTAGACTGGAAAAACCGGCACGTTATCCGATGGAAAACAGCGGCCGAGTTCCCAAATCCAAAGGGGGCGAACCACGATAGAGGGATCGCGACTCCTGACTGGATCTGAGAGCGATCCAAGTCAGGAATCAGATCGCGACTCGATCCTTCGTTAGCACAAGGTGCTGGTAGGGAGAGGAGTGGTTGATCCCGACCAAAACCGAAGGGAAGCCCCGCGGTAGGCCAGTCGAGATCGTCATCATCAGATCGGATTTCCTCCGGATCAGAATCCGGGGTAGAGATCCCAAAGTGGTGAGGCTCTACGAGTCGCGTCTTGTGTTCCTCGGTAGTGTGTGGACGAGCGAAGTTAAACTCCATAATAAAAGCTCTCCGAAGTCCCCGGCAATAAAGCCAAGATCTCCGAAGATGAAATCTTGGCCGGGAGCGTAGGTGAAGACGAATCCGCTAATGGAAGCTATCGAGGTCGATGTAGTTGATCGTGACGCTATCCCCTACCTGGCGCGCCAACTGTCGACGATTTGCGTCGGCAATGTATTTTATGGGGCGATGCGAGAGGTCACAACAACGATGGTAGCACAGAGGGCGAAATTATCTGAGTTCGGCCCTCGGGCGAGGTAATACCCTACTCCTGTGCTCGTGGATCGTATTGGGGTGGATTCTGATGATGATTACAAGATGAGAGATTGGATATTTAACTAGGGACCCCGTACCCCCTTTATATAGTGTAGGAGGTCGGGTTACAGATAGAAACCCTGATCTGTGTTTGAAAGATATAGATATAACCGATCCGGCTACGCCTATATCCATATATCTCGAAGAGGAAACGAATTCGTGTCCTTGTAAATTATCTTCAGCCGCGCCGTCCTCCAAGCCTGCCTTCTGGAAAGCCCAATTGACTCGGCCCAAGGAGACGGTACGTCCTGTAGTGTATCTTCGGACACCCAGGGCCCATGTTTTCCACAGGCGCGGGGTGGGATTGCGGCGAGGCACGAGGGAGGATTGCGGCGAGGCGAGGACTTACGGAGGCGGCCCGTCGAATGGCGGCGAGGCGAGGGCGAGGATCCAGGGGCGGCGGGATTGCAGCGAGTGCAGCGGACGGGATCGAGGCGGCGTGTGGAGCCGTGGAGGTATGCGCCGGTGGAGATGCGAATTAGGGCGGCTAAGCGCGATGAATGGGCTTGGATTTCCCTAGAGATAGATGGATGGGGGAGATCTTTAGTTGGTAAAACCACTACCACCACCAGCAGTAGGTGCTTTTTAATAGCAGAGATATATATATCCATCCACATGGCCAAATGAAATCTCGCATATGCTAATCAAGTCTGACGACCATACAACGGCTCTACAGGGCAACGGGCAGTTTTGAGAAAGATGAGCTGTAGCTCAATGGTTGTCTACAAGAGATATACGCGACTCGGAAGCGATCATGCCGGGACAGGTCAGAGATTCCAAACCTCAATAATTGCATTGCAAAGAATGAATCAAATGAACAAGAGATAAGAGACCCAGCGTGTCTGTCTACAGTATGAGATCATCGAGATTCGAGAGTCCTTTCTTTTTAATCTATCTACAGATAGACGAAACGGGACATATATGCAGCATCAAACTGGATGTGCCAAAAAATACAGGAAAATTCGAGCTCATGCTGGTCGCGCTCAGTTGGCACAGGTCCATCTGGAGGTGGGAACGCAGCTGAGGTAGTGGCACCAGTGGCAGCTGTCGTTGGCGTTCGCTCCGCGGAAGAGCATCGTCATACCAACCGCGAATCTGCAAAGGTTAACCCAAGCACAGCACGCAGAGAATGAGTTTTTTTCTTTGCCAACTTCACCGACAGAAAGTCGAGCGCCTAGTGGTTGAGAGTATATAAAATACGGTAGTATACACTATACAGCGTGGCTGTCAACTAGGCGCATGTTAGCTAGTAGGTTGGAGTTGGAAAAAAGGCAAACCCAAACACGTTATATTGGACGAACAAACATGGCCAGCTAGGCACTCCAGTATGATATCATCTAATCAATACAGTATGTGAGAAAAAAGAGTTTTTTTTTGTGTTTTTTGGAAATGTAACTTTTGTTCTGGCTTCTACATCTCAGACATATATAGCCTTAATATGCATCACGCCACGCTAATCCTAGTCATCGAACCGGCTTCTACATCTCAGACATATATAGCCTTAATATGCATCACGCCACGCTAATCCTAGTCATCGAACCTGGGTCGTGGCATTGTGCTGTTCAGTGAGAAAAAATAGTTAATTAGGCAGTGTGCTGTTCTATTCTGTCCTGTCTTTGCATTGTCCTACTCTGGCTCCTGCCTCCTGTCATTTAGAATCAGGGTGCGCAAGAACAGATCAATAGCGAGCTTGCGCATCAAATCTAACACTGTGTATGGAGTAACCCAGACATCTCTATGCTTCTTCTTTTCTCATCGTGAAACAACTTAGCGTTCGCGTCCTTGAAGTGGTAATACCTACTGAAACTGGTAGTATACGATGCAGTGTACCCGAGGTAAAATTATATGCACGCACATGGTAGCTGAAACTGGCAGTGCTAATTATAGTGCTTACCCGACAAGGACGAGGGCCAGCGCGATGGCCAGCAAGACCCACTGGTAGACGAGGTACTTCCTGGAGCTGCACGGGCTGCCCACCGGCAGGCTGTAGCGCTCCATCCAGCCGAAGTGCGGGCGCATCAGCAGCACGAACCCGAGCAGGAACCCCGTCAGGAAGCCGCCGATGTGCGCGAAGTTGTTGACGTGCGGGAGGATGCCGAGCGCCAGGTTCACCGCGATGACGAACAGGAGGGTCGTCACGGCCGCGGCCTGCGTCCGCAATTGGCAGAAATAGAATCACCAGCTGAGCTCTGAGATGCCTGAACTTGTCTAGTATCACTGCTTAATTGATCAGTGGAAGTACAGGTGCGTGTACCTTGTTCGTGTAGATGGTCCAGTTCGTGAGGAGCTCGGAGAGCATCGCTCCGAGGAGACCAAACAGAGCGCCGGAGGCACCGACGGAGATGTGGTTTCTGATGAACAGAGAGGAGAGCACGCTGCCGCCGAGCCCAGACAGGAGGTAGATCGCCCCAATTCGCACTGCAGATTCAGAGTTCAATCGACATGCATGTCAGTTCTTGAGCTGCAAGCTTAATGCTCCAGTCATCTATCTGCAATTAAATTAGCTGTTAATTACGGGTGAACGCTGTGCTTAATTACCGTATCCAAACTGCTGCTCGAGGCGCATGCCAATGAAGACGAGGCTGAGCATGTTGGCCACCAGGTGCAGCACACCGGCATGCAGCCAGATGCACGTAATGAGGCGCCAGCCCTGGTGCTCATGCACCACCTTGTCCCACACCAGAGCTCCCATCTTCTGCAGCCTGCAGAGGCAGACAGGATCGATCAAGTACAAGTGTCAGGCCAGTATGATCGAAGTGGTGCCCTACTTAATTATTTCTTTCCAAAGTAATCTTCGCTCTTGTGCTGTATGAATGATTTCGTTTCTGGATCTGAATTCTGAAACTGGCGAGTTCAATCAGTTCAGGCTAATAATGTTGTGGAGGGGACAGGATGAGGCTACCATTCCCCGTTCTCTCAAAAATAAAATGAAAAGGAAAGATAGCACTGAATACAGAAGGGGGGGAACAGGTTTTGCATAGAATGGAATAGTCTGCACTTTGCAGTGATACATTCATTGGAACACATTTCTACCGCTATAAAGTATGGGTAAATCGAGATGCTAAGTTGCTAACTAGCTATGAAGATAGCTAATTTTTCAGTAACAAATTAAGGTCAGTATAAAACTGATGACCGATCATTAGTCGCCTCATGATATATGAAGAAACTAATTAAACAGGACAGGTTAACACACGCACAGAGAGAGAGAGAGAGAAAGAGAGAGATAGGTAGGAATCAAGGTTGCAAGGTACTGACGTGGCGGAGGAGGGGCCGAGGAGCGGGTTCTGGCGGAGCGGCTGGAAGGAGAAGCGGTGGAGGAAGCGGGCGACACACTTGCCGTCGCGGGGGAGGGTGTGCGCGGGGCAGTTGTTGGCGTACATGACGACGACGAAGACGGTGATGTTGGCGACGACGAAGGCGGGCACGATCCACGGCACCCACTCCCGCTCCCCCTCGTGCTGCGGGTACAGCGCCGACGGCACCTTCCCGCTCTCCTCCTTCCGAGCCGCCCCGCCCTTCTCCACGTCCGAGCGCGTCGCCATTGCTACCTTTGCGACCTTCTCCTCGATCGAGCTCGCGTGGGTGGCAGAGGCGCGGGCTTCTTCTTGCTGCCGGCGGTGGAGTGAGGCGAGGACGAGGAGGCCGGCGACTCGAGAGGAATAAATACACGGCGGGCTCACGGCGCGGCGCGTTTTAATTTGTTGGAATACGGTGGCTGCTTGCCTGGACATATGGTGCACCGCACTGCAAACCGTGTGGAATGCGCTCGGCGCTTCACTAGGCACGCTGACTTGGGGAAAACCGATCCCTACAGCCAATATGTATCGTCTACATTCAGATCGCTATTTTGTTCACTCCACCGTGCATGTTCGGCTACTGCTTAGATATCAATGGTCGAGATCCAGCCAAATAGCAACATATGTATGTAGTACTCCATCCGCTAACCGATATTTGTCATCTGATATGCGTGCATTCCAAAATTTAAAATTTTAGCTTGTGTTATCTTTCTAAATTTTTTTATTGGATACACGAAAATTATATGCTTAAATTTGTCTCAAATCAAAGTGCTTCTAAAATAGTATAATTTTATTGAGTTTTTATAAATGATATGCAATGGTTATTAGTTGCAAACATTGAAGTGACAGTAGAAAATTTGTGACGATAGGGATCGGAGTAACTGCTCGTGGAATTTATTTTTTATGTGGATCTAAATGATGTTGATTGGTTCACGTTGACTTCTATGGTAGTGCTGTGAATCCCAATCAATCATGGAAGGTACCTTGCTGGTTAGTGGGAGTTTCCTATTTGCTTAATGATTAGCATCAAAGATAGATAAGTCGGGGTTAGATCTCGCATATATTAACGATGATGCCAAATCTCCCCGGAAATTTCCACCACTGCCACTGGGCCACTCCACTCGGTTTCTTTAGCCTGCCTGCCAAGCGAATACAGTACTTTGGTTGGCACCGACAGCACAGGGCGGTCAGGGTGTACGCATGCAATGCATGGCAATAGCTAGCTTCCTTACTAGCTCATGGAACTTGTGGGAGAAGCTTCGGAGAAGGGCCTTGGACATGCACGCACCCCGCCCGGAAAGAGACGGGCAGTTTCTTGCCGCGGGAGGTGCGAAAGCGATAGAAACCGGCGCCAATTTGGAGCGTGGCGTGGCGTTTCCAGTCCAGGGCACCTCCTTGCTTGAAGCAATGCCCGACCATTGATTCCTTTGCTAGTTTGCTGCGTGCTTCATCCGATGGCGCCGTCCCGATCTCAACCAGAGGCCAGAACGGCCGCGCTTTGGATTATTTTCTTCGGCTTATCTTTCTATCTAATTTGCTTATCTTAAAATTAAAAAGCCAAACGCTTTGGTTTTTATTAATTGTTTTTTATTTGTCCGAAAGGCATGCCATAAAGCTATAAAAAGAAAGTCAAACAAATATTGATTAAACTTTTAAGTTACTTTGAGAAGTTTGCCAAGTATAAGTTATAACAAATAAGAAGATAGATAAATAAGATAAATCTGGTTTTTTTTTTTTTTTGGGTCTCAGGTTTGCTGGACTTTGGCGCCTTCTGTGGATATGGCCACGTTGCCGTTTGGGACGCGAGGAAGGAAGGTATACTGCCCGTGGCTGGTGCTAGCTAGTAGCTGGCCGTGGCGTACGTTCTTTCTGGTTTCGGTGTCGGTTTGGCAATTGGCACCGACGGGCATTGGGAATTTGGGATAGAGCGGCCATGCTGAGCACTGGCCACTGGCTTGCTCGCTCCTGCATGTGATTTGGAATCGGAATGATCCGCCTGCCTGCCTCTGCATACGCTGGCCACAGTGTCGTCGCGGAAAGCCTAGCGTGTTCCACAGCCGATAAAATTATCTGCTAAAACTAAAATTTAACTGTTTTTGCTAGTGGTTTTGAAAACCAGAAAAACAGACCTCCGTTCGTTTCGGCTACGACGTGTCCTGTTTTAAGCAAAGAGAGAGAATGTGAGAGCGTTGGTGACACGCCTAACGTGCCGCGAGGGCAATCGAACGAGCTGGATTCGAATATGTTTATGTTATAACTTTGAGATTTTTTTTTAAAAATAGTTTAAAAAGCCGAAACATTTAAAAAGATAATAAATAATTTAGGCAGAGATAGCTGCGCAGAATATGGTAAACGAATTTAAAAGGTCGTGTGTGATGACAGGTGAATTGACGTGGATGTCGTGGCGCCAGACTAGCGGTGTCATGCAGTTGAAATGACGAGATGCTGCCTGATCCCTATGATTGAGGCCTCCGCCGATGTTTCCGATTCTTTTGAGTACAATTATTGTGAGCACTTAGATTCAGTATTTGCGGACTGTTTGGGGGCACACAACTGGCTAACACGCCTGCATTTCACAGCTGATCGTGTCGTAAGAGCATCTCAGGCGGCACTATGTAATACTGTTTATCTGAATAGAGTGGCTGCTGGAGGAAAGAAATCTTTTAGAGTATAGTATAAAGTGTGAAGGAATTTTAGAAAAATAGATAGAGTGTGGAGTGAATAGTGTTATAGAGTGGAAGGATAGAGGGCTAGTTGGGATGCTCAGCGCGTGCGAAACGCCAAGTCTTGTTGAGCCTGGGCCGGAAGCCGGCTTTCCTGACAACCCTCGGATGGAAGAGTTGGCCCATATGCTCGCTCCAATGAGGCCGATGATTGGGCCGCAGGCTCTCGAATAGCCGAAATGCGGGATGCAGTTTGCATTTTGCAGTTCAAAATAGTGCCGATCAACTAGTATAAATAATCAAGATCTCCCATGGAATATGGTCAAGCTAGATGGTGCTCCTTGAACATATATTTTTTGAAAAAGTCTCCTTGAACGTATATGATGCTGGTGCATTTAATAGTTTTAGCTGCGTGTGTCGTCCTCTGTCTAGTGCTGCTGCCAGCTGGTGCTTTTCCTTGTCCGCGCAAACAGCCACAACCTTTACAAGTACTCGCTGGAAGCCAAGGGGTGTTCTTTTGGGCTTATCTAAAGTCTAATCTAACCTATCTCGTAACTTCGAGAATTTTTCGAGGTGGCCTCGAAAGTCGGATGGCCTTGATTTTTAGGATTTAGTGAGATTTTAGACACGCCAACGAGATTAAAAAAACAAAATCAAAAAGTAATAAAAAAGTCAGATAAGTCAATATTAGCCATGTCTTATCTGACTTATTTCGTGATTTATCTGACTAATATTGACTTATCTGACTTTTTTATTACCTTTTGAATTCTTTTTTTTATCCCGTAGACGTGTCTAAAAGCTCCTTAAATCCTAAAAATCAAGTCCATCCAACTCTCGAGGCCACCTCAGAAAATTCTCGAAGTTACGAGATAAGTCAGATTAGACTTTTAGATAAGCTCAAAAGAACACCCCTAAGCTTGTGGACGCCCTTTTGTAAGAAAAAAAAATCTATCGTACCATTTGCAGGGGGGATTGAGATGTTCTAAACATTGCATAGCGACGTCATGGCGTGGCATTTCTCAAACCTCAACAATCAAATCAAGAATGCATAGTCCAAATCAGGCGCAAAAAAGCTAAGCTGTGCTATAATGTTTAGTTGATTCGGGGTTTTACACTTTTACCTCCGATTTTGTTTGCTTTTATACTTTTGATTTGTACCGGTTTATCTTTGTGATCTTCGATCAGTAATATTTTATATACATTCATAATATCATCGATTTTAGGAAGACAAATGGTTGGATCCAACTCCCCTAAACGAGCAATATTCATCAACTTGCAATTAATTGTGGGAGAAAGCATGATACAGTGGAGCAAGTTTTACATTGTAATCCACTTAATGTATTGTTTCGTCGTGCATTGATGGGACAGATGCTACTTAATTGGTAACATTTAGTCAATCAATATCTCTACTCTTAAAAGAGCCTTATGGTGGTGGTACGTCACTTTTAAATTTTTTTGAATCCTTTCCCACCCACACAGCCCCGCCCCACTGTGCTCTCTCTCTCCACCCTAACCCTAGCAACCCACGCAGCGCCTCGGGCCTCCCGTTGCCCCCATCCTCACTCCCCTCCCCCTCTCTCTCAGCTCATCCCCACCCCCCAGGGGAAAATTGGCGGAATGCCACCCCCAAGAGGTGGCTTCATTAAAATGCCACTCTCAAGATGACGCTCTATAAAACGCCACTATTAAGGTGAACCGCTCACCATAATGCCATTTTTGGTCATTTAACCTGGTTTTTAACCCTTTTTACTAATATTGGCATAGGAAATGACACTTTTGCCCCTCGGGTCGGACCACAGTGAACCTGGTTTTTACTTTCACAGCAACAACCGAATTAGCATACAAACATTGGCTGCCTTGGTCGGTTGGTCCGACCCAACCTTAAGAATCGACCCAGCGTTCACCGTGGTCCCACCCGAGGGCAAAAGTGTCATTTCTGTGCTAATATTAGTAAAAGGGTTAAAACCTGTGTTAAATGGCCAAAATGGCATTATGGTGAGCTGTTCACCTTAATAGTGGCGCTTTATGCAGCGCCATCTTGAGAGTGATATTTTAACGGCCATCTCGGGAGTGGCATTCCGCCCCCTCCGCCCCTCCTCGCCGCCCCTCCCCTGCCCTCCTCCTCCCTGCCCCTCCCCCGCCTCCTCTCCCGCCCCCTGCCTCCCTCCTCCTCCTCCCCCGCCACCTCCTCCCGTCTTGCCCGCCTCCTCCCCCGCCCGCCTGCCTCCTCCTCCTCCTCTCCTGCCTGCCCTCGCCGCCTCCTCCCTCGAGTCCGGCGCTTTGGCAAGTCGTCTGACGCAGACCCAAGCACGCTGCCATCGGCTTCCTCAAGGAAGTTCTTGGCTCGACGCACAAGGCGCCCATCCTCCCCACCGAGCGGCCTCCCCGACTTCGATTTGGCTCGACCAAGCGCCGTCGACCGTCAGAACCAGTACCTCCACACGGCCGATTCGAGAGTCAAGCGCTTTCTAGGATTCCATGGATGTATCGGTGGCTTCTGAGTTGGGTGTTGTGCAACAAGCTACTGATTTCATTCATGAAATAACTGGGGAATTGATAATGGGAAGGATTTGCCTGATGCTTATTTGAGTGCATTGTATGACCATATTGTCAGTAATTAAATTAAACTGTGTGCTGATTCTTTAGCAGCACGAACCAATCCAATAGCATAAGTAAGCTTCTAGGCTTGGACAATATTATCATCTTATTGTCAACCAGAGACAGACAGATGACAAGTCACTAGGAGCAAATGACTTGCTCAGATTTGCCCTTCATATCACATCTGATATATATGTGCATAAATACACAAAGAGATGCCTTGACGTCCATAACCAAGTTCACAACTTCACATTCATATGTTCTGCTACTGACATGAAAAGAATGTTGATGCTATCAAAGAAGGATCCACACAAAGTGCATTGCCTCTGCGATCGTGATATCAATTGCCTATTTTCTATTGAAACACAAAGAAATTAGTTTTTTTTGCTGGGAAGCATCCTTTTCTTATTGAAATGAGATCCATGCATTTTCCTACTTAAAGAGATCAATTGCCGATTTTCTATTGAATACGCAGAGAAAACAAAGTTTTTGGTTGGGACAACAATGTGTATGAAAGTTTTTCGTTGGGACAAACATGTGTACATTCAATTGAGCAGATTTACTCTCTTTTTTTGTTGATTTTATTTGCCCTTTAGATATGCCATCATGTTTGGACAATATATCATGGTCTTTTTATTATCCAGTGGAACAAAGCAGGAGGGATGACATGGAAACAATTATTTTTCTATTTTGTGAATCCAGTTTTAAGTGCTCCAAGCTGATAAAACATAACCTCATATTCGTATTTAGACACTTTTGGCATGCTGCACAGTAATGAATAGTGCTGGGTCTGCTGGCTCCTAGCGGGGATATCTGGCTTCAAAGAAATCGCTCTATTCGGTGGGGTTCCAAAAAAGTACAGGCAAAGATGTCAATGAACAAATCATGGGCTTAAGCTGGGACATCTCTTATATGTTCTTGTGATGAAGCCTACCTGAGCATAATATGGTCTTCTAGAGCCAAAGATATCAATGAACATATCATGGATATAAACTAGAAAATACCAGGAACCACATATCCTTATATTTTCAATCAAATATGATCACTAAGCAGAATAATCTATTGTGTACATAGCATATTATACCATTCCAAAAAAAAAAATTTATGACTTCATTGCAGCACAATTTACCAATAAAAGAAGCATTCTATACAGGACTCAATAACAGATTATGCAAGATGCAATGTGGCAGGGCACAAACACAGTCATCTCTGGATAAACAGCCATGGAAAAATATGTTTGAGGTGGAAAACTTCAACTACATATGCAAGTGATATTAAAACATCTAATTTTAAAAGGACAGAGTAATCATGCAAAAATCGTGTCACTTTACTTTCACATGGTAACTCAAGATGTCCATTTACATTCTGTTTTCATCAAAGATCAGTGAAGAATTATATAAGGCAAACCTAAAAATGGTCTTTAGAGAGAATCCTTTTTCTAACTTCAAGGCATCTAAAAAATGTAAACATTGAAGAGCTGTGAGTAAGATAACTTAGAAATGACCAATGAGCCAAAGGGACAACCAGATAGTAAGCTTCACCTTTCCAATAACTCTTCTGATTCCTTCAACTTCCCCATGGTTTGAAGAGTAAAAGTTAAGAGTTCAGCTGCATTTGTAGTCTCCAGTGAATCTCATCCCTATCAAGCAATTTCAATTTTGAAAGATAAACACCAGAAAGTTTTATAGGGAATAAGCACGAATCACAATCATCAAAAAAGCTTGCCCATTAAAAGAATATGTGAAGGATAGGGTGCTGCATTGATAAAAGCACTGTGAGCCTGTGGCTTCTTTACTGTTAGTACTATTGATTATATTGCAAAGTAGTATATTATATTCCACTGCACTATCTATCTTTTGGCATTTGTTATTCTATTTTAGTGATGCTACATGAGGGCATCAAAAAGGTAGCTAAATTTTACTAAATCGCTATTGTTTAAGTTGTTGAGATTTTAATAATTTCATTCTGTGCTATATAGATGACATGGAAGCAATGTGCTACACCTGCAGGATCCTGTAGTTAGGAGACAATGTATCTAGCAAGGGTTTCCTAGAAGCATGAGAGATACCCATGGGGATTTCTATGATTGACTAATCATCCAGTAGATCTGGCCTTGTTATTCTCCACAGTTCAAGGGAGCTGTGGAAGATAATTAGTGATTATTTGCAATTCCCGGTTTCTAACAAATGTTAATAGCTTTTCTTGGGGATCATTGTGTGACCAAATCTTAATATTATGCATAAAGTTTATAAACATTCACTATTTTAAATTAAATTAGCTAATGTGTTGTCTGATTAGTTTTTCCCGTGGCAAAGCATGGGCACCCAACTAGTACCAGATAATGGTCAGTTGGAATGTCTAGTATCCAATTAAAATTGATGGAAGCTGAATATCCCTTTGAGTGCTACATCGTTGGTTGAAAGTCTAAGATATTTTAATCTGGAATTTACATATGAATGGACAGTTATCAGAACAATCAATGTACCAGAGAATGGTTTGTCGGAATCTAATTAAATTTTTATGGAAGCTGAATATCCCTTTGAAGATCAAAGTATTTCTATGATATTTAAGTAAGGGCGTTATTTTGACTAAAGATAATCTCGCTCAAAAAAACTAGACGAGGAGTCCAAAGTCTTGCTTTTGTAGTTGTGATGCAACTATCCAACACTTTTTTTTCGATTGTGAACTCGCTAAGACAGTTTGGAGATTCGTTCGAATTGCTTTGGGATTAAACTCTCCTAGGAGTGTTCATCATCTTTTTTAAGGTTGGTGTCATGATCTTAATGCTCACTCTAAGTTAATATGGGTTGTAATTGCAGCCTTACTTTGGGTTATTTAGCTTTGTCGAAATGATATTGTTTTCGATAAATGCAAAATTATTTCTTTCAGAGGTCATCTTCAAGGGAGCTCACTGGATGTGCCACTAGGCCTTACTTCAACGTGAGGATGATAGGAATGCAATTTCTACGTCATGTCACTTATTGGAGCCTGTCATATTTTTCTTTGCCAACCACGGGTAGAAATCTCATCATAGAATTGGCGTGGGTGGAGATTTCATTTTTTTGAATTGTAATAACTGAATGATATGTTCATGTGCGTTGGGCTATATACATCTAGGGCTATATACATCTATGGATGTAGGGATCGAAATATTTTCATCATCTGAAAAATATAGTTGGTTTTGTCATAGTCTAAATTAGCGGTTGGAGTTTAAACTTGAAAACAGTGCAAATGGTATGGATAGTTCTTGTCCGACCATTCACTCGAATCAATTCAGATAGCATTAAGATACTTTTTTGGATATCCGGATGTTTTTGTCGGATATTAGATATTATCCGGATGGCACATTTGGATAGTATCCGGATAGCGCCCAACTAACCAAAGTTTGGCCCAGCCCAACTGCAGCATGCTAGGACATGTTTTTTATTTTACTTTTGCTAATGCCAAGTATGAGATATTATACTATGTAGTCAACTTATTGAGTTTGTTGCTTTTTGGTTGTGAGTTGTGACATTGTATTTATTTTTGTATTGAATTTTAATTTAATTATAAAATGATTTAGTAAATACATATTTGTGTAATGTGAACATATGTACTCGTTGCATGCCCTTAAGTTTGGACGGTAATATTTGATAAACCATTATGTCAGGTGTCATGTGTCCTATAGTTTTCGGATGATATCTGCTTTTACCCTTTATCTGATAAAATATTCGTTTCTATATTGAATCCGACCTATATCTGTACTATATTTGTAACCGATACTATCTAGTATTATCTACATTCGTATTCATATATGGCACTATCCGTCTTTGATTCTGTATCTAGTACAAAAATTATGGTTACAGATACAGTTTGACTAACATCTGTCTGCATCCGATGTGATTGCACCCCTATATGGAATACACGATAAACACACACTTAGAAGAAGAAAGAATGAACATGGTACTGGTATATACTGGTATCACTTCCACGTGTAAAGGTAAAAGGCACATTTTTGTGTGGGCATCCCGATCGCATTACTACTACTATAATAGCGCATAAATAAAACGTGCTCTCTCGTGGCCACGTCGGCCAGAAAACGCTGGCCATCCGAGCGTCAGCTGAAATAAGATCCGTCCGTCCGTTCAAAAGTTATATATTACTACTACTATAATAGCGCGTAAATAAAATGCGCTCTCCCTTGGCCACGTCGGCCAGAAAACGCTAGCCGTCCGATCGTCGGCCGAAATAAGATCCGGCCGTCCGTTCAAAAGCTATATATAAAAGCAGACCTTCCGTAGCTCCTAGACGAGGCAGGAAGTTTGGTGGGCTGGTCCTCCATGCCATATCTCAGGTCACTAACCTAGGTTCGAATCCTAGTCGCCCCCCTTTTCCAGTACGTTGCCCTTTGTCTTCTTCTTTTACTTTCTTTTTTTCTTTTCTATTTTATTTTTTCTATGCTGTTTAAAAATTCCAAAAAATATAAAGTTTGCAAAAATAGAACCATGCCTGCACAAAGAAGGTCCATAAAAAGTTTGGATATTTTTAAAATTTTTTCAAATTAGAAAAAATTTCGATTTTAAACAAAAATCTCGCTCTCTTTTTTCCTCTTCTATTTTCTTTTTTCTAGGCTGTTTAAAAATTACAGGAAAAAGTTTACAAAAATGGAACCATGGCTCCACAAAGAAGACCCATAAAAGACTTGGATTTTAAAAAAATTTAAGATTAGAACAATTTTTAAATTTAATAAACGTTTTCACTCTCTTTTTTCTCTTCTATTTACTTTTTCCTAGGCTATTTAAAAATTACAAAAAAAAAGAAAACTTGTAAAAATAGAACCATTGTTGGACGAAAAAGGTCCATAGAAGTTTAAACTTTTTATATAAAAAAGGCTATTACATAGGACCGGCGCGGGTTCCGCGCATGATCCCTTCTAGTATCATCACAAAAACTATCTGCTTTGCATGTATACCACCACCATCGCTAAACAGCGAATAAACTAACAGCGTTAGGGCATGTACAGTAGTATAGACAGCTGCTGTCTATAACAGGTTGACAAGTAATTTATAGACAGCGTTATAGACAACCCATACAACGGTATAGACAGCTCATTTATGAGTAGACAACTTTTTTCCACACACAACCTATCTTGGTTCCCGTGCTAGAGCCGACTCTAGATTAAGAGACAGCTCAACTCTCTATACATCCTCTCTCATCCACATCATTTTTTATCCTACGTGGCAAGGCTTACAGACAGCTGACATGGACCATTGTACATGCTCTTATAGCTTCGTCATCGGAGAACGGTGGAGCAATGGATTGAGGTCGTGCATCATCTTTTATAAGGAAAAAATATGTCTTTCAGAAATGCATATTCCCAGACCTCAGCTAACTGTTTTTATTTACCATCTCATAAAAACCCTTTTTTTTTTCCACTTAGCCCTATTATGTATTTCAGCGATATGTTATATTGGAACTGGACAATCCTATTTTGTCAAGTACCTAACGAAAAATTCATATTTTCTTTTCATTAAGATACAAGGGCTTCTTATTCCATAAGAACAAAAACACCTTTTCATTATTTTATATGCTAGTGAATTTATTTGAAAAAGACGATGTTTCATGCTAAAAGATTCGGACCCATAACCACGAGGTCAACAATCAAATCAAGAATGCATAGTATAGTCCTAACCAGCTGCCAAAAAAAGCTGTGCTACACCGTTTTGTTGGTTCTGGGTTTTACACTTTTACCATCATTTTTGCTTGCTTATAGTTTGATTCGTACCGGTTTATCTTTGTGATCTTCGATCAATAATATTTTATACACATTCATAATATTCTCAGTTTTGTCATGGTCTAAATTAACGGTCAGAGTTTAAACTTAAGACCGAAAAGTCAACAGACACTGAACGAAAACGGATCAGGGGGCGCACGATAAACACGCACTTGGGCAGAAGAAAGAATGAACATGGTGTTGGTATATACTGGTATCACTTCTTCGTTCTGAAGGTAAAAAACACATTTTTGCGCGGGCATCCCGATCGCGCGATATCATGACAAAAACTGTCCGCCTTGCATCTATATCACCATCGCTAATCAGCGAATAAACGAACGGCCTTATAGCAAATCGATGTACCGGAACACTAGCAATAGTAGTATAATTTAGCACCATCTGCTACGTATAGTCAGCCGAAAAGGGTCCTAAGAACGGTGTCTCCTAGCCCGGGAACGGCGGAGAGGAAGTGCCCGGTTCCGGGGAGCTCGTGGTAGTTCACCCAGCTGAGCTGGCCGGCGAGGTATCTCTGCAACACCACCGGCACCAGCCCGTCCTCGTCGCCCTGCCAGATCTGCACGGGGCACGGCGGCTTCGGCAGGCTCATCGGATCGAACTCCCACTTGCCGAACATCACCGTCATGTCACGGTAGTACGACTCGTGGATGCCTTGCTGCGTCGCCAAGTCCGTCTTCTGCACATGTCAGGAAAGACACAAATGTGTTCAGGCTTCATGAATTTCGAGTCGCGACTGTGCATTGCGGCGAATTCTGGAGCGGAGACTGACCTTCTGGAACGTGCCGTCGGCCTTGGAGTTGCTGCGGATGTCGGCGTCGCGCTTGTTGGGGAGCGGGGTGGTGCCGGCCACCACGGTGGAGGTGGGCAGCCAGCTCTGCTCCATCCACCAGTGGAGGATGCCCGGCGCGTGGTGCGACACGCGCAGCGCCCACTGGTCGCCCGCCTCCTGCTTGCTGTATACCTCCGCGGCCAGATCGGCGGGGAATCCCGGCCACCAGTAGTTCACCACCGGCGCCATCATCGCCGCTCCGGCAATCCTGAACCAACTCCATTTGTCAGACGCACTCCTCGACACACACCAACCAATTGTTAGGTTTGACATGGTAAGTGGCGCTGTGTTGCTTGCTCACCTTTCGGGGATGTACTTGAGGGCGCCCCAGACGGCATGGCAGCCGAGGGAGATGCCGATCACGTAGAACTTAGGGCCTAATCCCAGTGCGTCCGCCAGTTCCTCGACGTCGAGCGCAGCGCTCTTCACGGAGCGGTTGGGGTTTGGGTCGCTCTCGCCGTATCCGGCGCGATCAAAGCCCACCATGTACACGCCCAGCTCCTCAGCAACTTCCTGAAAAGATCACAATAGGTTGTTCACGCGTTAGTATGATAGTATCTGGCACATTGCAAAGTGGTTGGGCAACGGGGTCTGGAAATTAAACATTTTTGTTAATTTACTCTCTGTTGTAATTACAACTTTGCGGGAAAAAATAATCACCAATCAGCATTAACATATCAAGAGAAAATCTTCGTTGGACGCGTTCATCATATGACATGGTCAAGTAAAAATTTTTGGTGTAGACATTTGACAAGATCAAACAACTAAACGACTCTGCAAACGTTAGGCATGGCACCAACTAATGGGAATTCAAATGAAGATGGTGGGGGTTTGCTTGGATTTAATTTTATCAAATCAAATCGTTCTATTGAAAAGTTATATCTTTGCTCGACTGGAAACTTGGGTAGAGGGTTCACACTGACTTTCCAACCACTAGATGCAGGCAGATTAGGATTTAGATCAAGAAACAATGCATATTCCAGAGACGCCTCAGGCCTGGTCATAGAACCAGCCAGATATTTGGGTGTTGCAGCCATTTTTTTAAAGAAAAAGAAACCATTTTTTAGGACAATCAAAACGAATTATGGTGGTAAGAGTTGCCGGTAGTTTTTTTTTAGAATGGAGGTACCAGCAGTTGAACAGGTAAAATTATTAAGCACAAAAATCTGGTATTGCAGTTGCAGTCCAATCCATCATCCTTGAACACTAGCTGTGAATCATCTGATTCCCTGATCATACAAATGCACATTCATGCAATCTACACTTGAAGAATAAACAGAACAAGATTCAGAACACCCAAAAACAAAGCGATAATCTTTTGTATGGTATTTCCCCATTCTATCCACTGAAAAATCCAATCCGTCGCAAGCCTACATTCTCTCTCGCGGCATCCATTAATTTCCCCAGAGGAGAAGAGAAGCCAAAGGCACCCAAGTTGCAGAGAAAGAGCCGGAAAGTCGTGGACTTAATTTACCGGCGAGGCGCGGAGGGTGTCGAGACGGGAGCCGGTGAACCCGTGGGAGAAGACGACCTTGTAGCGCGCGTCCTCCTTGCGCACCCCGGACTCCGCGTACGCCAGGTGCCGCCCGTCCCGCAGCCGCACCCTCGGCGCCGTCACGGGCGGCCCCCCAGGCGTCCCGCAGATCCGCGGCGGCGGCGGCACGGCCCGGTAGATCCAGCTGCCGAGCGCGCCCACCAGCGGGCCCATGGGAGACCACACGCGTCCTCCTCCCCTCTTGCCGCCGCAGCTCAGCACCGGTGCCTTCCACAGCATCTCCATTACCCCTACTTCTCTCGCTGCGTGTCGATTGGGCAGGAAGGAGGCTAGGAGCTAGTAGGGGGAGTTCGTCTTCCGCCTTGTTAACAACGAGACGTGCGATCCAGCTTCGGTTGCCGTGAAGTCGCCATTTTTTCCCGGGAAGATTTCTGCTCGTGCTTGGCCCGGGCACGCACGCTGGTACGACGCCGACGCGTCTTTCTTGCTCCTGGGGACGTGGCCTGCTTCCTTCCTCCGACACATGTTTGCTTCTCGTTGGTACACGGTTCTGTTTCTACGCCAATTTCGTGCCACTTCGCCCACGCGCGTGCGTGATTTTGGGTGTGTTTGGTTGCCGTACGAGCTCAGCCAGACTGTATGAATTAAGCCAGGCTGACTAGAGCCAGGCTGAGTGGATACAAAGGGGTGTTGTTTGGTTGGTTGTATGAGGTTGGACAGGCTGTGTAGAGATGTTGTTTGGTTGGCTGCACTAGAAGGGAAATTGGATGGACAAATTCAATATAGGGATGGACAAATTGAAAAAACAAATACTAGAAAAATCAATAAATTCAAAAAATAAAATCAAAAATCAAAATTTTGAAATTTTAAAAACCAAAATTTTAATCATTTGAAATTTATATGGTAAGTGTGGTCTAGTTTTGTTCGAAAAAATGTCGGGAACACAAAGATAAAATCGATTTGATGATTAAAGATACTAATCAAAAGATATTGGCAAAAATGAAAATAAAAATAGATGGAAAACAAATACTAGAAAATCAATAAATTTGAAAAAAAAAAATAAAAATTCAAAAAAATCTGAAATTTTTTTAATATCTTGTGCTTGAATCTACGGTTCTATTTTTTTTGTTTCATTGAATTTGGATGTCGTTAGAATTTTAAAAAAATTGAAAGGTTGAAAAAGTAACCACTAGTATACTAGTACTAGTCCTTACTAGCAGGCGGGACGTTGCACCAGCGCGCTGCGCGAGCCAGGCCCGCAGGACCGTTTCCCGCGGGCCTGGCTCCGCACGTTTGACCTCATGGTCAGAGCCTGGCTCGGCGGTGAAAAAGGCAACCAAACATCCGATTTGCTGCATGCGAAGATACAAGATGCGAAGATACAGCCAACCAAACGCACCCTTTGTGAACGGTAAGAGCATCTGGTGCAGGTACTCTATACTACCGTCGTTCGGGATAGAGTAGCTGGTGTAGGAAATGAATCTTTTAGAGTGTAGTATAAAGTGTGAAGGAAATTTGGAGTGTTAGAGCATCTGGAGCAGATATTCTATAATACTATAGTTCGAGATAGAGTAGCTGGTGCAGGAAAGAAATTTTAAAGTATAGTGTAAAGTGTGAAGGAAATTTAGAGTGTTAGATAGATGGAGTAGTGAATAGTATTATAGAGTAAGAGAATAGAGTAGCTGATGGAGATGCTCTTAGATAGAGGGAGTAGTAAATAGTATTATAGATTGATGAGAGCACAGAGTTGTTGATGGAGATGCTCTACGGACTATATCGGTGTTAGAGACAATGATTTGATTGATGGATTGCTTGGGAGGTGCTTGTCGTGGACGAACAGCAGTAATCTGGGTCGCAAGCAAAAAGGTTGCTGCCACCTACAATGCAGCAGGCTCTAATTTGACTTTATTTTACTATTTATCTCCTATTCATAGTCCTGATTTATTATTTACCTTACATTCTCTGACCATATTTCACTATCTCCGTATTGTTCACCTCCGGCTCTATTTTTACCCAAGTTAGACATATTTTCCCAATCCCTATATTAGTCTCTCTTATAATTTTTTTCTCAACTCTATTTTTACTATTCACAACCCATTTCAATAGTAATATGACCGGCTATAGTAAAGAAATAAACCCACCATTACACATGCTCTAATGACCTAGCCATGAGGGAGGATTTGCTTTGAGATTTTTTTTGATCTATATCACACGGATCTCAAAGCAGATCCGATGGCTTTTCATATGTACCTGTAATTTCATGTATGGGATCGATTTTCCGGTCATTCAGTTATTCGAAAATTGGGCTTATGTTAGATGTGCCTCATTTTTCATTTATTCTGTAGGCTTATCAGTTATGGTGTCATACAGATACAGGTTGGCACGATCATCTCTTGACTGCACAGACAAGATTAGTTTGGTGCCGCGCCGATATTTCCGGATCATTTTTTTTAGTAAACTCAACGACCCCAACGCTCAACTATTTATTTCAGCCGTAAGCGTGAGCCTCGCTCTGGCCTGGCACGAGCAGGTACCATTTTATTATGGCTCTTTGCAAAGAAAAGAAAACGAGTGGCCATGGATGTTTCAATTTCAATACCTAACCTTGACCGTCGTAATCTTTAACAGCACCAAAGAAGATTCCGGTGAATCCGGCCAAAGGTTTGGAGGCCAGGACAATTAACGACTGCATCACACGATGGGCGACTCATAGGCTTTCAGGCTATCTGCCATTTGGCCATTACTCCGGATAGCAACGTCTACGGACACCGACAGTACTGCAAATGGTACTATGCGTGAAGAAGATAAATTTTTGGTTGTCGCACGCAACTTTATTTATTAGCTGAGCAAGCCGCCATGCATACTCTGTATCTTTCTTTCATGTGCTGCAACAATACAGTGCCTATCTAGCAACCAACCCTGCGAAGACAAGAATCCTATGCTCTGGGATGCCAAGCACGTCTGCTGCTGATGGTTAAGAGAGACTAATCAATTACAGTAACTTGTTGCCACATTTCAGCTGTTCCTATTGACTGCAACTGCGACCTACCAGCCAAACATGAACGACTTCTTCCCAAAATTTGGCACAAGCTAGCAAGGGGTCGCATGCAGCTGATTTGGTTGCTCAAGGAAAGCGCCGCTGCACCAAACAATGGATGCCTCACAGGTTTAGCCGCCACCAAACGCACCAGCTCATACCCAACTTTTTCCTCCCGTTCAGCTAGCTTTTGGCACCGACGATCTTGATCTCTAGCCCGAGAGTTAATCTAATCTAAGGCACCACGCTGATCATGAGTAAGCAATGATTCATGCACTTGAAAACAAATCCGTCCTTGTAGATGCATATTACATAGCTTAATTTAACACGTTTGGACTGACATGTATACCGAGTAGTGGAGCTTACCGTCTGTGGTAGGAGATCATTTGATCATTCAATCAAACAAAACGAATGATCGAAATAGCTTGGGTCCGCCTTAAAATGAATGAACTTAAGCAGAAGCATTTCCAGGTAGGAATTACTCTCGACGCGACAAAAAAAAAATAGAGATGCTGCAGAGAGAGATAGAAATAGAAATAGGGAGGAGACAGTAGGACGCGAGGAAAGGATACCTGCGAGGCGCGGACGCTGTCCTCGCGGGAGCCGGTGAATCCGTGGGAGAAGACGACCTTGACGCGCGCCTTCTCCTTGGCCACGCCGCTCTCGCAGTAGGCGAGGTGGCGGCCGTCGCGCAGCCTCAGCCTGGGCGCCGTGACCGGCGGGCCGCCCTCCGTGCCGCACAGCCTCGGCGCGGGCGGCTCCACGGCGCGGGACAGCCAGCCGGCGAGCGCCACCATGCCGCCGCCGCCGCCGCCCTTCCGGTCGCCCTCCTCGTCCCACACCTGCGGCATCGACGTCACCCACATGCCGATCGACCCTTGCGTGCGCCGGTGGCTAGAGGCTCTGCTCTGGTCTCTAGCTGGCCAGCCTCCAGTGGCGTCGCGCTACTTTAATAAGCAAAGCAAGCTGGCTAGCTTGTGTGTGCGTGCGTGATGCATGGGATCATTGGGATGGGATGGGAGTTGGTGAGTGACCACTCACCTACTCCCTCTGCTTGGACGAACACGGGCTCGAATGGAATGGAATACAAGGGACAGAGTACGCGGACTCGCAAGCTAGGTAGCCTCGTGTCCTTGCCTGTGTCCTGCCGTTTGACTGGAGGAGCAGAATGAGGTCCGTCAGATATTTGGGCGCAACGCACTCACCAAGTCACTGGACATCCGCGTTTGGTGTGTCCGTGACTCCTGTGGCTCTGGCTTGAACCCGTCCATGGACTGGGTGGGTTGGTGGGTGGTACATCGCTCGAGTGCGGATACGAATAGTCACCGATCTATCGCACGGTGCGGGAGGACCAGGTGCCCACTACCACGAGGGGCAAACATGCACGCACGCGTTCAATTTCATTTTTTTGAGGGAACGGTCGATTTCATTTCATGCCACGCTGTGGCTGCTGCAAAAGAGCTCATAAAAAACAATAAAATCAAGCTCTTCTTTGGGACTGCCCTCCCCGCACAGACGCCCCGAGCCCAATCGTAGGCTGATTATAGGCTAAACCTTTTCATTTCGGCTTAAACGAGCGGTAGATTATAATATGAAAAGAATATGGATGTTTGGTAGGACATTTGGAGAGCTCAAAAAAATATAAAAAAAGTATTTTTGAGAGCTTAAAAAGAACCACTAAAAGTCTCACAAAAGTGGTTACAAAGTGTTACAACGTTTCGTCTATATAAAAATAATAAATTTTTAATTATAACTTTTAATTTTAATTTAAACCGAAAAGAACGGGGATGCAGTGGGATGCGTTTCAGCGAAAGAATTTCTTTTCTCGCCACCAACGAAATGCGCCAGTGAACTGGGCGGCCGATAGTGTCAGTGCACCAGCGGCAGCCAAAGCTTCAGAAAAAAAAAAAGGAAAAAGGAAAAAAAAAACTCCGGTCCGGTGTTTTCATTTGCGCCTGGGAATCACGGATAGATCGCACTACTACGCATGGATGATGGGTGAATTGAGCCAACGTCGTGAACATCGTGTCTGGCTAAGCCACGGTACTTTTCAAGAATTAAAGACGTGCACTTGAATGTTGGAGAGCTGCTGGTGAGCAACCGAGCAACGATATAGTTAGATATTATAGCTGTTCAAGAGTGTTAGCTCCAGGACAGAACGAACCACTGCGTGGCGTCACCTACCTCCTCCCGTTCTCCCGATCGATCATCTGTCAACCCAACCTGTGCAAGGATATAGAACCGAGCAGGTGACTGGACCAGATGAATAGGAGCCATACAGCCATTTTCTTATGGTTTTTTCTTTCATTACACATGGGTTAATCTGGAACCCAAGAAGATATCGGGTTTACTCTTTCTCACGACATGTTTCTTAAAATGGTGCATACATAACAACCCGTAACTTGTTTCGATCTACTTTGCTCTCCAAGATAAACTATGACCTAAACCACTTCCTCCTTGCGCAATAGTTTCTCCAAAACCATTATCCTCGGCTTCCTTAGCCACGAGTCCGTCACGTGTCCAACTATCTTTAGACCACTTCGACTCACACACTTTGAAGCCTTCATCGTCAATCAGTCGTGTACATGTGCCTAGACCGGTTTCGATCAACTCGCATGAACTCCTGATCACCTGGACCGTGGATCACCCATCCACGTCCTCGATCCACTTTGCTGATATCAATCCACTCCGAATCACTATGCACGGTATATGAGAAGATCATTTTTTCGAAAAAGTATATCTCAACTTGATACGCATTAGTCAAAAACATCTATGCTATGTAAAATCATTCCAAAAACACCTACACCATGTAAAATCATCACGAAATCAACCTTAAGCACATCTTAAACCAAAACATTCACTCATTCTAAGATAAAGGACCGCAAGCAACTAAGTGCTAATGCAATAGTGACACAAAGCAATTTTTATAAATTCATTCCTCACTCAAATTGAAAAGGTTCCCCAAATGGAAAAGACGTGTCTCATCCCACATACGGTCCGCAGCGAGGCTCCCATGGACCGACGCTCACTGCCAGCCGGTCCCGCTGTCCCACGGAAAAAAGAAATCAAGCAACGGCAAAAGAATTTGGTGGTATTCGACCTTGCACTTTTTTTTTTTTTGGCCCATGGTCCTTTATTTATATCTCTAACCGGCTGACTCTACCCCCTAAGAATCCGACTTTCATACAAACTCAATCCTCTAACTAATCTTATCTAAAACAAACTATATTTCAAACTTTATCTCTAAGCAATAACCTAATCAAGATTATTTCTAACAGAGATAAGAGATCTATCTATCTATCAGATGCCAATGGAGTCATCATATTAATTCTAAAATATTATATATTCCTACATTAATCTTAAAATACTACAAATTTCCACATTAATCCAAGAAAAAAGAAAAAGATCTACACCGTCGATTTTACTAGACCCAAATTATATTGGCTTAGATCTGACAAGATTAAATACGAATAATAATTCCGGGATTTTTGTGGCAATATGGATCAGATACGACAACTAATATGGATAAGTAAATAACTAACGTGTGTCAACTTGCAAGATCGAACTAATCTTTTGTGTGTGTATAGAGTAGAGCTCCGGTGCTTTGTAAAGTACATGAGACGCCGTGCTTTGCATCTAGTTTATAAAATCCGAGACTCAAATGGACGATCCGAACCATTCATCTTGATCTTCTCGTTAAAATCTCTTACATGACCAAATTTCATATTTTTTTTCTATTTGTTTTATATTTTTGAAAATCACCAATCTAATTAGTTATGAAGCGTCCAAATTTGCGGGTTTTCAAAAAAAGCAGATGCTAACAGAACCACCACATTAATCCTACAATACTAGAAATTTCCATGCTAATCCTGAAATACTAAAAATTCCCACGTTAATCCGAGGAAAAAGAAAAAGATCTATATCATCGATTTTAGTGGACCTAGGTTATAATGGCTTAGATCTAACAAGATTAATGTCGACGGTTGGGAGTGTGGGCTCCCAGGTACCGAACTTACTTGTCGAACTGGGGATCAACGGGCCCCTTTCCATAGCTACGGGGACGTTCGAGAGGCGAACTCGATCAGGCAACCAGAGGAAGACAAAGATTTTTACCTTGGTTCAGGCCCCTTGGAGCGAGGTAACAGCCTTACGTCCAGCAATCTGGATATATGAGTGTGTGAAGAATGTGTTACAAGGGTGTCCGAGCAAGGTCAGGCAATCGGTGCTCAAGCCTTGCTAGGAACGAGGGAGTTGCGGTGTGCTCTACCATGAGTACTGTGTCTTCTGTCTGCGTGTGCCCCCTTTGTGTGTGTTTTCTTCCTTGCCGTTCTCCCTCGCGCGTGTGCACGAGGCCATCTATTTATACATGTACAAGAGCTACCAACTTTCTGAGAAATACAAATTATAATCTAGCGGTCCATACGGTGCTTTCTCCGGTCCGAGAGCTACTCCCTTGACCACAGCCGTATAGGGGACGTCACGCGCCCATCCCTCGAAACGATGTGGGAGGTGTGACGAGTGATAGTAAAACGTGATGGGGGCAGGTGAATGCTGACTTTTCCAGCCCTGCGATGGGACGCAGTAGTGTGAGGTACGTCAGCATGGCGGGCGCGTTGGAATAGAAAATGGGGCCTATCTGTAACTGCCACGTGCCTACCCGATGGTGCCCAGGCAGGGAGAGGCCCGAGCACCGCATCGTGGCACAATCACCGCTGCTCGGAGACCCTGAGCAGCCGTCCGTCCGTCCAGAGCAACAATTCGGGGTACGTAGCTTATTCTTCCCGAGCAACTCTTTTGGGGTATTAACGTATACAGGCTAATCTCGGGTAATTATAGAAATGCTATTAATCCCGTCAATTAAATATGAATAATAATTTCAGGATTTTTCGGCAATATGGATCGGACACGAAAACTAATATGGATCGGGTACATAACTAACATGTGTCAATTTGCAAGATCGAACTAATCTTATCTTGCTGCAACTAATTTAGGAAACTAACTTATTTGAGCTGGACACCGATTAACTATAATAATTAATCTACTAGATCTTGCGCCAAGAAACTAATGTTAGCACAACGTAAATATCTCAATTGGGCTCTAATGAACCATTACTAATCAATCTGGTGAATATTAACATGACCTTCGATACATCGCTCAAGGCAAGCTGCCTCGTGGCAAGGAGCCCACTGAGTGACAATAACCTGGCGCCACTGGACACGAAGACTTCTAACGCGTTCAACAATGTCTACTACCGCAAATTAATTGTTGTCATAACTATGTTGTTCAACAACGGCACCACCGACGGCTAGGTACATGCCTACACCATTGCGGTTCAACAGGGACTTAATTTCAAAACGCCTATGGTAAAGATGGTAAGCATCATCCTGTTGACCGGCAGATAGAGGCAAATTAGGCTCAGCTGCTCCAAGGTGAGCACACAGAGGCAAATCAAGCTCAACTAATGCTCAAAGGTAAAGATGACGCTATGGAGAAGGAAGTGAGAGAGTTCTTCATGCTGCCGTTGGAGGAGAAGAAGTACTCTATGGTAGCGGGCCGAGGGCATCTAGGGTCATGGCCACACTTTTGTCATCTCTGAGGACTAAAGCTTGATTGGTTCAACATGCTTTCCCTTGACGTCAAGCCCAATTACATCCGCCAGGCCAAGCTCTAGCCAACAATCCTGCACAACCCCATTTATGTCACATGCATGTAAGCATGTTGTATATACATAAAACTATGTGAAAGGAAGGTAGACGCATATGCATTGTAGATCGAAACGCTGCAAAGATTAGAAGCCTTGAAAGCAGACAACTCAGGACAAAGAGGAGAAGTTGACGAGAGCATAAGGAGAAGATGTGTCCTGACTATCTGATCAAGGAAAAGCAGCACAAAAAGGTAAAATAAGATGCACGAGTTCCAAACCATAAAGTTCAAGGTAATAGAAAAGATTGATATATTTTGTCTCATATACAATTTTTCCTATGCTCAAGTGAGGTAGACCCGCCACGATATAAAGGGTTAGAATTCTCATAATAATTGCAGAAAAAACTGTATAATCTTAACTATGTTTGTACTTCGGGACTGAGAGAAGCAGCTTGCGCGAGCATAAGAAGAAGGCACGTGTGCCCTGACTATCTGACCAATGAAAAGCAACACACAAAAAAAGAGAAAAAAAGATGCACCAATTCCAAATCATGAAGTTTAAGATAATCGAAAAGATTGATCTATTTCTTTATCATTGTCGATTTCTTGTGCCTAAGTGAGGCAGACCCACCACAATATAAAAGGCTAGAATTCCTGCATTAATCAGAGAAAAAAACTACATAATCTTAAACATGTTTGTAGTTCTAACTACAAATTAACAAATTTGGCTACGCAAGTACACAGGATTATAGCGATGTAGATCTTAGTTATGTTTTTAGTTGAATCTAAAAGAAAATCTACCACTATCAATTATATTGGGCTTAGATTGGTTTTAAGTATATTTTTAGTTAAATCTAATAGATTCTAACTAAATTAACTACAGACTAACAAATCTAGCAATGTCAGTGCGTGGGATTATAACAGTGTACATCTTCAATATGGTTTTAGTTGAATCTACCCAAAAATTGCACTATCAATTATAATGTATCCAAATTAATTATAAGGATGTAGATATTAAATATGTTTTAAGTTGGATCCAAAATATTGTACCGAATCTAACTATAAACTAACAAATCTTTATTAGGATGTATTTGATACATTGGTAGTTTTAAGTGCTCCGTGCATGTCAAGAATTGTATGCTTTTATTTCCTCTATGCATCAGCTTAGATCTAGCTCTATAGGGATAAGAGCTTCAATCTTGCCCCTTGACTCTTTTTTAATATATATCGCCATATATCATAATAGTAGTAGTTTCTTATCTGGAAACTATCCAGTTTGCTTGCAACATTTTGCCAATTCATTCACAGGAAAAAGGGTAATAAATCGTGGTTTTCGCAATGAGATAAAAAGCTATAAAAGTTATCTTTGGCTATCAGGAAGCTATCATGTATAGTGTTTTAATATAAAAAAAATATGAAATATGAAATAATGCATATGTTAGTCATATCCAAATAAATGTTAAAAATACATGATACTTTAGAAGCACTTATAATCTAATATACGTCCATAAGACCATAATAAATATCAAGAGTAAGTGGACTGAAATTTATTTGTCTTCATGTTCATCATAGGGAAAATTTTTCTAAATAATCATTTAGTAGCTTTATATTAATGGTATCATCTCTTTAAAGTAGATTATGCAACAACGAAGCAGAGCATAACGAGAAAAACATAATTGGAATTTCAAAGAAAATTAACAAAAGTAACATTGCCCTTCTATAGAAGCTACAAAAAAATAGACTATAACGGTCTTAAATATGTTTTTAGTTGGTTCTAATAGACTGTACCCAATCTAACTGCAAATTAACAATCTAGCCGCATAAATGCATGGGTCATCATGCTAGCTATATATAAGACGGTGTTTACATACTAAACTATGTTTGAAGATTGAAATGTCCGGAGATACCTTTAATTGTCCATAAGAAATATTTGCGTGCTGCTTTAGTGCAAAGATAATTGTGTTTTCTTATTTGTTTCTAAAAGTGTTGATTAAACGGTGTAATTGTGTGCTGTTTTGAAGCAGGAGCCAGCTAGAACCCGGCCCAGCCCCGGACGTAATTGTGTTGGAAAATGTGAAAAATGTGACATGTATAGTCCGTATGGTGTTGATATCCAAGACAAGCCAGCCTCCAATGCATCACGAATTCACGATCACGTCCTACTCGTGGTTTCAATTGTATAGCTATCCATCGTTTACACGTGCCTGCTGGAGCAGATCAGATCAGATCACATACCAGTATAGTCATTTTCAAAAGTAGGTCCGGCCGCTTCCAATATCACATCCTCGATGTCTCTAGCATCTCTCCGGTTCCCTTATCCTCAAGGAATTCCTGGACAATAACAGCGTGCTTGCAGTGTGTGCAAGGAAGATCGACTCGGAGAGCCGAAGAGATCTACGATAGGTATGCTCAAAAGCAATCTACGTGTAAATCAGAAACCAAACAATATAAGATCATGGATTTTACTGTTAGCCGTGCAGAGTAGTAGAAGAAGACTCGATGAACCTAGTTCAACTATCTTGTTGTAAAGAAGTAGTCGGTCGTCAATCTCCTCCTCAAGAGTCGTCTCGATCAGCGCCATAGTCGTAGCAGCGCTTCCATGACATCCACGCGTACAAGAAGGAACTTCGTGTGTTAGTGTGCTAGCACCGAGGCGCGCGATTTGAGACAACAGCTAGGAAAAAACTTCGTGCGTTGATGTGCTAGCGCTGAGACGCGTGATTTGAAACAAGAGCTAGGGTTTTCATGGAGAGACTAAGACTATATATCCTCCAACCACTTTTCCTTCATTTCGTTTCCTTTCCTATTTCTTACACCATTTTTTCTTTATTTTCCACCATATCTAACAACATTCATTCGAAGCGCGAATGATATAGAAAAGGAGAGAGAATTTTTTCTTAAAGTAAGTAGAAAAGAGAATCCCTTTCGAAAAAGAACGGTGAAGTGAAACCGTTAGAGTGTTGAAAGGAACAAGATTCTCTTCGTGAAGGAAATGGAATAAGGAAGGGAGACTATTGCTAATAGTCTAATTAATACCTCCACAATCTCCACTGCTTTCCATTATATAACCTTTAATGGATTTGTATGATAGGTCCAACTAGTTGTAGAGCCCACATCCCACATGGCCCCCACAATAGCTATTAGCCATAAATCTAACGGAAGCAAGAGATATATATATATATATATAGGTAAAATATGTGGTGCAAACCACCCTTTCCATGAAAACTCCATGAAAACCATCCGTAAAGTTTTGAAAAATTCTCAAAAAATTACCATATGTAGGGAAGGTGAGCTTCTACAATCCTGCAAAATTTGAAGATGAAACACAATCGCATTTGAAAGATATGAAAAAGACAAACAGCAAAATGAATAGTGCTAAACAGTGAAAATTACTATTTAGGCTGAATTTGTGTTTTTCATATCTTTCAAATGCGATTGAGTTTCATCTTCAAATTTTGCAGGATTGTATAAACTCACCTCCCCTACATATGGTAATGTTTTGAGAATTTTTCAAAACTTTTACGGGTGGTTTTCACGGAGTTTTCACAGAAAGGATGGTTTGCACCACATATTTTGCCATATATATATGGCAACATATCTAGTGCTAATGGTGGTTGGGTGCTAACATGCTAACATTTAATCTAGACCTTTGGATTAAGATTTAAAGGTTGAGATGAAGGCCAACCAACTCACATAAATGCTTACACATTTAGATGCAAAGACAACCTCATCTTATAAATGCTTTCACACAGTACTAGTAATTAAACTTCATCTCAACCTTTAAATCTTAATCCAAAGGTATAGATTAAATGTTAGATGTTAGCACCCAACCACCATTAAGACTAGATATGTTCATTATATATATATATATATATATATATATATATATATATATATATATATAGAGAGAGAGAGAGAGATTTTAGAGTGTCTTTATGGATAGACGGATCTCTCCGTGCTATTCATCGAAGTTTGCAAATTTGAGATTGAAATAGGCGATCGAACCGTCCATCTTGTTCATATCAATGAAATCTCACCACACCAAATTTCAAATTTTTTGAATTTTTAGTATTTGTTTCATATTTTTGAAAACTGGACTTATTGGAGGTCCCTGACTAATTAGATCAGCGATTTCCAAAAATACGAAATAAATAGTAAAAAATTCAAAAAATTTGAAATTTGGTGTGTAGTGAGATTTCATCGAGATGAACAAGATGGATGGTTTGGATCGTCTATTTCGATCTCAGAATTTCCAAAACCTGTGGATAGCACGGATCTCTCCGTGCTATCCATAGCACACTA
The DNA here is from genome assembly GCA_036346145.1 of Olyra latifolia. NCBI lineage: Eukaryota > Viridiplantae > Streptophyta > Magnoliopsida > Poales > Poaceae > Olyra > Olyra latifolia. Next base: position 1,203,989 of record CM070525.1, on the reverse strand, counting down.
GCTATTCTCTCTCTCTCTATATATATATATATTTATGAAAGATTCCCATGTCAATTGTCAAACCTACAGCATTCTTGCAAGAATTAATATAGAACGCTTTATAATGGTTCAAAAAGTCAAATAAATCAAAATAAGTCAGATAAGACGTGGCTTATTTTGATTTATTTGACTTTTTTATTACTTTTTGAATCCTTTTTTTATCTCGTAGGCGTGTCTAAAAGCTTTTTAAATCCTAAAAACCAAGAACATCCGACTGTCGAGGCCATCTCGGGAAATTATCGAAGTTACGAGATAAGTCAAATAAGTAAACGAGAAATGAGATAGATAAGCTGAGAAGAACGACAAGCCTAAGACTGCATCCACATGTACATAGGTGGATTCGTATCTGCCCTCTCTCTCTCTCTCTTTTTTTTCTTTCAGGAATCAGTGGGTGGAGGGCGACGCATGTATGCGACATCATGGTGTCATCGCTCACGCTAGCAAAACACCTCTTGGGATTTAATTTGAGTTTGATTTTAAAATTTTACAGACAGATACAACATAACCTCCACTACATCTAGTTTTTTTTTTCACTTTCAAAGCTAGATTTTTTTTAATAATGGAAAGTAAATTTGCAGCCTCTGCAGCGGCCTTTGCATCTAGTTTTTTTTCACTTTCAGCTAGTTCAAGGCTCTAGCCTAGACTTCATGATCGAATACCCTATGTTGTGCTTTGAGGTTTATGTTGTTTGATGTGTATATCTTTATATATCTACTAAATAAAATATTTGAGATACCAAACTCCTAAAAAATTAAATTCATCTTCAGTTTGAACTAGTTTGAACTATATTTATCTTAAATTTAAAAGTAGTTTAAACTGGAGTTAAATTTTAATTTTTTTTGGAGTTTGACGCGTCTCAAATATTTTTTAGTGGGTATATAAATATACAAATACCAAACATCACAAATCTCGTAGGCTCCATGGAGCCTTATGTAATTTTCCTCTATATATACAGAGAGAGAGAGAGAGATCTAGGAGCACGTGTAACAGTGGCTCTATTTCTTTACTATAGGTGACCCTATTACTATAAAAATAGGTTGTGAATAATGAAACAGGGTTTAGAGTAAAATATAAGAGAGATATGTAGGGATGGAAAAATAGGAACATGCAAGTAAGGAGTTGAATAGTGAAATAGGGATAGAAAATAGTGTTAGCATTGCACATGCCCTAAGAGCAGGGGCGGATCCAGACCTCGGGCTGGGTGGGCTTCAACCCAGGGCTTGGCCCAAGTAGTAGGGTACCTTCCCTGCCCTGTGTTGTTGCGTCCTCCATGTCCTGCCAGCCAGCCCAATGGCCCCAATAACAGCCCAAGTGCCCACCGTGAGCAGTCAGCCGGCCAACTTCCCACGCATGTCCCGTCGTCTCCACCTCGAGTCCACCATTCAACTGTGCCTTAGCGGCTAGCTCCTATACCTAATCGGGACGGCCTTGCGACTTGAGAGGTAGGTTGGATGATGACCAAATGGAGCTTCAGGTCCATCTTGGTCCGACGATGAAGCCCAACTTGTAGGGACATGGCTGGCTCGGCTTGCCCTTTCGCTGTATACCTGGATTGCCCGATAAACATGGGCCTCAATCTTACTAAATTTGGGCTTTCATTATGAAGGATACTTTTTTTAGGACATTACGAAGGGTACCTGGCTGTTGAGAGTTGGGACTCGACTCCAAACCCACACACCGGTACAAGCAAGACCAGCTCCAAACCTGCACATTACCACGTCTCACTCTTAAGATCTCAGAAGCAAATCAAACGTAAACTTCGAAGCCATGGGGATGTTGCAAACTCAGATTCCTACATGATTTGGTCTTTTTTTGGAAACTAAATATGATTTGCTTTGTTTCCGAACAATTTGGGATGAATCTAGCACGGTCCAAAATCTATACGAATAGGAGTCTTCGTCACCCTAGACGTCCTGACTAGTTAAAACAGATGGTCGTAGGGCGTAGAGTCGTAGACGCGAGAAGTACGTCCAGACCTTGTATAATTTTTTATATTTTATATAATGTAATAATTGCTCGGATGATCATTTCTATAAGTATTTGCACTAAATTAGGGATAAAGATTAGAGAATGAAGAGAAATTTGCGCTAAGTTTTAGTGCACTAAATTTTGAGAAATTTTGTAGTACACTAAAATGAATGTTGCTCATTCACTCTTCTCAATCTGACGGCTCAAATTAATTTTAATTTTTTTTAAACTATCATAGACAATGATAGTATATTTATACTACCAAGCTACTATATTTATCGTGTGTATCATAAAAGAGTTGTAAACTTTAGCCCGGGACTTGGTGAGATCTTGGGTCCGCCACTGCCTAAGAGCATGTTTAATTGTGGCTCTATACCTTTACTGTATTTAGGCTTATTAATGTAGAAATGAGGCTGTGAATAGTGAAAGTATGGTTAGAGTAAAATATAAGAGAGAGACATGTACGATGGAAAAAATAGGACCAAAGTTGTAGAGGTAAATAATAAAATATAGTTGTGAATGAGAGATAAAAAGTGAAATAGGGCTGAAGTATTTCACCTTGAGCTTGGTGACAATAAAATTACACTATATTCGTATTTGTACCCCCTTTTTTGCGTAGGTAACGTGGAAACGTGCTTGGTCTAGTCTATTCGATTAGAATAGTCCATTTCTTTCCTTGCCGAGTCCCAAACCCCTATGCAAAACTGAGTCCTTGCAAGAGTGCCCTGGATATTTTATCTGAGCAGGTAAGCACTTGTTGTTCATGGGCGACACGGGCAATGCATTCTATTTTTTAGAAAAAAAAGTATGCAAGAGAAAGAAGATAACGTTGATGGTAAACGTACCGAGTTGAACTGACGTAGAACATGAAGCCACAGAGCATTTGGTAAAAACGAGCAGACCGAGCGATCATTTTGGCTTAGACTTCAGCGCCCAGAGTTGAACGAAAGATGTATAAAAAACGGACCAAGCTCGTCAAGTATTATGGTCTTCCCATGACAAAATTGTACGTCTTGCTGACATGACCAGCAAAACGGCACGTGAAGTCAACTGAATTTTACTCCTATCTTTTTTATCCTGTCCGTGGATGGAACAACATTTCTGTCACATCCTAAGTAGGTGGATGCACTTTTCATGTCATGACTCATGAGAGCTGCCAAAAGAAGAGGAACGACTGAAAGAACGCAGGCACAAACAGAAGCTACGACAAGGGCAGTGTTGTTTTCAGCATTTGCTTATAAGCTGGAAATTTGTAACTTCTTATTAAGGATATCCGATGATCAAAAAATTATAGAAAAAATATTTTTGAGAGTTTGAGAAGAAATAGTAAGATCTACAAAAATTGGCTATCAAATGTTAAAGCGTTTAACTTGTATGAAAATAATAAATTTTCAGCTTATAACTAAACGCAAACATAAATGCTGAAAAGAACAGTCTAAAGGAGCTTCTCTCGCGCCTAAACGGATACCTAACGTGATTGCAAGGGGCAAGCAACTGTCCGCCTGTCTGAAAGTAACGCTACAGAGACATCATTGGCACCTAAAAAAATCAACACGAGTAATTCACGTTTGTAGGTAATTAAAGTATACAATAATAATTAAGCTAAAGTAACTCATCTGATTAATACAGACAATATTGACCGTATACTAGCATAGGTATTTTTTTTGATAAGGAAAGAATTAAAGGTGAAAGCGTTTCAGATAGGTCCTGACCGATCGAGTCTAATATGGATACCAATAGTGTTGTATCGGATATGTACGGATAGAGTTGGATCAAATATTTTTGGATACGGATATTTTTCTTACATACATATAGAAATACGATAGAGCAATATCCGACCAATACGGATATAGAAAATTTTGGATAGTACCAATTCGGATATCTAGATTTACATGACCTAGTAGACAAATTCAACCCAGCCCGCCTAGGCGCCAGCGGCCCACCTCCAGCCGGTGTGCGACTGGAATTTCACCTTAGCTCCACGCGCGTGACGTGATTATGTGCTATGGATGAACTTGATGGAGAATCATGGATGATGGATCGATGGTTCATGAATCATGACTGATGGATGTATCATGGATATGTAATCATCTCATCGCATAACAGTTCGTGTCAGATTCATGTATCAATCAAGTGAAGTTTTTATTGATTTCATATGCACATTTTGCATGTCTTTTAATTTCCAAAAAAAATATCCGTGGAAAATGAAGTATAAAAGCAATGAAGGACATAAAAGGAGTGCAGCGGACACAGTTGTGAAGGTGTATTCGATTTGTTTGGTATCCTCTGTATTCGTATTCAATACTATTTATATTTATATCCGAATTCAATACCATTTATATTTATATCCGAGCTATTCGTATCCGTATTCATATTCGAGAAATAATGTGAAAACAAATATGTATTCGATTTCCGTTACCATGAACCAGGTCCATGATCCCATCTGTTGATAGGAATGGGAGGAAGGCCTTGTTGGCCTTGACGTGTCCGGTGCAAAGGGGCTCTACGTATTTCTTGGGCTTTTATTAGGGCCCACAAAAATCAAAACAAAACTGTCAAAACCAGCCCCAGCTCATCGCCTCCTACATGCCATTCTTCTCCTTCTGTCTCTGTTTATGGCCGATTGTTCCGCCATGGTCAGGCCTTCTTCTCTCTTCAAACCCTAGCCTTCAGCATCTATCTAGCAACAACGAACGGGAGGCGGTTGGGTGAGGAATTACTGAACCTATTTGTACTAAATGATGTTTGCCCTGCAAGTTTGCCTTTGCACCTATGTCTTTGGCATGCAATGTTATTGTGAGATTGTATCCGCAATACGTAGAATGCGGCAGTTTGACTATGTGTTGCCTTCACATGCAAATGGAGTATAGTTGCTCTGGAATGGAGTCTGCTTTGTGTATATGTGTGAACATTTCCTCATATATGCTCAGTACCAATGCTGATAATCTTCCGACGACATGTACGTTTTGGCTTCTCATGGCTTTGCTGCACCTGTGCAGTTACGAGGCCATCTCGCATGTCTCATGCCTCTATATCATATGACCACATACATAGGACGAATGATTCGTACGGTTCATATCTAATGTCATGCGAATTCTTATGCGGGGCATGAAATCTGCGATTTGGGGTTACAAATGTTTAGGATTTTGTTGCCGATGTGCATATCTCGTTTAGGGCTCTGAATATGAAAATAGTTAAATTGCATTCGTTTTGCTTCAAATTATAAAGGGCTGATTAGCTAGGCCACTCTGAAGTGGCTGCTATCAAAACATGCCATTAAAAATTAGAAGCTAAGTATGATTCCTAAAAAAAATGCCACCAGATAATTTTGTCCCTCTATACTTTTCAAATTGACCCTTTATCTACCCTTCTCTCCTCTTCGTTGCACTTCCCTGCTTCTCTGCAAGCACGTGGGATTGAAGGGCCAATATGAAAACATTAGGGTTTCCCCCAAAACACGTGATTGTCTAGGATTTTAGAGCACACTCGGAAATAGTACAGCCTACATAGCATTTTACATTTTTTTTTCAAAAATATCAACAAAAAAAGTAAGTTAGCCGGCTAAATTTTACATTTTCAAAATTTATTTACACCCCTTCTATCACATGAAACCTGAGCATAGACAAGTCATATTAGCCAAAAACCATCAAAAATGACCATCTGATTTGTCAAGAGATTATTTGTAATCCGGTTTTACCAATTGAGGGGTCGAGTTAATCTAATTTTGATTTTCATGGACAAACAAGAGGAAGGCCAAAGTTTAAGAAGCAAAATAGACTTTTTATAATAAGAAACACCAATTTTGGTAACCTTAACACCTCTGGAATTCAGAGCGTATGCAATATCATTCTATTTGAAAAGGTACACACTAATAAAAAAGGAAAAATACCCTTCTAAAATACAAAAATTATATAATAGCATTGCATTTGAAAGGTTATACACTAACAAAAATAAAAAACCAAAGCCCATGCCTCCAATAACATCGTCGTAGCGTGTAAAAATCGCGAGATCAAGACCAAAACAGTTTTTTCCCTACTCGAGAAACTTTACAAGTTGCAACGGTTGAATTGCACTTTCAACTTCCCTAATACACTCTGTTGAATGCAATTTCTTTTATACCATTTGAGCTTTGAATGTCAAAGAAAACAGTACAATAACTACGCTTAATCCAACAAACACACTGGTTTTTTGAGGGAACAAACCCTCTTGTTGGCTATTGTTAAGCTACATGCAATTCGTACATAAAAGCAAATTTTTAAGTTAAAATTACTCCAGTTTATTCATTCCAGATGGTCCTCGCCACACCAGCTCAAAAAATGACAGCCGTCTCGATCTCTGACCTCGGTACAAGGACGGTACGCAGTGAGCATCCTTTGTGCCCAAAATTTTACATGTTGGCTCTTACTCTTGAGATTCGCCTCTAGATTTAGCCTTCATTTCAAGATCTCTGATCTGACGGCTTAGCACAGAACTAGATTGCTCAGATCCCTTGATTTCAAGCGGAGAATCAGCTGCAGTCATTGACTTGGGTCCACTGAAAAGCTTTAAAGTCGGCAGTTGTGCAGGCGTAGGTTGAGGTTCCATGGGAGGAAGATCAAAATAATTCCTTACGGCAGGCTTCCGGATAACTGAGAAATGAGTAGGAAACGAGACCATGAGACAACAAAGGGTTTGGACTGGTGCAAGATTTGAAGCCTGGCAAATGACTTACCACAACCGTACCCAAGAGAGAACAAGTTTGACGTGACCCAGTAAAAGAAAATTGCCTGCAGAAGGAATATATGGATTTGCATCAAACAGCAGGAAAACCTTAATATGACTTATTTATGTCGCAAATGTTTCGCTATATACTAATCCAATGCAGCAAACAGTAGAAACATAACTACATGTAATTGATAAATCAAATAGACCTTTAGCACAAGTAGATACCTATTAGGAAAAGTGTCAAACTTCTCCAAAAAAAAAAAAAGGAAAAGTGTGGAACCACTGGCACAAATTTTTGGTAGTACTAAATGTCAATACCTCCTGTCTTTTGCATAGCATATCACAGCTCAAGCTATATAGAATTTGCTAAACAAAATGAAACAGCAAGGCACAATTAAGTATGAACTGCTTTTCTCGATCTACTCTATAAAGTGTTCACATTCCTAACTATTCCACTACTCAAAGAACAAAATGTTGATGGCACAGTGGCCTGGGCCTCATCTGGTCAAACTTTGACCTTGACTTATATAGCAAAAGTGAAACCATGCAGCATTTGCTCCAAATGAAAAGTTTATAAATCATGCAGCTCTTTGAGTGTTTGAAAACTATAGCTGCTAGTTTATTTTCTTGAAATTCTTGATTTATGTATATGCCACTGTACCTTGAATCTTCAGTAGTAAGTGGTAAGACACTAAAACTGCTGCTACTTTAGGGCAAAGTACCAGGCTGTCTCTAGGGCACTCATAGTACTGGGACACCTAGCCATGTGAACTTATCTGAGCCCCAGTATTTCTGAATTTCTTATATATAATCTCTGATTAAACTCATCAGCCATCACTATATGAATTTTGAGAACTTCAGAATTTGGGTACTTCATACCTTGGGAAAGCCCATTGTAAACGGTACAGCCAAAACAGCTAGTACTCTAAAGAACTTCTTCATTGTTTCCAGCATAGGATGTCCCTCCATGCCATCTTGTATATTGAGCTGAAAAAACTAATTTCGTAACTATCCAATAATATATAAGTCATTCGAATTGCACTGGCCAAAATGTATACCTCCACCATAGCCAAGAAAGTCAATGATGTCAACACTGGGAGGATGAGAAGCTCATCAGGGGTTGTCAAATCAGTAAACCAATATGCTCCACCTCCTTTCAAAGAAGGAACTTTCTCAACCATGTTTGATATCTACAATTGAAATAGAGAAAACAAGATGCAAGAAGCTAAAAGAACAGGTAAATGCGTGTTACAATATGGCTTGCGATGCTAGTTACAATTATATAAATTACAAGGAAGTGGGGAAACTTACAGCAAAGAAAAAGCTCATGAATATAGGCCCTTGGATGAAAAGACCTTTCAATGGTGTCAATGGAGTAACACCATGCCTGAAGGAAGACAGTAAGACAGATAATTGAGGTTTAAGTGCCAAAGTCGACTTTTGTAAGATGTAAATGCTGAAAAATATGATTTGAGCAAAAGGAGGGACTTTCAAGTCACAGATGATAACAAGTCAAGAACTATCTAATGCACAACAAGGTAATGCCTGAAGTAACATCTAGAAACTTCTACGAATCCAAGTCGTTTAAAGAAAAATTGTTGAGTTTGAACAACAACAGATCTAAGCAAAAAATTACTATTTGGCAAAATTGTGCTGATGATAAAATGGAAAAAACTATCTTTCAGATTTCAAATTTCACCAGGGAAAGAAGTCAAGCACTGAAATCATTATAGTTGGCAAAATTGCACTGGAACACACATAATTTGTAAACATGGAGAAATAGAAAAACTATCAACCATCAAAATTAACCAGAAAAAAAATCAACCATTGAAAGTATGCATACTTTATGAATAGCACGCCCAATTTCTGTTTCCCATCAAGCATTGCTCGTGGATCAGTTGACTGCAGTAGATACATATGAAAGGCTATATCATTAAAACTTTACAAAATAAGGTGTCTCGGGCAAACTATAATTTAAGCTTTCACAAAGCCATTCATCTGGAATAAGTGTTATTCAATATATCTTGTTTGTTTTATTACAGTTAGCTTTGAGAAACTTGACTGAGAAGAGGGGTAAAAGGATGGTGATGCCTTTGATTATATGTCTACCCTGTAAAGATGGTAGAAGGCAACCAACCATAGTAACTAGGGCAATTCACCTTTCTATAGTCAAAATCACATAAATGTATGATTTGGTATATATGAGACAACAAACGCAAAAGACAGCAATCTCGAAAGAAACTATGGATAGTTTTGTGGATAGAAAAACTGTAGTACATGTGTGCTTGCAAGTAATTTAAGTATAATAAAACTATAGTGTCTACAACTAGCATACTAAAAAAGGTATACTATATGAAGCAAACTGCACTGAACACTTGAACAGATAAAACAATCTTACATTTCGCATCTCCGCATTAATCGCTTCAATTTCTGGTTTCATTGCCTGCATAATGTAAGAGTTTTAGAAAGGGAAATTCAACTAATTATCTTGCAATAACTTCAAGAAGACATATGATGTGGCTAGATTCAAGTGAGCAAAAAGGGCATAAAAAAAGGATGATTGTATAACTTATTTTAGGTCTTTCGGCATTTCAAGTGTTATGGAATGACTTCCTATAGCTTATTCTGGACCTCATAAAAATCCATTTACATGAAATGCAATTTATCGCTACTAACTTCAGCTACAAGTATACAACCACAATTTGGTAACCAAGAATAATGATCAGGGCCAACGTTGGACAGGTAAACCTAAAGCATAAAACCAAAAATTGGGTTGCTAAATCAAGTGCATGAGGTGTTTGGAATTTGGATTCTCATCGAATTCTTGACAAAACAAAACAAAACAAAAGGTAAAATTGCACATCGGTCCAATCCATGTGGCAGTAAGTTTCATGTGATTCTAAGGGCCCCTTCTCTTCAGCTTATCTTATCCTACTTATTTGCCTTATCTCGTCACTTCGAGAATTTTACGAGATAGCCTCGAAACCGGTTGGCCTTCAATTTTGAGGTTTAGAGAGCTTATAGACATGCTTACAAGATTAAAAAAAAACGACTAAAAAAGTAATAAAAAAGTGAGATAAGTCAAATAAGACACGAGATAAGCTGACTTATCCTACTTATCTCGTGTCTTATTTAACTTATCTCACATTTTTTATTACTTTTTAAGTCGGTTTTTTTTTATCTTGTAAGCATGTCTATAAGCTCCCTAAACCCCAAAATTGAAGGCCAAGCGGCTCTCAAGGCTATCTCGAAAAATTCTCGAAGTGACGAGATAGTGCAAATAAGTAGGATAAGATAAGCTGAAGAGAAGGGCACCTAAATCTATTTATTATCACGAACCAAATGGTGTCATGAGATGTCCACTCAAGCAGTGATGACCACATCCAAACTACATCATATGCACTGTATGTTTGTAACGTGGTGTCAGACTACAACACTGTGTTCACTAGAAGTTGCACGGAAATGATACTATAGCCCTGTGCTCCATCACTCCCAAGGCTCAAAGTCGGTAAGCTTAAGAAGTTTGAACTTCTCATAAAATACCTTGCCAACAAACAGGAAGCCGATTCAGTAAAGGATTAGACAGAAAATATGTTACTAAAATGAGCTCATTACATTTAACTTCAGCATGGACTTCATCTGGTTCACCAGCAGGGGGATCGTTAGCGTCCGGATCAAAACTGTCGTCAGCGCAATGCAAACCCACCTACACATTACCCATGTAGGAAAATGTTTATTTACAGGTTAAGCGATCAAACCTGAAACTATAACGCTGTCTCAACGAGCCTTACCAATTGAGCCCAGTGAGGGACTGGACGCCATCGATGAGGTGCTGCAGCGCGGCGACAAGGGGGAACGAGTCGCCCGCGGCGGCGGCCACCTCCCCCGGGAACGGCGCCGGAACGGAGGATACCGCCGACGCGACATCGATACCGGCCGGCTCCTGAACGGAGGATACCACCGAGGCGCTGTCGGAAAGGACGCCCCCCGCGACATCGATACCGGCCGGCTCCGGAACGGAGGATACCACCGAGGCGGTGTCGGAAAGGACGCCCGCCGCGACATCGATATCGGCCGTGGAGGAGGGCGTGGCGGGGGAGGTGGAGAAGCTGCGGTGGGCCGCGAGGTGGAGGCCGAAGGGGATTGGGAGGCTTAGGGTTCGGGATCTCGACGGTCGACGAAGGGCGGAGGGGAAGGCCGGGGGCTGCGTAGGAGGAGGGCCGGAGGAGGAGGGGTTATCCGGGTGGTCGGGGTGGGAAGGGAGGAGGTGGGAGACGGCAGGGTGGAGGCGGCGTGTCAGGTGGTGAGAGAGGCTGGAGGCGAGGCTTCTCCGCGCGGAGAAAGCCATGGCGGCGGCCGGGTGTACCGTGTACGCGGGATTTTGTGTCACTACGACGGCGGCGGCGGGCGGCGGGCGGCGAGATCCCGAGGGGGAGAAGAGGGGGTTAACCGGAAGCAGACGAATAGTCCTGCTAGTGTGCTACTGACATATGGGTCCCACATTTGGGTAAAGAAAGTTTTTTGTGGGCCTTGTGGGTTGTGGCGGACAACTCCAAAAGTCCAACTCGGTGAGTATAGAGCACTTGTGTCAAAAACAAAAGTGAGCACAGAGCACAGTATAGTTGGGCCTAGAGGAAAGGCACCGTCTTGATTACTCACAAGGCCCAGCCTACTCCAACTAGCCAGGCTGGGCTGTATTACTAGATTTGTTATTTCGAGATCTTCTTTACACAGCTTTTAGAAGTCGGCCAATCTGGTACGACTTATTTTAAAGAGTTTTCAGAAGCATCTTCAATATAAAATATATATACTCAATAAGTTAAAGCATTTTCTTTTTTGGGAAAAAAAACCATAAACATCCTCCACAGCTTCATCTCCCATCCCCTAAAACACTATTCCCTACATCATCTATCCATCTTCTAAAATTTCTTCACACTTTACATTATATTTCCTAAAAGTTTTCTTGCTCCGACAGATCATCTATCCGTAAAAAATTAAATAAACAGTGAAAGAAGAACCCTCGTGGCATGCTAAGCGTTAGACTTGCATCGGATAGTTTGGTAAGAGCATCTGGAGCAGGTACTCTATAATACTGTAGCTCGGGATAGAGTAGCTGGTGCAGAGAAAGAATCTTTTAGAGTGTAGTGTAAAATGTGAAGAAAATTTAGACTATTGGATAAAGGGAGTATTGAATAGTGTTATAGAGTGAGAGGATAGCATCGGATAGTTTGGTAACGCTGAGGAGGCTCCGATGAAGACCAGTCATGAATGAATGTATCATCTGCCACTGCCCACTGGGGCCGTACGGCTTCTGGCCTTTCCGGCAGTAGCAGCATTTTGCAGCCGGCACATCACCAATTCTTTCTGTCCCTTCTTTCCGTTCCTTGGTTTCCATCTCTCTCACTGAAAACTTTTGTCGTAACAAGACAGGCAGATTCTTTTACTGAAAGATTTCGACCTATCCACCCAGTAAAACCATCTCCGATGGAGTCCCGTCTCTATTTTCGTTCTCATCACAAAAAGAAATCTGGTTTCCTTTAACACTCAACAGATTTCTTTCACCGTTCTTTTTCAGAAGCGATTATCTTTTCTATTCTCTTCAGAAAGGGATTCTCTCTTCTTTCTAACATTTCCTTCGAAAAGATGTTATTGGAGATAGTGAAAAATGAAGAGAAAGAAAACAGAAAAAAAAAAGGAAACATGAAGAAAAAAAATGGTTGAAGATGGTCTAAGTGCGCTGTACCGACACTCTCTGAAACCTTGCTCTGGGGCATCTACAGTATCTGTGCAACACTGAATGCTTGCACGCCTGCTACGAGAAGGCTCCCATACTATTGCACAGTAACGCCTGATCGATGGAGAACTTTGGGCTACTGGTACCATTTTACTTTCTTGTCTGGTATAACCAATAGTGCCATCTTGACCTCACTGTACATGTTCTTCGGTTCTTGTTCCCTGGACGGAATTACAGAGCTACTGAATAACCATTGACTACTTACTTCAAGGGATGAACATTGGGTGACGAACCTTTAATGTAGTCAAAAGAGCCAAGGTTGGACTTGTGAAGGTTTCATGGAATATTAGGTTTCTCGGGCAGGAGTTAATCAAGTGGCATAATCATATGATTAACGTTGATCTCTCATCATCCCCACCTAAACCACAAGACAACAGAGCATGCATGCATAGGGTGCTCTCCTTCTGACCTTCTCCTACACTGATCTGAATTCAAACAGATATCCCTAAACAAATTAAGAAATGGGCTAGAGCACTAGTTTATTACGCACTGCGATTTGTTTTTTTAACCCTAGCTGGAGCATCATCTGCCAAAACAGGCCAAGAAACCAGACGTTTGTATATGTTGACTAAATGGCCGGTTTGCTGGTAAAGCGATACGCGAATCTTGCAACTTTGTCACGAATGGCCAATAGCCTTTTGAGCGTAATTAGCAGATCCCCCTGTCAGACTAAACTTATTTTATTGCACAGGTTGCGTGTAGCCAGGCACTATTTGAGGTAAATAGATACTGATTGTATTAGATGAGCTTAACGCATGAAAATGCAAAATCCATTTATATTTTTGGCTTCACGTACACATCACAGCGCAGAGACGACGAAAAGTTGATCAGTTGAGATCAGAATAGGCGCCCCAGAAGAGACGATTATTCCTAGAAGAAGTACGAACGTTAAGGATTATTTTTCAAGTTAGATGTGTCAACACACTAAGCAATCAGTCAAGGGCAGATATAAACAACCATGCAGGTCACATGATGGTCTCAAACCTGCAAGAGCATGATATGGGATTTGGTGGTGAATAACTGAATATATATAGCACTTGTAGTCGCCAATAAACCAAAATGAACACAAGAATAATATCTTCCAACCATAAGCTTGACTCTCCCCAACCCCAAGTGACAGTGTGACACAACTAACATGTGTGATTGATTTGAGTACAGCGAGACCTCGCAGGTTGGGATTTGTCACGTCAACTTATTGATGCAGTGGCACAACCAACATGTGTGAGAGTTGTAACGGAAGATACAGCAGAGGCTACTTGCCTGTCAACTACTGGCGACTACCAAATGTATCCTTGATATGAACAAATGATGCTAGTAGCAACTAACAAATGATCAAGCAATCGATGGTTAAACAACTGGCATTAAAGGCACCATTTGGTGCGTAATGCAATGGCGCCCATTGATATGGTGGTATGATTTTGAACACGCAAATTAATGATGAAATTTTCTAATAGAGGCGATCGGTCGAATACGATCGAAATTTTGATTTGGTGGCAACCAACCTGACGAGGCGACAAGATGAGTTCGTTTTCGGTTGTTGGAGTCCGGAGACATGGAACAGACGAGGGATCAAAGCAAAAGGAAAGGACAGCATCAAAGTTTACGGCGTGATACGGTTGGAATCTTCCAATACCTCGACAGAGAGACCAGCTTATGGAACCAAAGGGGGGAAAAAATTCCAAAAAAATTACCTTGATCATAAGTCTGAGTAGACAGTTCCCCTGATTCCCTCACCCTGTTTATCTTTCTTTGGTGCACCAGCTGCACAAGATTGCTCCGAATGCTTTGAGATAGATTATTATAGCTATGGATCAATTATTAATTTGTTTCGTATTTACGAGCCATTGGTCTTCCTTCAAAATTACAACATACCGCTAGCTAGAATCTTGCCCATCTATCTTTGGTTCTTTGGAGCATCTCCAGCAATAGCCCCTAAAACAGGGTCCCTATTTTTGATTTGGGGGCTGTCCCTATTTTTTGGGGCCTCTGATTTTGTCTTCAACTCCAGCAGTTAGCCCTTAAATCTTAGCCCCTATTTACTTATGACATGTGGAACCGGCTCGTCAATGACTCTTTGTTTTTCTTTTCAATATCCTTTTATTTTCTTTCTTCTTTTTCCCCTTTTCTCCTCCCTCATCTCTTCAAGCGAGACAAAGGGGCGGCAACGGCGGCGGCAATGGCGGCGACAGTGGCGTCGGATCTGGCGAGACGAGGCGAGGCGACGAGCGACGGCAATGGCGGCGAGCGGCGCGACGAGGAGGCGGCGGGGCAGTGGGGGAAGAGGAGGAGAGGCGCGACAGCGGAGGAGGAGAGCTGCATGGAGGAAAACACCCCCAACAAAAAATTAGGGGGCCCCTAAAGATCCCTGGGAATTGGGGCTGGAGGGGGAGATTTAGGAGCCTCCTTATTTTAGGGGCTTGAGTAGGGGCCCTGTTGGAGTGTATTTTTTGACCATAACCCTTATTTTTTGGTTTAGAGTTTGAATAGAGCCTCTGTTAGAGATGCTCTTATCTAATTACAATGCGGCCGCTAAACCTACCTCTACGGAGAAGTGAGAGTGCTTCGAGACATGTGGCTGCAAGGCCTATTTGTAAGTCAAAATTAATGATCATTTTTATTTATTTATAAAACATTTGTGGGCTAATCTTATAACTGTAGCAGCCTGCAAGCACAACGAGGTTGTAACCCTGGCCGTCTCCAACGCTGATCTTATTTTCTAGGGCATGTTTGGTTCGTAGCCGTCGCTGGCCTTACCAATAGAAGGTCATGCCTTTTCAATTTGGCTGCCGTTTGGATTGCCACCTTTCATTGGCACGGCAACAAAAAAAATTTGGCTCGCCATCTGTTTTGTACGTGATTTGTGTCCAGGGCAATGGCGCAGAAATTCAACGCCATTGCATTGGCGTGCCTTCTCTGGGCAAGCAGCACACGGCGGCCCCACCTTGCAGACTCACCAAACAACGGTTAGTTCCTTTGTTTATTTCCATTCATTTTATTTTGTAATTTTGTATCTATTTCATATGGTGTCCAAATTGCATGAAACAAATTTTATAATTCATATAAAATCACAATCAACCCATTTTAATAATTTTTAAAATTTATTTTATTTTGTATTTTTATAATTTATTTGTTATTTTCTGCATTTTATAATTCAAATTTCTGGATTTTTATTTTTTAATATGTTTTAAAATTGTAATTTAAATTTTTGGTAACTTATTTAAATTTATAAACTTTTTAGTTGACTATGGGAACAATTGGCACATTTTAATTGGCAACAAACCAAACATACCACCCACCTGACCAAAATTTGGCAACCCTCAATTGGTTTCAATCCAAACAACTCGTTTTTACCAATGAATTGGTCATGCCTTCGATTGGTCATGACCAATTCATTGGCATGGCTAGCCAGGGTCGCCAACCAAACACACCCCTAATCTTATTTTACTATTCATAATGCTAATTTAATATTTGTCTCTCCAACTCTGATCCTATTTTCCTAATTCTATATTTCTCTCTTATATATTCATAAGAGCATCCGTAGCAGGCACTCTATAACACTGTAGATTTGACTTTTTTAGGATAGAGGAGCTGATGGAGGAAAGGAATCTTTTAGAGTGTAGTGTAAAATGTGAAGGAATTTTAGAAAGATGGATAGAGGACACTAATAGTGTTTTGGAGGAGAAAATTTAGAGAAGCTGCTATGGATGCTCTAACCCTATTTTTAGGGTAACAGAGCCACGTACAAAGGTACTATTGGAGATTCTTGAACCAACTAGGCCGGTTGTTTACCTTGTGCTAGCAGGCGAAATGCATGCCCTGAGTTTCTGCGCTCCTGTGGGCTAGAACAGAAAGGTCGAAGTTTGCATAATACAAAGGCATTGACGGTCGGCCGGCCCCCACTCTCAAGTCTGAACAGCATGTTAACAGATCTTCCCATCCCTAGGCTTTGACCCTTCGAATAATGCAGGCAGCAATAATTGCCATGACGGTTTATAGCAAGGAAATCTGCAAACACAAAAACATCATTTGAACAGTGACCGGATAGAGAGGGCTATAGTTTAATTTGGGCGCCATGATGCACGGCCTGCTTAGCTAGGAGATAGCGCTACATGTGACGCTGCAATGCAATTGCCTTCTGAAATGCTCCCTGATGCTACCAAGGTCATCTTCAATATTAGTCTTATTTCCCCTATTTTTCAACCCCAATTTACTATTCATCTCTTCAATCATGGCCCTATTTTCTCAATCATTATATTTCTTTCTCTTATATTTTATTCTTAACTTTATTTTTACTATACTATTTTACAACCTTATTTTTACAATAATAGATTGAACTACAGTAAATATATAGGGCTATCGTTGAAGATGTCCTAAGAGCATCTCCAGCAGAGTCTCTAAATTGGATCTCTATACACCTCGTCGAAATCACTATTCGCTCTCTATATTTCCATCTTTTCCAGCAGAACCTCTATACAGGAAAACTATAGAGGTTGATATAGAGAGGCTTCAATTTTAGTAACTTGGAGAGAGAAACTCTAGATTTAGAGGCTGAGATAGAGACTCTGCTGAAGAATGAGATCGAAACTCTAAATATAGAGAAGATTCTATTTTAGAGGCTCTACTGGAGATGCTCTAATAGCTCCGTCAAGAGGTACAGGGATATGAAATTCACTTTATGATGTATACAGAGGTGTGGAAATGTGTGTGATTGAATTTATATCTATCTTAATTAGGAGTATATAATGAAGCAGTTCTTTTTATGTTTAGGTGTTCAGACTTCGCGGGCAAATAGATCGAGAGGCTCCCGAATAGACGTGGACTACTACTTTCGAAATTGAATGGTTGAAATTGCAAAAAATATGAACTTTGAGATATTGGAGAAGAGGCCTCAAAAGCTGACAGAACCATCGTCATCGTCACTGCAACTTCTTCTATAAGATTTTAAATTGAATTGCTGAAATTATTAAACTACTCAGAAATTCGTATTTTGATAGCTCCGAGAAGCAACTTAATTCGAAGGGTCGAGTCTGGGGTGTCTTTCCAACCCTACATTGTTCGGCCTCCCATTCGTAATGAAACCACCATCGTCCCTAGACTTGTATGAATACCTCCTCCCAAGCTAGCTAGATAGGCATTATATAGGTCTCAAGTGCAATCTTTGATTGACAGAATCCCAAGATCTTTGCTTCTTTGACCAGACGAGGACACAGATGGCTCTCTTGTTACGAACGGGACAAAGTGACGAGGGGCGTAGCAATCACGAAACACATGAGCAGTTGTTTAACAGTGTGACCAACCGAAGACGACAAGTGCATGGAGACCACCGCTTTTGACAAGTGCGTGTGTGAGCATGTGCTAGCTCCGCTCATCAGCAACCATGCACGCACACATGCACCTTGTTGTTCCTTGTCTCGAGGAAGAGTGGGTCATGCATATGTCACTCGTGGGGTGCCTGCGTGCCTAGTTAACAATCATCCTAAGCCAACTTATCCGTCTCTGTTAAGACTAGTACTCCACTGGACAGTAATTAAATTGCTCCTAGTCGATCAATCTTCCACCCAAAGCTAGCTCGATCGGTGGCTCTTTTGCTCATCTTTGATAAAAAGGACAGTACACGTGAACTCACATTGACCGGTGACACGGGAGCAGGCATTCTTCCTCTCATGTAGAGCAGTAGCAACTCTTTAGTCCTGATGCATGCATTGCGCGGTTTCAGTACACTTTCTTTGGGGCTGGCGAGTGTATTTATTTTGTTTCTGCACCATGCACCAGCTGGGATCCTAGGTGATTGGTTGAAGTCATCGATGTACTCAGAGTCATACTTCGTTGCTAGCCAGCACTAGTAGCAAAGCGACTTTTTTTTTTCAGAAAGAGGATTGTATTAAAATTTGAGATGATTATACCCCAAATTACAACCAAGCAGGGAATTACAAAAAAAGGTGAACGAAAACTTCACCTTGGTCACATCTTCTCCATTGCCCAATCAATCAAAATTATGGAAGGTTTCACGTCGAATTTATGCATATAGTCGATTCTAACACGAGAGTTAAGAAGATTCCATTAAATACAGGTTGAATTGTGTTATTTATAGAGACAAATAAATAGACGATTCACTATACAAGTCACACACACATATATAGAGAGAGAGTGTGTGTTTTGCTACGATGTTTTGCAAAGCACACAAGTTTCTATGCTTGACGCCGTGTTTACAAAATTTGAGACTCTAACGGTTGATCCGAACTGTTCATCTTGTTCATCTCATTGAAATCTCACTATCATTTAAAATTTTTTACTATTTGTTTCATATTTATGATAATCCACGATCTATGTAGTTGTAGAGCCTCCAATAAGGCTGATTTTGAAAAATATGAAATAAATAGTTAAAAAATTTCAAAAAAATAGAAATTTGGTCGGTAATGAGATTTCAGTGAGATGAACAAAATAGATGGTTCAGATCGGCTGTTTAAGTCTCAGTTTTTTCAAACACAACACAAAGCACGGAGCAAAGCACTATAGCAAAACTATATGGTCGTAGGGTCTCGGTGGGGAAACCCTCTTGTTCGAGCCACATGAACTCGATCCCACATCGCAGCTACTACCATGCATGGCGCCGTGCATCTCGACAAGGCAAGGCACTCAATTTGGGGGACCAATTTCCAATACATAATATCAAAAATTGTTCTCCTGTAATATTACAAACATTGATCCAGAATCAGTATATCAACCATACCATGTTATTTAACTATAATCAGAATACTTTTACATACCAAAATGTGGTATTATACAAACCACTTTACAACTTGTGAGTTTAGGAAATAGCTAGTATTCTAAGCCGATGAGTTCCATATTCTCTGCTAAAAAGTCAAAGTTTGTAACTGTAGCGGAATAGGGATCTGTTCATTTAAAATGAACAGTTCCCACACAACGAGTAAGTACGTCAATAGTACTTGCAGGTTTTCATAGGAAATAAAATATTAACTATATGCAAAATGTTTCAAAGAAGGGCAAGGCTGTAATTTAACTTGGTATAGAATACAATATTTCAAAACTTAGCATTAACATTTCAATTTCTAAAACATTTAAATAAGTTTGTAAATCACTATCTCCTTTCTCCATTCTTAACTCATCTGACAACCATTATCTTTTCTTAAATTAATGGATTTATTTGAATAGAATAGACATCATCCTGTTGACACAACTTCATATACCCGAAGTAGGGTCCATTAATAATTTTATTATCAGCTCTGCAGAACCTGCCCAGCTTTACCCGTAAAATGGCCGATAATATGGATGGACGACATTTATGTTATTTCTATTCATAATAGTCCAAGTTTTGCAATGTTTCGCAAAATGTGCAAACATTGAGAAAAACCCTGGCAATGCTAGGCTCTACACAATCACCACGGTAACCTTACTAGTTACTCACTCACCCAAGCATTTCAGAAACCACACAAGCATTGCAAAAAACCTAAAGGCAATGCCTCGTCCATGCAATCACCATGGTAACCTTGCTGGTGATTAATGCCTATACTTTTTATTTTTTTTCCGATCTCCTCTATATCACAATGTCTATTCATATGACAACATGATATTTATCCTACCTGTTAAAATATCCATATATTTAGTTTTTCTTATACTAGGGTATTGTCAAGTTTATCTATTTTTATGTAGGCTTTTGGTTGTGGAGTTTGGACTAATTATTCTACATAAAACGACAAGTACTATAATTCAAATAAAGGTATTTCACAAGTAAATAACTAGGGAAATAATGCATTTGATAAATAAATAAAAGGAGTTAGGAATTCAATATGCTTCAAGGATAGGAAAACCTGCCTTCTTCGGTAGCCTGATCGAACTCAAAAGTATCTCTCGGATATTCTTGTTCAAAAGATCCAGAGGCGATCGGTTCGTCGTCTATACGTCGCAAATATGGAAAAAGAGAAAAAAAATTCTAATAAATATTCAAATAAAAATTGGAGAAGCATTATGTATGAAATGATGGAAATGCATAAAAAGGCTTTGGGTGAATAGGTGATGGGCTATATAATTTTCTAAGAATTTAAAAATATTTTCAAATGGATAAAGATGGGGATGCTTGAGTAGAAATGGGTATTTTTCTCCGGACAGCAAGATGCTAATACTAGTGTAAGTGCGATTTCATGTGTGGATCAACAAATTTCTAGAGATCGGGGTAGACGACAAAATTTGCCGGAGTTCCGAGATGAAAATTGTTGAAGATATAGGGATGATAAATTGAAAAATAGGATTTCATGGAATTATTGGTGCTAAAATAATTTTTAATTGATTTAAAATATTTTTTAGAATTTTAGAAATTATTTCTTGAATTTTAAAACCCTTTTATATATAAGGATAAGGAAAGGAATTTATTTGGATTATTTTATTATAAAAATTGAGATTTAATATTTTTATAAAATTGTTCATCACTTTTTAGTTTTTTGAGAATTCTTGTAGAATTTTTGAAAGGGGTTTGATATTTTAAATAAAATTCAAAAGCTTAAATGGAATAAGAAATTGAAAAGAGATTTTAATCCCACTGGATCTATAGTGTTGGGCTCGGCCCAACATTGCACAAGGACGACTGACATGTGGGGCCCAGTGCACAGCAAGAGTGGAGACGCGCGTAGGTAGGACAGGAATGACTGACAGGTGGGGACGGGTGGTCAGTGAGAGAAAGGTGGAAAAAATGGGGTGCGGCGGAGGGGAACGACGGCGCCGGTGTACGGTGGCTGGCGGTGAGGAATTGATGGTGAAATTGTGCAATTGAGAGCATAAGGATACCTTAGGGAGTCGCGGTTGAGCTTGGGGCTATCTGAGGTGGCCGAGCGATGAGGTTGAGGTGGCGGTGCGGGAGGGCAACGACGGCAAGCTAGTTCCGGCGATCGCCGGTGTCGAGAGATGGTAGCACTAGCTTTGTGATAGATAAAAAGTGGCGACTTTTGCTCTTTGGTGTTAGGGTCAGAAGAGGGCTGGAGCAGTGGGGGAGGGGTTCACCAGAGTTGGGAACGACGAAGGTAGTGATGGTGATGCAGGGTGGTGGAGGAGGAATGGAGGGGTGGAAGAGGGAGCTTGACGCAAAGCGGAGCCGGGAGGGGGTTTTATAGCTTGAGTATGCAGTGGTGGGTACGAAATTCCAAGCTCATGGCGGCGGCGGCGCAATGTGGCGACGAGCGATTAGCGAGCCGCCCGGGGTGGATAGGGTAGGAGAGGTGGCGTATGAAGTCAACGGCGCGGAGAGCTTTCAAGTGCGAGCAAAACCAAATCAAGGGGCGGTCTGATGCGGCAGCAAGAAAGAAGGCTGATGGGCGGTGGCGGTGGCGGTGCCGGCGGTTCAAGCAGGGACGACGCACTGGGAGGAAGAAGCTATGAGCGCCACTGGATTAGATGTAGATCGATGGGCACCGTTGGATTTGATTCAAAGGGGCACAGAGAGACTGACGGGTGGGGTCCATTTGTCAGATGAAGAGAGGGCCGGAGGCGGGGTAAATGAAATTGTATTCCCAAAATGGAAAGCGTAAACCCACGGTTTCCGGAAAGTTTAGTTTTTAAAAGAATAGGAATTTCTAGAAAATGTTTGAGGCTTTAGAAATTCATAAAAAATAGTAGGAAGCTCAGAAAAAATATGAGGTAAATTTCTATAAATCCAAAAAAGAGGAGAATCCATATATGTAATAAATTTATTATTTTATAGGATTAATTAATTTTAAAAATAGGAATAAGGTGTTTCCTTTAGGGAATAAATAGGGGATTAATTTGGAGATTGGGGAATGATTGTAGAAACTTAATTATAACATTTCGCGAAAAAATTTTATGCCAAAATCGGGAAAAATTTGGGGTATGTTACACTCGTGATCAAGGTTTTAGTAACCGTTTTGCCTCCCCTCCAACCAAAAACCGGTACCCATCAGTTAGCGGTTTTCATGGCTAACCGCTAAAACTGTTTGAAAACCGAAAAAAAGAATTTAAATTTAAATTTAATCAAAATTTTGACCGTTAGCCGATGGTTTTTACGGTTAACCGCCGGTTTGTAGCGGCTAGCCGACGGTTTCGTTGGTTTTAATTGGAAAAATACACAAAAACAAGAAAATGCCAAAAAAAATCTGGAAAATTTCCTAAAAAAATTTGGAAAATTCACCCAAATCTGACTTTTTCAAATTTTGTTTCAACCAAAGAGTCTAAAATGATCAATAGTATTTTTAGAATTTTTTTAAATTTTACAAGTTTAAATTTCGTTTGAATATAATTTGGTATGTTGAACCGGCCGGTTCATGGAACCGCTCGACGCCGCGGCTAACCGACGACGGTTAATGAAACCAGTCGTGATGCCACGTCGTGGAGATGGCGTTGGCGGTGCCGGTGCGTGCACTGCTTATTAGCACGAAGCCACGAAGGCGGAGACGACGATGGATAGGGTGCTCGTCCCGTCCCGTTTGTACGCGTGTAGCTAGCAACGCGAGGCAAAGTTGGCAAGGGGAATAGAAGATGCAACGTGTCCTCACGTACGGTGGGGCCCCACGTCTATGATCTCTCTCTTCCTCCACAAGAGCCCACGCTCCATCCAAGGAGGCACGGCTATCAAAGCTTGCTACTAGAGTCTAGAGAGGTGCATGTGTGCTGATGTCACCAAACTTTCTGTCTTCACCATGTCCAAGCTTTGGAGGACATGTCCTGACACGACTGCCACCGCATCTAGAGTTATACTACTTCTGTGGTACGTAGAATGCACTATCATATACGGTGAGACGAGAGACACACGTCTGCTAGAGTGAGCCTTGTAGTACGTTAATTGCATGCAGTGTGTAACTTGTGTGTCGATACTGGCCATCTCTCAACAAGCAATGAAATGAAAATGATGAATCACATAAAAAAAATTGGGCATGCGCCAACATGGCACACCCACATGCTGCGCTTTGGGATGGTTGGAACCTGTTATAATATCGATCGATCGCGGCGGTAGTCGAACACAATAATCAAGAGTATAGACGTCAATCACAATCACAGTGAACACCAATATAGAGAGAGACAGAGCCAGGGCGCTTTATTGATAATTGATCAGCACTATTACAACAGGGGTCTCTCCTTTATATAGCCCTAATCTAATTCGAGTTGCCCACAATACCCCTAGGGTTTAACCCTAGGTTTATAACACTCTCCCTTGGGCAATCCGCGATATGCCAGTGCCTCGTTAAAAACTCCATCTAAAAACCCAGTGGAAAAAAAAGATTGGAGAAAAGAGTACACTGCACACGCATGCTGCATTGTGATACTGCCTCATTAAAAACCTTGATATGAGAAACTTCAGGAAAACTCATATAAGGGAAAAAGAGTACAATATTCAGATCTCCAGGATCAACACGGGCTATCGTTCGGGTATCTCTCGAACGCAGCGCAACTCATGAAATCGCCTCATCCCTATTCCGTGAACACATTTAGGAATATCGAGGTAGGCAATGCCTTTGTGAATAAATCTGCTAGATTATCACACGATTTCACTTGAACTACCTCAATTTCACCACTCTTCTGGAGCTCATGAGGGTAGAACAATTTTGGAGCAATATGCTTCATCATATTACTCTTAATATAGCCCGTTTTCATTTGCGTAACACAAGCAGCATTATCCTCATGGATAATAGTGGGGGTATCGATGGTTTCCATGCCACATGACTTCTGGATGTGGTTTACCATCCTCCGAAGCCAAACACCTTCTCGTGTGGCCTCATACAAGGCAATTATCTCAGAGTGGTTGGTGAATGTAGCCACAAGTGTCTGCTTACACGATTTCCAAGAAATCGCCGTACCGCCGTACAAGTAAACAAACCCAGTCTGAAATTTAGCCGTGCGCGGGTCAGACATATACCCCGCATCGGTGTATCCTTCCATGGTCTTGGGTGCATTCCTCCCATAAAACAACCCAAGATCCTGCGTACCTCGCAGGTACCTAAATACAGTTTTTACGCCGGCCCAATGTCTTCTGGTTGGTGCCGCGCTGTATCTGGCCAGTAGATTCACCGCAAATGCGATATCAGGCCTAGTACAATTTGCCAGATACATTAGTGCTCCTATGGCAATAAGGTAGGGAACTTCTGGTCCTAACACCTCCTCATTTTCTGTCTTATGTCTATATAGAGCTTTGTCCTCTTCAGGGGACCTTATTACCATGAGGTCAACATTAATTGCAACATCATATATCTTCTGGATATAACGTATCGAACCTTCTGGGTCTTGATATTTGCAATTACCTACAACCAAGTAGCCTATTCTGTAGAGCTTACATATGGTTGTGCTACTATAACATAACCAATCTTACGGCATTTGGGGATTAATCAAGTTGCCGCTGTCACCAATTTTATCATACCTTCAAGGTACTCAAACCATCTGGGTTCTAGAGGATACTACCACTCTCCTAACTTCTGGTAAGAGATGCACATCACAAGTGCTCCTGTGGCGGACTTCCGATCTAAAAATCCTCGTTTCATACTATCGGGTATCAATGGATCACTGTCCACTTTCAAGGACTATTGGTGTTTATCTTCCTTCAGGGAGTTTATCTTTCTTCAGAAAAGTTTATGTTCCTTCAGGGAACCACTCTTCTTCTTCTAGAAGAACTATTAGGTATGAGTTTCATTTTTATGTCGCAATTTTATTTCCTTTATCACAAGGAACAATGAGTCCTACGGGATCTCAATAAGAATTTTATAATCCATTAGCGCATATTTATATCATCTCGCGGAGTTATCATATAGCGGAACATTATTATCACTAGGAGAGTATTGGTCTCTTCAGGGACCTTTTTGAACCATAGCTTTCACCACCTCATTATGACCTATCAAGTCGGAGCTCAAATAGCTCTAACAATTTTAGCTATTATGGTTCAACCTTAGTTGCTTTCCTCATTTATCCCGATATAAGCGCTTTGGGCGCTATGCCATGGACTTTGTTTTGGATCCGTATCATAGCAACTTTAGAGGTAACAATTTGTCGACAATTTCTCTCCATATCTCATAATTAAGCTTAGCTCAATACTAACCAGAATTTCGCTATTTCCCAAAATGAAAATTCTTGGTCGTTCCGCATTCCCAGCACTATAATATGTGCGCACAGATTTCTTTGGGGTATTCATCTTCGAGGATGATCCTCTTCGGAGGCCTCTCACCTTCGTGGTGATTTCTCTTGAGAGAATACTAGGAGTGATGAGCAATTACTTGACTAGTGTCATTCGATCTTAAGACATGCAGGCGTCCCTGCAAGCTTTAGATCATGACCCGCTAAGTCAATTTCGCAAAGATGGACATACTATTCAAACCCGGGGTATTCCACTCTTAGCGACATATTTACTTCAGGTAAATAATACTCCTTTATATAAAATATCTGGCAGCTCGCTTCAAGGCATAAGAGCAGGCTCCTCGCTTCTGGTGACCAGGAGCACTCCATTTATGCGTGAATCTTTACACTAAAAGATCGTCTCGAAGCATTCCAAACATGGGCATTTCTCTCCCCCTAATGCCGAGATCCGATCTTTTACTATAATCATACTTACAAAATCCCCTTTAATGAGCACAAATCTAATGGAACTTCTAGTCCAAAATCTTCCAACTTCTGGTGGTGGCTCAAAGTGTATGCTTGGTGGTGATATTATATGGGAAATACTTGATTCCACGCATTAAGCTTAATAAGGGGTTTATTATTTATATGCAGTGAGCATAGACTTATATACTTTCTCTTCCACGCGCTTGCTCTGGGCTACCGCATGCCCGCGCCGGGTATCACGTGCCTACGTCGGGACATAACCCGCGCTAGGTCACCTCACATCCCAACAACTTGTGGGTTTCAAAGTCTAGCTACTTATATTATTGCCCAATATTTGGCCCAATTACTCATACCACATATCTAATTTATTTGGGCCATTAAACTCCAGGTTTAATATCATTGCAACTATATCTACATGGGAACTTTAATGTTCTTCTAGAACATAATAAATATTATATGTATGCCAAATAACACCTCATCATGGGGAAGTCAACTTCAGGTGACAATAATTTTTATGTAGGTGTGATTATAGTGGTGCTCTAATAACACATGACTTCTGGCATATCTTAGCGACTTCAGGCGCCCGTGACAACAGGTCACTTAATCAAATAGGCCATTATATCATATATTTGGGATTATATTGCTTTAGGCATACCAATATGACTTCTGGTCATAGTGCAGTTTATAAACTGCATAATGCAATTGCAAAGTAAGCTCTACACCAACTATAAAGTTGTGTGCTAGAGAATAACATATTACTTCAGGTAATAATCAGCTATGTTCAGGGACCCTCTCTCACTGAACTATTTTTATCTCACCACTCTTCTGGAGTTCATGTGGATAGTTTCAGCAATTACAATGGGCCCGCGTCGGATCGCCACGCGTCCGTGGGGCCAAGTATATCCCAAAATGACTATTTGGAAAGATATCCTCTCTCTACTACTAGGACAAACTCAGTGTCCAATGGCCATTTTATCCACCTCTGTTTACAATCACCGACCTACTAATACGCACTTCTAGTGCTCTAGCTTGCCTTTTACTACACATGCCCAATCCTCTCCCCCTTTTCACGTCAACCAAAAATTTTACGGTGATAGCATGTGTTTCAGGCATCTGCTAAAAATCACATTATAACTATACTGCTGCGGGAGTATAATTTTGTTGTCGTGAAATCAACATATATTTTGTAACATTCAGGTTACAATTTAGCCACCTCAAACAGCCGGTCGGTCATGCCATACCGGGGGGTCTTGTATAGACTTCAGGTCTAAATCTTTCGGGGATCGACATATGGCCAGGAAATTTTTCTATAGTGCTACTACTCATGTCTTCAGGACATCGACGCACTTAAGACGGTGTCGAGAATAAATACTCTTCACCAAGGCAAGCCTATCAATATATCTAAGTCTTAGGCATACAATCTATCTGATTTTTCCTCCATGCAAGATTGCTTACTACAGGTAAGATATGTGCTTCCGGCACCATGTTCTATTTAGCATTTATTTAGATAATTAACTCTACTATAGGAGAGAAGCTTAAAAATAGAACAACTCAGACCATTATTATGGCATCTGGGAAATAAATATCTAATGCGAAACATCTGGCTCAAGTAAAAGATGTAAACTACTCATCGGGAGCAAATCCAAACTCTGCAGGAGCTATTAAAATTTCCCAGAATTTTCCTAGCAGTCTCAAGAGTTTCTAATAATTTAGGGACTTTAACCCAACAAATTATACCCGAAACAAACAATGCTAGTGAAAATAAGCCATTTAGAATGCTCAAAAATTTTCTGGAAATTTCATGAATCTCTGCTAATTATTTCTGGTCTGCTGGCCATATTATAATTATAACAGTGTAGGAAACAATTTTCACAATTTCTATGCCAGAAAATAAACCCATTAAATTGAAGCTTCCAAAAGAGGGCTAGGTCTAAGATTTGCATATTAAGGAAGCTCATATACCTAAAATCAAATTCTAGGATTTCATGTTAATTTTCAGAATTAACAAGTACAAAATTGCAGTACATACCAGAAGCTAAATATCAATAATCGCAAAACGAGAGGAGTTTCGTGGTTACAGAACTGCATGAACTGTAATAAAATTACCATCGAAGACAACTCGTGCAATTACAGTGTCCTTCGAGAAAAACTTTTGTACCTTTTACTCTATGCCAAACTTCAGGGGCACTAATACAAATCCGATATTTTAATTTTCCAGGTACCATCCCGGGGTGGGTCTTCAGGCCTATTTAGTCCAATGCGCGGCTAGGGTTTGCCAAACCCAAGTTCCCATCGTGAGGGGCTAGCGAGGCCGAGCACCGTCTCTGAGGCGGTGCACGGCGCGTGGGGCGGCTTGGCTGTCTGGCGGCGGCGGCGCGACCTCTGGGCGGCGGCGGCAGTGTGTGTCGATGCGAAGAAGCATAAGCGCCGCGCCGCACGCGCGATAATGGCGAAGCCAATGGGCAGCGCGCACGGGACCGGCGCGGCAGGCGGCGTCGCGGCCTCGGCACAGCGGCGCGCGCGGCAGCAGCTGGCGCGGAAGGTGGCAGGCAGGCGGCGGCGGCGTGGGCGGCGGCGCGCTTCTGCTGGGCTAGCACGGCTCGGCGGCACGAGGGTGGCGTGCACGGTGGCGGCGCGGCTACGGCGCATGCTGCGGCGATCGCGAGGCGATCGCGACGCACGGGCCAGCGTGGCGGGTGTGGCGAGGGTCGCGGGCCAGCGGCGCGATGGCGGCTGCAGAGCGCGGCGGCGGCCGGTGCGTGATAACGGCGCATGCCTGTATAGCCGGGCCGGTGTCGACGTCGCGCGTCACAGGGAGCCGGCGTGGGCGGCACGCGGCGCGACCGGGGTGCGGTGCAAGCCGGCAGCTGGCCGGTGTCGTGACCAAGGCGGCGACGTCTTCGGCGCTTCGGGGCCAGGGCGGCCGCGGCACGGGCACGGCGAGCCGGCGGGGCCATGCGCAGGGCCGGTGGGGCCGGCGCAGCGCGGGAGTGGCGCGGACCGACCGGCGGTGCGTGGCGGCGAGGCGACGCGCCGGGGGGATGTCAGGGCCGTGCCGTTCGTTTGCGCATGCTTCCGGCAGTTGCACGCTGAGGTCGCCGCGCACGGCACCCTGTGTGCCTCATGCACGGTTCGATCATGCCAATGCAGATCATAGTTATGCTTTTCGTTGGCTCGGATCAGATTTATTTTATGTTCCATGCAAACAAGCCAGATATGCCAACGAGTGATTTGCATCTAAGAACATAATCAATCTAGTAGCCAACAGTAGAACAACATACCCGAATATGTAAATCAATCTGGCATTAATACCCGGATCGGATTGACTGGCTTATTTCCCTTTGGATTAAAGAGCAATCCAATTGTTGGATTTCCTCGGTCACAATCCAAACCTCCGAGCATCGCATTAGACCATGCAAAGATAATAGATCCATCTGTATTTAGCACCAAGAAACCCGATTGATCTAGATATCAGGACATTAGAACGACATACCCAGATCATGGAGCGATTCGTGCTGATAACGTGTTATAATATCGATCGATCGCGGCGGTAGTCGAACACAATAATCAAGAGTATAGACGTCAATCACAATCACAGTGAACACCAATATAGAGAGAGACAGAGCCAGGGCGCTTTATTGATAATTGATCAGCACTATTACAACAGGGGTCTCTCCTTTATATAGCCCTAATCTAATTCGGGTTGCCCACAATACCCCTAGGGTTTAACCCTAGGTTTATAACAGAACCGACTCAAGAGCTGCCCAATCAAGTTGTCGAACAAGCCACATATATTAATCTTTAATCGGAGCAACAATTAACTTGTACGAGCAAACTCTATTTAATCAAAGGTAAACCGAATGTCCGGATATATGCGTGGTGATGGCTTCTAAGATCAGCTACCATCACGTATATATTCTCAAAATGATCGATAGCACAACACATACATTTTCGGGTATGATTTACATCCAACCAGGCAATATGGACTGCTGCCTGAACATTAAGTTTAACAAAATTAGAGTTGTATGACAGCAGAATACATAAGTTTTCCAACAAAAGCAGCGGAAGATTT
The DNA here is from genome assembly GCA_036346145.1 of Olyra latifolia. Taxonomy (NCBI): domain Eukaryota; kingdom Viridiplantae; phylum Streptophyta; class Magnoliopsida; order Poales; family Poaceae; genus Olyra; species Olyra latifolia. The sequence goes on along the minus strand of CM070525.1, from coordinate 1,173,867 downwards.
ATCATAAATAAACCAAAAGACCAGCGTGGTATGCCCCCATTAACCCCATGGGCATCCGACTGGAAATTAGGACTCCGCATCTTGCCTGCCAGCGTCACCGTGCCCGGCTTGATAGTAGTACTCAAGCCCGGGTTCGTCTTCACCTGAAAATACAGCAATCTGGTTGAGTACAGAAGGTACTCGCACGGTAATCGAAGGTAAACCGAATGTCAGGATATATGCGTGGTGATGGCTTCCAAGATCAGCTACCATCACGTATATATCCTCACAATGATCGATAACACAACACATACATCTTCGGATATGATTTACATCCAATCAGGCAACATGGACTACTGCTCGAACATTAAGTTTAACAAAATCAGAGTTGTATGACAGCAGAATACATAAGTTTTCCAACAAAAGCAGCGGAAGATTCATCATAAATAAACCAAAAGACCAGCGTGGTATACCCCCATTAACCCCATGGGCATCCGACTGGAAATTAGGACTCCGCATCTTGCCTGCTAGCGTCACCGTGCCCGGCTTGATAGTAGTACTCAAGCCCAGGTTCGTCTTCACCTGAAAATGCAGCAATCTGGTTGAGTACAGAAGGTACTCGCACGGTAATATATCCTCATTCATGAAGGGCATGTAGCAAAGGAAGGCTTAAAGTTTATTTTCAGCGTAAAGAGCATTTGTAAGACATAGACATAAATAGATTGTAAATTGCATTGAGTAAAAACATTTTTAAAAGTAATAACTTGTAATATCCATCATCATAAAATCCATCGTCATCAATCCATGGGACTCTAACCTCCCTTGATCACCATCCAACCATAATCAAACATCCCCGGGCTCCATCTGTCCTTGGTCTCTGTCCGACCATACACCACGAGCAACCCAATGCTCGGAAATAAAACATGACCATACCACTATAACCCAACCATGTGCTAATATCAGTGTCTCGCATAACAAGTTTCCGTCCTTAACCCGGGACGCGGCTATTCGAACACTTCAAACTCTGCAGAGATGTACAACTTTACCCACATGACATAGCAAGCTATATCGAAGCCTCATAAATGTACATGCCAGTCCATTAGGTCACCTGGTCACTGTAACCCTGTGTCCCACGTGTCGTGTTGTGGTTCGAAGAAGTTAACCGTTGCTGGCGACGTTGCCTATGGCCCTCTATCTGAACGTCCATGGACCCCCACGGAAGCAGCGCTACCCGCGACTGTCCCCCACACAAAACACCAGCAAATAAACATCAATAGCTCCAATGGTACCCAATGGCGCGAGCATGCACAGGAATTTAGCCAAGTGTCTCCATAAACACGTGTAGTCGTACGTATAGTAACTTGAAGGGAATGACACTATGTTCGGGCCTTAATCGACTCAAACGAGACTACATATTTGGGATTTATCCTCCCATCATTTCCCTATCACCCGTTCAAGTCCAACTCAGATCTCACACGCAATCTAGCATAACCATAATATGTATCAAGTAGTAGATCATTCACAATTGAAGCCGCACGATCAACGGACTAAATCTATCGATCGCTTTACCTCGTTGACTCTAAGCATTGCTAAGCCTTCACAAACTAGACATAAATAGTAGTAGCACCCACTTAGGCTTCAAAGGAATGGGGTATCAAACCTATCAAGGTACTGACTTATACTTTGGGCATAACTAGGTTCTACCTACCCATTAGCTCATACTTCAAAATAGCATGCAAGCATTTCATAAAATATAAGATAAATCATGCAATTGCAAATCATGGGAACAATACGAATCAAAAGAGGGATAGTACATAGTGCCTAGTTGCTGCTCGTTGGCGGGGAGAGACTCTTGATCAAGTCCGGGCTCTTTCGGAACGTCGGTTCCTATTGTTTGATAAGAAGCACATCAAACAAAATGTTCAACAGCAAGAAACATCAAATGATTTATATATTCAGAAAGTTCATGAGCTAATGCAAATTCTATAAAAAAAAAATTGCCCAAATCCAAGTTCGGAAGAGGGAGATATGGCCGTTTGAAGTTTGGGTAATATCCTTACTCGGAATAACTAGGGCTTACTCGGGAATGACTATGGTTACTCGGAAATGGATCAAACTTGCTTAGAAAAGGATCCATTTGCTCGGGAAGGACATCCTCTTGCCCGAGAGTGGGTTCCCTTGGTCGGATATGGCATATCTTATACGGTTATGATTTTCTCTTGGTTGAACATACCTAGTCTTGCTCGAAAGGGTCGCATAGACTGTATATTGCTTGATACGAGCAAGATTTGAGGTGGCAAACATGCTCGGTTGTAGAAGTGTTCTACATGAAAGTTGTAGAGAATTCATGGCGCATCTTTTTTGTGTAGACAAATTTTGTCATCCGAGCAGCGGATGATTTTATAAAAAATATTTTATGCACTGCTGTGCAGGGAATAGACTGAAACAATGTGTTTCTAGGGCCACTGCTCCCACACTTCGATGTATCCAAGAAAATGATATTACCAAAAGTGGTACATGATGAAAAATATAAAGGATAGATAGGAAAGGGGTTCTCACCTAGCAAGAAAAGCCATACTAAGAGATGGACATTCGATGAATGAAGAGATTGAAGATAACCACGTCGGTCTATCCAACGATGATCCTGGCTGCTCCTCGGCTTGTTTCTTCCTGCTCCTTCACTTCAAAGGCTGTGGATCTAGTCCTATTCCTTCCTTAGCTAATGGGAGACATCATCTTACTTATCCCTAAGTTTGCATTGTGAGCCAAAATGACATGCGAGATTAGAAACAAACAAATTACTTCACTGCTATGCAGAACAGCAAAGTACAGAGAAGAAAAGCATTAAGAACTCACCCAAAACCTTGTGCAAGCACAAATGGATTAGATATTTTTGAAGTTTAGGAAGTGGGGAAGCTAATTTTGCTCATCTCCTGCACTGGATATGGTGAAAGATTAACAAAAGGTGAGAAAACGAAATCAGCTTCTTGCTGTTCAGAAAATGAGAAGCAAGTGAGCAAGAACTATAGTAAACCTTTGTACATGTCCTTACCATGGTGATGGATGGATAGTGTATGCGACCGGGAGGCGAATCTCCGCGAGCCGATGAGCAAGGAGAAGGTGGGTGCGAGGCTCGAAGGCGGCCCTGTCCCCTGGACCGAAGCCCGGCCACTTGGCCGGACGCTACCGAGGGAAAGGACTTAGTCCCGACGCAATCAGACGCGTCGAGACCGGATGGGTCATAGTGACACGAGTGTTTTTATCCTGGTTCGGGCCTCCACTGTCGGATAACAACCCTACGTCCAGTCTTCGTTTAAAGCCAAGCTCAAACGAGTACAAGGGGTGAAGTCCGGGCTTTGGAAAGCCCGTGCCTCGAGTACAGTAAGTGCTCAATGCACTGTGTGTGTGTGTTCCTACAGTTACCTAGACGCGGAGAACTACCGCCGGGAACTAGAGCCCCTACGAGAGTGTAGGTGTTCCTGTTATACAGTGGCTATCCTCCGAGTGTGTTGTATGGATCCAGAAGCGGGTGAACGTTGTTGTGGCCTGTATGCCCCTTTATAGGCGGCCTCCGGCCACTGTAGCATGCACTGATCCGTTGAATAGTCATTCCCTTTTTGCCATGCCGGGGCGCACAAAATCTACCGGGCAATCGAGTGTATCTCCCGATCGCCGCGCCGGACTGCTACCGGTCAGCACGTGTCTTTGCCCATGCGGGCGGTTGACGGGACCTGCCGCCAACCCGCCAGTAGCCTTCGCCAGGCGCTCCTCGGTACAGTGCGCGCATTTAATTCTTGATGACCTTGGGGACCCGAAGCGTATCCTGTTTGCGGCGCGGCATGATCTGCCTCGGGTCCTGAGCCCTGAGCTTCGGAAGCCCGGGGGAAGTGGGAGGCTCGATTCTCCGAGACGTGGAAGCTCGGGCGCGAGCCTGCCAAGCTCGAGCGCGAGCTTGCCAAGCCCGGGCTTACTTCCCGTGGGGCCGAGGGCAAGTTAGTGGGCCGTATTTCCATGGGCCACATACTTTCCCCAACAGATAGTTTATGAGCTAAGCTTTTCAACGGTATTACACTCTAGGGGAAAACTAGATTTTGGTGGGGAGATTTGAGTGAGAATGAGAAAGAACTAGCTGCTGCTGATGTTGTTCTTGCTACAACTGTTTTTCAGCTCGTGGGAAGCAGAGAAATGAGACAAGAGGGGCTAGGTGGAGAAGTGGTTTATATGGTACTAGACTCACCTATTGACAAGTGAGGTCGGGTCCCACAAATCATAGAGAGGCTATGAGTAGAAAAATGGGTGAGAAACGCGGTGGACTGTAGTTTCTGCAGCACCGCCCATCTTAGTCAATGTATGAGAGAATCTATTCATCATGGTCTGGGGCAAAAGAATATAGATATAGCTGCAGTGGTTAACTATTTTTAAAGGATTATGTCCGTTATGCCGGCCTAGGTGATATCATTGCTCGTCCGAGCTACCTCTTGCCCGTCTACGCTTCGCCTTGCTCGTCTGGGTCCATCCTTGACTGTCTATCCTGGTTTAGGCATCACCGTGCTCAGTGAGATTGTTTCTTGCTCGGTTAGGCCAATACTTGCTCGTCCGGCTTAGGGATATGTCCGGTGGCCATGTCTCACTCAATCAGTTGTTCGGCTATTAGGATTCATTGAGTTTCAGTTTCAGATTTTTATTTTTTCGTTATAGAGTATGGTGGTTGTATACAAAAATTTCAAAAATCCAAAATATAATCAAGACAACGTAACGATGATACGTATAAAAAATCGAAATACGAAACGGTGCTGTCACAGACCTTCCCCTGTTCTAGTACTGTCTCGCTGATCTCTTCATACGTACTCGCTGCCCTTCCCTTTCTTTAATTTCTCATCGGAGGCAGCTCGGACTCAGCATATACAGCAGCTAATTAAACTACTCTTTCGTCTGGCATTCGTGTTATTTCAGTATAACATCAAATCAGGTCATGCGGATGCGGCATGCCTACTGTTATCGAGCAATGGAAGGAAGGGTGGCGTATCAATAAGAAGGAAGGATCAATTGACGCTGAACCGAAGCGAGTAACGGGCTAAGAGCATCTCCAATGGTAGAGTCAGCAGTTGGTTATAAGGGTCTCCACATCAAGACTATACCAAAGATGTTTAATGGATGAAATTTATAAGCGTTGGTATAGCAGTTATTAGTGTTTGCATGGACAATAGAAAGAAACTGATCCACTGTAAATTTATCTTTGTGACTCATATGTGTGGTCCAGTATTCCATTCAGCTTATCATTTACATTAAGCACAATTAAATATTTTTAGTATCAACATATCAGCGCATCCACAAATAGTATCATATGCACATCAGTTGCAAGTACTGCAGACAAGGTAAAACTGCACAGTTCAAAATGAAAAAAGGGTAAACAAACAGAATTCGGTAATATCAGAGACTAGTACCAAAAAATGAGCTATGTAAAGAGAGATACTTCTCACTTTTTCAGCACAAAATTTGATGTAATAGACATTTGTGGCTTTAATAGAGGCCAAAATACCATTTACAGAGTATGAAATTATTTGTCTATTATATAAAGCTGGCTATGAGCTGATACAGTCCAGAAATGCAGAAAAAAAAAGTTCGAATTGCTTGCTAGGGACAAGTTTCTGATCATGACACAAAGCTTCTCCCTTCGATCCTCAACATTCATGGACAATTCCATCTTGCGCATTTTCAAATCCCCAAGAAATCGGCATGTTCTTGCAGTCTGCCTCATCTCTGCCAGCTCATTCTCCTGCTGAAGAAATGCTTTCGTTGCCTGTCCATAAACATAGCAGAGTAAAACAATCAAACATTCATAAAGATTCATCTTTGTGAGTAGGAGGCGCGGACGGGACGGCTGGGAGGCGGCGGTGACGGAGTCACTGACGGGCGGCGACGGGAGGCTGGAGGCGCGGCGACGGGACACTGGGAGGCTGGGCGGCTGAGAGGGCGGCCATGAGGAGGCGGCTAGGAGGGCGGCGACGGGAGGGCGGGACGACGGCGATCGGGCGGCTGGGGGGGCGGCGGCCGAGGGCGACGGGAGGCATGAGGGAGGTCATGAGGGAAAATGCGGCCGAGAGGGCGGCGACGGAGGAGGGCAGGAAGGGCGGCGACGGAGGAGGAGGCCGGGAGGGTAGCGACGGGGCCGGCTGGGAGGCGCAGCGACGGGCCGGCGAATTTGGGAGAAGTGGGAGGCAATCGGTGGAGACCGAGTGGAAAAGGCCGAGCGAAAATCCCTTTTCTCAGGCGATACACCGGATCCTCCCACGTCGACCGCGTCGCCGATTGTCTTGCTCGAAGCTGGCGCTTAGCATCTCGTTTTTTGAGCGAGACCGGCGCTTCCTCAAGCGCCAGCACGCTTCTCTCTCCTTCTTCTCTCTCTTCCACGTAGGAAATTTGATGACGTTGGCACCCTTAGAGCCAGCTGACTAGGCACCATTGGAGATGCTCTAACGGCAGTGCATGGAGGTGGCGTATCAATAAGGAGGGTTCTTTTCGGTTTATCTTATTTTCTTATCTTTTTATTATTTATAAGTTAAACTTTGAGACCTTCTCGAGATAGGTTGGAAAGTCCAGTACGTCTCATTTAACTCATATTGTTGACAATCAAATTTGACACATGGCCGAAGTTCCTAGATGCTGTCAGAACACTTCGTCAATAAGCTGATATCAAACAAGATTCTTAAAGAGTTTGGATAAGACACGATCAACTAAGAGTCATAATAAGAAACAAAAAAGCATAATCAGCTACGGCAAGTTAGAATAGGAAATCTTACTCAAGAAGCCAATTTAGTAAAGTACTGGAAGACAATATTATTCGGATAGGCTACGTAGTATATTTTTGTCAAGTTTTTAGATAAGTTTCTATTTAGAGAGAGTCCTAGTTATATATTAAATCGGTTAGATTATATATAGTAAGCTAAGAGTTCGACTCGTATTGTATTGAGTCTATATATCGGGTATAAATACCTAACCTATATATAGGGAAAAGGGTCCCTGACCAATCAATCTACTATTTCAATGTAATCGTCTTTTCAATTCATAGGTGTAGCAATAACTTAGTTTCGTCATATTATGTTTTCGATCGACTTGTTGCACATCGTCTTATCGATCGGGTTCAGGATACAATCCTAAGTGAGTACTGTCCCGGTTAAGTCCTATCGACGATTGAAAGATAGATTCTCCGCTGAGCTTACTTGTTGATTGAAGGGCCAAACAATCCCTTTGTGCGAAAGGGTTTTCGTCGTAAATACACGAATTCGCCAAGATGAAAAGTAGACCAGACATAGAGATTTATCCTGTATCGGGCCTCTCGAAAAAAGATAATAACCATACTTCAGTGGCACGTGTGCGTTTGTGTTATTGCGATAAGATTGGGTCTCGAGGTCTGTCGATGTCCATACCTTCCCCCTCTCCTGGAGGTATTCAAAGTACAATGTAAGCACAGTCCGAGTCCTACATGACCTAGGGAACCTATCTGAATAGTCTAGAATCCCACCAAAATTAGAGAAACACGCTAACTTGTCAATCGGCTTCATGATACAACCCCAGATGAGTACTGTCTCAGTTAAGTCTGATCTTCTCACTTGTTATATTAGAATACTATCTTTGTTCGATATTGCAGTGTATCCCGTTTCATGCAAAGGTTAGATTCTACCCTCGTTCTATTGGCATATTTGGCTTTATAGATCAGCAAATAATCTGTTTACCATCGTTCTATTGGTTTGCTTAACCTGTTAATCTAGTTGACAGTCTATTTATTCTTTATTTTGTCAGTTAGACGATTTAATCGATTAGCTGATAGTCTGTTTACCCTCTCTCTGCTACTTTGTTGACTTTATATGCTTAGTAGTAGTTTGTTTACCCCTCGCTCTACTACGTGATTAATTATATTGGCTTAGCAGTAGATTGTTTACCCTTTGAATATATTGATTTGAACTTCTGTACAGATCAATAGTTTCTGCTACCTTCTGCATCTGTTGGTTTGAATCAATATTTAAACCGATAGTTCTCACTACCTTTGGATCTGTCGAACTTTTGACCTTGCCTTTAAGTTTGATAGATTATTCTAAATATCTTGGATTTAAAGCTAATTAATTTTTTCACCTTGTCGATTATTGGTCAAATCGGCTGGCACGCCTTGAACCCTAAACTTGGTGCTGCGAGGTTCCAAAACCCTAAGCTCATGGTGTGTTTAAGCTGACTGTCAAATTTCAGCGTGAACACATATCTATGAACTCTCAAACATGGTTTCGAGATAGAAAAAAGGACTGCAAAGTTAAAACGTTTGACTTTTTGATTTTAAGATAAGACAAGACAAGAAAATAAGTTAAAGAGAACAACGACTAAGATAGACAGACCTAATGCACTACTAGTACGTCGATAGGTTTCTATGTGTGTAGTTGTAAAACCTAATATTGATAATTAAATTGAGGATCTCCTCTAATTTTATAAATACAGTGCTAATCATGATTAAGAATTAGAACGTAAGGTTGATGTTGCCATCCATTCCAAACATGATGAAGGGTATGTTTGGTTCTTTTGCTCACCTTGTTTTGTCTTGCCTAGCTAGTCTAGTCAGACAAAGTGAGGCAAAGAAAGGGATGTAAAGGTGTTCGGTTCTTCTTTTTTTTTGTTTGCCTCAATTCTCTCTTGTCCATACAGAATCTTGCTCACGTATGAGAGCCAATTTGGCTAGCCTGGGTGGGCAAGGATTTCCTTGCTAGGCGAAACAAGCTTGCCTGGCAAAGCAAGTTTTTGATTTGCTACCAAACACCAAACATTACCAGGCAAAGCTGAGCAAGACTGGACAAAGGTACCAAACAGCCCTGAAGATGCCTAAATCCCGGTGAAGATCCCCTCCGTGGCGTGGCGTGGTTCATCTTCATATCAGTGCTAGCGCTCTCCGGACAGGTTTGAAGACGGTTTTCAAGGACAACCAGTATGGCGTCTGGCTAATAACACGATTAGTGGCACGATTAAGTCCCTGTAGAGCTCTTCGCTGTCTTATATATGGCACTAACTAATTTGGGACCAACCGTATGCGTTTTAGCCCCCCTAATCACAGGTATATAATGTAATTATTCTTAGAACAACTTTAATTGTGTAATTTCTAAATACTGCCCTCAACTAAGTGGCACTCGAGGTATTTATAGCAGGTCTAACAGTACCGTGTAGCTAGCTAGGGTGGTGACATAGCTTTCTTTACTCCACTCTCCACTCCGGCCTTCACCTGACCGGCTACTGCTCCTGCTCCTGCTCGCCACCCATCAACCATTCCTCCTGCCTCTCGATTGTCGCTCTCTTCTCCCACTTCAATTCAATGCCCGTGTCTAAAGCTGTATGTCTTTTCTTAACACGCATTCATTAGCCTGCTGCCACAAAACAAAACCCTGCTTTGATTATGTCAGCATGTCATCAGGGCAGAATTATTTTTCCTGCTCTGATTTGATCAAGGGAGGGTGCCCGTGACAGACAGAAAAAATGTGACATGGAGTATATCGTGTCACCTTGCAGAAGTTTAGCTTTTTTTTTTAAAGGCCCTTTTCCTTCCAACTAGAAATTTCAGTTTAACTTGAGGCAGAATTGATTGCTGGAGCCACTAGTGCCAAACTGCTAGCTGATAGTAGAAAGTAGAGTAGTGTGAACTCTGAAGAGTGTAGATGGTAAGAGCATCTCTAACGAAGCCTTCAAAATAGAATATTCTCTATATTCAGAGTCTCTCATCCTCCAGTAGAGTCTCTAACTTAGGGGGTGTTTGGCAGAGCTCCAACTCTCAACTCTGTCATAGAGCATTGCCAAACGCCCTAACTCCACGTAACTCTGGAGCAAGCAACTCTATGGAGCAGTCTCCCTCGCAGTTCATTTTTGTGGAGCAGCTTAAAAGGTGCTCCGCGGAGTTGTGGATCTGCTCCATAGTGGATCTGCTCCACAATGGAGTTGTGAAGCAGAGTTAAAAAATTGGAGCTGGAGCCCTGCCAAACACCCCCTTAGTCTCTAAATGTTGAGTTTCTCTCTCAGAGCCTCTAAACTTAGAGACTCTCTGTATTAATCTCTATAGTTTTTCTGAATAGAAATTCTGCTGAAGATGATAGAAATATAAAGAGCGAATAGTGATTTAGAGGGAATATGCAAATATCCGATTTTAAAGCTTCCGCAGGAGATGCCTATGCAAGCAAGGACGCATTAGGGTTTTAACTGCGGAGAAGGACAGGGCAGCAGAGTGGACGTGTGAACAGTAAAGAGAGGAGCAGAGCATCCGCTTGTTTTTTCTTCTTTTTCGGACGTGGGACGTCGACGGTAGGTCAAGGTGAAGCTGGGCGTGTGGCCTTGTCCCTCGAGGGAGCTATATAGCCACACTTTGCAGTGCATGCTCGCTGAAAAGACGGCAGCGCGAATGTGACGGATGGACTCATCAGTGCTAGTGCTTAAAGCATCCACACCAGAAACTCTATCTCTATTTTCTCTCTCCATTACTCTAAAATTCCTTCACACTTTACACTACTCCCTTCGTCCCTAAAAACATGTCATTCTACGATTCAAAATTTGTCCCTAAAAACATATCACTTTAGAGCAATAATTGCTAGATTCTCCTCTCACCCTATAAAGTACCTATAGATTCCCCTCTCACCACTATAGAGTACCTACATATTCTCCTCACAACACTATAAAGTACTCTAAATTCCTACCTATATATACTCTCCTTAATCTACTCAAAATTTTCCAGAACGACATGTTTTTAGGGACGGAGGGAGTACAACCTAAAAGATTCCTTCCCTCCATCAGAAACTCTATCTCTAAAACTCTATTTCTATACCCATATAAGGTTTCTGCTACGGATACTCTTAGTGTACCCCGATATGATGCAACTGTTCCTAAGAGCATCTCCAATAGTGCCATTTTAGCTAGTTATAAAGGTGTCAACTCAGCATTTTGCTTAGGTGAGAGAAAAAAGGAGGAGAGAGATATAGACTGATTACTAACTTACAGGTAGGATATAACTGATTTCAAGGCACTTATTATCTATTACATGTGGACCAATATTTAATATTATAGACAATGTTATAGCTAATATATTGAAGAGATTGTCTATATGCTATCTATAGATAACATGATTATTTCTTATAGCTAGTGCTATTAGAGACGCGCATACAACGACCTGCCAATCCGGCATGGCCGCATGGCATGGCATGTTTGTCGCATCGCATCCAGCCATCCAAAGATTGCCGTACTACGTTGCATGCTTCGTTGAGACCATACCAGCAAGGTACATCGATCGTGTCCAATACTAGTAGGTAGCTAGGCCATCGGTACCGTACCGATGCTTGTTGCATGCTGTGGAGAATGGAGACCGATCTGCTGGTGTTCTGTCCAGATAGATGGACGTTTGTGTGTCGTCCCATCCATACATGGATCGATCGCACGGGACGCAGAGAATCTGGGAGTGGGTGGTCAGGAGGGATAGATAGAAGCAAAGCGTAGGTACGTACGCACCGGACGCGACGCATGCAGCGGCCGCGCGGCGCATCAAGCCATGCCAATATGCCATGTTGCCATGCGTGCGCGCGCTCTGACGATGGCGCTGCGTGGCTTCCTTGCATCCGTGATCCGTGAGAGAATGGTGGGGCCCACTGCCCACCTGTAGCGGCGCGCAGTACTGCGTGTGCGTGGTGCGGCGCCCTCGCCTGTAGCGAAGCTCTGCGCGCGCGCTGCGCCGATGCGCGCATGCATGCAGCGCTATCTACATGCCTATACTCTACTGCTAGTCGTCTATTACTCCTCCTAGGCTCTGCATGCTCCGTCGTAGGAGTAGCGAGGAGGACAGCTAGATCGGAGCAGCCTTCCGCAGTTATTACAGGGCAGGTTGACATTTCTGGATCGCGATTCGCGAGCTCCATCGATTTTTTAGGGCGTGCCCAACCAATGTACAAATTTTCTCTCTATTTTTCACTATTCATCTTTCCTTTCTCAACATTATTCATCTCTTTATTTAGTACACTTCTATCACTATTCACCTTATTAACAAACTTATTTTTACTTCTCAAAATACTATATTCACTGTTCACTCCCTATTTTTTCAACCACCCCGCTATGTTTACTATTCCTCACCAACACCAATATCCAAATTCCATACGCTACAGTGATGGGTATATCCAAAATTACGCACCTGTTGGGCATGCCCTTAATGCCATATGTTTGCATGTATGTAGTTACAAAGCCAGTGCGCAGCACGGTACGACTAAACCCTAAAATAAAGTACTCTATCTAGAAATATAAGTCATATTTTTTCATATTTTTTAATAAACTTGTCCATCAATGTAGGACATATTTTATATTCCAATATAAAATAAATGTGTTGTTCCTTCGGTACATCTAATAAAAATACCTTACTTTAGTTTGTAATTCCAAGTGCATTATTGAATATAATGGTTAAAAATAATAACTAGGGTAGTATAGTTATTTTTATGGGGGACCGTTTCCGTGACATAAAATGGTGGAGTCCCATCACTGCACAACTATTCAGGATTCGGCTTGCACAGATACAATATCATCATGCAATGTTAATTTACATAATAAAGTACATTTACAATAAAAATATGGCCTGGCGGCCGAATTTTACACACTCTGTTTTACAAACACTTTATTTGTACATATTACAAACAAAAGTTCGGTCCACTACCACAGGCAAGCTTGAGCGTAGGGATGACCTAGTCGTCACATCGTCCTTCTGTAGAATTCCTTCTTACAATCGTTATCATCTTCTGTGAGGCTCTGACCTAGGACTGCCCGTTGGAATGGGCAACCTGCATGAAAGAAGGGTGAGTATCCCAAATACCCCCAAGCCTTATGCAGGAAATAATATTAACTACTATGATTGTTAAACTATTAAGGAATGGAACGAGGTTTCACTCTAACTCCTAATTACCTACTTAATATCGAATCTTATGATGACCATGTCTTAAGTTTTAAAACCATTCAACCTATTTCTTTTTCTTCTAGAAGCCTGATTAAATTAAGATTGGTCTATTTGTCTAACTAGTCACTAAATTATGATCCTTATGTTACTAATTGATATCTAATTAGGTCTACTATTAACCCAATCGTCACAGGAAATGTAAATTATAATAGCAAAGTAATGCGCGACAAGAATGTAAATAACTAAGGTAAGAGGGAAATCTACTTAAGTCCCGATATCTGGGGTCACCCATTAACACAGCTTCGTATAGCAAAAGCACGGTCCATTGATGATTTGTTTGTTTCAGTTATGTAGAACATGCCCAGCTTTACCTGTACGATACCTACAACTTGGGCGGGACTGAGACACCGAGAACATGACACTACGCCATCACCCTTAGTTTCCACCCAGTAAATGCGAGGTCCCTCCATCACCACGAAGCTTGCTCATTCGGCCAAGCGTACTGGCCATAGTGCTGTGAAGGGAATCTACTGTTCATTCCAACTAACTAATAGACTGGGTGAGGCTGCTCCGCGACTGCACTCCCCAACTTCTGCGGAAACCTCCTTATGATGGTGCAGGGCACAATTAGGTCCGATTTCTCGGACGTATGTGTGGGCGCAGTTGTGTTATGTCATAGTGGCAAAAGAGTAGTATCTTTATACGCATCGAGCAGGAACTTCACAATAAAAGCCCCATCTCATATACGGGCACTTTCATCAATCTCGCAATATCGTCTCTCACATAGAAACTCATAGTAGCTGGTCACATGCCGAAACCTTCTCCTTCTCTGCCTTTAGCAAGAAATAACATTTCATAACCTAGTCACATGCTGGTAATATTCACAATTCACAATCGATTATCAATAACAAGCGCGAATAATGCGATCGAAAAAATCCCTCATTAGCATTTTTATGAATTAACCTGATTAGGTCATTTATCAGTATTTATCTTTTATTATATGATTACAAATTTAATTCTACTCTAAACATTCTTTCCTAACTCAGTGGTTCTATGTGATATGATAGTATAACTTATGTGATTGTCAAGATGAATATGGGCTTCAGTGGTTCTATGTGATATGATAGTATAACTTATGTGATTGTCAAGATGAATATGGGCTACAAATAAAAAATTATACTACCATCCTAGACAGGGTATTACTATCTATTGGAGATTGAATAACGTCTACGGGCTAAATGTGCCTCTGGCAGATCAAAGTCTTAAAACGTGCCCTTGGATGCCGTTCCCAGGGGTATGTCTGGTTGATCTGCTTGATCGGGCAATATATTTACCCAATTCATTCTTCCGGACCGAGCATGGTCTCTGCTCGGGTGCTGGGCACGACACCTGCCCGGGACGCTCATGCCCGAGCTAGCACCACAGCTCCGATCTGGTTGAGGTGGTTATACTTGAAGGTTGGGTGCCTAGAGATGCGCCACGTGGCCACAATCCCCACTTCATTGGAGCCGTAACCTACGATCTGAACGTGGTGGTAATCGACGCACGTGGTTAAAGGCCACCTTTATTGTAAATAATGGCGATTAATTAGAACGGTTAATAGCCTCGTACATTAGTTTCCATAGAGCCTATATATACTCAACGTTTTTGCAAAAAGAACAGGACTAGAGGTGACAAGTTCGCACACTCAGAAACATACACAATACATACACGCTTCACTAGGGCTATTATCTCATCATGGAGAGGCCCGAGCCAGGATAAACACCTTTTCTTCTCTGTTTTACCATCCTGTGAATCCGAAGCACCTTAAAAACAACACCTTAGCAGAAAGGGGCTGTCTTGATCCCTCAGTCAAGATATAAGCTCAGTGGGGAAGCCATTTGCCAATCAAATTTAATTTAATTTTTTTATTCAGGTAATTCATGAACAAAATAAATATAGAATGCATCCGATGCATACTTAATAATAGATGGGATTGATCTGTATGATCAAGGAGCACAATACTTGCATTTATGTCAGGATTCTTGATCAGATGTAACTCTGGCATTGATTCTTCAGTTTCTGTCCCGACTTCTTTTCCTGAAACTTCAGTTCCTTCTTCTTTCATGTTTGCTTTTCTCGATAATCCTTTTTTCCCGATTTCTATTTCAAATTAAGCAAGATTTCAACAAATATAATCCAACATGTTCTTTTGTGCAATAAGAATATTAACCCTTATATATATATATATATATATATATATATATATATATATATCCCTCTTTTTATTTGATAGATAGAAATATAATTTTATAACCAATTAGAAAATTTTGTACTTTAGGAAAAGACAAGATTATACATATATATTCCATTAATTTCGGCAAACTTTATAAAAATATTAAATATTAATATATTGATTCATTTAAATAAAATATTAAATAAAACAAACTTTATAGAATACTAGGTGAAAAATATGGTTTCATAGACTCTAGATATTTTGTTTAATTAATTTCTTTTATAATAAGTTTAATAGCAAAAAAGGTAACTGTAACATACCCAAATTTTCTCCAATTTTTAGCATGAAATTTTTTCACAACAAGTCATATTTAAGTCCTTTTAAATATCCCTTAATTTTTGAGAATTTTCCAAACCGAATTCCTATTTATTCCCTAAGAAAAACACCTTATCTATATTTTTCCAAAAATATTTACCACAATAAATAACAAATTTTATTCCATATTTCTATTCTCTTGATTTTTCTAAATTTTTAAAAATTACCTCATATTTTCTGAGTCTCCTATTAATTTATATGAATTTCTATATCCCCAATCATTTCTAGAAAATCCTTTCCTTTTTAAAAACTAAACTTTCCCTTTACGGAAAGCGCGGGTTTACGCTTTCCCTTTTGGAATACGCCTTCACTTACCTGCCTCCGGCCTTCTCTTCCTCTGACATGTGGGCCCCAAATGTCAGCCCTTTGTAAAATCCAACAGCACCCACAGATTTTGTCTCAGAGCCAACAGCGCCCGTTGTATCTTCTTCCTCCCGGTGCACCGCCCCCGCTCGACCCGCCGGCGCCAGCATCGCCCGCCGGAACTCTTCCCGGCCACCGCTACTGTCTACCCTATTACCTTGGTTTTGCCCTCGCCAGAAAGCTCTTCACGTCACCACCCTCATCCTCCACCACTCCTCCCCTATCTACTCCTAGTGGCTCGCCAATCGCTCGCCGCCAGCCCACACCACCGCCACTGCCATAAGCTTGCGATTCCGTAGCCGTTACTCCACACCTTGGCTATAAAAGCCCCCCTTCCGGGGCTGCTATGACCCAAGCCACCTTCCCCGCCCCTCCACTCTTCTACTCCACCACATCGCCACCACCGCCACCTTCTTCCCCAACTCCGGCAAGCCCCGTCCTCACAGCTCCAGCCCTCCTCTGACACTGACCGTAAAAGGAAAAATCCGCCACACTGCACCGCCAACCCAGCGCTGCCATCTCCCCGCACCGGCGACCACTGGAGTACCCTCGCCACCGCAGCTCGCAAGGGCCGCCGCCTTGACCTCGTTGCCCAGCCACCTCGGACCACCCCGAGCTCTCCCATGACTTCCCCAAGGTACTCCTTGCTCCCAATTTCATTTTTTCGGCACCAATTGCTCGCCGTCGGCAACCCATCACCGGCGCCGTCATTCCCCTTCGCCGCACCCTATTATTCCCCTCTCTCCCTCACTGACCACCTGGCCCCATCTGTCAGTCCCTCCTATCCATCCTGCGTCATCTCTCTCTCTTCTTTGCATCTGGGTCCCACTCGTCGACCACCAACAAGAAGTAACTAGGCGGAGCCCAATACTGTAGCACAGTAAAATTAAATATCCCTTTTAAATTTCTTATACCATTCAAGATTTTTAAATTTTATTTCAAATATCAAAATCTTTTCAAAAATTCTGCAAAAAATTTAAAAAATCTAAAATGGGATGAAGAATTTATAAAATATAAAATCCCATTTTTCTATAATAAAATAATCCAAATAAATTCCTTTTGCTCACTTTTATATATATACAAACTTTTAAAAATTCCTAAAATAATCTATAAAATTCTAAAAATACTTTAAAAATATTTTAAAAAATATTATGGCACCAAATAATTCAATAAAAATTTATATTCCATTTTTCACCCTAATATCTTTGATAAATTCCATCTCGAAACTGTAGCACTTTTTGTTGTCGACCCCGATCTCTGCAAATTTGTCGATCCACACTTAAATTCACATGAACACCAGTATTAGCTTCATGCTACCCGGAGGAAATGCCCATTTTTACAATAACATCCCTATCCTTTTCTCTTTAGAAAATATTCTCAATTTTCTAGAAAATCGTACAGTCCAGCACCTTTTCACCCCAGACTTTTTTCATGCGTTTCCATCATTTCATGCATAATACTTCTCCAATTCTTATTTGGATATTTATTGGAATTTTTTTCTCTTTTTTCGTACTTGTAACGTATAGACAACGAATTAATCGCCTCCGGATCTCTTGAACAAGAATATCCGAGAGATACTCTTAAGCTCGACCCGACTACCAAAGAAGGCAGATTTTTCTATCCTTGAAGCATATTGAATTTCTAATTTCTTTATTTACTTATTTACCATATTAATTTCTAGTTATTTATTGGTGAAGTACTTTAAATTGAATTATTGTATTTTTCATTTTACATAGAATAGTTAATCCAAACTCCACAACCAAATGCCCACTTAAAAATGGATAAATTGGACAACACCCTAGCATAAGAAAAAAATAATCATATAGATATTTCAACAGGTAGGATAAATATCATCATTGTCATATAGACACTGTGATATAGAGGAGATCAGAAAAATTGAAAAGTATAGGCATGAATTAACAGAATGGTAATTGCATGTGCAAGGTATTGTTTTAGTATTTTCGCAATACCAAGCATTTGGGATACTGGCCGAGTAGTCACCGGTAATGATCATGCGGAGGCCAGGCATTTGCCAGAATCTGAGATATTTGGCCAAATGATTCACATGTTACCGACTGTGTCTGTGCGGAGGCCAATATCGGGAACTCTTGGTGTGAATGAGTTAGAAACGAATAAGATACAAATGATTTATCCTGGTTCGAGCCTTCTGGAAAGGATAACAGCCCAACTCCAGCGTATATATATTTCAGAGCGCAAGAAGCTCTCCAATCAGTTCTTTCAAGTTACAGCGTATGTTCATGCCTTCATCCTCTATGATTGAAAAACAGGTACTCCCTCCGATTGGAAATGCAAGGGGTTTTAGGTCTCTATACTATTTGTAAAATATAAGGGGTTCTAGTATCCCAAGGTTAAATTTAGCCCATTTCTTCCAGTTTTACCCTTGTTCCATTTATTGCCCTTGTACAATTTTCTATGTCTCTTTTTTTGTGGATGGAGTGCAGATTGTACTTTTATGAATAATAACTAAGGGTATTTAATGAACAATAACTAAGAGTATTTTAGTCTATTCACCAAGCTTCTTAGTATGTGTGCACAAGGCTAAAACCCCTTACATTTCCAATCGGAGGGAGTATATATATAGGCCTATCCCTAACCACCGACTCTGAAGTCCTGGGAAGCGGTAGCACGCATCATGGGCGAAGAAACCATTGACACGTTGCACGTGAGCTCGTTGCACACCTCGCACGAATCGTGGGCAGCGGCTTCTACATCGTGGAAAACATGGCCACATGGCACATTCTATCGTGCCAATTTGTTAAGTCGGTGCCCGGACAAGTAAGACCCCCGGACATTATGACATAGCCTGGCCTGAGCTTGCCATGACGTTGACGTCAGGGTGAGCCGGGCAACCCTAGCCGGGCAGCACCTAGTCTTACCCCAGGCAAGGCCACTCCGGGCAACGGCTCTGTCCGAACTAGGCCATCTCAGGGCCACATCCAAGACACTTGTCGATTTACGGAGCTGTTAGGACTAGCTAAGGCCCAAGGGCTGTAAGCCAATCCCCGACAAATAGGGCAAGAGCTCGCCATTCTATATATTAAAGAAGTAAATACAGGAGCAAAAAATAAAAAAAAAACGTGAAGCACCAAACACAACACCACGCTACATGCCAACTCAACATAGAGCTAAACACACCATCAACATAGTGTAAATGCACCGCTACCGTTCCGATTTAAGAAATAGATTCATACCTCTTGAAATCTATCTTAAATTCAGCTTGACCACTCTACACATTGTCCACAGGATCCCATGCTGTAATGCATGATTGCAGGGTACTCCGCAGAAGAATTTTGTGCATTTGTCTCTTTTCTGGCCAGTTGTACTTGGTGTAGTCGACAAGTGTGCTACAAAGACACAGTTAAAGATTGAAGCGAGAGGAGACCAGCGAGAAAGAGTAAGATTGTGCTACCTATCCTCTGACGAGGATGCCCCATGTCTGCAACAGCAAATCGCTGCGTCCTTATCCACTCCATCAGAGGTACCCTGCGCGCGGCCCTACCCATCGCATGTCAGCAAAAACATGTTAAATTTTCACGACTCGGCTTGACCATTGGTCCCGGCCGGATCTAATAGAAATAAGATAAGAAGTTCACCTCTCCTGCTTGACTTGACCAGAAGGTTATCAAAACTCAACGCAATCAGCACAAATAATGATGTGCCCCTCGTTTAGGACTTGAGCATCTCTAAGCAGGAAAAGATTATCAACCATTAAATAAAATATAAAATATATATTCGTTGCCTCGGGGTAAAAGAATATATAACCATTGGATAAAGTGGAATAAATAGCTTGCAATAGTTTCAACGTTTCTTGAGAGCTACAAAGGAATCTTTTGCGGTACATTAAACTGAATATGGGCCATTTATTTCAATAGATCCAATGAGTCGTATCACTTATGATTTAAATATACTTAACTTGAATTAGGGAAAAATGACTTGCGGACTTTAAAAGGTCCATGTGAAAAAACATTTCACTCTAAATAGGACACATATGCAGACACCAATGCCCTATTTGATTGAGTTGAAAATTTACGGTATATTATAATCTGAAAAGCAGTGGCGGACGCAGCATGAAAATCAAGTCTGGACAAGCCCAAATTCATCCTACATTTTGTATCGGCCCAATATATCACAAACAAGTAAAAATATATGAATGCAAAGCTAACGATCACATTCGATTTACAGTATCAATTCGAATGTCAGATATAGATATAAAAGCACATAGATAAAAAGTAAATGCATGAGCATAACATAGAGTGATACCTGTCTATTGACTATTGTACTAGAAGATTATGTAGATAGCCACATCAACAAAAATCCAATCTACAATAAAAGAAATTTGAAAATTAGTGAAACAATAGCAAGACTTGTGTAATATTTACATTGAACAAAAATGAAACATACCATTCAGGTAGACGGTGGCCATGTACGAGGCAAGTTCATTCTTCAAGTTTTAATACGTTGAAAGCGTCGGGTAATAGTTTCATCATCAAGTGATTTAAATAACTCTCGCTCGGTGTAGCATACCATCAAGTCATTCAACGAATCATTGACAATCTTATTGCGCAATTCAGATTTGATAATATTCATCGCTGAAAATGCCCTCTCAATTGTTGCCGTTGACACAGGCAATAACAATGCTAACTCAATTAGTTTATAAAACAATGGAAACACTACGTGTTTTTCAGTTTGAACCATCTTCAAAGCCAAAGATGCAAGGTCTTCACAAGTATCAAAAGCAGCATGTCTTCTCACATGGATGATGTAAGTCTCAAGTTGTTCCTTTATAATTGCACGCTCTTCAATAGAAAAATCTTCATCATAAATTTCAACAAGACAAACAAGCTTCTTGACATCAAACTTAATAAATGAATTCTTTGAATTAAGGCAAGAGAAGCAAAGAAGCAGCTCATTAGAAACTTCATTGCACTAATTCCGAATTAATTTTGTCAACAACAACAAAGAATATCTCAGCACAATAATAGTGAATGTTAGTGACTGTGAACCCATCACACCTTGAACGACCCCTAACAATTATTTCTTCATCCATATCTACCACAAGAATGCCTTTGGAAGAAGAAAAGTTCTTGACATCACTAAAGTGTCCCTCCCAATCACTATCTGTCCTCATATTAGCCAACTGAGTTTTCACCATATCAATTAATTCGTTGACATGCACAATGTTTACATCTTTCCTTTGCAAGACAAGTGAAAGCTCATTTGTAATAGCAAACAATTTGAGCATAAGCTTTAAAATGAAAACAAATTTAAAGCTCTCCATTTTTTCTATCAAATATGCTGCTTGTGTTGGTACACGTCCATCCTTATGAACCATACTAAGAAAATGTAACACAGAGTCCCACATTGTCTCTAAACGAACCAAAGTTATATAATGTGAGTCCCATCTAGTGTCCCCTGGCTTAGCAAGATTACTTTCTTATGCAAACCTCTTCCCGTGAAAATATCACTGCTCTCTAGTATATTCAAAATATCTTTGCGGTGCTTTTCAAGTAATGCATCCCTCCTTTTGCATGATGAGCTTGTGATGGCCACAATTAATGTGATGTACTAAAAAAAATCATAGATAGATTGGCAGCAACTACTACTAGCAACAGAAACAACCACTAATTGCAATTGATGGGCAAAACAGTGCACATAGAAAGCATAAGGATTTTCATCTAAAATCTTTCTTTGCAGGACATTATATTCACCTCTCATGTTTGAAGCACCATCATAGCCTTGCTCTTTTAGTCTTGATATAGATAACCCATGATGATCAAGAAGACCAAAAAGAGCCTCCCTTAGTGCATCTGATGTAGTCTCGAAGACATATTAGAGGGCAAGAAATCTTTCCACAACCTGCCCCTTATTGTTCACATACCTATATTACAAACAAGTTCAATAAGGTACATATAATGACAACCAGGGTTTTAAAAACCGAAACCGGACCCGAAACCGGTAACCCACCGGGCCGGTTTTTCGAAAAAAACCGCTAGAAACCGGTGGAAACCGCTCAAATTTAAATTCAAACGAACCGCGCGAGCCACCGGTTTCCCGACGGTTTTTGGTTTGCCCAAAAACCGCCGGTTTTACCGGTTTCTCGGCGGTTTTTAGCGAAAAACCGCTACAAAAATCAGAAAAAACCATGAAAAATAGGAAAAATAAAAAAAGGTCAGAAAAAATATAAAAAAAGGGAAAAATAAAAATTTTGTTTCATACAAATTGTTCTACTCAACATCTAGTTTTTTTATAAGATTTTTTAAAATTTTTTTTAAAATCAAAAATTTTGAATTGAACCGGGGAAAAACCGGCGGTTTCTCAAACCGCTGCACAGCGGTTTGGCGAAAAACCGCCGGTTTTTTCGGTTTTTCGTCGGTTTTTAAAACCCTGATGACAACATAGAATTGAGCATAAAAATAATAAGGAAAATTCATAAATACCTCAATATTACCGCCATTTGCTCTTTGACCGATATATTGCGTGACTCATCAATAAGAATGGAGAATTGCCTATCTCAAATCTCTCCAATAATCGATTTTGTGATCTCTTGTGCACTACATTTTGCAAGATCCTTTTGAATTCGTGGAGAAATCATGATACAAGATCTTGGAGCATGGTGATAAGCATCCTTCACTTCTTTCTTCTTATCCTTGTACCAATCTATCATCTCTAGAAAGTTTCCCTTGTTTAAAGAACTAAATTACTCATTCTGACCACGAAAAGTTAAGCCTCCCATTAAAAGATACTTTGCACATTCTAGAGAAGATGTCAAACGGATTTTGTATAATTCTTTGGCCTCACGATTGCCATTGGACATCACACTAGAAATACTTTGTCTTTGATTATTAAAATCATCAAAATGCAACCTAGCCTTGTTGTGGGAACTATTGACACCACCAACATGATCGGACAACCCTTTATATGCATTCTTCCAATTGTCATACCCAACTTTGATGAATACATTATGGCCAAATTTATCACCCCTCGCCGGTTTCATAAAAAAGAAAGCAACAAAAACAAAAATGCTGCATCCTTTGATTCACTATACTCCAACCAATCGAATTTTTTATACCACAATTCTTGAAATCTTCTTGAACTTCTTCCATATTGTTTGCGAGGAAAACTCAAACCGGTTGGTTGAGTTGAACCCTTCAAAATATAGGCTCTTCTCACTTGGTCTTGAATGTTTGGTTAATACTTTTTGATTTGCTTCCTCAGTGCAGGATCACCGATTATCTCATCTGGATTGAACTCTCTCATGACATTCGGCGTATGTTCTTGTTGTGGTGGTGGTTCTCCATCTTGTGGTGTGGCTGCATTTGCACTCATTTGATTGGAATTTGATATGAACCTCGGAACAAGAAATCTCCTCATTTATGACAATTAAATTAAATAGGTTAAAGACCTAACTATTGAAAGACATTTAAGACAACAATTCATAAATTTATGCTCATAACCTCATCTGTTGTAAATTAAAAGAAATTACCTCACACTATCTGCTAAGTGCTAACTGCTCGGTTTGATTAGTCAGTGTCTCGGTTCGATGCCCCCAAATCCCCAGTAGCCAATATACAAAATCCCCAAAGTGCCTCTGCTCAGTGCCCACTTGCTCGTGTCTCGCGCCCGCACCGATGCTCCTCGGCTCCTCGCCTCCTGCCGCTCCGTCGTTGACTGTTCCGACCGCTCCGCCTTGCTCGACCGGTGACCAACGACCTCTCCCGCCTCCGCCCGCTCCTCGTCCTGCTGTATTCACAGACTAGGGCCACTGGGCCTAGCTTGCGGCCCAGCGCGTTGCGCCCTACCTAGCTGTAGGATTTGTGAACATGGGTTGTATATCTGACATAGGGTATAAGGGGGGCCCGAAATTCAAGCCTAGGCCGAGGCCCAACCAGCCCGAATGTTGGGTTCGCCCCTGCCGAAAAGTTGAGGAGCCTCAAAAGGGGGTTCGAAAAGGCTAATAAATATATTAAAATTTTTTTTGGATCCTTAAGAAGATCCACTAAAAACTTGAAAAAATAATTATAAAGTGGACAGCGTAACTTATATAAAAATAATAAATTTTAAATGGTAGATTTTAATCTAAAAAGAAGAGGCCCTAGCGAAGAAGGCGACGGAGCCATTTTGTCACTGCTCAGTACACCCACGTCAACGGCAACAAGAATGGCAACGTACCAAAGTCGCGGCGCAAACGTACTAGATGCATGCGCAGCGAGCCCGTGCACGCATTTCCTCTGACTATGGCTTCATTGGCTTGTGCTGCACTGCACTGCGCCACCACCGGCGCTTATTAATGAGGCGAATTCCGCAGAAAATTTAATTACCCTTTGATGCGCAGCAAGTCAGTGTACTTGGGCTTTTTTCCGGATCGGCCCCTCCCTTCCCTTTCATGCGAGCCCCCGGAGCTTTATATAAATGCCGGTCGGCGCCTTAATTTCCTTCCCCCCCATCCATCACCTCCCTCCCCACGCACACGCAGTGCTCGCCGGCGCGCGCGCGGCGCAGTGGTCGAGCGGAGATGCTGCAGGCGGTGAGGTACCTGCTGGGCTCCCCCGGCGCCAACGGCTTCGGCTCCAAGTCCACCGCCGAGGACGTCACCGCCGCCTGCCCCGACCTCCGCTCTATCACCGCCATCATCACCGGTACGCACGCTGAGCTAGCTCCGTCACGCCGCGCTGGACGATCGAGATGGCCGGAGTTGTGGATGGCGCCGCGATCGATCGAGTTTCTGATTGCGTGGCGCGTGCAACGCAGGTGCGACGTCGGGGATCGGGGCGGAGACGGCGCGGGTGCTGGCGAAGCGCGGGGCGAGGGTGGTCATCCCGGCGCGCAACGTCAAGGCCGCCGAGGAGATGCGCGCGCGCATCCGCGGCGAGTGCCCCGGCGCCGACGTCCTCGTGCTGCCGCTCGACCTCAGCTCGCTCGCCTCCGTCCGCGCCTTCGCCGAGCGCTTCCTCTCCCTCGGCCTGCCCCTCCACCTCCTCATGTACGTACGCACTCGCACCACCCGCCAGCTTCCATCCATGGCCGATCGATCGCATGATGATTGATGAATTCGTCGTGGTGATGGATGCAGAAACAATGCCGGCAAGTTCTCGCACGGGCAGCTCGCGCTGTCGGAGGACGGCGTGGAGATGACGTTCGCCACCAACTATCTAGGTACGTACGTCGCTGGAGCTGCATTCACGTACGCCTGCGTCTGCCTGGACACACGCCCATCCAACTGTATGCGGCTGCGAATTCAGGGCATTTTCTGCTGACCGAGCTGCTGGTGGGGAGGATGGCGGAGACGGCGGCGGCGACGGGCGTGCAGGGCCGCATCGTCAACGTGTCGTCCAGCGTGCACGGCTGGTTCGCCGGCGACTGGGCAGAGTACCTCCACCTCGTCACCCGCCGGAAGATGTGAGAGCATCCATTTGACACTGTTCCTCGGCCCTCCCTCGTTAATTCCTCACCAAACTCGCTCCACCATTGTTTAGCTCGCTAATTAACCTAGGCATGTGCTGGTGTGTGTGGACTGTGGACAGACCTTACGACGCCACGCAGGCCTACGCGGTCTCCAAGCTCGCCAATGTGCTGCACACCAAGGAACTCGCCGTGCGGCTCCAGGTCCGTTCGTTTTGCAATGACATGTGATGCAGTGATGTCTCGCGGTCTCTTGGGAGGAACATCTGATGCGAAATTTCAGAGCTTTGGTTGGGCTAGGAAATGGGCGCGAATGTGACAGTGAACTGCGTGCACCCGGGCATCGTGAGGACCCGCCTCAACCGCGACCGCGAGGGCCTCGTCACAGGTATGCAATTTGTGCTAATCGAATCAAGAAAGCCAAAACACAATTAAAAATGTGTATTTGCGCTGCAGATCTGGTGTTCTTGCTGCTGTCCAAGCTGCTGAAAACCATCCCTCAGGTGATTAATTAACGTGCCGTCCACCGAATCTGTTAGTTTAAGCCCTGCTCCATGTGTTGGGTTGGGTCCCGTGCCATGCCTCGCTGCTGCGCTCTGCCTGCCTGCGCCGGAGCCATGGAGACGAGGAGGAGCTGAGCTGAAGCTTTGCTTACAGTAATTGTTGCATTGCGCCGCTCGCTCAATTACTAACCCCCCTCCCCTCGCAGGCTGCGGCCACCACGTGCTACGCGGCGGCCCACCCGAGGCTGGCTGGCGTGTCCGGCCGCTACTTCGCCGACTGCAACGAGGCGCTGCCGTCGCCGGCCGCCACCAACCGCCACGAGGCCGCGCGGCTCTGGCGCATCTCCCAGGCCATGGTCTGCTCCAACCAACGCCACGATACGGCTCCGATGCTACTGCTACCGGACACGAACACCTCACTACCATCATAGCCTCCACCCGTATAGTTATCTTCCCTCTTGTTCCTTCCTTCTACTTAGCGCGAGATGTAAAATACAAATATATATATATATATATATATATAGAGCGCTATAGTACTAGTATATAGTTGCCGCAGCCCGTTAGTGGTCGTGTTACAGAGAGCGACTATCTGTACGATGAGATTAGGCTTCCTTTTTTGCGTTTTGTGCAGGTTTTATATAGGGTCTCTGTGTCGTGTTCATGTCAGAAAAGGTGACACGTCGAGATGTGCATGGCGCTCAGTCACGCTTTGGAACATCCGTCCATCCATCTTGCTTGCGTGCAAGTACAAGGCGTGGTGTGAATGAGCGAATTGTCTTGTTCGATTGGAACCATCGATCGGCCTGGCCATGCGTGCCGCCGACTTGGGACTTGGGAGTCGTCAAAAGCAGGGAGAGGCTGGTCACTAGTGGAGTGGTGTGGTTGCGATCCCATCCAAATGATTGCGCCCGTGGCGTGGCTTTGGCTGCTGCCTGTGGACGTCGATGCTGCAAAGGAAGGTGTGGCCTTGGTCCTTTGGACTTTGGAGATGCTCTGCTCTCTGGCTCATCTGCTGCTCGGCCTGCATGGTTGGTGGCCACCCGAATTTTCTGCCTGATAATCACATGCTACCGTAAAAGGGCTAGTCCATTTTGTGTGGGACGATAACTAGGTGTTCTATCAAATGGAGAGACTGCGACATCCATATGCCAGATGGCTTGCAATCACTTAAGTATGGTAAAAAAAAGGTTCCCAACGGATGTGCTCGTTGCCATCCAGACTGAGCTAACCTAAGCCCGCATAAGCAAGCCAGGGTAATGCATGTGTTTGGTTGCCCTGTATTTTGGCTAAATCGAGCTTAACATGTTCGCGGGCATCACATGGGCCTGCCCTCGACGTGTCGTTCGCGCACCCCGGCCATGGCGGCCACATCCGAGGCTGGTGGCGTGTGTGTTTGGCTGCCCCGCATTTTGGCTGAATCAAGCGCTTTGGCATTCAATTCCATCGAACACGTCTCTATAGCATGCCCTGGACGCGTTGTCCGCGCTCTGGTTGCACCCCAATCATGGCATCCAGGCCTTGACGACGCATCCCCATGCCGATGGCACGGGGAAGGCTCATTGTGGCTCGGGGCCGGCGGCGTAAGAGGAGTCGAGCCTGAGCTCACCATGCACGGGTAAGGCGTGGCCAAGCTCCCATCCCGGATCTGGCACCGCCGATCGACCATCACCAGCCCATCTCTAACCAGCACCGCACGTCTCCTGCCCAGATCCGACGCCGCCCCAATGCTCCGCCACTATGCGCCGTCGTCCTCGCCGAAGATCCACCATCCCATTTTGATCACCGGCGACAACATTCAGGCGCCACCTCTCATGTCCAGACCTCTGGCCTCCTGCATGCCTGGCGAGGGAGAAACAGCTTATTCCACGTTTCCCTCGGGCCTGACTGCTACATGCATGGCTAGGGCCTGGCACCAAACAAGCGGCGGCTGGCTCGAGCAGGCGTGGCTCCACTTGAGCCAGACAAACCTAACATGCCAAAACTCTGACGGCATCGAGCTCAGCTTCTCTGTACGTTATCACCACTAGTTAAAAAAGTTCACACAATGCCAAAAAGTTCAGGGTCTGAAAAAGTTCTTATCTTACTAGAGAGAGCTTACACCGACTCTTGGTAGCTTTGAGATGAAACATAAAATGACACGACAAAACTCCGATATGCGTAGAGCAGCACTAGAGCTCAAGATGGTAGAGAAATTGGTGTGGACACTAGGGATGAGATAGGCAGTAATTTTAGTAGCAACTTAATAATACCTTTCTCTTTCTGTCGAAGCAAGTTGGTTTTTTTTGGTGTGTATGACTAAAACAACATGACGACGGTTCTAAAAAACCATGACGAGTGGTAAGCAGACATGACTATGAACTGTGGAAAAATCAACTGTCTCCACCAAAGATACCATAGCATAATGCAATCAAGAAAAGGAGAAGAGACTGACTTTGTAACCTTCCTTGCGGCGTGCTAAGTGCTAACCAGTGGCGCGAGGTGACTAGTTGTAGTTGAGGATGTCTACCTGTGCATGGCCCACCGCTTCCAGGCCTTTAGACCAGCAACAAAGGCCCAGTAGGAGGACTTGGCCGATAAAAAGAGACTGTGTAAAGAAGAATCCAGCGCAAGGCCTTCTCAGCCATTGAAACGGACATGCCATGACCAGCTTGAGGCCCAGCCTTGCAGTTGACCTCGAACAACCACTTTATAAGGTTAATAATATTTTTTCATTAAAAAAAACCATGTTCCTTGTGTGCGCTGCAAAGCACATGGATGACTGATGTCTCATGGGACTTCAATATGGCACCGCCAAGAAGTGCTGATGGTTGAGAGAGAGAGAAAAGGCTGCTGTTACTTTCATGTCTTCGATGAAAAAGCTGCATACCTTTGAGGCTTTGACCTGTGTATTCAGTGCAATGGAGTTGCATTTTGACTCACCCCGGAAAGGAGCAGGACGCCACATGGAGCTCTAAAGATGATTGCAAGATGCCCAAGATGGTTGCAGTCTTGAATGCAAAAGGAGAAAACTGTTTGGATGAACCAAATAATTCACTGCCAAGAAAATGATACTCCGTAATATCTGGACAGGGAGAATCAAAAACTCGCAGCTGCTGTCCTCTTGTTTTGCAATGTGGGAATGCAGCTGACACGTTTCGGCTCTTCATCTCTTGTGGCAGGAGCAGAACTGTTTCATAATCAGCAGCTGAGCTGAGCACTGGAACCACGAGCTAAAGAGACTCATCATTCAAAGTATTGGTTTCCCCTATTAGAAAGAGCGAGCAAGTCATGTGAGGTGTCTAGCTTGGCTTGGGAGGGTGACGACAACCAACTTTTGAACGCCGCATTCATGGCATGAAGTGATCTCCAGCACCAGCTGAGCTGAGCTGAGCTCTGCTCTGCTCCATCAATGCAAACGGTGGGCGACAGGCTTCAGCGACTCACATATGGTGCCGCACTTATAAGGATGACAACTGATGTCCCTGTTCAACCCCATAAAACTGCCGCAGCAACAGCATGATGCATCTGTTAGACACTCGGCCAACCTCAGGGAACGCTGCCGAGTACGTCAAGATTCAAGGTTCCTGGTCCTGGTCATGGCATGAAGAGTAGTTCTCCATCGACAATTAATGTGTCACCATATAAAGCCCTTTCCGAGCACGCCTCCAATGACAGACTAGAGTTATACTAGCAAACTTGTATAAGTAATGTTCAACCAGTGTAGTTTAATTTAAGTGCTTTAGCTACACTTGGTCTGAGAGGGCTCTTCAATGATATATATCATATCATATGCAACACCATAGTGGCATAGTATAAAAGGGTTCGATTATCCAGACAATCTACTCTATATGCTCTGGCAACTACAAGTTCACGTGCTTCTACAGAAAATTTCCTTTGATCTTCTCCAGCATCCCACAATCTATTTTACCAAAAGACGATGCAAGACAGCAACAAAATCAACGGATTGTGCATAAGAGTTACTATCTGCTAATGCCACATGTGGCTGCAGCCTAGAAGCTTAAGTATCAAGTTGCTGGTACTACTAGTGAAAGAGAAAATGTAGAGACTACCATTAAAGCAGCCCAAGCGAGACTTATTGTATCCATGTAATTTGTCTCCTATTTCTATGAAGGAAATATTCTACTAGATCAATAATCATAGTGGAATCAAGGGTACAGAATCAAGAAGGGATTCTGCCCTAAAGCTATGGATCAATCAGTTCAAGGAACTTACCCCTAACAAATTCTTATAGGATTTCTGGTAGAATTGGAGAGCATTAACTTTTAAGGAGGAAAATACTGATTCCATAAGAAGCCACTGACTGAATAAGCATTCTCAGGAAAACAAGCCTTCAATAGTCAAGCAATAGCAATATTAAATTTATCCGTGTGTGCTCAAGTACACTAAATTTACAAATGTTTGCACTTCAGATAAAGCATCACTCAATATCTCATATGTAATCCTTAATGGCTCCACAGTCCCACCTGAACATTCCTTAGGCTAGAAAAATATTTTTAAGAATCAAGATACCTTTCTTACCGTGTAAAATCTGCAGATAAATTTGTAGTTGCAGTCAATACCAACTTTATGGGCTAACCTTTTCAGCCAACCAATCTTTGGATCCATCTTCCTTCTCGCTTCTTCTGAACAACAATCTTTGATTGCTTTTCAGGTTTAAATAATCAACCTAAGTCAAATTTTAAAATGAAGAGCATTAGAGGATTGAACAATAGTTAGGGGCAAATGAATTTGCGATATTAAACATATTAAATTTATTGATTATATGTTTAACAGTTACTGGTAAGAAATGTAAATAACACCAACAAAGTTAAAAAGAATAGAGGTATGTAATTGTAACCTTTTCTGGATCAAGAACAAGAAGACAAAAGGCATCTATTGGGCCAGCTGATGGATCGAGATAAGTATCTTTAACAAGATCATCATCTGCAACAGGAACACCTGGGCATGGTCCTAAATACTGCAGTCTCGACTTTACTGAGTTTGCAAACCATGCTTTCTCTCTGTGCTGTGTAAAGAAATGACAGTGAATGTCTACAATGGATTAATGAAAGTATGCTACATTACATGAGCAACCAGAACACTGTAACACATTGGTGCTGTTTCTGAGCACACAAAAGCTTTGAATGGCGAAACTGAAAGTTGTGGAAACATTGACATAAGGTTGAGCTGTTGTCCTCTGACGAGTGTGACATGGACAAACCCCATGCGTGAACTTAAAACCTATCCTAAACTTAACTAATAGAACAACTGGCTTTTTCTGCACATATCCAACACTGTTTAAAACAGTAATGCTTCCTTTTCTAAGACATCTTCACTATACTGAATAGAGTACAAGGCATTGCTCTACTGTGCTAAGCTCTAACCTGCAGCTTGGCAGGGTCTGAGCTCGAACCATCAATCACATCTATACTTCCACTGATGCGGAATTGTTCCCAAGTGTCAGTGAAGTACCAACATATCTGCAAGAAAATACAGGATAAAGTCTTTCTGCACAAGCATTTGGCAGTTGTAATGCTCAAACTGTACCATTGTATATATCTTATTAAAGGTCCTATTGATTACATAGCGATATACATAATTTTGCCAGTGCTTTACATCATACCTCACCGAAGGGGCAATTCTTGATCTCGCCAATCTGTTCGACCGCAATTCACACGTCCAAACACACAAGGAAATCAGGGACCTGTAGCAGCGACAAACACTACAGTAATAGATACGAAGTTGGCAGGCACAAGAATAGCAAGATACCTTGTTGGTTCGCACATCAGTATTGATCTGAATCTTATCACAGTGTTCCTGGAAACCCCTAACAAATAAATATAAATTTCCGATCAAAACCGGTAAAAAGCGAAGGGGAAGGACACATAATGCGTCTCGCAGCTACCTGAACACGACGGTGCGATTCGCCGGTCTGCCGCCAATGCCCACCGTGGCCTGGAACGATCGATGGTTGAGATATTTCGATTTCCCCAGAAGGGGAGGGAGGGATATAGGCAATCGAAGCGTACGAGTTGGAAGAAGGTGGAGTGCTTGAGGAGGGCGTTGGCGTCCAACGCCCGCTGCAGCAGCGTTCTCCAAGGGCTCGAGAGCGCTGACGCGGCGGCGCCACCGCCGGCCATCTACTTGTCGCCACTCGCCACCTCCTCCCCTCACCGGCTTTGCGGTTTCACTGCCGATTTTGGGAGGACATGTGTGGATTAACGGATGAGATTTGTCCCCCAGTGATCCCATGCGGGTCCCGCTTGTCATTTACCATGAACGCGCAACGACGCTATTTTCCACGACAAAACTACGGTTTACCTACTAACTTTTACCTATCTATTTAATCTAGAGCTCTTTTTTACAGCACATCATAGAGTATGTTGTAGACTTATAGCAATATATTTAGATTTAGTCGTTCAATCAGAAAAAATTATACTAATCATATCATTTAGATGGAGCGTATTTAAATCACAAGTGATTTGATCCGTTGGATTACGGGTAGGGCTGAATTCGAGCCAAACTTGAGCTCAAGCCTTGGGAGAAGGCACTCAAATACGTCAGTGGAGGTGAGGCAACGGGCCAGTGCTGTTCAAGGTCAATGGGGATGACATGGAGACGATAGGATGGTGCTTGGGACATAGGTATTTGGCTGCTCAAGAGTCAGGGGGTGATGGCGCTTGGGGATGACAATTTCCGATTCAACGAGGATGGAGGGAGGAGTGGTGGTGGCAACTGGCAACCAGATGGTAGCTGGTCGCATCTGGGTTGGGGCAGATTTAAGCTTAGGGCAAGGTCCTTCAGAAACTAGCTCAAGAGAAACGCATAAATTGTGATACTAAGCCTTTTCTTCTGGATTTCCTTTTTTTCATTCATTTGAACCTTGCATCTCATACAAGGCGATTACAACCCCGTTCGGACAAAGATGCCCTTGGATACTGCAGCCCTAAGTGATAAGGTAAGGGTGGCGGGGTCTTTGCCTGGGTAATTACCTTTACGTTCCTTCTTTTCTGCCTTGCCCAAGATTATTACGGGGTTTTCCTTCTAGCTATGAAAGGCTGATTCCTAAGATGCCCCGCAACCGACTTTCTAAAGTAGGGTTACAAGGGTCATTTCAACTTTTACAAACGGTTAGAGCTTGTCCTCTGGCTTGGGAAGCAATGATGCTTTTTTGCTGACATGCTTTATCCTTATCTTATATGGGCTGTCTCCCGAGAGGCTGAGTGGTGCCCAAGGAAACCGACCCTTCCTTCGAAGGGGTTCTCCCACGTGAGGCACACTCCTTGCGGGCCGCTGCCACCTTCTTGTCCCGCCCCCAAACTTCCCGCTTCGCTATTGTTTTCCTTCGCGGGCACCCCCAAGAAGAGGAGCGAGGCTCAGGCGCCTCGCCTCCTTCGGTTAGGCGCCGCCCCAAGGTCGCCTTCTTGCAGGCGCCCTCGTGAAGGGCCACGAGGTTCCAGGGCGGCCTTGCTTGCTTTCGTCTGGCACTACCATGTCGCAGGAGATGGGTACTGCATTTCTACAAAGCTCGAGCTTCCCGTTTAGCCTTAATTGCGAGGAATAAACGGGCTCTAAAAAGGGCCCTCTATCTAGCTCCTAACGTCTCAGTGTAAATGCTGTAATTTTACATGGACTACATGTAATTTTCAAATCTATCTGAATGAAAAATAATTACCTCTTTCGAAACCAAGTCCTAGCCTGTAAAGTCATTTATCATACCTCTGACGAGTAAAACCAGAACATGTCCGAGAGTTAGGCTGGGAACATACATTTGACGGTCGTGTGCAACCAGACGAGCATGCGTGACGATTTCGAGCCTGATGATGATCCGACAGGCGACAGGAGCCGGCCTCTACTGTTGGAGTGCTGCCGAAAGGGGAATGGTCATAGCAGAGCTGAAACAGTTGAGCTCTCTCTCTCCCAACTTTCCTTGCCATGCTGTTACATATTTCTTGCCCTTTCTTTTTTACTACGCTCGCGGTAAATTCTTGGCAAGAAAATGCCACGGAAAACTCTTGGGCAGATGGGAACGGAATCAGAGAGGAAAAGAAGCAGCGGTAGCTCCAGCTGCATGCAGCAGCACGGGGCATCTGCATGAGGATAAACTCAAAGCCCCAGCCACATCTGCGTTGTTCGTGGCATGGTACCCCAGATCATAAGGGGAAGACGCACAAGCACATCACATGGCGGCAAGAGCCTCTTCCTCTCGTACCGTGGAAAGCACAAGCAAATTGAGCTGAAGTGACCCATCACCATCCCAAGCAACAACGCCGGCCGGCGGCCACGGCCATCGCCGATGGATCCTCGCCATTCGCGTCGCGACACGTGCTGGCCCCCGCCTTCGCAGCGACTGCCGGCCGGAAAGACCGGACGGCAACCGGCGGCGCTTTTCCTGTGCGTCGTCTATCTTGAGACAAAACCTTCTTTTAGAGTGAGATGACGAGGCCATTTCGTATCCCTAATGCAGATGCTGGGCAGTAGTGCGTTTCTGACATTACCTTCCTTGGTCCGGCAAGAGGCATCAGATCAACTGTTGCATAAAATGAGGCAAGGCAGCATCGAGAATTGATGGTACTGAATGATACTGCTTTCACCTAACTGCGGCCGGTGCATGGGCATCATCATCTAGTGGGCAACCCTGTCAGTATCTGAGTCATGGCAGAAACATTTTTGAACGCTACAGCCATTGATAGTAGATGATGACCAGACGTAAACGGGAAGAGTACTTCATGGCAGAGCCGGCGCTGCCTGAGCAGTGGGCACGTCCCATGACCACGCTTTCACATCATTGTTTTTTTTATGTATAACTGCAGATATCTTCATAGCTCCGGGACAACAAACATGAAAACAAATGCTTCGAATTAGAAAAATAAAATGATTGTTAATGCAACTTCCCACCAAAATCTTGCATTAGAATTTGAGAGGAACGGGACACGTGATTCTTGAAGCAAGCAAGGTCAAGTAAGAACAAGGAAGCCTGCAAATTTGCGCTGCGAACCGTAACCTGTTATGGCAATTTCACCTTCCTCAACAAGTGGGAGATCTGAAAGAAGAGAGACATGACAGCAGCAGATAAAAGGCCAAGATCTGAACATGGACCCAGCTTTACACAAAAGTATTAAAACATCCATGAGTGATGAGTCCCATACCCAGGCATGGTCCCTGGAGTTAGGAAACCCATCAGAGCCAACTGCACCATCCCTATCCAGAGAGGCCTGAACAAAGGTCCCCCACTGGGCACAGCCACCTGACCATGCCCACCACAAGCACAGGGTTTCCAACACATAAATGAGAAGCAGGCTATCCATGATGAAATGTAAACAAATGCAATGAATCCAATATGTGCACTAAAAAAACTGAATTTTCCTATCCAACAGTGAATTCTATCTCCCCACACTCGCCCCTGTCAATCATCCCATTAGGGCAAGGGAAGCTCAACTTGGCAAAAATATGTCCGTCCTCTATATATATTTACGAAGGGCCCCAACAGGGGCCAAAACAAAGAAAATAAAGAACATGAGGGTATTGGTGCCCAAACCATGCACTGCATAAATCTGTGACGCGATCCATCTTCCCTGGGCCTGCTACAATATGTCGACCCTGTCGAGGTCTTGGAGGACCACTGGACTACTTACAACTTCTGGTCCACAAGCAATTTAGCATAAGCACCAACCATGTGACACTTTGTACCGTAATAATAAATCTGGATGAGTGTCAACTTCAGACAACCAGGCTTCTCAAGGCATCAAAGCTTTTGCGATAAGCTCATGAGGTGCCGCTTCTAGGATATCCATTGATCAAGCAATGGTGAAAAGATGCATGCGTTGTACCATGTCAAACTTGCACTGGCAAACCATAGTTCTGGAATGACCTGATATGGCCATCCCAACCTGCAGTGACTATGACCTGGCCCCAGGCATGTGTAGCAGCATTCTGGCAAGAAGCTTTCAGGAACTTGTACTGAGATTTACGCAAGGTTGACGGTATCACTGAATTGGATGGCAACTGCTCTTCTGGCCATGTTGCTGATCCCCTTGGAGCAGACTCTGCAAAGAACGCATTGCTCAGCGTGAAATTTCCAGATGGTAATTGATATAAACTATCACCACCAAGGGAATCTTCAGCATGGCAGCATGATGTGCTGTCATGTATGTTGCAAAAGTCATCAGAGACTTCTTGCCGTGAAGGGATGTTGCAGACTAATGAAATGGAATTTCTTGATTGCGAGGCATTCCATGGTATCGCAATGGACACGTCGTTGCAGAAAAAACGCTCATATGACCATACAGTCATCACACGGTTTGTGACTGGTGCAATTTGGTTTGCATAGTTCCACATGTAGATACTGGAGTCATCACTAGCAGAGATAATGTGATCTCCATCTGGTGTGAATGATGCAGCAACCTGACTTGAACTTTGCAATCCTAAGAATGGAAAACAGAACATATATAAACTTAATGGTCAAAAATACTTTTCAAAGTAATCGTAGAAGAGGGTGTTAGTACCTTTATAGTTGGAAATTACATGAACCCCATCAAGAATGCGAACATGTGAGTCACCAGATGTTACCATCAATTTCTTTGGATCAGATGGGCAGAACTGTTAATGCAAGTGATGAAAAAAAGGATATGTAATATTCATTTGTAATAATAAAAAAGATTCAGAATATGCAATATAAGAAAATCTCTCATGCATAATGTCAGTAGATAAAAAAAAAGTACCTGAAAACCGATTATTCTTTTGAGTGGGGACTTCTTCCTGCCGTTCAATGGGACTTGAGATTCCAGCTCAAGATGATTTTCTGCATGAAAAAAAATAAAATAAATAAAATGGAAATTAGATACCGATATGCTTTCACACGTATCATATACTTCAGCACATAAAAGGAATTATGATTCTTGCATTCCATAATAGTAAAGCGGATCAACAGCTTGCTGCCTACAATGTTGTCCTTTCTTTGAGCCTTCAAAGCAACTACTATTTCTAGAACACCTGGCCTTTTCAGATATCCTAATTTCAGACTTACTAATATAATAATTTAAACACTAAAGGAGCTGTAACACAAGGATGGCAAAATCTATGTGTTTTGAAAGGCGTAACCTCATAAATCTTGAGCTTACATTTTACCAAAGAATACTCTGTCATACACACCACTCACTCATGGACAGTAACCAAGAGAGGAATGCCCACTTTCCAATAACAAAAACAATGAAGTAGATTTTGTATGTTGCCTTCGATAAACATGCATGGCCCATTAAATAATATAATATACCAATAGCACAAGCTGTCTATTAGTTATCAAAATGTGGATGATTTCCACAATTTCACAAAAAAATTTCAAACTCACATATCTAATATTCACTCATGGCACCTTTTTGTTTATTCATTGGGACAAAAAGGAGCACGAGCAGGGAATGATCAAGGAAATAGTTTGCAAACATGATAGCAGTACAAGTTTTGAACAAAGTCCTAGTGTAGAAACCAGGTATTGACAAAACATCATGAAGGTGCTACTTAGAGGAATTAAATGCAAGACTAGCATAAAAGAGAGCCTGACACCTGAAAAAATTTTATCTTTCCAAAGCATAGCAAACTGCAAAATGACAGCAGCATAGTCTGATAGCCAACCCATATGCACAGACAGATCTGAGCCATTTTACGTATAAACTAGAGGATAGCAATAATCATGCTGTCTCTATTCCCATATCGAGGACAAAAAACAAGATAATTCTATCATTAGCAATTTGCATATACATCTGGAATGTCCTCACAAAAGCAAACGATATTGACATATTAACAAACAAATCAGGATGTTGATTAAAGCTACTGTTTCCAAAATCATTAGCTTGCCAATAATCAGAAAGTGCATATGCATAAAGCGAACCGTGTGAACAAAATAACTGGTCATTACCTGATGTGTCATAGTAGCGACAATTTCCTGTTATGGTCCCAACCACTGCACCCTGGATGAACAAGCAGAAATATGAACATTTGGGTGGACTAACAAATGGCCACTTGGTAGATACGTGGTTATTGCAAGGGTAGCTGAAAGAACCTTTCCATCAGGCCGGTAACAAACTGCAGTGACTATCTCTTTGCTATCAGCCCAGTCCACAACTTGGCATCTAGGAACATCCCAAATGCGAACCATTCCATCAATACAACCACTGATAAAATAATTGTCACTGGTAGGCTGAAACTGAACACATGTCACTGCATAATAGACAAAATCCAGAATGTCAGCATTAGACTGTGAGGAGCACCAGGTAGTGAAATCTAGTGATTATTGGGAAAGAGTTTACCATAGTTGTTATGGAAAAAAACCTTCAGACAACTATTGCATCCGACCTGCCACAACCGAACAGTTTTATCCATAGATGCAGAAAGCAAGTCCTGCATAAAAGCAAGTAAAGTTAGATGACCATAACATATATCGATCCTACAGGTACATACATAGAAGAGAAACACA
This sequence comes from Olyra latifolia, assembly GCA_036346145.1. NCBI lineage: Eukaryota > Viridiplantae > Streptophyta > Magnoliopsida > Poales > Poaceae > Olyra > Olyra latifolia. Next base: position 1,135,624 of record CM070525.1, on the reverse strand, counting down.
CTGTGGAACTGCAACTCACCCTGTTTCTTGACCATGAGAGATCCAAGATGACATCATCATGCCCATAGAATTCATGCACAGGTACTGGAGATAATGCAAAGGTTCGGTGAGGGATCACAACACAGGCATGATCGGTAGCCCCCTTAGAACTCTTATTATGCTTGCTCTTACTCCCTTCACTGGAGTAGACGGGAGCCAATTCAGAGTTTTCATTCACTGTGAAGAATACACACGAAGGATCATCCTTGACAAAGTGAAGTTCATCAGGTCTCTCACCTTCCACCACCCGCCACACGCGAACCACCCCATCCTCGCCCCCGGTGGCCAAATACTGGCCATCAGAACTGAACTTCATGGTCACAATTGCACCTTGATGCGCCTTGATGTCTTGGCCCCTGTACACTGCTGACAATTCCTTTGACCGCTTCTTGTAAGGCCTAACCTTCACCCTATCAGCCTTCCCAGAATTTCCGGTGCAACTCCGACAAGAACTAGAGGATGTTGAATTCATCTCATCATCATCCTCCACATCCACAACGCAGGCACCAATGCCCAGCCTCCGCAGCCATCCAAAACACTTCCTCCTCCACCTCCTCCCCCGCACTGCAGCTTTCTCCGTAGTGGAGGGCTCATCCGAATCATCCACCCGCCTCATCAGCTCGCGGATGAATGGGGACGAACCGAAGGTCTGTTCAAATTCCGCAGCAGTAACCATCCGGTTGGACCGCCGCTCCCTAAGGCTCCGGAAGCTCCCATCTTTACCCATCTCGTCGATGACAAACACCGTGCCATCGTCCAGGTTCTTGAACACACACTCCATGCCCTCCCCCGTGCCGACGCCACCGCTGTCTGGCTCACTCGGCTGCTCGGCCCTATAGGCAAAACTAGGGATGACCGATAATAACTCCGCACCGGGGCTGCCCGGGAGGATCTCTTCGGTGCCATTGGACCTCAAGCACGGCTCCTTGTAAGGTCCGGCGCCGGAGAGGTTCCGATCCATGAGGCCCAACGACCTGATGAACCTCTGACGGCGCTCGTGGACGCTGCACGGGTCCGTGGCCCAGACTTCAAGCAGGGGCTCGCCGAAGAGCCACCCGTCGTGGCGCCCGGAGCTCGCCGGTGACGAAACGGACGCCGGCGAAATGACCTCCCTCGAGTCAAAGAACTCCTCCTCTCTCGCCTCCCCGCCGCCCAAGAAGCGCGTCCGCGCCATGGGCATGCGCGCCCTCACCACGCCGCTCTCCAAGAACCCAGGTAGCCGAGGCCACGGCCCAGTGGCGTCAACGAAGGCGCCGGCGACTCGCTCCGGCTACGGTGGCGAGCCAGGAGAGCGAACGGACGGATCTCGCGGTTCTTGGATCTCGGGAAACTCGCACCTGCTCCTTCCTTTATGGCGCGCCCACTGCCGCTCTGTCTCCCTCCTCCCGTTCTTGGCTCTCTTTCTCTCTCTCTCTCCCCTTGGGTTTGGATGGATGTACTAGTACCACTCCTATCTCCTAGTTGGGTTTTGGGTCACAAGAAGGGAACCAACCAACCAAGCTGCAAAAGCTAATGAGTGGAGTAATAAAAAGCAGAGGAGGGAGGGAGGGCGAAGATGGTGGGATGGATGGGGACCTTCATCTCTGGGATCGGTTGGGAACAGCAGGAGCACATCAGGAGGCTCGTCGGAGGTGGTGAAACCGGAAGGGATGACTCCGTGTTCGTTCAGCCCTTTTATCTCTCCATGGAAAAGCCAGTGGCAATGGGTGATGGTCAGCCTTTTGTGTTCGGACTTTTGGGAGGCCACTAATAAAAAAATAGTTTTAGAGATTTTTAATAAATTTCCATAAAATTTTATGTTTAATATGTTTTCCAAGTTTAAATAAACTATATTGTATTCATCAACGTTTAAAAGAGAAGTCTTCTCGAATTTCTCTAGCTTTGGTGGGTTAAGTTTAGTGCCATTTTCGTTGATCTCATACTAACCTTTCGGTTAATATTTTAGTAAAAACTTTTATGACGGTGTAGACTATCTAGAGATTAAGAATAACATGAGGTTGTTACAAAGATAGTTTAATGCTTTCAAACTGTATTTTCTATTTTGGATTGCAGAACTGTCGACGGCTGGGAGCACGGAGCTCCCACGTGTCGAGCTTACTTGTTGAATGTGAGGATCAACGGGTCTCGTTCCTACAGCCTCGGAGTCGTTTAAGAGAGCTAACCCAATTAGACAACCGGAAAGGAGGAGATTTTTTGCCTGGTTCGGGCCCCTCGACGAGAGGTAACAACCCTACGTCCAGTGATCTATATTCAAAGGGATACAAGAAAGAAATACAACGGTGCCCCCGAGTGAGGGAGGCCAGGCTTCTCGGGGGCGAATGGAGGTTCCGGGCAGCACTATGTGTGACCGAAGATCTTGCTGGTTGGGTGTCTACTGTGTCTCTGGTGCTTCTTTTTCTCAGCCTCTCTTGTATGTACGGCGGCGTAACCTATTTATACTTGGGTGTGATCCCCGTGCTAATGGATGTGCAGCCTTATATCCTGCGGTTCAAGGTCGCCTTGGGCGCATCTGCATAAGAGTATCTTCTCCGTCATTCGCGATGACGGAAAAAGGGAACGGAATAGTGGAACAAGACCTGGGCAGGTAGCCACGGCCTTCGATATCTGTGACGGGACGTAATAGTCGTGCGGACGTCATGACATTTATTACAGTGGAGCGGAAAGCAAGGTACTCGCGAGGTGGCCGCGTGTTCCCCCGTAATTGGTATCCGGCGGGGCAGGAGGTGACCCGAGCCCTTTTCCCGAGCAAAATAGACCCTTCCTCGGGCCCCGAGCGAAGATAGCATGCTCGGGAAGGTGATCAGGGCCGGTCCAGGAGAGAGAGAGAGAAGGGAAGGGGGGCATTTACGGAAAATACCCCCTAATCCCCGTCAAGAACTTAAAGCCATCAACATGGTATTGAATATGTTGTTCCAAAGGTTACACGTTGTCGAGTGAAAAGATCACATGATGCAAGTGAGAAATACCTCTAGAAGGCACTCAGAGTTTCCGAAGAGAAGTAATATAAATATAATTGTAGGCATACATCACAATTATTAATTGATGGCTACCCGTGCTTGTACATAAAATCAAGCTATGGCCTTCTTGGAGGACCGACAGTTTAACACACTCTGTATCATCTCTCATCCCAAATTACACTTTGGGCGGAGAGTTTATTTTTGAAAACACTTCAATTATTATTGTAAGATTTATTCTACCTCATACTCTTCTATCTAGTACATTATGAAATTCTTCCCCCACGTATTTGAATTTTTAAAAGAGCGTGCAAGAAATGCATGATCCAAATATTCTTGGTTTTTTAATTGAAGGCAAGAAATACATAATCCTTGATTTTTTTTAAAAAACTGAATGAACATCCCATGATTTCTGGAAAGTTGGCCCACCCAAAATTTTAGTTTCTCATAAAAAAGGAAGCCAAAAAGTGGTTTGAAACCATATTTAATATTTTAAAGACATGCCTTCTTAATCGCAGAAATCCACAACAAAATAGTTTTGATATGATTGGAGCCGTCGACCTCACCTCTCTCACTCGTCTGGGTCAGGTCGCAACCGGTCCAAATCAATGGAGGATGGCAATATATCGTAGGCGGTGGCAATGTCCATTTTACAATTATGTTTCCCACATGCCTAACCTCACCCAACCCTCCGTGGCAACATGGCACATCATGTGGATGGATCCTCTGTGGTGTAATACCTGACGCTGCACAGTGTCTATTAAATAGATTCCCTCTTTATTTTAGATCTCATCTAAAAAGGCCCAATCATCTGGATCTACTTGTATTTCACAAGTCCATTTTTAGGTCTTACATATTTTTGACCCTGAAGAAGTATAGTAGTAGTAGTATAGTACATTTTCCCTCTAAGTTAACGATGTTGATTACATGCATGCCTTCTGATTAATTTCCATGCCAAGAGTTGCATTGGTTGTTGCAGTCTAATAAACAAAACTGTGTGTCTATTTCTAGGTTGATAGCTTTAGATAAGGGCGCAAGCTTTGTTGTTAAAACTTTCTCCAACTGAAATCGGTACTAATCAACTAGAGGATGCGTTTGCATGCCCTCTTATTTCTTGGAGTGGATGCATTTGTATCACTAACCTCCCCTTAATTAGCGTGTCTTCGCTACTCGTGTTAGTTGGTAAGGAGTACTAATAACTAGGCTTCTTTTTATTTTTTTAAAAAAGTGCTAAGCTCTGGTGATTTTTTTTTAAAAAATAGGTTTGGGAGCGAGGTCACTAACACTAGTAGGCCTGATTTGATTATATATACCTAGCTATATGTAATATTTGTTGGCACTAGTGAATTTTGACTGGCAATTAGGAACGACTTTGGTCGATGGGTGATTGTGACCAAGAGCACCAATCAGCAAGCTGACAAGAAATATGGATTAGTTGGTGTGATGGGAAATCAAATCCTACGCGATTCGATCTCTGCCTTGTTGCTCAAGCGCGGAAATGGAGGAGATGTGCCGCTACTTTTCCTTGGCTGTCATCGTCACACATGGGTGTAAGTTCTCACTATGACTAACCATATAGTAGTAGATCATTACTATATATACGACTATCGGAAGGAAGAAGGGAAAATGGTAAATATTATAGCATGATTTTTTTTTATAGAAAAACTGGATCAGTTCACAGAAATATGTAGCTTCCCTGTTTGCATATTTTTAGATAACGGCCTCTATATCATAAGGTGTCCAATTTGTCCACGGACATTTACGATCGAACAAGGAACCAACGTATATGGCTGAAAAAAAAGTTGAAACCCCTCCGATAGAATCAAAAATAAAATTTAATATATTCATCTCACCGCTTGTCTTGTTTGAATGGACGTACAGACATCGTCGAGGTGTTTGGCGCGCTTCTGCATGCGGAACGTACCATCGCGGATGCTCGTGCTACGCGTCGGCTGCAGCTTGTCGATGAGTTTGGTCAGCTAGCTCCTTCCTGCCTACGCGTTAGAGCATCCATAGCAGAAACCCTATATGGGTATAGAAATAGAGTTTTAGAGATAGAGTTTCTGGTGGAGAGAAGGAATCTTTTAGGGTATAGTGTAAAGTGTGAAGGAATTTTAGAGTAATGAAGAGAGAAAATAGAGTAGAAAAGAGAGAAAATAGGGATAGAGTTTCTGATGTGGATGCTCTTAGGCCACCAATTATCCATTCCGATCCCACCGATAAAGCAGCAGCGACGACGCGAGACGCGAGACGATGTAGTTTGAATTAATCCATCATGCAAAGCCAAAGTCTCCGCGTGCTAATCGATTAGAAAATCGCGCGCCGTAGTTTGAAAAGGTGTGAAACCATAAGTCTCGCTTTAGCTAATCGCGGACTTTGATCAGCTTGACCAACGCAAACAAACAACGCACGCACAAACGGACAGTCAATTAATCCATTCTGCGATTTGTGCTGCATTTGCGATTATTCTTCGGCGATCCGGACGGGGTTTGACGTCGCGAATGTTGTTAAGCTGGCCGTCTCTGACGTCTGTCCTGCAGCTACAGCCATTTCGGACCACATGATAGTTCCCGCCAGTGACCAGATCGTCAGACCATTCATAAATCGGCTGCACACCATTGAAGCTGTTTTTTTTAACAAACTTATTAAGCTCTTTTTGTTCCTGTACAGTGAAAAACCGCAAAGTCTCGTTGAACCGTGGTCGGAATTCTCCAAACACCTTCACGAAACTATTCAACCGCAGATAGTCCAGACATGCGCTTTCAGCCGAGCCGTTCAGCTCTCCAAGTAACCGATCAACCAACTTCTAGCGGAAACGTACAAGCCAAACCAACGCTTTGGTTCGACAAGCCTTCTTCGTTTTATTTGTCTTCAAGCCTGCATTAATTTCCAACATGGACAGATGCTCTGGATTATGGGCGTGTTTGAATCGCGTCCCGCGGTCGCCGCACTAACGCCCGGCGCGCCGTGGAATTTGGCAGCCGTTTGGAGCGAAGCCGACACCCGGGACACCAGCGAGGCGCTGGCGCGAAATTCTGCGTGCCGTACGCTAACGCCCGACGCCACGCCAGTGGCGACGGCGCGCCCAGCATCGGCAAGGCGTGGACGTGATCCAAACACGCCATATGTTCCTTTGTTGCCTTTCCCCCGTAAAAGGATCCGTAGCAGAAACCTTATATATACTGTAGCGCTAACGTGGGGAGGATAAGATTTCTGGTGGAGTGAAGGAATCTTTTAGGATATAGTGTAAAATATGAAGGAATTTTAAACGGATAGATAGAATTGTGGTAAATAGTGTTTTAAAGTAGTAGGATAAGGTTTTTAATGTGATGCTCTAACGTCCCTCCACAGACAATTCTTGCGGATATTTTTTTTTTTCCACGGACGTACGTACGTCTATTCGACAGGATTAATTAGAGTCCGAGTTGCCATTTTCCAAGTACAATCTATTTTTTAAGGCTAAAGTACTACAATCTGTTGCGTTGTATACTGCTACCATGCTAGTTCTACGGTTGCATGTGCCATCATGTTCTAATGGTTCGGTACCAGTACTCCTCGACATCTCCATGCGTGGCTCTCTTCAACGAAAACATATGGCAAAATGATATCGCACCATAGCTAGCCAATTATTTTGCTGACTTACCGTGCTTTAATATTCACGTATTCTAGTACGGCTCAATGCTATGCATGACGTGTGATCTTATTTCTAAAGTTGTTGGTTGACATGGAAAAGCAGGCGTCGTGAAAAAAAGGTATTATATTCGAAAAATCAAACAAAAATCTAGACAAAGAGTGTCAGTCCATATATTGTTGTTTGTTCTTCTCTAAGAGTTCTACTTGTTTGATGTGCTATCAGGGATTGCAATGAGCTATAAGCAAGGTCTTTGTGTGCAGTGGATACGCACGTGCGTACATGTATGTGAAGTGTGTCTATGGTGTAAGTTTGTGTGTCCTTTTTTACCATGTAAAAAATAATGCAATGTCGACATCATGTGAATAGAGAACAGCTAAATAAAACATGTGAAGTAAGACCTAATTAAACTCAAATGACGGACACAGACAGCGGTATGCTAATTAGTACAAAATATCTCCGATGTAAAGACATGCGGTCTTGATAATCACCGACAGGTACGTTTCTAATGAGGTGGCTTCATCGTACTTCGCCTACGAAATTCCTGCGAGAGCGCCAGAAAATCATAGTACTATATTATGCTGCACATATTTTTTTAAAAATTAATCAGCACTTCAGCAGTGTACGTCTTGCGCTCTAATTAAGGCACAACTAGCTAGAGCGCGGGATTAACAAACTAGACAAAAGCGTAGTGCGATGGAACATGATACCTTCCTTCCTCGGTGAGATTAATTAATTAGCAACCCAAGCAAAAAGATTAAGGGTGTTCTCAGAAGTTTATCTAAAAAGTCTGTCGACTTATCTCGAGCTTCGAGAATTTTAGAGGTGGCGCCGAGAGTCGGATGACCTTGATTTTTAGGATTTAGGGAGTTTTTAGGCACGTCTACAAGATAAAAAAAACGGATTCAAAAAGTAATAAAAAAAAGTCAGATAAGTCAATATTAGTCAGATAAGTCATGACTAATATTGACTTATCTGACTTTTTTTATTACTTTTTGAATCTGTTTTTTTTATCTTGTAGGCGTATCTAAAAGCTCCATAAATCCTAGGAATCATGCCCATCCGACTCTTGAGGCCACCTCGAAAAATTCTCGAAGTTACGAGATAAGTCAGATTAGACTTTTAAATAAGCCGGAGAGAACACCCCTAAGATTTCATAAAAGAATAAAAAAGCCGTGCTTGGTGGGAACACAAGTACATACAGCATCGTCATCTGTGCGGCTAGCTGCTACCTTAGCAAGCGTGGCACCTAAATGCTTGTTTAACTAGGTCGCGATCATGCGCACATGACCTTATTTAATTACACTCGATTAGGGTTCTTGTTCAAGCTGGAATTGGATCGAATCGCTAGCTCTATTAAGAGGCGTTTTCTTGATCAGGTTTATCGAGCGCCTAGTACGGCTTTCGCGTGCGTGCATGTGAGGTGTTGTGAGCTAGCTGAATCTCTACTTATTACTTGGAGATGCATGATCTGGCGACGTGTCGTCCTGCTTAGGGCTTGGAAAACAATTATTAATCGAGCTGCATCGCCGTCCAAAGCTTGTGGTAGCCTCACTTCAATTAGCCGGCCCCAACTGTTGCTAGTTTGCAACAACCATTGACTGTTCATGTACTTAATCGCCCAGCTCTTCCAACTATGGCATCCATCAGCGCTATCATAGTCGTATCAACTTCAACTATACATATGCATGCCCGCGCGCGTGGTTTTCATCTCGAGCAGAGAGAGAGAGATGATACTACTCTGTTATCAAAAAGCTAACTACTATACATACATACATGGCCCAGGAGCTTAGTCATATAGAGACGACATTGTAGAATTAAATCAATTAATGGTGGTGTTCAAACCATGCATAGCGACTGATCGAGATCGACTGTATGTGCATGTTCTGAGCCTCATATGCAAAGCGACTATAATCAAGATCCAAGGTAGATATGATGCATGATATCAATCAAAGTAGATAGACTTTTAAATGTATCGCGCACACGTACGATGGATCATTGTTGTATATATGCCAGGTGTTGTTAGCATAAAAAGACGTCTTTACTCTCATGCAAATGTAACTAGCAATCTTTTAAGCGTTTAAATTAAAGAGAAACCAGGCATCATCGTCATCAGGACCAGATCATAGCCAGCCAGTTAAACAGTACTCCCTCCGTTTCTTTTTATAAGGCGCGCACATATTTCGAGATTCAAACTTCATAATCTTTGACCAGTGATTTGTCTAACAATATATAAATTTTTGTGATACAAAAATAGTACCATTAGATTCGTATTAGAAAATATTTTCCAATGATCATAGTTTTATTACTATGCACAATATAGGATAAGAGAAATCAAATGTCGAAGTATAGTATGGTGGACCGTGCCAAGTTAAATCGTGCCTTATATTTTGAAACATAGAGATAGCTAGCTAGGAAAGCAAAGCACACATGCTGGCATAGCAACTGCCATGCATGCATCTCAATTTGGAAAAAATTTTCAGGTGTCATCAAACCTCAGGAATGAATTCTTTTTAATCAGGTATATATGTGTGGCCAGAGTTTTGGCACATGTACATGCAGATACCGTCCAGTTCAGTAGATACCAAGCATCAATCAGGGCGAGCGAGAGAACGTGCATGAACTAGTCGTAGATATACGCTCTGCATGCGACTTGTAAATTGATGTGAGGTGCCATGCTTGCCTACTTTATATATATACTAATTCAGTAAACACAGTGAGGTGAGATGCTTCTCTTGTAATTGGTCTTGGAATCTAGTGGGAGATTAATTAAGATGTTGAGAAGTGATGAGCTATAAATAAGTAGTGGCCGGTGACTTGAGGGCCATCGGCCATGCATCACATTCCACTACAGTGTCCAATTCCTATATATTATTCTTCTCTTAATCTGAATTAAGCTTCTCTAGCTTAGATCACTTCCAAAGCTTGAAGACCTACTAGCTAGCTGCTAGAATATGTGCTGTGCATAGGATTATTAGGAACAGCTTGCCCTACGTGTTATCTTCTGAAACCGGGAGAGAAGATTATTTTATCAATTAAGTGAGTTGAGGAACCATACTGTTCAACTGTGCTGTGCATGGGCCGGATTAGTGACATCAATTAGACCGATCTGAGCAGTCACTGACAACATGCAGGATGCATTGCAGCGAGCCTACGTTAAAAGGCGAGGCCTGAGAAGGACGGGAGCCGGCCGGCTTCGATGAATCGCACGCAGCGAGCGCGCGCGCGGCTACACGTGGTAGAGGAAGCTGCTCCAGAAGATAAAGGCTCTTTTTTTTTTTGTGGTTTCTGGCGGTTGCCGATTTTACTGTAGCAAATTTATAAGTCTTTGAAAAAAAATTAAATAATTCAAAAAAATAATCTAAAATTTTTTTTACTGTAGCAAACCGCCGGCGGTCTTTTTCTTTTGGTGGTTTCTGTCGGTTGGCGATTTTACTGTAGCAAATTTATAAGTCTTTGAGAAAAAAATTAAATAATTTAAAAAAATAATCTAAAATTTTTTTTACTGTAGCAAACTGCCGGCGGCCAAGGAGAAGATGCTTGAGCCGAGTAGAGCAACAGTGAGGCGAGGTTATAGGTATGTTTGGTTGGTTCCTAAATTTGTCTTAATTAATCTTAGTTATTTATCACAGATGTGACTTGACTAACTCTGTGGCAAGTCAAAAGTGTTTAGTTCGTATCCATGCTAGATTGGTAGCAACCTCTTCCCTAACATAGACGGCTCATGATCTCCTATTTCCAGGTAGTTGTTGCTAGCTTCTTTCCCCTGTTTCTCTGATTACAAAAAATCTAAACAAATATATGTATTTGGAGCTCCTCGTGTTATCCTTCTCCCCCAACAAGCTCGATCCTCCTATGGTCTTCTTCTTCCCCCTCCTTCCCTTCCCCGTCGAGTTCCTTCTCCCTATGGGCTTCTTGTTAACCCAGCAAGCTATTCTCCCCTACGACATGAACTCATTTCCACTGCAAGCTACTCCCCCACGAATTCCTCCCTCTGTGGGCTTCTCCTCGGTGGCACGAGCTCTTCCCCCGTGAGCTCCTCCCTTTTGTGGTGCTTGCTCTCTCCTCCACACGGTCGCGCACATGCAACTCGTTAACCAGCAGTGCTCCTCCCTGAGAGGCATCGACGACACTAGTGGCTTGTTCTATATCTGCTCAAATACAGCGACAACGGTGAGCTTGACCGCGTCCACCCCGTTGGCGGCTTCGAATCATCAGACGCAACGAGCAACAGAGTTGCGGCGAATTTGTGTGACGGCCAATTTGGTCGCCACACATGTGGGAAAAATTTTGCTAGCAAGTGCACAGAAAGCTAACTAACTTGTGGCGTGCCTAGGGTTAACTGTGAACCAAACACCGGCCTAACCGAGTGTGGAACGCCTAACCTTAGCTGTGGTAAGATTAAGCTGTGAATCAAACACGTCGTATGCTTTTAATCTCACTACACTAGTAACTCCCACTGCGCATACGCTGGTTCCGTTGGTTACATACATGGCATTGGATATTTTGATCGCATATTTGCATGCATGCATGCAGATGCAGATGCAGATGAGGCCAAGCCTTGAGATCAGTCATGAGTTGGGCCCAAAGTGTGCGAGAGCCCGGAGCAGCGTGAGTTGGGCCCAATTTCACCAACCCACCGCCCTACCGTGCGGCACGTGGAGAGAGATGTAAAAGGGGACGCGGAAACCGTCGTGTTGCGGGTTTCATCCTCTGCACCAACCGATCGCTGCGCTGCCTAGCTAGGAGGACCGACCGTAGCTCGGGTGGTTAGCTTGTTGGTGTACGTGCGGCCCATCATGGGTTCGATCCCTAGGATCGGACTGTGATGTCTCACTTTTCCTATGATTTAATCCTGGGGGCTGGTACACTCGGAATTAAATTCCAGGGCACACATGTGCGCGTTCAGTGGGACTACGCGTGCCCGCATAATGAGATCTAGAGTCTCTGATCTAGTTCTGTGTGCACTGGACACACATAGGTGCCTGAGTGTGGTGTGTGGTGTGAGTTGTGTGCGTCTGAGTTGTACCGTATAAAAAAAGTGTAGCAGCTAGGGTTTTACCCTCCTCTCACCCACAACCAAATCTTGCCCAGCTCAGTAGGTATCTCTCCCTCCATTCGCTTGCATTTTCTCGATGCTTCCCGGATCGATTCCCCTGCCCTCTTCCCATGCTAATCGAATCAATTCATGGGGGCGAAGTGAAGTTGAAACACCCGCATCGCAAGCAGGGCTTGGGAGTGGTGTGGTTGGGAGGGAGGAGGGACGATGAGGCCGGTTTTCTGCGGCCAGTACGACCTGGAGCGCCTCTTCTCCAAGTACAGCGCCATCCGCTACATCGACATGACGCCCGGTATTTATTTATTTATTTGTGCAAGGCCTAGTCGCATTCGTTTTGTCAGATTAGTTCTAGTACTAGACACTTTTGTGTTGGTGCCAAGGAGATGGATAATCCTACAAGTTCTTGCTCACCTGCTACATCAATGTACTTGTTGTTGGCTACGCTTTTATATACTTTGAAGATGAGCATGATGCAGAGGTTGCAATAAGGCGGCTCAACAATATGGATTTTGGTTATAGTAGGCGCAAGCTCTTTGTAGAATGGTCAAGGGTAAAGCCTTCTCTGTATTATCTTGATGAAATTTTTGGTCAACTTTAGTTTTGGTACAAGCAGACAAAAAGAAACTTGGCTAATTGTCATCATTCTTATCTACAAATTCTTCAACAAGTTGAACTAGTGTCGAAGAATCGTGATAGGCCTACTGGCGATGTAAAGCCGACTAGGACCTTCTTTGTAATCAACTTTGACCCCCTCCGTACAAAGATTCGAGATATTGAGAGGCATTTTGAACCATATGGTAAGATAACAAACATTCATATCTGGAGGAACTTTGCATTCATGCAGTATGAGACACAAGAGGAAGGCAGCGTTGCTGTCAAGCACACTAATAAGAGGTATGCTTTGTTCTGTTGTCATTGTACATCCTCTAGTGTGCACAACACTGCAAAAGTTTGTATTGCATATAACTAATTAGGTTGTTGCTACCCAATCCATGTCATATGCATTTCCGTACATTCAATTTACTCAAGAGCCCTGAACAATGAACTGAAGTTGTTGCTTCATTTGACAGCTAATTGATTCTTCATACTGGATTGTCTTCCTTGTTGTGGGGTGTTTGGCTGTTAGGTTGTTATGTCTAGTTATCTGTTGCATTTTTTATTACTATACCTTCATTTTTTTTAAATACCTTCATATATTTCAGAACCTAGTCTTTGAATAATCATGAATCTTATAAGTTATAACGATTAGATTATATCTGTTCAATATGGAAGTGATGACTGATAAGTGCATTGTAGTTTTTTTATGTCCTCCAATATTATTGGCATCCTCACTACATTTAAGCATCTTTTAGTTCCGCTTTGACAAATAGATCTAATAGCCATTTATTTATTTTCCTTGAATTAATCCTTGTTCGTGGTTGCACTTCTTTTTTGGTATTGGGCAAGATTCATGTGAAACTCCTCTGGTTTATTTTGATGGATTTCCACACACATTTACGTCGCAATTTCCCCTTTAGCATAATTGAGATTTTAGGTGTAAAATCCTGTGAAATTTGTTAGTTATTTAAACTTTTCTTACTGTTTCTTCTATTGTATGGCAACCATAAGATATATGTAGTACACCAAGGTATATGTAGTAGACAATGGGGTTTTTTTGGGGAGTTTAGCTACTAAGTTGCATGTAAGGACTTACCTCGCATGGCGTAACTTTAATACATTGTTGTTATCTTGTCTAACCTTTTTTAGAATTATCTTTCTTAACTTGTGCAGCGCCATAAATTCTGTGTCCATCCAAGTGTAAACTGTGTGAATTAACCTTTTTCAGATTGCATTTCTCATGACAGGTAATTATTCCTTACCATTGTTGTGCAACATGATACTGGATAGGGTAGTGACAATTGAGTATGCTTTTCGGGATGATGATAACGAGAGAGATGACAGATTTAGCAGTCCTAGACGTGGTGATGGGGGTAGGCGCCATAGTACTTACATGCGTTCCCCTAGCCCAAAGTGCCAAAGGGATTATAGTCCTGATTATGATTGTCGCGGACGCAATCCTAGATATGATTGGTGGGATGGAGCAATGTATGATAGGAGTAGAAGCCCTGGTTATGGTCGTTATGATAGGGGCAGAAGCCCAGGTCACAACCGTTACTAGGTAAGATTGCTGAACTTAATGAAGTTTTGCATATATCAGTTAAGAGAGTTGTTTTCTTTAAATTTTACTAAGCTGAAATGGTCATAAAACACTGTTACATTTCCCTGACATAAGTTATAAGAGCTTATTTATTTCTTGGTCGTGCAATTGATGTATTGTTCTGCCAATTGATGTTGACATATTCTTATGAACCCTTTGTATTTGATTTATTTCAAAGGAGTTCCATGGAGGAAATGGTTGACAATCCCGCCCCACTCTGCTCGCCTGCTTGGTACACTCGGAGCCGTCTAAGAGCATAGGAGTGCAACTGCCAAGTTGATGCTATAGTTCCCGTTGTTCATAAGAACACTTGTACTTGTGATGAATAGGTACATGCATGGATGCTTACCCATTGCACCTATTGATTTCCAGTAATTACTATATCCGATATTGATATTGTAACCCAATGAACTTCTACAATGGATCTTGCATTTCTACCATGAGGTGTGACAAACTGAGAGGTGCCCCAGTTGTGATGCGTCTGCAGTTCGTTATCGGATACTAGTGTCCAAGTACTGTGGCCATGTGGCTTTTGGTGTTTGCGGTTGTGATGTGTCCAAGTATTGTGACCATGCGTCCTAGGTGTAATCCAATGTAATAGGAGAAGCTTAATATCATTACTTTTTGTTTGTTTCAAATACTTTTAAAAAATCCCACCGTAGTCAATTAACAGGAACACGTGGGTATGGGGAGATGGTACAAATAGTTTTTGACCGACTAATCCACTCGAATAGTAAGCTATTTTTTTTATATCCAAACTATTTAAATTCGGTTCTGCATCCGACATGAGCTATTTATATCGGACAATACTGTTAGATATTATCTGAGTTTTTGTACTGATGTTATTAAAAACCCTAGCTGCAAACTATCTCTAGTCTCTTGTCCACTTCTGGGCATGGCCTGACCCTACCTTGAAGCCCCTAACCAAATCACCAAGAAAATCATAAGTTGACATCCCTCCATGTCGACCAGAGCCTCCATCTATGCCTATTAATCCCAATGTCTGCAAATGGCGAGTGCACGTATTGATACGATCATACCCATCATAGATATGACTAGCACTATATCAACATGGTTAGCATCAAGATTTTCATCAACTACTTCAACATGGTCGTCATTGAGCTTGTCATCGACTACTTCCTTTTCAACCACTATGTTTATAAGCTGGCGACACTTTACAGCATTCTCTGCTTCATCTACATCTACTATGACGGTTGCAGTTGCATGGTTTTCTTGACCACCACCTTGGCCAGGTCATACATGCAGGTGGCATGCTCATCTTCCGAATATAGTGTCGCTGCCATTGCTAGTTCGGCAGCCATCTTGGCCACCTCTACTACAGGCGTACTAAAGAAAGACACCTCTCCACCTCCTCGGCGTCCTTAGGCCCAACTACTCATGTCACTCCAGGCCAGCCGGAAATAAAGTCCACTTCGTCGGCAACCCTAATTCGGCCATCGCAAATAGGTTCAACTTCAAATGGACGTCCAGGCCATATACGAAGTCTATTTTTACATTCTACCACTTCACGAAAAGCTTAGGAGATAAACTTTTCAACGGATCCAGTCCCACCTCTAAATTCCTTATGGATAACTGGGAATCGTCGAAATACCAAAACAAACATAATCTGCTGGGTGCTGCATCACCTTTACTTGAGCCCACTGGCCTTGTACAACCTAAGGCTGTCCGTCCACCCCCTTGGCCGCCAACCCCTAGTTCTCTAGCTTATATATAAGGTCCCAAATCATGTTTTCTTTCTAGGGTTTTGCTTAGATTAATCCGTTGTTGCAGTTTTGCCGTATAATAGTTTGTGGAACCCCAAATTGTAAACTTCATCGATAATCATTAAATTCATATTGCATCTACCGTGTTCTTACTTGTGTTCTCGATACGCATGCAAGGATAAGCCTTTTTGGTGAGGTCAACTGTGACTTGGCACGGTTGATAACCAACGAAATAGTGGTGTAGCGATTGCAGGGTTCAGATCTATTCTGATCGGAAGCTGGATCGTCAACATCGAGATCTCTATTACCCATGCCCGTCGAAAGATCGAACACCTGTGCCTCATCACGTAATGACACGATGCGTATGGTTTAATCAATCTTTTTTCTTGTTGAGTAGCTACACCTACTCATATATCGTTATGACCATCAGCCTACAGAGTTGATCCGTGATAAATGTAGTTTGGTGTGTTTAAAGTTGATACGTAATACGTGTAGTTTGATGTGTTTTTAGTTTGCGTTTTCACGTATTATTTATAAAAATATCCGTTACGATGTATATCTGATGCTATATTATTTGTATCAGACTCTATCTCTGTTCAAACCAATATCCAACAAAATTTGGATAAGAACATGGTATGCCGACTAATATCTGATGGTATCCGATCCGTTTGTATCCCTGCTGCATGATACATGGGTGCATAGGCCATCGGACCAAAATTACTAATCAACATAGTATAATAATAAGTGTAAGTGGCTTTTGACGTTTGATCTTGGCCTTCCACATGCAATCCAACTGCTAAAGTTGCTACTTCTGATTCATTTGTCAAGTAACAGTTATGCGAAGTGATGCATTACATCGATGATCACTGCATTGTCCCTAGGCAGCAAGCTACTGTGCTGACAGCCCGTTGTCGTAGTCACTGCCCCTCCGAGGCCCATTATGCAGGTTCCTCTCAAATTCCCTCAGGTAATCCAAAATCAAGACGATCACAAAGAGGATGAATCCACCGGAAGAGCTGCTGCCACCGCCACCACCTCCGCCGCCGCCTCCACCGAACCGAAACGGCGGGAAGCCGACACCTCCATCATCAAGTTTTGGCCCCTTTACCTTCTCTACAATCAGGTATCATCGAGGTGAGCGGTGAGAAATTGTGTCAAATGTATACATGTGAGCACAGCATTGCAGCAAGCACACTGAGCTTCAGTTTGAGAGGATAGGAGGAACAAATGGTCGTGTAAATGTCTTCTGTTACCTTTAACTGAACCTGATGGTGGAGAGGTGGGACCGGAAAACGATTTGCGGCGCGCAGTTTGTGTCTGGTTTGCACAACATGTTATGTTCTGCAGCAAAATATTTAGAAGCAATCTGTGTTAGCTGCTTTCAGAATTGTTGGGGACTCTGAATTTACAAGACGCACCAACATTAACATGTCAGATTTACAGACTGCAGCAACTTCAGTACACGTGCCAAATATACTAATCAGGTTATTGTAAGAACTCGGATAAGAATCATTTACATGTGGGTTGCTTTTCTGAGAAGAAATCGCCTTTTCTATCCTTGGAAATTATGTTATTTCCAAGTTAAACCCTGAATTTTCAAATTAGATAGCCCTTCAAATTTCTCTATGAGAGATAGCTCCAATGCTGGTGACTCCTCCAACATGAGTAAATGAATTATATGTGATACATGACAATGGACCACAACGCCATAAGTAACAAGAATATGTGTCGTCTCTTTTGTATGCAAGGGAAAATGTTCTTCCAACAAAATTTGATATTAGATACTTGTTATGATTACATACATATATTAAAAGATTTTCATATTTGTGATGATCTCTGACATATTCGCTTCAAGAAAATTTCCTGCAGTGGTACTGCAACTTCAAACATTGTGGCTTGCACTATACTTTGATTGCTAGCTAAAAACAGATAAAATATTTCAATGTATTCTTACAAATTAAATTAGCATGTACAGCACTTGACCACGTAAAACTACACCATGAAGAAAAAAGACTAGCCAGCTTTCGTATCTATACCAAGAAATATTCCACTTGTCCACAAGAACAAACAAGTAGGCACATCTTACCATGGAAGCTTTGGCAGAAATAGTGGTGCTGAGTCTAGTCCTCCGGGACTGCGAACCCAACATAGATGGTTCTTCCTGCCTTTGTCCTACATTGAATAGTATTGAGTTCTGCATGAATTTTAGTAAACAAAGCCATACTATTCTAAGCAGTAAGCACCATTTCCTAATATTAAATTGAAACGAACTTTTCAGGGAAATCCCGGGCAAGGTGATCAGTGCTGCCGTGCAATGCTATAATGTCAATATGATTTCTTTATTCCGATTATGAGCAGGAGGCTCACAAAACAAAGTTCCTGCAATTCAACTCAAGATGTATAGGGGTACAAAGTCAGGCAGGCAGACCATGCGTTGTGAGCAACAAAGCAACACTTTCTTTTTTACGTTCTTTTCCTTCAAACATAGGGGGAGAAAAATTGAACCACAGCTGTTCTTGGATAAGATAAGTGGAAGACGATTAATTTGCAAGGCAATGGATGAGCATCACCAACCTGGGTTTCTCCTAATCCCTTGCCGTGCAGTGGGCAGTAGAAGAAGCGAACTTGGCGCAAACATTGCGGCAAACGGAGGCATGATGTGTACTAGCGCGTGTGGTAAAAGAACTCGCTTGCGAGCCAGTGGCCTGGACGAGAAAGTCAAAGAAAATGAAGCAGTTTAGAACTGAATGGCACATACATAGGAGGCCAAGCCATGAGAGGAGGGGAGTGGTTACCTTGTAGTTGCAGATGAGATGAGAGGCTTCCCAATTCCCAAAAATGGAGGAGAGGAAGAGGAGACGCAGCTTGAGGGGAAGGGGGATTTGGGCGGTTTAGTGGAAGAGGAAGCAAGCAGCAGGTTTATCTCATTATCTGTGCGATGACGATCTAACGGCGGTGGAAGCACCACGGCTGCCGCTCGGGTCGGGTCGGGTCGGATTTATCGCCGTCTCCACACCACTCCTCCGGCACGGTCACGCCATGCACTCGCCGGCGCCGCTTCCACCTGCCGCCTCGCCGTCCCCGCCGTCCGGCGCCAACCGTGCGTCGCTCGTCCAGATGGCCAGCCGCGGCAGCGGCCGTGCCCGCAGGCGCAAGCCGCCATCCTCTTCCCCCTCCGCCCCCGAGGCCGAGCAGTCGGAGGCGCTCGCCCGCATCCTCCGCACCGAGGCCGCCATCTCGGGCGTCTCCTGCAAGGCTGCGGCCTCTCAGCAGCAGTCCACTCGCCTCTGGCCCCGCGCCGTCCTCGAGGCCCTCGACTCCGCCGTCGCCTCCTGCCGCTGGGAGTCCGCCCTCGAGGTTTCCCTCCCTTAACCCTTCCTTATCCCGGAGTAAAAGTAGCACTACTACCTGTGCAATGATGCTTATTGCGTACGTGTTGATGCCTTGCTTGGGTTAGATCTTTGAGCTGCTGCGGAAGCAGCGTTGGTACAAGCCGAGGTCACAGACCTACGCCAGGTTACTGATGATGCTCGGCAAGTGCCGGCAGCCTGGTCCGGCCACTCACCTCTTCAAGGTGATGCTCTCGGAGCGGCACAAGCCGACAGTGGATGTGTACACGGCGCTTGTGGGCGCGTACGGGTATGGCGGCCTGCTGGACGAGGCCTTGGCTACCGTCGATCAGATGAAAGGTGTCGCGGATTGCAAGCCGGATGAGTACACGTTCTCTGTTCTCATCAACTGTTGCGTTAAAT
This sequence comes from Olyra latifolia, assembly GCA_036346145.1. Taxonomy (NCBI): domain Eukaryota; kingdom Viridiplantae; phylum Streptophyta; class Magnoliopsida; order Poales; family Poaceae; genus Olyra; species Olyra latifolia. The sequence goes on along the minus strand of CM070525.1, from coordinate 1,116,268 downwards.
TGCGTTGCTTTGATCGGATTTCTGTGATTCTTGATGAGATGTCCTACCTGGGGCTCAAATGCAATGCTGTTATCCACAATGCAATAATTGATGGGTATGGCAAAGCAGGCTTGCTTGAGGAGATGGAGAATGCATTGTCTAATATGCTTGAAGGTGGGGACAATGTGCCAGACATATACACGATGAACTCTATCATCTGGGCCTATGGGAACCATGGTAGGATGGGTGAAATGGAGAAGTGGTACAGTGAGTTTCAGTTGATGGGTGTTGAGCCAGATACGCAAACATTTAATATCATGATTAAGTCCTACGGTAAGGCTAACATGCATGGCAAAATGATGTCGGTTCTGAAATATATGAAGCGGCGGTTCTTCTCACCTACCGTTATCACCTTCAACATAATAATAGAGTGTTTTGGACGGGCTGGCAATATTGAGAAGATGGAGTACTATTTCCGGTTGATGAAAATTCAGGGTGTTAAACCCAACCCCATCACTTACTGCTCGCTAGTTAATGGATACAGCAGAATCGGCCTTCTTGATAAGGTTCCTGGAATCATTCGACAGACGGAGAACACTGATGTTGTCTTAGATACTCCATTTTTCAATTGTGTGGTTGGTGCATATGCCAAATCTGGGGATGTCAATATAATGGAGGAAATGCTACAGCTTATGAAGGAAAAGAAATGTAAACCTGACAAACTAACTTACATGACTATGATTCATGCATACACTGCACATGGGATGGATGAAGCTGCAAAGCTATTAGAGATGGAAGTGGAAAGATTTGATAAAAAGTTGCTGGTAAGTGTCTTCCATTTGTTTTAGCGAGCTCACGTATCCTATTGACTAATATCTGCATCAAACAATTGATTATTCATGTTAACTCATGCTATTCACTGGTTATCTTATTTTTGGACCAGGGACCAATTTCTGAGGTTGATAATGAATAATGCCTACCATCATTTTTTTGGGGGTTGGTGCAGTAAGTTTTGCCTAATCCAACAATGGAGAAAGATGTCAAGAGGGGCCTGCAGAGAATATGGCTAGAATTTTATGACACAGCTTGACCACGCACCCAGCTGGATGCCAATGATAAAGTAATCAAAAGTTCAGAACTCTTTCTAGTTCCTGTTACCTTGACGTTTGCTATATTTAACTGAACTAGACTGTACACTGTGATTTTAGTTCTTACGGTGGCTGGTAATACTAAATCATGTGGAAATAGATGAACAAATATTTAATTTTCTTTCATAAGCTAGAGTTACAAGTCGATTATGTCTTCACCTAATTATACAGTAGCAGATAGTGCTTCACATCACATTATACACAAAGCATTGCAATTATCAAGTAATCTAGTTTTGAATATCCTTCTTTCATTGGCAGATGAATTCGTGAACTTGTTGGTCTAGCTAGTCATGTGCTAAGGCGATCCATTTGTATGTGTCCAGATTTAGCATCACAGTGCCATGCGATCTCCAGTCAGATTGGTATACTGTGTTCTTGTCAAGGTGGGCTACTTCTTATCAGTTGTCCAATTTTACTGCTAATGGTCAAAATCATCACAGATGGACTCACACAAACAGCATGAGGCCATACTATACGTGCTAACAGAGTGCAGTTATATTTTAACATCTTGGGGATGATGAGGCCAGTACTGCAGTACACAGCGTGGATGCCGACACTATCAGCTGATGATTGAAGCATGAGGGGAGCCAAGCTGCGGAACTGGGTGAAGTGTACCGGTGATTGGCCCAATTCTGCCCTTGCCGGCCCTTCGCATGCCCCGGGCTGCAGTCTTGCAAAGGATAACCACTGAATCCAGGGATCAATTTTCACTGATACTGAACAATTGCTGCTGGTGAATTAAAGTTTTCACTGCCTCACCGTTTTGTGTATGTATGCGCCACAATAAGAAAACAATTTGATGTTGAATCCTGATTGATGCTATTGTGGGTTATTTCAGGACCCCTAACACATGCTACTTCGTTTGGTATTGCATCCTGAGTTCTTTTTCAATGCAACCACTTCACATCGCGGAAGGAACCAGCCACTCCAATACCCACTGAAAGACGCTTTCAAATGGAAATATCATAATGAACCGTCAAAAAGAAACAACGTCTTGACTGATGGAAATTTAGCTGAGACACACTCAATTGGCTCACCCGGGAAAAATTGACACCTAATTCGACTTACTTTCTGCTAGAGACACTGTGGCAACGAATTGCTTCGTCTAGTAACATTTTTCCCATTTTCTATTGATTTTTCCTGTTTTCCCATTTTCAGTCCCATGTCAGTTTTTTTTAGACACTTATGCCCCTGTGCCAAGCCTTACCAAGCCCATTCCCGCAGTGGGTTTGACCGCACCCGCAGGGCACATACCGTGTGCATGCCCTACAAACTGACCGAGCCTAGTGGTAGGCGCTAGGGTTAGCCACATCCAGGAGATTTGGTTGGGTCTCCGCCGCCGGCGACGAGGCCCCCACCAGCGATGACGAGCACGGCGCTCCCCTCGCTGGCGAGCAGCACGGAGTTCCCTCCGACGGCGAGCAGGATTGTTTGTACCATTGTTTGTGATAGTTTGCCTGTACAATGTGCCTGATTATTCCTGCTTTGTCATGGTCTGAAGCATGGTTTTGGCTGGAATGAGTATGCTTTATCATGGTTTGAAGCATTGCTCCAGATTTGTGAGCCATGCAACTAGTATTATGTCAGTCATGTACCATGTTTATTACATGACTAATATTATGTCAGGACTTGGTTATATATTTTTGAGCCATACTCAAATTTTCTAGTGTAACTATACCATGTTTGTCACATCAGCAAGAAAGTTGATGCCGTTGTCAAGATATTTAATTTATTATTTGTTATGCCATGTCCCATGTCAAGATATTTAGTTTATCATTTGTTATAAAAAAACTCAACCAGATGATAGTGGTTCACTTGGGACCGAGCCGGACTTGTCCTGCTGCCACCGCTCGTTTCAGCCAGCGGCTCGGGCTTCCTCGTTCTAGCCAGCACCTCATACAGGGACAAAACGGTCCGGTCAATAGGTCAAAAGTGCTGAAAAGGGCAGGGGAAAATAGGAAAAATCAGTAAAAATAGGTAAAAATGTCACTAGACGTAGCAATTCTTTGTTACAGTGTCGCTAGCAGAAAAAAAAGTCTAATTGAGTGTCAATTTTTCCTTGGTCATCCAATTGAGTGAGCCAACTAAATTTCCCCTTGACTGACGTTGTGAAACGACCATGTGCTCTCGAGGATACACTCCAGCAGTTCCATCTACGGAGAGAGAGAGGAAGAGGGAGGACTGGGATAGGATAGATTCCGAGGGTGATATTGAAGAAGTTTTTGAAAAACAAAATAGGAAAGGTGCCTCTCATAGGGCTAGGAAGAAAAATAATAGTTTGCAGAAGAAAGGGTTGAGGGTCAAACCACAGAATAATATTGTTGGTAACAATAAAGTTGATTTTCAAGGTGTGTCTCTATTTCAGGGGCCCTATTAATAAAAAATGTTCTCGATGATTTACAACATTAAAGGGTTGTTTTAGAATTATAGGGGTATTTTTAAAAAGGGGATTAGAGGTTTTATTAAGATTGTTTGTTGAGCAAGCAATTGGATTTTATTTGTCTTAGTGAGACTAAAAAAATGGAGTATTCAGATAGTTTTCTTCGAAGTCTAGATCCTAGTGGTTTATTCATTTGGAACTAGGTTCCTTCAGTTGGGAAGGGGGGAGGCATTCTTTCTGGGGTCTCTTCCCATAGTTTTGACTTGCTTAGTATTAAGCATGGGAATTTCTCTATTCTGCTAAATTTATGGGATAAGACTAATTGCATGCGTTAGAATCTGATAGGAGTGTATGGGGCTTCTCATTATGAGCAGAAAATGGATTTTTTGTCTGAATTCTCTTCTATGTGTGTTGTTTCTGAGAAAGATTCGACGATTCCTTTTATTGTTGGTGGAGACTTTAATCTGATTAGACAAGAGAGTGAGAAGAATGGTTCGTGTCATTATACTAGATTCATGTCTCTTTTCAACTCTGTTATTAATCTTCATTGCTTAAAAGAGTTGCCTTTATTAGGAGGTCATTTTACCTGGTCTAATATGCAAAATCCTCCAATTCTAGAAAAATTGAATAGAATCCTTGTTAGTCCTGAGTGGGAACAGTGAAGTATGATGTTATGGCTTTATTCAAGGATTTCTACAAGAATAAGATTGATATCAGGAGGATTAATTTGGGTGTTATTATTTTACTTCCTAAGATCGAGGCGCCGGATAATATTAAGTAATTTAGACCAATTTGCTTGTTGAACTGTTTGTATAAAATTGTAACTAAAGTGCTTACAGTGAGATTAGATTCTATCATGATACAAATTATTTCACAAAGTCAATCAGCCTTTTTGAAGGGGAGACATATTATGGATGGTGTTGTTCTCTTACATGAACTTATTCATCATTTTAAGATAGAGAGAAAATGTTTCTTGGTGAAATTAGATTTTGAAAAAGCCTATGACAGAGTTAGCTGGAATTTCTTATTTGATTGCTTAAGACTCAGAGGTTTTCTTCCTAAGTTTTGTAATTGGATTCGATAGGTGGTTATGGGGGGGATCTGTCTGTGTAAACGTTAATGGGGTTGATGGGCACTATTTCCAGAGTTATAAGGGAGTTAGACAAGGGGATCCCTTAGCCCCATATCTGTTTAATATTGTAGCTAATGCTTTGTCCAAAATGATTCAAAATCTTCAGAATCATCGGTTGATTTCGGGTTTAGCTAATGGTATTATAGATAATGGCTTAGCCATTCTCCAGTATGCTGATGACACTATTCTGTGTTTGAATGATAATATTTCGAGGGCTAAGTATGTGAAGTTAGCACTGGTTGTTTACGAGAATCTTTCTGGGTTAAAAATCAATTTTGATAGAAGTGAGGTTGTAGTTATTAACGGCTCTAGCGATTGCGGTCAGGCTGTGGCTGAGTTATTTACTTGTTCTATTGATAGTTTTCCTATCAAATATTTGGGGTTACCTGTGAGTAGTGGGAGGATCTTGGCCAAGGACTAGAATAGTATTATCTCCAGAATGACAAAGAAGCTAGGGGCTTGGAAAAGTAATAATCTCTCTTTGAGAGGGAGAAGTGTGCTCATGAATGCTTGTCTTACTAGTATTCCCCTTTATGTGATGTCAATGTATCTCATTCCTAAATGTGTAGTGGAGAAATTGGATAGAATAAGAAAACAGTTCTTTTGGCAAGGTAACAGTCAAAAAAGAAAATATCATTTGGTAAGATGGGATCGTCTTTGTATGAGCAAAGCTAGAGGGGGGCTTAGGAGTAAAAAAATCTTAGGTTCTTTAACATTAGTCCCCTTACCAAGTGGTGGTGGAAACTTGAATGTAAAGATGGTCTTCTTCAGCGTTTTCTCAGGAAGAAATATGTGAGGAATTTAAATTTGAGGATGCTGAAAAGTTCCTTTAGTGATTCTTCATTCTTGAAAATTTTTGATCAAGGTTAAGGAGTATTATTTAAAAGGTAGACAGATCAGTATTGGTAATGGAGAGAGAGTTGAGTTTTGGAATGACAACTGGTTAGGAGATTTCTCTATTCGATCTAAATTTCCTGAAATCTTTGATATTTGCGACAACCCGCATATTACCATGGTGAGTGCCAAGAGGATCAATTGGCGTTTTCATTTAAGGAGATGGGTTCCTTCGAATATTATTGATCAATGGGAGTCTGTTCTCATTAAATGTTCAAACTAGATCCCAACTTAAGAAGAAGACAAAGTTGTCTGGAATAAAGGCCCTAAGAAAATCTTCACCACCAATTCCATGTATAGGATCTTGGAAAATGGGTTTCCTGTGAAAAATAACGATTTTATCTGGCATTGCAAAATTCCGTTGAAGATAAAAATTTTCTTATGGCTTTTGGATAAAAATGATGTATTAACTAAAGATAACCCCAGGAAAAGAAATTGGGCTGGAGACCCTAGTTGTGTCTTCTGTGATCAAGTAGAATCCGTTGATCATTTGTTTTTTCATTGTAGTATGAGTAGAGTGGTTTGGGGAGCTGTGAGTGATGCTTTCTGCTGTGGAGTTAGACCTTCAAGCTTTGATCATGTTATTCCCTGGTGTCAAAAGGTGTGGCCTAGGGCAAAAAATCTTCATATGTTATGTATGTCTTCCATTTTTTAGTCTATCTGGTTGTGGAGAAATAAATTATATTTTGAAAATAAAGGCTAATCTCACATGTTCCCATTATACGTATGACTTGTTCTTTCATGATTTACTAGGCTGGTCTGAGTAATGAATGTGATCGAGATCTTGTGCTATCTGGAACTAAACTGTTGGTGAGTATTACAGGGAAACTGAGTGGTGGCAATTCTGATATTGAACGGGATGTCAGTGGAGTGCGTAAGTCTCTTCGCTATGACCGAAGAACAGTAGCTTCTCGTGGAAGTTTTTGGGGGTGCGGTCAGATGGATACAGTGCAACATGATTTTCGGTATCTGTGGCTGTATTTTGGGTTTATTGAGTGGTTAATTTTTGGCTGAAGCAATATGTTTCTGGTGTTACCTCATGTAATTACTAAGTCAGCTTTTAGTTGGTAGTTGGTCTCATTCTGATGTATTGAATACGTTTGTCATGTTACTCGAACTCTGTAATTCCGTTTATCCAGGTGATAATTGAGTTGGGTACGCCCCTTAAGCAAAAAAAAAAAAAAAAAAGGGAGGAGAAGGTGAAGGAACGGGAGGCGATGGAGTCGAGCCAGCATCGGCGGCGTCGGCGGAGGGCGCACACGGCGGATGAGGCAGCCGCGGTGCTGCGGAAGGCGTGGTGCCGGCTGCGGCTGTCGGCGCGCGACCCGGCGCGCGTGCCGCCATGGGACGCCGTCGTGCTCACGGCCGCCAGCCCCGAGCAGGCCGCCCTCTACGACCGCCAGCTCGCCCGCGCCCGCCGTCTCGGCCGCTTTCCCGCCTCCACCGTCGTCCTCGCCGTTCCCGACCCCGACGCCGCGCGCATCGGCTCCGGCGCCGCCACGCTCCATGCTGTCGCATCCCTCGTCCGCCACCTCATCTCCCAGGTCCGACCATCTCTGGCCTATACTTGTACCACAGTATTAACCTTCTGTTTGCTTCACCTATTAGGATATCTGAATTTTCAGGCTTCCAAGGAAGACATTGCTGAATTCCTGCCTGAATCAAATAGCTCTTCTGCAGATGACATCCCGGCTGAATCGGTGATGCGCTTTATTGCGAAGAAGCACATACTGCTGCTTCACGCTGGGGGCGACAGCAAGAGGGTTCCGTGGGCGAACCCCATGGGGAAGGCTTTCCTGCCTCTGCCTTACTTGGTCGGAGACAATCCTGACGGACCTGTTCCACTGCTCTTGGATCACATTCTCGCGGTTTCATCCAGCGCAAGGCAAGCTTTCAAGAACCAAGGTTGTAGCTTGTAAAGACAAAACTACCACATTTGTTCAACATGTTCAATTTAACTGATATAACATGATCAGGTGGGATCTTCATAATGACGGGGGATGTTCTTCCATGCTTTGATGCCTCAAACCTAGCTATTCCTGATGATGCAGCTTGCATTGTCACTGTGCCAACCACTCTGGATGTGGCCTCTAATCATGGAGTGGTTGTAGCATCAAAGGATGGAACTGAGGGGGGAAACTATTCTCTCTATTTGGTTGGTAATCTCCTGCAGAAGCCAACAGTGAGCGAGCTTGTGGACGGCCAGGCCATTTTAGATGATGGTAGAGCACTACTTGACACAGGGATAATAGCTGCAAGGGGTAAAGCATGGCAGGAGCTTGTTGCCCTTGCATATTCATCTAGCCAGACCATGATTAATGAGCTCATAACTAGCAGAAAAGAGGCAAGCAACCATTTCCGGCATTGATAACAAACATAGTTTCCTTTCTGATGGCTTTCTAAATCATTTTGGATGTTTAACAACAGGCAACTTATTTCTGTGCAAACTAGGTTCAAGGAATTAGTCAATTAGGTCAACGTGAATATTCTGCAAACAAGCTTGATGCATTTGTAACAGTTAGACATGTTCATCCAGTGACAATCACTTCAACATTTTTTTTAAGACATGATCACTTCAATCTTACAGGTTACCCTATTGGTAATTGCAAATACTAACTACATTCACTATGATGTTTGCAGTAGAGTGTTTGTCGATGTGTATTTTGTTTTCCCTGAAAAAAACAAGTTACATGTTGGTTGTCTGTTTTGCTCTTAACTCCGATATGCCAGAAGTCAAATAAGTTATGTTGTAGAAACTGAATATTCAAAGTTCTATTATTCTTATCTTTTCAGTAACATGTTTAGTCTAGATCAAAAATGCCAAAGCAATGCCTAAAACTCTGTTCATTTTGCTCCATAGCTTCCATTAGCACATTTCTCTAATTACAGATGTGCTTTTTTAGCTTTCATTTTGTGTGCTGATACTTGTCAATCTACTGCAGTTGAGCCTATATGAAGATCTTGTGTCTGCATGGGTACCTGCAAAGCATGAATGGTTGAGGAACCGTCCATTGGGCAAGGAACTGATTGCTGCTTTAGGAAGACAGAGGATGTTCAGCTTTTGTTCATGTATGTTCCTGTTGATAGTGTTATTATCATTGCCTTGTGCTAGTCTATTATGATGATAGAGGTTATGGATTAAGTTTTCATGCATTTATTTGATCTATTGTATATGCTATTATCCTTTAATATTTTCTTTCAGTTATGCAAATGGAATGCTAACTTGGGACCATTTTCCTTTCAGACGACTTCTCATTTTTACATTTTGGTACATCTGCTGAGGTTCTTGATCACTTGGCGGGTTCATATTCAGGACTTGTAGGTCGAAGGCACATGTGTTTGATTCCAGAGACTACCGCTTGTGATATTGCAGCTACAGCCATCATTTTGTCCAGCAAAATTTCTGCAGGGGTCTCGATTGGAGAGGATTCATTGGTTTATGATTCATCACTTTCAGGTAGAATACAGATTGGCTCACAGTCCATTGTTGTTGGGGTGAATATACATGAGTTACATGGGGATAGTTCTCAAATTATTGGGAGCAGCACATGTTTCACATTACCTGATCGGTATTGCTTATGGGAAGTACCTTTGGTTAACTCTGTGGGAAGAGTTATGGTCTACTGTGGTCTTCATGACAATCCAAAAGTTTCTATTAAGAGGGATGGGACATTCTGTGGAAAGCCATGGAGGAATGTCTTGGAAGATCTTAAAATCCAGGTTACAGATCTGTGGAATTCAACCAACCATGACATGTGCTTATGGAATGCAAGGCTTTTTCCCATCATGTCCCTCCCTGAAATGCTAAATGTAGGCAGGTGGCTTATGGGATCAACAAGTGATCCAGATGGAAAACTTGCTTGCATTTGGAAAAAATCACAAAGGGTCAGCTTGGAAGAGCTGCATCGTTTGATTGACTACCATCAGCTTTGCATGGATTCCAGCAAGCATCAAGCAGATCTTGCAGCTGCCATAGCTAAAGCTTGCATGACCTATGGCTTACTCGGGCGTAACCTGTTTCAATTGTGTGAGGAAATGTTTCAAAAGGATAATACCTGTATTGAAGCCTGTAAAGAATTACTTTCATTTTTTCCCAGTCATGGGGATCAGTATTGTGGTGTTCTTCCTCAAAGCAGAGGATATCAGGTCAGAATGGATCTGCTTAGAGCTTCTGGAGATCTTTCTGCTGCTAATATATTTGAAGAGAGAATATGGGCTTCCATTGCAAATGAAACTGCATCAGCGATTAAATATGGATCTAAAGGTACAGGGCACAGAACAATAATAATCACTAGAACCTTGTATTCCTAACAAACTAAATATAATGCTTTCAGTAATCTTTCTGGTAACACCATTAAGTTTTGATAGGCAATGAGTTAATTGTTGTTATTGTTACCATTATTAGTATAGATTTTACTATTATCCTTTTTTAACACATATGCATCCTTCTGTAGAGCAATCAAGCTCTTCCATGGCTTCAAATAATGTAAACTTGCATCGTAAGAAGGCTATTGTAGAATTACCAGTTCGTGTTGACTTTGTTGGGGGCTGGAGTGATACACCTCCATGGAGCTTGGAGCGTCCAGGTTGTGTTTTGAATATGGCAATAAGCTTGGAAGGAAGCCTTCCAGTTGGTGCTATGATAGAGACAACAGAAGACCACCTTGGAGTCCTCATTGAAGATGATTCTGATAGAAGTGTGCATATTGATGATCTTGTTTCTATTTCTTGTCCATTCAAAGAAAATGATCCATTCCGTTTGGTTAAGTCTGCGCTTATTGTTTCTGGTATTCTTGGCCATAAAAGATTGTCAAAATTAGGCATGAACATTAGGACATGGGCAAATGTTCCTCGTGGAAGTGGTCTTGGAACTTCTAGCATATTAGCAGCTGCTGTAGTTAAGGGACTATTTCAACTTATGGAAGACGATGAAACTGATGATAATGTCGCAAGAGCTGTGTTGGTAATAGAGCAAATAATGGGCACAGGCGGTGGATGGCAAGATCAAATTGGTGGCCTATATCCTGGAATCAAGTGCACCCAGAGTTTTCCAGGACAACCATTACGTTTGCAAGTCGTTCCGCTGTTGGCATCTCCTCAGTTGATTCAGGAAATAGAACAGCGTCTCCTGGTTGTGTTCACTGGTCAGGTAAGTTCGTATTTTTCTACTTGACGCATAAAGTTCTGTAGGTTTATTCATTTTTTGACCTATGTACCAGGAATCACTAAAGGTCTAGAAGTATACACCATCCATACGCATCCCACATTTATAAGAGTTTGAGAAATCTAGATGCCACATATGGAGCAGTAGATTCTATTATGGGAAAATGCGAAGTGAGTTTGACGGCCCAAATGTTTGAAAGCACAAACAAACGCCTGTCAAGTTTCCATGTTATCCATTTGCTACAATATTTGTTCTTCTGCAACATTTTCCACATCATTTTTCATGGAGAAAGTGTGAGTTTCTCCTATAATGAATTAAAATTCTGTGCAGGTAAGGCTTGCCCACCAAGTCCTGCAGAAAGTTGTTGCCCGATACCTCCGCCGCGACAGCCTCTTGATATCCAGCATCAAGAGGCTTGCCGAGTTGGCCAAAATTGGGAGGGAAGCCCTGATGAACGGTGAAATAGACGAGCTTGGCAGCATAATGTTGGAGGCCTGGAGGTTACATCAGGAGCTAGACCCTTTCTGCAGCAACAAACTTGTGGATGAACTGTTTGCCTTTGCCGACCCTTACTGCTGCGGCTACAAGCTGGTTGGAGCTGGTGGCGGCGGCTTCGCGTTACTGCTTGCCAAGAACCTGAACTGTGCCAAAGAACTTAGACAAGCACTCGAGTCTACCACGTTTGGTGTAAAGGTATACAACTGGAACATTGCCATGCCACGATGATGGGAAAGTATATAACATACGCAGGATACGCATTCATGTCACGCTGTTAAATAGAATTTGCCTATACGCTAGGCATTGTACTTTCTGCCTTATACAACGGGTCATTTGCAAAGTGGGTTTCAAGCATGTATTTGCTTTCAAGTATTACCTTCCTAATAATGGTGTGTAACACGAATAGATGATTCATGGCCGAGTGGTAGTGAAGCGCCCGCCTCCCAAGTGATAGCTTCCCCTTTTTTCCACTCTTCCAGGCAACCAATGCAATAGGGTACTGTTCCAAGATCACGATATCAATTATGCTGGTCCATGGAATATATTTTGTCTGGGACGACTGCACCGACACGATTGCCCATCGTCCTCACTCTCACTCGCCTTCTTCACTGCCGCATGTGGGGTCATCTCCATAAGTATACGCAGAATGCTAAACGAATTGCAATACATTGAAGACGCCCAGGTGTTTGATCGATGCAGACCTCGATCCATCATGATCATTAGTGCAAATCGATGAGAAGATCGTAGCACAAACGAATCAAGAATCGGAGATTCAAGCTCCGATCGTCCAATGTACCATTCTACCTCAGCACAAAACGTCCAAAGAAATCACAAAAGCAAAGCAAAAAAAGGAGGTCCTCCTCTCAGAGTCACAGGAGGAGGCCGAAAGAAAGCGCAGCCGCAGCGAGCACGGATCCAGCGCCGGCGACCGCCCGGATCGCGGCAGAGGGGTGCGCGCCGGCCGGGCCAGACGCCGGCTGGAAGCCCACTGGTCCCTCGGCCGCGGCAGGCGCGAGGGCGGCAAGGTCGTTGGCGGAGGGCGGCAGGTAGGTGCCGTTGGCCATGGGCACGTCGACGGACAGCCTCTGCCCCTTCTGGCAGTGACCCGGCGCGGCACTGGTGTAGTAGAAGCGGCCGGGCGTGGTGAGGTTGAAGACGGAGTTGCCGTCGTCCAGCTTGAGCACGGGGTCCGACACCTCGCAGGTGGCGAACGCCCGCGGCGTCACCTGCACCACCGAGTCCTCGCTCGGCGGGTACAGGAACCCTGCGAGCGCGCACGAACAATTTCACAGCTGCTTCATCAGCGATCGATACCGATCAATCAAGCAGAGCGGAGCGGCAAGTGAAGTGGGTGCTTACAGACGGAGTCGCCGAGCTCGAGGTGGACGGATTTGGCCCACTGCGAGTAAACGTCGGGCTTCGAGGGCGGCGGGATGCCCCAGGCATCGAGGTCGCCCACCTTGTACATCGCGCCGCCGCAGCCGTCGATGAGGAGGAGGAGCGCCGCGCCGGCGACCAGAGATGCCAATGCCGGCGGCACACGCATCCTCTCCAAGGCTCGATCGGTGATCTTCTGTTCCACTCCCTTTTCTTGTGCTGCTACCCTGTTCGTTCGCCGGCCTGTGTGGCTGTGTGATTTATGAGGGTAGGTGAGAAAAAGTGCAGCGGTTTGGATGGTAACGGCCGGATTTGACCGTCGCGCTTCAATCGAGCCATGTGTTGGCCGGAATCCTCGGTGCATATACGTCTCATCATTTGCCTAAATATTACTCCTAATTCATGAGCAATAATTCTTTCTAATCAAATGGCGGAGGCCTGCCATATTGCTTAAAAATACAGAGCATGAAAAGTATTACGATATCTACCTCTACACGGCGTGAATAAGAGAGTATGAATAAGATTAGAGTCAACTTTAGCATGAAAGACAAGACAGTAGAGTGTGTAGATAAGCTATCTACACAAACAACTATCATCTATCGGTATTATTGTATGAGTTGTTTGAAATGTTATCTACACATAACATTGCAGTATGCTATTGATAGTTGTTGTCTAAATTATTGGACATACCTAAAGCACTTGGTTCTTAACTATTTCTATATCTTGCACGTAATTAATGATGAAAATGAACTGTCTTGCATCTCATATGAGAAATTATCTATTACATATAGTGGGATGGAGCCCGCCGCTCCGGTGTTGTCCACATTGTTAGTTAAGACGTCGCCGTTAGTTTCGTTTCTTCGTCAGTTGGATTTGCCTCTACGTGCCTTCCTTTACCTACCACGCGCTATGTGTTCTGCCCTGTCCACGTATATGTATCGGGAATATTTAGCGTACCTAGGCCGTCCTGGCCTGTCGATGGCCTTTATGCTGCGGCAATGAAGAATGGTGTGCGAGTGCTCTTTGGTCCCTCTGCTTTTCGCGATTTCGTTTCATCTCCACTGCCGTCTACGTCCGTCCGATGCTCTACTGTGCCCACCCGATGCATGCTGCGCTTGCTGCCGCGTGTCCACCATTCTTCCAGTCAGCTCCATCATTTGTTACTCACCGTCGTCATCTTTCTTTTGCGCTCCTTCGTCTCTGCTTTGCTGATCGCCCATCGACCGCGTCGTTGCCGTACGTTGGTCTCACATCGAAGGACGCGCTGACAGACGACAGCTAATCAGCCTAGCAGACACACGAATGCATGCCCTATCCTATAGGCCTTATGTATAGCTCGCTTTTGGTCCACTCTGTAGCATCCATGCTTCACCACCTCTACGGCGCTCCACCAGTTCATCACTAGCAGTAATATCACAAGCCGCAGCTAAGTGCCTTTTGCATCAGTTATATGTGCTTACCGTCCCCATGCGCATGGCACAAAAAACCTTTTATCGTGACGTTAATACTCCAGACTCAGTATCTATTACATAATATCGCTTACATCGTATGAAACAACCATCCACCTGAATTGCCTTTTGTATAGCATGACATATGAAAACCAGCGTTACCCATCAGAGCTACAAAACGGCAATACGCAGAACAAATCGAAATGAACCCCAACCCATCAACCGAACCACGCATTCTACGGGCATCGAAACGACCGGAACGCGCGCGCAAGCGCGCAATCATACCTAGTTGTTCCTAACCTTAAAACAAGGCTAATAACAAAGAAAAAAAGTATGCTGAAAACAATTTAGTTATGTTATAAGAAGCATTTGAGTTGGCTGTTTCTAAACACCTGCTTCCTCCGGTCACAAATAACTTTTGTTTTGAACATCAACATGGGCACCGTTTCTTTTGGTGGTCGGCGGTTTGCTACAGTAAATGTGTAAAATTTTAATTATCATTTTAGTCTTATTACACTTTTTTTCAAAGACTTATAAATTTGTTACAGTAAAACCGCCAACCGTCAACCGCTAGAAACCGCTAAAAGAAACAAGGCCATGGTCTCTAAAATATATCTTTGACCACTAATGATGACTATAATTAATTTATGAAACCTATTAAAACTATACTCTTCAAGACAAATTTACGTATATAGTTTTCATTCACTCAACCTAAATAGTTTAAAGATATTCGTAGCTAAAATTTTAAAACTTTAACTTGCACGTACTTAAAATGACGGATATTTGTGATCGAAGGTAGTACTTAATGTTCAGTCTCATCTTATCGAAATTGCAATAGAAACTATGTATGAGACTCTAGAGTGCTCGAGAAATTTCTAACCTTCTAGGTGCTTAATATATAAATTATTAAGTGTGCCCTAGGTGACAAAAGCGTGGTCGTCCATCGCCTCGTTAACGGCTAATCACATTCACATAGCTCCCTTTTTTTTGAGAGAGAGAAGACACATAGCTTTCGTTCTTTTGCGTCTTTTGTTTGGTTCCAGTTGGGCGTGGGCTGGTGTTCATCAGAAGCAGGGCAGGGCAGCACGTGGGGCAGTGGGCGGAGCACGTGGATTCAGAGATCTGGGCTTTTGTTTTCTTCGATAGCAGCATTGGCGATTAGTTATGGGACTATGGTGGAGGCATGGGTTACAACTTACAACTTGTCAGATGATTTTTTTAACAGGAATAGTACACAACTCTATACTGTTTCCATCACAAGCAACGGCATAGGAAAACGCCAAAAAAAATCCCGCTCTGCACGGCTGGCCTCCTCTCCCCATGAGGCGGCTCTTCTTCCGGACTTGAACCTCCGTATTGTCGCGATGCCCAACATGTCTTCTCCGTACTCATCATGGTCCAACACCACCTTCTTGCTGGCGCCGCGTCCTTCTCGACAAGCACAGCCACAGTCGCCACCGCCGTACTGGAAGACGGCCACCACCCCGCACCACCACCTCCGGCGACCGCGCCGGCCGCAACGCTCTCGGTTGGAGAGCACTTTCCCAATGCAGGACACCTTGGGCGACTGCGGCTCCTCGCTGTCGCCGCTACCTCTGCCCCTGCCGCCCCGCCTGAGCGCTTATCGGGCAAGATCCAGCCTTGCAACGGCCGGCGACAAGTGAACGTCGAGCGAATCTTGGCTGGGAAGCCGAAGAACATGGTGACTGCGGGCGGGGCGCATGCGATGCGCATGGAGTTGACTTGGTCGTGATGGGGTTGGAGGTGCCGACCATCGACTTGTGGTTGGTGCTGCCCTTGGTGGAGTCGTCCCAGTCGTATATCGGGTTCAGCTCCGAGAAGGCCACCTCGTCGCCGATGGGGATGGTTATCGAATCGGGCGGGAAGTCAAGGTACGGCGGCGGCATCCGCGGCGGCAAGGCCTCCCCACTTCCCCTCCCCTCCCCTCCCCCCTTCCCCGCCCCCACGATGACCGTCTCGCACAACACCTTCCTGCCCCTAGTGCTGGTGCCCTCCACGCCGCACACCAAGCTCTCCAGGTCGACCTGAGGCATCGTGTGAGCGCACAGCTAGCTACCACCACCACCACTAGCTATGACGACATAGCTAGTTCACCCCTGGTTCAACCTGATTCACCTGTGGTTCACCCATGATTCATTAGTTCACATATAGTTTACCCACATTGGTTCACCCATGGTTCACACTGATTCACCCAAATTGATTCACCTATGATTCACATTTATTTTGTCTTATTCTATACCGTAGCTATGCCAAGAGACGGTATACCGTCCCATAGTGGCTTCCATTTTTAAAGATCATATTTAAACTATTTATGTGCTATTTATCTTGTTGAACTCCAATGATTTGAACTGTGTACGTTTGATCCAGGTATAAAGAAATCTTATCCTTTGATGTATCATACAAGTGTTCTACGTACAAATTTATGTAGAGAACCTAGTTTGGTCGTGCAGCTGAGGACCTACGCAAAAGTTGCTGGGTAGAATACAGCCGCTATGACCACTCTAGTCGACCGGTTCTTTTTGACTTATTTGCTTATGCTTATCTACTTATTTACTTATCTTTGTTTCGAAAATGCAAATGTTTTAGTATTTTTATCCAATCTATTTTCTCTCGAAGATATGTCACGGCTCTAAAAAAACAAGTTAAACGAAGTTATAAGACTCTCCAATACACTTTGACAAGCTCTTAAAATTCAGTTAGTTTATCAGTAAATAAGCGAATTCCAAACTAACCCAGCCCTATCTCTCTCCTGTCAGAACCGGTGAACAACAAGAACAATTAATCTGGTTGTGCGACCGATGGGACCGATGGGTTGTTGATTCGCTCAGTTTTTTTTATTGTTACGGGCTCACAATTAGGTAACTTTTACTTGGAATTAGCCTTTTTAGCCATATCATCGTCGTTTCTTCCTAGAGACATCAGGTTTGTTTGATTGATGCAGTAAATTTGCCGACACATACCATATTTTATTATATCTTAAGGTTTTTTTTAAAGGCAAAGTTAGATAAAATATAACAATGTTGTCTTCCAACCAAAGGAGCCAACCAAACTGGTCAGATATCTTCCTCTTTCCCCTCCAAGCTCCAACTAATAAGGGTTTGACTATGGATCGGATGTCCGATCAAAAAGGAAAAAATTGGACATTTGTTTTAGTAAGTACAACCAAATGTTTCACCGGACAGAGTGAAACATTTTAGTAATATAAATGTTTTGATAATTATTAAAGGATGTTTCAACAAGGAAAACCAAATGTTTCAGAAAGGCAGAACAAATGTTTCACTAGAGAAAACATAAATGTTTCGACATTTATTAAAAAAATGTTTCCACAGTTAAAACCAAATATTTCAGCAGGTATAACCAAATGTTTCAGTAGGGCGGAACAAATGTTTCAGTATAGCAAAACAGAAATGTTTCGATATTTATTAAAAAATGTTTCAGCAGGTAGAACAAATGTTTCAAAAGGTCAAAACAAATGTTTCAGTACATAAAACATAAATGTTTCGACATTTATTTAAAAAATATTTTAGCACGTAGAACCAAATGTTTTAGCAAGAAGAACCTAATATTTCACCACGACAAAAACCATATTTCGAACGTACCAAGGCCATGCTCTAAACTTAAATTGTATCTTCTTCCTCATCTCCATCTTTTTCTCTAGATCCGACGAGCCCCCACGCCATGCTCGCCGGATCTGGCTTGGGGCTCACCGGATTTGGCCTCCAAGCTCGCGAAGGGAAGAACAGGGGAAGCAAGAGGGGATGAGGAGGAGGGAAAGCAGGAGTAGGGAGGAGGATGGGAAGGAGGAGGAGAAAGCCACAAGTTGCAGGGGAAGAGTGGAGATAGGGGATAGAGAGAGAGAGGGGGGAAGAGAATGGAAAAGAAAGAGAGAGGGGCAGGGCCGATGACAACGAGTGGTGGCGCGGCAGTCGCCGGTGGTGACATGAGCAAAGGTGAGCAGAGCAACGGGCGAGAAAGGCGAGGGCATTGCTTTGACTCTGGGGCGAGTCGCCCGCTATTGGGCTGGGCCAATATTGGGACGCGCAGTGCTCAGGGCATCCATCGGATGCCCGATCATGAGCATTATCGAACTAAGGGGCTGTTTGGTTGCATGCATGCACAGAGATTTGCATTTATAAATGCAGAATCTTGCTTTTTTTTTTATGTTTGGTTGCCTGCATCTAGTTTTGAGTCTGGCTCTCTAGATGTAAGATTCTCCATATAGCCTGGCTCTACAGATACGGAGAAAATGGGCGTATCTCTGAATGCAGCACATGGCAACCTCGTGTTCTGCGTAAGGGGCCACTGTCACCTACAATAGCAAACCATAAATATGGTGCCACGTGTTCTACGCAAATTTTCTTTTTTATTTTTTGTTTATATATTTTGATTAGCATCTCCGATTACCGAACTGATTTCAAAAATGGGTTTCTGACATTTTTTCGAACAAAACTAGACCACACTTGCTATATAAATTTTAAAATATTTAAATTTCAAAATACCTGCCTACTAAACACGCAACCAAACACCGTCTCTGCATCTGTGCATTCCGTAAGCTATCAACCTGGCTGAGTCGAACGAATCAGACTCATGAAAGAAGACAACCAAACAGCCCCTAATAAACCTAAAAATCTGACGTAGATTAGTATAGAAACGAGCTTGAAGAATTGGGCCGAAGTGCGTTCTCAGGCCGAAGTGCGTTCTCGAACTATTTTCTGGGCCGTTACTCCGATGATGCCATCACAGCCTAAGTCCGCTTGAGGAGCTAGGTGGCCCATCACTTCACCCCTCGCAGCCTCGCAGCCCCTCTCTGTAAGTCTAAACTCTGACGGACTCGGCCCATCTTAACGAAGACGAGAGCCTTCTTTCCTAGTCCTACGCGCAAAAATATCAAGACGCGCAAGGGGCGCCGAATATCCGCAGTCAGCAGTCAGCTCAGCAGCTCCGTGCGGAAACCCTCCTCTCAGCCGCCGCCGCCGGCTCCAACATTTTCTTTCTTGCCTTCCACGCCGCACGAGCTCCTCCTCGCTGCCATGGCTGATCCGCAGCTGTTCCCGTCGGGATCCAGCTCCCGCGACGACCGCACGGACGCCTCCGGCCGCCGGCTCTACAACCCGTACCAGGACCTCAACATCCCCTACAGGCAGCTCTACGACCTCCCCACCTCCCCGGAGTTCCTCTTCCAGGAGGAGTCCCTCGCACAGCGCCGCTCCTGGGGCGAGAACCTCACCTACTACACCGGTACGGGCTACCTCTCGGGCGCTGTCGCCGGCGCCGCCCTCGGACTCCGCGACACCGCCCGCAACGCTGAGCCGGGGGAGCCCGCCAAGATCCGGGCCAACCGCGTCCTCAACTCCTGCGGCAGCGCTGGCCGCCGCGTCGGCAACACGCTCGGCATAATCGGCCTGCTCTACGCTGGGATTGAGAGCGCCATGGTCGCTACGCGCGACCGCGACGACTGGATCAACAGCGTCACCGCCGGGCTCGGCACCGGCGCGTTCTACCGCGCCGCCAACGGGCCTCGGTCCGCCGCCGTCGCCGGCGCCATCGGGGGCATCCTCGCCGGCGCCGCCATGGCTGGCAAGCAGGTCGCTAAGAGATACGTGCCCGCTCTCTGATGCGGCCGTGCGGTATGCTCTCTTCTCTGATCGAATCGATTAGTCGCCGAGGATGTCATTTCTTCGAGCCATGCTCGCCTGGTTAATTATTTGAGAAGGGCTCTCTTCTCGACATTATTTTATTGAACTATATGTAAAACGATCTGATCTGATCGGATCAGATCAGCATTTTTTGATCTGCTTTGCAATGTATCATCTTCTTGAGTAGTTAATTAGCTACTATCGACACAAATCATGGGATTACATTATGCTGGAGGAGTCCAGGACATTGTGAAATGTATTTTCACTGTACTGTAGTTTTGATATCTTCTTCTAGTGATGAAATAGGTCGCCACAGGATGGTAAGTTAATCAGGCCATTTTCTGATCTGCCTGTGGATGTTATTCACATAGCAATATTGTGCTGTTATTTCGAACAACTTGAATTCAAAGAAAGCTTGGACGTAGTGAGCATTTTACATTCTGTTACGAAATGCATCCAGGTCACAGGATTGGTTACAAGTGCTCTCTGCATGATATAAGTAAGATCTTTTTGTCCATTTGGATCTTGGCAGATTTCAAGGATTTCAAATGCATCCTTTGTGTGTATTGATACGCTTTGCAGATAATTGGATCAGGTATTGATTGCCCTATTGTAGCCATACATGAATGTTCGTGTTTTTTGTTTACATTTGAATCTTACACTATGTCGCTATGTTATGCTATGTCACCGAATATTCTATTCTTGTGATTCAATGTCTAGCATTCCTAATATTAGTCTTAGCTTGCAAGCTGCTGTTGCATACCATCACACTTGTTTAGTAGTTCTTGTTCAATGTTGTCTTAGCAACTTGTTTTTCAGGACTACAAGTTGCTAAGCTAGGGCCTCCAAATTGCAAGCGGTACTTCTGCCAAGTTTTTGCCTTGTAAAATAGATAATTTGTGATTTGCCCACCACAATAGTGTTCATGTTTTGGGACGGCTGCAAGCACCTGCTGGCTGCTGCTTACATTATAGACTGATCTCTATTAGATCATGCTTAGTATCTTGTTCTACCTGCCACCTCCCAACTTCTCACTGTTGTTACTGGAAACCCGAAATAAGTACAAATCAGGAATGAGTAGCAGCGAAGGAAAATTATAATATTTTAGCCAGTAGAAGAGTTTATGTATTTCACTGTCAAGCAGAATGGAAGCTGGCTAGTTCTTTTTCCACGTTTTGGTTTTTGTAATTAGCTATCTTTCGGCAATATGGCTTGGGCTGTTACGTCTTATTTAGGGCATCTCCGAGGGTTACCCCAAATGGGGCGTCCTATCACTGTAGCAAATAGTGATGGGGCAAGGAATGAGACAATGGTACAATGCATAGTAAAAGTATAGAGCGGAAATAGTGATAGGATGATTGTAGGAGAGGTGAATAGCGATAGGACAACCCTATTGATGACGTGACACTATTATAAATAGTGATGGGGCATATGCTAGAGATGCCTTTAATGTTTGTTATCACCCTAGTCTTGCCGCCCATCCATGGTGTGGAAGTGCATTCTTTATCTTTGGTACGGCAAAAGCAGAGATGCACAATGATCTATGAGTGTAACGGCAGAATACTGTATCTAAAATCTAAAATACTGTAACACCGACACCGTGCTAGCAAACAGTACCTTTTACTGTGTTAAGCACTGTTCATCACTGTAGCTACATTGATTTATGAGGTGAACTGCATAGGAGCGCAAATACAGAGGATACATGCGCATGTGAACAGTACCCGCGGGGGTACTGTACTGCTGTATTGCGCAAACAGTACCCACAGAACTGTAGCGCCTATTGGAATGCTGCTATTGATTAGGGATCAGATTATATTAGTTTCCAAGATTAGAGAGATTGGACAAGATTAATTTCTTTAAGTGATAAGATTTTTTTCTTAGGGTTCAAATCAATCATCCCTACAAAAGTGATGTCAGGTTTTTAGTAGACCAGGACTACGACCTTCAAACAAGTTTTAGTAGATCAGGACTACGATCTTGTGGCCTCGTTGAAGGGTAAGATAGAGGTAGAGACGAAGGGGATGATCGAGGAGATGATGAAGCCGTGGCCTAGCGGGCCCTGAGTTGAACCCGGTGACCAAGGAGGTGATGAAGCACATCAAGACCAGTGGCAAGAGCGCGTCTAGGAGCGATCCCGACCAAGGTACACACGACACCGACGACAAAGTCGAGCAGCGAAGATCATCCTGCTGTCTGTCATCGCCATGCTGATATTCTCCCGCATGTTGATAGCAGGATGATCTCGGCGCTGCTCCAACTTGTTGTCTATGTCGGTGTTGACGTCGTCCGTCCTTGACAAGTGCTGCATTGTGGGCATTTTTTTTCCTTTTTGGCAAGCGTTCTGGGCATTTCTGATGTAACTATCCTATGTTACTTTTGCAAGCCAAGATATGTATTCCTTGCTACTTGTTTGATCTCAGGTCCTGAACGTCTGTGAGTGATTTCACTCGTTTGCTTTCTCGCTTAGCCCAGAAGATTTGATTAAGAGGTGAATTGCGTGTACGAAATAAAAGCATCAACACATCCTCGCGTTTACTAGGATGGGTGGAAGGATGAGAACACCATGTACATCAGAATAACAAACATAAGCAATAACAAATCTCATGCAACACGGGATGTTCAAGCTATTAGCAGTAGCACGCAACACAGATGGTAATTTAGCTTCAATGAACATATCTGCTACATTTAAACGCAAATAATGTCATGCTGGTGACCAACTAAAATGACTAACAAGGAATAGCCTATATCAACTCACCAAGCTCTCTTATCTCAGGTATAGCTCAATGCTTGCCAAACTATGTATTACCCTCGTGCCTAGCCTCGCACATGGTGGAAACTAATACTCAATGGTCTATCTACATTACAGAGACACAGTTACAAAAAATAAAAAAAAATAAAAAACCAACTGGCCTCTGTTCCAGGCATTTTTTAACTTCCTTCTTATTCAATAGGCAGGTTCAAAGAAATTGAAGCGTGGATGACACACTTGTATCTGATTTGTTCGTATGATTCTGTAGACCTTTAAGGATTTAGTGGCTCATCTTCTCCAATCATCTCTTGTGCTTCTGCAGAGAACGTCGCCCCATGCTAGCAGTTAGGAAACTAAATTGATACATAGAAAGGACATAACAATGTAGCTTTTATCTCTGGAGGGATAGAAGAAAGAGAATATACTTGTTGATGATTTGTGTAGGTCAGAAACAACCATTAGTCGTCTCTGCAAGATTGCAGCCATGAAGAGGAAGATAGAACACATGCCAAACATGACAGTGATTGGGAACGCATTTACCTGCAAAATAATGTTTATAGGCAAAGTATTGTTTTCCCCCCAAAAATCTCTGATGCTATTCTTGCCAACAGGATTTGATAAACATAATCAATGGATACATGTAAAAATAATATTTTGCTTACATTGTAAAGCACAACACAGACAAACAAATTCAGCGGTATGCGGAAGAAATTCATGATCGTGCTTCTTGCTTCCTCTGGAATATATTGAGATCTCATTTTCATGATAGATGGCCAGAATATGCCAACACATGCTTCGAAAGTACAGAAACCAAGCAGCTGTAGAGAGCCTCCAAATGAGATGCTACCTCCTTTCACTGAAGAAGGTGGCACTAGAAACTGTTGAAAATTAGAAAGCTGATATTAGCAATCTTAGAATGGCAAAGAAAACAGATAAACAGCATTTTTGAAAAAGGAAAAAAGGAAAGTAAATGAAAAGTAGAGAGCCATGTGATCTTACGTTGGTGACAACAGGGAGGAAAAGGGTGAAGGCTGATACTGAAAACACTATCTGCATATAACCTTCAGCCTTGAGTTTTCGTGCTAATAGGCGTGAAGCAATGGAGCTACCCAACATTGATGACAGCATGAACGTAGCAAATATAAAGCCATGAGGAATTTCCTCATCATTTGGGCTCAATGCTGGTGTCCAGAGGAAGACGAAAGTGTACATTGAGCCCTCAAATAATGACTGTATGGCTCCCAGGAGTGCAATTTTTTCATCTGAAGATTTATGGATAATGTTAGAATGCCAATGCTAAGTTCAATATATATTTGAATGTTTTTGCAATCTCATGATGCATTAATTATTATACCTGAAGCAATTGCCTTAGCTGCAACCCTGAACTGAGCCATCAAGTCCTTGCTTTCAGATGGATCGCCATAGTTTTCACTCCATGAGGACATTATGATAGCCATGCCTATTGCCAGGAAGCATGCAGCAGCATCAAAAGGAGCCACAGGGCCAAAGCCCAAGTTGTCAGTAAGAAGGTTTGCAAATAGCCCAGCTACAATGGCAATTAGGCCATTTCCAAGAAATATAGCCTTGGAGAATGTGATAGACAACCATTGCGGATCAAAACCTCTCTGTAAAAGAAAAATATCAAGGTAAATATTCACAGTGGCAGTACCGATCAACAAGGCACAATAATGCCAAGATTCGCAACTGACAAGGATAAATTATTGATATTTTATTAGTTATTAATCAATAGTACACTTCATCACGGGCAGAGGAATACTACATTGTGTATCACAGGCAGCAGATACCGTACTGCACCCTTGGACTCTTTAGAATAATTGTGTGTACGAGATTAATATCGACAGCACATGGCCGAATAAAAGGCCATCCTAGAGAGAGCTTTATTAAACTGGGCCATGGCTGTTAAATGCTCACCCTTCCGGCCATGGCGGCCACCTGATCCACCGACACAAGGACCAGAGATCAAACAAAACATGGTGGATTTAAGCTTGCAAGTTGCAACCAGCAAGATTTCGGTTTTTCAGATCCTGACAAAGTCACGTTTTACTGCGCAGTGTCCCAGCCCTACACATATTCTCCAATTTTAAAGCATCTGTTCATTTTATTATATTTGTCTCATTGCGCTAGTAGTCAAAATTCAGCACTTTAGCTCGCTTCAACGACAAGGATGCGATCATGTGAGTGAATCCAGAGGGTGATCCCATTCTAGTACTAGTCGTTTATTCATAATGAAGATTGGAACAAGCAGCACTGCATAAACACATTCCAAAGATGAATACTTTATACAACTGGTGCATCCCTTCTAGATAGACACAGAAATAATCCTTAGAAAGAAAAGAGGATAAAACTTTAGATTAAAGTTAAAGACAGGCCAGCTCGAAAGCATCAGTCGACAAGCAGATCTGAGTTGCGGCTGATTACCTACCTGGTTGTGCTCTGCGACGAGCCAGGACTCGAACGCCGAGAAAAGCAGCGAGGTGGCGATGCCGCCGAGCACGCGCCCGATCATGAGAACCTTGTACTCGGGCGAGTGCTTGGTGATGCAGCTCAGGATGTAGCTGATGCAATAGGTGATGCACGCCCTCTTCCGGCCCCTGGCCACGCAGTGCGTGATTCATGGAATTCAACAAAATGCTTTGACATCCCAGTGCCCCAAAATCAATCGCAATCCGAAGGAATCGAGAAACATACTGCTTGTCGGCAAGGGATCCGACGATGGTACCGAAGAGCATGGAGGATCCGAAGCCGGCGATGAAGAGGCGGCCGATGTCGCCCTTGTCGAACCCGTACTGGTTGTAGAGGTAGTACACGTACGGGCCTTGCAGCCAATCCCCGGCTGCACCATCACAACCCATCCACAAAAGCAAACGCCGTCAGAACCACAGCATCGCGTCCCCATTCCAGATCTGGACGGGGGAAATGCGCGACGGATCGACGATTTGGGGGGCGGGAGGAACCGAGGAAGGGGATGAAAAAGGGGAGATTTTTTTTGGGCGTACGTACACATCATGAGGGAGTAGACTAGGACGTAGTTGTTCTTGAAGGAATTGAAGGCCGGGGAGGTGGTGACGCGGTCCTTGCCGCTCTTGCCGAGCTCGAGCAACGCCACGACGGCGGCGAGCGCGCCGAACACCAGGTAGTAGAACACCTCCATGGGAAGGGAAGAGACGACGGGCACGGATCAGCGAATCGGTTCGCGCGGTGGTGGTAAAACGATGGGCGGCCACGGCGTGGATTTATACGCGTTTCGTGGGATTTGGGTGAAGGAATTCTGGACGGGAGGGCAGGGGAGTAGCGACTCGCACTCGCAGTGGGAGCGAGAGTGTCCGTCCGCCAAATATTCGGCCCAGCCGCACTTTCTGCCAATATCTCTGTGCTTGGGGCCCAACCCAGACTTGGTGCCATTTTTACAGGTGGTTCGGACCTCAGGCTCGGAGGAGGGGGGCTGGCTCTGCTACCGGCGCTCTGCCTCAACGTGCTGGAAAGTGAATTGAAATGTTAAGCATTTGATTTTTCTTTAGTCCAGCCTTTTCTAAATAACAAGTCACATCTAAAGCCTCTTGAAAATAAGATAAGTGTAATAAACCAGTTTCGAGAAACAGATTTAAAAACCTCTCAAAGTCTAGCTTAAAAAATTCAAATGTTTATTTTAGAGAAACAGGTGATATGTGTAAACCAAATCACACGTGTCTCTTTCTTCCTCTTTCTTTCCTTTTTTTCATCGGCGTTTCGCTTCTGGCTTGAAAGAGCGAGAAGAAGGCTTGGAAGGAAACCGCAAGACGCAGCCGCGCCGGGCATGCAGGTTATATATACTTACATTAGCAGTACAAATGTGATTTTAATCACATGATTACAGGGATTAGCTACACCTAACCATAGGGATTTGCAAAATTACAGAATCAGCACTAATCTAGACTGAGGCTACCAATCTGTACAGCAACCGAAAGGGAACAATGGCGAGGGCGGCGTGTTGGTGCGGACGGCGGTGACGGCTCCACAGGGGTGGCGCGCTGGCCCAGATGGCGGTGACGGGCTGACGGCTCCAAGGGGGCGGCGCGCTGGCCTAGTGCCGGAGCGGACGGCGGGGACGGCATCGCGGGCGAACATCGACGAGGACGGCGTCGCGGACCGTGTGGCCAAGAGCTCCAACGCGACGCGACATGGCCAGGAGAACCGACGCGGCGGGGCATTGAGCCACGGTGGCGCAGTGGAGAGAGAGAAGAAGGTGGTGACTGGGCCGTCGGGCGGCACACGCCCAGCGAGCAGCCACAGTGAACACCGGCGCCGACGCACACCCCCCCTTCCCTCCCGTCTTTGCTGCTCCGGTGAAAGAGGATAGGAAAAGAAAAGAGAGTATGCGTGAGAGAGATGAAGAAAGGGGGTCAGATCCTCTTCCTTCTTTCTATTGCAGCGATACTGTTGCTTGTGTGAGTGCTTCGAATATGTGTCCACGCATGCGTGAAATCGTGCGCGTGTGTGGCTGTGTAATTCAAGACGTGTGTGAATGGATCCTCCCTCTTGGTTTTCCCCCTCTTTGTTTTATAGCGCAGCTAGGGGAACATGGTCTTGTTCGTGACATTTCGTAGCAAGCACTCTGTAACACTATTTATCTGAATAGAGTAGCTGCTGGAGGGAATGAATCTTTTAGAGTGCAGTGTAAAATGTGAAAGAATTTTAGAGGGATGAATATAGTGTGCAGCGAATATTGTTATAGAGTATAAATTAACGGATGCTCTTACATGGCAGTCGAGCGCACGTCGTCCTGCTCTCCTGAACGTCTTTGACCGCTTCATCCGGCAGAGAAAATCTCGTGGTCTGCCCATATTCTCCGGTTAAACCGCTCTGGAAGGCGGTTTAGCTTGCGACTTCACAGCGGGATCAAGCCGTTGATTAAATTGTTCCCAATTAACTGACTCAAATAGAACGATTTGATGGCAGATCATCCGTTAAATCATCATTATTCTTTTTATTATATATACGTACATATATACATATATATATTATTCAACAAGGAGCAGGGAAACAGCAAAGCCCTGCCGGGTGCCGTACAAAGTAGGGAAGGGATGGTAGAGGAAGAGGATAGAGATGAGTAGAGGGAGATGTACCGAGAGGAGGAGTGTTGGCAGTCACTGGAGCACAGAGGTGCGGTCGTCGCTTGCCGCCCTAGCGAGGAGGCCGATAGATTGAACAACCACAATAGGATGAGGACGATGGCTGGAATAGGCTTGTATCCTCTCACAAAGCAGAGAGGCGCATATATGGGCATAAAGGTAATTTTCTGTGTTCCAACCGGTGGATTTAATGGAGACTCTTCCAGTAATGGTCTTCTAGGAAAGAAATTGAGAAAGCAGTGGCATTTCCCTAATAAGCCAAAAAGAAAAGGCATTTTCACAATTAGAAGCTTGATTAGTGGCATAGAGCCAAATTTCTCTCGTCTTTTTAATGGGCAGCCTGCTGCTGCTGTTCTTCTGAGTGTCGTATTTCCAATTTCAGGGAGATCCTTACCTAAGAAGATTAGTATATTGATTGGTTGAATACTTATGTATGCAGCGATAGGAGATGGATGTCATCGATCGGCATGCTTGGTGTCTTAGGAAAATGATGCATCAATGTGTTTTTTGCCTTGTCGCTCTCGCATCGCACTTATGAAAATGACGGATCAATGTGTTAATTTTGCCTTGCCACATCGCATCTACTGCTGCTACAGGACTGAGCATTGCGCCGTCAAGAGATGGAGCGTCGGCGTAGCAGCCACCGCTGTGCTGCAATGGAGATATGGAATGGACAGCGGATCTACCCCCACCAGATGATGCTACGGTCTACAGCTCTCACTCACTGCCACTGCGAGCCCGTGCTTGCATTGCATGGAGACAAAAGGCTGAGGTGCGGTTTTTTCGGGTCATTTACTTATCTTGTTTGCTTATTTTTTTATCTCGTTTGTTTATTTGACTTATTTGATTTTTTAAAAAAAATTTGAATTCTGTTTTTTCTATCTCGAAAGCGTGTCTAAAAGCTCTTTAACACAAGTCAATACAAATGGGACCCATCTCTCAAGGCCGCATTGAGAAACAAATAAGCAAACGAGATAAGCAAATGAGTTAAACTGAAAAGAACCACACATAAGAGCGTAGCCAGGGCGGGAGGACCACCTATACCAATGCCAGCCTTGATTGATCGTCGGACAGGGAATTAAGCTAGCTAGCCACGGCCAGGCTAATAAATCCCGAATGGAGTGGGCGAATCCAAAATCTAAACCGTCCTTTTCTTTTAAGTCTATCCTACATATTGGTTAATCGGTTTCACATGTACCAAGTTGAGATTGCATAGGATAGTACACAAATGAATAATAAGTTGATTATGTATGGGATGGCTGTTACCAAATTCCGTTTGGTTCTTTGGATGGATCATGTATCGTATGGTTCCACCAAATTAGCAGAATAAAATGATACAATATATATAAAAAAATATTCCTATAAGTTGTATTCTATCAGCTCGTACGAGATGATACTATTCAACCAGCCAAATACATGAATATAACCATATCTTGTATATACAGGTTTAATCTTGTACAGGAAACCAAACACACATGACGGACGTGGTCTGACTCTCAAGTCTGAACAAGCAAGCCAGCCGTAACCTGTCCTACCGAGCTGTCCGGCATGTTTGGCTCCAGACCACGGCGGCATATACATCGATCGGTGCGCACAAGAACATGCACGATGCATCGCCACCGAGTCGCTCCCCCACACAACGCATGATGCAGTGGATGTGTAACCGACGGTTCGTCCGAGTCCACATGAGGCACATAGCATGGGCCTAATCTTCGTGTTTGGACCGTCACTTTCGGGCCCCCTCATCACCAGGCAGCCCGCGCCCTGAAGCTTCCGGAAGAGCAATCGGCCGAGACGAACACACTCCACCTGGCCTGCTGCCCTAAAAGGGCCCGAACCCTGAAACTCAGGGGAAAAAAAAAATTTACACAAAAAAAATTCACAAATAAAAAATGCCCATATTTTTCAGGCAAATGCAAAAATGCCCCTCCGCCGCTGCGCCACAACGCGGCAAAGCTAATGCCGCGAGCCTATAACGCGGCAAAGCTATTGCCACGTTGCGGTACAGCGGCAATAGCATTGCCGCGTTCACCGTCTTCTTGTGGTTATTGTTGTCAGATACACTCTGCTGACAATAGCATTCCGCTATTGCCGCAAGATCTGATAACGCTGCTTTGGCCGTATATTAGTAGTCTTGAGTGCTCATGAGGCCCCACCAGGCCTCATTTTTTCACCGCATGAGAGAGAGAGAGAGAGAGCGCGAGATGAGAGAGAGAGGAGAGGAGAGGAGAGGAGGAGAGGAGGAGGGGGAGGGAGGTGGAAAAAAAGCACATATTTGGTTAGTCATATTTTTATTTTATTTGATATATTAGGTTTAGTTTATTATTTGATATATTATGATTTAGTTTATTTTATTGTTAAAACATGGTAGGATAGCAAATTTTTTATGTAATATGTATAGATCTAAAGCTGGTTAGGGTTTAGTTTATATTTTATTTGATATATTAGGGTTTAGTTATTTGTTTGATATATTAGGGTTTAGTTATTTGTTTGATATATGTAGGGTTTAGTGTTAGGTTTGTTAATGAAAAATATGTTGATAGTTAAAAATACACGAAAATTAGGGTTAATATTTTGTGGATAGATTTAAGACTCAGTTTGATTAGGGAAAAACTGAGGGATAGTATTTAGGGTTAAGTGCTAGCATTGGCAGTGAAAAATAATTTGGGATTGTAGTTAGGGTTTAGTGCTACGTTTGTTAGCGAATAAGGATGATTAGCTGTTAGCATGTATTTTCCACATGGCATAAAGGATTTTGATAGGATTAATGAACGGTTCCTTTTGTATTGCAGCTATGGTAGAGTTTTGGTTTACTGTATATTATGGCGATGGTAACATAAAAGAAGGGCCTAATGGGATGGATCTTAGTGAATTTAGGAGCACAATAATTAGACATCCCAACCAGAAAATTTGTAAATTGAGGAACTTTACTTATGGATGTGCAATATGTTCGGGTGGAACGCAGAGGAACATGAAGTCTAGATTCAGGCTCTATGGAGCAAAAGTGTAGAAGTTTCTAAATTCCAGCTGATTAATTTGAACACACAGATGGGTCTGTCGAGATTTATTGGTGGATGTAGGCGTCGTAACTGTTATGCAGTTATCTTTGTGCAATCCCGGGTTAGGGAAACAAGTGGTGCACAGGGAAATGTTGAAGAATTTGGACAATATAGTGGTGCGATGCATAAAGAGCCGCAAGTTGTCACAGGGAGGAATGAGGCCGTGGAAGTTGTACAATAGGATGAAGGGTTGGGTGGGAATTTTTGTGCCGATGCGTGAGAGATGGACGAGGAAATCGTCGAAGCCATGGAGCATAACGATGAAAGGGCAATGGAGGAGGAAGAGCATGCGATGATGGCAGTTCGGTGGCAGCGAACATGAAGAGGCGTCGTCATCCCGAAGAATGGAGCAGAGGAGAGTCTAGCCAGCTGGCGACGAACGATACCGCGACACCGGTCACATCAATAATTGCGGGCGCTGGCGGCGAACGATCCGCGACACGGTCACATCAATAATTGCGTGGTACTGCTGAGCAACAGTCCCGGCTGACACCGGTCACATCAATAATTGCGCGGCACCGCTTGAAACGCGATCCGTGACACCGGTCACATCAATAATTGCGCGGCACTGGCGACCGCGATCCGGTGACGACATCGATCACATCAAATGCGGCGGCGAAGACTTCGGAAGGATGCGTGCAGTTCCATGAACTCGGTGCATGGATCGAACAAACCGCTATTTATTTCCCTCCTGCCTCCGAGTCCTCTGCGCTGCAACTTTTCTCTCAAACTCACATATTACTCCGGCCCATACACTCCACAAATCTCATTGTAACGAGCAATGGCAGCCTCCGGCTCTGAGCCCCGTCCGCGAAGCAAGTTTAACACCACCGTGCCATAAGGGGTCAATGTTCCAATGTGCTTCTGCGGTGACCTTTGCAAGTATGTTCAATCCGACGAAGGTTTCTCATATACTTACGGAAGGAGGTTCTTCATGTGTGCGAACTACGAGTACGATCCACCCAAGGTTGTCTTTGGCGAGCGTCCAAAGGTACTTGCTCACCCTATCCTGCATGATTATATCTACCTACATGACACATGTGATCTGTCTTGACTTATGTTGAACAAATAGTCTTCCCGCCTCTATGCGATTTCGGCAATGGCTAGACACGAGCAATCGGAGGCGCATAAGAAACACATCGGCGTGAGGTCCGTTGGAAGAGCGATGGTTCAGCGGCGCCCGATATGAGGAGGAGCAAGAGGAGAAGCATAGCGTTCGCAGGAGGAGTACCAGAAGCGACAAGAGGACGCTGAACGTCAGGCTGCTGAGGCCCGAGAGGCTGAAAGGGAGAGAAAGCGCGAGAGGGCACGTCGCGCAAAGGAGTCTGGACTTGATGCTACCGGCAAGGAAAAATATCCCCGTTGTACTCAGTAGGAACTTTCTTGTAATCCTGATAATAAAATTTTCCTGAGAGCACTTTACCTTCAACGCGGCTTAGAAATGTTTATGATTAAATCTCGCCCGAGCAGAGAACAGTTTATTCTTCTACCTATTTATTTATTTTTCCGAATAATTATTAATATAAAAAAAACTCTGCTGAAACTTATCCATTATTTCCATATTATTTTTTTTAAGATTAAATAGTCCAAATAACAGGCCATATATACTGATAATATTTATTTTCATATTTGTTATAACTATTTATTTAGTTATATTTCTTATAACTATTGTATTTAACATCTTGATAATACATAATATATATATATATATATATATATATAGAGAGAGAGAGAGAGTTGAGCTATCATCATTTCATTTGAGCAACCCATCCGTGCTTTGGTTTTGTAGCCGTTCGATCTAAATTGTCTTGAGGCAAGACAGTAGTTGGATCTCGCCTCCATTCCACTGGTTGAAAGGACCGGGATGTCGCCTAGAGGGGGTGAATAGGCGATTACAAAATTTAAACACTAAATTAAAACACAATGAAATAATATGTTTGATTGTCAGAGTTCACCTCGGATCGTCCGAGTATACTCGGATAGTCCAAGTCTATTAGGATAGTCCGAATGATATAGAGTGACTTGAATTCAGTTCAAATCTCACAGATTCAAGGATACCACTGTACTAAATATAGTTCACAAACAAGTATAGGTATAGTAGTATCACACAAGTCAAGATAATCAATTCAATTGTAAAGTAAGCAAGTAATTCAAACTTGAGAGTGAAAGGGATAAAACCGAAATGAAGATGGAGAGCGAAGATGTTTGTTCGAAGTTCGGATCCTTGAGGATCCTCGTCTCCGTTGAGGCGGCTCGGTCACACTTGAGCCGGGTCTTTTCAACCCTTCCCACCGGTGTTGCACAATGCACTCCGGCTTCACTCCTTTGATTTCTTCTCTTGCGGAGGCGAAATCGAGCCTTCACAAACTTGTCACGGCGCACCACACAAAGCTCGGTGGCTCGTGACCAACTCCTAGCCGTCTAGGAGTCCTCAACCTCCAAGAGTAACAAATGCCCACAAAGAATAAACTTGGAGATGACCACAAGTGCTCAAAGATCAACTCTTGCTTAATCCACACTCACACCTCCTCTCAACCCTTCTTCCCAAGGGGATCACCTAGATCGAAGAGTGGAGGGGTCACTAGGGCTTAAGAACACACTAATTCCACAAAGGAATCACCTCCCAACCTTTCTCCCTCAATCCCTCCTTCCAACTCTTCCAAACCCTTCTCCAAAGGGGATCACAAAGATCTAAGAGTAGAGGGGTTCTAAGGGGCTCAAGAACACTTGGATAGCTCAAGGAATGGTGGTCTAACCGCTCTATTCAAGTGGGGAGAGAGAGGGGTTTAAATAGAGGCTTCCATGAATTCGACCGTTCTGAGCGGTTTAGTGTCGGGTTCGGATAGTCCGAGTGATTATTCGGATAGTCAGAGTAATTACAGTAATGCTGAGACAGAGAGACCCAGCTCGGATAGTCCGAATAATCTTTGGATAGTCCGAGTCATTTGGATACTCGAGTGAACCTCGGATAGTCCGAATAATTACAGCCCGACGAGCGAGAGGTCAACTCGGATAGTCCGAATAAAATCTTCGGATAGTCTCGAGTCATTCGGATACTCGAGTGAACCTCGGATAGTCCGAGTGCTGAAAACAACCATCGCACATCCCGATAAAACGGGCATAACTTTTGACTCCGGACTCCGATTTGGGTGATCTTAGGCTCTACGGAAAGCTAAGAACGAGAGCTACACAACCAACAAGGTCTCACACTTCAAATCCTAAAGGATAAAAGCAGAATTCACAGGGAAGGCAAGGGAGACCTATAACTCTCACTTTTCGACACCAACACAACACTCTCTCTAGGTTTCACAAGGATGGATCACTTGAGCACTTGACACATCTAGAAGTCATTCTCCATCGCATCCCTCTCAATAGTACGGCAATCCTTAGACTTAAATTAAATCAAAGATAATACAAGTCTAGGATAGTCACTTGCCGTCTTTTTCTTCATTATGCATGATGACCTTCACTAAAAGATTGATGAAGCCTTTGCCTTATCCAACTCGACTCGATTCACCTCATGAGACTCTCGTCCCATCGACCTTGACTTGATCATCCTCCGCGATGATCTCCACGCCAAGTCGATCTTGACTTAGTCCTCAACTCTTGGTGACACCGTCGTCTTGTTGACCTCGGCTTAACCATCATCCTTTAACATACCTTGATCATCACACATACTCATGGGACCTAAATCTTTCCAAACCACTCATGAAAGATATTAGTCCAAAAGCTCAATAGATATAAAGAAGTTGATGTTTGTGAGCAATTAAGTACCACAAGTGTTTCATATAAAGAGACACAATATTAAATGGAAACACTTGACAGAAGAAAGATTCTCTACTAAGTGCATCATGATGAATATGTTATAGAGCTAGATGCACTAGAGAGACGATTGCCAATATGATGAAACAATTAAATCAGGACAAGGATCACAATCTTTACTAAAAAAGCACATGATAAAATATACAAGAATTACACATGTACATTTAACATTTAGAGCATGAGCAAATATGTGATCCAACTCTAGATTAAACTTCACCAAAGAAAGTGCATAAGAAGATATACAAATAAAGCGTGCATGCACCAAGTCAATTTATACCAATGTGAAGTTTAACTCTAATTAAGACATGCATACAAGAAACAAGACACATATTGAACTCAAGTAAGTATATATGCACAAATAGATATGAAATCAACCAATGTACATATATAATCAATATGTTACTTGGAGCTCACTATGCATTTGCACAAAAGGAATGCAATAATAAATCTATATAGAGAAGGTTACCGAGATTACATACCTCATCTTTGCTTACCCATCCTATTTGTATATGTGAGACTTACCTTGCTAGGATGGATAGATTGTCCACTTGGCATATATGATGTCCTCTAAATAGATGAGACTAATATTCAACTTGGCAATAAACATGTTAGTCTCATAGCAACACAATCATATTAGAGGTTTGTCACTAGACAATTACTTAGCCAAGTATTTACACATTTACTAATACTTGTCATTATGTGTTTGTCATTAATCACCAAAATCACTTATGTGCCTAAATGCACTTTCACGCGCCCACCCCACCCCGAGTCCCGACCCGACCCGACCGAATGTGCCCAGCCCCCAGCCCGTCCCCATTCCCCTGACCCGACCGAACCTCCACGCCCCCAGACTCTCTCTCATGGCGGTGAATCCCTAACCCTAGACGCCGCCGTTGCCTTCCCCGCCGCCGCACCACTCCTAGCCGCCGACGACGCCCCACGATCCGCCGTCTCCTCGCTAAGAATCGCGCCGGCGACGCCTCAGAGCCGCCTTCCCGCCCGCCGCACCACTCCAACCCGTCGCCGCTTCCCGCCGCCCAAGACCACTCAACCGTCGCCGCCTTCCCGCCGCAGACCACTCAACCCGCCACCGCCGCCGCCGACCTCGGCCCGGCCGCCGCTTTGCCTTCCCCGCCGTCGCCGCCACCACTCCAACCCGTCGCCGCCGCCGCTCTGACGCCGCCGCTCCCCAAGCCTCAACGTTTTTCTGCAATCATGCACTACTTAGTGATGTTTTTTGGTTCGGATGGATCGCCAGAGGTTGCAAGATTTGGCATCTTTGCCCTTTTTTTCTTTGTAATGTCTCCTTTTCAAGATCTAAAGAAGCATCGAAGAGCATCGTAGAAGCGGTGCAAGCACAAGATTTGTAAAAATGGACGTACATTTAGGCCTAACAGAGGAGAAGGTCACCATTAGCATCCAAGGGATCTTCATACGACGAGGCTAGCAGCCACATATAATAGGAGTACTCCATATAATAGATCCTTGTTTTTTTATGTCAGGATTATCGAGAAATCCATGTAAATTTTATTGTAACGGCTCATATATTAGATCCTTGTTTTTTTATGCCAGGATTATTGAGAAATCCATGTAAATTTATTGCAACTGATTGGACAATGGATACTAGGTTTTACTCTGTGTCAGCAAGCTATGTTTGTGGTCTCATCAATCATATAACATACTCTAAATCGTGATGATTTCCCCATGTTAACAACATGCGATCTACATATGAATTTGATGCTCCATACTGAAATATGAGAAGGTTCAGTTATAGCAGTTGCTATAACACACTGTACTCAATCTCCTATAAAATCACATAACAATCTGTAACAATCTGATATAATACATGCACCAAGTGTTTCTTCATCAGATCTTGCATACAAAATAAGGAGGCAACCATCTGATACAAAGTAGAATATATGCTACTGTAAGATTAAAAAAATTCATACAAGCGTCATCTCAAGTATATTTAGATGTGAAGTTCACATTTCGATTAATAAAACTTTCAGCTCCTCATTCTGAATCATATGCCTCTTCTATGTCTTCTTCTTCTGGCTCACTTTCATACACCTCGGCCCTTCCTTCACAGTTGGATCTCCACGCTGCATGTCAAAGAAAAGCAGTAATTAATTAGTAAATGCTTGGTGTAAAAAAGCACAAAACAATACTCACCAATGGGCGGGTTCTTGCGTTGTGGCCACTTGTTGATTACAATAGTCGCATGTCCTCATCTTCTTCACTTTAGCTTGAGTGCAGGATTCAATCTCTTCTTAGAGTTACCATCACCGCAGTTGGAATCTTGTTGGTTTCTTTCTTCTCCTTTGCATTGTGATTCAATTGGATCATGCAGTTTGGACTTCTCATTTGGAGATGATTCCATTGTAGGGCCTTCCACGAACAGCGGTGCATCTTTCACTGCCATGTTAGCCCCTTGTACACAAAATTCTCCCCTCAAATCAGCAAAACGAATCTTCAATTTGGTAAACACATCCACAGATTTGGATCCAAATTTTGCTATTTCATTAAAATCGGCCTTCAAAGATGCAAGCCTATATTCTGCTAGTTGATGTGATTCACCTTCCTCGGTGATTCTTTCACAATTAGGTCGTTTCACCACTGCATTTGCATCTTTACACCATCTTTTCAAAATATACTTAGAAGGGAGATCGGTCACACCAACATGTTGCATGACTTTGATAGCATGAGAACACAAAAGACCTTCAAATTCAAATCCTTTACAACTACAATTAAACCTTGAGTTTGGTATGTCAACATCAACCATGTACATTTCCAGGATCCAATTCCGTATAAACGGGTGACTTTTAATGTTTACCTCATAAGTCACATCTTTAGCAATCTCCTTCACCGTTCCTAAATTGCTCTCCACAACCAACTCCCTAAATACTTTGAATGCGGCTCTAGTATACACTCGACGCCCTTCGACCTCTATTTGGTATCGAGTGTGAAGATGTGGGAGCTCATTCATACTTCTCAAATCCTCATCACTTTCCCTTTGCCAAATGCCCTCTATCAAATTATCAATTTTTATTGCAAATTGATAAATAGATGTATGGTTTGAAACCCATAGTTTGAGAATAGCGTTCATGCTCTCACTCCTTTGAGTTGTTGACATGTCCGCAAAGAAAGTATCTCGAAAGAATGCAGGGACCCACTCTCTTCTTTATCAAACATGGCCTTAAGATGTTTATTGCTGGACAGTTCATACTTGTCAACCATAGCCACCCAATTCTCTACAAATTCTTGTTCAGACATGCTACGATTAATTACAGCACCTAACTCATCCATAAAACCCATATTTTGCCCATAAAGTACTCCCAGATGCTCCCTAGCCTTCCTCATCACATGCCACTGGCAACATCTATGCACAGTCCGAGGAAACACTTGTTCAATCGCCTTTCTCATGGCCGGATCTTGGTCTGTTATTATGGCAGTAGGTTGTTTTTCATACATAGCTGACAACCATGTGCTAAATAACCAGACAAAGTTTCTAGCATCCTCCGACCTTAGTAAAGCCATCCCAAACAAAATTGAATGTCTATGATGGTTGACCCCAATGAATGGAGCTAGTGGCATGCTATACTTGTTGGTGTTGTAGGTGGTATCAAATGTAACAACATCACCAAATACTTGGTAGGCTCTTCTACCCCTTCCATCCACCCAAAACATATTTCTCACTATACCATCTTCTCCAGAATCAATAGCAAAGAAAAACTCTGGATCTTGTTCTTGTTTCTTGAGAAAATACACTAGAGTGGTTTCAACATCACAACCTAGTAGTTTTCGATTTTGCTTAGATTTCTCATTGCTTATGTCCTTCTTTTTCATCCTTAAATTCTCCCTACCACCGTGCTTACCACTTAAGTACTCATAAATTTTAGATATTTCCACACCTTGCGCACTTAAGTCATGAATTATCTCTACATCCTCCTGACTGATGGACCTTTGGGACCTCAAATTACGCATCTTTGATGGTGAAGTTACTAAGGGGTGGTTGTGGTTCTCTTCAAAAACAGAGACTTGCCATTTTCCATCTTTCATAAGTTTCACCCTACATGAAGCTTTGCATCCAATTCTTGTGATTGATTTCAATTTTTGAGGACTCTTATCAACACATACACTACCAATTGGCTTGTCGGTTTTTTTTCTCTCTCACAGATTTACCTTCTCTACTGCATGTAAACCTAGCAGCTGACAAGCCAACCTTTGTTCGAGTTTGGCTTGCTTTCCTAACACTAAAACCAATCCATCCCGCATATGCGTTATAAAATGAGTATGCCTCTTCCACAGATAGAAAATGTTGCCCAACAAATGGCTTACCCAAAGAAGCTTCTGAATCTTCAAGCTCAATGTGTTCTTCGTCACTGTTTGCATCCTCAATACCAATGGCATCCTCAATACCAATGTATGGATCATGCACATCCATCTGGAATAAAAAAAGACATCAGTAAGTTGCATGATTATCCGATGTAATACCAAAAAACAGTATCAGTGTATACCCTTAGTTGAATCCTCACAGATGAGTCCATTCGAGAACTATTTGACCCGCATCTCGACATTGACCGCGACGTTGAGGCTTGGGGAAGCGGCGGTGTCTGGGCGGCGGCGGCGGCAGGTTGGAGTGGTGCGGCGGCGGCAACCGGAAGGCAAAAGCGGCGGCGTCATGATGATGGTAGGAGTGGTCTGTGGCGGGAAAGCGGCTCTGGCGTCATGGCGATTCTTAGCGAGGAGGAGAAGGCGATTGGGGCGCGTCGTCGGCTAGGAGTGGTCGGCGGCGGCGGTCGGAAAACAACGGCGGCGTCTAGGGTTAGGGATTCGCCCATGCAGAGAGAGCTGGGGCGTGGAGGTTCGGTCGGGTCGAGGAATGGGGGACGGTGGGGGCTGGGCACATTCGGTCGGGTCGGGTCGGGACTCGGGGTGGGGTGGGCGGCGTGGAATGAAGGCGAGATCCAACGGCCGTGTCTTGCTCCGCACAATTTAGATCGAACGGCTACAAAACCAAAGCACGGATGGGGTTGCTCGGTGGTGATGATATATATATCTGTGACACGAGCATTCTTTGCGATGTGGGTCTGCTTGGCATAAGCGGTCTGCGATCCCACGCTGCGGCGGGGGGGGGTATTTTTAAAATTGGGTTAAAAACATGGGCATTTTCTTATTTGTGAATTTTTTTTGGGTAAAAATTTTTTTTCGAAACTTAGTCACCTCAAACTCAAGAGAAAAAATGGGATAGGAACTAGGGCTGGAAACGAGCCGAGTTCAGCCAGGCTCGGCTCGTTCGGCAACCAGGCTCGGCTCGGTAGAGTGACCGAGCTGGAGCGGTGGCTCGGCTCGGCTCGGCTCGTTCGTAGCTCACGAGCAGCTCGTGAGCGCTCGCGAGCCAGCACATAGAAGACAATCATAACAGCAGTATAAGTGCATAACACCATTTTCAGAGTAAGAATACTATAATTTCATAGTATAATACCATCGTAAGTATAGAACCATAGTAAAGAACCATTATACCACTATAGTTCATAGTATACATAGGGCATAGGCCATAGTTCATACATAATACATTCCGAACCGTATATGTGACCATAGGACGAGCCAGTACGAGCCGAGCCCGAGCGAGCTCGACATAGGCTCGGCTCGGCTCGGTTCGACCAACGAGCTAGAAAATTGGCTCGGCTTGTGCTCGTTTGCAAACGAGCCAAGCTAGAACCGAGCCGAGCCCGAGCAGCTCGCGAGCTGCGAGCTAAACTTCCAGCCCTAATAGGAACAGGAACCATGCCCTATCTTGAAGTCGCATGCTTATCTCTTTTTTTTTATGAACATGAAATATGTTTATCTGGATAAGAAGTAGACATACTACGAGACGTCGATCGGCCAGCACAAAGCCCTGTCTTGGACCGACGCTGATCCCTAGAACCTATAGCTGGAGGGGTCGAAATGGTTCGATCCATTTGGGCTGGGTGGTCTGACCCCTACGAACCAATGGATCTTAGGGATCAAACCTTTTTAATACTGTATGAGCAACAAGTATATGGATAGCTCCATTCAATCCAATCACTTTGAGGAACTCTCCATTCCCACCTAGTCTTGGGTAATGGCGCCTCTGGTTGCGTCCCAATCTCTCCGCTCTCCAATAGTGGACGATACATAGCTCTGCTCCATAGACCACAGATGCAATTAATCATGCAAAAAGATTTCCATACGTGATGATTGGCACGCTCCAGTGATGCTACTAATTAAACGATGGCTTCATACCCTGTTTCATGATCCACATACACCATGTACGTTTTTGCTCTTCCACAAACTGTAAGATAATGGTGTTAGTGCAGGCAGCAAACTTCGCAAGATAGCTTGCGTTAAGTCTGACTCCGGGCCTATACGTTCGGTCGGTGCAAAGTCCCAAGGGCTTAATTGTCACTTTACAGTCAGAATAAATATATGCCATATCTGACGGTGCTGGGACACCAATTATTTTCCGGGGCAACGCCTTGCTTGCTGACACAGTACGTGCTTCTTGTTTCAGCTTCTCAACTCTGAAGCATATCTAAGCCTTTTCCTTTTCCTTGCGTTGATCCAGTTTTGCCTGGTCTATCATTTGTCATGACAGCCTCTAATATCCCAACGCGAGGATGTTTCTTTGCAGGTTTACAGCAACGTAAACTAGTAATACCTATATATGCATATGCTTGTGGTTTTTGGCCGCAATCTTGCCGGTTTGTTCTTGATTCAACACTTACGGGATCCTACATTGTTCTTACTCCAATCATATAAGTAAGCCGGAACAGCAACAAAAAAATAATTATTTTTAGGTACCCTAATTTGATCAAAGTTCAGACAAAATGCCAAACATATACATACACGAAGTCAGGATTGAAACGTTCGTCCAAGGCACGTGAATGAAAAGGTCTAAGGTTTGTTGTAGACTTTAAGACTTGTAGAGCCGAGGACAGATGCGTCTTGTATGCCAAGATACCTCAAAATTAAAGCTGTTTTCTCGGAGTATCTCCAGCAGAGCCTGTAAAACAGAATCTTCTTTATATTTAGAGTCTTTATCTCAACATCTAAATTTAGAGTTTCTCTCCCTCAGCCTCTAAATTTGGAGGCTCTCTATATCAGTTTCTATAGTTTTTCCTGAATAGAGATTTTGCTGAAGAGGATGAAAATATAGAGAACGAATAGTAATTTAGAGAGGATGTATGAAGATCTGATTTTAAAACATCTGCTGGAGATGCTCTCATGACAGCAACTACTCTTTCATCTAGGCAGCGTTTCAGTCAGATCTGTGGCTTTTCCTCTGTACATGTATCGGTCACAGCTTGGCGTTTTCATGGCCACCACTAATCAACCACGCGATGAAGCTTCTGTCTTGACATTCCGAAAAGCCGTACCGGAAAATTAAACAAACCACCCTCCTAGCTAGAGATGACTCCGGTCCAGACATGCACGGTTGCTTAGAGCATCTTGAGCCGTAGTTGAAAACACTCTTTATCTCTTTATCTGATTTTTTAGGGATAAAGTGTCTGCTAGAAGGAATGAATCTTTTAAAATATAGTGTAAAGTATAAAAAACAACGATTACAACACAAGAACCAAGGCTAGTTATGCGTGTGAAGTTGTCTAAAAAATGGTTATCTATATCATTGTATATGTTTATATATAATTTTTTAGATAATGGAAGGGTTCTGGCCTCTACATTGTAAGATGGATATAGCTTAACAAATTAACAATGTCTCGGATCAAGCTGGAAAACAACCAGCAAGCACAATAACAATGTTAATTGGAGTTCAAACATCACAAAGTCTATTATTAATCTTTCATCCATTGTTGGTGAAGAAGGACATGATCAACACCTCCAACTCCAATGAATGGCACACTGTATTTATCATCTCTCGTTCATTCTCCTTTTCAAGCATAACCTAGTGGCACAACCAGTAGGTCTCCTAAAAATTACCTAAACAAAAAAGGTATCTCTGCGTTTATCGAAAATAATATCATTTCGACAGAGCCAAATAGACCAAAGTAATATTGCAGCTCCATCAAAGATCAAATTCTTATGATTAATAGCAATTCCTTAGAGTCATCTCTCTAGCAAGTGAGCACAACTCATTGGGGGGTATACGTCTATATATATGTATAGTTAGCATGGACAATGCTATTGGTGATGATCATCTATTCCATTGTAATTGCCATAATGGTGAGAATTAATGTCAGATTAATTGGCTCCTTGGCCTCAAAGAAATGAGAGTTTACAGAGCATTTCTAGTGGAAGCCGTAAAAACACTGTTCAATTGACTTTTATGGATAGAGTTTGGAGGGAAGAAATTTTATAGAGTGTATTGTAAAGTGCGCAGAAATTTTAGATGATAGATTGACTTTATAGGGAATAGTGTCGTAGAGAAGAAATTTGAAGTCTCCGAAAACAGCTAGAGTCTGGTAGCCTTTCCCTGCCGTGTCATGCACAGGCGCCACTGCCAAGTACGTACGTAGCAGTGTGCAATGGAGAAGCCAACAGATTAAAGTCTACCAATACGGGCATACATTAAAGAATGCAACGCCGTGCCCGGCAGTTAATTAGTAGTTTGTGCAGTGCAGCAACGTTGACATGCAGCAGTAGGTAGCAGTTGATGGTCCCGGCTGGAGCCGGAGCCGCACATGACAGAATAATTGGACTGCCCGTGACGATCCACGGATGGATACGGCTCGGCGGTCACGATGCCTGGGCTAGCCGCGACGTACGTACGGGACGGAGAAAGCAACCGGAACTCGACGCGGCAGGCTGGCAGCGGCGTGGTCATGCGGTGCATGCGGCTTGAATATCCGGCTCGGTCTGCCGCCAGCGACCACGTCACCGTGCCGCCGTGCGTGACCGTCGAGTCAGTCGACGCATGTCCGACGAAAATTTCCACCGAAGAAGGCTGCCAGCCTTCTCGACAATACATTTTGCGGGTTTCAATAAAGGAAAAATACCTTACATGTCTCTAATATCTTATATACCATTACTTAGATAAAGACTTACATCTTTATGCCACTTTAATTGCTTAATTATTGCCCTATATGGCATCGGTGGAAACTTTTTAAGCTATGTAAACATTTTAAAAAAAAATCCTCAAAAATACAGCTCTTAAGTATGCATTAATTTCAATATACAATTTTTAAATTATTTTAAGATACATTTTTTATGTTTAGTGTAAATTTAACATAAAAACTTTTTGTTAAAATGCCAAAATATAGATAGAAATTATTGCATACCTAATAACACTGTGTTTTTGGACTTTATGGTATGTTTATACAACTTAAACAAAAAGGATAAGTTTTTAACAATGGCATGTAGGATAATATTATAACAATTGTGATGGCAAATAAGAGAGACGATTAAACGATGGCATAAGGAACTATTCACTGTGCAATTGCATAAAAAATTGGCCCAATAATAAATACAAGCCCAAACTAGAGGTGCCCCCACCTAGGATGGCTGTTTTTTAATCACAATCTAATGGCTCCACTTCCCCCCTCACATCTCCTTTTTCCTTAAAAAACCTACTTTTTTTTCCCAAACTCTTGTGGACTTCCTTCCCCTCCATTCTCTCTCCCCTTTGGCCAGACTAGTGGGCTACACTACATCCCTAGCTGTGACCTCCACATCGTCTGGCTAAAAGAAAAGACATTTTTTTTAGCAAAAATTACTGTTTTGGTCGCTGAAGTATGACTCTCCATCCACTTTTGTTCATGCACTCCGAAACTGGGTTAACCTAGTCCTCAAAATAACAAAACAAGGCATATATGGTCTCTTAACAGAGTCAACAACAGTTTTGACCAATTAAAAGGTGGTTTGATCGAAGTGGTACATGTATTTTTATATAAAAATATTCCATGAAATTCAAATTTAACTATTTATTTGAGTTTCTTGTGATTATATAATCTCATATAAAATTTTTACATTTTTTCCTGAATTTTACATCATTATTTAGCATTTTTTAT
Source organism: Olyra latifolia (assembly GCA_036346145.1). Lineage (NCBI taxonomy): Eukaryota > Viridiplantae > Streptophyta > Magnoliopsida > Poales > Poaceae > Olyra > Olyra latifolia. The sequence goes on along the minus strand of CM070525.1, from coordinate 1,071,843 downwards.
ATTTTAAGACCACTTAAAATGCTATATTTTTTAAAACAATTATAAAACATGATAAAATACTAGAAAAATTTTACAAGCTTGTAAAATAATTAGGAACTTAAATATGAAATTTAGTTTGGATTTCATGAAATATTTTTGTCACGCCCCGAAACTAGGCCTAGACGGATCAGAGATTTTCTCCGTAATGCATCCCGAGATCGGGTCTGGACGTGATGCCGCACAGCCATAAACCAAGAGTTATAATTGTGTAAGACGAATAAAAAGGACAAGCTCGGACCAAGGTTTTCAACATAATTATCAGCTTTTATTACATCAATCTAACTCTAGATGTTACATTTTTTTAATAACTACGGTAAACACTAGCAGTTTGAATCCCTTCCCGCCTAACCTGCGCTTGGTCTGCTATTTTTTCCCTCACGCCCGAACAGCATATTGGCTATATGTTGCTCCTACCTTTATTCTGCAAAACCAAATAAAAACAAGACTATCATACTCAACAAACAAGCATACGCTAACAGAGCAAATAAAACAACAAATATAAGTGAGTTATACTGGCATCGCACATGACCGCAAACTTTCCAACCCGGGAGTCACAGGGGTGAAATTCCACGATTTTACACTCTGCAGTGAGTACCTAAATATCAACCGTCTCCACTAGAACGCTATGTTCTATAAGAACAGAGCCCTTTGGCCCTCATGTTTCGAACTCTTAACCACTAGCATTTAGCATTGGTGGCTCCTATGAATCCATCACTAATTGCCCTGTTTTGAAAAGAGCCATACTAGGTGGAGAACTCAGACAGTTCTTTTTGAACTGCGATCGATATAATATGATTGCCATCGCAACGCCACTATTAAAAACACATATAAGCATCACGCATCACTTGCCTGATACAACTGGCTTTACCGTTATTACTCGGGAATTTCTCCCTTTTTTCCCATGCAGTTCCTCGTCACTGGCTTCATCCTACGAGTTTGAGCAGCCGAGCAACGTACCTGGCCGCCTGGATATGTGCCGAGGGTTGCTATTTATACTCGTACAAGATGCGGTTCGTTTACGAGAAACCGACTTGATTAAATAAACATAGTTGCACCACTTGTAAAGTTGTACCGCCTGGATGTATGTGATTTATAGTTTTGTGCATGTCATAGTAAGTAATCTTTGTGGGCCCTAATCAACTCTTTCTCTCCTAATTAATCTACCTCACATATATACCTTTAATTTCATGCCTAATGGATCAACAATTTAACTATTCATGTGATTTTTCCAATGTAATTAACTACATAAAGCTTGTAAAGATCAATATCTGTATAAATAATCTAGATAATTAATTAGTTTATTTTTTATAATTTTATTTTTTAAAAAAATTGGGGTATTACAATTTGTGTGTGTGTGTATAGCACTATAGTGAAACCGTCTTTAATTAGTGAAGAGACCATTTGTGTCCGATTTTAATATTTCCAAAACTGAGCTAGCTAGGTTTTGGAGTTATGAGGCTAAAATAGGTCGAGGAACATAGTTCAGGGGGCAAAACATTTTTTTTTAAATGCATGAGATAGAACATGCATCTTGGAGCACAAATCCGATGGCAATGATCATGGTGGCGTCTCACCTAGGATCTCCTAGGAAAAAAACATCTGTTCTTTTAAATGATAATTCCCCTCCTCTTCTCCTACTTTCGAGAATTAACTCCCTCAACTCTATACTTCCCGTTTCCTAGTTCTTCCTTCCTCCAAACAAATACATGTCTATGTGCAGTGTGTGGTGACCGGTGACCGATGTTTTTTTTATGCGTTGCTTAACCACCGCCACCCCCTTCCCCTAAGGCAAGATTAATACTAGCGTTTCACGTTGGGAGAGGTTGCTGTGTGATGTAACCAGCGCGTTTAATATTTATTTGATTTTGACAAAGTTTGACACTGGTAGGCCATTAATTAGTACTCTCTCTCGATCGATATGTCAATGCATGGTGTGAGACAATACTAGATTATCGCGCGCATGCCCATACTTGATGCCCGAAGGCAAGCAGTTGATGGTTGACCGCTCTAAATGACATGTCATGCTCAGCAGCTAAAGTGACGAACATTGTTCCGTTGGAACTTGATTACAAATTTCACATAAAACAGTTCATTTTTCAGTACAATTTAAAAAATATAAATCCTTCCCAGTAAAGCTCAAGATGGTGTTCTCCGGTGCTGAATTTGTTGATTATCTGTTGAAGCTAAATTTTAACAGCTTTGAACAGTAATTAAGCAGCACCTACCAAACAAAGCTTTACGTGTCACATGGCTTCGAAAATTCAATCAAAACTGATCCGGATTTGAGGATGTTCCACTCCTGCAGGCTTTGAGATTTTGAAGAAACCGCGTTAAAATAATCAAAACATTCAAAATAACTAAATAATTAAAACAAATAATCTGCCAACGACGTACTTTAAGACGATACTTCCTCCGTCCAAGAATATAAGCTGTATTTTTTGAATGGACATGTCTAGCAATATACGGCGTATTTTATATTTCAAAACAAAATAAATGCGTTGTTCCCTCAATATCCCTAATAAATACCTTGTTTTAACTTGTATTCCTTATGTGTATGTATTGAATAGAGTGTTTAGAGATAATAACTAGGGCTAGTATAGTTATTTTAATGCCTCCTTGATCTATCTCTTATATTCTTAGACGAGTAATCAATAATGTCCTCTCGTAGCTATACGGTTACAACTGTATTCCACGGCAATCTTAATATTATGAGTGACCTGCATAAACATTTTCAGATGGACAGCTAAATGTCTCATCAAAGAGTACCTGGCTCTCCTCTCTTAATCTGACTAGCTACGAGAAATAAATAATCAACATGGCCTCTGTCCTTTATTTCCATGATTGTTGATTGACCCTAATTATTGTGGGCGTTACACCCTTTTCTCTGCTGTGAGATGCTGGTAATCTGCCATTTTGTTGTTTCGTACGGAGATTGGGTCTCACGTATGTATGTGCTATGAGCAATTGATTTAAAACCATTCGACTGGCTGCGGTTTTGGAACGGTTAGCCATTTGATCTAAACTGATCACACAGTTAACTGCTCGGTTTTCTCCGTTACCTATGGTTTTCATGGTTTAGCCGGTATACCGCTGGACATCTATTTTTAAGAATTACAGTTTTATAAACCCATTGGGCAGAACCTGCTATAGTACTGTAGTGTCTCAAATAGGGTCAAGATAGAGACATCATTATGTAGGGGAGAAAATAAGACCAGGATAGGATATGCTCATAATAGGGTCAGCGTTGGGCATGACCTAATTACTTGTCCAACATGTTCAAGTCAAGTTCGTGGCACCTCTACATGGTGCTTGGTAGTATGGCTGCGTCGCCGTCCATAGCACTCATGTTCTCATTAGCATGCAAAATCGAGGCTCCACCATAATTAATGTAACCGTAATTGTGTTTACTGTTGCCGAGCTTGACAAAATACGTCAAATTTGTCTAAGAAATTGCATAACTAGTTTGTCATAGGTGACCAATGCCATGTTTGTTAAGCCGTGGCGCCGATTGAGATCTTGCATAACTAGTTTGTCATAGGTGAACAATGTCATGATTGTTAAGCCGTGGCGCCGATGGAGATCCTGGTCAAGGAGATCTTACCCCCTAAGGTCAGATGGAGGGACTTAGAATAACCCTTTGTAGACATTTTGTTCCTTTTCTGATTTAAGAATAATTATATAATTTTCTAGATCTTCAAAGCGAATGAGTTATCTTAAACAACCACAAATTATATGCACATATGTATACACTACATTTTTTCTTCTCCTCTTCTAACTAAAAGTGGGAAAACATATCGCGTAGTTCTACTCATCATTCAAACATCCAAACATTCCAGGTCGAAATAGAATAGTTAGTCGTATTCTGAAGTGTTTTGCTCCGATAGTAGGTTCCCAAAAATGAAGATGTCAAACGCTTGCTGCTAATTTCCTACGTAGATTTGCGGCCTGTTTTATTCCCGTGCTTCTCCTCCCCACCATCTTTGACCGTGAGAACGCCGTCCCTCCCGTCCCGGCCACCTTAAAGCCCACCTGCTCGTCTCCCCAACAAGGCCGCGACACACACAGCATAAACAGGAACACGCACCTCCAAACTCGGCTGCACGCAGCGCCCATGCTGCCGGGCGCCATGAGAGGCGCCGACGTGGGCGTCCTTGCCTGCGCCGCCCTCGCCGTCGTGGCGCTGCGGCTGGTGCTGTCGTACAAGTCAACCCTCTATGCGCTGCGCCGCCTGTGGCGTTGGGCCGACGAGTGGGCGCAGGCGTACCAGTACCACGAGGTGCCACGCTTCGCGTGCGATGGCGCCGAGAACCCGCTCTTCAGGAAGGCCGCCGCGTACGTGGCGGCGCTGCCGTCGCTGGAGGACGCCGACGCCGCGTCCGTGCTGTCGTCCGCGTCGAGGACCAACGGGGGCTTCTCCCTCCAGCTCGGCCCGGGGCACACCGCGCGGGACGCCTTCCTCGGCGCGCGCCTTGCGTGGACCAACCGGGAGGAGGCAGGGCGCGAGCGGCTGGTGCTGCGCGTGCGCCGGCACGACCGCACCCGCGTGCTGCGCCCGTACCTGCAGCACGTCGAGTCCGTCGCCGACGAGATGGAGCTGCGACGACGCGAGCTGAGGCTGTTCGCTAACACCGGTGTGGACGGGAGCACCGGGGTGCCGGGGTGGGCGTCGGCGCCCTTCACCCATCCGGCCACGCTCGACACGGTGGCCATGGACCCTGAGCTCAAGACCCGCGTCCGCGCGGACCTGGAGAACTTCCTCAAAGGCCGCGCGTACTACCACCGGCTCGGCCGCGTGTGGCGCCGGAGCTATCTCCTCTACGGCCCTACCGGTACCGGCAAGTCGACCTTCGCGGCGGCCATGGCACGGTTCTTGGGCTACCACATCTACGACATGGACCTGTCCCGCGCCGGTAGCGATGACCTCCACGCGCTGCTCCTGCACACCACTCCGCGGTCGCTCATCCTCGTCGAGGACCTCGACCGATACCTGCAAGGCAACGGGGACGCGGAGGCGAGGGCGGCGAGGGTGCTGAGCTTCATGGATGGGGTCGCCTCGTGCTGCGGCGAGGAGCGGGTGATGGTGTTCACGATGCGCGGCAGCAAGGAGGGCGTGGACGCGGCGGTGATGCGGCCGGGGAGGCTGGACGTGCACATCCAATTCACGTTGTGCGACTTCGAGGCGTTCAAGGCGCTGGCCAGTAACTATCTTGGGCTCAAGGACCACAAGCTGTACGCGCAGGTGGAGGAGAGTTTCCACTCCGGCGCCCGCCTGAGCCCCGCCGAGCTCGGCGAGATCATGCTCGCCAACCGCGCCTCCCCGAGCCGCGCGCTCCGCACCGTCATCACCAAGCTTCAGCACGTGTCCGGGGCCGTGCCGCCGCGGCCGCTGCACAGGCGGAACACGAGCTGGTCCGGAGCCACCGGGCAGTGGGAGGCCGGTGTTGAGGCGACGGAGGCTGCAGATACAGCCCCGGCGCCGGCGGGCGGCGGGGTGTTCGCGAAGGACGCGCCGATGAGGGAATTCAAGAAGCTGTACGGTCTGATCAAGATACGGAGCCGGAAGGAGGGCTCCGGCGTCGTGCCGTTGGAGGGCGAGGCGCCGGCGCCGGCGCCGTCGAACGGGCGGGGCGGCCACCACGGCTCAGGCAACCACGACAAGGAGTGGTGAATGGTGATCGATTAGGCGGCTGTAGAGCGTAGACTTGTAGTGTGCCAACAAGATTGAAAACATTTTTGTTTTTTCCTTTTCTTTTAACCACTACACCTACACCAGTGGTTTCTCTCTCTTTTTTTTAATTGTGGATGAAAGAAATATTTGGAGATAAAGTGATCGGGTTAAGTACATCAGGAAGAGTTTTGGAGTAGCTAGTAAGGTCGTGTACGCCTATGATGCAGAGGCTGAATCATTAGGGCATTCTCAATGCAATGATATTAGCTGTTTCTATAGCTATCACATATGACGGATCATTGAGGTGAAGGGTAGTTAATAAGGAGAGAACATAGTTGTTTCTTATATAAACAATGGTTTCTATCTTAGAAACAAGGAAATAAAACAACAATAAATCCTTACCGAGGATGTTAGGACGTTTTTATATGACTTATAAATAGAAAGAAAAGAAAATGAACATATTAATTACTATATACAATATATTGAAAGGATTGTATCTATATCCGTTTTCATATAACATGGCATATTTAGAAATGATTTATATAAATAATACACTGGAAATGCCCTTATTACATTATCTAAAAATTAGAGTAGCTAGTGTAAGGTGCATACAGAAGGAATGAAGAATAGTTATATAAGATACTGCAATTCATATGAATTTAATATTAGAGTCGGTGACGTATGAGACTGTAGACAGAAAATGCCTTGATACGAAGTTAATTCTCACTTAAAAGAAAGAAATGTTCTCTAAAGAAAAGGAGGGAAATGTGAGGGAAAGAAAAACCGAGGAAATGCTTGGAGCGGATTCAACGTCCAACCCCCAACTCCCAGGCCGGAACACGCGCGAGCGGCATTCGGTTTGAGTTGAGGAATTAAACATGATGGCGATGGCGCGCGGCGCTCTGCTCTGCTCGCTCCGCCGGCTTGGACAGAGACGACTGCATCGCCACCATGCGCACGGCGTGCGCTAGGCCTGGCCCTAAAGCAGGACGTTTTATTAATTATTAGTGCGTTTCCGGGAGCTGGAGCATCCCTCCACCGCGCGCGCCGCACGCCGGCCGTCTCCAGCGCAGCGCCACCGTGTGCATTCGGTTGCGAATGCTCCGGCCAAACCTCCAGTGACGGGGGCACCACTTGCTCATCAGCTAGCCGGGTGTCTTCCTGAAGGATTGACGATTGAATACATCATACCGCTGGCACGATGTTGTTGATGATTAATTAGGGTGTAGTTTCGCGACACAAGGACCGTGCATGTCTACGTGTATCAGCCTGGTAGATGTTCCAGCTCTTTGGGGATTTGTTTCGTGGACTAAACCGGAACAAAAAGGTGCATGCAGCGCAGGCATGACCTGTCCATGACACTTGTCATGTTAGGGATACTTTTTTTAAGTCAAAATAATGCATATATGAGCAATGCAAAGAGAACTACTGCAAAACCGCCGAAATTACATACATGCCATTCCTATACACCTTTTAATAACACGGGCCACGTATATATAAAATTGGACCATTTTACCCTCATTTTCTCCTTCTCTTCCTCCTCATCCTCCCCCTCTCTCTCTATTTGTGTAAATAGGACACTCTCTCTGTTTGTGTAAATAGGACATGATGGGGTCGGATCAAGCGAGGGGTTGCCCAGATCCGAGGAGGAGATGACCGAATCAGGCCATGACGAAGACGAGGCGGCACTAAGCTGTCCACGGTCGAAGCATCAATGGGTGACATCCAAGCACTCACCAACATCATCTTCGGTCTCCACTAGCTCGGTTCGGGTGGATCTGGTGCATGGTAGCCGCGTGCTTGGATTCGACCGGCAGTGGGGCAGCTCCGGTGAGCTCGAATTCAACAACTCCTCTAGCGGGTTAGGATCCACCGACTAGGAGGAGCACCAGCCAGTGTCGCCACGGACAGAAGAAACCCATTGGCATCTTTGGCGAGCTCCAGAGGAGGAGGAGAGATAGAGGGAGAGAAGGGGAAAGAAGATGAGGGCAATATCATTGTGTTTCAAAAAGTGTCGGGTAGTGTCCATAATGGTATTCATCTTTTATAATAGCAAATTTACAAATGCACACTCATTGATGTTAATTCTTCAATTTCCAAACATTGCAGTGCCATATATCCAATTAACCTACGCTATATAGGGCCAGGGTGCTTACTCTAGAGTTTTTTTTTGAGAAGGGGCATATTATAAACTTAATGCAGCATCACACAAACCCTTTTACACTTGAGGCCCCGAACACAACTGAAATTACAACAAAGTCCTTCGGGGCTATAAAGTGCAAAAAACACAGCTTCAGCTCCTCGTCGGTCGTGGTGAAGAAGAGCTAGCCACCAGCGGGTAGCTGGATTTGAGGACGTCGCCGTTGTAGAACAACGGGAAGCCACCGAGGCAGCACAAAATCATCATCATGCTCATCAGCGACATACCCCTAAAATCCACCCGCGAACAGATCTGGGAGAAGTACCACCGTCGTGAACCGAGCAGCCATCGCCTCAACCTACCGATCCAAAGCGGAGGAAGAAGCAAAATCTCTGCCGGATCTACCGGCGGAGAAACCTTTATTCTTGCTGAAAACGAAGATTCGGTTGGCAAACCTACCCCTAAACTACACCTAAACGCTAGACCAAGAACTACAAAATCGCCCCCACCTAGAGTTGCTGCCATCGGTCACCACCCCTGCTCATTGCCGGCGAGGGTGCCAAAGCAGGCCAAGAACTATACGGGTAGAAACGGCTTTGGGGAGGAAAGCGGAGAGGAGGGGGTGGGAAGGGAGGGGGGACATGAGAGGCGGGACCCCTTGCTCTCACTGTTGGCGAGGTCGCCGGAGGGAGAGGGCCGAGTGATGGCGGTGGAAGAGCTAGGTTGGAATCCGAGAGAAGAGTGGAGATTGTTGTTGAGCTGGACACATTTGCCTACTCTAGAGTTGAAAGACGAGAAAGATACATTTGCCCTAGAGGTTATAAGGGATTTGTATCCTCTGCCTTTCCACTTTTCTACTGTTCCTTTGCCGTTCACCTCATATTTTACTATAGCTACAGTGCTCTGCCGTTACAGATATATATCACTGTATACTTCTAACTTTGTTGCGGCAAAGACAGAGGATGCGCGTCTGGTCATAAGAACTTAAGCTAGTAGTAAGAGCATCCGTAGCAGGCGCTCTATAACACTGTTCATCTAGATAGAGTAGCTGATGAAGGGAAGGAATCTTTTAGAGTATAATGTAAAGTGTGAAGAAATTTTAGAGAAAAGGATAGAGTATGTAAGGAATAATGGTATAGAGTAGTAATTTGAAGTACCAAATGTGAAAGCTCTAAGGTAACTCCAACGCAGGTCTTTTGGGGGAGGCTTTACCAGTAACCATAATGAGCAAACAGGGGCCCTGTCGGTCTGTCGAAACTCGAAAGTCGAAACAGCCTCTCACCCTTTATTGCACTCACTTCTGAGACGGAGGAACGGACAATCTACTGAAACATAAAAAGCCGTGAATGCAAAGATTGCTTGTCAGCGTCAGGTACACCATAAATCCTCGTCAGGTACACCATAAATCCTCATACTGTTCTTCCATGGCTTTTCTCATCACCTTGGTTCTTAAATGACGTTGATGAGCACGCCTGGGGTTAGATCGTTGCATGTCAGTGCATCGTAAGTTACCTATTGGCCACATGTGAACCTAGGGTTTAAGATTCACGTTATCACCAAAAGCAGGATTTAGAGCGTGCCAATTAATTTGATCCTGCAATTGACATAAAAAGATGTAATCAGATTTAACTAGCCGAATAGATCTATATTTGTAGGAGATCCGCAATATTAGAATAAGTCCAAACAGGAGTGAAATATAACGAAACTATCGGCTTAGATTAAATCTAAACCAATAGATTTAAAGAATAACCAATCTACTATAAAGCTAATGAAATCAACTAAATAGTAGAGCAAAAGGTAAATTGACTATCGGCTAAACCAATAAGTTGATCTGACCAACCGAACAAAGGTAAACAGACTATCGACGAATAGCAAGCTATAAATTGATAGAATGAGGGTAAACAGACTATCAACTAGGTTGTAAAGACAGGCTAGCCGATAGAACGAGGATAAACATACTATCACCAACGAATGTGTTAATCAGTAGAACGAGGATGAAATCTAACACTTAGTCGAAACAGCGATGCACATCAATATTGACTAAGATAGTATTTCGATAAATCAAAAACCGATATAAGCCCGTAGATCGAACTGAATCGAGATAGTACTTATCTACAAACAACTTTGGAGTGTATCTTGAATCCGATTGAGAAGACAATGCATAAGTCGATCGAAGACAGAATACGCGAAACTAAACGAAAGTAAGCTAAAGTCGACGGAAAGTAAAAAACAGGTAAAAAGTATATTTGATTGATGGGTGTTCGTCCCCTTACACATCCCAGAGGCTACATATTTATACAGACTCCGATAGACATCGATTAGGACTTAATTTCGTACATGGTATAGTCTTGACTCTATTATCTTTCTATTTTATCTGTTATTTTATATAATACTTATACAATCCGATACAAACTCAATCTACTATAGCCCATCTAACCCTTGGTATATCCGATCTTACCCATATCAAATCTGACCCAATTTTAACCGATTTTAGAACTTGCTAGACTGATCGGCTTTTCTAAATTTTGGTGGCAACCATGCCTATCCTCGCCTAGGGTGTTTGTATGTGCATTGCATTGTCCTGGTCACGATGCGGATGTGCAGACGAGTCATTGCTACAGTCGAGAGTACTACTTCAGAAAACTGATGCATGATTGCAGATCGGTCACGGACACCAAGGGCTGAGTCCGATGCAGCGGCCGCTAGAGTGGACCGTGTTGGGTGTTGACAATCAGGGTTTTAAAACCTAAAATCGGACATGAAACTGCTAATCTGGGGGGCCGGTTTTTCGAAAAAAACCAATAAAAACCACTAGAAACCGTCGGAAACCACTCAAATTTAAATTCAAACGGGCAGATGGGCACCGGACGAGCCACTGGTTTTTGCAGCGGTTTTTATCGAAAAACCGCCGATTTTAGTGGTTTCCTGGCAGTTTTTGGCGAAAAACCGCTACAAAAGACAGGAAAAACATGGAAAATGGGAAAAAATAAAAGAGGTCTGAAATTTTTTAAAAAAATTGGGAAAAATTATAAATGGGTGAGATATATGTGTTTGTAATTTGTTTAATTATGGAAAAATTTTGGAAGACTTTTGATAAATATATGACATGTTGAACATATGAATATGAAGTTAATAATTTGAACAAGGTAGTTTCAACAAAAATATCAATATGAAGTCAATTTGAACATATCAATATGAAGTAAATAATATGAAGTCAATAATGTGGTATGTACGGTAGTTTCTAACAAAAACATATTGTCGGCGACCGGGAGGCGAACCTCCGCGGGCCAATGAGCAAGGGAAAGGTGAGTGCGAGGCCCAAAGAAGGCCCTGCCTCCTGGACCGAAGCCCGGCCGCGTGGCCGGACATCGCCGAGGGAAAGGACTTGGTCCCGACGCGGTCGGACACATCGAGACCGGAGGGTGTGATGATGACGCGGCGTTTTATTTCAGTTCGGGCCTCCATCACGGATAATGACCTACGCCCGATTTTCGTTTAATGCCAAGTTTAAACGAGTACAAGGGGGGTGAGTCCGGGCTTTGGGAAGCCCGGACTCGAGTACAATAAGTGCTCAAGGCACTGTGTGTGTTCCTACAGTTACCTGTATGCGGAGAATTACCGCCGGAAATTAAAGCTCCTACGTGAGGGCAAGTGCTCCTGTTTGCAGTGGCTACCTTCTGAGTGTGTGTTGTGTGTTTGATGGCGATGAGAGTCCGGATCCCTTTGTTGTGGCCTATGCGCTCCTTTTATAGGCGACGCCCGGCCACTGTAGCTTGCCGCAGGTCCGTTGAATAGTCGTTCCCCTTTTGCCATGCGGGGGCGCACAAAATCTACCGGGTAATCGAGCGTATTTCCTGATCGCCGCGCCGGACCGCTACCGGTCAACACGTGTCTTTGCCCATGCGGGCTGTTGACAGGACCTGCCGCCAACCCGTCAGTAGCCTTCGCCAGGCGCTCCTCGGTACAGTGCGCGCATTTAATTCTTGATGACCTTAGGGACCCGAAGCGTATCCTGTCCACGGCGCGGCACGATCTGCCTCGGGTCCTGAGCCCTGACCTTTGGAAGCCTAGGGGGAGTGAGATGCTCGATCTTTCGAGACGGGGAAGCTCGGGCGTAAGCCTGCCAAGCTCGAGCGCGAGCTTGTCAAGCCCGGGTTTACTTCCCCGTGAGGCCGAGGGCAAGTCAGTGGGCCGTATTTCCATGGGCCACGTACTTTCCCCAACACATATATTCAAACTAGGAAAAAAAAGGTTTTTCACTTTTGCACAACTTTCTTGGCATAAAATCCTATGATAATAATCTTAATTTAAAATTTTGCTTTGTATAGAATGTTCTAAAAATTTTTTGAATTTTTTTAAAATATTAAATTTAAATTTAAAATTTTAAACCGGCAGGATAAAACCGGCGGTTTCTGACGTCGTCGCTTTTCATACAGATTTAAGATCAGCTTGGTCCAAATTACATTTGACACCAAGCGTTGTTCAAACAGATTCTTCGCTTGATGCATATAGCTCGCCGTTGATAAGATAATACTTCTGCAATTCCATTCTGAGGGCACCACACAAAACTCGAGCTACCTGACAAAGTGACAAGTAACAAGCATTGAATCATCCTAGCAAGGTTATTAAGTCGTTGTGTAGTCGTCGGCTAATCAGCGATTAGCTGTCCGGTCGGTTACTGGCTCCGACTGGATGCAGACTTGACTGGACAACCTAGGCAGTGTTCTTTTCAGCGTTTGCGTTTGCATTTGCTTATAAACTGAAAATTTGTAACTTCTCGATAAGGACATCCAAGAAATTAAAAAATTATAGAAAAAATGGTTTTGAGAGTTTTGAGAAGAAATAGTAAGACTTACAAAAATTGGCTACCAAACGTCAAAGCGTTTGACTTATACGAAAATAACAAATTTACAGCTTATATGCAGATGCAAACGCAAACGCCGGAAAAAACACTGCCCTAGTCACCGACCGAACGGTTAAAAGTCGTGTCGGCGACTGGGAGGCGAGCCTCCGCAGCGCCAATGAGCAAGGGAAAATGGGTGCGAGGCCCGAAAGTGGCCCTGTCCCCGGACCGAGGCCCGGCCGCCTGGCCGGACGCTGCCGAAGGAAAAGACCTTGGTCCCGACGTTGTTGGGCGCGTCGAGACCGGATGGACGGGAATGATGACACGAGTGTTTTATCCTGGTTCAGGCCTCCACTGCGGGATAACAGCCCTACGTCCAGTCTTCGTTTAATGCCGAACTTAAACGAGTACAAGGGGGTGAAGTCCGGGCTTTGGGAAGCCCGGGCTTCGAGTACAGTAAGTGCTCAAGGCACTGCGTGTGTGTTCCTACAGTTACCTGGACGCGGAGAACTACCGCCGGGAACTAGAGCTCCTATGAGAGTGCAAGTGCTCCTGTTCTATAGTAGCTATTCTCCAAGTGAGTTGTGTGTATGCCGAAGTGAAGCCTCTCGTTGTTGTGGCCTGTGCGCCCCTTTTATAGGCGTCCTTCGGCCATTGTAGCTTGTACTGGTCCGTTGAATTAGTCGTTACCTTTTCGCCACGCCGGTAGCGTACCGAATCCACCGAGTAATCGAGTGTAATCCTCCGATCACCGCGCTGGACCGCTATCGGTCAGCACGTGTCCTTGCCCATGCGGGCGGTTGACGAGACCGCCGCCTACCGTCGGCTGCGCCGGCGCTCCTCGTCTGATCTTGCGCATTTAATTCTCGATAACTCTGGGGACCCGAAACGTATTCTGTCCGCGGCGCGTGATGATTTGCCTTGGGTCCTGTCCCTTCGTACCCCAAAAGCCCGGAGGAAAACAAGAGGCTCAAGCTTCCGAGGCGGGGAAGCTCGGGCTCGAGCTCATCAAGCTCGGGCGCGAGCTTGCTGGCCCCGAGCTTGCCTCCTGTGGGGCCGTGGGTAAGTAAGTGGGCCAAAACTCCATGGGCCACATACTTCCCCCAACAAGTCGTCCATAATTAGTCGCCCTAGGCGCTGGAGGCAATGAGAAAGAAGTAGGGTGAGAGGAGGGAGAAGGGAGAGAGGAGCACCCCGCCATTAGAGACAACGAGAGGGGGAAGAGGAAGGAGCAACAGCGCGTGGAGGCAGGAAGGGAAGTAGAGGAGGACCATCGGCGGCGGATGCAGGGGACTAGATATTAGGGTAAGTGAGTTAGTCCACTGAAAGTCTAGACTGCCCATGAAAATATTTTGGCCCACCAGCTCCTAAGGCCATCTTCAATGGTAGAGCCAACTACTAGCTATAAGGAAACTCCATGTCACTTAATAGCTTAAAGATAAGCTCTCCAATGGATTAGCTATAACATATTCTATAACAATAAATATGGATCCACATGTAATTATCTTTTATTTGTTTTAGAAACACTATAGACTAACTCTTAGTTAAGAGCTAGCTCTTGTCTCTCTTCTCTTATTCTCTCCTCCATATAAGCAAAAAGATGAGGTGAACTTCTTATAGCCAGCTGACTTAGCACCATTGGAGATGGCCTAAGGCTCCTGTATAAAGATATGTTTCCCTGTAACCCTAGCCGCCGATGTCTTATAGCAGACCAGAAACGGCATGCCCCTGTAACCCTAGCCGTCTAGTTGGTGGGTAGACGACTTGACTCAACTTTCCGACTTAAAAACCTTGCATCCTAGACAGAAAGATATCAATTAATCATTGTATAGATCACCTGGTCATCATACACTCAATACATATATAGTTGATCATGATGGCACATTTCATACTGAGCCTTCCCACTTCTGGTACACATATACATAACACATTCTATTGTTTATACGATACAATTATTCTCGCACTCTTCCTGCGACCCAACGGTGCTCTACTATTTTGGCTGGCATGGGTGGCCATCTCAATGAAATGTGCGACCAAAATAAATGGGCACAATTTCACCACCACCAAAAGTGATTAAATAAATCAAACCCCTACTGACCAAAGAGATGCATATACATACTGATAGCAACAGGTCAAAGCCAAGTCGACTATCAACGAGGACGTTTTCTTACTACACCTCGAAGAGCTCTCTCCTCTGCTTCGAGTTCTTTGCGGGTTCCAGATGCTGGTGCACCTCACTTTTCCTCTATTTTGAACCACGCACCTCAAAACACCTTGTTGGAAGCCGGCTAGCCGAGTCTCAATGCATGAGCCTGGGCAGGTGGTTTTATAGTGACCTGAATACTCCTCGTACTAATAAAAATGCTGGCTTAATATGTCAAGCTTCTTCATTGTCCTCCTCTTTTGTGTCAATTATTTCATCTTGGCAGTATAGTGCATTTAGCTCTTCTTGAAGCTGAAAGTGATACAGAAGACCCATCATTCGTGACTATCAAGCACATGTACTATGTTAATTTCAATATGTGTTTTCACCGCCTGTTAGATGCACTAAATTGGCTTACTTATCATGTGTGTATTTAGAATATTGAATAATTAAAAACATTTGTTTAGAGCCATAAAAAGAAATGGAGTATCGCACTGTGATGGGTACAGAACTAAACATTATAACTAACTGAAATCCACATTGGCAATGTAAAATAACAAAGCGATTTCAAACCTGCCCCATGAATTCTAGTCTTAACATTACTAAGCTTTAAGAGGAATTGCAAAAAGGAGACAGGACAAAATTCACTTTAGGTGGCTCAAGCGCCAACAGAGTGAAGAAAATCCATCAGATAGCTTCATACGGACCTGAACATGCTTCAGCTTTGCTGCAATCAATTCATCGGTTAAAGAAATCATTCTGCAAGATAGAAATGTAAATTACAACTTTGATATTCAAGTGACCACTGGTATGAAAAATGCTAAAAAAATGCAAAAGCATAATTAGCGAAGAAGAACAAAGGTGCATCCTAGTCATGTTCAAGTCTTGATTGGAGCTTGCGTCACTATAGAACTTTTCAGAAACCTATTCCAGATCTATTTCTGCAGGTGGCTCATTGGTCAAAATCCAGTTTGAGCCAACTTGGAAGAATGTAGAAAGCAACCTGCTTTTTTTTATCTAGTTACCAGTCAAAATTCATTAACTTGGCCCTTTGCTAAATCTATCAATTCAACTATTTTCACACTGAGATTACCCAATTCAATATGCCCAAAAACCGAGTAACTATATTGGGTGCAAACCGTGCAATTGAGCCTTCTCACCTCAAAAGCTAGTTTGTAAGGTGAGGGATTCCATCACACTTATAAATGTCAGACTTGGCTCATCATTGAGTTGTTTATAAAAATGAAACGTCAGGCTTGGCTCATCAAGGATTTTTTAATGAAAAATTGAACCCAAATTCCTGTGTTCATCTCAAGGCATTGAAACAGAGCGATGAGTATATTTATGATGTAACACGACAAGATATTGTGCAACAGTAAGTGAAAAAAGCAGAAAGGGGAGCGTGGACATCAGGGATTGGAGAGGGCGATAGGGGTATCAGTGGAGCCACGCAGTAGAAGTGGCAACGTGAATAAGCTACAGGCAAAGGAGGCAGTGTCGAATGGCATGACGTGCATATGATTATTGCATGCAGTGACTGGTAAGACTGACATGAGGCAACAGGATGAATTCATGATTGGATCATGACTCATGAAGCCACAAACCATGCGAGCAGTCAACGAAAGAGGTTCACACTTTGCAGCATGAGGCAATGTTGTGGTGGCTCTGGTAACAAAATGGCATCCCAAGGCAGCCATGACTAAAAGAAGCGTGGCATAAGGCAGAGGAGGGACCGATCAGTGACATCATATACGATTGAGGTTTAGACAGAAGGTTTTATCCAGGAAATATAGTGTTTGCAACTAGTAGCAATTGTGACAACCAAATGTTGAATGTCTAAGAATGTAATTATCCGTTCTAAATAGCAATTGCCAAGTAATGGACCTACCTCGATTGCAATTCGAATATTTTAACAAGCAATGACCGTTCCCCCTCAGCACTAGCCGTTTCAATCTGCTAAAAGAATTTGAACAAACTTATGGGTCAATACAAAATTACAGTGGTAATACTACTGCAGTGAACATAAACAAGCTCTTCGTATAGAGTAATCATACAAAAAAAAATGAACACCTGATAGGGGAAATTTTCAATATTAAGCTAAGAAGCTTCTTACCATTGTATCATTCTCCATGGTCCGAGCTCTAGACCGCACTGCTGACAAAAAGATTTTTAAACATAAATGAGGGGAAATTTGACTTTCAGCAGCTATGGGGGAAAAATACTTACCATCAACTTTCTCATTCTGTTGCAAGCTACTCAGTAGGTTTGTGATGAGATCCTGAGACAGGAAATGGAAAATGGTTGTAATACTACAAATAATCGTACCAAACCAAACATGCTTATGCTAATTTGTTTACTTCCCCATCAGAAAAGAAAAGGAAATGTTTCTTCCATACTTGCTGAAATGTGGTCTGCTGTACAAGGTTCTGAAGATGGGGGATCAGAATCGATGAAGATACTGAGCTATTGCATAGCTCCTTTCGATGACGACTGCTAGACTGCAGAACCAATTATAAGAAAAGGATGGGTTTTTCTCACACGTGCGTGAAGGAGAGAGAGGGAGGCGGGAGGGGATAGCGAGGAGGAAGCGTACCATTGCCTTAGCATTCGCTGACCAATCACCAACACTGGCTGACTTTCTCATTGCGGATCCCTGACAAACCTCAGAATTAGTCATGGTTTATGATGGATGTGCATATTCAATTAGTGTAAAGTGCGACATACTCCCTCTAGTTTACAAAAACATGATGTTTAGGTATTTGCCACAAATTTCAGCCCCAGGCGGAAACGAGGAAAAAGATTTGCGGGCATGCCAATGTATAGAAATATAAAGTAAACAGGAACACTGATATTTCATTAATTGATAACAAAATACAGATTTCCGTTGGTTTGCGCTCCGTAGCCAATAGGCTAGACATCTGTCTTCAGTGATGTAGAGATTCTGAATCCTGAGGCCTTGGAAGGACACTCAATTAATTACATCCACAACTGTACACGTGGAACACTTCCGATTAAGCTGCTTGTCGTCTTCTTCTTGTCTTCGCCATGGTTGTTAAGGCGTCGCTATATCGTCGTTGAAGCGACGCTTTGGCGTCGTGGTGCTCCAAGCCGGACGCCACAGAGGACACCACGCCGATTCTCACTCTCTCCCCCCGATTTGTACCTGGAGGCGGCGGGCGAACCCTAGATCAGGGTGGCGGCAGCGGGGATCCAAGCTCCGGCGGCGCCACGGCGGGGATTCGAGCTCTGGTAGCGTGGATCCGAGCTCAGGCGGTGGGGATTCGAGCTCCGACGGCGGCGGCGGCGCGTCTCCAACCTCGGGAGGCGACAGACGCTCCAGCCTCCGGCCTCCGGCGGTGTGGCTCCGCCTCCGGCTCGTGGCGGCTCCTCCTGCGATCGCTCTCTCTCTCTCTCTCTCTCTCTCTTTCGCACAATGCTCATGCAGGTCTCTGTTCTATAAACATGCAATGGTCTTTGTTGCTTTCTCTTCTTGATCTTTGCTACCTCTTGTATATGCTTCACTATTGCTTATTATATGAATAGATATGCTCTATATGAATATATATATGAGACTTGGTGATCTTATTAAATTGGAGTTTATTTTCTTTTATTCGTCATACTTATGTGTCTATGGCGTCGCCTCGCCGCGCGCCTTAAGCGCTTAAAAGGTAAAAAGGTCTGAGCACGCCGCGGAACGCCATACCGCCGTAACAACCATGGTCTTCGCCTCGTGGTTCACCGTACTAGTGTAGATGGCTGTTGGAATTGGCGACGGTAGAACACATGGGGTAGCTGAAGGCCCATGCAATGCCTAGCGTAGCCGTTGAATGTTGGCTTCATCCGCATGTGTCGCTTGATCTTGTTTCGTCAAACGCCACGTCGGGGTAACTGGAGTTGGATGGAATTCACGACTGGCACTTGGCTTGGATTTGATTCTGACGGCTTTGCTTGCATCATCAGCGTCCTCATGCGTCTGGTCTTAAAACGTGGATGTTGATGTGGTCTTGATCATGGGAATTGATGTAGATTGCCGATGTAGCGGCTTGGAGTGCTGAAACTCTCCTAAGCGAGACAATCGTTGCTTGGAGAATTGACCGATATCGTGGAATCGGAGATTCCATGATACATCGTGAACATTACACTTCACAATATACCATGGAGGAAGAGAAGGGGAATTCACCCAATCGGATAAGTGTTTGCCCAAGGAATTTAACGAGAACGATCGTTAACGTTCGTGGAGTTGTTAATGCAACCATTAATATTTTCGAAACTTAATTCACCTGACCGAGATGGCGTTCGCTCAGGGAATTTAACAAGATTGTCAGTTTCAGAACTATGCTTCGTCTTTTCGCACGGTCATCTCCATACGTTAGCTTCTGGCTTGTTCGACAACGTCTCCATCACTTGTTTAGCGTCGTCTCTATGCAGCTCCTTGCGATGGCTTCTGGGATTCAGCTTCGGGCTTCTCAGAATCATCTCCTCCACAGCGGCTTCTTGGTAGTGTGCTTGGTGGCATCCTTGTCAGCTCTCTGCAGTAGCTCCATAGGAGCAACCCGGCCAGACAACATCGTGTATAGGTTCAATAGTAGCTTGGCGACGGCTCCATCTCATCGGCGTCTTGCTTGTGGATGCTTTAGCAATGACTTAGCTCCTTGGCATGACGATGCAGCGAGTATCATACTAGCATGCATGGGTCATGCAATCAACATAATACCCGTACGTGCATGTAGCTAGCGCTTCTAGCATTTTGCTTAACACATGCACAACACTTTTACACAGCAAGCCATGGACCATGGTTCCTTTAATAGTTTCTTCATCTTTTCTCTTGCATGTGTATGTTGATTGCCTGGTGCAATAGCATGCCGCTCCATGGCGGGTCCTTTGACATCAGCTCCGCATATGGGCTTAGCAGCGATTCAACGACACAGCTCCTTGATAGGAAGGTAGTGAACCCACAATGCGTTCCTCGGCGGTGGCTCTAGCTCGGCGGCGTCTTCTCGGCAATGGCTCCCTTGTCGGTGGCTTCTCGGCAGCGACGTCCACGACGGCAGGCTTCGGCTCGACGGTGTCCTTATTGGCGACGGCTCCAGGTTGATAGCGGCTTGGCGTGGCCCGTCTCCTCGGCGGTGAGCTCGGGTGGCACAATGCGCACCCATCAGCGTGGATACGGTCGGCGCGACAAGTGACGGAGTGGATCGGTGAGGGATGGGGCGGAGGTCGGCGCAAGTGGCGCAACGAATGACGCCAGGCAGCTCCGTGCGATCTAGATGCTATCGGCTGCCGCGGAGAGCGGCGCGGCACGAGACACCGAGCGGCTCAGCGAAGCGAGCCGATTGGCGTGCACAACGCAGCCAAGGACGCGGCGCTGGCGACATTGGACGACACGGCGAGTAGATGTTGCCAAGTGGCCAAACAGGCACTTGATGTCGCCAAGTGGCCAGATAACATCAGTATTAGCCATAGCGACATGAGCAGACATATAAGCATGCACTGTCTCAACCCAATCGCCATCCCACTGGAGCAGAACTTCATGCATTGTTGATAGGACGCAACAGTTAGCGTGGATCCAATCTCGACCCAGCAACACCGCATAACTCCCCTTGCCATTGACTACAAAGAAAGTAGTCGGCAAGGTTTTGCTTCTAACCGTGAGCTCCGCAATCAACAACCACTTGGCTTCAGTCGAGCTGCCATTGAAATCATTAAGCACCATATTGTTTTTAACCAAGTCCTTCGTAGTCTTTCCCAACTTCCGAAATGTGGAGCAAGGTATCAGATTTACCGTAGCGCCTCCATCCACCAGCATCCTGCCATCGGCTTTCCGTCAATAAATCCCTTTATTAAGTATAAAGGCTTGATGTGCCGATGCTCGTCAGGTTTCCTGAAAATTGCCTCTTGAGACCCAAGGCACAAATTGAGCCCCGGATGATCCTTGCAGGTTCGACATGCATGCTTCAGGCACCCTACACTAATCAAGGAGTATGAACACCATATTGATGTCGGCTTTAGCGATGATCCTTTGGCAGCAGGCAATGTCTTAGCAGGCGGTGTCTTAGACTCAGTATCCTCAAATTCTGATGCTTCTTTCTTGCGCTATACCCGCCTAAGGACCATCGGCTTTAACTCGGCAAACGTCTTGTCTCTTTCTCGCTCAACCTCAGTCTCCCTCTGGTCATGGGTCCTTAACCTCTGCATGTGTCGTCTTTGAGATTTCGTGAGTTCATCAGGAACCTACTGTAGCTTGGATTCTTTGGTCTTTTTATCTCTCCTTCCAAATTCTCCTCTAGGCTTGCCCCCTGAGGCGCCGGTCTATTTTCTTCGATTCTAACTTTAGCCGATATACGATGTTTCTTCGGACTTGGGCTCCCCGAGTGACGACGCTGGGGTTCGAAGTGTTGCATCGGACAATCCCATACGGACGGGAGCGTCATCCTCTTCTCCCAACAGAACTGAAAGGGCACTCCCAATGCTCCATGTCTAGGGCCCTTCATAGCCTATTCCGTGCATGATCATCTCGGGGCACCACATTTTGCTAAGCTGATCGCGACGCCCGCTTCTAGTATTTGTCAAATAGCTGATCAAACGTCATCTTTGGCTTCAGCACCGGTCGTGATGTCCTTGTATCCTTTTCTAGTCGATACCATGTACCAGCCATAGAATCACCCTTGGGCTTCACTGTTTTAGATGTGCCCGCAACATCTACAGAAATATCCACCGAACCGATCGTAGATTTGATACTTTGATTGACCATCTGAGTGACATTCTTAGAGAAGGTCACCGAACTACTTATCTTGTTCCTCTACTTTATCGGCCCAGGACTGAACCTTTTCTTTCCCTTTGCTTGATACTTCGACCGTATTGACAGGAAAAGGATTCACGTCCACTTGGATCGCGCTCTTGTCTTCAAATTTGAGCCTTCCATCTTCAATAGCTGATTGGATTTGCCGCCTGAAGATGTTGCAGTCATTGGTGTTGTGGGATATGAATTGTGCCACTTGCAATACCTCTTCTTGATTTCTTGAGGAGACGGCAGCACGTGGCCCTCAAGTAATCGGATATGATTTTCTTGCAGCAATAGGTCGAAGATTCGATCACACTTGGTCACGCCAAAAAGTTACTTGACTTCCAATCGGCTTTTGGAAGGTTTGGGCCAAGTGTATATCAGCTGCTTATTTCCTTTGACCCACTCAGCCACGTTGACCTCCGTAGGATATTCATCAGACAATTCATCTTCATCTGACGCATAGTTGACATAGTTGACTTTGCCCTCGGCCTTCTTGAACTTGTTTTTGAATTATTTATTTTCTGCGAATCGGCTTTCATGAGCTGATACGCGCTGGGCCAAACTGCTAAGATATGGGAATTCTTGTCCACTGAATTTTTCCCTGATCTAGGGTAGCAAGCTTTGACACGCGAGATCGGCTAGTTGTGCATCCGGTAGCACCACACTATAGCACCGATAGCGTACATCCCTAAACCGCTTAATATAGTCCTTAAACTCTCCATACTTTTGCCGGACTACGTTGAGGTCAGATATCCTTAGTTCTGCGCTGTCGTTGAAGAAGTATTCGTGGAATCGGCCATTTGAACGCCGGTCCTGATAGAGATAGGGGAAACTTCTTGATGTGATGATGATCGTATCGTCCCCATTCCCCACATTGAGCAAGGAATCGGCCGATGTGCTCCATCGTCGAAGCCGACTCATCCCCAGAGAACTTAGTGAAATCTGGAACCTTGAATCGCACGGGAAAAGCATATTGGTCTATCCAGTCTGGGTACGGTTTCCTGTACCCCATGGTCTTCCCCTTCGGTTGGATCCCAAACTGATCCCTCAGGACATTGGCAACCTGATTGGCTATGTTGCCCCCCATAGCGTCAAGTGGAAACGTCCACTGAGGGGATCGTTTGATCTTGATGTGCAGTGAAGATGGCTAGGCGAGCAGGTCCCGGCTGCGTGTCCGCGGGGTGATATCTCCAGTATGTCTCAACGCCAGCAGTGGTGTTCCTCATCCATGACTCGGGAGCCGCCAGCTCAGACGATGTGTTGATACGGACCTGATTGGCTATGTTTGCCTTGCAAGCATCGGCTGAGGAGTTTGATACGCATGTTGGAAGGACGTTGCCGGTGCCTGGGTCTGAGGACTTGGCGGGAGTTCTGATGACCCGGCCTCTATCGAGTACGAAGCCTGGAAATCAATACGTAACAGTGCAGGTGCAGGTCCGTACCTCACCGGTTGAAAAGTCACCGGAGCCGATGTAGCAATCCTAGCGGCCATCGTAGCATGGATCTGCAGTTGCTGGCTGATGGTGTATTACAGATAGATTGGTACAGCGGGTCCGGGAGCGAATAGAGTCCCGTTGGCGACAATCTCATGTGTGATCTCCTTCACGCTATTCATGATTACAGGGCTGAGCGTGGCGATGAAGGTCGATGACTGGTTCACCATGGCATGATGAACCGATGAGTGCACCATCTCTGAAACTTCCTAAGAAGTGACTTCGTAGCGAGGCTTAGCGAGATATACCACCTTGGGAAGTTCTCTTTGCAACGTGTTCCCATGTCATCACTTCTGGAAAGCACCGAGGTAAGCGCGTCTTACCTCCTCTATCTTCGCCGCCATATCCTAATGCTGTTCTTCGGTAAGATCAGTGTCGGTCACACAGAGAATGTTGTCTTCACTGACGTTAGCCCGATCTTGCTGATCGGCCATCATGCCCCACTGGGCGTGTTAAAAGGTGTGTTGACACAAAAAAGGGTTCCGACGTCAGCACACGCGGGCTTAAGGAGTAGGATTCTCGACAACACTAGAAGCAGGGTTCAATGCGTGCCAGCCGTTGATCTACAATCGGCAAGAGAAGAGGCAATCAGCTTTCAAATATCCGATTCGATCTATAATGTAACGAACCTGCAACACTTCGAAGCAAATCCAAACAGGGTAAAAAAGTAACGAACTATCGGCCTAGATCGGATCTAAACCAATAGATTCGACAGGGTAAACAATCTACCACCGAGCCGACGAAATCAATAAAGCCGCAGAAAGAGGGTAAACAGACTACCAAGTAGTTGACAGAACGAGGGATAAACAGACTTTTGGCTAGATTAACAAGTTAACCAAACCAATAGAATGAGGTAAAACAGACTATCGACAAATAACAAGCTATAAGCCGATAGAACGAAGGGTAAACAGTCTACTGCCAACGAATGTGTTGATCAGCAGAAAGAGGGTGAAATCTAACCCTTAGTCGAAACGGCGATGCGTAGCAATATCCACTAAGATAGTATTTCGATAAACCAAGCGAAAAGATCGGATTTAACCGAGACAGTACTCACCTGGGGTTGTACCTTGAAGCCGATCGAAAGGCGATGCGCAACAAGTCGATCGAAGATAAAATACAATGAAAACTACTCTAATGAGATGAAAAGTAAAGACTGGTAAAAAGTAGATGTGTGTTGATTGATTAGATGATGATTCTTTACACGCCCCAGGGGCAAAGTATTTATACAGACCCTCATACCCTAACTCAAACTAGGACTCTTATTCGTAACCGATACAAACTCAATCCTTCTAATTATACCTAACTATTCTTAATACCCGTATCAAACCGACTTGGACTCTTCTTCATCCCTTCCTTAGCCGACTTTTCCATATTCGTTCAAGCCGACCCGGACTCTCCTTTGCGCTCCATCAATCCGGTCGGGACTCTTCTTTCCATATTTGTTTCAGCCGACTTGGACCTCCTTCTTGCATCTGTTTTAGCCTGTATTTCTTCAGGCCCAAGCTGATTTCTAGAAGCTCCCAGAACGTTGGCTAATTCCAAAATTAGGTGTCAACACATTGGGATATGTGCAAGTCAAAGTTTTGAAACTATATCTATGAAAATATTTTGAACTATTTAGATTGGACAAATGAAAATAAGAGTTGAGCTCCCATCCGCTGCAGCTAACCAGCTCTTGGTGCTTCGCACCCACAGCCGTTGGATCCAGCAATCACGGGCGTCCACACGTCCACCTGCCCGAGCCCCTGTCCGCGAGATTACTAGCGTCCCACGCTGCGCCCCACGACCCAATCACCCCCTTTCTCTCTTCTCCCTGCTCTCTCTCTTGCAATTCCTGCCCTCCCCAATCCTTAATGCAACCCAAGCCGCCGCTGCTAATAAGCCACAACCACGCTGCTGAAGAGGATGGGCCACGACCGTGCCGCCTCTAGCCGGATCCGACGGCGCCTTGCACCGCTCCCCTCCTTCCGGCCAAGATCTAACGGTGCCGGCTCAGTCTTCGGCGTTAGGAGGGGCTTCTCTAGATCTGCCCCCACGTTACCTCCGTCTCATGGCGGTTGCGGCAGGGTCCTCCCGGCTGCGTCGCCGAACGTGCTACAGGGACAAGCCAGATCCGATTTGTCCATGGTTCTTGGAAAATTTCCTGTGCTTTCTTTTCTTGTTGCTTCTTGATCACGTGCTGTGAACATGGATTGGAGGATGAGCAACCATTTCCGATCTATAATTTCCCCCTTTTCTGATCTGTAATTTTTCCCCTATTTCTGATCTATAATTTTTTTCCTCCCTTCGATTGAGCATATTAGTGAATATTGGGGCAGGCAGTGCTAGCGGGTCGTAGCAGCTCGAGCATGGGGCATCGAGCCGTCGAACGTGGCGCAGATCGGATGGCCCAGCGAGCCAGATCGAACGGCCAAGCGCGCGAAGCACAGGGGCTCCTGTCAGCTGCAGCTGATGGGAGCCCAACTCTGAAAATAATACATATACATTTGTCTCGAAAAGCGCTTCCATAATGTCATAGTTTTAGTGCATTTTATAAATAAATTGCAATAGTAACTAGTGGTTGATTTTGGAGACTGTGTCGATGCCCAAAACGTCAATTTTTTGTGATATGGAGTAATATTTTGGGGGAAAGTCGCACAAAAAAATATTTTGGAAAAATAATCTTGCACAAACTCTTACCTCCTGCAATCTACGTGCCACACTGCCCTTTGGAATTTCCTGAACCTGTCAAGTAGATTATATTTAGTCCTTTTTTTCCAATCTTGTGATATGGAGCATTACCTATTGAAGTGCATGCTCAACATGCAACTCACCTTTGCAAGATCCACATTCTCAGATGTCACTGAAAAGCGGCCTTTTATCTCCACCACATTATGCTTAGGTTTATCTCCCAAGGAGCCTACATAACCTGCGAATTGCAAACAGAGAAACATCACTTTAATGCGCAAACAACTAGAATACTAGATACACGAGTGGATGAAAGACCGACGAAGGGTCTAATTTACAGTGCATGCTGCTATAGTGCTATGCTATGTTACGATTAATGCATGACTGCTGGTTTATTATGTACATTGACAGAAGTGATGCACGACTGTGAAGTTGAACCATGGAGTTTTTATCCTACCTCCTGAAGATCGAATAGGAGCCGACAGACTATTTGCAGAAGCACGAATTGGAAGTGATAGCGGACCACTAAGATTATTGGTTCTTCTCACATCATTCTTTTGTTTATCTGGTAGCAGCTGACCTCCTGTATCCCTGTGACAAGCAACAGTAACCAAATGCACTTCAAACTTTAAAGTAAGCTAGTGTAAACTCCTAATTGAATATGGTACTTTAATTTGAAGGAAACTCAAAGTGGTGTTCTGTGCCTGAACACTCAGGTATCCAAATTTGAGAAAAAAATTATCAATGTGCTTCTTCAGAAACGAATTTGTTCATGATTTATAAATAGGATTATAAGAATTGCCAAAAGTTGAGAGCTGAATTAGAAGGATTAAGCAGTTGTCCATTAGTCAGAATATAAGCAGCTTAAACTGGATTTTGTTTTCTATATGAGGCATATTTGTATGCAACAGGTCAGGCAGAAAAGTACTAAAATCCTTGCATTTAATGATTGGCACAAGTTCAGCAAAAAAAAAATGTTAAAACATACTTATCAACGATGCACCCTCTTTCAGTCACTGAGGTATTATTCACACAAGAACGCAGAATTGGACCAGAATAAGTCCTTTGCTTTTGTCTAACTTGACTTTTACCGTTCCCCCCTTCAGAATCATGCTTCAATGTAGAAGGTAATGAATTGTTTTCAGATGCTTGGTTTCTATGCCCATCAACCTTCCTATTATTATCAGCATTTCCAAGCTCGGAAACCAATGCACTTGTTTCAGGACCATTTTCACCTGGATTTACTGCAGTGACACGAGTTTGTTCACTGAAATATAACAAAAGAGAATGAATACAATACCAATACTGAAGCAGGAAAATAATATAGCAATATGCATCAAGCCTCACTGATCCTTCTCTTATAAGATCATACATAAATCCTACAGAATTGGATCACTGACTCACTTATTATAAAGCAAATCAGGAGCCAGACAACAAAAGGAACATTTAACATATGCATCAATATGCTAAAATGATACATACTAGTTCAATAAGCAGTTGTTTCCATTCAAAAGTGATGATTTCCCAAAATGGCTCCCAGAATATGTATCCTGACAATAGAATTCACAAATGACTTGCATTACTTTTCTCTTGTGTGTAAGAGCACATACAGTTATAACACAACGGGCCACAGCAAGAATGTTCTTGTGGCATTCAAATTAGCAAGAAACTATATAAAAACCAAAGTCTTACAGATGTTTCTCGGGTTTAAAAAAATATTTCTAGTACAAAGGTGTTTTCCAGATTTAGAAGGAAGCATTTGTGGCATTCTAAATTTATCACCAGCTGAATATGTCCTCATTCTCCAAATTGAATATATGGTAGGTTTATTCCTATGAAGATAGGCATGTATAATTTCTCATCTCATTGATGTACCCCATAAAGCTTTCTCATAAAGATAATTTACAGCCTTTTCTGTCATTACTAGAGGACAGGTTTAAGGTCTTTATTTTGAAATGAAATCAAGTCAAAGCAAACATTATCAACATCAAGTATTCTAACACTGTCATCATCTTCCTTTAATTCAGGCGGATCATCATCATGAATCTGCAAAAGTTTGGCAGCTTATTTATAGATTAAATTACAGTAACTTTCATCTTAAGAATGTACCGATAATAAGGTAGCAGTGCAGATAGTTCTTAGAAATTAAGAAAGCTATTGCATTACCAGGGATGCTTGAGCCTTTAGGTCCTCAATATCAAAGTTCCATGCACTGACACCTCGTTGGTACTCACTCTGTTCAACAAAAATCAAACCACAAGAAATAGTCGCCTAATTGGATTGAAGATGGAATTGCATGCATGTCTATAAGAAAAAAAATATATGTGTTTTATATAACTCTTTTTTTTCATGAACTATGTCACTCCATATGTTGCAGCACTCTAAAAGGTTAAAAAGCATTGATGTAAAAACTTCACTTTCCACCAAAAACACCTCTGTTGCAAGTAGAAATGATATTTATACAACTAATAAAATGTGAGTTAATTGTTTGGATATGAAATATGTCTGCCAACAGTCATGTGAGAATCATGCCCATCGGTCCATGAAATTAACAGGAGGAAAAAAGAAGAAAAAATTAGCAACTTTCTGTGAGGAGCCAAGCTGAAACCAATCACTCACACAAACCATTGCTTTGGCTGAAAATGTTTCAGTCACCATCTTCTTTAACACAAAAAAAACCACACCATAACTTGTAAATGATCAGCCTTATAAAACCATTTAAATTAAAAATAACATTGGGTTACCGCACATGAGTCTCACTTGTATGATTCCTAAATCAATTGATGTCAGCCCTTGTTCAACTAATAAGTAACTAACAACAACATATTCACGCAATCTATTGACAAAACATTATCATAATTGCATATTGCTTGTATATACGAGCAGGACAGGACTTTTTGTCAAGGCATACATTCATCCAGTCTTTAAAAAATTGTTTCAAGCTACCTCTATTAACCAAGGAATGTTTTTTCGATAAGGGGATTACCCTGATTTCCATTAACGAGAACATTAACCAAGCATGTTAACATTGGTTATATAACCAACATGCGACACCATAGTCAAGCCTTTTTAAATCATTCAAGTCTGCGGAGTAGAATAAGAGAAGTACACTTTCATGACCTCAAAAATAAAAACACAAAACCAGAGAACACTATATATGAAGTGTCAATATCACAAACCATAGAAAGTGCTTCCTGTTCGGAAGAAGGCATCCTCTTCAAAGCTAGTTGTGCTGCATCTTTTAGCTGAAAAAAACACAGGAATTTGCAGATAATTAATGCTTGCCTCGTTAAGTAAAAGATCAAGAAGAAATTGCATTAGCAAAAACCTGGAGTGCCTTCACACGATCCCACAAAGGGGGCAAATCAGTTAAAACACTCTTAACAGTCAGCTCTGGAGGCTTTACATTCTTGAAAAATGAATGCTTTAGTAGCCTTTCAGCTGTTGGCCTCTTAGTCTGATCTTTCACCAAGCACATTGCAACCATTTCCTTGAAAGACTGATTACAACTGAAAAACCTTCATTAGAAGGGTAAACACCGTAATCTAATATGTCTGTACACTATAAATAACAGCTAAAATGGCATCATAAAACAAGTATGCATTTCCATAAGCACATAATCAAAAGACATTCACAAACTGAGATTTAGCTGAAAGGACTAGTACTACCTTTGAGAATCGTCTATCGCGGTCATAGTCAAGACCTGGAGGTGCATTTTGAAGGGTCATGAGAAGAACCTGCATCAAAAAGAAAGTTGGTATACATATGTTTCTAGCTTCAAGTAAATCACTGAGTAACCAGAAAGTTTGTATAGATAG
The DNA here is from genome assembly GCA_036346145.1 of Olyra latifolia. Taxonomy (NCBI): domain Eukaryota; kingdom Viridiplantae; phylum Streptophyta; class Magnoliopsida; order Poales; family Poaceae; genus Olyra; species Olyra latifolia. The sequence goes on along the minus strand of CM070525.1, from coordinate 1,042,248 downwards.
ATTGCTAATTTCATTAATAAGATTACTCAAGATCATGGATGATTATTGCAAGACTGTTGAACATTAGTCCAAACAAGTAATTCATGCAAAGAAGGTTTGCACCTGTATGCTGTAACACAACAGGATTTTACCCAAATGATGGAAGAAAAATGCATTGTTAAGTGCTGAGTACTGCTAATTTTTTTAGTATAACATGACAAAGCTAAATGATGATAAACCACTTCTATCTTGCATTGCAAAGTGCAAACAGGGCACTTCGGTGAAATTTTAAATATTAAGAAAAAACTAAAAACTAAACAATCATCAGGCAGCCTGGACACTTCATTAAAACTTGCACTTTTCCAAAATAGAGAAATTCTTTAACTGATTTAATTCTCAAAAAAGCAAATAACCCATTACCTTCATCGGAGGATACTTTGAAAAGGGAGCATGGCCATGTGCTAGCTCCAGTGCAGTTATTCCAAATGACCATATATCAGCTCTACACAAAGGATAAATAGTTGTGAACACACCAACCATACAACAGTAACCAGGTAAAATAAATCAAACTAAGCATGTGAAATATAGCATTCATCCAAAGGAGCTCTAGAGTAGCAAACATAACATGGGATGATACGGGTAACATACTTGAAATTATATCCGGCTCCAGGCTGGAGAACTTCTGGAGCCATCCTAAACATCAAATAAAAAAAAACATGTCAAAAACATTTTTTGAATCTATTAAATATTACTTGTAAGTTCAAACTATAGCAGAAGAAGATTTTGAAAAAAAAACCCAGTTACCAGCATGGTGTCCCCACAAATGTATTCCTCGATCTTTGCCTATCACCTCTGTCGAACATGCAAGCAGAGACACCAAAATCGCCAAGCTTAACTATGCCAGGACTATCAATAAGGATGTTGCCCGCCTGCATAATGCCTTATTGAGCAAAAGCACTGATAAAAATAGCTCAAATAAATCCTATTCACAAAAGGCTAACCTTGACATCCCGATGGATATGTCCTTGCCTATGGAGGTACTCTAGAGCCTTAAGTGTTTCTTTTAGAATAGAGCCAATAACAGGCTCCTCAAAACCGTCAGGATATGCGACCTTCATTAGGTGTAAACATGAACCCTCTGCCATGTATGGCATTACCACCCAAAGGTTCTGATCCACAACAAATGAACAATAAGACCTGATCACATTGGGGTGATCTATCAAGCTCATTGTTTGAGCCTCCTTTCGTATATCATCCTGGACAGGATATATACAGATACAGTGAGATGTTAAATACAGTAACACTATTAACTTTGAGAAGCGGGGCAGCAAGGAACCAATAAATTGGCTTTGAACAGTACATACATATAAATACATCCACTCTGAAGATTATTTTCATGTATGGGGTTAGAGTTGGTGCTTCAGAAGCAAGCAAGTAGTATTCATAATAATTAGACCAGCTACAGATGATGCACCCATGATCCAGCGCAATGAAAATGCAATCTAGAAACGAAAAATATAGCACCCAAACAAGATATGTCAGTCATGGCATCCCACATCTAATTCACCGGATCATGAGTCTAGGAAACTACATGTCACCCTAAAACAAAATATGCACTTGCCCGAGAACTGATAGTGGCATTGTGAAATTAATTTCCATTAGCCAAGTTTGGCTAACATTATAGATAAGAGTCCCAATTTATCACCCAATCAGATACAAGTGTAATGACAGTGTAACCTGCAAAATGAACTATACAAGTGGCTAAACTTGCAAATAAAAAACGCAGAATTGGAGAGCCCAACTTTTCAACTGGCCCCAGCTTCGTTAAACGCAATCTAAAGCTATTACCGATCCAGTTAGCTATGCCTATAATCAGATCGATCGTCCCAATTAACACAAACCAACGACCGCATCTTCCTGATCAGAACAACAATCACTACCCGAACCATAAGGGGAGAGAGAGAGAGAGAGAGTTGACAGAGGAGCTCACGAGGTTACTGTTGACTCGGTCGAGATCCAGGCACTTCACAGCGACGATCCGGTTGGAGGGAAGGAAGACAGCACGGTACACGACGGCGTTCGCGCCGTAGCCCACCTCCTCCAGCAGACGGTAGTCGCCGGGCGACGCGGTGAAGGCCGGCACCGCCGCCGCCGCGGCCACCGAAGGCCGCCGCGTACTCGCGCTCCTCACCATGGCCTTCGCTGTCCGCGAGCAGGACCAACGTGCTGCCCCGCTGGCGATCGCCGCCGGCGACTGGAACGTTGACTCGTGTCGCCCCTCGCGCGCGTGACACAGAGACCGGAGAGGAGGCGGAGAGAGAGGCGAAATGCGAGGGCGCTTGGAAAAAAAAAAGGGTGGGGATTTTGGGAAAGGGAGGAAGTAATTATTTCGGCGTGACGTGGCATCGTGGGACCCAAGAGGCAGGGTCTAAAGGGTGGGTGTTGCTGGTAGAATAGGTTATGACTTGTGGGCTCCGCAAGTGGGCCCAGCCTACCAGTAGCTGTGAGAGAGTGGAGTGACTGGCGGCAGATGCGCAGCCGACTGTCTGAGAGATCTCCGCCTCCCGATGTTGGTCCGTGAGCAGGATCGTCTGCGGGCGGCTTCTGCGACCACCGTGCCAGTGTTTGCATAATTGGGGTTCTTTCATCTACGCCACACTTTATCACACCGCACTTTAGATGCGCTACAGTTTTTTTAGTGTTTGATTTATGCCATTACTATAGCTTGCCATACTTTTTTTACACATGTGACCCATACGGCATACTCAAATCTTTTTAAAACTGTGCCACAAGTGTGATGATGAATTTTGATATACAAATTATGGCTTAGTCCCCACTTGTCTAAGCTTAGTTATGACAGAGTTGAGCACCAACCAAGCATGACCTTAATTTCCTTTTGTTGTTGTTGCGTACGTGGAGTGCTCTCCTTAAACTCGTGTTATTTTCATATGAAGAATTCCAGCTATTTTTTATTGTTACATCATTTTAATAACAAATTATCTATTTTTATAAAGTAAATAGATAGATGCATATAAATTTGTGTCATATGCCACTTCCAATTGTACTAAATAGCCGAGACGACAGCAACTATATAGGAAGAGCCCGTGCTAAGAAAAGGATGCTTATAACAGGTGTTTTGTAGGCCTCATTGGATCTACATGCTACCAAAATAAGGTTTATATTGTATTTTATAACTAATGAAACGTGTGAGCCACGATGATAACCTTATAATAAAACATGTTGTCACCGATATTTAGAATGGCTCATTTCGGATACTTTTAGGTTATGCATAGTAAAAAAACCAAAAAAGAAAATTAAATGCATTCGTTATTCACTTGAATTCCTTTCTCTAAACCCAACTGAACTATACACCCTGGCTTCTCAAAGCCACCTCCAAAGCTCTTGAAGCACAAACTTTCAAAAATGTATTTAAGCACTGATATAATATGATCATTCTTCTCCTTTCTAAGCAAAATATGGCCACACTTCTCCTATGGCTGTAGAATCTGACCACTAAATATGTTCTTCGCAAAAATTTATTATAGACCAAGACAGAGTGTTTTTGGATGGCTAGCTCTGCTAGAGATCGAGCAACCCATCTAGGGTTTGATTCTTGGATTTAGCCTTAGTGCCTTACCTAGGGAATTGATTGTTGGCTTCGTTGTGGAATGATACATTCAAGATGACCCTTTTCTTTAGTGAAATGTCAGAGCTCCTGGCCTATTACTAAAAAAAATATTACACTGTGAAATACTAAGAGAAATATATAGCGTTGAAGTCACCATACAATTTTTGTCTAGTACTCTTGAAAATGTGGAGAATTCTACTGTCGCTTGAATGCTCCTCGTGGGAATAACCAAAAAGGTCAGTCAATTGATGACTCTATTTGACGAGGTTTGGGAGGAATTCTCGGGGTATTCCCCTTTTTCCGCTCTTGGTAGCTCGGACCCGGTCATCTCTCGGAGCAAGTCGTCGCCGCTCGGGCCCGGGCGAAGGCCTTGCTTGCTCGGGCCGGGGGCGGGGTCACCCCCATCGTCCGGGCACCAACTGCATTAGAAGACGCGGCTATCCCGACCGTACCTCGTTTTCCGTCCCTGTAATAAATGACCTGACATCGGCACGACTACTATGTCTCGTCACTAATATCGAAGACCGTGGCTACCTACCCGAGTCTTGTTCTACTATTTTCGTTCCCTTTTTCCGTCATCCCGAATGACGGAAGTGACTGTTCCCGCATGACGCACCCAAAGACGGACTTCGAACCACTGGACATTGGGCTGTACGCGCATTAGTATAGGGTTCTCACTCCCGTATATATATGACGTTGGCTGCACATAGAAAAGGGATGAGTGGTTTTTAGACATAGAGACACGTACAAGAGCTTCGGCCGAGCCCAGAGCGAGTCGAAGCTCCCGTCTCCCTTCCGAGAAGCCTGAGCTCCCCTTGCTAAGGAGGTTTGGGAGCCCATTGTAATTCCTCCCTGTGTTTCCTTGAATACAGATCACTGGACGTATGGCTATTACCTCCCCTGAGGGGCCCGAACCAGGCTAAAATCCTCCTCTCTCCCATTTACGGTTGTCTAATTGTGTTCGTCCTCTCGAACGATCCTGAGGCTATAGGGAAGAGGTCGGTTGATCCTTACACTCAACAAGTAAGCTCGTCACGTGGGAGTTCTGTACTCCCAACCGTCGACACTATTGCATCTATTTTTTCGGCAAAAAATCCAACCGTCGACACTATTGCATCTATTTTTTCGGCAAAAAATTGTTGGTTAATAATATAAATAGTACCGTTTACGCGTAGGGAACACAAAGGCTATGGTATTTTTAAATGAAATATTTCAACCGTGTCTATTACATTGCAATGATTTGTACAACCACTCTAACCAGTAACTAGTGCCCACTTCTTAACAAATTCTCTAGGCAATCACTTACACCCTAGATATTACTACTTGAAGATACGTGGTGGGCAGAGCCGTGTAAGCAAAATCACCACGCGATAGCGGGCCATAGATAATCCGTGCTGTGCTGTGTGGGAGCGCGTGGCCGCTGCGGCTAGCACGGCGGGTACCACGGCCGAGGACGCTCGTACGGAACGGCCGTGCTCGGCGCTTCGCGGGCCCACCCGCTGCGGTGGCTCGTATCGTAGGATCCGGTGCGGGCGTAGGCTCGCTGTTGTCGGACGCCGCGCGTGCCCAGTTCGCGTTCCCGTGGATGGGCCAGGCCCTCCTCCATGTGCCACACTGCAGCCGCAGGCCCCCAAATAATTCGGTGGAGCAAAAGTCGTCTGAAAAATGGTGACGGTTCTGATGAAACATAGCGGTACCAGTACATACGTGTATCCTTCGAGAACGCTGAGCGAGCTGTCAGTAGATGGGTACACCATGAGTTGATTCTAGCGTCGTTCCGTCGGCTTCTCCTCTTGTTGTTCTCGTCCATCTAGCCGTACGGTCCACATGCATTGGCAAGCTCAGCTGAGCCATGTCTCTTGTAGCTATGCTCAGGGTTTTAAAACCCGAAACCTTATCCGAAACCGCTGACCCACTGGGCAGGTTTTTCGAAAAAAACAGCTAAAAACCGCTAGAAACCGGCGGAAACCGCTCAAATTTAAATTCAAACGAAGTGCGCGAGCCACTGGTTTTTCGGCGGTTTTTATCGAAAAACCACCGGTTTTACGGTTTCTCGGCGGTTTTTAGCGAAAAACCGCTACAAAAATCAGGAAAACCGTGGAAATGGGAAAATAAAAGGAGGTCTAAAAATATTAAAAAAAGGGAAAAATCAAAAAATTGTTTCATGCAAATTGTTCTACTCAGCATCTAGTTTTTTATAAGTTTTTTAAAAAAAATTTAAAAATTCAAATTCAAATTCAAAATTTTGAATTGGACCAGAAAAAACCGGCGGTTTGAGCGCCGCACAGCGGTTCGGCGAGAAACCGCCGGTTTTACTGGTTTTTCGTCGGTTTTTAAAACCCTGGCTATGCTAGGAATGTTGCAGCGCGCTGCACGGGCGCATGTTTGTGCACGCCTATTTATTTTCCTCTTATCTCGTACAAAAAAAATTAACTTGGAGGTGTCATGATATGGACAGCACGTGAAGACTATGCAGAAGGATAGGGGTGATGTATCACTGCATGCCAAGAAAGCTGATGAACCTGCAATTTTCCGAGTTTGAAGGACGCAAAGAGGTTAAGGGATTAAGTATAAAAGGAATTAGCAATAGTATTAGTATTCAGTTATTCTTTTAGCCAACAATATCATATACTGCGATTGAAAATTTGAGCAGTCCATAGTCCATCCATTCCTCAAATAAGTCTTCTTTTGACCTCTCAAAGTCCCTAAGAGACACATCTTTGACCACCGATTCTTATTATACTCCTATTTGTTAAGTAAAAATTATGGAAGTATAGCATTCTTGATGACAAAGCTACTGATGCCATTTCCATGTACCCAAGGAAGGTGCTTCTATGTGTATGCAAGTATCAATTTTTAAGATTTGGAAACAAAAATAGCCTACATGCTATCCAAAATTATTCACATCTGTGAACGAATAGACTATCGAGTACATGATTATACCTTTTTTGTGAGTAGTCAAGAAAGAGTAATTTCATAACACAAAAAACTTGCATTGCATATACATTTAAATTCATAAGACTGTCCGAATATATCACACAAAAGGTGTGAATTTTGAGCATGAGAAGACTAAAACATCAGCACCTAGTCTCATTGTACTTGTCTTGAAACCATTTGTCCATTTCCATCTGCAAGACAACATTTAGGAAATTGAATCCTTTCATAATATCACCAACATATTAAAGAATGCATCGATTAACTGGATGTGCTTATTTATTGTGCTAACTTACACTGTCCAATAGCATTTGCAATTTTGTTTTTGGCTGAATAACCCAAGGACATGTGCTGTCACACTTTATCTGGGTCCATTCCACCACCATCATCTAGACAATAATTTAGAACAAAATAAATCAGTTATAACATAAGCATGTTAGCAAACATGTTATTGTGGCTATATTCAAAATCAATTGTAAACTTGCTATACTGATAACCTATGCACTGCATGCTGGATTTTAAAATAACATTTGAATGAATATCATGAAAGAGATGATTCAGTAAGAGGTCAATCTGGATTTAAAATAGCATTTGAATGAATATCCATGAAGGGATGATTCAGTAAGAGGTCGATATATGATAATCTTGTGAAGTTCTCTGATCTGCTAACATTATTCTGTTCTGCAGACCTACACTTTGTATATGCTAGATTTAGTCCATCCATCGCTTAATTGATAAGGCGAAAATGGCACATATATTATGTATCTAAGATGTGATGTGTGATAATGGCATCCTATCCTGCAACTGTGTCTAGTGGTGGTCCATATAACATGTCACCACAATTTAGTAAAAAAAGTTCAGAGATTAGCAGAGTCAAATAGAGCTTAAAACAAGACAACCATAGAGGTTTAGGACAGTCTGATGAATTTTTCTCTTCACTTAAGTTGATCTTCAGCTCATCATATAAGTATTCAAATAAAAAGAATCAAGGTGGCATATCAATCTAGTCAAACAATCATGTTTAGCAAAATATCGGTGTGGCAAGACGGGCAAGAAGAGACTTAGCTGCGCTGGCGAGGTAGAGCGGAAGATGGCTAAGGAAGTAAGGATAAAGGTAGGGGGCGACGGAGAAACCAGATGCAAGGCAGTCTATCCAAGCAAGGTCGGTACGTTGTGGCCTTACCTTGTCGCGCCGACAGCACTGCCAGCATCCTCTTCCCCTCTCTTTCTTTCCCATTGGTCGCCGGCCATGCAAGGATGCCAGCAACCCTCTCCGCGTACGGCACCTATTCGTGTTGCTCACATTGCCGCCAACAGCGCCTCCCTCCTCCATGTGCACCATTGCCAACCCCGACGATTTTCCCTTGGCCTCCTCTTCCTTCCCCATCGACCGCTAGAGCCCACCGCGTCGTCGTCTGTCGCTGGCGTCGCCACCAGATCCAACGGTGTGGGGAAGAGGAGGAGAAGACGGAGCTAGGAGCGGAAGAGGAGGCGAGGCGAACGATGCCGTCTAGGTAGAGGAAGAGACGGCGGAGGAAGGAGCGACATAACTCGACGACAGAAAAGAACGATAGGAGAGGGCAACGCCGTGGCGGAGAAAGAGAGGGGATGCGCCCTATGAACGAAGGTGTAACATACCCAAATTTTCTGCTATTTTTAGCATAAACTTTTTTCACAAAAGTCATTTTTAAGTCCCTAGAATCACCCCTCAAATTCTTGGAATTTTTCAAATTGATCTCTATTTAATCCTTAAAGAAAATACCTTATCTCTATTTTTCCACAATTATTTATTCCTAAAATAATAAATATTATTTCATATTTGGATTCTCCATATTTTTTGGATTTTTAGAAATTTATTTCATAATTTTCTGAGCCTTATAGAATTTCCTATGAATTTTTAAAAGCTCTACACAATTTCTGAAAAATCATTTCACATTTAAATCTAAACCTTGCTTTTTTAAAATTCCGGAGTATGTTTTCCCTTTCCGGAAATACGCCTCCACTTAACCTAGCCTCGGCCGAGCTCCCACTGACCGATGGACCCCACATGTCAGTGTCCTCTATCTATGACAAGTGGACCCCACGTGCCAGTCCCTTAACATTAATCTATTAGCGCCCACCGTTCATTTCTAATCCAATGGTGCACGTCGTTTCTTTCTCCTCCCGCCCGGAGCATCGCCCTTGCTCGACCCACCGGCGCCGCCACCGCCCACCGGAATCCCTCGCCGCCGTCGCACCTAGGTGCCCATGCCCCCGTTTTACCCCGCTGGATAGCCCTTGGCGCCGCTAACCTTACCCGCCACCTCCTCTCCCTATCCATTCCCGGAGGCTCGCCAATTGTTCACCGCCACATCATGTCGTCGCTGCCGCCATGAGATTGCACATCTGTGGCCGCCACTTCATTTGTAGGCTATAAAAACCCCTTCTCGGTACCATCTAGGCCCAAGCTTCCTCCTCCATGCACCCATCCCTACGACACTACCACCGCTACCATCCTCGCTAACTCCGACGAACTTCCTTGCTGCTGCTCCACTTCCTCTTCGGCCCCGACACCTATATACAAAGGCTCTACTTTGCATCGTGAAGCTAGTTCGGCCATTTCCTTGCAACGCCAACATCCCCTCAACGCCGCCGCTCCGACCTCGCCACCCCATCACCCTCGGCCACCCCGAGCCTCACCGAGACGTCCCAAGGTACCCCCGCGTCATCAATTTCATGATTTTGGCGTGAATTGCTCGCCACCGGCGAACTTTCTCTGGCACCGACGACCTCCATTTTCCCCCTTCCCTCTATCACTGCCACCCGGGCCCTACCTATCAGCGGCACCACTTCAGCCCGCGCGCCCCTCTCCACCTATGCTACATGCCCCATCTATCACCAGACAAGACAAATATATGGGCTAAGCCCAAGATCTTTCAAATTTCCATGTTTTAATCCTTTTCAATTTCTATTTTTAATTTAGTTTTCATATTTTATTTAAAACAAAAAAACTCCTTAAAAAATTCTACAAAAATTATCAAAAATCTAAAATAAGGTATATAATTTTATACAAATATAATAATCTATAATTTTAATAAAATAATTCAAATAAATTCCTTTTTCTCAATTTCTTATATGTATAAAAGCATTTAAAATTCTCTAATTAATTTCTAAAATTCCAAAAATCTTTAAACCCATTAAAAATTATTATAGCACCATTAATTTAATAAAATTATTTTTAAAATTTTCCACCCCTACATCTTTGATAATTTCCATCTCGGAACTCCGGTAAATTTTGTCGTCGATCCCAATCTCTAGAAATTTATTGATCCACACATAATATCACGCTTACACTATTATTAGCATCTTGCTATCAGAAGAAAATGCCTATTTTTACTCAAACCTCCCCACCCTTATCTATTTGAAAATATTTTTAAAATCTTAGAAAATCGTACAGCCCATCACTTATTCACCCCAAGCCTTTTTATATGCACTTCCATCATTTCATGCATCATCCAAATCTTCTTTGGATATTTATTGGAATTTCATTTCTCTTTTTCCGTATTTTTGACGTATAGACGAATTAATCGCCTCCGGACCTCTTGAACAAGAATATCCGGGAGATACTTCAGAGTTCGATCAAACTACCGAAAAAGGCAGGTTTTCCTATCCTTAAAGCATATTGAATTCCTAAATTTCTTTATTTACTTGTTTATCACATTAATTTCTAGTTATTTATTTATGAAATACCTTTATTTGAATTATTGTATTTGTCATTTTATGTAGAATAGTTAATCCAAACTTCACAACCAAAAGTCTACCTAAAAATGGATAAACTTGACAATACCCTAGTATTAGAAAAACTAGATATGTGAATATTTCAACAGGTAGGATAAATATCATCATTGTCATATAGACATTGTGATATAGAGGAGATCGAAAAAATTGAAAAGTATAGGCATGAATTACCAAAATGGTAATTGCATGGGCAAAGTATTGTCTTAGTGTTTTCGCAATACTAAGCATTTGAGATGCTGGCCGAGTAGTCACCGGTAATGATCATGCGGAGGCTAGGCATTTGCCAGATTCTAGGATATTGGGACAAGTGATTCACATGTTACTGGCTGTGTTTGTGTGGAGGCCAATATCGCTAGGGTTTTTCCTCAATTTTTGCGCCTTGTGCGAAATATTGCAAAACTTGGACTATTCTGAATAAAAAATGGCATAAATACCGCACATCCGTATTATCGTCCATTTCAGGGGTAAAGCTGGGCAGGTTCTGCAGAGCTAATAATAAAATCATTAATGGACCTTACTTCGGGTATATGAAGTTATGTCAAACTGGGTGATGCCTATTCTATTCAAATAAATCCATGAATTTTAAAAAAAGATAATGGTTGTCAGATGAGTTAAGGATGCAGAAAGGAGATAATGATTTATAAACTCATTTAAATGTTTTACAAAACAATTTTGAAATGTTGATACTAAGTCTTAAAATATTGCATTCTATACCACATTAAATTACAATCTTACCCTTCTTTGAAACATTTTGCATATAGTTAATATTTTATTTCCTATGGAAACCTGCAAGTACGGTTGGTACTTACCCATATTATGTGAGCAAACTGTCTATTTCTTTGAACAAGACTCACTTTCTACTCAGAAATGGACATCTATAGCGAAGACTGAAGTTTGTATAGGACCGATGTCTAGGGCTTACCTTATGCTCAAGCCTTGCCTGTGGTATATGGGCACGTATTTTCCTTTTACTATTATAAATTACCAGGTTGTATCTTAACTTCCGCTATAAACTATTTTGTAACATGTAATAAAGATAAGCAGGTTGTACAATTTTGGAATGCAACTGAAATCCTGGACAGTTGGCATTCGAAACATTTTTTTGGTAGATCCTTACTGGGATTTGGGCCCCACAGAAGGAGCCGCGAACGGGCACATGTGGCGGTGGGATGGGGCGGCGTCAGTGAGAGGAGGAAGCGCATGCGGGCGGAGCCATCGCAAGCAGCGGAGCAGGTGGGGAGGCACATTTTTGGTCGGGGCAAGAAGGGGAGAGGGATCCAGTGAGAGGAATCCGGCCGCCTTCGGACATGTCACCGGTGGATCTGCCGCCTGGGTTGGCGTCCCGGATCATTTGTGTTAGCACACGGCGGCGGGAGGAGATGATCATGGTGAACCGTGAGAAGGGAATGACGGAGAGAGAAGAGGCTGACTAGTGTGACATCCTCATTTTCAAAAAAATAAAAAAGAAGAAATAAAATAATAATAATGAAAATATTTCATTTGCATTTTGCATTTGCATAAAAGTTTTAAAATTTTAAACTTTGCAAATGAGCATGTCACGTTTTAAAAAAACTTTTATTTGCATGTCACATTTTCAAAAGTTTCGTTTTTGCATGGCATATTTAAAAGTCATTTCATTTTCCAAATTGCATTTGCATTGTTAATTTGTTTTTGGGAAAACTAATTGCTATTTATAATTTCAAATTTTATTTACAAAATAATTCTATTTTCTCTTTTACCCCTCTTCTCACCTCTCCTTTTCCATTTCTACCCCCATTTCTACCCTTTTTACCTTTCTACCCCTCCCTCTCACTATTTCACTCTCGCTACCCCTTTCTCTCTCCCTCCTATCCATTCAACCAGCACGCTATCTCCCCAGCCAGCCACCTTCTTCCTTCCCCCTCCTTTCTTCTCTGCTTCTTTTTCTCCGCCGACCGCCACTGCCGTTGTCGCCGGATCCACGCCGCCGGTGAGCCCCTTTCTCCTTCCTCTTTCCTCCCTTCTTCTTCCTTCCTTCTTCTTTCCCATTTTTCTTTCTCTCTTTCTCCTCTTCTCCTGTGCGTGCATGCATGTGCATCTTTGCCGCCACCGGCCGAGCTTCGTTGCCTGGCAGCACCTGCCCTCCTCCTCCGGTCTTGGTCGTCTGCCCGCCACCTCTTCCTCCCTTTTCTTCTTCCTCTTCTTCTTCTTTCTTCTTCCTCTTCCCTCCTCTCCTTCTTGCTTGCTGCGCATAGCAACAAGCATGCATGCCTCCGTGGCCACGCCTCGCCGCCACGTGCTGCCTCGCCACCGCTGCCCACGCCTCTCCCTGCCTCCCCTTTCTTCTCCAATGCCCGGCCATCCCTCACCCGCGCCCCTCCCTGCTCTCTCCTTTTTCCTCCAGCCCGGCCGCCTCTTTCTTCCTCAATCTCGCTTTGGATAAGTCTCCGTTTCTAAAACTGATCAAGGACATTCTAGAGGATCCTCTCTTGATTCTATTTTGCTCAAGAACTCCTGGATCCAAGGCTTGTAGATCCAGAAATCGAACGCCGAAGCTCTGCCTCTCAATTCTTGGCCGCCTCCACTTCTCTTTGCCTCAACGCTGCCTCGCTGCGAATCTCCTAAAACTGTCCGAGGACATCCTTGCTATCTTCGTCGCGAATCCATCCCAACCAAGCGCTCAAAGAATCGTTGACCGAGCGCGATGAATTTGTTCGCCAAAGAGCTCGCCGGAATCTGCCGCAGCAAGAACAACCCTCTCTCCACTGTCTTCACTCCTTCCAATCTCTACCAAGAATTCCTCGTTCATCCGTTTTGGATGAAACCAATTCCAGTGGGTAGATCGGGATGTATTCTAGCTCCCATAAATTATTTGTAATTTTCTGAATATATTATATTTTCTGCATTTTTTGGACTATAGGAAAGTGCATTTTGTCATTGATTTAATTGTTTGTACATGCCTTTAAAATAAGCTAATGTTTCTGAAAATGATAAATAAACATAAAAATAATTTTTAATATGTAATTAGTTTATTTACAGAAATTTTATTAAAAGAAAGTGATTTTCCTAATTGCCACTAATTGTATATGCTTATTCTTTTAGTATAAAAATTATTTTTAAAATTTGATAAATCAATTCCAATAATATTTATTCAATTATTGTGTAATTATTTTATTTTCATAAATATTAGTTCCAAATAAAATGTTTTATTTAATTGCATTTAACTAATTATATCGTATTATTATATTAGTAGCTAATTTCCTTTTAATAGAAATAAATTTCTGAAATTCTCAAATAAAATGAAAACAAAATTTATCCATTTTTCATGTAATTAGTTATTTTCTGTATTTTCTATTCAAAAGATAATATTTATGTTATATATCTTTAATAGCTAATTTCAATTTTATATGAAATAAAAGTTTCAAAATTATAAAATAAAATTTCCAAAATAATAAAGATAATAATTCTTCATTTTTGTGAGCTCATGTTTATAAAATGTATTTTTGATAATTTCTAGTCAAAGAAAGTGTTTTATCTGATTACTTTTAAGTGATTATGCCCATTTAAATATAAAAGAAATTTTCAAAAGTTCATTCATCAAATGCAAACATTACTTTATCATACTCATGCATACTCATTCATTTATTTTTACATGCATATTTTCATGCAATGTGTTGAATGTGTGTGGTTTACTATCGCTAGATCCGGTCAAGTTCGCGTCAGAAGCCGAAGACCAAGCCGGGCAGCCGCACGACTTCAATCACGCCAAGTCTTTCCCCTATAATCCTAATTTATAGATTTTGCCAAAACTGCTAATTAATTAAAATTTGCGTATTTATTTTAGAAATTCCTAGTGCATGCCGTTCATTTATATGTTATGCACCCATTGCTATGAAAAACCTTAGGATAAATTGTATTAAATGTTGTCATACTATTTTCGTTGTTAATTGGCTTTGCAATGCTTAGTTAGACATCGGGGAGTGATGTCCCACAGCTGTATCATTATTATTTTCGTCTTGAGAATTGTGTACCGGAGAATGATACTGGTGAACTTAGTTATGGTGGGCTTGATCACTCTTTAATTAAAATTTGACCGACAAATAATGGGATCGGGAGCGGATGGAATGTATGGTGGGTGCTTTTGTGCACGAGACTTGGTTTTGTGTTTGGTTGCCACTCCGAGACTAAGGACCGATGATTGTGACACGCTTAACTGAGAATTTTTCGTGCGACCGCAAGCCCGGTATTTGACGGGCCTGATCTAGAGGGAGAATAATATCGGGTTTGTCACGGTACGTGCACCGTGGGTGAGGTCCCGAGGGATGCGTCACCGCCGGTGTATTTCCCGGGGGATGGAACTTCTGCATACTTGTGTGAACATCAGGTATGGTCGAAGCCCCCGAGGTACTTGTGTGGATATCAGGTATTACCGTGGCAAGGCCGGGGTTAGACTTTTAATAGATTTTGTTATGGTACCTTTCGTTTGGAGGGTACTGTATCTTGCGAGTAAAGTGTACAATCTCTACAGAGTGTAAACCGATTCGAATGGCCGAGCTCCCGGTTAAAGAACGACTCAGTGGTCTTTCGCAACGTAGCTTCACCTTAATTAATATGACCCAAGTAAGATTTTTCGGTATGTGTGCCGTTGCAAGATGAGAATGAGATTGGTATATGAGATTTGAGAACATGTGATGATAACTTGAGAACTATGAGATATGAAAAACTTGAGTTTGAGAATGAGAACCGGTTATTTCTTGGTTTATTATGAGAGTTGCTATTTATTTATTACTGTTTTCTTAAATGCTTTTATACTTCTAGGTTAAATGCTTTTATGCAAAATAACCCTCAGCTTTTCTAGGATGAGCCTTAACCTGTCCCTTCCCAGGAAAGACTTGTTAGCATTTGCGTGCTAACCCCGTCTTTCATGCGGGGCTGTTTATTCCAATGAGCAGACTTTGATCCTGAGTGTTACTACTCGGAAAGTGGAAACTTGAAGACAAGGACTATCCCAACGCCTAGGACGTTACTACAGCTCGTCTGTGGGATTGTTTGTTGAATTTTGCCTCTTCCATTTGGAATTATGGAAGACTGTTAAGACTTCCACTGCATGTTAGACTTCCGATGGTATAAGGCCTTCGTGCCAATTAGCGTACTTTGATGTATTTTTTATTCGAACTTGTAACGGCAATGATCCAATATTCTGGAATCTGTGTGTACTAGCTACTGATCCAAGGACTAGTACAGGTAATGCACAGAAGGGGCCCGACTCCGGTTGGCGGGTCTCGTCAGCAGCGAGGGGAGCCGGCACCGGTGGGAGGAAGGGGAGACGACGGCTCACCGCCGATGGTGCAGGCGGTGGGGGCCCAGAGAAGGTGCCGGCCGAGAGCTCAACACGAGAGAGGGCGCGACAGAGAGTGTGTGACGCGGAAGAGAGAGGGGCGGGCTAGGGTTGGGCGTGGAGAGCGCGGTGCGGGAGGAGGGCGGACTGAGGACCGCTCAATCGGTCGATCCAATGGGGGCAAAGATCTGAGGACGTATATCTAAAATGGAAAACTCGGAGGGTTTTTTTTGCATAACTGTTAGCAATGGACGACCGGATCGCCGCGAGCATGTAATCGGACGGCCGATGTTTTAGCGGTGACGTGGACAGCGAGAGAAGTGTCTATTTTAAAGGCTATAGTATATAGCACTACAGACGATATATATATATATATATATATATATATATAGGAAGCGGAATTGGGACTCCCGGGGGCCTGTGCTCCTCACTTATTAACCATAGGATTGCGTTAAGATTCGTGCACATTAATGGTAAACATTCCCATGCATGGAAGGTATTGAAATCAATGCTTTAATGGTAATCATGAGGGCAAATCCAATGGATATTAGGATGGGAATCCAGGTCCCATGGAGCCCCAGTTATTTTTACCTGTGCTCCCCACTTATTAACCATAGGATTGCGTTAAGATTCGTGCACATTAATGGTAAACATTCCCATGCATGGAAGGTATTGAAATCAATGCTTTAATGGTAATCATGAGGGCAAATCCAATGGATATTAGGATGGGAGTCCAGGCCCCATGGAGCCCCAGTTATTTTTACTCCTGGAGCCATATTAGGATGGGAGTCCAGGCCCCATGAGAGTAGGGCTCCATGGGGCCTGGACTCCCATCCTAATATCCATTGGATTTGCCCTCATGATTACCATTAGTAAAAATAATTGGGGCTCCATGGGTCCTGGACTCCCATCCTAATATCTATTGGATTTGCCCTCATGATTACCATTAGTAAAAATAACTGGGGCTCCATGGGGTCTGGACTCCCATCCTAATATCCATTGGATTTGTCCTCATGATTACCATTAAAGCATTGATTTCAATACCTTCCATGCATGAGAATGTTTACCATTAATGTGCACGAATCTTAACGCAATCCTATGGTTAATAAGTGGAGAGCACAGACCCCCGGGAGTCCCAATTCCGCTTCCTATATATATATATCAACACGAGACGGAAGCATGAACAAACGCTTCAGATCACATCGATCGAGAAACGGCATGAAAAAGCAAAATCATTTCCCGCGAGACCGTATATACGTTCTCACGGTCGTGGTAGGCGATGCGTTGCTCCCGTCGTGATTGCTAAAGCCATTTCGATGCTGTTTGGAGTGCGAGGGCCGCGAGCTATAGCCTATAGGGATACCTGATTATGGTATGGTTTTCATGTAATTAATTTTCTACTCTATTTGTATTCAAATTCAAACTCACATTTAAAAATATTTATACAAATATTGTATAGACTTTTTGCCATTTTAAACTTTTTTATTCGTACTATTTGTTGTCAGTGAGGTGGTTTATTTTCACCTACTCAGATTCAATCTCTATGATCAGCACTGTGTGCAACATATATTAATATTGTGTACGTTTAGCGACTTAGAGCCGGAGCTTCTTTTTCATTTCTAGAAAAATGTCATATTATATCTATATTATGAAAATATTCAAACTCTTATTCATACATGGCCCATGGACAGACCCTCTGCTACCAATGTCGGTCCAATCACCAAAACCATGTGCAAAACCTACTCCAGGAACCTAGGAAGTACACTGAACATCCTTGCAGCGCACCCACGGGGCACAGACTCCAATATCGCTAGAGCTGGATCAAAAACTCGGACTCGACAAGATGCTTGAGATTGATAAAGCTTACAAGGAGATTGCCTGTTTAATTAAGTTGAAAAGGTAGTAAATTATAATCTAAAAAGTTGATTGCACTTGAAAAGACATTATGAGAGGCTGAAAAATATTTTTAAAAATAGTTTTGAGATATTTGATAAGATTTATAAAATTCTCAAAAAATTATTATAAAGTGCTACAATATATAACTTGTAAAAAATAATAAATTTTAAACTGTAAATTTTAATCTGATATTAAATCTTGAAGGAGAGGACCCGAACTAGAGAAGCTCGTTCGGGATCTAATAGTATTTTAGAAGGGCAGCGGCAGCCTGCAACACGTCCGCAGTCCTGCAGCCCACGGAAATCGGCCCACCACAGAAAGCACGCCAAGCCACCAACTCCGCTTCAGGGGCGGTTCACCGTCTCCATGTCAGGCCCAGCACCCGCAGTCCTCCACGCTGGCACGCACTCGGCGCTCCGTCTATTCTATTTCTGCACGCACGCGACGCCCTAATTCCATCTCCTTCCGTCGCTCGACCCCGAGGCGCCGCCACCGCAACTCGCCAGCGCCTCCGCTGTCCAAGGAGCGCCGCCGCCGTCCCCCGACGGCCCGAACCCGTGCACCGTCGCCGTCCACGAAGCGTCGCCGCGGTCCCCCTTCCCGGAGCGCTGTCGCCGTCCCCCGACTTTGAGCGCCGCTGCCGCCCACGGAGTGCCACCGCGGTTCCCAGACGGGTGCCTACACCCTCTTTCGCGCAATCGCGCTGGCCCTCGAGCTCCGGCCGAGCTCGAGCCCAACCCTAAAGCTCGTGACGGTTCGAGCTGAGCTCGACCCAAGTATACTGGGCTCGCCCGAGATCGGCTCGAACCAGTCCTTGTCAGTTGTCTCCTTGTCTGTCGCCTCCGCGCCAGACCCCGCGAAAGATCTCATTTTTTTCTTCGTCGGCCGCAGCGACTTGGAATTGAGAGCAGATGAAGGCTGGGAGGAAGAACCTGCGGCGGGCGTGCGACGAGGGCGCCGCTGTCACGCTCGCGGAGGGCGAGGGCATCATGCAGGTCCTTGCGCTTCGCGGCTCCAACGTCATCGAGGTAGGCTCTGTTCTCCAGGCTTCCAGCTTCCCTGAGCTCCGCGTGCACCGTGCGTTTCTCATTCATCGTGTATTTGTGTGGCCGTTGTTAGGTGATGGACGGCGACGGCGTGAAGTCTCTGGCTCTGTTCCCAGCCAAATTCCAGAAGAGCTTTTGGATTAAAAAAGGTGAGTAGTCGCAGAGCTTGAGATATGGTTGGGTAATTACTACTGGAAGCAAAGGATCGGCTTTTGCCGGCTCATTAGTGCGCGATCGTTTGCTTGCGGCTGCTCTGAATGTGCAGGGAATTTTGTGATCGTGAATGCTAGTGGGAGGAATCAGGCTCTCGAGTCAGGTAGCAAGATAGCCTGTGTTGTGTCACAGGTCCTCTTTCATGACCAAGTTCGGGCTCTCGAGAAATCTGACAAATGGTAAGATGCTTTGTTCCTTCTTGCCTGATAATTGTCAAGTGCTAACAATTGGGGATTATATGTGTATATGCACATCTTAGTGTAAGTTTGAACTGGTGATCTGTGACCAGGGCCAGCTTTTGAATGTTGGTTGTCAGTAGGTAGTGCGGTTATTCATACAAACAGCTTGGAATAGTTTGCTTCACGTTTTGCTCTATAAAGTCTCTAAGAAGAATTGGTGAAAAAAACTCTCCCCATCCATGAAAAATAAATGGAGGAATCAGTGAAAAAAAACTCTGCCCATGAAAAATTAAAGGAAGAATTGGTGATAAAACACTCTACTTGGCAATATACATAAATTTCTTTGGTTTCTGATGTCACCTACCTAATTGACTATATCCAAGTTTTAGCTCACTATGTTTTGCAAAGTGATCATCTTCTGCTTTTTCTCTAGTATGTGCACATTCAGGGTCTGGTGCCCACATATTAGTGGCATTGGTTTGGAGTGCCATCACAAGCTGTTGTTTTCTATGTTCTATTTCTCTTGCAACTTTGGATTTAAGTTTGCTTGTGTTATGTCAGTAATGCACTTCAGAAGCCTGAATAGTTTGCTTCAGGTGTTCACTGAATAAATGTTCATGAAAAATGATGTGAAGATTTGATACAATCAAATGCTGATCCTAGGAGTAAAAGCCTAAATTCCTCCTAGTTTTGTATTATGCTCTTATAAACCATCAGTTTGTGACCTGCACTTTTGTATGAGCACTGGAATAATAGTTTCAGTTATAGTATTAGATGAAGCTGGGGTTGCTAGCCTGACATCATCAAGCTGCCTCCCTGAATAATTCATCCTTTGTAATATTAGGCCAGCTATCTTCAAGTCAACTCCTAAGGAAGGCTTAGTGGTTGGAACACAACAAGAAGCAATACCCCGGGTAGAGGAGGAAACAGAGTGTGATGAAGACGACGATCTGCCACCGCTTGAAGCAAACACAAACAGAAACAGACCGTTTGAACTGTACTCTGACTCGGACAGTGGTTCTGATTCATAAGCTAGTTTACATAGAAATAGACTGAAATAGACCATTGATGTAATCTTTTTTGGCAAACTACCAAGGGAAGCCTGTGAGCGTTTTCAGAACAACTAGCTCTGGTTATTATCTAGTATCCACTTGTACACCTCAAAAGCTCGGGCACACATTGTTTCTACCAAGAATTGCCCACTCTGTTAAGATAACCTGAGGAAGTTTGATGTCATTCAATTGCGTGATCTTGAAATATCAACTGTATTCCATATGTTGCATCTGATTCTGAATGTTAGAATTATCTATGACGTTGAGACCAATTGTCTGGGAGTCTGGGACTGCCCGTTGCCCAGGATAGGGCAATTCTTCAGTGCCCGACACGACCGTTTTTTCATTTCAGCAAATACTAGTAGTTGGAAGGAACTCTTCTCTGTTTCTTGTCACTGAAGCTGTGGGCGGTTGACTGACCCAGCAAATTAGATTAGACAATTCAGAGTCAAAATTGAGGAAAAAGAAATGAAGAATCATCATTGCGCCCGTGTTTTAAGTGAAGCAACGACGTGTAAAGTCAAGCTTTGGATGGCTTGCTTAAGTTTTTTTTAGAGTAATGATTTGCTTATGCTGCAAGTGTTTTTATACTCGTGTCTGCAACTCTCTGGATGAGGACCCTGCAAACTGGGCATTAGGAGTATATTCCAAGCCTTGACTTCGCGCTCATCAGTCAGCCGTGGAATACTGATGGTTGACATCTCACTTCACGGTGAAATATAGAAGAATGAGCATAGATTGACACCTGCAAATAGCAATTTACGAAGGCATACTGCAGGGGGAAGGCAAAGAAGGCGAGAATAGTCTAGTCGGCTCATGCTGAAGTTGCGAGCACGCGTGATGGCCCCACTTAGACTATCTCTAACCAGTTCCGTCCGTTTTGTGAAGTTCCCGTCATGAAGGGAGTCTCGTTTTTTTTTCTTCAACGCTCCAACAGATTTTCTTCACACTTCACTTTTAGAAGGGATTCTCTTTTCTATTCTCTTTAAAAAGAGATTCTCTCTGCTTTGTCTATATTATTCTCTTGAAGGAGATGCTGTTGAAGATGGTGGAAAATAAAGAGAAAGAGAATATGAAGGGAACAAAATAAAGAGTAAATGGTTGGAAATAGTCTTAGTTTGTGTTAGCCAAAATGGGATAGTAGATTAGTTGGTTAATCAAAGGAGTGTGTAATTAGGAGTTAGTTGTGGGTCAAGCCATGCATGCAGGTGTGCGTGCGGTGCATGGTGTGTGGGTGCACGTTGTGTTGGCCGAGTCTTCAGCTTGGCCGTGGCGTGAGTCGTTAGTGGAGCTAGTCTCCGTAATGCCGCAAGTTTAGGATGGTAGGTGCATACTCACAGCACTGAGTTAGGAGGTCTACATGTATGGGTGGTGAGTCTATAAGTACTGATGTAATCCATCAGTGAATAAGAAGGGAAGAAAAGGTACGGCTGGCTGTATGCGGCCGTGCGCCAAAAGTATCGTGTGTTCTTGTATTCTTCTCCCTGACCTGTGTGCTCTAGTGAGAGTTTGATGTGTGAGTTTTCTTTAGGAATGTCTAGGCCAACATCATATTGTTGTATCAACTCTCAAGAGTGTACGCACGATTATGAATCAATCTCGTGATATTGTGATCTATTTCCTGCTCCAGTTGCTGTTGCGCATCATGATTCATCAAATCAAACCATACAAGGCAGGGATCCTAACACAGCCGTCCCAGAGCGATTGCAAAAGACTCTCCTATCCAGTTTCCCTTTCCCCTGCTATAGTAACAAGATGGGAGACCGGGTGCCAACCTGCTCGCCGGCGTCAATCTTGCCGGTCCTCTCATCGACGGCGGCCTTTGGGTCGTCGGCGGACGGAGGAGATGGCAGATCAGCGTCGGCCACTATATAGGTCTAGGATTTCTTCTTCTTGTTGTAGGTTAGGGTTAGGGGATCGTCGTCCTCGCTGTATGATTCCCCTTGAATCCGGCGAAGGATGTGGTCATCGGCAACGAAGCTACGGCGGGCGAGGAAGCCTGCGTTGAATTTCGTTGGCAGTCCGTGTCTTCCTATGCCGGTAGTGAACGGAAGTGGAACTTTTGCTTTGCTTGGCAGTGACTCGGAGGTGTGCAGTGGTAGTGGTACGCCAGCTCAAGGACGTTGCGGGCGTACGGAGGAGGATCTTTTGCTGGGATGGGATCCGAGGCTCCCAACCCTAGCTCTAATCTGCACCACTGCTTTGACCGGCGGTGGTGGCGGTGTTGGCCAAGATGGCGGCGTCCACACTCTCCTCGGCAACGGCGGTGCTCTGATGGTATCACCGATGCAAACCTTGATGGACCCGTGCCTTCTCCACAGTTCGAGAAAACCTCCCCGGCGTGGCTAGGGAGCAGGGTATACCGGATGGGTCTCTGGTTTTAATCCCATGAGGATCAAGGCCGCGAGGTTGCTGAGGACGGCAGTAGTTGGCTTCTGGTGCTACTACCTTATCGGCGACTGGTGGCACAGTTGCAAAGCTTTATGTTTACATTGTAAGGCCTTTGAAAGGCTTGACTGTAATTTCATTTGTTTTCAGGGGTCTCCGTGTAAATGGGTTGAGCTTAGTCTCAATGTTTAATATAAATATAATGCCTTCTAAAAAAAACCATTCGGGGCAGGCAGCCCTGGTTTATGCCATGAGATTTGAATTGGTGCCATGCCGGTCAAATTGTCACAAACTTTCTTTCAGCACGATGCAAGATCCTGGACCTCGAGACGGCAGGGGCTCGGAAACTACTAGTGCACATGAGAGGCAACTGCAATGCAATGCCCATCCAAATTATCCTTCAAATCCCGCGTGAACAAAAAGAGCTAGTAATCGTCTAGACGTCTAGTCGATGTTGATTCCAGAAACTGATTAAACAGTTAAACACACACTTTGTTACAAGATTAATCTAACATATGAAACCTGCAAAATTTCCATTCATATGTACACTCCTGAGAGTTGAAACAACATGAAACCTACAAAATTTGGACATTACACATGATAGAAATTTTGGACATGAATCCCTTCTTCACCAGAAGGCCCGCTTCCGCCTGAACCTCCTGGCCGTGGCGAGCAGCCCAACTCCGACGCACATCGCCCACGCCCCCATCTCCAGCACCCACCTCACCGTCTCCATCTCCAGCGTCACGTCCTCTTCTTCCTTCCACTCATCGGAATCGCCGTCCTCTCCGACAACCTCCCACTCCTCCCCGCAGACACACATTTCCGCCGCCTCCTCCGGTATCCCCTCCAGCCTCGTCCCGCATCCCAGCCCCCTCGTCGACGCCCGAGCCTTGGCCCTCATCAGCACCCCGCCCTTCGCGAGAACCACCACCTCCGCGACCGCCGCCGGCGACCCCGCCCGGCGGCACTCCACGCGCCACCCGCCCCCGCTGCGGCGGCTAAAGACTCCATCGGCCGCCCGCTCCTCGCCAGCGTACACCTCGAACCGCGCTCCCTCGGCGGCGCAGACGTGGTCGGCGCTCGCGTACGCGGCGTCTTCCCCGGCGGGCCCGACCCTCCGGAGCCGCACCTCCGCGGGCGACGCCGGCGGGAGCGCGCGGCCGTTGAGCTCCAGCGCGGCGCCGCCGATGGCGGGGAGGTAAACGAGCGAGAGGTCGTCCGCGTGCGCCGGCGCCGGGAAGGAGAGGCGGAGGTAGAAGGCGCGGACCTCGAGGCGGACGACCCGCAAGGCGTGGCCGCCGTCACCGATCGTGGCTCGGCACATCACTAGGTACGTACGCTGGTCTCCTTTTCGCGTGGCTTTACTGGTTTTGGCTGCTACGCTAATTTGGCGTTGCGATGGGGTTGGTGCTTCGGGGCTGGGCCTGGGTGGAAGCATAAGAAGAGAGGGAGACGGTGGGCGCGGGGGCTCGTGGTTTTTGGCGTCGCGCACGGTGTTTTGCGGTGGAAACGGGGGGTGCGGGACACGGTTTGGTGGCCGTCTGTGTTGTGTAGCGTGACGCTGGAGTTGACGTCGTCTTAGGCTTTGGTTGTTCGTTACTGCCGGCTAGCTGTAGCCTGTAGCTGTGCGAGCGACCTGCCGACCACTCAAGGCCGTACGTGTCTATGAACGGCGCAAAGCAAGTCGGCGAAGGCCGCCGTATTCTGCCAAATACTGGGACATCACGCCAGTGGCATCACTGAACGCTTTCTCGCTTGCTTCCCCGAGCGTCGCTCAATCGTGATCGCAATCTCACGCGCGTTTTCACATCTTTCTTGTGCTCCACTGTTAAACTGCAATACGAGGCCTATTTGGATGGAAGAGTACATAGGATGTGCTACTTGACTTATGAAATATGAAAGGAACATTTTGCGGATACTAGAGCATATTTTAAGACCTTACAGATTAGGGGTGAAAACGGGTTGGATAATATCCGACCAGATTCGGATCCGGATCCGGATCCAGATTTAGTGATTTGAAATCTATTTTCCTATCCGAGCGGATACGGATACGAATAATTATCTGGATTTTTTGACGGATATGGATACGAATACGGGTTGGGGGTATCCGGTGGATAGTGCTCTCCGGATACGAGTGCGGATAATTATCCGGATATCAGAATTCGGATATCCGGATTTCAGAATTTGGATATTACATATATGTGAGTATGTTCACTTACGTATGGCACATATTATTAGATTTTATGAATTTATGTTTAGTATTTATTATCGGGTTGTTTGAATTATTCCACTTTATTTTCTAGTAGCATAGATTATTATATTCATAGCTTGTATGTCTTTCAAATTGAATTTTATTTTATACTGCGTGTTGTGCTTTTGTGGATGACTAACAATGAGTGTAGGTTATGTCGATTTTTCCCGTTGAGGTATTACGGTAAAACCCGATTTTGTATTCGTATACGACCCATATCCAATCCAAAACCGTATCCGACTAAATCCGTATCCGACACTATCTGTCTCTGAATTCGTATCTGGTATAAAATACAGATACGGATATAGATTGACCCCTATCCGACCCGTTTTCATCCCTAACCTCACTCGTATAAAGATATCTTCGTATAAGTAAACAAAAACAGCACTCTGAAACTTGAAACGAAAACCTGACCGCAATCTAGGGATCAAACTTAGATATGGAGACCACAAACACGCAACCACTCGTCCGTCTCCAAAACTTCTGCTTGTTGAGTGACAACCTCAACAGTCAGGACATGCTCAGCTTAGCACAAGTAAGGAATTGAACGGCCAAAATGCAAGTGGGACAAACAAAGAAAAAGTGATATCAGCAGTCACAGGTCAGAGACACGAGGTCACTCTCTGCAAGCGATATGTAGTCAACTCGCTATTTCCAGTTGACTCTGTGAGATCTAAACAGGTTACACAGGAATGTAGTACTCCTACATTACAATGCGTCCACTGCAAAGGATGCAGCACGGCTCAGCTAAAAGTTTGAGCCTCCCAACAAGAGTAGCAACTAACAACAACGGTGAATCCCAAGTTATACCAGGTACAATGGCAATGGCATCTGCAGCACGAACCACAGAGCAGAGCCTGAGAGGAGGCAGCTACCTACCTAACCCATCCTCTCGTCTTGTTTCCGGCCGGCTGCTGCCTGCTGGCTCTTGAACTAGGAGCCGTCTTCTGTGTAGTACAAGTAGCGGCAGCCTTTGATGCCGCCGTTGGCCTGGCTAGGCTCTTCGCCTGTGGCTCGGTTGACGTTCTCTTGACCCTTGTTGCCTCGCCTGGCAGGCTCCTCTTCCTTGCAACATTATGGTTGGCAGCAGCGTTGTTCTCCTGCTCCCCACCAATCGATGCATTCCTTGCATCGCCCCCTTTCCTCTTCTTCTCATTGACAGCCTCTGGTGCCCCAGCAGAGAAGGAATTGTTAGCGAGTCGCTTGTTCACGGAATCCGAGCTTCTCAGAATGCGATGCTCCTTCTCACCCATTGCTTCCTCTCTTGTGAACGCATGCGCCTTTGCCTCTCCCGGCGTAGCAACTCTTGTAAAATTGGTGGAATCCAGCATCATATTTATGTCTTCAAGATTTGTCCTCTCTTGCAACTTGTTCTCAAGATCTCTTAGCTGAAATATGGAGAGTTCAAGTTGTGAATTACTTTCAGCCCAAAATGTAAGGACGAGTATAACCGTATCAGCTCTGAGAAAAAAGGCTACCTTAGTCTGAAGCATTGACCCTGTTCTATGAGCTTCCAAGAGTTCTTGTCCTATTTCCCTTGCCTAGATTTTTTTGGGGGATACTACTGTCAGCTGCCTAGTTTGAAATTCTGTACTAGGCTCAATGACACCACATGCTGTTATAAATTACCTTCGTTTCTGCTACTGATCGCTGATGTTCCTGTTCCTTTCGTTGCTGTTCCTGTTCCTTTAACTTGTGCTCGAGCTCTTTGATCTGAAAAAAAGGGAGGGGGTGCGGGGGTGGGGATTTGGGGAATGAAACCAATCTAAGACTATCCTTTATCTCAATTGATTGCTGATAAATTGACTGTTGGGTTCCATACCGATCGCTTAAGAACTGCATTCTCAGAAGAATCTGATTGGTGATGCTGTCTAAGTTCGCGTTCTAACTCCATTATCTGCAAAAGGGTAGCATGGGCTATATAGTCAGTCTAGCAAATTCAAAACTACTAACAGAAGTAATGTCTTTCTGATTCAATAGACACCGACACCAGTAACTTTCTGATTCAAAACTACTTACAGCAGTAACGTCTTTCGATCATACCTTCTGCTGAAGAGTAACACACATTTCTTCTTTCTCCTTTAGTTTTCCAGAAAGTTGATACTGCTGTTTCTCTGATGCAAGTTGAGAATGTCCCTTAGAATCTAGCTGGCTTTCAAGCTCTTTGTTCTGCAGTTACAAAAAGGCTGTCAGGAGCAAGCGAAGAACAACACTTGAGAAACAACAAAAGAAACAGCTCCTCAAAATTCAAATAATACCCTTAACCATGTGTACCTTTTCTTGCACAGTTTTGTAAAGTTGTTCTTTCCCTTTGGCTTTGTTCTCTAAATTCTGGCAGTTCTCTTCCAACTTTCTCAAAGAATCATCCTTAAGCCTGATTTCCTGCTTAGCCCTTTCAAGCTATCATACATTCACAGCATGAAAAAAATCAGTAATATGTTGTCAGGTTAGCTTCAGGAAAAGACGGTGTTAACACTCACCATCTGCTTGACCTTTTGAAGTTCAGCAGTGTCAACCTGCTTCTTTGCTTGTCCCAATTCTATACCACGAACACGACTAGCAAAGTTTAATGAACTCAAAGTTTCTGATGCATCATTATCAGACGGGCTAATTTGCACAAACATTAGCGCTTTTGAATCCCCTCCTATGATAAATGTCAAAAGGCACATAAAAAAGTAGATTAATCATTTATCTTGGTGGAAAACAAATAAGATGGGAAGTTTTCAAGATAAATAATGGACGTGATTTTTTCATAGCACCAGATCAAGTTACCTAGTGAATCTTGCAGCAAGTGTGTCAACTTGGAATTCCTGCCCACAAAAAAAATCTGAATAGTGAGAAACAAGAACTACTGATGGGTATACATGTTATTTGTGAAGACTGCAAACCTATAGGGAATGTGGCTGCTTTTTGTAGCAAGAGCTGAAATGACATCACCCAAAGCAGAAAGCGACCTGTTAATATTTTGTGCTTCCTTAAGTCGTTCACCTTGCACATCGGTCTTGGCCAGTCGCTCACTGCCAGCCAGATCTATAAGCCAAAGCTTGCTTCTTGTACATTCTCCATTAATCAGATTCTTTGCTCTCACCATGATGCAAAGCATGCTGAAGAACAGATGAAAAGGTTAAAACATTTTGACAAGAAGAAATTAGTCCACAAAGAAAAGAAGTAATAATATGAATTGTGGTCAACCAGTGCGAGCGACTGCTATGCTCATTCACATTATTGGACCCTACAGCCCTAGCGTTGCTTCCAGCTTGCAACACATCCCAAACCTCCTTTATGCTCTCAACTTTGGCCTCCACTATGCCAGGCACATGATGGGATCCTTCGCCTGCCTGTTTGATCTCCAGCCTAAATGCGAACATACACATGTACAAGTTACCAAAAGTTGATGATATTGTGAACAAAGAAACAACTCTAAAAGAAATGGGCATACTTCTTAGATGAAGGGGACGTTGCTAACAGATCTCTGATTTGCTCATTGTAAACCTCAAGCACGCTGACAGATATGCTGTATATGACAGTCTCTTTCCTCTCCTCAGCAATTTTGAACAACTCTTCCAGAGTTCTGTAATTTACTCCCCTGTTCCTCTCTGTCCCTTCCATGGTGAAGGTCTTCCCTGTACCTGTCTGTCCGTAGGCAAAGATGCACACGTTGTAGCCATCTAAGACTGATGTTACCAGTGGAGATGCATCGGCGTAAACATCAGCTGTTCATTAATATAAACTTCTAGATTAGATAAACAAAGGAATTTCTTGCACGCTAATGGATATAGCGCAGCACAACTTTAAAGTTTGAACTACCAGTAAACTGCCACAGTTCGCACCGTCATTGTTTCTCATTGTAAGTTATCGACAGAACACATATTAATGCTCAGCTACCAATATTGTCCATAATATTAAACAAAAAGAACAACAGTAAAAGAAAAATAAAACCTAATACAAACTCCAAGTATTGAGAAATACCTTGATCGTCCTTTGGCGTGTACACTCTGTCAAACTTGAATGACTTTTTAGTTGTTCCACCATTCATAATCCCAATGTCACCATCTTTTGCTCCATCAAAATCCACTACACATCTGTGACCTGATGATGTCTCATCTTTGCTCAAGGGGCGGCACCGACAGAAAACCCTGATATTTCCTGGAAGAACAGATAGCCAGACAGGAGAATGAAATTCAATATGTTTAAAAAATTACTGGAAATAAGCATAAACATCTGAGATACAGATAGGGGCATAGGCACCTTTGGTCTCCTGGATAATATTATGAAGCTTCTTTCTCTTGGCCATCTCTTCATAGTACTTCATTTTCATATCTTCACACTGTGCAACTGCAATCACAAAATCATACAATGCTTATTTTTTTTAATCAAAGACACTTGCATAGGCACACAACAATATCACTTCAGATATTACCTAAGGCTTGAACAGCTCCAATCATTTTACTCAAATCAGGAATTGAGTTTGCACAGTCATGTGCTTCAAGAGATAACAATGCTTGCTCTTGTTTCATAGCCTGAGAATTAAAAGGTAGTACAGTCAGTAGTAACAACTATTGCAGTTACTGGTTCTTGTGGTTCTTGTGATATGGCAAATAGTAAATCTGCTTTACCTTGATTTTCCTTTCCAAGTTAGATATGGCAGCAGCCCACAATTTCTTGTCATTTTCATAGTTCTGAGAAACACTTCTTAGCTGGTCAGTTTGTCTATTGAGGATTTGTTCTGTCGGCGAAGGGAAAACGACAGTGAGTATATATAAGAAAATTAGGACAGAAACATGTTTAATGCGTTAGCCAGGTCCATACCAAAATTATCACTTTGAACGATCTTTTGGAGAAGCTCCATCTTAAGTCTCTCAAGCTCCTGATTGGTAGATTCCACTGAAGACCACGCCATAGAACACTCATCAGACTTCATGTTGCATTGGCTGGTTAGCTCCTCGATCTGTTTCTCATACTTTGATATCAATTTACTTGTTCTAGTCTGTATTTTTATATACCGTCATTATCAGGGTTATGTCATATATGATAATGTGATAGCTTGTGAAGATACTGACCTGTATAGGTGAAACCTCAATATCAGCTGAACATCTTTTGCATGAGACATTCCCATTTGTAACTGATTTTTCTGCCACAAGATCAAGGTTAAGTTTATACCTCTGAAAGTAAGACCTTGAATATGCAAATTGCATCTAAAATTAATTCATTACCTGGTAATACTGAGGATTTTCGAATACAGATGCCACAAACCATGGGACTTCCTCTTACTCCTTTGAAATTGATCACAATGGCACCATTGCTCTCCATAGTAACCCTAATATCAATCACTTGAAGGGGCCTGTTACCTCCAACCACCCCATACACATCAAATTCCGATAATATCTGTGAACCAAAAGGTAAAAAACTTTTTAGCTAAACCTGAAATGACATGGTATGCAAGTATGATAAATTAGTATATTTGCCTTTTCTTCTTGCACAAGGATATCAAATGCTCTAATTCCTTTTGGCCCATAAGTGTTGACTATCTCAGCAAAATGCAGATCTAGAAAGTAATCTCCTGGAGCAAGACCATCAATTCTGTAGCTGAAATTGCCGTATCGCGCTGAGCGGTAGAGTGAGGGATAATCACCGCCTTCAACTATGTTCTCAGATGTCTCTATTGCATCCCCTCCTTCAAAGAAGGAATCACTAGAAAACTTTGCAGAGGGATCGCAGCTTTCAATTGCGCTGCCGCCGGCATTAATGAACAGAACAGTGTCATCTGCTTCATCATAGGCACCAGAAGGAAAATAAGAAGCACTGAAGAGTTACATAAACATAATTAAATGACAATTTTATCAAACTACATCCAATCTTCCATAGAAAAATTGGAGATTGGAAACAATCCCCCAGTCCTAGAATTTGAAAGCATACGATTGATGGTTCAGCAACTGCTACAGAGAATTTGCAGGCATGAAATCTGGTCAGTACGTACATAATTCACTGCAAAATAGCTAACTTGGAAGAGATTGTACCATTTTAGCAAGCTGCAAAATACCTTCTTAATGTGAAGGAAAACTTTTTTCAATTTTAAGCAGGGAAACAGTACTTTATCAAGTCCAACATTTAACTTTTTACAGGACGTTATCAAGTATATTATAAGAACCCAAATCATCAATTTTTCCATGCTATAAATACCAAAAAAATATTATATTTGACTCTATTTCACTCATAAGGGCTTCCTCTTTTCATCAGGAGAACTTAATAACTCCCTGTGCAGCACAACACCGCACCACCTAACTGGATATTGCAATTGTGGTATCAGCAAAGGCAACAGAATCCCCAAATCTATGGAGATCCATCTTGAAAAACCAAACCCAATTTGGGCAGCTATAATTCCCATAGTTCTCTATCCTGACCAACCGAAGAACTCTAATCCGATTAGCCTCTAAACCTCCAACCCAAATTCCAAGATCCCAGGACAAAGAAATAGCATGATCCAAGGTAATTTCAGCCAGCATTAGAGAAACCTAAGACTAGATCTGTCCCCTTTCCTAAAATTTCCACAAGAAACCAAGAAGCAAGAAATGGGGCTGGCACAACTAGGAGAACAGCACCTGCACGGCAGTCGGCCAGCCTCAGCCCGGACATGACCACGCGCGGCCCGGACACCAGGATCATAGCCTCCACCGCTTCCTGAGGCGAAGAGGCCGCCGGTGCCTGTGCCGCCGCCGCCTCCTCTTGAGGGCTGGCGCATGCCCTCTTCTCCCAGTCCGCGCCCCACGAGAAATCCATAGGGTCGCCGGGGCACCGCGCCTCCTCACCTTCCATCGGACCCGGCAGGTGCAGCAGCGAGCGAGCTAGAGGAGGAGCAGCGAGGAGCAGGAGGAGGAATGGGGGCGGATTTTTTTTTTTTTTTGAGAAGTCTTGGGATGGATTTGGGTGGGTTCTCTCTGTATAGTCTCTTGAGCGTGGCCGTGGAGAGAGAGAGCCCCGCGGTCCGAATTCGAACTGCTGGTGCTGGCAATGACGACCGTTGGGAGCCGAGCCGGGCGCATCTTGTTGAATTCCATGCGGCCTTTCTAACGCAGCCCAGCCTATCTGCGATTGCGGCCTTTCTAACTCGGCCCATCAAATACTTGCAGATAAACTCATGAGATGTTTACGTGACGGCGTGTCAGTAGTATTCTTTTGTATCTCGTCTCCTCTAGACCAGTCTATTTTTTCATTTTACTTGATCTAACTGACTCGGTGTTCTTTATTCTGCTAGGAGCCAAGATCCTAGCAAGATTTTTATTATATTGACTAGTAAGGAATAAGTCCAATTTTAACAACTCGACTATCATAATAGTTTTCTCGTGACGTCTATACACCAAATTTTTGTGAGTTCAAAACTGAAAAAATTATGGGAGAAGAAGCTCGATTTTGTTTCACAGGTCAGTAGCTCAATCATTATTCTTGATGAAGCATAATAAGTCTGGACTTAGGACTCTTTTTCTGTCTATCAATTATTTGTTGACTTGATTTTACTTCTACTATCTACGGTTGCGGGAAAAATATGTACATGTCTAGGGCTAATTTCCATTCCTGCTCTAGAGATCGTATGAATGGAGAATAGCTAGACAAGGTTTGAATGTGTGGCGGTTGGGAGGGCCAGCTGCATTGTGGTGATGGTGCAGCCATGGAGGGTTGGTAGATTGAGAGAGAGAAAGAGAGAAGCAGATTGACTACTCTATATAGCAATTGCGTGAAATTTATGCACTATACCCATTGAATCATCCACTTTATTTGTCAAGTATAACCAGGTTGCGCTTTTTATTTATTGAATATAGTACATATGATGAAAGTATACAAGAACTTGTGCGTTTTTGGTATTTGTACGGTGTCTTACATGATTGTTTCACCTGTACTGCCTAGAGCAACCACATCAGATACTTCAAATTTCTATTCTATAATACTATTCACTACACACTCTATCAATCCCTCTAAAATTTCTTCACACTTTACACTACACTCTAAACGATTCCTATCTTCCAGCAGCTACTCTATGTCGATGAACAATGTTATAGTACCTGCTATGGTTGTTCTTATCATCCAAGCTCAATTTGCTAGGATCAATTGGAATTTACGAGAATTTGTACAAAGGTGTGACGTGGTCATCTATGACAAAACACATGGTTCAATTTTTTTTCCTCATTGCTGTATGGTTCAAAAATTCTGAACTTAAAATTGTAAGAATTGTCCACTGTCTTGCTCTACAATGTTCTTGTGAAATATACCATAAGTGCAATCCTGAAGGTTTTTCTTGAGCCAACTATATTTCTTCTGCCTTCTTCTTGTTATCAGTTTATGCCTATCAAATTTAAGAGACTATCTTGACCTAGATGAAATTTGCTCCTTTTGGTACAAGCTCAATCTTATATGAGCATGTACAATGTATAGACAGCCGCTGTCTATAAGAGTTACGATGTCACCTATTTGCTAATGTGGATGAAAGAGAAAGAGGAAAGAGAAAGAAGCTGTCTATATATTTGTAGTCGACTGGAGTATGGGAACCAAGGTGATTGTGTGTAGAGATGGGTTATCTATAAAGAAAGTGATTATCTGTACCATTATATAGTTGTTTATATGTGATATGCCAACTTGCTATAGATAACAGCCATCTATAGCATTGTACATGCTCTAATGAGGTGTATCGATGATCGAGTTGAACTAATTATGATCAAGTTGAAATGAATGTGACTGTTGTCAACTTATTGAGATTTCCTAGCAAGGTATGGACATTCAATTAGTCATTTATGATTCGTCCATGCCCATAAAAAATATAAAAAATCCGTGCTCCAATCATCAATGAGCGATGGATCAAAGGTGCATCCAATAGGATTATTGCTCAACGCAGCTGTCCTACGTGGTACCCTACGACAAAGTATCTCTAGCAGGCACTTCAAATTCTCTACTCTATAACACTATTTCTACACACTTTATCCATCCTCTAAAATTTCTTCACACTTTGCATTACACTTTAAAAGATTCCTTCCCTCCAGCAGCTACTTTATCTCTAAAAAGTCAGATGAACAATATTATATAGTGCCTACTAGAGATGCTCAGGTGAAGATAAAGTGAAGGTTACCGACAAAATCACACTTGCCAGCTGTCACCACCTATACACCGGTCCTAGGCTAAGAGAATCGCAAGTGGAGGCCATATGGTTGCACGGTTTCCAAGATATGAAACCGCATCACTAAAATTATATGGCATACTATACCACATGGCGCATATATGCCATATAATTTCCCTCCGCATCACTATCTTGCACAGAGTGATACTGCAAAACAGTATATATACACACACGTAGAGTTATAGACACTCACATATGCATGAATCCCAGAGCGAATTCAACGGCTCTTTATATGTACATATAACTCTATGTAACGGTGGAGTTAAAATTGCATCATATTTACACTTTCATCGCATATGCCACCATTATCTCTCGATCAACGTCTGTTTTGGTATGCAAAATGGAAATTTATTTTTTTCCCTTGTTTCGCTGACAATCGGATGAGTTTTGGAGCGTGTGCCACTGCCACACCACACGGATTGCTGCACGCAACGGTTCTGAAAAGAAAGTAGGAGATGCCATCTTTTCTCTTTTCTTTTCTTTTTTTTCCTTTTGAGATCGTTGATACATGCATGCGGTTGCTATCACGCTAAGCACATCGTTTTGTTCTGTGCTGCTAAGGATGCAAACCTTCTCTTCTCCTCCTCCTTAGTCGAAGATTTACTTTGTCATTTCCTAGATAAGTCGCCGTCTCAGTATATAGATTGCAGTCGTCGAAGTACATATAATGCAATTGATTACGCGTGGCATTGACTCATCGACCAAAGAGTACGTAACACACACTTAAACCCATAGAATGGATTAACATGGTCAGTAAAATTAAAACGTTAAAATACTGAAAGATGAGCATGATAGACAATATCTATCCATCTATCTATCGTGGAGTCATGACTCATGACGAGGATAGCCCAAGCTTAAGAATAGAGAAGAAAAGACTTAAAGCATCTCTAACAGATGCTTTAAAATCAGATCTCTATACACCTCCTCTAAATCACTATTCGCTTTCTATATTTTTATTCTCTTCAACAGAATCTTTGTCCAGAGAAACTATAGAGGTTGATATAGAGAGCCTCCAAATTTAGAGGTTATGAGAGAGAAACTCTAAATTTAGAGGCTGAGATGGAGACTCTGCTGAAGGAAAAGAGACTTTAAATATATAGAAGATTCTGTTCTAGAGAATCTGTCGAAGATGCTCTAACAAAAGTAGTAAAAAGGACGGGCACACGATAGCACACAGAAAACGAAGTTGCTTTTTTCGTGTTTTGGGTAAGACATTTCCAGTTGGACTGTGGTCGTTTCTCGTGGTATATGTATGTCTCTTCTTCTCAAATGAATTGTATCATCTATTGAAGGTGGTGATCATTAAGTTCTTCAACGACTTTGGATAAAAAAAATGTCTAGATTGATTTTTGACTTTGTTTTCTTGTTTGTCTAGCCTTTTGTTTTTGTTTTCTATCTAGCTATATGCTTTGCTACTGTAAGTACCTCTTGGCTATATATATGTCTGATGTAGAGGCTAGAATTATATTCCGTACTCTAAAAATGGCTCATGTTCTTTTTTCAGAAAAAAAAAGGAAAAATTACTAGGAAACAGGCCTCGAAGCTTGAACTGAGAACGGGACAAGCCAAGCATAGGGATCTGAATTTCTGAAGTGTCATACCCGAAAGCACAAGCCGCAACTGGCGACAAATGATAATATTGTAAGTACTGATGCAGTGCGTGTGTGTCTGCGCCACCAACCCACCACCACCACTGGACGGCAGAGCTGAGGAAAGGAGGAGGAATGCAAGAATGATTGGAATACCTGAGCCGAGCAGCCTGTTGGCTTCCATGTTACACCCATGTTACTGATCAAATTGTAATTGCTGATCGAATGAATAAGTACAAGCTGAGTTGCATCATACTGGTGTGAAGCAACCTGCAACCACCTAGCTAGCTGCAGATGCTATTACATTATATAGGCTGGTTGGTTGGTTGATTGATGCAGTGTCGTACGGTTCATATTATACTGCCCATATCAAAATCATGTTTTTTTAGACTAAAATCATCTTTCTTTAGCGGCAAAGGACACCAATTGATCATAGAATGTCACAGGAGCCTATCTTTCTAGAACTTATTTTCATTTATTTTTTTGACTGTAATTGTTACGCTGAGAATTACACTAGTGTCTATGCGAAAAATAATTACATGTTTGATTGTTGAGTTATCCTTGCCCTCGATCTTGGCAATTGGATTTTCGGTAGAAAGAAAACTGAAGGTTTTTCTCAAGAGGAGGAGGAGGAGGAGGTGCCATGGTCTCAAACCAATCAAATGGAATGTATTGAATTCAGTTCAGGTGTTGAAACATTGATAAGGTTTGGTTCTCTCACACTGAAAACTATGAGGGGCATGTAGTGCAGCTGAAATGGGAATGACGAGCTATTCAAGATCTGATGATTGATTGCGCGAGCCTTGCTGAGTTCAGAGGTCGAGGAATCCAGTCTGCCGGAGGACGGCGTTGCGGACGCGGCGGAGGTCGCGTCCCTTGAGCGTCCGCCCGACGCCCTCCAGCACCGACGACGACCGCGCGTGCCGCCGCGCCGCCACCACGTGCGGCGGAACCATCTCATCCTCCTCCTCGTCGGACTCGTCGATCTTCTTGGCGTCCTTCCCGTTCTCTACGCAGCGCCTCGCCTTCCCCGACCACACCGGCACCTTCACCGGAGCCGACTGCCTCGGTGCGACGGCGCCGACCGGCGCCGGCGCCCTCACAGGCACGGGCACCCCCTCCTGCCCGTCCTCGGCGAGGAGCGACGACAGCCCGAAGCTATGCGTGTGCGGCACGGTGTGGGCGGCGCGACGACGCGCGCGCCGCAGCGCCTCAGGAACCGGCGGCGCCCACCCGTCATCTCCACCGCCGGCCGGCCACATGACGTCACTCTCGTCGAGCTCCAAGGGCGGCGCGTCGGGACCCGATTCCGGCTGCTTGAGGAGACCAAGAAACCGGAGCGCGCCGGCGCCTGGCGACCGCGGCATCGCCATTGATGGACACAGACCGATCCAAGATGCTCCCTTTGATCCTCGCCGGCTACGCCGGCAGACGCATGGTCGACTCACGGGGTCGCGTTCGTGGGTGCGAGTGTTCGTGTTGGGTTTGGATGCTGCTCGCCTTTGGCCGTGGTGGTATATAATGGTGGGGTTGGAGCCGAGGTGGAATTGAAGTGTGGACGATGACGAGTGATGGAGGGAAGAGGTCCCGCTTGGGGGAAAGAGGCCGAGAATCTCCAGATAGATGCAGTGGGATTCCTGTGCGGATTTGGATCTAGCAGCGTTCCGATGCTTTTCCCTGCTTATGACGAATCGGTTAGAGCTCCTACGTACTCTAATTCAACAGTGCATGCATAAAATTGCTTTGCTTGTTAACCATTACTAGTTACCTCTATGGATGGATTCTTTTCGGTTTATCTTATCTAGTTCATTTGACTTATCTTGTAACTTCGAGAATTTTTCGATATAGTCTCGAGAGCCCGTTGGCCTTTATGTTTAGGGTTTAGAGAGCTTTTAGACACACCAACAAGATAAAAAATGACTCAAAAATTAATAAAAAAAGTAAGATAAGTCAAATAAGACACGAGATAAGTCAGCTTATTTGACTTATCTCGTGTCTTAAGCTGACTTATCTCGTGTCTTATTTTACTTATTTTACTTTTTTATTAATTTTTGAGTCCAGTTTTTTTTATCTCGTATGTGTGTCTAAAAGCTCCCTAAACCCTAAACACAAAGCTCTCAAGGCTATTTTGGAAAATTTTTGAAGTTAGCAGATAAGTCAAATAAGCTGGAT
This sequence comes from Olyra latifolia, assembly GCA_036346145.1. Taxonomy (NCBI): domain Eukaryota; kingdom Viridiplantae; phylum Streptophyta; class Magnoliopsida; order Poales; family Poaceae; genus Olyra; species Olyra latifolia. Next base: position 1,004,664 of record CM070525.1, on the reverse strand, counting down.
AAGATAAACTGGAAAGAACCCAACCTATGAATATATTCATACGTGGATCGTATCATTGATTCTGCGTGAAAACATACTCTTTTTATAAGAAGAATCGAGATGTTTGCTGGTAGCTAGCCATTTTTGTTTTTTTGTGTCATATCCATGCCGTGTACATCGCATGTGTTTTTACTTTTTATGACCACAAGTTATGGGAACGTACGTATATACATCGTTGGTATCTCATGCCTTCTTCCTTCACGGATTGTGGGGAGCTGTCAAAGAAACTAGAAACACCTTTTTTTTATGAGTTGTATTTAATTATTGAATTGCATGCTAGTTCGAATAAATTTACCTAGAAACTTTATATCTTTTCCTCACGTCCCTAGGCCCCCGTAGTCACTAGACCTAGCATGGGCTCGAAGTGATCCATGTCTATTAATTATTGTTTTTAATATTACATTAGCAATATTTCGAACTCAGGATCTCTCTTAGCTATGATATTCTATTGAACCGCATGCTCCAACCAATTTACCTATGGTTGAACCGGTGATAAAAACAGGCAATATACTAACAAAATTTGTATATAAATAAAGTTAAGATGATATAGAAGACAACAGTATGCACTATGTACTAGCCATAATGCCCATAGATGTGAGACGGTGGTAACTTACTTGGACGACGATGACGTCCTGTTGGCTCTGTCTGAGCTTCTCATAGTTGCGGTTAAGTAAGCGACAAGCCATGGACCGTGGCGGTCACATAGAGGGGCAACTTAGTTGGATGGTGACAGTGGCCTATATATGGAACGTTCCAAACGACCTTCCCACGATGCAATGCACCTGGCCTGGCATCGCTAACGTACCTTACCTTGTGTATATTCTTATTCTCGTGGATGGGCAGGACTTTCCACTGCATGCATGAAAAATGGAGAGGCGACACTTAACAATTAGAAAGTGAAGTCGGGGTGTTGAAAACCTCGATGTCTAAAGCATGTACAGTAGTTTAGATAATGTGTCGTTTGTAGCACTGATTTAGGAAAAGCCTACTTCACCTATAATTGACCCATATGAGAAAAATACATATTATACCCTCCCTACAATTATTGAAACAAGTGCATTTAAATTGCGCAAACGGTCTTGCTAAGCAATATCACCATGTGTGTTGTCCATGCCGTTGTTCGCGCCACATAGACCAGATATGTGACATTTTAATTTTTTAATCAAGTTTTAATTGTAGGGCCCATATGTCAAGCCTACCCTCTCTTACTCTGTCCTCTCTTTCCCTATTCCCTCTTCACACTTATGACTTGCCCCTGTGCCTCTGCTTTCACCGTGCCACACCGCAAGCTCCTCTTTTGGCCTCACTAGCACAAACACCTGACAACGCCACACCCTCCTCATCTCCCCGGACTATGCCATCTCCCCTTCCCCGATGGTGACCCCCCCCTCCCGGACCTCCTTTCCTAATAAAAGAACCACCATCATCACTCGTTGCCACTACAACCTATGTGTAAGGGAGAAGGGAGAGTAGGTGGAAAATAGCAAGAGGCTAAAGGCAATATGGCGTCATAGAAGGGACGACGTTGCCAGAGTAGCGAGGGGTAGAGGAGGAGAAGGAGTGGTGGGTGAAGGAAGCATCGTTGTCGTTGTGTGCTTGTGTTGGAGGGAAAGGAGAAGAGAGGGCATCTTGGGCACGGCGTCGGCGAGGCTGGGACAAAAGAGGGCGGCACTAACAAGGCCGGGATAGAGGAGGGTGTTGTTGGGGCAGAGGAGGAGCAGGGGTGGGTGAAGTAGGTGGCGGCTTCATTCCACGCTTTTGTCAGAGAGAAGGGAGAGAGTGTTTGGGGCATGACGTCAGATTAAGCTAGGGAGGGGAATGCGTCGCTGGTGTCGACAATGGAGTCACGCACTGGTGCTCGGGTGGGAGAAAGAGGGGGGGAGGAGTGGAGAGGAGAGCTGCTTGGAGGCTGGAGGGGAGGGAGAATGGAAACAGACAGTGAAAGAGAGGGATAGGCTAGCTTGGTGGGGAGGGGAGAGCGCAGTAGTTGGCCATAGAGAAAAGATAGGAAAGAGAGATTGAGAATGCAAGAGAAAACGATGACATGTGAGCCTATTATGAAAAAAGATTAAAAAATGCTACGTGTGTTGTCCATGTGACAATACCATTTAGAAAACCACATTCATTTGGTTAAACTCACTAGTTCGAATATTTTAGGGTAGAATATATGGTTTCTCCAGATAGGACATTAAGTATATCTAGTTCTATTGTTCAGGTGACAAAAGTATAATTTTATGCAAGCCGAGCAAAAGCTTTGCTAGGTTGGTCAGCTGACACTACTAGAGAACTCAGCTTTAGTACCGGTTGGAAACTGGATTTGGTATCGGTTTTTGAACCGGTACAAGCCATCCGGTCGTGACTCTAGCCTCACCCTTCTAACCAACCCACCCACCATCGCGTACTGACATAGATAGAATATGCATTCCTTTTGAACTTTCCTAAAGCGAGGCCTTAAGATCTTGGGTTCAGAATACTAACCCAGTACTAATGAGAGAAGATCAATACCGGTTCGTGTTACGAACCGACTAATTTACCCCTGCGTTTCTTGATCTTGGTTCAGATCACAAACCGAGACTAATGCGAGGCATCGAGACGTTCGTGCCTCCAAGGGACTATCGCCTCAGATTTGATGAACCCGATCGATATCACTATCGCATGGGTTCAGATGAAAGTCGATTTTTTAAGAATGTGCAGGTGCGAGTGCGCTATGGCCCTCCCACTAGGTCTGCGACTGTGGGTGCACATATGCCGGGATAAGTTTATTAATCCATCCTAAGTCCACCCTTGATAAAAAAAGAAATAGTATAATTTTATAGATGTGATGCTTACCATGTACGGAGCGCCTTTGCGAATCTGGAGTGAACTCGGACATGGCAAATGGAAACCGACCGAGGGCGGAGCGGCTGCGAAAGATAGGTGGAGCGGCCGGGGACGACGGGACAGGTTCGCGGATTTGCGAGGTGACCGCACCGTGCCGCGGGGAGCAGCCGGACGGGGCAGACGCGTCGTGTGCTGTCCCAGAGATGAGACGAGCCTGCGGTCTGCTTTGGTGGAAGGAAGGATCAACAGCAGCAGCTGGGTTGAGATGGGTCACGCCCGTGCCCAACCATATGCATGATTGAGATGGAGTGGCACTGTACGCCGTGCGTACAGCAACAGCTGCACAAGTGAATGCGCAGTGCCACTGCTACTGTGTCCGGGCCCGGTCTACAAGGCTAACAGGTCGTCCTTTCTTGCAGTAGGCTTTCCCGTTTTGTGCACGCACGGCACTTGCTGCCAATCTGGCCCTTCCTCCTTCCTAGCTTGCCGAGCGGTAGGGAAGGAATAGACGCCTCCGTTACAGTAGCGGTAACAATAGATTAATCCTTAACATTGTCAATTCTAACTATTTGATAGATTTGTTTTGAAGGGCATTCTAACATCCACTGACGCACATATATGCAAACAAAAGGAGAAAGAATAAAGAAAAGAAAGACAAGGCTAAACTACTGTCCTCCTATCAGCAATGATGTTCTCATCAAGATTTCTAAAGATTTAGGTCGGTTGTAGGCTTTGAGCAGCAACAAAGAAATATTTCAAATTTCTATGCTTACCATTATTTTGGGTAAGGATTACTTCAATACATCAGTGCATGCTGTTCAATAAAATCTCATACTGAACATGGCTTGTTTGGGCGGTGAGGAAAATTTTCATAAAATTGTATGTGTTTTAAATATCATACTAAATATTATAATTCAAATATCTATCTATACAATGTTTGGGCTAAACTAAACAAAGTATGTTTTTAGGGCTTGGGTTAAAACTTGTTCAATTTGTAGCAAATACAGGCAAATTATACACCAGGGAGTACCATTTCAAGATAACTAATTATCTGATGATAAACTTCTCAAAACCACCAACTACTATTGCCAAGGCTCTGAGCATCCACCAACTACCATCACCAAGACACTAAGCATCATTCAACTAAACTATCGTGTTAGCATTGTAGACAATTCATTCACAATAGTGGGCAGCTTATGCACATATAATGATCAATGCCATTGCTGGTCATGACAACCCTTATATTGGCTGGACTCTTGAGAAAATCAAAGCATACCTTCTTTGCAAAACAATCAATGTAATACTTGTGAATGTTGCACTGCCGTGTTAATTTCTAGCTAGAATGCAATGATGCCCATTCAACAACATGCTCCTGGACCTAGGTTTTCAGTACATTTCGATAGTAGTATTACAACATCTTCATTAAATCCCATAACAAACAGTAGCAAAACGATGAGGAGGCGAGGGAAGATGGCCGGAGCTATACCTAGGAGACGGGGAGGTTGCTGCAAGGAGGTTGCAACCGGATCTAGATCAACAGGGCGGTGGTGTGGGTAGTCGGCACAGTTGGTGGCCATTGGTGTAGGTGGAGCCGTGGTGGGCATCAGCACTGGTGGTGCAACGACGTTGGAGACAGAAGGCGTCGGCCGTCGAAGAGGCGGCAGGGTTTGGATGCGGCGGTAGGTTGAGCAAGGCGGAGACGGAGGGGACCAGAGGTGAAGGCAGGCTGTCAGGACCCCAAATTTCATAACTTGGTGCCCTCATGCTACACTGGTTCAAGATCAAGACAAGTGCACATAAGTGATTTCATCAGTGAATACCATTATAATACTTTGAGGAAATTTAGCATATTTATTAAATAAAACTTATAAATGAATCCAAGGCCACACAGGACTAAATAAATAAGTTCATCAGACTAAAGATAGTATAAAAGATATCCCATCATGAGCCACATGCTTCTGACTGGAAAGCACGTACAGCTACTCGCCTCCATGGGAAACTTCTCCTCAAACAGCGGAGAGGATTCCTCAACTTCTTCACCTGTTGGATGGAATAGGCAACCTATAAATAAAATTTGCAAGAATGAGTATAGACAAATACTCAGCAAATCACACACAGTGAAACGATGCATTTCCAACCTTTATATGCAAACTTTGTACAACAAAATGGCTGATGGTTATTTTGCATAAACAACATTTAACAAAGACATACTATAATAATAGATCCTAAAGCAATTGAATAATATATTTGATACACATGAAGTTGATCATAAGCATTGGCATAAAGCTTAATAACCACCCACTAGTATTTAAAAATATTATACCTTACTTAAGTATGTAACAGCCCAAAGTTGTATTAGTATTTTGAAAACACTTCTATACTGTTGCGTAAGGCTATGACAATTCTCGTTAAATTTCTATGTGACAAATACAAATTTCTAGATTTTAGAAGCCATTAAAAATTGATGATTTTACTTGAATAAATCACTAAAAAGCTAATTAATAAGTCTTGTATAGGAATTTATAAATTATGGCACTATTTAGGAAATTGTTGAAATAGACAATTCTAATAGACCTTGAATTGGGAATATATTTACATGTTCATAAAACATCCATACACATATATATACATACATACATACATATATATATATATATATATATATATATATATATATATATATATATATATATATATATATATATATATATGTATGTATGTATGTATGTATATGTGTGTGTGTGTGTGTACACACATATTCACATAAGCTTAAATATGATAAATTGCTCTAAAAATCCCTGGAAAATTCTATATATTAGCTTAGACCCTAATTGAAAGTTTGGCTTGGTTGTGAATCAATGGACTGTGGGACCCACTTGGCGACCTCTTCTTCTATCTTGCCCATGTGAGCATTTCGTCGAGCTTATCAGATCGGCTCACACGGCTCCCCATTGGCAATCCACTGCACGCCAAATCGCCCGGAGATCTCTTCTTTAGTGCGCCAGAGTGTTGTCTTGGCTCAGCGGCCCACACCGCACCGGTGACACTCGCCATCGGTTCGCCGCCGTCACGGGCGCATGACCGACTAAGCCGCCTTTGTTTGCCGGGTGTGTAGGACGTGCGAGCACCGCCTCGTTACCCAATGGCTGCTCTGGTTGCACCATTGATGTTCCTGGCACCGCCGCTTCCCCGGGCTGGCAATGCCGCCCGCGCACGCCACTTTCGCCGCTCGGCTCAATCGCCCATCGCAAGTGAGCAAGTCACCGCCCCAACTAGCCAATAAGCGCTAGAGCTTCTTTGTGACCACCTTACACCTTCTTGTGACGGCCGGACAATAGCCGAGCTCGGACCGAGCCTATATGCAGCCGCACCGCATCGGCCATTTTCCCCCTCTTTTCACTCTCCCGTCGAAAGCCCAAGCCAGACCTCCCTAGCCTCTACTCTGACCCGTGTTTGCTTCACCATGACCTCGTGAAGCTCCTGTCCGAAGGAATTGGTTGGAGTCGCCCCGAGCTCGTCGGAACGCTCTCGCCACCGCCGGCAGCCCGGTTCTTCCCCCTTTCTGATTTCTTCCTCTCTGGTGAGCTTCGCGGCAATTCTTTGCTCCGTGAGCTTCGCCTGACTTCGCCTCACACCGTGCTTCCCTCTTTTGGCCCAGGCTTCACGGTCTTCCCAAAGACTGTGAGCGCCGCCTCCCTGTTCGGCTTCTTCGTCGACAGTCCACCTCGCACCTCGACCGGATAATCGCTAGGTAAGCCTCCCCGATGTCCGCCGACGCTCATGCGCGCGCTATTTCTTCATTAGCTCGACCCTAGATCGTTTACTCATGTCCGCCGATAGCCGGTTCCGCCGCCGTGCATGGCTCCGCCGCGTCCGGCCGTTTCTGGCCTCGACGAGGGCATCTCTAGATGCGCGTTAGCTCACTGGTTCCAACGCACCCAAGAACTCCCCAAACGAAGCACCCTAGCTCCGGCTAGCCGTCGGCTAAGCCTCGGCCATGCGAACGCCGGCCGGAGGAAGACGATGACGGCGAGCCGTCCGATCTACGCCAAGATCCGTGCGACTTCACATGGTCGGTGGCTGGCGGTGGTCCCCATTGTCGGTGCTCACCGGTTTAAAAACTCCCGCGGCTTTACGGAAACATCGACATGTGGGCCCTCGGTCCCACATGTCGTGGTAAGCGAAATATTTCCGTCTCGGCGCCTTTCGCTCGCGAAGTTACGCCTCGGCGCGTCTTCGACGAGGTGGCTCGACCACGAGTTAGCGGGCCACCAAGATCTTTTCACCGATTTTCCCGGATTTTATAAATAAAACAAATACAGTAATTAGAAACGATTTATTTAAAATAGGTAGAGATCTCTAAAAATTCTGAAAAAATTATGGTAAATACTAGGAATGGTGGTGGATTTATTAAAAATAATACCTCACACAGTAACCGAACCCGGTTACTGGATTAAATTCATTAAGCTTATTTTTAGGGTATTAATCCATATAGAAATAAGCAAAAAATAGAATGTTGTGTATTAAAAATGAATTAACACCTAAGCTAAAACATAAGAAAATCATGGGTGTTGATAAATGACTTGTTGGACCTAGGAAAATTTAATACAATCTATGGTATGTTTCCTAATTACATGTTATCTCAAAATGGCATCATTAGTAAATATGAATAACTAGCTTAACTTTCCTAGTCTATGAACCTATTCAAATTAAGCTATTACACAGCATGTTAGAATAGTAAATCTGATGTTTCGATTTAATCTCACAACATGCAAAATCATGATTTTATATATATATATATTTTTATATATATGTATATATATACAGCATATATGAACATAATCACTCACACACCACTTAATCCCTACTCTGCTAGGATAATAAAGATTAAATAAGTTGATGAAGGAAATACTTCAAACAAATTATGAATTATCATATTCTAGCTATTTAAAGTACTTTAAACATGATAAAACCATATTTTCTCCTATTGGGTTAACTAGGGTAAAAATTACACTATTACCGATATATATATATACACACACACACACATGCATCATGTGCATCATCTCGCTAGCACTTCGCGACCATTACGCTAAGATTCATTACTCAGAAGGATCATGGAATTTTCTCGATATATCTATATAGATTCATATAGATAGTAAACACAGGAACCGTAAATGAATGAATTCGAGCGATCTCGATTGCATTTCATGCATCATTCTTTTCCTCGCCGCATTGTGTTTATGATGAATTGTTGATTCTCCGATTAGACGTAGAGGATCCAGAAGCACCGTTCGAGGACTCCGCACAGAACCCGGACTTCAATTCCCAAGGCGAGTTAACACTTCTCCTATAGGAAGTTGCTTTTACTAGGGAGAGTATGCGCTTTCCCTAGTGTGAGTTAACATCCAATAATATCATATTGAATCCCAGACTTCTAAAGTATTTATTTTACAGTATTAAACTACATGCCCTTTTAGTACTTATACCCATTTGTTCAATCATGATATATCATGCCATTTACTTACTTGCTATCAATTTACCATGATGATGTTGCCTTGAATTAATCATCTGTCATTTGGCTTTGCTATTGATCGCTTTGATGATCACCCTTGGTAGCCTGGTTAATTTAAATAAATTGATTTAGACTCCTAAGTCTTGGTTAAAATATTGCCTAGACATTGCTTAGGTCCAACTAATAATTTTAGGCTTAGAATTGTCTCGGAACGGTGAACCGACATTCACCGGACATGATCACACAATGAATATGGTTAACTGGAATTTGGGCCTGGCATGCCAGTGTGTGTATGGTTGTGATGTGCTGCAATGCAGACTGGGTCTGGCATTGGGTAAGAGAAGAAGTAGCTGGGCTACGTGAATTGAGGAGCTAATTGCCTACATACGTAGTGCATGGAAGAGGAGCGCGGCGAGATTCGCGTAATGCCGTGTGCTGCCCCAAAAGGAGGGGTTCCGCCACATCGTGTGTTTCACACGGAGGGTGCGAGTTAGCCGAAGAAGGAAGTGCATAAGGGTGAGGCCCTTCAGGATCGGGTCGGGTGAATCACGGATTCCCTGCACGAGTGCATCGAGGATGCACAGCAGACGCCATCGACTATCTCGCTCGCGGAGATAGTTCCTACCACCACAACGCGCCGCCATCGCGGTAGTGCAAGTATTGGGGATTCAGGGTAGTTACGACTGCGGGCGCACTGCTCGCACGCCATGCTTGAGGTGAAGACAGTTTCATGTCGTCATCCGAGGATGATCTAGGTCCATTCTTATAGAGAGCCGTGAGTCTAGCGTGGGTCGGCAGCCCAGCTAGGACGAGACCGGGTACTTTGCTGGGGAATGCGATCCACAACAAGTGCGCCACACTCGGAAGATGATGGCGGGAGTGGGAGGAGAAAGTTTGGCAGAGTGCTTGGAAACTGCCATGGGTTTGATTTGTGTATTGAAATGGAGATATGATAAATAATCAACTTTGATTTAGAATTTGGTTAAACTGCTAAGTCATAGGCTTTGATTTCCAAAACTGGCTTTTCTGCAATTAAATAAACCCTGCCTTTTCTTTGAAACCTCTATCACTAAATGCATTGGGTTGGGTGTTAGCTCGCCAGTGTTTGGATGACACTGACCTCGCATAAATATCTATCTTTAGACATGGAGGATCCCGTCGAGAAAGATGCCTACGATTGTCATGAGGAAGGAGATCCTCAGTACCAGGACCAAGAGTAGTTGCTTAAGATAGGGTTTAGTGCATTCTACCAGTCGTGTGTGGTTACACAACTGCTGGTGTGATTTTGTTGTTCTTTTGAATTTGCAAGTTGTCTTTTGGGAGATTTCCGCTACTCTGATGAACTTTGGTCTGTAACTAAGGCTTAAATGCCGCTTGCTACTAATGCGATCTGATGGTCGCTGTTATGTAATATCTGGACAATCGATGTATGAAATGATTACAGCTGTGTAACTCTTGCACTAGACTACTGATCCAGGGCCTAGTGCAGGTCCGACCATTTCTCGCAAGGTAAGCCGAGAAGGGGCGCGACAAAGTATAACCAAGCATTGTCCATAATCACGGACATAGCTATTCGAATAGTTTTTAACACTGTGTAGAGGCTGTACATCTTGACCCATAAGATACTCATATCTCAATTTCTGGCCAAGAAGGAGACACTCGTAACCTAACAGTTACAGGATTAAATATTAGCGTGTGGCCTTCTTGATACCTACTGTGCCACCTAGAGCCAAACATCCAGATCCCTGGGATCATATAGTAGCACAGCAGCATCGCTTGGATGATGGGCCTCATAAGCAGCACACATTCCCAAATGTCTCAACGTATGACCATATTTTCTAACTTGGCTTGAGGTGTCACAAGCTAACACTTAGTAACTTAACTGCCAGACCTAACCGAAGTCAAGCTCATGGTTTCTACTATTTTAGCATGGCAATGTTTTTATAAGATTAAGTCTTTAGGGGGGACTAAGGCAAGGTTTTCTTCTAAATTTGCCTCAAAGCCAAGTCACTTAGACTCCACCCCCATGCAGCTCCACTTGTCTTAGTCAAAACACCCACCTGGTTGTTAACAAGTTGTAACACATGCCAACTTTCACATAAGAGCAACACATACTTAAGCCATACGGAGCAATACATGTCTCCCTCATATAAAAGCAACACATGCAAATACTCTCAATTCCATATCTCTCTTTAGTCAAGATTAATTATTCATCTCAGATACGTGCATGACTAAGCAAACCAAAACGACTACCTTTCCAAAAGATATCATCAAGGTCCAGCTAAATTGATGATATAGCTACGTTACAATGGAGCAAAAGAATATACAATGTAGACAAAGGAATGGGTAATAAACAAAATGGGGATTAATTAAATTATCAATCAAATAATACTGAACATAGCATATGTATATTTATAAACAAACTCATTTTATTTAACAATTAGGACCAATATAATCAAAGACTGTGTATAACTTGTCTTGCTGCAATCCCCACTCTTGATTTGTAGCACATTCTTCTCCTAGCAGACCCTCCAAAGTAATCATTTCTACACGTAATAAATACAAAATAAAAATCCAAATAGCAAACAAACAATTTTTTAAAAATAAATAAAATTCATGAACAAATAGATCTTATTTTTCTGATTTTTCGAGACTTAAATGGCTATTTTTTGACTTCTACATTAAAAGACATAAATTTTACAAGCTTTAACATATTTAAAACTATATAAAACAATTTCTAGGATTAAATTTCAATTTTTAATAAATACCCCACGCTCTCCTGACAGATAGGCCCCGCCAGTCAACCTCTTGGACCACGGCGGACTCACCTTGCCCCTTTCTGACATGTGGGACTTGCATGTCAGTGACACTGTCTACCGTGAACCTGGTCCAGGGGACTGATCCAGTTTAAACCCGTGTGATCCGCACCGTCTGATCTAGATCCAACAGCTACGGATGTGCCACGTCATAGCACCACTCCAGCGACCCAGTCACACGGCGGTGCAGCTCCGGTGAGCTCGATTTCGTGCTTTATAGCACCAAACTCCACGCTCCTGGGCTCTACGGGTTGCTCCCGGCATCACTAACTCACTAGGACCATTTGCCACCACCAGCGATCACCGATGGCGAGCTAGGATGGCCCGAGGTGGCGACACTCTACGATCTACACACAACCGAACGCTATGGCCCTCCCTAGCCTAAACTAAGCACGAATTCAGAATCTAGGGACTACTAAGAACCTTACCACGGCAACACGTGACTCCGGGGACCGCCGGTTAGCTTTGGCGACCTCCAACTGTGACAACAGTGCACGGTCTTAACGACGACGACTCTCTAGCGCTCCTTGTGACAAAAGCACACCACGATGAGGTTCACGACACCGAGACACATCTCCAGGCAAAGAATCACCGATGGCGATGGAATTGCTCGCCAGAGCTCACGGCACCGATTCCTCCTCTTCTCTCTCCTCGGTGACTCTGTCCACCTCGGCTCAAGACGATGGCGACTACGGAATCAGGAAAACCTAACGCAGCGGTTCGGGGATTTAAATAGACCCAAAAACCCTAGGTTGGCGCAAACGCTAAGGCCCGGCCCGTGGCGGCACAACGATCGGCTTTAAATTGGCCACGGAGATGACTACTGCGGTGGCGGCAAGATCCAACGGCTCTGGTGCAGCCACATCACGCGAACGGGCGATCGAGATCCAAGGATACCAGTTCGCTTGGATAAGTGGCATCCGATGGCTGCCAATGCTCACGTGCGCACGACAATGGTCCAGATTGAGCCGTGTCGCCCCTCTCTGGAAAAAGAAAAAGAAGACCCTTTTCCCTTTTCAGAAAAGCTGATTAATGTTTTCTTAGCTTTAAAAATATCAAAACACTTTAAAAAAATCTGAGAAAAATCTTCAAAATCCCCTGAAGCATTTAGGACACATTAAAATTTTATTAAGCACTGTTCAGTTATATTTCTTCTTATGAAATTGTTTTAATGCTCTAGGTTTATTGAAAATTGCTCTTTTAGTTATTTTTAATTGCCAAAAAATATAAAACCATTTTCCTTAAATTATCTAAGATAAAATAAAGTACTTTGGAACTCACAAATTTTTAAAATGTTACACAGGTGGATCAGGGCAGAGGCGGAGGGGACCAGAGGGCCGAAGGATGCCGAGCGGACAGAGGCGGAGGTAGGTGGAGCAGAGGAAAGGCGGAGTGGACTGGCGATGGCTAGGTTTGTGGAGGCGACACGGGAAGGAGCGAGGGAGCGAGTTGGAATCGGGAGGGAGAAAAATGTACGAGCGAGGAGGAGGCGTTGGTTTCCCCGGGAAAAAGGCTAGGAACGAGCCAAAAAACACTGTCCTGTGGGTTTTAAACGGGTCCGAAAATGTCCCGGGAGAAAATGGGATCCATCCGTGACTAGTAGGGCCCCACCCCACGTACTAGCACAGCGAGAATTTTTAGCTGAGCTTGGCCATGCCACTTCAGGGGAGGGGAGATTCACTGCACCGCTACATGGCACTGGTAGTGACCCCTGCTGGGTGTGAGTGACAGTGTAGGTAGCTACTAGGCGACGTACGAGTAGGCTCGGGACCTTAGCAGCCAGTGTGTGCGATGTGGCGGACACGTCGGGCCCGCCGCCCGAGGATCGCGTGACGCCGTCCGTCCCGCCGTCCCGGTACGTGCCCGGCGTAGCCAACCTGCCAGCCTTTTACATTCCACGTGTCGTGTCATTCTCCCGAACGGCCGTGCTGTGCACCGCTTTTAACGTTCCTGAGCTCAAGCTTTTCTGCTCTGGCTCGGCTGAGCATATCCGAGAGAGTCTCGACTCTTTCGTTTTTTAGCAGAGTGTTTATACCGATCTCTAAATTTGAAGTTTCTCTCTTTCAGCCTCTAAATTTAGATGCTATCTATATTAGTCTGTATAGTTTTTCTGGATAGAACCTATGCTAGAGAAGATAAAAATATAAAGATTGAATAGTGATTTAGAGGAGGTGTATAGAGACTCGATTTTAGAGCTTTTTGCTGGAGTTGACCAAATAGAATCCATCGGATAAAGCCACAGTCTGCGATCGGGCAGCAAGATTGCCTTGCCTCGGCTCCGCGCAGCATCCCTCCTATTGTTTTGGTAGATCAATGCAGGGATATACATAACTGCTGAATCGCTAAAAATTAAGAGACTCCCGAGAGTTTTTAGAACAGGCTTTACGGTGGAGTCGCTTAGTTTGACTTATTTTTTAAAAGTTTCAAAAAATGGCTTCAAGTGTTTAGAGAGAAGTTTAAAAAATTAAAGCGTTTCGCTTTTAGAAGAGACTGCGGTAGAGCCGCTTAGTTCGATTTATTTTTTAAAAACTTCGAGAAATGGCTTCAAAAGTTTGGAGAAACAAAGTTAAAAAAAAAAACCAAAGCTTTTGGCTTTTAGAAATAGTTCAAAGCTATAAGAAAAAAAAGATGTAGCACGGAGACATCTTGAAAAAATCTTGATGCAGCGCTTGTTTATATAAACATTTTAAAAAGAACTAAGCGGATGAACTGATTAGTAAACTAGCTGAGATAAATGATACATTGATGATTGATCTTTGACTAACCTATCGAAGCAAGCAGACCCTTTTCTTTCGACTTGTTTCTTAAGCGATGACAAGCAACTTCAAACTTTAAAGACTTGAAAATTTTAGCTTTCCGAAACAAGCAGAAGCCTAAGGCCAACCCTAAACGTTTTGAACGCGTTACATTGGTATGCGCAACACCGAACCAATTTTATCCAAATAATTCGATCGCAACGCCAACTCCAAAATGGTACTACACCGGATGGCAAATAAGATGCTGTCGCTGTCCACAACGAAGGCAAGAGTTCAAACCATCCCAACTAGCCAACTAGGAGTATTTCACAAGAATTGCAAAGGACTGAAGGTGCATAGAAGTTTTCGCTTGAGCTTCGAGCCTTCGGCTGTGAATCACCGATACCTCCAAATGTTCGAATTCGAAAAGCTCAAATACAGGGCGCTAAATACAAGCATTTAAAAGAACAGTCAAACCGTTTCTCTTAATGCGTCTATTATGAAGTTGGACCTCAATGACATCGGCATGTTTTACAAAGACAAAAGAATATGTAGCCTATGATTGGGAGAGTAACACTACAGATCAACTTGTACTCTACAGAAGCTGTGTGCAAAATCACGTCGGTGCAGTCAAGCAGATAGATATAAATCAAATACAGGTGGCTGAATTGTCAATAATGCATGACATATGTTGCTCTACTCAGTCTACAACAAGACATCAACCAGTGATGATACCTGCCAGGATATCGCTTTTTCCTCTTGCAAATATGGTGTACACCAGGCGAATAGCATCTAGCCAGCCATCAAGAGACTCCCAGGTATCAGCAACCTGACATAGTGAAAAGGAAACATGAAAAGTGTGTTCAAAAGCACTATTTAGTTTTTCTTCCCTAATTTTTTCAGATTAGTACAAGAACTGTGGTGATGGCTACAATTTACAAATACGATACTTCTGGTTACATCCCACAGAGGGAGGGCCTAGAGGGGGATTAAAAAACAATGCTCCAGGATACGGCAAACTGTGCTCATTTCAGTTTAAAATATCGAGAAAAAACGATAAATGTAAACTAAGGCATCAAATCAGGAGTGGAGAAGAGCAGGCCCTTACCAGATATAAAGGCCCATGAGTTGTATTTATAGAAAGACCAGCACCAGGTGGCAGTGTTAGATCAGAGCACGACGACACTGAAACTATATCAGTAACATGTACTTTAATAGATCTTTTGCTTTTATCCACAGGCCCATGTGATTTGGTAGAAGGGCTTTCAGAGGCATTGGCCTATATTTATAATCAAAAGATCAGTTTCAAATAAAATAAAATCCCTGTAGTGACATAAACACACCAATATAGGAGTATGCTCTTGTTATCAGTAACAGAACTACCTGCTGGAGTCCCTCGTGGTTTAAGATAAATTGTGATCTCTCCCAATGTTTATGTGGTGCGGTGGCATTGTCTGCTGGAGGAGCAGTCAAATATCCCACTTTCAGATATGGCAAAGGTAGCTGCAAAGCATAACATGACAACAAGGATGTCACTAAAACCATAATTAAGATTTTGGCATGAGATCCATATAGGTACGAGACTGATATGAGAAATAAAAAAAAAGAGATAATGATAAAGATAAAACAAGAAAGGACAAACATTTTCATAATACACGGAGTGCACGCTTACAAGTTCACATTTTGATTTCCTTAAGCCACTTAACACTCTGATGCATGTCATGATTTATACATTTTTTCTTTTATACTAGTTTTTATGTTTCGTTTTGTCCCCAAAACAAAATGAAATCAATACATGAAGTTTAGGACATCATGGATGACTAAAAAAGGTCCTATGTTCCTATTTAATGTTAGCCCTGACACGGTGACACCTGGCTAATAGCAACATTATAGGACATTAAGGTTCACCTATGATCTACCAGACCCCCAACCACAGTGCAATACAAGAGATGGACCACTAAAATATACACTTCAAAGATGACATAGTACAACTGTACAGAGCAAGCATGCAACATACCATTGAGCGGACTAGTCGTAGAGCACTGCGATAAACCTGCATCATGCAAAACAGCATTTCAGTGGGTTTTGAAAAAAAGTTATGACTAAGGGGGTGTTCTTTTCGGCTTATGAGCTCTGACTTATCTGTCTTATTTGTGACTTATCTGACTAATATTGACTCATCTGACTTTTTTATTACTTTTTGAATCCGTTTTATTTTTATCTCGTAGGCGAGTCTAAAAGCTCCCTAAATCCTAAATTTCATGGCTATCCGACTCTCGAGGCCACCTCGGGAAATTCTCAAAGTTGGAGATAAGACAGATAAGTCAGATTAGATAAGCCCAAAAGAACAGGGCCTAAGGCTGGAATTTTATCCCATTATCTAAAAAAAATTCATTAAGCGATCAATGGAACTCAAGCCTAGAACCACATCATGACAGGAGGCAAACAACCTTGCAAATGACAAGAATCAATTCACTCATTTGAGTGTCACTGAAAGGCAATAAGATGCTGCCAAAGCCCACAAACAGCTGAAAGCTACAAGCATATAAAAACAGTAGGCATGTACAACAATCCACAAGAAAGTGAAATGGAGGATGAGGAAAGCTATAAAGGTAGTCATAAATAGTTCCACACTAATTAAATCTGTTGTTGGACTAAAATAATAGCACAATCAATGAACAACAATAAGAGTTTCACCACGTAGGTAAAAGGAAAAAAAAACAAATTAGCACATAGAGCTTTCTGACATATGCGATGACTATAAACTGCTTCCAATTGCAATATCATATCTCAAGCTTCCAGAGAGTATCCAACAAAGAAACTGACAGGCTGCAGAGTAAAAAAAAGAAGATATCCACATACCGAGTAGTTTGGCTTCAGTGCGTGCGCAGCTGCAACATAGATGGCAGACTGACTGTACAGGTCATTAGGAGAAGCATCTGGACTTCCAGACCTCGAAGTATCCTCTGCTAAGCCATACTACAGCATAAAAAGGAAAAAAAATAAGGGGTTGATCGCTGTTACCAGAAAATTTAATGAGCTAACATGTATTCAAATCGACGTAGCAGTGTGCAAAAATCATTATCACATATAAAATCATCATCACATATATAGTAGGAAAGTAAGCAACACACCAGGACAGTCCCGAGATTGTAAATAGCCCGGTGGAAATCAAATTGCAACTGGATTGCAGAACGAAACTGCCAACAAAGAAAAGCTGGGTTTCAGCATTTTCTTGTACACGCATTTTATGATAAACATATCGCTCAGAAGTAATTCCCCGAATAATATAATTAGTAAGTACAACTACCTTACTTATAGCTGTTTTTATGATTGTTTGTTTATCTCGAGCAGGAACGATTGCACTCAGTTCCTGCAAAATGAGTTCACATGAAAAACATTATTTTTTTTAGATAATAATGGAATTAAATCCTGGCCTCTGCGTGCAAGGCGTATACGGCCATGAATGAAAAACATAAAACAAATGTATGGATGAAGAAATAGTAAGTCTAATATAACAGGTCATAAACTAATGTACCTGTAGTCCAAGACCCCAGTTGTTAAGGGCCTGCAATCAAAGAGAGAGAGAGAAATAATAATTTAAGCAGAATGAATATTGATGAACAGTTAAAGGTAATTAGCTATTTCAATCATGCAAGATAATGGGATTTGAATGTAAAGATCTGACAAACATTTAATCAACACCCAATTAACAAGTAACAACTTTGTGCAAAATGTGGAATTCGATACTGTCTTGTGCTCACAGGAGGGTAAAGGCTGTATGAAGGCACCGACCTGTTAATCAGAGGCACCACCAGAGATCGATTGATCAACCTAAGACTTTGTTTATTCATTGCTTGCTTCCAACAATTACATTAGGCATCCTCATATAGGGAGTGCCGACCACAATAGATAGACTATAATCTAATTCAAATCCCATTTTATCCTAACCAAAATCTCTAAAAGATAGGAATTAATCCAATCTCTAATAGACAGCAACTAATCTAATAATACCCTAACTTTCTAACCTCTTAGGCCGCACATGCTACAGTAAGGGTACTGTTCACACTGCTGCAGTACGGGCATGGAACGATGCTATGGCAGATACATAAGGCAAAGCAATTTTGACCACACATTATAAAACATGAGAATTTTCGTAGAAGTTTGGCATGAAAATGAGTAAAATCATTTTAACACTTCAGAAGATCTCTCCCCGAAAAAAAAGGTCATTTGAGGGAGGTGTGAACCATTGATTTCTTTTCTCAGTGGATGTACAAAAAATTATACAAATTGACTGCTCAGAAACTAATGTACAGCCTCTCAGAAGGCTTTGTGCAGTAGTTAATTAATGGTTCACAAGTTTACAGTTTATCATATGTTTGGTGAAGATCTGCAGTTGATGTTCCTGATATTCTTAATGACCATTGCATGCGCCTTATTACATTGGTTCATTACGGAGAATTTATTAATCAGTGTTCTCCAACACATAAAATCTAAGAGGAATATTTATCATTTTGCCATTTTAATCAGTCCAGAGAGTCAATACCAACCTGGGGGCTGTTCCAATTTAATTGGACTGCCTTGTCATAGTTCATTATAGCCTGAAAACAAGAGAAAAATGAGCAGCCGGCAACTCATCAAAATCCAATGAAGTTTAATAAATATAATAGAACATTCTTAAAAGTTGAAATAGTGATCAGACTAGTTTCGCAGAGTAACAGCACATGGTTAAAAGTCTGGAATGTCGTCTATTAGTGAGTGAGTAGACCCTATTCTTAAGAAAGAACGATATACAACATGAAAAGGGAAATACTAATAGCAAACGACAAGATATTAAGTTAGGTTCAATGCTAGCAGCCTAGCATTGCACCTGAATTAGCTCTTATGGAAGACTTGTTTGGCTCATCTGTCAAAACTATGAAGAATCAAAACAACCATACCTATGCAATCAATCAATATTTCAAATGAAATATTATCAGATCATAAATTTGGGTCAGCAACAAAATAGCATCGCTTATTTTTCAGTTCACAATTTTAACATAGAAGAAATTGAATGAGCGGGTGACAATTTGGACTACAGTAGAACAGGAAAGATTAGAAAATGTTAAATTGTAGACTTGACAAAATACAACCAAACTTATAAACATTGTTACCTGTTTCCAGAGTTCTTCAGCCTCTTTGGTACGCCCACGCATTTTGGCCCGATCAGCAATAGCAATAGCCCAGTTGTAATATGCCTAGAAGGATAAAAGAGAACCATGAGAAACAGTGAGATTTCTCCATAGAGTAGTAAGTTGCAGCATGATGCATAAAGGTGCAAACAAAATCCAATAATATCTCAATGGTTTCTATAAATCATTAGTAGTGCATGCCATGGCACCATCTCTCTTTGAACATAATGAGAACAAAATTATTAATAATACCAAATCCAGACTATCCAGTCCAGCAAAACAAACTACTAATAGTATCAGCACAACAAACTTACATCATACAATGTTGGGCAAAGTCGTGTAGCTTCAGCATACTTTTTGCAAGCTTCCTCAAGTAATGAATCTTTCGAAGAATCAGAATCAGGGTCCACATTGTCTGCGCTTTCCTGCAAGTATATTTCTAAAAACAAGTTAAAATGTAAAAAAAAACCTCTGCTTGTGTTTCCTTTTTATTTGCAATGTTCATCTAAGTTGCATGCTTTAAGTAACTGATAAATTCCTGCAATTGTCATCTTTAAGCAACATAAGAGCTGGTACTGTGGTACATTACTGTAAATCGGGAATGCATATTTACCTGGAGGACTAGGGCCCAATTATAATATGCATCAGGGTCTTCTGGATTTCTTTCAATGGCACTAACATATCTGCAGAACATATATTTAACACATGTGCAAAGTTTGAGCTAATTACAATATTAGGACAGGATTAGTCAGGTGAGATAAACAAGAACCTTTTGGCAGCAAAGGAAAGGATACGTTGGCGAGAACGGCCTTCCTCATCAACTCCAGTGACACTATTTATCAAGTCCATGGCGACATCATGGTGGGACGAGAGTTGTAGGTTTTCCTGGCTGAAATGGACCAAGAAAGTGTTGTAACTGTTATCATCGGTAGCCCCTTTCAAGAATATTTAAACGAACGGAGGTAATAAATGCTCCTTTCTATCATTTCTTTTTACGTAGTAGATGAATTAGAAATATTACGAAAATAGATAGCATCAAAATAAATAACTATATTGATTCTAATAAGCACAAAACTGCATGGTACTCAATTGTTGAAACAAATAACCAATGACTAGAATAAATGTTCCTGTAAGTGCTTACATCCAAGTACAAATCAGCTCCTGGGGATCCAGAAGGTAGGCAACAAAATAAACATTCAGTTGCTATGTACGGGAAGGAAGCGAAACAAGTCGTATAATTCGTAATATGGCCAATCTTAGCCAAGCGAACACCTCCAGAAAATTTTTCAGAATTGTAGGTTTGTAGCAGCAGCTAGCCAGCACTAGACAAGACAAAGTCTACTCATATAGTCATGACGTTGCATAATTCCACTTGGAAGCTAGACACAGGGTAGCATTTGCTAGCTTTTTCCTTATGAAACACAACACGGTTATAGAAAAATCAAGACATTCATATTGACGGACTACACATGGGAGAAGATGACTACAAACCAAGTCAGCTAATTAATTGCACTGTTCGTGCATACTTGCTGCACTAATTAGACCATAGAATTCTCAATGCCTACTAGCTGGTTGCAGCGACGACAGGAACTGCGCACTAGCAGTGCAATTCATGTAAAAGGTAATAGATCTAAACGAAGCTCTACTACTAGTCAAGGCGAGGCACCAACTAAGTCATAGCAGCACAGCTCACTGAGTTCATCTAGATCCAATTGGCTCGGCACAAAACGAAGAGGGAGCCGACACTAACCTGGAGCCCTCAACGCCGACAGATCCAACCCCATTGCTCTCCACGAACGCGGATCTCCCAGCCGCAGCCTCCCCGCCGTCCTTGAGCTCGCCGAGCAGCTCCCGCATGGTGAAGGGGCGCGAGCCCTCACCCTCAGAGCCTAGCACCGCATCTGTATCCGGGTCCTTCGACGTTGCCGATCTCATCGGCTCCCCTTCTGACACCACCTGCTCTGCCTCTGCGGCCGGCGCGGGTACCCCCGCGGGAGACACTAGCTCCGGTTCCCCTTCCCCTGCGCCGTTGGAGAGCTCCGGCTCCGAGGGATCGGAGGGCCTGGGCATCGAGGACTCCTCCATGTAGCGTCGGGGCTCGAGGCTTGAGGGGGAGAGAGATCTGGGAGCGCAGTGGAAGGAGGAGACGCGGCGCGAGTCACTACTTGCTACTCGCTCTCGCTCGCAAAGTGGAACGGCCTCGTCGACTCGCGTACAGTTGCTGGCAATGCTGGGGAAGGTGCCGCCGAAATGATGACTGCAACTGGAAGGAGAAGGAAACGCTTACGTGTCACCGCTAGATCAGACTATCAGTGATCCTTGCTAACCGATGATTGACAGCCTTGCAATAGGAATAGGAATGCCCTTGCACAATCGCATATTACGGAGTATATCTTTTGTTTTCTCCAACAACATCTGCTTCCCTGTAACAACGTTGGACGGACAGCTTTCTTTTATACATTTGTTTCAAATATTTCAAAAAAATTTACACTTATTTGTGTGGACGTCGGATTTGTCCTGTGGTTGCTAGTTCCAATTTTGTCTCGTTTGGAAGGGTATGATTTAAGTCGTTTCTAGTTTCAACATAAGTAAAAACTGCAAAACTGTACACATTTTTGCTTCTTTTTTTTTGTTGACACCTACACATTTTTGCTTCTTGGAGTTGGGAGTTTGAGAAGACGGGAAGTTTGATCCAACTTTTGTGGTTTTCTATGTGCAGAAACGAAAAAAAGGGATGAAATCAAGCATTTCATACAAGCATTCCCATCAGGGAGGAGCGTGTGTATGCGCAGTAGAAGTGCTTCCAAAACGTCAGGCAGCAAGCATGATGTCTAGAGATGCACGTGATGTGAGTAGGCGGAGTCGAGGTGCAGATGACAAAAGCTATTGGTGAGCATGTTTGCAATGGACGAGGATCCCACTGTCCGGGATGAAGTCCCGTGACTTCAACTATGGAGGAATGGAATCCGTTTGCAATTGGATTAGGACGTCAAGTCAAAGTCAAAGTAATGAATACACATATGAGAGGGGCATCTTTGACCCACAAGATTTTTATGAACATGAAGATAGAAAAAAAATTTGTAGGATTGACATAAGTTGGCTTTTTAACTGTACCACAAGAATTTCTTAAATGGTACGAGCTCGCGTAACTTTTTTTAGAAATTGGTCTATAGAAATTTTCGTACTATATTGCATGTTTCTTACGGTCGTTTGGCTGCCTAGATGGCCTCAACTTCACCTATATGTGGAAGTCAGACTGAGCTCATGCAAGTGCTGATGTTTAGTTGTCCACCAAGCATGAGCTGGGCATATATAGGCCTATGTTTGGTTGCTTGTTCCCATGCGGATTTGGACCCAAGCATTTCATCAAAAACCTTTTAAGACTTCTACAAATGTGAGTAGGCCATGCCACCCCATGGCCGTCACACTTCTTTGAGCTATGCCCTAACCAAATTTGCTCCTCTCGTGTTAGTGTGCGCTTCTTCACGTGCCACATGTATGCATGTATTTTGTGAAAAAAATGTTCCTGTTGTAGTTGTATTAACATTAATTTTAGGAGGTTAAAGGCAAAGCTAACTGTGACTGGGGGAGTAGAGGAGGGGATGCCGAAGGAAGCAAAAAACAGAAAAGGAAACAAGTCCAAAGGTCCCATTGGAAATGAACTGACCAGAGTGCTTGGGTTGTGTTGGGGAAGTATGTGGCCCATGGAGATATGGCCCACTGACTTACCTTCGGCCCCGCAGAAAGGACGCGCGAGCTTTACAAGCTCGCGCCCGAGCTTTGCAAAGCTCGGGCCCAAGCTTCCTCGCTCCGAGGCTCGGTTATTTGCTGCCTCCCGGGTTTCCGGCCCGGCTCGGGACCTAAGGCGATCGTCCACAAGATCATCACGATGCGGGTCCCGCAGTCACCATGAAGTTAAATACTGCCAGCAGATTAAAGCACGCCTGACACAAACCGCTGGCGGGTTGGCAGCAGGTCGTGTCAATGGCCAGCTTGCCATCCGCCCCCATAGAGGAAGACACGTATTGCCGGGTAGCGGTCTGAACGACGATCTGGGCAGGATGAGGAAATACACCCGACTATCCGGCGGGCCTCGTGTGTCCTCCACGCCCCGGCACGGCAAAGCAAAGAAGATAACTAGTGACCGAAGGATAACTCGGCGCATCACAACAGACCAAGGTTAGGCTACAGTGGCCAGGGGCCGCCTATAAAAAGGGCGCACAGGCCACAACCACAAGGATCGGACAACGGGAGATAGACTTAGACAGAAGAGTGAACAGCCGCCGTAGAGCAGGAGCACTTGCACTCATGTAGGAGCTCTAGTTACAAGCGGTAGTTCTTCGTGTCCAGGTACGGTAGGAACACACATAGTGCCTTGAGCAATTATTGTACTCGAGCCCGGGCTTCGGCCTACCACTCTCTCTACTCTCGTTTAAGCTCGGCATTAAACGAAGACTGGACGTAGGGCTGTTATCCAACAGTGGAGGCCTGAACTAGGATAAAAATTCTCGTGTCGCACTAGCACACGCGTCCGACCCACCATCCGGACCTCCTTCCTCACGGCGCTGGCGGTGGGCGGGCCTCGATCCAGGGACAGGGCGCCTCGGGCCTCGAGACCCTCTTCTTGCTTTCATCGACTCATGGAGGCTCGCCTCCCAATCGACAAAGTTGTATATGGAAGATAGATACAGGGGTTATTTGGTTGCATTCATCTACTTAGGTAGTGTTTCTTTCAACGATTGCGGTTGCGTTTAAGTTATAAATTTATTGCTCCTCGATAAGAACATCCGAGGGATCAAAAATTATAGAAAAAATGGTTTTGAAAGCTTTGAGAAAAAATAGTAAGACCTATAAAAATTGTCTACCAAACGTCAAAGCGTTTGACTTGTATAAAAAATAACAAATTTTTAACTTATAAGCAAACACAAACGCAAACACTGAAAGAAACACTATCTTAGTCTTGGTTGTACAAGGCATTAGACCGAGTCTAGCCAAGCCAAGTGGATGCAAGCGATGATATTTGGTTACATGGATCTATTGATCCAGCCTTATTCTAAAGTTGTTTGGTTGCTTATATGATGCAAGAAATGACTCAGATGCATCATATCCCATACGACTCAGACCAGTCAAATGCAACCAAAATTAGCATATAGCCAGATCTATCCATAGATACAAAGTCGCAAGCCATCAAACACCATCCTATTGCATTGGCCAAGTCATATACAGCGGGCACCCAAGCAGTAGCCTTCTTGGCCCCGATTCCTGTGTCGCAAATCGAGTTCCCGAGCCGAGCAAGAGGGCCAGAACTGAGAGGAGCAGCGCAGGCGGCCCAGGTAACGCAGGCTGTTCTAGAATCTAAGAGTATTCCATTCCCACCGTGGCACCGTGCACAGGCAGCACAGCCTCACCCACACTACAAGCCTCTAGAGCATTCCACAGCCTCCCGCAACTCCCTACACACACACCCCTACAGAAGGCAGGGTCGACTCGACGTCTCGAGTCGACTCCCCCAACCGCCGTGCGCAATCCAAGGCCGCCAATCCTCCGCCGCTCAACGAACCCACCGGAAGGCAAAACCCTAAACCCCTCCCTTCCGCCCGCCCATGGCGGCGTCGTTGCTTCTCCGAGCCGTGCGCCGCCGAGACCTCGCGTCGCCTCTCGGCACCGTATGTGTCCTCCTATCTCTTCTCCCCTCTCCCTGATGCTCCCGCCTCTCTAGCGTAATCGGCTTGTGCTGTGCTTTAGTGATACGCGCGGGCGGATTTTATGCTGCGATCTGAACTGGTGTGGTCTATGCTGTACGATTTTGCGCGGGCATGATCGAATCGACGGGTGTTAGCTCGATTACGTGTGCTCCTGAACTGGTAAGGCAGTTCAGGGCATGTTCTGTTGCTGCGGCTAACGTCGTATTGCCTTGCCTAGTTTCTGACCTGATCTAGTACGGTTGCGGCATTATATTTTTGTGTCACGGTATTGGATGCTACCACTGATAAAAAAAATTGATGCTATATCTCTTCTGTTTTCGTTGTAGCCTTGTAGCTCTGATTTCGATTTTGTTCCCTGTTGGTGGTGTGATGATATGCGCTGTTTCAATTTTCTAGTAGTTTGACTTAAGAATTCCATAACAGACTGATATGTTCAACCTTCTCCTGTTTACATGGTAACTGGTAAGGAGAATCGTGCAGTTCAGGATTCTCTTGTTTACATGGTAACTGGTAAGGAGTATTGTGCAGGGCTC
The DNA here is from genome assembly GCA_036346145.1 of Olyra latifolia. NCBI lineage: Eukaryota > Viridiplantae > Streptophyta > Magnoliopsida > Poales > Poaceae > Olyra > Olyra latifolia. The sequence continues at coordinate 979,330 of CM070525.1, read as the reverse complement.
TGTGCTGTTTGGTGGAGATGGCTAGTAGTGGACTGTTAGAGTAGAGGGCGGAATGTAGTGGCGAGCTAGTTTTGTTATGTTGGGTGTGCCCTGCTGGTTGACCGTTATGCGGTTATCATTTTTCAAAATGTGACTTCAAAATAAAGTGCTAGATTGTCTACGAAATGTGAATTTACGGCATATAATACAATTTGTACCTACTTCAGTACTTCCTATTAACATGTATAAAAACAAGGGCATTTGTGCAATTTTCACAATTTTTTGGGGGTGTCCCCTTGGATCGGTCCAGGGCACAAAGGTTAACAAACAGTTAATGGTTTGGGATAATCTCTGATGAGGACATAACATGAAAGAGTACAAATATATAAGTGCTTATTTGTGTGATTACCCGTTTAAATTTTCATAACCTGCATGCATAAACATGGACTAGTACCAGTTGTGCAATGTGAAGTTGTGTGACTTAGCCTTGGATGCATTCAGTGTGTATATTTGGATTCTTCCGCATGGTTGCATGTAGAGTTATATTGGGTCTATCTTTTGTTGGACATGCCTCCAGAAAAAAATGGATCAGAGCTTCAGGTTCTAGACATTTTGGATGTGTAGTAAGCGTGCTTGTGCAGATCAGAATCAATAAATCCTGAATTTTAATACAGTATACTTATTGATGCTTGTATTTATGTATTCCCTCCCTGGTGGGCCTCCTCTGTTACATTCTAATGCAAATCAAGAGTATTCTTCTTTTCCATTTCAAAATATTCCTTTTTTTACTGTGAACAGATTTGACCACTTAGACCCTAAAAAGGCTTATAGGGCTTAACTTTATTGATGAGATCATATACCCATAATAAATATTCTTCATGTTACCTTCTGACTATTCACTGTTTACATAACAGTTGACCGCTAATGTTCAATCAACTTGTGCTGCAAATGTGTGTGCAAGGTGGGGTAATTTTGCAAGAACTTTCAGGTAATGATGATATTATTTTGGCTTTATACACAATTGAGTGGACATTTTTGCAGAGTGCATATAACTTATTTTTTTGTACTTGTATTCCTTAGTGCGAGACCAACCGGAAATGAGGTTATTGGAATTGATTTGGGAACAACTAATTCATGCGTTTCTATCATGGAGGGGAAGGTGAGTGGCAGATTCTTCATGTGACGTTTGATTTTCTATTCTTTTCTAATCTGGCTTACTTAAACCTCTAAATGACTGCAGAACCCAAAAGTGATCGAGAATTCAGAAGGCACCAGGACAACACCGTCAGTTGTTGCATTTAATCAGAAGGGAGAGCTACTCGTTGGCACTCCAGCCAAGCGTCAAGCAGTGACCAACCCACAAAACACTTTCTTTGGTACAAAGCGTCTAATAGGCCGGCGATTTGACGACCCGCAGACACAGAAAGAGATGAAAATGGTACCATATAAAATTGTGAAGGCCCCAAATGGAGATGCTTGGGTTGAAACAACAGATGGCAAGCAGTACTCACCGAGCCAGATTGGTGCATTTGTTTTGACCAAGATGAAGGAGACAGCTGAATCTTACCTTGGCAAGTCTGTTTCCAAGGCTGTGATTACTGTTCCAGCTTATTTCAATGATGCCCAGCGTCAGGCTACCAAGGATGCTGGCCGCATTGCTGGACTTGATGTCCAAAGGATTATCAATGAACCAACTGCTGCTGCTCTGTCTTACGGAACAAACAACAAGGAGGGTTTGATAGCTGTCTTTGACCTTGGAGGGGGAACTTTTGATGTGTCCATCCTAGAAATCTCCAATGGAGTGTTTGAGGTCGGTTTTATAAGTTCTTACTTCTTAGTAGTAACTTGCTGTAGTACAAAAAAACTGTTACATAGTGACCTTATCTCTCCATTCTGGAAATCTCCATTCTTCCCCTTATATGTTGATTATGATATTGACAGGTCAAAGCAACGAATGGTAATACTTTTCTGGGTGGGGAAGACTTTGATAATACACTATTGGAGTTTTTAGTGAGTGAGTTCAAACGAACTGAAGCTATTGATCTGTCAAAGGATAGGTTGGCTCTGCAGAGGCTACGTGAAGCAGCTGAGAAGGCAAAAATTGAACTCTCATCAACAGCCCAGACTGAGATCAACCTTCCATTCATTACAGCTGATGCCTCTGGAGCGAAACATTTGAATATTACACTGACAAGATCAAAGTTTGAATCTTTGGTGAATAGTCTAATTGAGAGGACTAGGGACCCTTGTAAGAATTGCTTGAAGGATGCTGGGATAACTACTAAGGAAGTTGATGAGGTTCTTCTTGTTGGTGGAATGACAAGGGTTCCAAAAGTGCAGGAGGTGGTTTCTGAAATCTTTGGCAAGGCCCCTAGCAAAGGAGTCAATCCAGATGAAGCTGTGGCTATGGGTGCTGCTATTCAGGGTGGCATTCTTCGTGGAGATGTAAAGGAGCTTCTTCTCCTTGATGTTACCCCTCTTTCACTTGGTATTGAGACTCTTGGTGGCATCTTCACCAGACTGATTAACAGGAACACTACAATCCCCACAAAGAAAAGTCAGGTTAGTAAGTAAGGTTTTTACTCTTGAACTAGTATAAAATTTTTTAACTACTATTCTGTTAGTGTAATAACCCAGATGATGCTATGCTTTAATTTCATAGCTATGACTAGATCATTACATTACTTTGAATGGTTGGTTGTCTTCCTGAGATGATTTTATGCCTTCCCGTCAAGAGCCTCATGCATTGATGGTTTTGACTCATCAATCGTAGTTGTGATTATCATTCTACTATAGAAGATTGGATCATGCATTGACGGCTTTGATTCGACTATAGAAGATTGGGTCTTCTTTTAATCAAGTTCTCTAGTTTTTCATTTGCTTTTAATCTGTGCAACGTTAGCTTGTTTTCATTCTCCTAGGCTTCTTTGATTACATTGGCATTAACTCCGGATGTGCCTTCTGATGGTGTGCATGGAGCTGGCTTCTCCGTTGTAGTTATAAACTATCATTCCATTGTAGAATCTTAAATCTTATTTTTGTTTGCAAGTTCTGACAGGATTATGCTCATCTGAACTGTTTACTGTTAGCTTGTTTGCGATCTTTCCTGGGGTTCCTTTTAGTTCTGGACTTAACTGTCTGTGCTTTTTGTAGGTGTTCTCAACTGCTGCTGACAACCAGACACAAGTTGGTATTCGTGTGTTGCAAGGTGAGCGTGAGATGGCGACAGACAACAAACTTTTGGGTGAGTTTGATCTTGTTGGCATTCCACCAGCACCAAGAGGTATGCCACAGATTGAGGTCACATTCGATATCGATGCCAACGGGATTGTGACAGTCTCTGCAAAAGATAAGTCGACTGGCAAGGAGCAGCAGATCACCATCCGATCATCTGGTGGGCTTTCTGAGTCTGAGATCCAGAAGATGGTCCATGAGGCTGAGCTGCATTCCCAGAAGGATCAGGAACGGAAAGCCCTCATTGACATCAGAAACAGCGCGGACACTACCATTTACAGCATCGAGAAGAGTTTGGCAGAGTACAGGGATAAGATTCCTGCAGAGGTTGCCTCTGAGATCGAGACAGCTGTTGCTGATCTCCGCAATGAGATGGCCTCAGATGACATCGAGAAGATAAAGAGCAAGCTGGAGGCTGCCAACAAGGCTGTCTCAAAGATTGGGCAGCACATGTCTGGCGGTGGGTCTGGTGGCTCGCAGACCGGAGGATCACAGGGCGGAGGCGACCAGGCTCCTCCAGAGGCTGAGTACGAGGAGGTCAAGAAGTGAAGTTGAACAAGGTGAAAGTTGCGCTGCAATTTAGACATAGCTAATTTTGATGTACTCGAGATGCTAGGACCGTGTGCGCTGTAATAAGCTCTCAGGATTTTGTTATCACATCCCATGAAACGTCTTGAATTCTTTAGGGCGTCCAGTTGTGATGTATTTATTGTATGGGATCGCTTAGGACTTGGTTGCGTGGGGTCGCTTTCTCGCTCCAGAGGTACATGAGCAAGGTCTTAACGAGTTGATGGTAAATTGTACTTTTGTGCTTAGCAGCAGCAAGCGTAGTGTTGGATTACATATGCATGGTTAACACCAGGTACGAAACGTACGTACGTGCAATAGTTGTTTCAGACCAGTGTTGCTGCGATGGTGCTATATGTAAAAGCAGATAGAGCATTCAGACGCCCAGCCCGTGCCAAGTTTTCAGCTCCCTGGACATTTCAGCTTCGTGGGATTTGGAACCAAAGGATGGGCGACATGTTTTGGCATTCTGAATGGCTGAATTGTTGTCACTGAATCGACTGCACAAGAAGACTTCCAGTACATAACAGAACTCGAGTGCCAAATGAGAAGTAACGTTTCACTGCTTACGCCTTCTTTCCAACGCAAAGGGTATATGAGCACTGCCATCCCAACATTGCCATGCAACACACGGCGACCGAAGGCCTAGGCACTGTCGATCGCACCGCCAGGCACACGACCAAGACGTTAGCCGTTCAGCGGGATGCTTGGCCGAACGCCAACCTGCTGATTGCGTCGTGAGGCATGTGATGCTCAACCTAATCGTCACCTGCCAACGCTCCATGGGGTGCTTGATCAAGACGGCAGCCGCTATCCTCACGCAGGATGCTCGGTCAAGACGTGAGCCGCCATCGCTGCCAACTGTGTTGCAGGGTAGGTGATGCTCGATCTAGATGTCAATAGCCACCCCCACGCAGGATGTTCAGCCGAGATGTCAACCACCACCGTTGATGACCATGCCATAAGGCAAACGATGCTCGGCCTAGACGTCTGCCACCACCATCACACAGGATGTTCGTCTGAGACGCTAGCCACCACCACAAGTCACATAATGCTCAACATAGACGTCAGCTGTTGCCACCCCGTGGGGTGCACGACCAAGATGCTAGCCATTACCGTTACCGACCAAGATGCATGGCCTAGAAGTCAACTAATACGCTCCGCGGTATGCTTGGTTGAGACGCGCCAGCCGCCACCTCTATGACCCCATCGTCGACCCTGTCAACACCAGTCACTTCCTCAGCAGCGAGCCACCGACCATCTCAACATTGGGGTGCTTGATCCAGGTCATCCCCGTGCCGTCAAAAGCAACAAGTTTCATCACCTTGTCTCGACTGCTCAAACTAGTGTCCCATCTCCCTAGCCAACTCCGTATCGGATCCGCTACCTTTAGGCCAGATCTTCTGCCTTTGGACCAAATTTGCCGTCGTTGAGCCTAGGCTCGCCAGCTATGGGCACCCCTTGGCCTCCAGGCCATGCCCCCTCCTCGGCAGGGGCAATGGAGATCCAAGATCTAGTTGTTTGCATGCTGCCGGAGAGGCGATGCTTCTGAGGAGAGGAGGCCAAGGGAACCGCCACCTTCGGGCTAGATCCATCGTCGTGGAGTCCGGACACACCAATCACAATCACCTCTTGGCCTTTAACCACGGCCACCAAGCCGCGCCCCCTTCTTAGCACGGGTAGCGTGCCAGAAGCGCCAAATCTAGCCGCCTCGCACGCTGCCGAAGAGGCGATGCTGTTGAGGACTGAGGAGAGGAAGCTGAGGGAGGGGTGACCTCCTTCCTTCTTGCCGGCTCGACGTGGGAACATGCCGCAGCGTGACAAGCACTGTCGCGACTTGGCACTATCGAGGCAAGGGAGGAGGGAGGAAGGAGAAAGAAAAGAAAAGAGAAGAGAGGGGGAGCACAAGCTCGGATGCCTGCCGCTGTCGTCGTCAGGGCAAATATGATAGTAGTGAGGGGTGTTGGCGGGGGGCCTCAAGTGGGAATGGGTCGGTAGGTCTCCGAGTCGCCCGGGGAGCAGCTGGAAGGGTTGGGAAAAAAAACACTTGATACCTACTTGCACTTAAAAGAGTCTTAGACAGCCGAGAGAGGGGTATGCAAGGGTTTATAGAGCCTTGGATGAAAACTAGGGCTAGATCTATCCATCATCCAACTCAAGACCTGATGCTGGTGCGTACGAACACCATGAACCCACGTCACCGCATTCCACTCCTCGCAACCGGAAAATGACGGGAAACAGAGGGTGTCATCCGCGCGCGGCCTTCATGACGATGGAGTTGGACACCACGCGCGGCTGGCGTCCATGGGCAACGGAGGCCTGCTTTGTATTGTGGTTGGATCAAAGCTAGCTGCACTCGATCTGTTAATAAGCTAGCTTGATTCTGATCTCATGCACTAAAAAGGACAGAAATGAACGATCGAGCAATAGATGTAGGAGTACAAATTCATATTCATATATATTGCAAGGGCGATCGAGCTGGAACAAACATATATAATATTGCACCAAGGTGCCAAATATTCTAATCTAGCAACAGGACGATGCCGATCCATCAGGCCATCCCCTTAAATAAGGGTGTGTTTGGTTGAGTGGACGAGGGTGGATGGAACCATCCCATCCAGTTTTTGGGCATGTTTGGTTTGGGGACAAGGTAGATGGAATCATCCCAGGAGAGGAATATTCTCCTTAGATCCTGGATGGAGGGATACGCAAAAAAAGCCCGTACCAAGCCATCTAACTTTTCTCCCGTGCGCACAGCCCCGCGCCTCCTCCCTTGCACGGCTTCTCCAGATCCTCACCCGCCAGCCGCCGGTCGTCCCCTCCGCCGCCGGCTCGTCTCCCTCTCCTTTCCGCCACCAGCTCGTCTCCCTCTCCCCTCCGCCGCCCTTGCCTCCTCCGCGTCCTCCGCCGCCGTCGGCTCGTCTCCGCGTCCTCCGCCGCCGCCGGCTCGTCTCCACGTCCTCCACTGCCGCCGGCCCGCCTCCTCCCAGATCTAGCCGTCGGAGGAGCTCGCGGTGCCCTGCTGCTCCTCAAGCGTCCTGCTGGCTCGCTCTCGCGTCCCCTCCGCCGCCGACGCGTCGCGTCTCGCTGTCGCCGGCTCGCCCTCTCCCCGGCCGCCGGTCGTCCCCTCCCCGCACTTCCCCTCCACCCTCATCCCATCCAACACTTATCCAGCCTACCAAACAAAAAACTGGCTCATCCCATCCAAACCAACCAAACAGCCTGCCCGGATCGTCCCATCCCAGAAATACATGGATGGGACGATCCCATCCACTCTTGTTCTCAAACCAAACACACCCTAAGTTTTCCCCCGTCGGCAGCACTGACATTCGTCCAACAAACATGCATGTATAAACGAAAACATCGACTGACTTAACTTCACAGCTTAGCTTCTTAGCTCACTCGACCAGCAGCATAATGTATCGATAACTAACTGACCTGAAATCTCCAAGTTCACGCGTCTCTTTGCGATGGTTCCTAACTAGTGGATCAGTATGAGACAACGGTAGCTATTTTACAATGTTCGCAGGGCATGCGAGAGGGACATACGTTGACTCTATATCAGAGATAAATATAGTGATATATATAGCCAGCCTTGGTTTCAGAAAAGATATGGTGATATAACTGATTTCTGCTTTGATTCATGTCGTTCCTCTTCTCTGCACTCTGCAAAACTAGACGTACACAATAATCTAGCAAAATCGTATCTACAGGTCTAAAATCTATCCAGACCAACCGGCCATCGAAATGTATATATCTCTGAAATCAACTGCTCGCTGCTGCATCCGGCCAACAAGACTGATACGACTGAAGATGAGACGTAAGCTTAGCGGTGTGCAACTTCTGTTGATTTAAGGGAAAGTAATTGCTCAAGAAAATATGTTCATACTTCAGACTTCAGAGGGAAGTACTAACTCTACGTGAGCTAGATGCTGCGGGTATCGTGGATCTAGTCTCGTCCATCGAAGAAAATTAACACGCCTGTTCTTCACACACACACGCAGAGAGAGAGATGGCAAAGCCAATGACAAGGTAATGATGGAAACTTTCACACCTGCCAGAGATACCGATCGAGAAAAGAGGAGTCAAAGCTCGTCATCATTGCGCCAATCTTCTCCGGTTCACGCCAACACAAACGGAAGAGAACATACAGCTACTGAAGAACTCAATGAATCAGTGTGCTTACTACGAAAAGAAAAATGTATACGAAATGCTCGATCACCCATGGAAGCTACCCCTGAGGGGCATGAAGCCTGGTCCGAGATCTCAGATAGATGCATCCTCACACATCACAATCCAAGGAAGGCCTTGAACCAGACAACATTCCACCCAGAAAACAATAGCTTCCTTCAATCCATTCCTCCCCCTCACTCTCTCTCTCTCTCTCCTTGCTTTCTCACCTCATTCTGCAAGGAGTCTGGGGCTCTTATGTATAGTCTCATAGACACTCCTCTCTCTCTCTACTGATGAGGCCATCATGTCTTAAATGATTAGTCGCGTATAATTAAGATTGAGCACCCCTGTGCACACAACCACTGACAGCTAAACAAGCAGCATTACTCATTGCAAACTGCAATGCTTCGAGGGCCCGCTTGGCAGTGGTACTAGACATGCAGAAGCAGATTTATGGCTGGTAAAATCATCAAAAGGCTACAGGCGAATCACATGAAGAAAAGGGCAGGCATTGAAGAGCCATAAAGACAGAGATTAATAAGAAATGGAGAGGAACTGACAAGCAACATGTACAGAGGCAGAGACAGTGCTGAGCCCTAGCAATACACACACAGACGTGAGCTGTGCTTGACAGCTTGTCCAGGGAACCGTGGGGGCCGACGGGTCATCTCAGCCGTTCGTGTTGGTCTGGACGGACGGGACAAGGCTGCCGGGGGATGCTCTACGTGAGAACCCTAGAGACAGCGGGTTGCGGAGTAGTTGGCTTCAAAGCGTGCCTCGAGATCTTCGAACTCTCTGCTTGACTGCTTCCTCTTGTCATCTCTATATCTCTCTATTCTCTATGCACGACGGTGGGTAGGTGTTAGCTCCGTCACGTCTTTACTGTTTCATCATTCGCAGAAATTTTTTTGATAAATCATTCGCAGAAATTGGTGTTGGTTCTTTCAAGCTTCAGTATTGGGGGCCAAACGCATAGGTACATCACTGTTTTCTTAGCGAGACTGAATTACTGAAATGGTTGGATAGCTAAAAAAAAAAAATCTAAACTTTGAGATATTTAAGAAACGGTTTTGAAAAAGTACAAATATTTAATTCGATTTAACTTTTAAGAGTTTTGAGACGTGGTTTTAAAATTTTCGGGAAACCTTTTCTAAGTTAAAGTCATAATTGTTTCTCTGAACAAAAAAAGCTTGATCCGAGCTCGAGTCAATCTTGGATATCTCGCTAAGCCTGAGCTTTTTGTCTAACCCTACAAAGCTACTAGATGCCCATGCTCTCCACCAACACCTCTACACACCTAGAAGGTCTAGAAACACCTCATGGCCCAAACACCTCAGTTGTAGATCCCCAACGTGTCTAACTGCATCTCTTATCGCCGATCAAGCACTACTAGGGGATGGAACCGACCTAAGCTTAAGTGAGTTGGGCTTATTCGGAGTAGCATCTGGCTAGGCTTAGCTCGCTTGAATGTCTGAGCTAGGGAGTAGGCTCAACTTGGGCTCATTCAAAGCTAGAGCTAGCTCATGGGCATGTTGCCCCACGCGATATTTGGGTGTGGATGGGAAAGATCGGGATGCCTCTGCCAACAACAGCATTCTAGAGCTACTGCAAATCGGTCACCCGCCTCCCGTGCTTGTGTGCTGTACACACACATTGCAGCAGCCCATTTTGGGTCTTTTTAAAAACTTTTCAAAATTTAAAATTTAAGTCGCATTTCATGTTTTTACTATTCATCATTTGAAAATTTCTTTTCCCAAATTCAAAATCCAATTTTGGAAATGCAAAATTCATTCTATTATCTAAATTTGCATCTTAAATTACAAAATCCAATTTCACAACTTAATCAAAAATGGAATTTATTTTTCCAAATTGGATTTCCAAATTGAATTTATAAATTATATATATATATATATATACATATATATATATATCCTTAAGTCATTTTTCTATAATCAAAATTCTTTTCATAATTAAAAATGCCTAAAATCACTGTCGCGGTTTTGAATTATACCCCTAGTGTTAAGTGCCCAGGGGCGACCCTAAGCACGCGTATTAGCAATGGCTGATCTTCCGTGGTTGCTCGGCCACGAGCAAGAGCTACGGCCCGGGCTCAGCAGCCCCGTCCCGAGCAGCGTCGTCGCTTGGAGGCCTCCCCGAGCGATCCCTTGCTCGGACGAACACGTGGCGGGTGGTCACTTGCACCCGACTGCCTGCGTAGCGGACCGGTCCAAAGGCGCAGAAGTCAAAAAGCGACTGGCGCATCTATCCCGTCCGTACTATTCCGATGTCATAGCGTGGAGGGCAGCATGATCTACTGTCAGCCCCGACGCACTACAGTGGCGTTATGTCCCGTGGTTCGTCGCGTACACCCGACATGTAACCGGGAGTGGTTGTCCCTCGGCGAAGCTATAAATAGCGGCCCATGGCTCTCGTTCAAAGGGACGACACATGAACAACACAAGACTAGAAAGATAGACATTTACACGCAAAATACACAAGAGTAAGCCAAGACACGTAGAAAAGAGAGGAACACGAGTTGTACTTGATAAAAGAGCGCCCAATCCACTTGTAGTTTGGTCGCTCACCCCTTATACACATTCTCTTTCACTATCAAGTGAGGCTGGATATAGGGCTGTTATCCCAGCAGTGGGGGGCCTGAACCAGGGTAAAAACCACTGCATCATCACCCTTTCCTGCTCAGCCAGCCCGAAGTGTTGCTCGGGCGGCCTTCATCTCTCCCAAAGCCGTGCCTTGGGAAGCCAAGCGCGTCCCCAAAGTCCAACCCTAGCGCAGAAAAGGGCTCGTTGATCCCTAGTTCAACAAGTAAGCTTAGCACCTGGGAGCCCGAACTATCAACCGCCGACAACTGGCGCTGTCCGTGGGGAAGACCGAGTGCTTCACATCGGAAGTCCTCGGGGATGCCTAATTCCCAAGATACCTGTGACCTCGCGGACATTAGCTTCGATGATTACTTTGACGAACTCGAGCGCACGGCGTTTCCCTTCGAGGACGACGGCATGGACGCAGAGTACGTCCCCGTGCTCATCACGAACCCGTTCCGAGGGGTTCTGGAACAGGACATCGTCATGCATTCCGATGACAAGGGTGGCTCATACGGCCAGGCTTGCTCTTCAGCTCGGAAGTACGAGTCTAACGAAGGGACGATATCGCGTGGCGACACCATGATGTCGCCTTCTTGCTCGGCAGCTCTACGCGACGTCCTCATGGCCATCTCAGTCCACACACCGGACCCGACGAAGCAGCAAAAAGAGGAAGCATACCAGGAGATGGATAACCATATCGCCGTCATCTTCGGTGGCTCCTCCGCTTACTCCTCTTGGCGCGAGCTCAAGGCCTCCGCTCGGGCGGTTTACCACATTGACCAGGGGAAGCCGGCTGCAGACCCGCTCCGCTGGTTGGGAACCCCCATCACTTTCTCCAAGGATGATTGTCCCCCCGGAATGACCAAGCCGCAGCGGCTCCCTCTCGTCCTTTGCCCGACCATCAGCAATATGCGGGTCGCCAGAGTCTTGATCGATGGCGGCAGCTCGCTCGACATCAATACCGCTTGGGTCTTAGACGAGATGCAGGTCCCTCGCTCCAAGATCAAGAACATCGCCGTTCCGTTCCACGGGATCATCCCTGGCTCCTTCCTACGACCTCTCGGGCAAGTAGTCCAACCCGTGACGTTCGGGAGCCCGAGTAACTTCCGCACCGAGCTCATCACCTTCAATGTGGTCAACCACGAGCTGGCTTACAACGCCATCCATGGTCGGCCCTCTCTGGCCAAGTTCATGGTAGCTACACACCACATGTACCAATGCCTCAAGATACCAGGCCCGAGCGGAGTAATCACGGTAAAGGGAAGCCACAAGGTAGCCCTAGCCTGCGACGAGAACGCTCTGGCCATGGTTGGCCAGCTCCCTACAACCGGTCCAGAGCAGCCTCAGCGCAAGGCTGCTCGGCTAAGGGTCGCCCTGCAACCGCAGGAAGAGACCAAAGTGGTTCCTCTGTCTGAAGTGGACCCGACCAAGGTCGTTCATTTGGGGACCTCTCTAGACCCCAAATAAAAACTCGAGCTTGTCACTTTCCTCCGAACAAACGTAGACGCCTTCGCTTGGAAGCCGTCCGACATGCCCGATGTCCCAAGTGTAACACCCCATTTTCGCTTTCGATAAAAATAATAATAAATCACCAGTTAATACATTATTTGAAATAAAATTTGAACAATTCAAAGAAATTATGTATTAACATAAAAGAAAATCATGTCCATATATCAATTAAATTATAACTATGGACCTATTTGTAATTTAAAATTGTATGTTCTGATAATTCTAAGGTTTGCCGATAATAAGGAGCATTAAATGATATTTATTGCTTGTATAAAATAGATATTTATAAGACATCAAAATGAATCAAATAAATGAAATAGTGATATTTAATAACCCAAAACATATTTTTATTATACTCTCCTGAGTAATCAAATAACTTTAGGGACTAAAATGTAAAAGTCACAAAATATCTCTCGATCTTATCCTAAGGGAACTAAAATGTAATAAAACCTAAAATATCTCTTAATCTTATCCTTACTTCATGACGAAGAAAACCTCTTAATATCTTCATGAAATTTTATATAAAGCTAAGGACTAAAGTACAAAAGTTCAAAAATATCTTTCTTGACCCTATCTTAATCCTAAATTACTTCGTGACAAAGAAAATCTAAATCGGCTAAGTTACTTCGCAGCTAAGTAACCCATCCACGATATATTTTTCTAAAGACTAAAACTATTTGTGATTAATGAAACTATAGTAAAATGATTTAGAAATTTTAGGAAATAAATACTTGCGAAATCTCAAAACTAATTATAAAAATGGAATTCTCATAATTTTATGAGTTCAAATATATTTTATCATATTTTGTGAAGCCCCTTAATGTCCTTATGAAATTACATAAAGCCTAGGGACTAAAGTGCTAAATGTCCTAAATATCTCCCCTTGTCCCTGTCCTTATCTTCTTCACGTTATATATCTGGAGAGATCACGCGCAGAAACAGAGCAAGAAAACGGGTAGAGAGGGAAAGAAGAGAGAGAGAAATGGAGAAAGAAGAAAGAAAGAAGAGAGAAGGGGAGAGAAGGGAGGAAGGAGGAGGCGGGGGGTGGGCGTTCAAGCATGCATCACCGGCGAGAAGCTCCGTGACCTCGGCGTTTTGGGTCATGGCGTGGCATGCACAAGAAGGATTGGCGGCCGTGAGTGAAGCTTCGGCCGCGGGGGGTTGGCCGCGGCGGTATGTTTTGGCGGCGCTGCGCAAGACGGCAACGACAAGACGGCACGGGCGGCGAGCACGGCTCCGCAGAGAGTTAGCGGCGGCGAGCGAGCAGCGCCGCCAGTATCGCCAAGAAGCGCAAGGCCGCGGCGTTCGCGACGAGTAGCAGGGCAACCGGCCGTGGCGGAGCAATTGCATGGGTCATAGCGGCGTGGCGGGCTATAACGCTGCGCGTGGCGGCGTGGTGGAAGCGCCCAGGCGGCACACAACGAGCGGCGTCGGCAGGGTTGCAGTGGAGCAAAGGGAAGGATACAAAACAACGGTGCTAACCGTGGCAGCACGACTTGGGCCATGCACTGCTCGGAGGCAGCTCCGGTGAGCGGCTCCGGTAAGAGCAAGGTACGGCCAGGAGATAGTCGGCGGCGTGTCGGACATGGAAGACGGGGTAGAAGACCGGCCATAGCAGACGAGCAGCAAGCCGTCTGTGGGAGACAGGGCTACGGCCGGGAGAGGTCCAGCGAGACGGACCGGAGGTAGCGTGATGAACCGGAGGTAGATGATCAGGGCAATGACACGGTGAGAATAGTCCCCTCATATTGACATAGAGCATATTAACCTAGCGACGGATTAGATCTGTTATTATTTCCATTTAGTTCCTAACCATTCTAACTATTAGATAAATCTAGAATATAGTTCTCCACCTAATTAAAATGCTTAAAGATCCTCAAGAACGGCGAGAATATTCTTGTAAAATATTATAAATACCCGGAAACTGAAACCTAGTAAAAATATATCTAGAACTATTTTATCATTTCATGACTATAAGAAAGTATTAACAATCTTCTTTAAGCATTAATAATATATAAGAACTATAGAAGAATATACCTTAAAATATATGACATTGGGATTTTCTCATAACTTAAAATCATACTTCTACAATAGTCTAAAACTATAAGTTTAAATCACATGGGTAGAGAATGCGCATGACATAAAATCATACACACCATTTTAAGCATACACCTAAACAATATATATAAAAGCCAAAAGCGCATAGAACTTCCTCGATAAGTAGGGAGATCTATGTTAAGATAATCGATGAATAATGTTACCCTCGACCACGTGCATTACATGCATTATGCATATTTCATCTTTTGTGCCTTTATCAATGTTATTTGCATTTATACGATAGAACCGGATGACTCAGAAGAGAAGCTGGAAGGCCAGACTCAAGACATCGACGCGTTCGGTGCAGGCGAGCCAATACCTCTAATTCATTCTTCTTTACCCAGTTTTACTTAAATTATGTTGATTTTAAAATATTAGGTTGCATGCAATAATATTTTCCAAGTATAATTATGTTGTTAACAAAAGCTACTAGAGCAAGTCTAGTTATTCCATATTATAAGAAGTGTTAATAAACACAAACCTCTCCTTGACATTTCCTTATCCTGTCCTTTGATAACCTAAGGTATAGAAATTAAACTCCTTGACTAATAAGTCTTTGAATTGGCTTAGACATGTTTTAAGTCTAGAGTCCATGGGTTTGACCTTGGCTGTCAACGATTCGGTACTAGGATGACGGGTCAACCTTTGTAACGGCATAGCCTGCTATCAACGGTACAATGCAACGGCATAGCACGCTATTAACGGTGCGAAAGCAACGGTATAGCCTCCTATCAACGGTGCATTGCAACGGCATAGCCGCTATCAACGATGCAACTTGGCTCAGACAAATACCGTATGCGGAGTAGGTACCTCAATGGTACAGTCCCATCATTACCATGATATGTATCATGACAGTGTTTAGTCTCTTTGCTCACGATTGGTGATACATAGTGTAGCAAAGATGAACCATACCGCCTCTGATCAAGACTACACTGTCACTGTATCAGTGCCTTTGACAGTCTAATCAGCCTGTGCGTATCCCGAGTACATCATCATGGGAATGTGTTGTGCCCTGTTCCGAGTATTCCTACACTCGATAAGCTAAAGAGATAGTCCATGCATTCGGGTACCATTTATGCCTGAATGTGAATATAGTCAATAATTATTTGATTCATGTGATTGAGATTAGGATCTGAGGATCCTGGCCTTTGTTGAGCTCAAGAGGATCACGCCTCTTGGCTAAGAGGGTGAGTCTACCGCCATTTACCTGGGAAACGTGCACCTGTGTAATATGGGCACGGGTTCGCCAGAAGATGGGAATCATGCACATGTGTAATATGGACACGGATTCGCCATACCATTGGAGATAGTTCACCATGGCGATGGGAGCTAGTCTGCCATTTGTGGAGACCATAACCATGGCTATGGTATGGATGCGCCACGTGGGACACGATTCTTGGCTAAGGATACGGTGTCATCACTGTGAAACCCCCTGGTCATAAAGAATCGGCATATATAGCCCAGTACGTCTTTACTTTATAAAAATGCTAAGTCTTGAGTTATTTTGACCTAAAAATAAGCATATTTGATTTTAAGCAAATTTGTGAACCTAACCTCCACCAAAAAGCCTTGCATCATTGTTTAGCTTTAGGTGAGGTCTTGGTTCGCGAGTGCGGTTTGATTGCGCGCTCACACTCGCACCCACTCACCTTTTTAGGTGGCGTCGAGAAGGGCTTTGGCCTGGATGACATCAACAAGGAGGAGAAGGACCAGAAGATTGACGTGAAGGCCGAGGGTTAGGTGGGACTCCAGTCGCTTGCCTGTTTGGGTTGGGCACAACCTTGAGACCCTACTCTTCCTACTGTTTCCGCTATGCTGAACTCTGGTAAGAGTTCATTTTGTTTGTAGATTTGGCCTTTTCGGCCTACAAAAACGAGCCATGTTGTAATTGAACTCTATATTATTAATAATTTTTATCGCAGGTATGAGATGATTCCAGCATTTTTGTAAAAGGTGCTGTGCTAGCAAGACAAGATCCTAGGCTAGCACAGGTGCACCGAGGTTCCTGGTAACCGGGGCCCACACTAAGGGAGGTGATTGAGCACAGGCTAGCGGTTCAGCCTGGTAAGAAACCCGTGCGATAAGCACTTAGGCACTTCCCTTAGTGGAAGGCCGACATTATCCGGGAGCAGCTCGACCAGCTCCTGAAGGCCGGCTTCATCCGTGAAGTTGAGCACTCCGATTGGGTAGCCAACCCGGTCGTGGTCAAGAAGAAAGGTGGCAAGTGGCGCATGTGCGTCGACCACCGGACCTCAACGCCGCATGTCCTAAGGACAATTTTCCCTTACCACGCATAGACTAGCTGGTCGAAGCGATGACGGAGTCCAAGCTCATGAGCTTTCTGGACGCGTACTCCGGGTACCACCAGATTAGCCTATCGCCGGAGGATAAAGAGAAGAATGCCTTTATCACCCCTTTCGACATCTTTTGCTATACGACCATGTCTTTCGGTCTTAAAAACGCGGGGGCTTCCTTCCAGTGTTTAATGCAAAAAACTTTCCCCGAGCAAATAGGACGCAACTTGGAAGTTTATGCGGATGATATTGTAGTCAAGAGCAAGATCCCACACACCCATATTTCCGACTTAGAGGAAACATTTGCAAATCTTAAACACTATCAAGTAAAGCTCAATCCAAAGAAATGTGTATTCGGTGTGTGAACTGGGAAGCTGCTCGGCTATGTGATTGGCGAATCGGGCATTGTGGCCAATCCCAAAAAGATCGATGTCATCAAGAAGATGCGGACCCCTTCGAACGTAAAGGAGGTTTAATCCCTCACCGGACGGATGGCTGCCTTTAGCCCATCTTCCGGCTCGGTGAGTGCGGTTTGCCTTTCTTTAAGGCCCTGTGGAAACACGACGGTTTCATCTAGACAGGAAGCTGAGGCCTCTTTTGTAGAGCTAAAGCGCTACATGTTCAGACCGCCCGTTCTGAGCACGCCCAAGGAGGGGGAAGCACTGCTCCTCTACCTGGCGATTGCATCGCAGGTGATCAGTGCGGTCTTAACAGCCGAGCACAAAGCACCCAGCACCCCATCTACTACGTGAGCGAGGTGCTCCACGGATCAAATGAGTGATACCCTGAGGTCCAAAACCTTCTCTATGCCTTGCTTATGGCTACTAGGAAGTTGCGCCACTATTCCCAGTCCCATCCGGTTATGGTCCCAACCAGTTTTCCATTGAAGGAGATCCTCAGAAATCTAGACGCCGGCGGGCGCGTCACCAAGTGGGCAGTCGAGCTGGGGGAGTTCGATATCCAGTTCGCCGCCCGCACGGCAATCAAGTCCCAAGTGCTCGCGGACTTCGTGGCCTAGTGGACCAGTCCTAATCCGCCTGAGCGAGCGCCCGAGCAGGCCGGGCTAGGTCAGTGGACCATGTTCTTTGATGGCTCACGTTCTTTCGAGTGCTCAGGATGCGGTTTTGCTCTCATCTCCCCCCAAGGAGAACAACTCCAGCACGTGATTCAACTCCAGTTCGCCGCGACCAACAATGCGGCGGAACATGAAGGCCTCTTGGCTGGGCTCCGAGCATGCGTTGCGCTTGGAGTCAAGCGACTGACTATGAAAGAGGATTCACAGTTGGTCATTAATCATGTTAACAAGAAGTTTCAGTGTTCCGATGACTCAATGGCGCATTACCTGATCGAAGTGAGGAAACTAGAGAATCACATGACCGAAGTCTGCTATGTTCCCAGAAGCGATAACACCCTAGCCAATCAGCTTGCCAAGCTCGGCTCCTTACTTGACCCCATCCCAGCAGGTTGCTCTTAGAGCACTTACTAAATCCCTCCATTCCCTCTGGAGAGGAGGCGGAAGAGACGCATGGCAACGTCTCCCTCCTCGAGCAAGTCGCAACATGGATGACACCATTCATCCAAGACCTTGCGCACGGGACATTGCCCAAGGAGGAAGGTGAGAGATCTCGGCTTATCAGGAGAGCTCCACTATATTGGTTAGTGGGGGGCTGCCCTGTACCGTAGAGGCACGCTCATCTCCTAGGAGGAGGGGAAGTTCCTACTGAAGAAAGTACACAAGGGTGTCTGTGGGGGCATACTCATCCCACAGGACCCTCGTAGGAAAGGCATTCCGAATAGGCTACTATTGGCCTACGGCCACAGCCGACACTCGGGATTTGGTCACCAAGTGCCCGGCGTGCCAATTTCACGCTCGAATGACTCATCAGGCAGTGTATGTCCTGCAGACGATCCCCCTCTCCTAGCCCTTCGCAACATGGGGGGCGAACATCCTAGATCCATTCTCCAGAGGCATTCGAGGTTGCATGAACTTGTTCGTTGCTATCGACAATTTCACTAAGTGGATCGAGGCCGAGCCAGAGTCAACTTTACGGCGCTTGACGTCAAGAGATTTTTCCGCAATAACGTGGTCGCCCGGTTCGAGGTCCCAAGCCGGCTGATCATGGATAATAGAACTTAGTTCACTAGTGAGCTGTTCCAGGAATATTGCAAGGAGCTCGGCACTAAATGGCCTTGCTTCTGTAGCTCATCCGCAGAGCAACGGCGCTGCCAACGCGCTAACTGACAAATCATCCAAGACATCAAGAAACAGGTCTACGACCAGCCCTCCAAGCTACACCATGGCTGGGTGGATGAGCTCTCTTTTGTCCTATGGTCAGTGCAAACCACCTCCAGCCGAGCAACGGGAGAAATTCCCTTCCAGCTCGTATACGACACGGAGGCCATGTTGCCCGCTGAAATAGCTCTAGGCTCCGCACAAATGGACTTCGCGGAGCACATCGACCAAGAGCAAGAGCGATTGCTGGACCTAGACCTGTCGGAGTCGAGATGTGAGCAAGCCCTGATCCAATCGGCCGCCTACTTGCAGGCTCTGTGCAGGCACGTGGCTCAATCGGTCTAACCCAGGACATTGCAAGGTGTGGACCTTGTTCTACGATGAGTCCAGAACTTGGCCCACACCAACAAGCTTACCTCTCGCTGAGAAGGTCTGTTCACGGTCGCGCCGGCATTATGCCCAGGGACTGTTCGTCTCGCCTTGCCGGATGGACACGTCCTCAAACAGCTCATGGAACATCGCCCAGTTGCGTAGGTTCTATGCGTAGTTTTGGCTTTTCCTTTTGTCTCTCTTCTCTCTTGCTCGGTTTTTCACGAAATCCCATGGCTCGTGTACCCTCCCTGTTTTTATTATTTAACTAAGGGATATGTTGAATGTCTTCTGTTCACGTTTCTCGAGCACGTTAAATAAAGAAACAGGATGGTCCGAGCATTCGCTTCAATTCTCTTAGCATTTTTCCCACGCGAATTTTTGTTGCCAAGCCGAGCGTCGAAACGGTCGAAAGATCATAAATGTGCCCTGCCCTAAGTTCCGCTGCTCGGATAAGCAGATCCTCATCGCACCGGTTTGCTCTTGGCAGTGTCCTGCACTAATCCGGTCTAAGACCTATGTACGACCAGCGCTAACAGTGGCAAAAACTCGCACGTCGTCTTTCCTGTGGCGAGGTCCTTGTTCGCAAAGCCAGGCTTAAGGACCAAGCCACAGGTGGGGGTTGGATAGGGGCGACTACCGCGTTTTCTAAAATGCGCTTTGTCTTGCCTCTTTTTCTCGTGCTCGTCTTTTGTTCGCTTGTGCATGTCGTCTGTTTGTTTTTAGGAAAATGAACAAGTAAAGACAA
The DNA here is from genome assembly GCA_036346145.1 of Olyra latifolia. NCBI lineage: Eukaryota > Viridiplantae > Streptophyta > Magnoliopsida > Poales > Poaceae > Olyra > Olyra latifolia. The sequence goes on along the minus strand of CM070525.1, from coordinate 959,524 downwards.
GTGTGGCACGAGCAAGGTACGTCGAAAAGTACTTTCATCAAAAAGACATTTATATTTATGAGTGCAGGTACAAAAGGCCCCCTTATTAGAAGAATGGCCGGTGACCCTAAGGGATCCCAAGGCTTGCTTACGTCGGGTAGCCCTCAGTGCCTCCTTGGCATCTTCAAGCTTGTTCCGGAGGAGGAGCAGCTCGATCTAGGCCTCATGTTTGGCTCGAGCATCCCTCCAGAGTATCGCGGCCTCGGCGTCAGCAAGCCTGGCTTCCTTCTCCGTCTTCTCTTTGAGGGCCTCAGCATGCCGCTGGACCTGCTCGAGTTCCTCCTGAGCAACGTCAGCCTCCGCTTGGGCTTCTGCTGTGGACCTCCCTGCAGCAGCGCCCTGTGCCCGAGCTCTTGCGCACACTGTTGCTCACGCTCGAGTTCCTTTCGGGCAACCTCGGCATCCACTCGGGACTCCGCACGGACTTCACTACAGCCGCGTGCAGTACCTTAACCTCCTTCGCACGCTGTAGCACCCGTTCGAGCTCTTCCCGAGAGGTAGCGGCTTCCGCGCGGGCCTCCTCGACGGCCTCCCCCATGAAGGCTTAGGAGCGTCGCCTCTCTTGCTCGAGCTCCTCCTGAGTAAGGGAGGCCTCTCGCTCGGCCTCCTTGGCGCGTAGTGCATCCCGAGCAGCCTCCGCCCTAGCCTCGTTGAGCTCCTTCGTCAGGGCGCAGACGTTCTTGGAGGCCTAGATAACCTGCGCACGGAGGGAGGAATGAGCCGCCTCCATGGAAGACTGGAGCTGGAACACCTTGCGCTCGAGGGTGGTGACCTGCTCCTGCCGCCGGGTGTGATCCGCAAGCCACTCCTGGTAGGCTAACCCGGCGGCGGTCACCTCTCCCATCAGATTTTCGTACGGCTGCGGAAGAAGGGTAGAGCGTACGAGGGAGGAGCTACCATAATTCGTAGGTTAGGAGTGGGAGGCACTTACGCGCTCGCAGTGGCCGAGGATGTGATCGGTCAGCAGCTGTGAGTCCATGAACCGCTGGCATCGTGAGACGGGCCCTGAGCTCAGTCCAGGATCCTCGCGAAGGTGCCGTGGCCAGCGCGGGAGGATCCCTCTCCTCCTGGCGTGGGACCCGAGCGAGGAGATATGGGACCTGTTCAAGCCGTCCTCCTGCAGCGGCGCCGTCCTCGGCCTCCTCCTCACCATCCCAAGCAGAAGTTACGCTCGGGGGTAGGGGCGCGACGCCGCTCTCGCTGGCAGCGTCGTCCCTAGCATCCTCCTCCTCACCTCGAGCAGAGACTGCGCTTAGGGGCTGAAGGGCGATCTCGTCCGTAGCGGTGGCGTCGCCCTTCACTGTCTCGTCCTCACCCTGAGCAGGGACTACGCTCGGGGGCTGAAGGGCGACCTCGTCCATAGCGGAGGCATCGTCCACCGCCGTCTCACCCTCACCCCGAGCAGGGACTGCGCTTGGGGGCTTGGCAGTGGCACCGTCCTCGGCGGCGGCGCCATCCCCAGCATCCTCTTCCTCACCCTGAGCAGGGACTGCACTCAGGGGCAGAAGTTCGACCTCGTCCATAGCGACGGCGTGACCCACCACCGTCTCGCCCTCACCCCTAACAGGGACTGCGCTCGGGGGCTAAAGGTCGACCTCGTTCGTAGTGGTGGCTTCGCCCACTGCCGTCTCGTTCTCACCCCAAGTAGGGACTGTGCTCGAGGGTTGGGCAGTGGCACCGTCCTCGGCGGTGGCGCCATGCCGCCATCCCCAGCATCCTCCTCATCCCGAGCAGGGACTGTGCTCAGGGGCTGAAGGGCGACCTCGTCTGTAGCGGCGGCGTTGCCTACCACCGTCTCGCCCTCACCCCCAGCAGGGACTGCACTTGGGGGCTGGGCAGGGGCACCATCCTTGGTGGTGGCGTCATCCACCTTCTTGGCCACCTCATCTGCACCTCGAGCAGTGTCCGCTCTCGGGGGCTGGTAGGCGACGTCGTCCCAGTCTGGGACCTGGTCAACGACCACTTTAGTCGCTCGGCCCGCTACAAAACCAAAGTATGGCAAAATTATTCCCTTGCTATCTAAAACAACAATGGTAGAGTGGAGAGGGAAAAATCAACAGAGACAAGCTCGGATCAGGAGATCTAAACGGCGTCCTTCGTCAACCCAGTCGGAGGGACCAGTGCGGCCAGCGCGGGCCTTTCCCCTGGCCTCCTCGCCTGTCGCCTCAGGGCGGTCGGATCCGCCTCCTCCACCTCCACTACGGTCCTATGCTCGGAGGCCGTTCCTGAGCTGGAGGCTCTGGCGGTGAGCTTTCGCTTCTTGACCCCGGCCCGCGAGCGCAACAGCAACCCTTCGCAAGAGCACCTGCAGCTCCCCTTGCGTAAGCGCCACCTCTCCCTCCTCTTGCTCCTCCTCCCCCCATTGCTCTTTCCCTTTATCTTCCACCTCGACCCCGGGCGCGGTGGCCGTTGGATTCCGCAACCAATTTTGGTGCGACATTTTGGCCCAATGAAGGAGGCCCTGGAGAGTTTGTTCATTCTCCCTCTGGGCCTCCTCCTCCTTTCCCTGGCGTGCCCGCTCCTTGGCTTCAGCCACGATATGTTGCAACCGAGCATAATGTTTGGGGTCCCGGGCAAAGAAGTCTTTGAACAAAGAGTGGACGTCCCGTACCTTGTCCGCGTACTCCATGTGTAGCGTAGACGGGTTATGATGGGCGACACCCGAGCACGGGCCGCCGGAGGTGCCACGCGCGTGGACCACCTTGGCCGTGATGTCGTTGGCTCGTCTGCCGCCAGGGAGGCAGCCATCCTCTTCGTGGCGACCTTCTTCGCTTTGGGCTTGACATCGCCCTGACCGACTGCTCGACCGTGAGCACGGCCTCTAAGGCCGCCCTGTCCTGGAAAATAGAAGAGATATGTGCTAGGGATCGAGGTGCTCCTCAGCCCGGAAATCAAGCTCGGCAAGAGCACTTACCTCGTCGGTGCGGTCGAGGACGTTCCATGGGCCTCTCCGGGTTCTCCTCCTTGCTCAAGGTGAACAGCTCGGCCATGCGGTCGTTCACCCACTGCCCGTTGGGAGCTGCGAAGAAGAAAGATCAAGTTCGGCTAGATAAAATAAAAAACCGCTCGAAGGCGTTGCTCGGGCGACGATACTAATGGGTGTTTGCCTCGCGTGTGAAGTCATCCCACGACGCGATCTCATATAAAGGGTGCCTCGCGTGTGAAAGCTGGACAAAGCAATTGTGCATGAACGACATGTAGTTTCCTATTCTTTTAACCAATGTGCAGTTCATGCCACTGTACAGTATCTATGAACTAATTGTGCGCTTTGTGCTTTATCTTAGCCTTTTCATTTGTCTACTTATTCCCTTATTAGTGTGCTTCGTGTTTACAGAAATAGCCATTAAAATGACAGTCATGCTTATGCTGCTTCATCCTTTGAATGCATTAATTACAATTTTGCTACTCTTCAGATCAGCCATGCTTCAATTTCTCATTTGTTTATGTTTAATTCATCTTAGCCATTCCTTGCACAGGTATATTCTGTAACATCCCAATTTTGGGGCAGATTTCAAAAATTTTAGAAAATATAAAAACTATCAATATCTTATGGTTTCAAGGGTACAGTTTTATTTTATGAAATAAAATTACCAATTTTCCTCTTCATGCCATTACAGCCTTGTGAAAAGATCACATTTTCATTTGGACAAAACTACATTTATTCAAAGCTATTTAACTATGGCATAAATAAGTGAGTGTGTGTGTGTATAGGATGGCTGGTGTACTCTCGATAGTACCGATTCCTCCGTACTCTTGATGGGTTTACGAAATTCGAGATTTTTAACGACCGATCCGAACTGTTGATCTTGTTCATCTTATTGAAATATAGCTACCGACCAAGTTTCATATTTTTTTGAATTTATTTACTATTTGTTTCGTATTTTCTAAAATCATATATATATACACATATTTATGGTTTCAAGGGTACACTAGCATACTATTCCCTCCTCTGAGCTGTCTCTGTTCTCTGCTTCTCCCTCTGAATTCGGTGCCCCCACCGTCGTCTGGCCGCGCCTCGCCATTGGCCACCACCCGTGCCCATGTCACCGTTACCAGCGCCATACCGAGGCTCTGGTCATCGCTGTCCTCCCTCAGCGAAAATCTCAGAGCAGCCGCACCCTGCCATTGGGAGAATGCCGGTAAGGACAGTACCTCCATCCTAAAGAAATCTCGCACGAGGACGACGAGCCACGCCGCTTACGTGCACCGTCCTTCCTCTGCCTTATCCTCCATGATGAGCCCCCCTTTCGCTCACCTATTTAAGCACCGCAGCGACCCCCCTCTCTTCACCACTTTGCTTCGCTCGGGCACAAAGGCAACCTCATCGGCGCGGGCCCTATCTGGTGAACCCCGAGCACCGACGACCACCTCCATCTCTTCCTCTCTTCCCTCTATTGCTCTCATCGAGCCCAATTGAATTTTTATTGCTTGTAGCTCGCGGAAGAGCACCGTCGCCGCCATGGCCACCTTTTGCCCCTTTTTTGATTGCTTGTCGACGGCGATGTCCCTGGGCCTCTACTTCGGTCTACGACACCCTGGCACCATCATCTACCTGCCCCTGGGTGCAATCGCCGTGAAGTTCCCTGGAGCTCCCCCGCATCATTTCCTCTGTTTGAACACCGCCTGGCCTCCACATCGCCGTGCTCTCTGGCCAACCCCAACCTCGACCAACCCTTCGGTAACCACTCTTGTAACCCCTAGATGCTCACCGACGGCTTGTCCACGCACTAGAGCCCATAGCTCGCTGTTGCCATTGCTCCTGTTAGCTCCGGACCGCCCCTGCTCGTGGAGCCACCGCCACGGTTCACCGCCAGCAAAACCCCATCGGGACATCCTAGGACTAGGTCCCAGGAACCCGTAGGAATCAATGGCACTCAATTTAGTGCCCTGTAGCTCCGCTAAGAGACCGCCGAAGCATTCGCCAGAGTTTTGGCCGGAGAAACGAGCACGCTGACACCAGCCATGCGTCATCAGTCCCTTGTTTCGCTGACATGTAGGACCCGCGAAGGTTTAAATAAGTTAATTCCCCACATAGCCGCGTTCTGTCATCGACATGTGGGCTCTTTGGTCCCACGTGTAAGGTTGAGTAGAGGCGGATTTCCGAAATATGCCTCGTGGTCGCCCTCAGGCCGCCGGGCCGGACCCCGTTTGGGCCGCATAGTGATATCTCAGCCCGTTACTGTGTAAACTGATTTTTCCAATGTTTTTCCATTTGATTTAATCCTAGAAAGTGAAAATGATTTAGTAAAAATAGTTAGAGACTCCCAAAAATTGTAGAAAAATTATGTAAAATACTTGAGGTTGTTTTGGACTTAGGAAAAATATAACTTTATTTATTACACTATTTTGAGTCTCTGTATAAATATTAATAACCTTTTCTAGCCTTTTTCCTTTATAAAGAATCTGTAGATAAGGCTTTTACATTGATTAAAAATACTAAATGACCTCTAAAAATTATGCTTATTTTTCTAGAAATACTTTAAAGGGTCTGTAACTTAGGAAAATTAATATTTGCATATATGTGCCTATATATTATCTCTCTAAAATATTCGAATAAGCTCTTTAGCTTATACATGATTATGGGATTAATTGTATTATACAATTTCCTTATAAAAAAATATATACCTTTGTAATGTTTGATGCTTGTATTGTATTTTTGAATATTATTCTCCAATTATTAGAGGTAGCATGGGTAGACTTCGTACATATCATGCAAACACATACATTTACTCATATGCACATTAGGGTTATCATTTTATATGGCTTCTCTAATTAGAATAAACGTATTTTGGCTTCATTTGAAGCATCATGAGGTTTATCGGTCATTACATATCATGCATCATGCTCTCGCATATTTCTAAATATTTTTGTGCAATTTGGATTATTCACGATAGATCCGGAAGACCCGGAAGGATAGCTCAAGGATCAGGATCCCAACCCGCTCGGTCCATTGAAAGCTCAACCTCCTTAAGTATTGCATACTGCCTAATACACCTTTTAAAAGTTTCTCCATCCTCAAAACTAACTCCAACTTCTATTGTCGGGTTCTCTATGTCGGTAACATGCCTTTGAAAACCACAACCAAGAGTGTTGTCAACATCTATATCATCGATACCCTCCAAGTCATCATCATCCTCATTTAACATCATCAGGATCAATTGAACAAAGATCAATGTTGGTGTCATTTATCTCTTCATCGAGACCAACATACTCTTCTTCATCACTTTCTCCCCAATGTTGTTGTGTACTTATCGTTTCTTCCTTAGAAATTGTCTCTGTTTGGCCGTGTGCAATGGCATCTTTCACATTGACCTTCGAAGGAAGCTTTCTTATATCCCAATACATGTCAAATGCCTCAACCAAGTCTTCATCACATACTACCTCTGTATATCTATTGCTTTTTTGGTTCCATATTGTTACAGTCAAGGACTGGTTAATACCATGTGGCAACTGCCCATCAAGTTCTTTCAAAAGATCAATGCAGCAAAAAGTGACTCTATCCCTAACCCAATAAATGTGACGAGTGACATGATACTCCTGTCAACCATTGTCAACCAACTGAACATATGCACCAACCCGTATTGACAATCTGCATGCTAAGATAGGGTCCATCATATCAAGATAAAATGCACAATAAGCTTAAGAACAGTAGCTTCCTAAACCATTTAGTGCTACCACACCTACAATCAAAGGAGTGGCCTACCCATCAACCTTTTAGGTACCCATCTCATATTCAAACCTTCGGGATACTTCATGTTCAATGTTGGAGATTCTTCAAGCGCCATGGAGCGACGGGGAGGAAGTGACAGAGCAGCGCATAGGGGCCATCTAGGCGGCGAAGCGTGGTGCCCTCAATGTGGCGGCTTGCCAGTATTAGGACAGGGCTTCTATCCGGCAAAGGCAAGGAAGTATTAGATATATGCCACTACAAAACATGAATTCGTAAATTTATCATGTCTGGCCGAGATTGTGAAAGTTTATAGTACAAGTATGGATTATATACAAGTTTATGTTATTCTATATGGAGTCACCAACTGCTGAAATATATGAGATGTCGAGAGCAACTAGCCAAGTGTTTAAATCATTGCTATTTATGGTACTTTCTATACTTTCCAATAATATGATATTAATGTTGTCGGTCATTCAATTGTTGAACAGTGTTATAATGTAACATTTTACACTTGTATCGAACTATTTAACAAAAGAAAATCAATTTGAATGGTCTTGTTACATATGCTCACGAATGTTAGCAATTGAGGTTTTTCAGTAATCATGAGTCCCACTTGTATTCCTAGGTAGAGGGAGAAATTAAAAGAAGAGGTTTCTTTTCTTCCTCTTTTTTTTTGGTTCGTGATAAGATTGACGTATTTTGAATGTCTAAATAGTGAAATTTTATAGTATAAGCGTTAACTATTTAGTCTTTTCCTCCAAGTTTCTATCCTAGTGTTTTGAGTTTCGCACCTATTGACAAGATTGTTGTTGTGTTCTATTTTCAGAATCTTGTTCAACATTTTATCATGAACAATGGTTATGAGCTACATAAAGACAGTTATGCATAAAGTGGAACATTCAGAACTATTTATACACTGTCACATGGGTGTAGCAATGGAATTGCTAAGGACACAGCATGATAATGAAGCACTTGAATATTTCACATAGAAGATCCAGCCCCTTGGCGTCTGCATTAGCGATTTTGCAAAACCGGACTGTGTGAAATCTCTGCTTGATAAAATCCAAAACATTATCTTAAATAGAAGATATCCCATACATATGTAGTTCACTTCTATTTCATTACATATTTAGTTCACTTCTATTTCATTTGTTGCTACAGACTGCTATACTGACATTGTTTGGTACTTTCCAGTGCAATCAGAGAGACCCACGTAACTTTCATAACTGATTATTTTAGGCTGAACTTTCCTCAGGAAACCGGGTACGTAGCTACTCTCCCTCTTTCAGTCCAAGTTTATGTTGAATTGATTCATTTTATTTGGAGTTAACAAGTGCTGAAATATATGAGATGTCGATAGCAACTAGCTGTGTTTAAATCATTCCTATATATATGGTACTTTCTGTACTTTTTAATAATATGATATTCATGTTGTCAGTCATTCCATTGTTGAATGTAACTTTTTACACCTGTATCAAACTATTTGACAAAAGAACTTTAATTCGAATGGTTTTGTTACATATATTTTGAGTCTTAACCATTTAGATTTTTCAATGGTCTTACTTGCATCACTAGGTGGATGAGAGAATTTGAAAGAAGAGGGGGTTTCTTTTTTTGGGAGGGGACGGTGGGGTGGTAATTAGATATATGCCACTACAAAACATGAATTCGTAAATTTATCATGTCTGGCCGAGATTGTGAAAGTTTATAGTACAAGTATGGATTATATACAAGTTTATGTTATTCTATATGGAGTCACCAACTGCTGAAATATATGAGATGTCGAGAGCAACTAGCCAAGTGTTTAAATCATTGCTATTTATGGTACTTTCTATACTTTCCAATAATATGATATTAATGTTGTCGGTCATTCAATTGTTGAACAGTGTTATAATGTAACATTTTACACTTGTATCGAACTATTTAACAAAAGAAAATCAATTTGAATGGTCTTGTTACATATGCTCTGAATGTTAGCAATTGAGGTTTTTCGTAATCATGAGTCCCACTTGTATTCCTAGGTGGAGGGGAGAAATTAAAAGAAGAGGTTTCTTTTCTTCCTCTTTTTTTTTGGTTCGTGATAAGATTGACGTATTTTGAATGTCTAAATAGTGAAATTTTATAGTATAAGCGTTAACTATTTAGTCTTTTCCTCCAAGTTTCTATCCTAGTGTTTTGAGTTTCAGACCTATTGACAAGATTGTTGTTGTGTTCTATTTTCAGGAATACTGTTCAACATTTTATCATGAACAATGGTTATGAGCTACATAAAGACAGTTATGCATAAAGTGGAACATTCAGAACTATTTATACACTGTCACATGGGTGTAGCAATGGAATTGCTAAGGACACAGCATGATAATGAAGCACTTGAATATTTCACATAGAAGATCCAGCCCCTTGGCGTCTGCATTAGCGATTTTGCAAAACCGGACTGTGTGAAATCTCTGCTTGATAAAATCCAAAACATTATCTTAAATAGAAGATATCCCATACATATGTAGTTCACTTCTATTTCATTACATATTTAGTTCACTTCTATTTCATTTGTTGCTACAGACTGCTATACTGACATTGTTTGGTACTTTCCAGTGCAATCAGAGAGACCCACGTAACTTTCATAACTGATTATTTTAGGCTGAACTTTTCTCAGGAAACCGGGTACGTAGCTACTCTCCCTCTGTCAGTCCAAGTTTATGTTGAATTGATTCATTTTATTTGGAGTTAACAAGTGCTGAAATATATGAGATGTCGATAGCAACTAGCTGTGTTTAAATCATTCCTATATATATGGTACTTTCTGTACTTTTTAATAATATGATATTCATGTTGTCAGTCATTCCATTGTTGAATGTAACTTTTTACACCTGTATCAAACTATTTGACAAAAGAACTTTAATTCGAATGGTCTTGTTACATATATTTTGAGTCTTAACCATTTAGATTTTTCAATGGTCTTACTTGCATCACTAGGTGGAAGAGAGAATTTGAAAGAAGAGGTGGTTTCTTTTTTTGGGAGGGGACGGTGGGGTGGTAATTAGATATATGCCACTACAAAACATGAATTCGTAAATTTGTCATGTCTGGCCGAGATTGTGAAAGTTTATAGTACAAGTATGGATTATATACACGTTTATGTTATTCTATATATTACTAACACCACATTTTATAATCTGACAGTTATGTAAAGAAAGGAGGAATGAATAAACTGTGGGATTAAAGAATGTGGTGTTAGTAATAATAGAAACTTACGCAAAGCATGTATAGAATGTGGTTGTGTAATAACAGAATGTAGTTATGTAAAATTACAAAATGTGGTGTTAGTAATATATAGAATACAAAAACTTGTATATAATCCATGCTTGTACTATAAACTTTCACAATCTCAACCCAACATGACAAATTTATGAATTCATGTTTTGTAGTGACATATATCTAATTACAACCCACCGCCCCTAAAAAAGAAACCTCCTCTCCTTTCAAATTCTCCCTTCCACCTAAGGATGTAAGTGGACCATTCAAAAATCCAAATGGTTAAGACTCAAAACATATACAATAAGACCATTCGAATTGAAGTTCTTCTGTCAAATAGTTTGATGTAGGTGTAAAAAGTTACATTCAACAATTGAATGATTGACAACATAAATGTCATGTTATTAGGAAGTACAGAAAGTACCATGTATAGCAATGATTTAAATACAGCTAGTTGCTATCGATATCTCATACATTTTAGTAGTTGGTGATTCCATATAAAATAACGAAAAAATAGGCTGTGTAGCACTATTTAAAAACAGTTATGCATAAAGTGAAACACCTAGAACTGTTTATACACTGGCACATGTGTGTAGAAATGGAATTGCTAAGGACACAGCATGAAGATGAAGCACTTGAATATTTCACACAGAAGATCCAACCCCTTGCCGCCTGCATTAGCGATTTTGCAAAAACAGACTCTGTGAAATCTTCGGTTGATTAAATCCAAAGGTAAGAATTTATAATGCTACACAACATATTTTTTCGTCATTTTATATGAAGTCATCAACTGCTGAAATGTATGAGATGTCGATAGCAACTAACCAAGTGTTTAAATCATTGCTAAATGGTCTTGTTACATATGCTCTGAGTATTAGCCATTGAGGTTTTCGTAATCATGAGTCTCACTTGTATCCCTAGGTGGAGGGGAGAATTTGAAAGAGGAGGTTCCTTTTCTTCCTCTTTTTTTGATTCGTGATAAAATTGACGTATTTTGGATGGTCCAGATAGTGAAAGTTTATAGTATAAGAGTTAGCTATTTAGTCTTTTCCTCCAAGTTTCTATCATAGTGTTTTGAGTTTCAGACATATTGACAAAATTGTTGTTGTGTTCTATTTTCAGGAATGCTGTTCAACATTTTATCATGAAAAATGGCTATGAGCTTAAAAACAGTTATGCATGAAGTGGAACATTCAGGACAATTTATACACTATACATGGGTGTAGCAATGGAATTGCTAAGGACACAGTGATTTTGCACAGAAGATCCAGCCCTTGGCGTCTGTATTAGCGATTTTACAAAGCCGGACTGTGTGAAATTTCTGGTTGATAAAATCCATAACACCATCTTGAATAAAAGGTATCCCATACATATGTAGTTCACTTCTATTTTATTACATATGTAGTTCACTTTTATTTTATTTGTGGCTACAGACTGTTACACTGACATTGTTTGGTACTTTCCAGTGCAATCAGAGAGACCCACGTAACTTTCATAACTGATTATTTTAGGTTAAACTTTCCTCAGGAATCTGGGTACGTAGTTACTCTCCCTCTGTCAGTCCAAGTTTACGTGGGTCTCTCTGATTACATTGAAAAGTACCAAACAATGTCAGGATAGCAGTCTGTAGCAACAAATGAAATAAAATTGAACTACATATGTAATAAAATAGAAATAAACTACATATGTATAGGATACATTCTATTCAAAATGATGTTATGGATTTTATCAACCAGAGATTTCACACAGTCCGGCTTTGCAAAAACACTAATGTAGACACCAAAGGGCTGGATCTTCTGTGTAAAACCGCTGTCCTTAGCAATTCCATTGCTACACCCATGTGTCAGTGTATAAACAGTTCTGGATGTTCCACTTCATGCATAACTGTTTTTAAGTAGCTCATAGCCATTGTTCATGATAAAATGTTGAACATCCTTAAAATAGAACACAACAACAATATTATCAATAGGGCTGAAACTCAAAACACTATGATAGAAACTTAGAGGAAAAGACTAAATAGTTAACGGTTATACTACAAACTTTCACTATATAGACCATTCAAAATACAGCAATCTTATCACAAACCAAAAAAAATAGAAAGAAAAAAAAACTACCTCTTCTTTCAAATTCTCTCTTCCACCTAGGGATACAAGTGGGACTCATGATTACGAAAAACCTCCAATGGCTAACACTTAGAGCATATGTAACAAGACCATTCAAATTGATTTTTTTTTGTTAAAAAGTTCGGTACAAGTGTAAAAGGTTACATTATAACACTGTTCAACAATTTAATGACTGACAACATGAATATCATATTTATTGAAAAGTAAAGAAAATATCATAAGTACCAATGATTTAAACACTTGGCTAGTTGCTATCGACATCTCATATATTTTAGCAGTTGGTGACTCCATATAAAATGACAGAAAAATAGGCTGTGTGGCACTACAAATTCTTGCCGTTAGATTTAATCAACCGAAGATTTCACACAATCCGGTTTTGCAAAATCGCTAATGCGGGCGCCAAGGGGTTAGATCTTCTGTGTGAAATATTCAAGTGCTTCATCATGCCGTGTGCTAAGCATTTCCATTCCTACACCCATGTGACAGTGTATAAACAGTTCTGGGTGTTTCGCTTCATGCATAACTGTCTTTAAGTAGTGCTACATATCCTATTTTTCCGTCATTTTATATGGAGTCAGCAACTGCTGAATGTATGAGATGTCGATAGCAACTAGCTGTATTTAAATCATTGCTATATATATGGTATTTTCTGTACTTCTTAATAATATGATATTCATGTTGTCGATCATTCAATTGTTGATGTAACTTTTTACAACTGCATCAAACTATTTGATAGAAGAACTACAATTCGAATAGTCTTGTTGTATATGCTTTGAGTCTTTAATCATTTGGATTTTCCAATGGTCCCACTTATATCCCTAGGTGCAAGGGAGAATTTGAAAGAAGAGGTTTCTTTTTGGGGGCGGTGGGGTTGTAATTAGATATATATGCCACTACAAAATATGAATTCGTAAATTTGTCATATCTGGTCGAGATTGTGAAAGTTTATAGTACAAACATGGATTATATACAAGTTTTTGTTATTCTATATATTACTAACACCATATTTTGTAATCTTATATAACGACATTCTGTTATTGCATAACCACATTCTATACATGCTTTGCGTAAGTTACTATTATTACTAACAGCACATTCATTAATCTCACAGTTTATTTATTCCTCCTTGCTTTACATAACTGTCAAATTACAAAATGTAGTGTTACTAATATATAGAATAGCATAAACGTGTATATAATCCATACTTGTACTATAAACTTTCACAATCTCGATTAGACATAACAAATTTACGAATTCATGTTTTGTAGTGGCATATATCTAATTACCACCCCACCGCCCCCTCCCCAAAAAAGAAACCTCCTCTTCTTTCAAATTCTCCTTTGCACCTAGTGATGCAAGTAAGGACATTCAAAAATCCAAATAGTTAAGACTCAAAGCATATGTAACAAGACCATTCGAATTGAAGTTTTTTTGTCAAATAGTTTGAAACAGGTGTAAAAAAATTACATTCAACAATTGAATGACGGACAACATGAATATCATATTATTAGAAAGTACAGAAAATATCATATATAGCAATAATTTAAACACAGCTAGTTGCTATCTATATCTCATACATTTGAGCACTTGTTGACTCCAAATAAAATGAATCAATTCCAACATAAACTTGGACTGAGAGAGAGAGTAACTAGGTACCCGGTTTTCTGAGGAAAGTTCAGCCTAAATTAATCAGTTATAAAAGTTATGTGGGTCTCTCTGATTGCACTAGAAAGTACCAATCAATATCAGTATAACAGTCTGTAGCAACAAATAAAATAGAAGTGAACTACATATGTAATAAAATAGAAGTGAACTACATATGTATGGGATACCTTCTATTCAAGATGATGTTATGGAATTTATCAACCAGAGATTTCACACAGTCCGGCTTTGTAAAATTGCTAATGCAGACACCAAGGAGCTAGATCTTCTGTGTGAAATATTCAAGTGCTTCATTATCACGCTGTGTCCTTAGCAATTCCATTGCTACACCCATGTGATAGTGTATAAACAGTTCTGGATGTCCTACTTCATACATAACTGTCTTTAAGTAGCTCATAGTTATTGTTCATGATAAAATGTTAAACAGCATTCCTGAAAATAGAACACAACAATCTTGTCAATAGGCTTGAAACTCAAAACAGTAGGATAGAAACTTGGAGAAAAAGACTAAATAGTTATCGCTTATACTATAAACTTTCACTATCTAGACCATCCAAAATAAGTCAATCTTATCACGAACCCAAAAAAAAGAGGAAGAAAAGAAACCTCCTCTTCTTTCAAATTCTCCCCTCCACCTAAGGATACAAATAGGACTCATGATTATGAAAAAACTCAATGGCTAACACTCAGAGCATATGTAACAAGACCATTCAAATTGATTTTCTTTTGTTAAATAGTTCAATAGAAGTGTAAAAAGTTACATTATAACACTTTTCAACAATTAAATGACTGACAACATTAATATCATATTATTGGAAAGTACAGAAAGTAATATATATAGCAATTATTTAAACACTTGGCTAGTTGCTATCGACATCTCATACATTTCAGCATTTCAGTAGTTGGTGACTCCATATAAAATGACGGAAAAATAGGCTATGTAGCACTACGAATTTTGCCTTTCCTAGATAGCGCTCCAAATTTGATGTACATGGCTCTATAGCATTTTGGCCAGTAAAATACTATTTGTCTATGTAGAGGAGAGAGAAATTTTTAGAAATAACATGGTGCCCTTGAGACATATAGATAGATTGGCTCGGGCCTGATCTAAACCCACCCCAGCCATGCCCATCCCTTTCCCCTAATACTCCCTTGCCATTGCCCGATAGAAGCGCTGCCCTAATACTGGCATGCTGCCGCGTTGAGGGCACCACGCCGCCGCCGCCTTGATGACCCTTACGTGCTGCTCTGTCACTTCCTCCCCGTCGCTTCATGGCGCTTGAAGAATCTCCAACATTGAAATTGAAGCATCCCGAAGGTTTGAATATAAGATGGGTACCTGAAAGGTTGAAGGGTAGACCACTGCTTTGATTGTAGGTGTGGTAGCACTAAATGGTTTAGGAAGCTACTGTGCTTAAGCTTATTGTGCATTTTATCTTGATATGATGGACCCTATCTCAGCATGCAGATTGTCAATACGGGTTGGTGCATATGTTCAGTTGGTTGACAGTGGTTGACAGGAGTATCATGTCACTCGTCACATTAATTGGGTTAGGAATAAAGTCACTTTTCGCTGAATTGATCTTTTGAAAGGACTTGATGAGCAGTTGCCACATAGGATTAACCAGTCCTTGACTGTAACAATACGGAACAAAAAAAAAGCAATAGATATACAGAGGTGGTACGTGATGAAGACTTGGTTGAGGCATTTGATAGGTATTGGGATATAAGAAAGCTTCCTTCGAAGGTCAGTGTGAAAGATGCCATTGCACACGGTCAAACAGAGACAATTTCTAACGAAGAAATGATAAGTACACAATAGAATTGGGGAGAAAGTAATGAAGAAGAGTATGTAGGTCTCGATGACGAGATAAATGACACTGACATTAATCTTTCTTCAACTGATCCTGATGATGTTAAATCAGGATGATGATGACTTGGAGGGTAATGATGACATAGATGTTGACGACACTCTTGGTTATGGTTTTCAAAGGCATGTTACCGACATAGAGAACCCGACAATAGAAGTTGGAGTTACTTTTGAGGATGGAGAAACTTTTAGAAGGTGTATTAGGTAGTATGCAATACTTAAGGAGGTTGAGCTTTCAGTTACCTACAATAATTCATTGAGGTACAGAGCACTTTGCAAGGCTGAGCAATGCAAATGGAGAATTCATGCATGGCAAGACTTGGAAGGTAATGCTTATTCAGTATAATTTTAGTTACGTTGTTCTCAAAGGGCTCTCATAATAAATGTTGTTTGATATAGATAAAAAAGATGCCATGCCCTCATGATTGCCCTAGCACAAGCAAAGTAGAAAGAAACTGCATGGCTTCAAATGCATGGGTGAGGGACAGATGCATTGACTTATTAAGGGAGGATCCCACCGTTGGGGCTAAAGCATTGAAGAAGATATTGTAGGACAAGTATAGGATTGAAATCTCATACTATGTTGTTTGGGATGGAAGACAAATGGCCTTAGATCAAATCTTAGGTATGTGGGAGGAAAGTTTTGATCATGTGTACAGTTTTAAGGCTGAGTGGGAAAGGATATCCCCTGGAAGTATAATGGAGATAGATTATGCACTAGTGAGGAAAAAGCATAGGTTTACCAAAATGTTTGTTGCCTTGAAACCATGCATTGATGGCTTTTTGGAAGGATGAAGACCTTATTTGGCCATATCAATAGTTCTAACTGGCAAGTGGAGGAGGCAACTAGCATCGGCCATTGCAATCCATGGGCATAATTGAATGTTCCAGTGGCATATGGGGTGTTTGATTCTGAAAGTGTGGTCAATTGGCAGTGGTTTATGGGAAATCTATTCAAGGGTATTGGATCGCCACCAGGATTGGTCATATCAATAGCACGCAAAGGCATTGACTTCGCAGTAACTAGAATTTTTACCAATGGGGTTGAGCATAGGGAATACATGAGACACCTCGCGAAAAACATCTAGAAGAGATTCCATGGTGAAGTATTCCAAAGGAACTTATGGCTAGAGCATACAAAAAGGAGACTTTTGATATGCACTTCGACAACATGGTTAAGTCTTCTCCAAAAGCAATGGACTGGATTAGGCAGAGTCATCAACACTTCTTGGCTAGAAGCATGTTTTCAACCTCTAGCAAGTGTGACTATGTCACTAATTACCTTGCTGAGACATTCAATAGTTGGATTAGGCATGAAAAATCACTATCTGTTCTACACTTGATGGATAGAACTAGGCAAATGATAATGCAAAAGCTGTTCATCAGAAGAGGGCTTGCCGACAAGCTAGAGGAAAAAGTACTCCCCCATGTCAAGAAAGGCCTCAATGCCAACAACAAGGACCTTACATACAAGCTTTACTATAGTGGAAATTTCATTGGGGGGATAGAGACATGTCACAAGGATCTGACCATAAGAAGACATGTAGTTGACCTTAGCAAAAGGGAATGCAATTGCATGGAGTGGCAGCACACAGGATTTCCTTGTACACATTCCTAATTTCTCATATGCTCTTTGAGGAATTTAAAATTTGAAGATGTTGTTGATGGCTATTACTCAACAGAGAGGTTCTAGAAGACATATTCTGCTTGTGTCATGCCCATGATAGACAAGAATCAGTGGCCAAAGGTGAATCCAGGCTTCAAACTATGGAGAGGAGGGCTAAGTGCAAGAGGTGTGGTCAATTTGGCCATTTCATGAAGACTTGCAATGAAACAGTTAACGACCCATATGCACCTCCAGCAGCTTCTCCAAAGCTCAACAAAAAAAAAGAATCAAGAAGGCCATCTCTCAATTGTAAGTGTCTTTCTAATTCTTTGATTGCAGGGATTTAGCAAAAAATAAACTAACAAAACACTCATGCTTGCAGATCCATGGGGAGCCAGAAGAAAACAAAGAAAGCCACTATCAATAGGGAGCATGAAACCAATGAATGAGTTGTAATAGGCTAGTCATACCTTGTCTTGTTTATTTTAGACATGTAACTGCAAGTGGTACATCAACTGTCAATGGAGAGCAGGAAAACATTGACTGGGTTCTAATAAGCTAGTTATACCCTAACTTGTTTATTTTGGGCATGCAACTGCAAGTGGCACTATGCACATGTTGAATGCAAGCTAAATGCAATACCGAACTGAAGGTAAACTTGTCTTTGGTCTTCATTACTATGTTCATATATCGCTGTTGATTTAGCATGTTGATTTGGAGTGCTATCTAGCAAACATTCGCTGTTGATTTAGCATGCAAGCTGAATGCAGTACCAGATTTGGGCTACACTCATGTAATTGCAATCTAGCACGGTTTATTTTGGACATGGAATGCAAGCTCAAAGTATCCATTACTATGTTTTTGAACATACATTTTTTCCCATATTTTTGTCTTCAATGAAGACAACCATATATGATGTCTCACAGCAAAAGTATCTATTTTCATCATGAACTACCAAACTGAGGGCAAACCTGTCTTTTCACCATTGTTTCTCTCTCCTCTACATGGAGAAATAGTATTTTACTGGCCAAAGTGCTATAGAGCCATATACATCAAATTTGGATTGCTATCTAGCAAAGGCAAGAATTTGTAGTGCTACACAACAAAGCCAACGAATTTACAGTGCTACACAGCCTATTTTCCCTAAAATGAATCAATTCCAACATAAACTTGAACTGACATAGGGAGAGTAATTACGTACCAGTTGTCATCCTAGGGAAACTTCAACCTCAGCCTCAGTTATAGAAGTTATGTAGCCCTTTCTAATTGCACTGAAAAGTACCAAACAATGTCATTATAACTGTAGTAAACAAATGAAATAGAAATAAATTACATGTGTATGGGATACCTTGTCTTCTGGATGATGCCACAAATTTCATCAACCAGAGATTTCACATACTCCGATTTTGTAAAATCGCTAATGCAGATGCCAAGAGGCTGGATTTTCTGTGTGAAATATTCAAATGCTTCATCACCATGTTGTGTCCTTAGCAATTCCATTGCTACACCCACATGGCAATGTATAAACAGTGCCGGGTGTTCCTCTTCATTCATATTTGTCTTTAAGTGGCTGACCAAATTTTCCCAGCAATTGTTAGTGATAAAATGAAGAACAATATTCCTGAAAATTCAAGACAGCAGCAATCTTATCAATAGGCCTAAAACTCAAATCACTAGGATTGAAACTTGGAGAAAAGAGTAAATAATTAATGCTTGTACTATAAATTTCACTATCCCGACCATCCAAAATGCATCAATCTTATCACGAACTTTTGCACAAAAAAAGAACAGAGAAAGAAAATAAACCTCCTCTTCTTTCAAATTCTCCTATTTGTTATGGATTCTGAGGAGGAAGCGAGGCCTACGGCGACAGCACAGGTGCTGGCCGCGCAGGGAGGAGAGGAGAGCAACGAGGTAAACCCTAATTGCTTAATGTTTATTCATGGGCCGACTCACCCTTTTATAGGTGCGGATTACAAACTCCAAACAACCCGAACTAACATCTAATCTTTAACTAATAGATCGACTTTAACTAACAGATTCTTAGATGAACTAATAGATAAATCTAACTAATAGAATAGATATTTGATAATGCCTTCTAAGAATCAGCTGGGACTGGGCCGGCAGTCCCAGGCACACCTGCCCACGCCGCCTCCTTCTTGAATATGTCAGGCCATACCTAACATCTCCCCTCCAACTAGCGATGCAAGTGGGACCATCATCGCATCTCGTGATTACGAAAAACCTCAATGGCTAAGACTCAACATAGGCAACAAGACAATTCAAATTGATTTTCTTTTGTCAAATAGTTCGATACAAGTGTAAAAAGTTACATTATAAAACTGTTCAACAATTAAATGACTGACAGCATGAATATCATATTATTGTGGAGCACAGTAAGTGAACATAAACTATTACAATTTCCGTTTAAATGACCAAAGGAACTAACACTTTCAGAGCAATTGCATTTACCACTCAAGCAGATCTAAGCACTATTACCTCACACAAGCTCCAAAGCAAGAATAGTTTTGAAGCTAGAAACGCAAGAAAACTAAAGGGGTTTCACAGCCTTGCAAGTCTTCCACAACGCTGACAGAACACAAACCTCTTTCTGCGCCTTCAAATCCTGCTTGTCAAAGACTTTATCCACAGTGCTACACACAAATAAATTAAGGGGAAGGTACAGCTTAGAAGCTTCCCCACATAAAAAACAATGAAAGAAACAGCTAAAAAGAACCCACACATAAAAAGATTAGTTTCAAAAGGCAACATCTAGCTAATTGTATATAATCGTGGAAGAGATTGTAATCTACATAGTTCATGGGCTATCCACTCTACTGAAAACATTTCTCGGTCTAGGTACGGAATTTAGGCTATGTTGCACAGATACGGATACGACAACATGACACAGTGATACGAGGATTCACCATTTTTTTAAAAAAACCTGATACACAGATACGACTATATATATATGGCAAAATATTTGGTGCAAACCATCAATTTGATGCAAACCTGCAAACTTCCAACATGAGCCATCCGATCTCCCATCAGCGGCCCAGACGTGAGGAGGTGGGATTGCACCGCCACTTACGTGATCTTTCAAAGAAACCCTGAAAAATTGCCGATCTCCGCAATGCCCCAAATCCCCAACCGTGGCCTTTCAGATTCTCTCCATAGCCCGATCGTTGCTCGATGAGGTCGCCGCCATCGCCTCGCCGTGAGGCGCCGCCGCCATCGCCTGGCCGTGAGGCTCCGACACCGACGCCGCCGATCGTTGCTCGATGAGGTTGCCACCATCGCCGCCGTGAGGCGCCTGGCCGTGAGGCGCTGCCGCCATCGCCTGCAAGCGAGGCTCCGTCGCCGACGCCGCCTGGATCGGCTCCTCCGCCTGGCCGTGAAGCGCTGCCTCCATCGCCGCTCTATGGCCATGCACCAACGCCACTGTCCCATGGATCGGCACCGACCCCGTCGCCTCGGCTAGCTCAAACACAGAATGGCACACCGGAGGAACACGAAAGGACATGTCTTTATGTGCTCGACCTTGCAGAGAAGAGGGCATCATAGCACCGGAGGGCAATGGCATGAACATTGATCTGCATCAACAGAGTCACTGTGATGCTATATATCCAACGTCATTAGGAGATGGAAGAAGAACTCCAAAAAAGGCAACACTTCCATTTTGTGTAAGTATTGTTAATGAGACTTGCCCAATAAAAATATAATGAACTATCCCTGATTGTTTGTTTTCAATCATAATATGCGAGGGGCAATATGCACACGGAAGTGCGGATGGCGTCATCCGCCTTGGGGATGGAGTTTCTTGATTTGTGCTCAGAGAGAAATTCTATAAAGATTATGCTCATAATCATGCCGGATTTGGGGTTCGATTAGCAAATGTAAAAAGCTGGATGGTGTGGTAGTATGGAAGCGGTTCTATTGTTCAAAAGAAGGCTTTCGATCGGAAGATGATAAGAAGTCGAAGAAAATCCTGACCAGAGGTAAGAAGAGGAAATATGATCGAAGCTTAGTAGGTGCGGATGCGAGGCCATGATATGTGTTATACGGACTAAGGAAGGTAGATACAAAATTGATCAGTTCGAACCTACGCATGTGCATCAACTATATTCACCTACTAAGAAACACTTGATACGATCAAATAGGCAAGTAAGTGAAAAGGCGAAGGCAACACTGTTCGATTGCCATAAATCTAGCATTGGCACCTCATTGGCATATAGATATCTTCGTGTTAGTGATGGTGGATTTAAAAATGTAGGATGCACATTAAGGGACTTGCAAAACTATCATGCTAACTTAAGTAGTATAAAGTGCTCGGATGCACAACTGTTTGTAGACAATCTCGCAAGAAAGAACTCTATCAATCCAGGATTCTATTTTGACTATGTCATTGATGAGAAGGGTAGGTTGGTGCATGTCTTTTGGGCAGATAGTACATGTAGGAAAAACTACGCACATTTTGGAGATTTGTTGTCATTTGATGCTACATACAGTACCAATCAGTACAACATGATCTGATCTTCACCCCATTCACAGGAGTCAATCATCATGGTGGATGTGTATTGTTTGGGGCTGCATTGATCTCCAATGAAAAAATAGAATCATACAAGTGGTGTCAAGCACATTCCTAAAATCGATGGGTGGGCTGCACCAAGGCTTATCATTACCGATGAAGATCCTAGCATGAAGGTGGTAATCGCCGATGTCTTTGCATCAAGCGCATATAGATTTTGCATGTGGCATATTTTGAAGAAGCTTCGGAAAAAGTGGGTCCTCATGTGAGGATAATCCACTATTTTACAAGCGGTGAACTCATGTGTGTATTCCTCGAAACTTGTGAAGAGTTTGAGGAAGGGTGGATTTCTATCATGGATGATTTCAACTTGGAAGGTAATGAATGGTTGGCTAACAGATACCACATTCGTAAGTCTTGGATACCTGCTTATTTTAGGGACATATTCTTGTCTGGTATTCTTAGAACAACCTCCAGGTCAGAGAGCACTAACTCTTTTTTCAATCATTTTATTGGCTTCAAGCATGCTTTGGTTGAGTTCTGGATTCGGTTTGATACTGCAATGGAAGAACAAAGAGAGGAGCTGAAAGATGATAACAATAGCCTCCATACATCGCCTATATTAAAGAGAGAATGGTTAATAGAGAAGCATGGAGGTGATGTTTTCACACATGCAAAATTTCTTGAATTTCGGAGGCAAGTTCTTGGTAGTAGGGACCATTGTGTTGTTGACAACATTAATAAAGAAGGGAATATTAAAATATTCAACATATTAGATGATAGCCCAAAGACAGGAGAAGTTCATTTTGATACTACTTCAATGTTTGCCAAGTGTTCTTGCATGTTATTTGAATTGCACGGAATACCCTGCTCCCATATTATTCATGTATTACGAGGTGCAAAGATGAATGAGCTACCCACTGATTTCATTTTGGATAGGTAGACCAAAACTTGCAAGAGGAGAACCATATATGACGAAGATGGACGTGTGTTGGAAGAAAAAGGTAATTCAGGCATTGATCTAGAGATAAAACAAATGGCCTCCAAGTTGCGCAAGGGCATGGAAGACATCATACAACAAGCTGGGCATTCAGTGGAAACAATTCAATTTGTAGAAGGAAAATTTCAAAGGTTCATGGAAGAAATAAAACAAGAACTTCCTACTAGCCAACGAAGTAGAGTTCAAGAAATGGAGGGGTTCATTGGGAGCCATCTTCCTGCCCAAGTTGACATAATGCCACCTACCGATGTCCACACGAAGGGTAGATCCAAGTGAATTAAGGGGCACATGGACAAGGGAGCGAACAAGCAAAGAGAAGAAAATAATAAAAAGAAGAATGAAAAAATCCCTCGCATTTGCAAATCATGCAAAGAGCTAGTATTTCATGACACGCGCAATTGCCCAAAAAAAAATACTTCGACATGATGCAGGTACTACACTATATTTCATTGCCCTTGAATACTTTGAACTGCTACCTTTTACAGTGATGTTAATCCCAATTTTTAATTATGCAGTTCAATGAGTTCTGGAGTTGCATCAGTAGCACTATTTTGGATGCCAAGTTTTGGAGCAGCAACAACACCACTTTGGGTTCCCAGTTTTTGACCAAGGGCTGCATCATATTTCTTTTGGAGAAGCAGCATTTAGTTTTCTTAATGATTGATATAAGCCTTGTATTGTGACAACATGCACTTGTTCAAAATATGGACTGCACTTGGTTGCAGATTTAGTTCAGAATTTGGAATGTACTTATGGTTGCTACAGATGTAATCTAGAATCTGGAATGTTGGAATGGCTGGAATGTATTGAAATGGCTATAATCTTGTAAATATGTAATCTGGAATCTGGAATGTTGGAATGGCTGGAATGTATTGAAATGGCTATAATCTTGTAAATATGTAATCTGGAATCTGGAATGGCTGGAATCTGGAATGCTGGAACTATTGACCTTTCTCATGCCCTTCAAAGTCCAAACAAATGAAATTTCTTCTTGGAATTGCTAAAAATATGGATTTGTATACATCTTTCAACAATGACAAATAATGGACAAATTAGCTGCATTTTCTTTAGAGGATCTA
The DNA here is from genome assembly GCA_036346145.1 of Olyra latifolia. Classification (NCBI taxonomy): domain Eukaryota; kingdom Viridiplantae; phylum Streptophyta; class Magnoliopsida; order Poales; family Poaceae; genus Olyra; species Olyra latifolia. The sequence goes on along the minus strand of CM070525.1, from coordinate 935,695 downwards.
AGCATCTCTCCAATTGATAAATGACAAGGACATTTCAGACTACAATTTTTACAAGCTCCAGCTGTTTTGTGTTTTGTTACAGGATTTGGATTGCTTACAAGCTGATATAAGTAATAAGCAATCTCACAAGCTGATTTGGATTGCTCACAAGCTGATACAAGTAATAAGCAATCTCACAAGATAAAAGGCAGCAACAATCTTGTTTGAATTCTCCCTCAACTATTGCACAAAATCTGCCAGACATAATGAACCATAGTAGGCCATGAACCATTGCACACCCTCTGAACCATAGCAAGGCAAACCATTGCACAAAATCAGCCTGACATAATGAGTTCTTCACATTCTCTTAACAAATATCACAACACAATGGTCTGATACAAGCCCTGATACAAGGTATTCAGTAGTTTCAAATACAAAACTGCACCAATACATATTTATCCTCTGAAAATTCAGTACAACACCAATACATTTGTATGCAAATACAAACGCCTACAAACAATATCAATCATCTAAAATTTCAAAACAACACCAATCCATGGGCTTTAGCTTTAGGGATTGCTCCTTGCCGCTGCTCGTTCCAAATCTAGAGGCCGGAGGTGGCTGAATCCAAGGGGCAGGCAGAGACGTGAAGCAGAGCTGCACTGTCCAACGCCGCTGTAGAGATAGAAGAGGGGAGGGAGGCGAGGCATGGGGCGGCGGAGGTGGTGCTGGGGTCTAGATGGTCCGCCGTCGTTGTTCTTTTCAAGAGAGGCAGTCAGAGTGGACCTCAACGGGCGCCATGAGCACGAGGCCGGGCGAGGTGGCGCCAACGAGGTGGAGGCCAGACGGCAGCACTTTGTGAGCACGAGGCCGGCGAGGTGGCGCCCAACGAGGTGGAGGCCAGCACGGCGGCACTGTGAGCACGAGGCCGGCGAGGTGGCGCCCAACGAGGAGGAGGCCAGCACGGCGGCGCTGCGAGCACGAAGCCGGCGAGGTGGCGCCCAACGAGGAGGAGGCCAGCACGGCGGCGCTGCGAGCACGAGGCCGGCGAGGTGCGCCCAACGAGGAGGAGGCCAGCACGGCGGTGGTAGCTAGGGCTTGGGATTAGGGAGAACTCAGGTGAGAGATGAACGGGGATTTGGGAGAGGGAAGGGAAATCTATACAGGGGGTTTTGCACAAAGGTGCATAAGTGGCCAGTGCAATCCCACCTCCTCACGTCTGGGCCGCTGATGGGAGATCGGATGGCTCATGTTGGAAGTTTGCAGGTTTGCATCAAATTGATGGTTTGCACCAAATATTTCGCCTATATATATATTATATATATTTAATAATAATAACATATATATTATTTTATATTTTCTATTTTACTCCAAAGTCCAAACTGTATCGATGCCTTTGCAAACTTCATTTTTAAGCTGTAAAACAATAGGGATGTATAAGAACAGAATTTTTTGCACATCAAGATAGTATTAGTGGACGCGAACAGAAGAAATCCATCAAGTAAGATCAAGAAATTAGTCATGTATGTGTGTAAGACGAAGAAATTAGTGATGTATGCGCTCATGTGTACTCAATTTCAATCCGTAACAAAAGCACAAACAAACCTATACGCTTAAAACTTACTCCCAAACCAAACAATTAGTCTGATCTGCATCCCAGCAGTCTCAAATCCAGATCGAATAAAGCAGAAAAACCCACAAATCAGCTCGATTCACAACTGTTAGGTGGAGATGGACCAGCAATGTCGTTGCCAAGGAGAAGGGTGGTGGTGCTGCTTCGTGCGGGCGACAAGGAGAGGCAAGAGAAAAGGAGATGGATTTGGAACCTGAAATGGAAGAAGGCAGGGAGGATGGAAGCAGGAAGAAGATAGGTCGCAGCGCCGCCTCGACGCTGGCGTCGCCACAGTCCTAGTCGGCAGTCGCCGACTCGCCGGCGCCGCAGCATCAGCTCGTAGACGGGGTCACGGCGGCGGCTGCGATCTGTGGGTAGGTAGGGTTTGTCCCATGCTTACATAGTCATAAGTGCTGGCTCGGGTTGGCTAGGGAATGGGTCGCATTAACAGTATTGGACCGTATCAGGAACCGTCGTGTCCTGCTGTATCGGGATTTAAATTGATTTATTTTTGCTCAGTATTTTTCCAATACTTATCGGAGACGCATCGGAGCCATATCCGTAGATGCGGTGTCCGACGCGGATACGCTGACTTCATGGCATATCGGTGCTTTAAGGGAACTTAATTTAGGTACTAAATTTAAGCAGTTAACAAATTGATATCAATCTGAACTTGGATCTGGCCACATCAATCTAGGTACTGAATTTGAGCTTGAGCCCAGAATCACGCATGGGCATGTATTTTCCTTTTTCTATTATAAATTACCAGGTTGTATCTTCACTTCCGCCGCAAATTATTTTGTAATATGTAATAAAAATAAGCATGTTGTACTATTTTTAAATGCAACTGGAATCCTACACAGTTGGCATTTGAGGCAATTTCTAGTACATTTTTACTGAGGTTTGGTCCTCACATATCGTCATGTATCGGGTTAAGTATCGGGGGTAGGAGGTGGGGGAGGGGGTATTGTCGTGTATCGGGTAGCTAGATCTAAAACTTCAAACTTGCCTCATCTAGAATTATGATATTCAAACTTCATCATGTGTTCTCGTTTAGAATTAACGCTCGTGAAATGAATTCATAAAATTCCATAAAATTAAATATTTATGAAATTTTATTAGTAGTTAGATCTTGATTTTATAAGTTTTTTGGTTTTTGGTTCACTGAATTCGGAGATCATATGAATTTTAAATGAATTTACAAAGAGTTGTAACTTTTATGTACAACTGACACTACCTAGTCAACTAACAGCAGGCGAGTGTGCGTGTAGACACTGGAAACATTGTCTCGAAATAATCTGTCATGTCCAATAATGTGTGCTTTTTTTTTACTCCGGTCTTACGCATCTTTTTAACCTGGAAAAATTATCGTGCGTGCAAGAAGAAGTCTTTGTGCGTGTGCGTGTGGTTTCGTTGTCACCTGTACGCGGCTGTTGTACCTTGCACTACCTAGCGTCGATATCGATCGAACAAGTTCTTGATGATCCATCCGCACGTACGGCAAGCACGTAATTGCAGCGACCGTCTTTGCGCGAAAAGATTCGACCGAGCATGGGCCAAGTGTGTTCCTGCTCGTTGATGCCAATAATACATCGCAAGATTGATGATTGAGTGTGATTGACACTTTGGCATATATTGGTATTGCGTTTTTCGGGTCAAGATTCTAATTAAATTTGTCACCAAAACTTGATGTATTGTAGACTGACACGGTCTCCAAAATGCAACTTTGATAAAAACAAAAATATAACGATTTAGTCCTTGAACTGCAACACTTGACCTATTTTGACTCCTAAACCCCAAAAACAGGTTAATTCGGTTCTCGAATAGTCAAAACTAGATACAAAATGGTCCGTTGATGGAATCAACAATAGTTTTGACCGGTCAAAGGTGGTTTAACCAGTCCGTTGCTGCCAGTGGTTTTTCTCTGCAAGGGGTTTCCACATAAATCTTTGTATTACTTTTTATTCGGTATTCTCTTTATCATATTTATTGATTTGGTCACTATCTTACTTACTACTGGTTCATACATCAAGTTCATATTATATGGTTGAGTTGGCATACAAGACATACAAGGGTTCTTTGGTATACGGATATTGATATTGGACGCGCATCCTCTGCCTTTGCTCTAATAAAAGCAGAGGTACACAGTAATATGCGAGGTGGACGGCAGAGGCACGGCAGAGAGAGATAAAGGCAGAGGATACAAATCCGTTGATATTGGGGTATTGACCATCTAATGAGTTAATTCTTGTAAGTATATTATTGTAACGGAAGTTTATGACAGCTTGTTGTGCAGGCATGAAGCAAAATGTTGTATTTATTTTAACATGAAATATTTTATGAAATTCAAATAAAATTGTATATTTGAGTTCTATTTATTTTACGAGTTCATAAATTTGTTTCCATATTTTTATCGTGTTGTACCAATTTTTAAAATTTTCTACCATTTTCTAATAGTCATAAAATTGCACAAAACGCTAAAAAATTATGTAACATTCATAAAAAATTATGTGAAAAATTCTAAGAGATTAGGTAATCATAAGAAATTTAAATATATAGTTTAATTTGGATTTTATAAAAATTTTATATAAAAATATATATAACATTTCGATCAAAACAGTTTTGAATGGTTAAAACAGCCGTTGAGGGACCATTTGCGTCCGGTTTTGGACCAAAACAATACCTTTTCCTTTATAAAATCTACTAAAATTATGAAATTATAAAAGATCTTTTCGAGACAAATCTATATGTATATATATGGTTTTCAGGTGTTCAATCTAAATAGTTTAAAAAATCAATAGATAAAGTTTCAAAACATGATTTGCATGTATCTTAAACATCAAGTTTTCTGTTATATGAAGGGAGTAATATAAAAGGAATGGGTTTAAAATTTTCTAGATTAACACAAATCATCCTATCCATTCATCGTGTTTCGTCGAATGGCTGAAACTGCAATATTTTCTCGACTAATTTAGCTTATCACTTAATTTTTTCAACTAATTTTTGAAACTTTGGCCCCGTTTCTTTTTGCAAACCGGCGGTTTGCTACAGTAAATTTTTTTAATATTATTTTTTTTGAATTATTTAAAATTTTTTCCAAAAACTTATAAATTTGCTACAGTAAAACCGCCAACCGCCAGAAACCGCTAAAAGAAACAGAGCCTTTGTGCGCCTCCACGCCTCACCGTGTCATCCCATGACTCCCATCGTCTACTTCCTCAGCCTCCACCTCTTGAGGAGCCATGTGTTTCTCTGCGGCGGATAGTGATGTTTTTTTAGATCGGCTAGTGATGATTTGCTTCATACACGTATACTGACTAATCTCTCTGTAATGTTTTAGTAGCTCACTGATTTCTTAGCCTGATTTTTTAAGATGATTAGAAGAGGTTGATATGATCCAATGTGTAATTCGATCTGTCGGATCCATCATATCCAAGGAATTAATTAGAAGAGGTTGACATGATCCAATGTACGTTCTGATTGATTAAATGGGATGCATTAATTAACTATGGACCATTAAACAAAAGAGAATTTGTTACTATAAAGATTGAAAAAATAGGGTAACAAATTCTCAACTATTCTAATAAAAAGAGGCTCTGTATTTTCGTGGCTGCAAATTAATTTGTCGAAACAAGAAGAGACCAAGCAAGTAGCACTCGGAAGCCAACCATTTTTTTTTTAAAAAAAATGCAAGACCGCAAGTGGATCATTATCCTTGCGAAAGGAGAGACTCGTGAGGGAGTAGAGTGCAAATTCTTGTTCACACGGCCAACACCCTGACAGCCAAAGGATGGCTACACTAGCCATTCTCCCTTATGTGGGATGGCTCCAAAGAAGATAGATCACCTCTGTTAGAGATGCCTCTAATCTAAAGCTATATCGGATGAGCCATATGGTCGATACCGTGGAAGCAGGGACGGATCTAGAAAAATAGGTTATTGGGGTCGATGGGGTCATTATAGTAACTTGTAGTTTCTATATGTTTATATGCTAATAGAATACAATTGGATTTACATGTGATTTTCGTAAAGTCATTTGAGTCATTTGACCCTACTAATTGCATGCTAGATCCACCCCTACCTAGCAGCCAAAGGATGACCACACCAGTTGATCTGCCCTTTATGTGAGACAGCTCTAGAGATGAAAGATCACCTTTGCTAAGGCATCCTGTGGTAATTTGTAGCTCCTATTTGCCCCATTGGGACCCATTTTGACCATTACAACATGTAAAACATTGCTCCTATGTCTGGTAGGCTGAAAATAGGGTTGTTTGCACATTCTGGAACTCTAGGGGCTGTTTTGTGAATCTGTCATTTTAAGTCCCTTCCTAGTTCAGGAATGAAGAGAGGCTTGTCATTTGTGAGAAGGTGGGCTAGGTTAAGGGTGAGGAAGAGAGAAGAGCTTGATTTCACCAAATCCAACCATTTGAGATTAAGATTAGTAGAGGATTTGGAGCCTTCCCTCTCTTGTTGACTGTCACCTCTTATATTGGTTCATCTTCATAGTGAATTGCTCGTCTTGCCGCCGCCCGTGGTTTTTTCCACAAGGGGTTTCCACATAAATCTCGATGTCTACCCTTGATTCGGTATTCTTTTTGTCATATGTATTGATTTAGTCACTATCTTGCTTCCTATTGATTCATGCATTAAGTTCATGTTGTATAGTTGAGTTGTCATATAATACATATAAGGGTTCTTTGGTATGCAGATGTTGATGTTGGGGGCATTGACCACCTAGTGAGTTAATTCTTGCAAATATATTGTTATAACAGAAGTTTGGGCCAGCTTGTTGTATGTAGGCTTGAAGCAAAGGTTGCTCTTTTGTAATGCACAGAAAATGTTTGGTAAAATATTTGTAAGACATTAGTTTACTATCTGTAACATGCTTCTATTGCCCCTTTCCACCCACACACCCCTGCTTTGAAGCTATCTAGAAGGAGATTATGCAGTCTTACCAAAACAACCTTCCAAACCACCAAACTTACACCAACCTCTGTAATTGGTGGGTCTAGGCGGCTGCTGTGACTCCTAAAAACTCGAGGCCGCACTTCAAAGGATTCATCATCTATATAATCCGGAACATCTAGAAAGAAAGGAAATCGTCTTTTTTTTTTTGGCAAAGCAGCCTATCATCGCCCAAATCAGAGAGGACACCATAAGCTGTAGGCACGCAGCTAATTCCCCTAGACGCGTAGACCCGTTTAGGCCAACTCTCCCCTTCTCTCTCCTCTTCCTGTAATTCGTATAGTTCACTCCCGTTTAATGAAATAGCAGTGATCATATCCTTGCATTCAAAATTGGGAGAGGAGAGGAGAGAATCCCAGCAATACCCCTGCTGTTTCTTGTTCTTTAGGACCATATAATCAAGCAGGTGGGGATCTGTACAGTTTAAAAAGTGACGAGGGCAACATGCATGCAACAGGAAAAAAGCGCAAGGAATATATGATAAAATTATCCTTTGCAACTGCCCGTGAAAGATGACCAAACGACAGCCGGGAATTGCATAGGACACGCGCATATATATAGGAGTAGTACTGTTTGCGAAAGCTCTGCTGTTCTTCTTACTTGCACACAGTATGCAATCTGCATGTGTAGTTGCCTTTTGTATATATGTGCAAGAATCCTCCATTGAGTGCATATGTAGCACCTGTGCCTTTTGGTCTGCCACCCAGCTTCCCATTTTTCTTAAGGGAAAGCCTCCAACTTTCCTTGTTAGTTCATCAGACGTCCTCGGATCATTTTTCACCGCACCTCTAAAAGCAAACACATCTGAGCACTGCTGGTCAGCTTGGCACTCTCCAGCTCTAAACAAAGTTCAAAGTCCATCGATCGGAAATGGCTTCCTGCAGGCATGGAGCTGCAGCATGCAGCATCAAGCTGATCATGCTGTCCCTCCCTCTCCTGTTTCTCCTCCTGGCCGCTGCAACCACTCCTGCTAGTAAGTAACTAGCCCTATGCGCTGTGCACCGGTACGTTGACGTAGAGGTCAGAATGTTTTTCCATTGTCTAAAAAAAATAACTAACCTATGAACATCATGCATGCATGGCATATATGAGTTGCGACCTTTCTCTTTTACTCAAGTACTAGCGCACATATACCGACTGATCATGATCGCCGGCATCCGGTAGGGTGTGCGTGGGTGCAGGACTACGCGTCCAACCACGGGTGCGGGGAGACGGTGGCGGCGGAGCTGTGCGACCCCGACGAGGCGGCGGCGAACAGCGCGTGCCGTGACGCGTGCCACTACAGCGGCTGCAGGGGCGGCCGCTGCGTGTACCTCGACGCCGACGGCACGGGCGCCTCCCGGGGCTGCCACTGCCGGGGCGCTGACCGATCGATCCATCCATCGGAGGAAACGTGCATGTATGGTGCAGGGAGAGAGAGCGATCGAGAGATTTGTCTCCTTGCATGTATCTTTGAAAATAAACGGGAGGCGCATTTCCCATCGAAATTGCTAACCATAGTCGATCAACTGGATTTGAGGACGCTTTCAGTCATTGCTTTGAGATTCGTGCTTTTTTTTTTTTTTTGCATCCGCGCCATCGCCACGGCTCTTCGTCCCCTTCTCTCCTCTCTCGGTTTTTTCCTCTGATCGCAACTGCTCTGCATCCGTACCACTGTCACCGGAGCTTCGCCCCCTAAATTAGAGTTTAGGGTTTAGCAGGTTAGGTTGAGGGTTCACCTCTCCCCAACCGCTCTTCGTCCCTGTTGTCGTCATCGGAGCTCCGCCCCCCTAAATTAGAGTTCGGGGTTCACCAGGCTAGGTTCAGAGTTCACCATGACCTCCTATCCCACCCCTAGCTTAGAGGGAAGCTAGGCCGGTGGGAGCATATATGGCGATGGGAGGGAGCATAGCGAGGCGCTAGCTGTATCCGTTGTGGGATCGTCAGAGGGCGATGGGCATCAGACAAAAGGGGGTTGTTTCAACATGATGGTCAAAGAATTAAAGTGGGTGGGACTGGTCGGCAGCGGTGAGGCGGTGAGGACGCCGCCAATGAGGGCAGGGGTTATGGTGGAGACATGCAAAGCTTTGCTAGAGAGAAAGAAGGCGCGGGGAAGGAGGACGTGGCAATGGTAGGGCGAGCTAGAGGGTGGTGCGCTGGCGACAAAAATCTTGACTAAACGGCTAGCCACTCCCATTTCCAATAATGAAGCACTAGCTAGCTGTAGGCTGTAGCTGATTTACATGAACAGACTACAAACCAGAACTGATAAGAGTACCCCCAATTGGTTCGGCACAATGGACTGGCATTTATTATTCTCTTACTTTATGCAAGAAACGAGTATGCATGTAGCAGGAAGAAGACTAGGTAGGAAATTAATCATAATTTGGATTTATTCAATGCTGGGCATGGTAAACAGTGGCCCTATATTTGGAACGCATATATACATGTGAGCTGGTATAGGAACGGGGAAGAAGTGAAAATGGTAGCAAGTAAATTCGATCATATGGCATTCCTTTGGACACTGGAATGCCATTCATTTGATGCCGTAAACAACAAAACGAGGCCAGGAAGGTCGATGAAACGTACGAGCATGAGGCAGAAAACCTTTAGCTAGCGGCATCGATCCGTTAATTTGCTGCTAAAAATGGCTTTTGAATTTTCTGAGCATATATATGCATGATGCGTGAAACATGGGAATCGGGAGGATCGAATGAAACTGCAGAATATCTCTGTATTGGTAATTTTTGTGAGACTATTTTTATTGGTTTGAGTGCGCTGTATATATTGATAGACACCTCACACCAACGCATGCCATGCATAATGCTAAGTAGAGGTGAGTGGAGCACTCGTAGCAGCAAGATTATGTATATAACAGTGCAGTTAGGTAGCGTAACCCTTTTTTGGGCCCAGGAGCGTCACATCGGATGAGATTTTGCACCGGCCCATGCACGATGCATTGCGGTGGTTGTAATGGCTACAAGCACTGAAGGCTGCCTGGGCCGATTTCGGGGAAAATTGGGCCTGTGTGCCTTGGCGCCGGAGACGGGCCGGGCGCCCGCAAGTATACCACCCGCGCGAATCCGCGTTTATCGTGCTCCTCCATCAGAATTACTCCCGCTTATATCTCTACTATTAAAAAGAGTCTTGTGGTGGTGGTGGTGGTGGTTTCACCAACACCAAATCTCAGCCCTCCATCCCACTCAGAGCAAATCCCAACCCTACGCGCCCCCACCCCCTGCTTGCCTCCTCTCACGCCGCCTCTGCCCCTTGCCTCACTGTCGCCCTCCTCCCGTCCGCGTCCCGCGTCCCCATTCTTCTCCCCCGCCGCCTTCCCTGCCTCCTCCGCCCTCCGCCCTCCTCCGCCTCCTTGCCCCCTCCCCCGCCCTCCTCCTCCCTCGCCGCCTCCTCCTCCTCCCTCCCCCGCCGCCGCCTCGGCTCCTCCCGCCTCCTCCCCTCCCCGCCTCCTCTCCCTCCCCTCCCGCCTCCTCCCCCTCCCGCCTCCTCCCCTGCCTTGCCTCCTCCCCTCCTCCGGGAGGCTGCCGAGCTCTCACCCAGTGACCATCTCAACCTCCCGCTCTCTCGCCTCGAACTTTAGCCTCGTTGCCTCGCCAAGACTTCGCCTATCTCGCCATCGTGAGCCTTCGGCCTCTGCGGTGGTCAGATCTGGGCGCGCTGGTGGTGGCGGCCTTGCCCTCGTCGCTAGCCTTTGGCCCGACAACTTCGCCAACCCCAATTCGTCTTCCTACACCGTCTTCTCGCTCTTCCTCGCCTCCGTCCTCGAGAGTAAAAAAAATCTTGCTTTCAGGATGCTTTCAAGATGTCGAAGATACATTCGTTATTTGCCACATTATTCCAATCTAAAGTTGCACCCCCGGTAGATCTTAATTATTGGGGCATGGTTGGTTCTGTGAATCTATCTTATGAAATCCTTCAGAATTTTATGTTAGCGTGTTATATTTTGATGTTGATCCATGCTATATGTTAAAGTTGTATATATCCTTTTTAGTTATACGGTCTATGACCAAAGATGATGGTAATCCTATAGCTCAGTAGTCTATAATGTGGTTCTGGCCATGCAATTTCTGACCTATGCAGTGAACTCTCTTCGTGTGTTTTCGCTAGAACCAATGGAAGGCATCGTTTGTCCTACATAGATGATGGATTACAATGTCTCTTTCGATTTCAATGGCAATCGCAAGCAAGTGCTTTTAGGTACATTTTAATAGTAGAGATCTTTGTCTTTGGTTCTCGAATTTTTCGCTTTTTGGTTTTAGCATTTGGTTGTCATAGAACCGTAAGTTGCTCATGGTTATTGGTGGGAATGTATTAGGGACAATACACATGAAATAGTTTGGTAGTCTAGCATTGTGATTGACGATTGGGATTTTAATCAGCCTGTGTTGTCGGAGCTCGATTAGTGTTTTACTTAGCCTAATGTGGGAATGATGGGATTGGGATAGTAAAGTTCTCTATTCTGACCTAAACCAAGAATTTTGTACAAAATATCGGTAGAGCTTTTTTCAATACAAGTGTTGGTATGGATACTCTCAAATTTGTAATGTTGTGAGACTGTTATGCAGGTTCATCCTGTGCTTATGCTCATAGGATTCATCATCCTGGAGAGTGAAGGTCAAACACGGGTTTTCCTCTTTTCTTCCTTGATGATTTTTGCACGATGAATTTTAGAAGTCAGTGCATACTGAATTGTGCCAAGGATTGAGGGCATCCAACTTTGAATATACTAATACTCATTTTCTTTGCAACTATTTGTCTTTAGCATTTAAATGTTAGTTTGATATCAAATCCAAATTCTTCATACTAGAGGTGCCCCTCTTACATTATGTGTTTAGGTAAGGTTTTTACACCTTATTGTTGCAGTAAAGTGTAGAGATCTGCTCAAACAAAGCATACTCCCAATGTCAGAATGAATCTGAGAAATGTTTGGCTATATTTCTCCCCAAAATGATGTCATCGTGAAACAAGCAAAAGTTACATCATAAGTAAACAGTTATAATTAGTTGAACTCAATTTTCTATGCACATTCCTGTTCTCAAATATTTGGTTACACTATCTTTCCTTAAAACTATAGTAAAAGTTTCAAAAAAAAGTCTTGACTGGTCGAACCATTCGATCCAAACTGGTTATGGGATGCCTGTTTTGAGAAAGAATATGGGCTGACAAGGTTAGACCGGAGAGCATCCAGTTCACATCTTTTATTTCTGACAAGGTGAGGCATGAGAGAAAATTGGTATGTGGGTTCTTTGGTACTGATTCAATTCCAATGTGCCTTGTAGATGAAAAAAGCTTATAGCTAGGATGATGTCACCAAGAGAACCAAGATTGTGTATGATCATGCAAGCAGCCCTCCAACACATATTTTTGAATTGGAATGCTTCTGCCTGTTATATTTGAGATAAGCTAATATTACTTGGCTGAGGATGCTAATTGTTTTCTCCTTTTTAATATATGTGGCTGTGTTTTATATTTTCATTTTTTAAGATCCTATGCAAAACTATTTGTGTTATCCGTTTGTTTCCTTGACAGATGGTTGGTATTGTTGTCGAGTTAATTCATAATAATTGTCGAGTTAATCTACCTATCAAACTTCAGATTGAGTATTATCCAATTATGGGTGCGATGATACTTACCCAATGTCTTTGTTCCAGATCCATAACCCTAGCACGCAGCAGATGTCGTGATCGCTGGCGCGTTCGAGTTCGTCGCCGAGGAAGGCTTCGTCTATATTTGAGCTGGGTTAGTACTCTTGATTAGAAAAAGAACTCCATTACGCATGCTCGCACTCAACAAACCGATAACCCATCGAAATTAAACATGAACAGATCTTGATTAATTCTCGTGTTGCTCGCATCATTTTTGGCTTCAGATGATGGCGCGTCGGGTCTCCAAGAAAACGATCTCGTCCGATGAGGAACACGCCCTTCCCAAGGCCGAGTTAGTGAAGCTGCGCCTCACACGATGGACTTCCTCAACGAATCTTGGAGCCGAGAGACCTGTAAGTGCTCACTTGTTTTCAATTTCGGCTCAAAAAGACAACATTTTTAATCTATTTTGATTCAAAATCATGTGAAACTTCCGTCAAAGAAAATAAATGTGAAATTTTGATTCGGTTAGCATGTAATGATCCCCGAATTTGTGCGTGCAGATTGAGTACAACCGGCAAATACCGTGCATGACGACCGGCGACACCATCACCGTGACGGCCGGCAGCGAGAAGAGGTACTACCTGGACGTCGTCAAGGCGCGGCCCGACGCGGTCGGCATGCTTGAGACGGACTGCGAGGTGGAGTTCGCGCTGGCTCTCGACTGCAAGAAGCCCCAGCCCATGCCCGTGCCCATGCCCGTGCTCGTGCCGGAGCCTCAACAACCGGCGTGGTTCACCAAGACGTGATGCGGATGGACGGCAGTCGGTGGAGCGAGCCGCCATTGCCGCTGCGCCACTTCTAGCAAAGAGTGCGGTTCTTCTGTGAGGTCGAAGGGCGCTCGGTTTGGCCTTTATTATTTTAAACTTCATGCTTGTTTTTATTCGAATGCTCTGATGCGACATAGGTGATCATGAGATAATTGTGGGCTAGCTAGCTCTTGATTGCTTCTACTTTATCTCTTCAAGAAGTGAGCACCTCTTGTTCTTGATTTATTTGCAAAGACATGCTTCTTTCTAATGTAGTCAAGATATGCTTCTTTCTAATGCAATCAACACGTGCTTGCTTTGTAGATCCAACAAACAAAGGAAGAGGAAGTGGCTAGAGAAGAAAAGGAAGAGGCTGGATGAGGGGAAGAGGAAGAGGCTGGAGAAGAAGAGGAAGAGGATGGAAGAGGAGGAGAGGAAGAAGTTAGGCCTGCTAGAGGGAAAGCGGCAACTCAAGAAAGATGAGAAGATGAAGAAAAAATCTTTTACCGCTGGTCAAGTGCTCTTAATTAGTGCTCCACCAATAATTCCATCTCTAACAACACCAACTAGCTCACATGGTAAGATCAACTCCCTTGTTAACTGTTTTCTACCCGCCTCTGTACATTAAAGTTTTTGCATGCTATTTTATTATCATGTTAGATGGTAGTGTTACTATTATTTTCTTTGAGTTTGCCTTTTTTTTTGTGGTTACTAGAATGTTTCTCTGGTGGATGTTTCGTGATTACTATAATGTGTCATAGGAATATGATTTTTTGTTGTCTCAAAATAAGTTTTGCCATCGAGCACATAGAAATACTTTTGTAGTATCACTGCAACATCACATCATGCTTTGCATTTTTACCAATCAAAAGTGATGCTTTCCACAGTTAGATGCAAATGATCCATGTTTTCTGTCGACAACTTATGCAAATTTTAACTAGACAACTTATGCGATTTGACAAATGGAACTTTGGTGGACTTCCTACAATAATCTATTGTTGAAACTCGAAATTTGTCATATGGAAATATAGAAGTGCTGATCTTCAAAAATTTTCATCTACTGCACACACTAATTCTTATCTTGATATTGTCACTTTTCGACTGATCTTTCTTTTGCCAAGTCATTGCTTAGTGCTTGGATTGCTAAACCGAGACAGGAAGAAAGAATAATGTGAGCAATAGCCAATTAGACTAAACTTCGCTTATCTTATTTCATTGAGTTCTGGTAAAGAACTAAAGATTTATTGTGATAATATGGATGAAGTATAGTTCCATTCGTAAATTTGATTTCATCGTGCTTGCTATTACTTTTTCATATTAAAGCTAATTACAGGAGGTGCACCTTGCCTGGTCGGTTTTGAAGTTTCACAAGTTGGTCCTGGATGCCATCAAATGATGACTGTATATATATTTATTTTTGTAATATTTGTGCTGTCTGTCAAGAAAGAGCGATCTCTGAGAAAATGTTGCATAATGTGTCTTGTATGTGACATATTTTCATAAAAGAAATCTTACATTGTCTTAGTAATAAATATGAGTTTGCTGACTTTGCAAGGATTGACTGATCAATTCGAATGTGCTTGGTTGCTTCATCTTGGACCACCAAGGATGATTGAATCCTTTTGAGTTCCGTTGCGATTTTATGTTTTCTTTGAATCCCTTTGAGTTCCGTTGCAAAGCACGGGCATTATACTAGTCTGAAAAAAAAGAATTAATCCCGTTTAATGGTTGCTGTATATTGCAGCTTGCAGCTAGATACTACCAGTATGGATTATATATCATCAGGTGCTGCAGATTGCCAGCTTGAAGCTTTCACTGCAGGCTTTTCTTGAAGAAGATGCAATTTCACCATGTATGTCTCACGTGTGTCGGCAGAGCTACGCTGGCGAGTGGCGATGGAGTTAATCTGAGCAGTGAGAATGATGTGCAGAGCAGTATAGTGTGTGTGCGCGCGTTCTAGAAACCAATTAGCCAACAAACTTTTGCAGCGGGGCGTAAAGGCGATCACTGTCGCTAAAGCTCAGCTAGCCGGAGCGAGCGCCACGTCGGCCCTGGAGGCTTTAAATGCCCGCCCGTGCCATTGCATTGCAGGTATGTAATGTTAGGTGCACTCGGGATCCTGCATATCTCGCACATAAAAATCATTGGAGCAGCAGTAATTCTGGTTGGGTTGGCCGCCTTCCCCTCTCCTTTCCTTCCGTCTCCGTTCCCGGGAGGGAGGACCACGGCCATGGCCATGCATGTACTCCTGTCATCTGCTCTGCTCTGCCCTCTCGTACTTTGCTCTGACCAAACTGTCTTTGCTGTGCTGCTCCTGCTCACTTTATGATCACTTCACTCACTCACTGGCTCACTCCTTAAAAAAAAAGTGCCCATTTGGTTACTGAAATTTGGATTCTATACCCTTGGCGGGTCAAATCTGATTTTACGAGTGGTATTTGCCAATGTGACGTCCATGTTGGTGTTTTGCATGTGTGGATGCCCAATGGACTGCCGTCTCGACGCTGAGTCCGCATCTTCTTCTCTTCTGTTCTCCTTCACTCTCTCCCCCTCCTCTCTCTCCTTCACTCCCTTTTCATTTTGCTCACCAGAAGGGGAGAGTAGCCGCACGATGACGAAGGAGCAAGAAGGGTTCCAAAGGAGGACATAAGGGAGAGCGGCCGGCGGAAGATGCTTGGGAGAGTGGACGGTTGGCGGAGGAGGAGGATGTTGAGAAGATAATGGAGGAGGCGCGCTACCCTGGCCAAAAGGGAGAGGAGGTTCGGTCACCACGGCCGAAAGGGGGAGGAGTCTGGGCCGCCATGGCCAAACAGAGGAGGCCAGACCCTGAGCCGCCGGTCATCCTATTCCCCTTAGACCTGATCATCCTCTGGTCCGAGCCGGGCTTCGGGCCGGGCTTGGAAAAGCCCGATCACTTTGACCCGAGCCCGAGCTTGGTCTGACCAAATTTTTTTACAAACCGCCTAAGCCCACTGAAGTCTGACAAAGCCCTACCAGAGTCTGACTTTGTCTTGACCTTTTATTTTATCAGAAGCCCGAGAGCCCGCCTCGACGAGCTTGATTTTCGGTCCGAGCCTGGCCCGACGGGCAAGCCCGACCCGGCCCGAAAAAATGGGCCGGGTCTAAGCCGGGCTGCCCATTATCAGGTCTAATTCCCCTAGATCTGGAAACGGCGCTACCCTCCACCTCTGATCTAGCCCCTGGTGCCCCGGCTCCACCTCCATAGCGGCGGGGACTCAAGCTTGGGATGGTTGCTTTCTCGTCTAGTCCCGGCGATGGCCATGTGCAGAGACGGTGCAGCGAGGGGAGGAGGCGGCACAACCATGGTGCAGATGAGCTAGAGTAGTGCAGCGAGGGGCATAGGCACCATTGCCTCCCCACTGGCCTCCTCCCTCTATCCTCTCTTCCATTGGTAGAAGCTAGTGGGAAGGGAGAGGGAGAAAGAGAGGAGAGTGAAAAATTGAAAGATGAAGAAGATTAATTAATAAAAATGTTAGTATGACATGTGGGTTCGATAGGATTAGAAACTAAATAAAAATCAGAATTCAAATCTTTCATGTGGATCGCCACATCATTTTTCACTTGTGACACCATGTTGCTGAAAATTGTCCATCACATCAGCGAAAACCATTCACAAAACTATGTTTCACCGATCAAATGACTAAATTGGCACGGTTGGGAAAGTTTAGAGACCATTTTCGCCTAGTTCTATACCACATAGACCAATTTAACTCGAACGCGATAGTTTACGGACCAAATTGACACTGTTTTTTTTTTAAAAAAAGGAATGAGCAAGGGAGCTTCGTGTAGTGTATAACTTATTTGCTTAACTTTATCGGGTTATTTTTTTTTATCTTAAAGCCATTTCTAAAAACTCTTAAAAATAAGTGTAACCAAGTGAGCCGGCTTCTTGAACCTCTCCGAAAAGCTACGAAAGTTTACCCATTTTAGCAGTCAAGTGAAGGAGCAGATAAGTTAGGGCATGTTTGGATCATAGCCCTGGTTGGGCATGGCAATGAAAGGTCATGGCCAATCCAGGGCATGACCTTTTGAGGGTAAATTTTAAGACGTTTGGTCCGCAGCCCTCAAAAGTTACCAACGAAAAGATAAAAAAATCAAAAAATTTGAAAAGTATTTAAAATGGGTTGCTTAGGATTTTAGATGAATTATAAAATTTATTTCATGCGATTTGGACAACGTATGAAATTTATGCAAAAAATGAGAAGATTAAATGGAAAACAAGAAACTAAGTTTAGCAGCAACCTGGCTGCTGCTAGTTAGTTGCGCATTCGCTGCAGGTGGGACCTCGCGGCGTTGGCACGCCGGCGGAAGGCGAGGGCGACCGAATCGAGTGCCCTGGCATTGGCGTGATTTGCAGTAGAAAAATTTGACAAGGCCCATTTTTTTGAAGGCATGCCATTTAAGGGCTACGAAGCAAACGATGACCAAATAGCGAAGGCATGCCAATATTTGGTAACGTCAGTCAGGGTCGCAAGCCAAACACACTCTTGATACCCCCACCACTGGATCATGGGCTACCGTTGGCGACGACCATCGACGGTCCAGTTCCCGAGGCCCACACGCGCACGTACAGGGCCGCACGGCGCCAACTACCGGAGCAGGACGCGCATTTGCGTGCCGTATGAAGACGGGAAGGTCTCAGGAATTAAACCCCTTTTGTCTCTAACTGCAAGGACGGAGTAGCCGCTCCCGCTCCCGCTTGCAGTGCATGCCCTCCCCTGCCCTGTCTTGTAGCGTTGCGACGCCACTTCTCTTATTACTACTGCTCCTGTACTGGCTAGTTACCGTACAGCGACGACGACGAACAGCTATTAGCTAGCTCCTTGTACTTGTCGTCCATGGAATATATACTCCCAGCTGTACCGGTAACTGGTAATTACACAGCTCGGAGACAAACGATCCAGTAGCCAGTAGCGTATATACCATTGATTCGCTGATTTACCTGTTGAGTGGCTTTCGATCGTTTGATCTGTTTACGAGAGCTTTGGCAATTGAGAAAAAGCAGGTTTACCGTGAGTTGCGCATTGCATGCGTCGATCGATTTCGATCAGAAATGGCGGCACTTTGAGCGAGTGAAGGAAGATAAGGCCGGCAGTTGGAACTAACTTGGCTGCTGCAAGGGATCAATACCCGTAGAGGGATGGACGTGGGCGACAGCCAAAAAGCTTCTTTCTTTCCTCGCCTCTTTTTTCTCTGTTTTGCAGCGATCTGCATCGTCAGGCATTCAAAGCCGTATACGTATATATATCCAGCTAGCTAGCAGTCAGTCACAGCGTGTTGTATTGTACATGTGCATTTGATACCGTTGAACATGCATTCATATATGATCCGGCCCTAAAACACCATACGTATGTACTTATACGTACTTGTGAAATGATTAATTCAACCGGAAGAAGCAAGAACCATGCCTTGTGATGAAGAAAAGTTAAAAGGAAAAAAAGAGGGACAAAAGTAATCTATGTATATATGGCGCACGTACGTACGTATAGACTACACTGGGGCCGGCCAGCTAGCTTGCTACAATATATATGTACATATATATGTATATGCGCCTAATTTCCATATATAAGACATTAAGTCGTACATACATGTACGTACGTACGTGCCTAATTGGGAGAGTTCTCGCACGCAACTGCATGTGTAGGTGCGCAATTAACCATGCATGCATCAATCAACCATCGCCGTACACGTACTGCGTGCAGATCGAGCTAAGGTAGAACATGCATCCCGGAATCGATGTGATCTTGCGTGCATCGTGCTGTAAGGCTGTAAGCTAGCTGCAATTAACATCGTGCCATTAAGCCATGCAACTTGCTTAATTAGTTGTGAGAAACACACAAATACATGGTAGTTAGTAGTAGTACATCGCTGGCTATATATACACATTAAGCTGTGTATATCGATCAAGTACACCTGTAAACCTCAGTTCTACTGTGACTTAGTTGTGATCGTATGCGCACAGCTTAATGTGTGTGTGATCGGTCGATCAAGTACGTACAGCCCCAATAATTAGGGAATGAAACATTTTTGTTAGTCTTTTTATTTTGGGCCAGGGGTGTTGTTTGTTTTTTTATGCATGAAACTGTGTGTGTACCTTCATTCTTTCTGCTTTTCTCCTTTATTTTTTTCAAAAAAGAAAGCTTTTTTTTAAAAGCATGTGCATGCATGCAGCATTACCATAAAGGAAAAGTCAATCTCTCTCTCTCTCGAGAGAGAGAGAACATGTAGCTGTCCGCCCTGCATGGTAAAAAAGTACAGGGTTTGTTGCTAGCTAGGCATGCACTCGATCTCGTATGGTCACTGGTTAGTTAGTGGACAAGCGCATGTGCATTTTATGCCGAGATGACATGCATGATAATAATGCATCTTCCGCTATAGCATCAACAAATTTGGGTACTCCAATTAGTATGGGTTTTGTGCTGGTTACAGTTGAGTTGCGATCGAGTGAAGACACGGTGTAGTGTTGGAGTGGGGCTGCGGAAGGAGGCGAGCCTGCATGCATGTTACCACCGCCACCTACTCTCTACCTCGTGGGGCCCACCGCACAGCTGTTACAGCGTGGCGTTGTCTTCCTCCCTCCCGCCGCTTTCCCGTCTTTGTTTTTGTTTTGCCCTCCAATTTGGAGTACTCTGATTTCACAGTGGACCCCACTCGGAACGGCCGTAGCTCCACGGATGGTTTTCCAGAGTTTTGAGAAACAGTTTGTTCAGCTAGATTTTAAAATTTTTAAAAAGTAGTTTAAAAACTTAAAAAACAGTTTTGAAAAGCTGTAACGTTCGATGGTGCGTTGACTGTAGGTAAGGGGTCCAAGAGTTGCCCATATATATGCCATTTTGTTTTTTCTTTTCGTTTGGTCCTACTATACAGGATTGTCCCAAGGCAGGATACCTGGCCACAGTTAAACAATCACCCGAGTTGTGCAGAGGAAGTACTGTGCAGTGCTTACTACTTCCTATGAAGCTCTTAGGCCGACAGATCTGAAAATGGACGGCTGGGATCGCTCAGTCGCTGGTTACTGCAGTTGCTAGTACAGTAGCACCCTTTTTGGTTTTAACCACGCCAAGTTAGCTAGAGGCTCCTTGTTGCCGATGAGACTGAGCCTGGCTCGTATGAGCTTAACCAGGCTAGTAGGAGACGGGCTAAGCCACACAGAGCCAGTGTTTGGCTATTCTGCATTGTCTCATCCTGGTTCAATATAGACAGTGTTTGGTTGCACGTATTTCCAACCTCATGAGGGCCAAGTCATTTCATCAAACTAAACAGTATTTTTGTATACTCCGAACCAAGCTCCAGAGATGATGCAACCAACCAAACAATGGTTGGGTGGCTCCTATAGGCCTTGCTAAGCCAGAGCCACCCAACCAACACAGGCCTCTAACTGTCTCCAACGGTTTATCTTCACGGGCGGGATTCCCGTCGTGAAGGAAATCCCGTTCCTTTCGTTGCTTCAATAGATTCCCTTCACCGTTCCTTTTCGAAAGAAATTCTCTTTTTTATTTCCTTTAAAAAAGGATTCTCTCTTCTTTTCGTATATATTCCCTTCGAAAGAATGCTGTTGGAGATGGTGGAAAATAAAGGGAACGAATATGAAAAAAAATAGGGAAAGGAAGGAAACCAAAGAAAAAATGGTTGGGGATAGTCCTAGCTAGACATCGCTCCTGACAGCGCAGCGTCGATCTCGTTTGTTCTATCATGACCTCCTCCTCCGGCGCCTCACCGTCTGTCTCTCTCTACATCATCTCCCCATCATCTTCTGCAGGACAACACCTCATCCCCCTCTCTCTGTCATCAGCATCCCATTTCTTTCCTCAACTTCATCACACTTCACACACACTGCTGCTGCTGCCGCCGCCGCCCATCTGATCTTCCCTTTCCTCCACCGGCCTGCCCTCTCCCCCTCCACCGCCCTATTATATTTAGTGCAGACCTACATCGCAACCGCTACAGTACTACCATCTCCCTCACTAGCCACTATCTAGCTAGCTAAGCTTCTCCCTCCCTCCCTCCCTCCCTCTCTCTCTTCTTGGCTGGGCAGGCGTATCTCAGCCAGCCAGCCTAGTAGAATCTCACTCCCAATTCTTTCTAATCGTTCTCCTCTTCTTCTTTCTTTTCTTTCCCCTTTTCCTCATCTCCCTCTTTCCAGTTGTGCATGCTCCGCCTCCTCCACTAGCTCAGCTTCTTCATGCATGCACTGCTCATCGCAGCCTCAATTCCACTGTGACGCCCTGACAGGAGAGAGGGCGAGCTTGGTGGCGGCGAAAGGTTCTGGCTTTGGCGGGGAAATCTGAGGCGCCAGCCGGCATGCTGCAGCCAGACATGCCGCCATTCTCGGCTGCCGGCGAGCGGGGCGCCGCCGAGGCGCCGTCGCCCATCAGCAGCCGCCCGCCGGCTCCGGGGCAGCAGCAGCAGCAGATGGACGAGCTCGGCGGGTCCGGGAGCTTGGAGCACGAGGGCGGGCTGGCCGGCGAGGAGGGCGAGCGGGGCGGGTCGTCGGCGGGCAACCGGTGGCCGCGGCAGGAGACGCTGGCGCTGCTCAAGATCCGGTCGGAGATGGACGCCGCGTTCCGGGAGGCCGCCCTCAAGGGCCCCCTCTGGGACGAAGTCTCCAGGTAATTCAACTGAATTAACTAATTAACCATGCAAGCAAGCAGAAGCAGCAATTCTTCAGGCTACAACTGCGCGCGTCTCCCTCTTGAAGTTGCAGTTGCATCGATGATTGCACGAGCGATGCATCTGATCTGACCGCCCCGCGTGGGTCGGATTTCACTGTCGAATTGCACACCACGAGCACAGTGAATTTTTTTCCCATTATAAAACGATACACATATCGCTCTCCTCCTTCCACTTTCTACGTTTCTTTTTCCTCTGCGTCACTTCATCCCATGATTCCCATCACAGCAGCAGCAGCTGCACACTGGCTGGCGCTGCTACCAGAGCACTAATTTACCATGCTAATATGCTTGAGATCCAGTGCCGCCGTAACCATCAATCCCAATTCTGAATCCCCCTGCCCAAAAGTATTAAGTTAATCCCTCAATTTGCATCCCAAATGGAGTAAAAAATTGTGTGCATATATGGGTAGCTCGATCTTTTCAGTGAGAGCAACATGGCCACACATGCTGTGATGCAACTAGCTAGGAGGTGATGGTAACATGCGCGCGAGTGATGGGAGGGGGCGTGTGGTGGTGACGAGGTTAATTGTGGCTGCAATGGCATGCATGGCGCTTGTACGTGCAGGAGGCTGGCGGAGATGGGGTACACGAGGAGCGCCAAGAAGTGCCGCGAGAAGTTCGAGAACGTCGACAAGTACTACAAGCGCACCAAGGACGGCCGCGCCGGCCGCGGCGACGGCAAGGCCTACCGCTTCTTCTCCGAGCTCGAGGCCCTCCACGGCGCCGCCTCCGGGCACCCGTCGCCGGTGTCTCTCGCGCCGACGCCCGTGGCCGTCGCGCCACCTGCCCCGGCCGCGCGCCTTCACGCCCAGCCCCCGCCGCCGCGTCCGCTCGTGCCGCAGTCGGCGGTCCCGGCGGCGAGGGGCACGGACGCGCCGTGCGTGGTGACGATGGGTGACGTGAGCTTCTCGTTGGGGTCGGAGGGCTCGGACGGGGAGGACACGGAGGAGACGGCGGAGGGCGGGAAGCGGAAGCGGCGGGGCAGGAGCGGCGATGCGATGAGGTTCTTCGAGGGTCTGATGCAGCAGGTGCTGGAGCGGCAGGAGGCGATGCAGCAGCGGCTAATAGAGGCCATCGAGCGGCGGGATCAGGACCGGATGATCCGAGAGGAGGCGTGGCGGCGGCAGGAGGTGGCGCGCCTCGCCCGCGAGCAGGACGCCCTCGCCAAGGAACGCGCCTTCACCGCTTCCCGCGACGCCGCTGTCATCTCCTTCATACAGAGGGTCACCGGCCAGACCGTCCCGCTTCCTTCCATCGGCGCACCGGCGCCCACCAACTCACTTATATCGCGGCCCTTGCAGCCCACGCCGGTCGCTTCCGCTGCACCGCCGCCGCCGCCGCCGCCGCCACAACATCAGCAAATACCACCAGCTCAGCCGCAGAAGACGTCGCACATAATGCCGTTGACACCACAGCCCCAGCCGCCACACGCACAAAGCAAGGAGGTCGTCGGCGCGCCGGAGTCGCAGGAGACGGTGGGGTCCGCCGGAGGCGGCGCCCCGTCGCCGTCGAGGTGGCCGAAGGCGGAGGTGCACGCGTTGATCCAGCTGCGGACGGAGCTGGAGAACCGGTACCAGGAGGCGGGGCCCAAGGGGCCGCTCTGGGAGGACATCTCGGCGGGGATGCGGCGGCTGGGTTACAACCGGAGCGCGAAGCGGTGCAAGGAGAAGTGGGAGAACATCAACAAGTACTTCAAGAAGGTGAAGGAGAGCAACAAGAAGCGCCCCGAGGACTCCAAGACCTGCCCCTACTACCACCAGCTCGAAGCGCTCTACCGCAGCAAGGCGCTCGCCTCCTCCGCCGCCGGCTTCAATGCGCCTCCCCGCCCGGAGGCTCCGGTCACCGTGCTCGCCGCGGTGCCGCTGTCCCAGACGGGACCGGCGCATGTCGAGCACGGGGGTAAGAACTGCATTAACGGGAACGGGTGCGCGAGTAGGGACAATGGCGGCAGCTCCGGGGGCATGCAGATCATGAAGAATGGCAACGGCAGTGTCGCGGCCAGGTTCGCCGTTGAAGACACCGCCAGCGCCGGGGGCAACGGCGTGCAGGTAATTATCGTTCTGCGCTCACGCACACGCACACGCACATGCACGCATCGTTGATACGAATACGTTCGGTGCTGACGTCGTGTCGTGTATACATGAACGTACGCTGTAATTAAGGGATTAAAGCAAGAAGGCGCCGCCGCGAAGGAGACGGCGGCGGCGGAGCAGAGGCAGCAGCCGGTAGCCATGAAGAGCAACTACGGCAACGACAGGATGGAGGAGATGGATAGCGACAGCATGGACGAGGACGACGAGGAGTTTGACGACGACGACGAGGACGACGACGACGTTGGCGGCGGCAAGCAGATGCAGGTGCAGTGCGACATCCACTTCCAAAGGCAGCAGCAGCAGCATAACGGTCAGAACGTCGTCCGGCCGAACACCAGCGGCGTCGGCGGCGGTAACCCGCCGTCGACGGGCCCCGCGGCACCTCCAGGCACGGCAGCAGCAACAAGTGGGGCGTCTTTCTTGGCCATGGTCCAGTGATGGCGCCGCTGCACACCAAGAAACCCTCGTTAGCTGGTGCATGGTGCCGAACGATCTCATCCGCTCCTAGGTAAAACTAGACCTAAACGCCAGAATTTTACGTCTCCTCTCATCTCATGCATGCACATATATATGGATCGATCGACGCCGTATACATCATGTACATGTCACATTCATTCACCACACAGAAATGGTATCGGACGACTGCCTGCAAAGAAAGAAATGCTCACACATATACTACACTTGTATGTTACAAGATCAGGAGCTGGTAAAAGACATGCTTATACGGGAATCTCTCTGTCTCTCTTTTTAAGGATACTTTTGGACTCTCTCTTCCTTTGTAGAGAAAAATACTGTCCATTATGTACTATGTAAGGTTTATTTTGTTCAAATGGCTGTTAATGACTGTGAATTGTATACTTGGTAAATGTATGTCAAATCCTATATACACTTCTTCATATGTGAAGTGAAAACGTGCTGGTACTATTTTCAACAAATTAAAAAGAGCTAGCTCGCTACTTACCTCGAAAAAAAAAAAACGAACAAAAGATCTCGCGCGCTGATACTTGTACTAGCTACAATATACCCTGAGTTTTAGTTAATTTCTAGGATCCAAACCTCTTTTTTAGATTAAGTAAGGCTCGGTTACCACTATATATAAGAGCATCCGTAGCAGAAATCCTATAGTAATGTAGAAATAGAGTTTTAGAGATAGAGTATCTAGTGGAGGGGAGGAATCTTTTAAGATGTAGTGTAAAGTGTGAAGAAATTTTAGGACATCCGTAGCAGAAATCCTATAGTAGTGTAGAAATAGAGTTTTAGAGATAGAGTATCTAGTGGAGGTTAGGAATCTTTTAAGATGTAGCGTAAAGTGTGAAGAAATTTTAGGGTAAAATAGAGAGAAAATAGAGTAGAAGAGAGAGAAAATAGAAATTGATTTCTTGGTGTGGATGCTCTAACCTGACATCAAGATCATTGCATATATGTCAACTAGGAAAATCTAGTATATTAGAGTATCTAGCTACCTTTAGCTGGAGACAATATTACCTCAAAACAAGACTGACATTTAAAGCCTACTGATCATAGACAATAGTTTAATGTTTTTCTATGCTTACAGTTTGTCTTTAAACTAATAAAGGTAGTTTTAGAGATAAACATGAGTGTCGGGAGGCAATCATTTTTAGGGCATGTATAAAGCCATTAAATAGGTGGTCTCTTAGAGGTGATGTGGACAGATTTTATTGATGTGGCAGTGAAAGAAAGAGAATAAATATTAGAGTCGTCTCTTGGGGAAGAGACGACTCTTCACAGGCTTCTAGACAGAATTAGAGATAAACAGTATTAAATAGTATACAGCCTCTTGTGCATGTCCTTTGTATATGCTTATTTTTTGTACTTAGATAAATATGCTAGGAGACTCCCCTTAACTTTTCATCGTACATGCCCTTAAAGCCTCCAGCTAGTGGAACGTGGGCATGATTAGCCGATGATGTATAGTATGACGGGTGTTTACCTGCGCGCATGTGACCACCGGAGGAATACTGAGAGCCAGGATGCCTCGATGTTAAAGGAACCTTTTACAAAAACTAGTTTCGTGTCAGTGCTGGCCAGATCCGTACACTGTTGCAGCGCGCTGTTGCGATGGAGTGAGGTCAGCATGAGTCATAAAAAATCTTTCCCTCTCAAATAAGAAAAAAAAAGATTGTGAGGAGAATAGCTAGCTAGCTCAGCAGCTGTGGATTTAGTGCTGGCTGCCCATCTACTCCTGTAGCCATCTCCAGCGGTACCCTATTTTGGATACCCATCCTATCCACTATGGATGTGTTTGGTTCTCGTATGTCATCAATTTAGTAGATTGCGTCAATTTCGGTGGAAATTTGGTTGGGCAGGCCGAGGTGATCTGAGGGTGTTGTTTGGTTAGTTGTATGAGATTGAACATGATGCGTAGATATGTTTGGTTGACTGCACTAGGAGGGGAGTGGGATAGACAAATTCAAAAGAGAAAAATGAAAAACAAAGAAAATAAATTCAAAAGTAAAAATTTAAAATTTTAAAAATACTGAAACAAAAATATATTCAAAAACAAAAAATAAAATTCAAAAAATACTAGAAAATTAATAAATTCGAAAATTAAAATTAAAATTAAAAAATTTAAATTTTTTCAATATCTTGTACTTGAACCTACGGTTTCTTTTTTTGTTTCATTGAATTTGGATGTCTTTTGAATTTTAAAAAATTAAAAGTTTGAAAAGTTAATGTAGAAACTGGTTAGCAAGTTACTAGTCTGTTGGTCTGTACGTGGCGGCTGCGTGCGCGAGCTTGGCTCTGCGGAAACGGCCGCCGCGTCGTTTTCCTCGGGCCAGGCTCGGAGCGACTGTTTGCACGCGCGCATGCAGGCACCGAGCGACGAGCAGGCAACCAAATGCACGTTCACCTAGCTCACGCGAGCCTGGCCGGGCACGGACGGGCAACCAAACACGCCCTATAGCGACAAAATTTGAGACATATTGCTCGAGGTAAATAGTAATAAGACAGTCAATGCGGAGAGTGAAAAGATAAATAGTGATAGAACAGTGCTCTAATACAAGAGATGAATAATGATGGAACTGAGACAGTAGAACACACTACTAGAGATAGGTATCAGCAATGTGGATGTTGCAGGAAACAACTCATCTAGGTATGTACTTCAGCTGTGCAACTCGTGGAGTACATATCAGATGCCTACATATACACCAAACTATACATGTTTAGTTTTCTTTTTAAAAAATGGCTCAGTATATATAATCATGGAGTAAATATGCCAATTAATTGCCAAAGGCAAATTATCATCCAAATTCAGTAAGTGTCTGTTTTTTTTTTTATTTTGTGTTGCAAACTCCATGCAGAGGTTACGATGATTGTTGTACATGTTGCCTAGCGCGTGAGAATTTCAGGAAAAAAGATGGGACCTAAAGTGGTACTATAAAGCCAGACATGTGCAGCATGTGCGGTAACTCCACGCTTCGCGAGGCATCACATCCGAGCAGGGGTGAAAGTAGTGCCTATAATATGTGAATCCATATCCGGATTATTTTGATACAATTAATTACACTCATGCCATGCCATGTCAGCGTTCCAGCGGCGGTAGAAACGCTGTTACAAAATTGGATTTTGCACAATACCATTAAGAGTGAGATTTCTTACATAAATGATTTCACTATCCTTACACATTTTTCGGATCAAAGTAATTACCCTCACCGCTTCTTCCTTATCTCTCTCCTCAGCTCCGACCAGCCTTCTCTCCCTTTCCTGCCTCCGTAGTTGTAGGCGTCAACTCCAGCCATCCCTCCATCTTTCTCCTTCCTGCATGGTCCACCACCGGCAACAGCTGGATGAACAAGCATGTTAGAGTGACGGTGGAGCTCTTTGGATCTTGGGTGTGGCTAGGCTAGCAGAGAGAGAGAGAGAGAGAGAGAGAGAGAGAGAGAGAGAGAGAGGGGAAGCGGCCACCCCTGGTCGAGCGCTGCCCTAGATAACCACCACACCAAGCGACTAGGTGGAAGGGATAGGTGGAGGAGAAGGAGGCCTGGAGCCACTACGCTGAGCGGTGTCCTTGTCGGATGGGAGAGGAGGAAGAGGAGAGGCTGACAAGAAGGGAGAGGCAGTGAAGGATTAGGGCTAGTTGAGCGTCGCTATCACCCAAGCCAAGTTCCGCCCTAGCCACCACACCGAGCTGTGCCTGGCGGCTGCCATCGTACGGGAGAGAAGGAAGAGGCCACTAACCGAAGGGGAGAGGTGGTGCAGGAGGACTGCCCCAGAGGGGATCTAAAGAGAAGGGAGGAGAAGGAAGAAGAAAGGAAATGGTCACATGGATGGCAGATTTGAAGTGAATTTGATGAATAGATAGGGTACGAATGTTCATAGCTAGTGTCATATCTGCAAGGATTAAAATTTCCTTGCGTTGAGTTTTTTCTTAGATCTAGATGGAGTGGAATAAAGAAATAGAATTAAAAAAATCCCTTTAGAAAAATCTCACTTTTTAATGGTATTCACGCGAAATCTGACTTTGCTACAGCATTTCTGTCGAGTCGAAACTTTGTAGTGACTTGGAACGTAATTAATCCTCTCTCATGGTATACATTTTCCTATCCAAGATAAAAACAACTGTGTGCAAATAGAGCTGACAAAGATGGAAACAAATACGGTGTGAGGGGTATCTTATGGATAGTTTTGGACGGTTATCCAGAGATATACGATAGAGTTGACACATACAGTGAGAGGGGTATCCGACGTATAGTTCGGATATTCCGTAACATGGTTTTGGCTCATGGACCCACCTCACCCCAACGATCCATAAGTTCAGCATGGTAGAGTTTTTTATTGGATTAGGAAGATAATGTGCACAATATATATATCTCCGTTGCTTCTTCAGACATCACATGTTTGAATAACTCGTGTCTCGTACTTTCTTACTAAAATGTGGTAAAACCTGTATTTATGTTTGTGTTCGACCCATATCTGATCCATATTTCACAAAAAATCTATATCTATATATGCATTTAACATCATTTGTATCTAAATTTGTATCCGGTAAAAAAATATGGAAATGGAAACGAGTGACCCACCCTATCTGTTTTCACCCCATCACATCGTCTCGGTGATAGATAGTAGGTTATTTTCACGGATACAAATCCAAAAGGAACTGTTCTCTTTCTCGGTATAAAAAGCTTCGTAGGTGGTAAAAAAAAAAAAAGGCTGTGTAGTATGTTTTATGAATGATTACAATTTTGCCGGCGATTTAATCGTCGCAACATAATTAAAGTTGTGCAATTGTATACAGTTAGACCAGTCTATAAATTAATCTGGCGTGCAAGAGTATGCCACTGAGCTGCAAACGTCACACCACATTGAATTGAACTCTCGAAATTGAGCGATAACATTTCGCTACCGGAGTAGTGTGCGTACTCGTGTTGTCGTATACAGGCAGTATCATGAGGCTTGGGTGCCACATGAAGCCACTTTGTCTTGAATGCTTCATGTCGGCGTGCCATTTTGTTAGCATGGCACTATTGCTAGTAATGCTACAGCTACTGCTATGTTAACTCATGGTATTTTTTGTTAGGTGCGGCACGTACGAGCCCGGAGGCCCGGGCACCCACACGTGCGTACTCATCCTCCTTCAGTGATCTCATACGGTTTTATTTGAAATGGAGTATTTTTTCATAAAAAAATATTTCATTTTTTTTCTAAGAACCAGAAAATTTTCGGTGTTCTATTCTCGGGAAAATTCGATGATTGACACTCAATTCGTGCGCCTCGGCCAAAATGACATTATTTTCGTTTACCTTTCATGAAATGACACCAGGCACACGAATTTCTTCTGCCGGTGATACTTTTTGATAGAAAATGCCCAAAATACTCCCAAGGCCCATCTGTCATCTCTTTTCTCTCTTCTCTCTCCTCTCCTCCCATTCCCTGCCGTCCCTTGCTCCTCCTCCTCCTCCACAGTCGCCGCCGCCTCCTCCTCCTCCTCCTCCTCCGCCGCCGCCTCCTCCTTCTCCTTGCCGCCGTCTCCTCCTCCTCCGACATCCGCGCCGCCGCCTCCTCCTCCTCCTCCGACGTCCGCGCCGCCGCCGCCTCCACTCGCCGGAGATAGAGAAGAAAGAGAGGAGAGTGATGAGAGACACTCACGGATAAAATACCCAAAATACCCCTCGTGAGTGTCATCAATAGAAGAAATTCGTATGTCCGGTGTCATTTCATGAAAGGCAAACGAAATTAATGTTATTTTGGCCGAGGCGCACGAATTAAGTGTCAATCATCGAATTTTCCCTCTATTCTCACCTAGCGAGGAATCCCTAGACTGTTTACATCACTGTGGTTGGAGTTAGGTTTATAATTCATTCGAACTGTCCAAGCAAGATTGTCGTACTCATACGTAGTACTATACTGCGTCATGTGAATTCACCAATACAGTCAACTTAGTGAGCAAACACTTACTCCAGTCCTCTAGTTTGGTAACTACATAACAACCATTTAGTAGTTAATACTAACTACTCCTATGTGTAGTCGAACAAGTTTAGGTCCCGTTTAGCACAACTTCAGCTCCTAACTTCATCTCAGATATAGAGTTTGTAGGTTAAAATTAAGTAACTTAAGTTTATATTTTTAGTTTAAAATATAAATAAGATGACTCACCTAAATATTTTCAGTGTGCCCACAACTCCAACTTCATGAATTTCTAGAGTTAGAAATAGAGTGCTCTATCAACTCCACCAATTTTGATGAAACTGAAGCTGTGCCAAACGGGGCCTTAATGTGGGGGGCTATTTGGAAAAACTAGGTCCAAATGCTGCTATATAGGAGTATAGGAAGAGTTTATTAAGCGGCCTTAATTAGAAGAACCCACAACAATACCGATGTACTTTAGTCGCTTCTTAAGAAAAAACTGTTTGGATAAATAATACATTATATTGAGTTTCATTCATAAAAAAATGATGCCCTGATTTCCCTAGAAGAATCAAAATTTTCTGCACGAAGGAATAAAGCAAAACGGTGAGAACAAAAGAAAGACATGTGAAATACTAGCAAATTAACATTAAACTCTACCATATCAATGAGGCAAATGCGGAATTAACAAACAAGAATATTATATATAGGGGTGCGAAACATGATACAAAAAATTAAGACATTAATTAATAAGTAGAGAGGCAGGTATCTCGCATAACTAAGGCGACAAACTGGTAAAGGAGAAGAGGCCATCTATCCCTCCACCACGAGCGCGCGAGGAAAAGAAAAGGCGATGCCAAAACTGATGGGGTCACTGCGCAAATGATAAGCCGAAGCAGGAGAAGCGTCTTTGATTCCATCGGCAGCGTGTAAATCGTACGAACCCGAGTGACTAGTGGATGATCACTGTGCCGCCTGACAAGGACACCATCATGCATGCATGAGCTGCTCTCTTTTCATCTCTTTCACAATTAATCCAGATTAATCTCGCATGAAAAACCCAGTGACACTCATATGCCAAAAGTACCAAAAACAGTCTGTCAGTTCGTCGTGATATATACTTCAATAGAAACAAGTATACAGCTCGAAAGCAGGAGCATATATAACTCCATATCTTTTGTACAGTTGGAATAATGTATGTTACGATCGGCCATATATACATCTAACTGCAAAGAGGAAGAGTGTACCTAGCAGAATGAATGCAAGGCGCCCATGCTGTAGATAAGCCGTGCCGATCATTCACTTCAGAATAAAAACACTCGGTGGTCCATTTGGGCGCTCGTCGACACACAATACAGCCTAACAAGTGAAATAATCATTATGGCCCCATCATGCTGGATGGAGCGCTAAATTATAAAGTGCGATCCAAACATATCTCTTCTTTTCTTGTCCTGTTTCAGTGAACAAGTGTAAACGTGTGTATCTTGCAGGGAAAAAAATATAACTAGTTTATAATGGACCACTGGAGCTAGGCCGAAATCTTGCATGTGTGTATGAGATTAGCATCCAAAGAAAACTTCTCCTGACTTGTTACAATGACTAAAAGCAGCTAGCATAGACATGAACGCCATCTCGAAGTGTTTGGAGGGTCATTAAGGCTTACCTAAGAGATGCTTTAACGACAGCCATTAGCATTTCAGTAAATATCCTTTCCAACTTACAAAGTGTTAGGTGCCAGTGGCCACTGCCACTCTATTAGCCTTTTCAGCACTACCAGCTTAACAAGTGAAGTTAGGACCAATTGTTGACAGAGATGCTTTAGCAACAGCTATGAATGTAGCTGGCCAGTGCGCTTGTCCTGAGCGTACATTTTTATGCCCTAGACCACTAACAATTTACATGCAAAACCAGCATTACTTGTATTGTATATATCGAACATTCTTGAGTGCATTCATGCTTCTCTATGATCCCACTACACTCTTTTGTGAAGGATTTGTGTGCAATGTGCCGTGCAAATGCAGTTCGACCGAAGAGCATTTTTAGGAGAGACTCTAAAATGGAATCTTCTCTATATTTAGAGTCTCTCGTCCTCCAGCAGAGTCTCTATCTCAACCTCTAAATTTAGAGTTTCTCTCTCTCAGCCTCTAAATTTGGAGACTCTCTATATCAGCCTATATAGTTTTTCTAGATAGATGCTCTGCTGGAGATAATGGAAATATAGAGAGCAAATAGTGATTTAGAGGGGGTATATAGAGGCTCGATTTTAGAGCTTTTGCTGGAGTTGCCTAACTGAGGCTTCGTTTGGATGGATCCAAAACGGTGGGGTAAATGATAATAAGATATACTCTAATAAAAAAGACAATTAGATAAAAGAAAAATTCCTTGGGAAAACATGCGCGTCTTGGTAAGCTGGTACCATTTGCCTCCGCATCTAGATATCTGAATGTTTAATTGCACAGTCACACCTCAAAGTTTTGAGCAAACAGTTACATCTCAAAGTTGAAATGGCATGGCCATGAATCGGTATGGCAAAGGACCCCATTCTCTCTGCAAATGGCCCACTATACACCTGGAAGATAGATTTTGCTCTGTTATTTATCAATAATATATAACTGTAAAGTAAAGTATGGTTCTGCCCAAAACTATTTCCTCAAAAAATAATCTCCAAAAGGTGAAAAGAAAAGAACCCACGACACCATAAGGTTAAATATGTAATGTGATTATAATAAATTAATGCAACCACGTCTCCTTAGGTGCAGAGCTTACAGTTTTTTATAAAGAAACAATAGAAGATGCAGGGTACACTGAAGTATATATTAAACACTGAAGTACTAACTAAATGGAACAGTAAGATAATGCAATAAGAAATGAGGAGGTCCGCCCTGGGCCTCCCCGATCTTCTGTGAAGATACCTAAGATTTACGAAGCTTGATCGCTTATGGTTGCAATTAGGGCCTTTCAAAGTGATATAAGTTGTCCACACCACAACAACTGCCTAATCATTTGGTAACAAAAAACACTTGTTTCTCCTTCGGTCAGAGTGCAAACATTTTGCTCCATTATACCCTCATAGTAATGTAAAAGAAATCATCGTTTGCAGCACATACATAGCACTATTTATAATATCATCATAGAACCAGAGAAAGTGGTCAATCCATAACATTGCCAACTAGAAGTCTGCGTCGCCTTGTTTTTTGCAGATTAATTTATAGATAACAGTGATATCAAAACTGTTAGTAGCTTGGTTGCACTTTTAATTTCCATCCATTTTAGTAGCTGAATACTCACTTGGTAGTCGTTCTCTTCAATTCAGTCCATTGAATCAGAAAATGAAAAAAGGCAAACAAAAAAAAAATTTAAAGGAGTCACTGAGAGTCCAAAGGAAAAGGTAAAGAGATCTAAAGTGGAAGAGAGGATATTAAGTTGCTGGTTGCTATTATCCTGCCAGAGAAGTCCAGCCAAGACTGAAAGCTATACAGAAATACACACTAAGTATCGTATCCCATGTTACCCCATCCAACCGCTGTTCCCCACTTGTGTGGTTGGGCCCTCAAATTTGCACATGGCCTCATAACTAACCCATTCTCTTCTCCATTACACCCTGTATGTCTACGTTACAAGTTCAGAACACTGTTTTATTTTTATTAGTTCAAAAAAAGCACTGTTTTATAAGCCCTGCGTAGTACACCAATATAGTAACAGCAATCAAAGCAATTATTTGAAATTGCATCCACCATGCATATAGTGAATTATTGTATGCACTAACTGGCTAGTCCATCCAGGAACAGGAACCAACTACAGCCTACAAGATGAGAAGCATTTCCAAGCAGGTTAGCAGATGTAAACCTAAGGAAATCTTCGAGCAGCGACCTGTATCAAACACTCGTACTCAGACGACATTGTAGTTGACAGCTGATGGAAATGCAAGATATTCTATATTGGTGGGAGTTCCATTCTCATGAAAGTGATATGGTTTATCACTTCACTTTGATGCGCATCTGCACAGCCTTCATTTTCAGGGCAAGCTCCCAGGAGTTGTCATCATCTCATCCATTATGATGTGACACAAGTATTCAGGCAAGTGGGTCAGGTGTTTAATTACACAACTACTAAATAGGTTATAAGATCACAAAAGGATCAAGCACCACAATTGGAACTAGGAAAAGAACCATGCAGCCTTCGAATATGGCAACATTATTGTTAAACAATAAGAGCATGTCAGAACAAAAGGTCTAACACTTTTCCAAACTTACGAGTGGTATCGTCTGGAGAGGTTATTTTTGCAGACAGGTTTGCCATTTTCCTAGCTTTGATGGAGAAAATAAAAACTATATAGGAAGAAGGTATTGGATATTTGAACAAAGGACAGTGGCTCTGCCAATTTATTCAGAAGTGAAAGCAAAGTATTGGATATTTGGATGTTACCTGTTAGCCTAGCCCAAAAATAGGAAGATTCTCACAGGGTTTGGTCTGATGGATTGAAATGTACAGTTATCCGATATAAGCCCAGTTAGAAAGTAATCATTCGTTCATCAGATGCCCGATTCTCAGATTCTTCACCTGCAAAAAAAAGGACATTTTTTTTTTTGAACAGCATGAAAGCTGTACCATGTATTAAGGTAGGAGAAAAGTTACAAGAGATTAATTACAAATGCCCGAGGGCAAGGAGATTAAAAGGAGAACTCAAGGAACAATCTCCGGAAAAAAACTAGCAATACCCTTGGCTCCCGCCAAGGCCTAAATTCTAGCACTGTCCTGAATTTTTTGAAACAACAAAAGTAGCGGTAGGGGCTTGTTGCTGAAAATGCGCCTGTTGTGCTCACACCATATCTCCCAGCAAGTAAGGATTAGAATAGAGTGGATTCCTTTTCTGCGGGTAGAAACCACTGAGGCTAAGCAATCCTCCCACCACACCAGTAGGTCCCAACCTGGCCTGCAAATGGTCGCACAACCAGTCCATCCAGCAATTTTCACCCACACAATGTTAACAATGGGACATTGGGCGAACAAGTGCTTCGCCGATTCTTCGTCTCTTCTGCAGAACTGACAGGTTGGGCAATGCGGCCATCCTCGTTCTGGCTTGTCGGCTGTCCAGAGACGTCCTTGGGCCAGAAGCCAAATAAACATCTTACATTTGGCAGGAGCCTAGGCCCGCCAAATGAGATGGACAAAGTTTGTTTTTGTGGAGCCCTCAAATTGTAAGTTGTAAGCTGACTTCGAAGAGTAAGTTCCGTTGGCGTTCCATTTCCAGATGATCTGATCCTCCACCTCATCCCGAAGCCGTACGTCGGCACTGTAAAGGTGCTCCCAAATGATGAAGAACTCATGCAAGATGGCCATTGTGAGACGCCGACGTGCTCTCTGCATCCAAGCATTGTTTGAGAGCGCACCATAGACTGAGATCTTTTTATTGCGTGATAAGGCGTAGATCTTCGGGGCGGCCAGGCGCAATGGATATGGTAGTAGCCAGGAGGAGTCCCAGAAGAGAGCTTTCTTCCCATTTTCAACAATCACTCTGGTTGAGATCGCAAACAGAGCACGGTCCTCGTCGTTGCAGGGGTTGGGTAAGTCCACCCATGGCCGATTCGGCGCTGTCCATTGAAGCGAGCAGTGAGCCTCGGTACATGGCAATTCTGCAGTCCAGGATACCCAAACCACCTCGGTCGGCCGGTGAGCACACTTTTGACCACCTAACTTTGCATTTGCCACCGCTTAGATGATCTTCTCCGGCCCACAAGAATTTACGGCGAATCTTGTCGAGATCCTGTATGAAGAAGCGTGGCGTCTTGATAACCGTAAGTACATGTGTCGGCATGGCACTTAGGACAGAGGCCACCATCACTTTCCTGCCCCCAGGAGACATCCATTTTGCTTTCCAAAGAGCAAGTCTACCGTGTGCTTTATCAAGGATAGGCTGAAGATGGCCACAGCGTATCCTTCCTGTGGTCAGAGGCAGGCCCAGGTAGGTGATAGGGAAGTCCTTCTTTTCCCCAGCGAAATCCCCCAGCACCTCTTGAAGGTTGACATCATGGCAGCTTATGGGGATGACCAGGCTTTTGGTGGCATTGATTTTGAGTCCAGTGGCGGCACCAAATTGATCTAGAAGCCGGAGAGCGAGCTTGACATCTTCTCGACTGGGGTGCAAAAAGAGGGCCACATCATCAGCATACATGCTGCATTTGAGCTTCATTCTCCTGTCTCCAATTTGATGAAGGGCCCCTCCTCATGGCCGGCTCAGCGCGTAAGCCGGCGGATCTATGGCTAGTATAAATAAATAAGGGGACAAAGGATCCCCTTGACGGAGACCACGTCGGTGAATGATCTTGGGTCCGAGAAAGCCATTCAGCACCAAAGAGGATGAGGACGAGGCAAGCAGCAGGGAGATCCAGTTGCGCCAGCGGACCGAGAAGCCCAAGTGTTGAAGTAACTCTAGCAGGTAGTCCCAGGATACCGAGTCGAAGGCTTTGGTGATGTCTAACTTGAAGAGTAAGCAGGGTTTGCGAGATTCATGAAGGGCTTGAACCACGCCGCGAACATATAGATAATTATCTTGGATACTCCTGGATTTTATGAAAGCACTCTGAGCATCCGATACTAGGTTGGGGAGGTGCCTGGAGAGACGGATAGCCAAGACTTTGGAGATGAGCTTTGAGAAAGAGTGAATTAAACTAATTGGTCTATAGTCTCCAATCTCCCGGCTAGGCTTCTTTTTTGGGATCAAGGTGATGTTGGCAGGATTCAAAGTGTGCAGGGGACCAGTCAACAACTTGTGGAAACTGTCAAAAGCAAGCACAATTTCCTTCTTGATTAGGCTCCAGCAGGCGCGGTAAAAGACTCCAGTGAAGCCATCCGGCCCCGGCGCCTTCTCGCTAGGCAACTGCTTGATAGCGGACCAGATCTCCTCTTCAGTGAATGGGATGTCCAGCCCATCCCCATTTACGAGTGGAAGACCCAGGTTTTCCCAATTCAGAGTGCAGTTTCTGGTTGAGTTACTGCCAAGCAAGCTGTTGAAGTGAGTGAAGAGTTCACGTTCTTTGTCTTCATGGGCAAGGACACAGCCACTTGGAGTATCCAGTGAGGATATGAGATTTTTTTTTCGACGGCCATTGGCTTTAAGGTGAAAAAACTTCGTGTTAGCATCTCCCTCCCTAAGCCAGGTAATCCTGGAGCTTTGTCGCCTCCTGGCCCGTTCCACCGCCGCAATGCCGAGGATGCGAACCTTAAGCTTCTGCGAAGATGCGGTTCTTACGTGGATAGATGGCGCTTATCTGGGACTTCGGCCTATGTACTAGCTCTAGCGAGATATGGAGGGTTAAGGTTAACCCCTGGACAAAATCCCGACTCCATTTGCGCAAGGCCGAGGAGGTGCGCTTCAGCTTGATGTCCAGCACGGTGAGTGGATGGACGGCATTAAGAGGTTTTTCTCAAGTCAGCTTGACTGTGTCTAGGAAACCCGGGAGCTTTGGCCAGAAGTTTTCAAACCGGAAGGGAGTTGGTCTCCTGGGTCCCTTGGCAGGAAAGAGGATCAGTGGGCAATGGTCCGAGAAAGCCGAAGGCAAAGCGTGCAGGAGATGATGACCGAAAGCAAGGTCCCAACTCCTGTTGCTAAAGGCCCTATCTAATTTGACCAACACAGGATTTGCTCTTTCATTGCTCCACGTGAAGTCCCTATTTTGTAATTTAATTTCCTTGATTTCACAAAGGTTGATGGTGGCTCTGAATTTGCCCATAAGACGATGATTAAGATTGGAGTTACTTTTGTCTCTAGCTTCATAGATTAGATTAAAATCACCAATGAGGAGCCAAGCGACGGTTGAAGCCGGAGCTGAAGATCTAAGCTCCTGAAGGAACTCTTCTTTGTAGCTGTCCTCACAGGGTCCGTAGACCGTAGTAAGCAGGAAGCTGCCCATGCCACCCTGGACTGCAACTTGAGCAGAGATAGAGAATTTTGCTAAAGCGACAAGTGAGACCGAAACACGCTCTTCATCCCATAGGATTGCAATCCCACCGCGAGTGCCGATGGATGGCAAGACGATTGATTTGAGAGGAGCGGTCCGCCCAGTTGAAGAGTGAGTGAGTCGTCAATGCTCTGTAATTTTGTTTCTTGGATGCACAAGATTGCCGGCTTGGAAGAGTTAACCAACACTCTAAGGCCTTCGCGTCTGGCTACATTATTAAGCCCGCGAACATTCCAATTAAGGATGCTTAACTCCATGAGCAGAGGGAACAACAAGAAAGGAACACAGGAGATACATTGAAACACTGGAAAGAGACAGCAAGCAGATTACAGAGGCTTTGGCTAAGCCTAAGGCTAGAGGAGACTGGGTGGACGATAAACATCGTAAGGACAAGCAGCAAAGAGACTTAGGTCTAAAGATAAGGGAGAAGGGAAAGGCTAACATTGGATACAATTCAGCGATTAGGCGGCACCCCACGGTGAGACTGCCTAAATCCTCGAAGTGGTTCCTAAGCAAACGAGGCTTCATCAGTGAAACGCTGAGCTACTCCTGCAAGCGAACCTTCAACAGTGGACGGCTGAGCTACTCCTTGCAGGTCGGAGTTGTCCACTCCAGTGAGGACCGCAAGTCCCGCGATGATGTGCGGCTGAAGGGGCTCCTCGAAGGTCTTCAGGTATTTCTCAACTATTGCCGGTGTAACGGAGTCACCTTTGCCAATCAAGTTGAGCTGCTGCATGAGGCGAATTTTGGCTCTTTCCGCGACTGGAATGGTGGTTGGGATATTGGCCAGCCTGGCACTTCGACGAGGCGGTAGTGTAGGCTGCGTTGGTGTGGCCTGCATCATAGTCTGCGGCAGAGAGAGCAGCGGAGCCACTCTATCAGAGAAGAGAGCCGGGAGAATGGAGTCCGCTGGTGCAGGGGTGATTTGGATGGGCAGGCCTGGATGATCTTCACGCTCCACGGCCTTGGATCCGGGGCTAGAAGGCGGCCGCGATCCAGTGCACTGGGTTGGAGTCAGCTGGGCCTCTACTGGGCTTGGCATATCGTGGTGAGGATGGCCCAGTAGAAGCCGGTCAGAGTAGGCAGCCCGTGAGAGGGCAGGAAAGCTGTGCACGCCCAGCTGTAAGGGCGATCTCGGCGAGTCGGCCGGGTCGTCGAGCTCCTTTCTCCCCAAAGCGTAAGCGAGGGGAGGGCGAAGCGCGATGGAGGCGGTGGGAGCAGGGATTCCTCCCTCATTGGGTCGATCTCCGGCGGCGGGTCCGATGGATCTTTGGCGCAGAAGGGGCAGTGCAGCTGCAGGAGCGTGTCGGCGCCACTTCGGGGCGCGCGTCCTTGGGGCTAGCGCCTTCACTAGCCGAGAGCTCGCCGAAGGAACCGCCGGAGCTGACATGCGAAATCGGCGCCACACGGCGAGGCCGCCGACCGATTTTGGAGCGCCGAAGCTTGTTCCCAGATCTGGACCGCTCAAGGGTGGGTCGGAGGTGCGAACAAGCTCCTCCCTCTCCTTGGCGAGGTTGCGCAAGCCCCTGCGCGTCTTAAGCGGCCTGCGGCGTCCGGTGTGGAGGCGACCATCCACCATGGGCGTGCTTCTTTGCCCGCTCGACCGCGCTGAGAGAGCATCCCTCCAGGTGCAGCGAGGCTGATGCTCGCCGTAGCCATCATCCGAGTCTAGATCGGTACGCGTCGGTTGCTGCGGCGGCCGACAGCCCATCCTGGAACGGATGCTTGGCCGCTGAGCGTCACGATCACCATCCCTGAGGCCCAACATCCAGTCGTCGACCTCCACGATGCGCGGCAAGCCGGGGCTGTCAGAATCAGACGAAGCGGAGGATGGAAGTCTACTTGCGAGCGAGCTAGGAGTTCTCACAGGAAGTGGGCTCCAATCCTCCACTCGATCAATGTGGATAAGCAGGTTGAAGGCGGTGCCGACAGGGGAGACGGCCATTCCGGCCGGGGTTTGTGCCAGGGCGTGCTGCGCCTGCACTCTACCGGAGCCCTGAGGGAAGAAGGTGCACACTTTGGTTTTGGGGATCATTTCCAGGTTGAGGACCCAGACCCAGCAGCCCAAGACCTTGGTGTCTTCCCGTTGGACAGTGCGGGAGTCAAGGCGATCAAAGATGGAAAAATCTGCAACGAGTTGCTCGACGATCTCAGGCGACCAGGCATGAAGGGGAAGGTGCTCGAAGCAAAGGCGAGCATGAAGGAACCAGGGCTGGTCCCAGCCATGCTGATCAGGACGCCAAGGGCGGATGGAGAAACGAAGGCCGTCCAGGAGGATGGAGCCGGCCGAGATGGCAAGTCCGCAATGGTCCGGCAGATCAAAGTAGACGAAGAAGTCCTCCGGATGGTGGCGGGTGGCCCGAAGATGCTGGATTGGTGTGCCAGCTTGGAGCTGAAGGGCATGCGCAATCGCGGCCGGGGTGACGCGATCCCCCCCGGGACCTTCAGCGGTGAGGAGCACACCATGATCTCGGAGATGAAGCGAATGATGCTTCATCTCCTTGGGCGCATAACGGTAAAAGGACACTGCAGTATTTGGAGGTGGGAAGGCGATCTTGCGGTGATGAAGGTGTAGGGAGCAAAGGTGGGAGATCCCGGCGGATCGGCATGGGTGGAAAAGCAGGGGAGCTTGCCGAAGCTAAGGGCACTGAAGGTGGCGGCCCTACTCTGGCTGAGAGCGGCCTGGCTGAGGGGCAATGGCGAGCTAGATGGCCACTACGCAAGCACTTCAGGCAGCGGAGAGGATCCCTGCAAGAGGCAACCCGATGATCTGAGGCAAGGCAGCGAAAACACTTGCCGCGGAAGCTCCTTAAGAAGAGGGCTGCGCGTGGCGTCGGAGTAACTCCGGTGGTTGGCCGGCGCGCAGCCTGCGTGGTAGAAGACACCGCAGCAAGGTAGGAGTTCCTCCGGCGATCCTTCCTTGGGCAGACCAATTTCCACTCTCGGCCAATATCCTCGTGTTGAAATGGCGGAGGATCCGCAGCAAGCGACCTGAGGTTGGCCTGGGCTTGCTCCTGCAGAGCTGGCAGCATACCCGAGTCGTGAAAGGCATTTGAATCACCGGAGGGTTTGACGGAAAGCCTCTGGGCGTCTGCTTCAAAGGAGCGGGCTTTGGGCGACGAGGTGTTCGAGGAGGGCGGGGATGCAGCAGCGGAGGAGGAGGAGCCATTAAGACCAGTGGGGAGGGGCGTGGCCGGGTCAGACCGGTAGGGGGATGGGTGGCGCTGAGCTACCGGGGAGCTTGGCGTGCTCTCATCAATGCCACTGCAGCCACCGCACCCAAGCAACCCAGGGGAGGCCGTCTCGTCCTCATCAATGTCGCTGCAGCTTCCCCACTCAAGCCGTTGAATGCCGAGGTTGGAGCTTGCAGGGGACATCTGAACAATGACGAAATTTGAGGTTGGCAACGAGACGAAATGGTGGTGGGCGGCGACGACGGGTGCCGCCAGCGAGAGGGTGGTGCCGGCGGTGGAGTCTTGGGTCGGCAGAGCACATCCAGTCGCTCCTCCGTAGCCCACGAGCTCTACAGTTACCTTCTGGCCAAGTTCTGAAAATTAAAGTAAAAAAAAAAGACAATTAAATCATCTTAGTAAGAAGTTGGTTCAAGAGAAAAGAATAAAAAATGGAAATAAATATTACAAAATTGAGTGCTAGGTTCAAACTATTCATCATACAATAGAGAAATTCTTTTAAAACAATTTTGAGTATCCTGGATTTTGATATGCCTCTGTGCATGGTGAGTTTGGTATATTGCCTAAAGTGTGCCCCCTTTGTAATATGGAACCTACTGGTCCTGATTGGTTCTAATGAGAGCATTACAAGGTCAGAATGGAACAGTTCTTTTAGAAAGGCCAAAGCTTGACCACAGTAAAGCACCTCTCA
The DNA here is from genome assembly GCA_036346145.1 of Olyra latifolia. Taxonomy (NCBI): domain Eukaryota; kingdom Viridiplantae; phylum Streptophyta; class Magnoliopsida; order Poales; family Poaceae; genus Olyra; species Olyra latifolia. Next base: position 893,757 of record CM070525.1, on the reverse strand, counting down.
TTAGCAGCAAAAAGATCAAGCTGCTTCTACTATCACAGCAAAAAACAACCCTTCCTTTCGTAAATTAGCTCCTACTCCCTTGATGTGCCTCTTGCCATTTTTAGCTTTCTCAGTGTATATTTTTAGCTTATATGAGATTCAGCTGCCAAAAGAGATACAAAGAACATCTAACTAGCAGTCAGTGCAGCACTTCCATTCCCCCTCTCTGAAAGCACTAAGAATATTGTACCTTCACCTCATATATTCTAAATTACCTGCATAAGACTAGTTTACAAAATAATCAAATAAAATATTCATGTCCTTGAATTGTTTGGCTTTTTACGAACAAAATACTTTGCAAGCTGGAAACCTGACACAAGGATTGTTCCTCAAAAGGAGGGGTGGAAATCCCTTAGCACAACATTATCGATTATCATCCTACATAGATTCAGAATGGTCAACACCAGTTTACATGCACGGATATTGTATTACTTTGAATGCTTCAAAAAAGACTGCTGACCAAAGTTATATGGAACACAATTAGCTGCAAGCTCAAATGATGATACAAAGATTGTTCCCCAGAAGTAGAGAAAACGTCATTCCTTCATCCCAATACCACTATCCACAGAGATTTATGAAAGCCTCAAACAGCTTATGCAGACAATGCCATTATATACTGCAGTAAACAAGCTTAGGAACTTAATGAAATTAATGATTAAAAAATGAGGAGAAAAAACCAGCGTGGCTACGCTCCTATCAAACATATTGCAGAGTCCAGTGAAAAAACATTTGTACTTGATAAATGATTACGTTTTCCAATTAACAAAACATAGTAGGGGTTTTTGTTGCACCCTAGGTCAAGGCAGTGCCCACATATTGGCCCAATTTTGGAACTCTAATTTTGACCAAGAAACCAGCTTAATATAGATGTGATTTTGCGAAAGACTAGGGTAATAAATATTCGACATATAACTGGAGTAGACAAAAGTTCCAGCAAGGATGCATGCCTTGACAAAACAAATAATTATTTAAATTTTCTCCCCAATATATATTTTTTGACAGCCTGCCAGATGGTACAGGAGCACCATCATGAGATGTTATCATAGAGAGCCTACTGCAGTCAATCCAATGGTTACGAGAGCCAGTCTATTCAATTGTCTGCACATGGAAAATGTCTGCATATAACAAGTTAATATACTGACAAAAGATAACAGGGATCTACTTCCACTGTATTGTCAGTGGTGCACTTGACTTTTGTATCTGCATTTCCTATCTTGTCTGTTTTGCACATTCTCATCATTTGAAGTCAACACAGTATAAGCAGCCGACAATTGTTAGACTAACAAAATAGGCATGGGAATTTGTACGTGCTGCAAATTTGACTAGAGATGAAAGCGCAAATATGACATAGCAATCTAGAATTACTCTAGAGATTCTGCACTAGAGCTACTCTAGTGATGCATGCCTCGATATGATTAAGTAAATTGTAAGTAGGCGAATTGCTATGGAAAAAAAAAGAAAAAAAAAGAAGCCTTCCTCTTGGCTCATTCTCGGTGAAAAAGAAGCCTTCCACCTTGAGCTCGAAGTCATCGCCAACCACCTCTCATCCCCTTGGCTCATTCTCGGCGATTTCAACATGATCTACAAGGCCTCTGACTAGAACAACCTCAATCTCAATCGTCGCCTCATGTCCTGCTTCCGTTCCACCCTAAACAATTGCCTCCTTAAAGAACTCCACCTCTCAGGCCGCCATTTCACCTGGAGCAACGAGCAATCCAGCCTTACCCTGGTCAAGCTTGACCGAGCTTTCTCGAACTCAGCATGGGAAGCGCTATTCCCGTCTTGCTCCCTCATCCCCCTCTCATCTGAGGTCTCAGACCACTGTCCCCTCCTCCTCACCGCTGACAACATTCCCTGCCCTCCTAGACGTTTTTGTTTTGAGACATTCTGGACCAAGCTACCCGGTTTCCCTGAGGTGATCCAACAGGCATGGGGGGATTCCTCGCGCCTTCCTACCCACCCCCTGCACCGGCTCAGACTCAAACTGCTTCGTACCGCTTCCGCCCTTAAAGTCTGGAGCCGTTCCCATGTCGGTAACTCCAAACTCTAGCTCGCCATTGCCTCCGAGTTCGTCCGCCTACTTGACGTGGCTAGGGAGTCGCGCGCCCTTTCCCCGGCGGAGCAAGATCTACATCGCCGAGTTAAGCTGAGAATCCTCGGCCTCAACGTGATTGAGAAAATGAAGTGGAAGCAACGCTCCCGCCTCAATTGGCTAAAGCTTGGCGACGCTAACACCAAATACTTTCACCTACGGGCCAACAATCGACGCCGGAAGAACTTCATCCACTCCCTTCAAAGTACCTCCGGCACCCACACCGAACTGTCCGACATGGCTGAGGTCCTCCATCGTCACTTCTGTTCCATCCTAGGTGATGACGCCCCTGGCATCCGCAGCCCATGCAGACGTTCCTTCAACTGGGATTTCCTAGGCCTGCCTATCTTGGACCTCTCCTCTCTAGAGGGGCCCCTCTCGCTCGAAGAGCTGAAACAAATCGGCTTCAGCCTTCCTAGTGAGAGGGCACCGGGCCCTGACGGCTTCACTTGGGATTTATACAAGTCTTGCTGGGCCATCATCTCAGCTAACCTCCTTCAGCCCTACAGTGCCTCTTCAACCTTGATGGCCCTGGCCTCAAATCCCTGAATTGCGCCCACATCATTTTGCTCCCTAAAAAAGATATCCCCTCCTCGGCTTCTGACTTTCGCCCCATCAGCAATTCCACAGTCTGGACAAGCTCTTCACAAAGGTCCTTTCCTCCCGCCTCGCTCCCTTCGTGAACGAACTAATCTCTCCAAGTCAAAGTGCGTTCATCAAGAAAAGGCACATTCAAGACAACTTCCTCTTTGTTCAAGGCAGGGCCAAGGCCCTACACAGATCCCGCACCCTGTCCCTCCTTCTCAAACTTGATCTCGAGAAAGCGTTCGACTTAGTTTCCTGGACCTACTTTCTCGACAACCTCCATGCCCGGGGCTTTGGCTCTCGCTGGCGGAACTGGATCGCCCTCTCCCTCGCCTCTTCCACCTCCAAGGTCCTCAATGGCCATCTTGGAAACACCATCCACCATGGCAGGGGGCTCCGCTAGGGTGATTCCCTGTCGCCCCTCCTTTTCAACCTCGCTATTGAACCGCTCAGTGCTCTTCTGCAACGTGCAACAGAGGTAGGGGTTCTTTCCCCCATCAGTGGCATGCCTGCTAACCTCCGTGCCTCTCTCTTCGCGGACGACACTGCCATCTTCTCTAACCCCACTAAGAGGAACATCTCCGCCCTGGCTCTCCTGCTCTGAGAGTTTGGGGAAATTTTCGGCCTCCATGCAAACCTTTCCAAGAGCCAGGTAATCCTCATCAGATGTGAGCACCTTGACCTCAATGACGTTCTCCAAGACTTCCCCACAAGCCGAGCCTCCTTCCCACTCAAATATCTTGGGCTCCCACTCTCCATCAAAAGGCTCCGCCAGGTGCACTTCCAACCCCTCATTGACAAGATCTCCAACCGTCTGGCCGGATGGAAGGGCCCCCTCATGTCCAAAGGCGGAAGGCTCACCCTACTTAAATCCGTCCTCTCAGCCCTGCCAACCTACATCCTTTCGGTCATCAAACCCCCCAACTCCGTACTCTAAAAGGTTGACAAGATTAGAAGGGGGTGGCTCTGGAGCGGCACTGCCTCTGCCTTTGGGGCCAGTGTCGGCTGCCCTGGGGCACCGTCTGCTCTCCGACTTCGCTGGGCGGCCTAGGTGTTCTGGACTTGACGTGTTTTGCCCGTGCCCTCTGGCTACGCTGGCTCTGGCTAAACAAGACCCTTCCGCCGAAAGCTTGGGCTGACTCGCTCGGCAAACAGCCTGGCCCTGATACTGCTCTCTTTCAAGTCGGCACCAGCTTGACCCTTGGCAACGGGGACCGCTTCTCGTTCTGGGACGACCACTGGCTGCTTGGTGCCTCCCCAAAGCTTCTAGCCCCACTACTCTTCGCGGCCTCCTCTAGAAAGAACAAATCGGTCTCGGAGGCCCTGGCCAACAGCGCTTGGATCTCCGACCTTAAGCGCCATTTCACACCACACATGATTCCCCAGTTCGTCCTGTTACTGTGCCAAATCCTCTCAACCACGTTGCTTGAAGGAGTCAGTGACCAGATCACCTGGAGGTTCTTGCGCGATGGCAACTTCTCCGTCAAATCTGCCTACAATTTGCAGTTCACGGGCCGCAGTAGCCCTCCCGCGGCCATTCGCGTTTGGAAACACTGGGCCCCCTTGAAATGCAAGTTCTTCCTCTGGCTCCTGCTCCACAAGCGCGTCCTGACTGCGGACGCCCTCTTAAGAAGGCACTTGCCCAATGACTACTTCTGTCCCCTCTGTCGTCGCAACCTCGAGACTCCGGAGCACTTATTCATTCATTGCGACTTCAGCTCTTTCGTTTGAACGAGGGTCGCTGCCTCCACCGACAACCCCTCCCTTGATCCTGCATCCTGGCGCCACCGGTCCTGCCTTCCTGGCTGGTGGAGCGAGGACATAGCCAGCTCCTCCCGCGACACCTTGTCAGTGGCCACTGCAACCATCTGGCACCTTTGGATAGAGCGCAACAACCGCATCTTCCGCGCGGCTGAGATGACACGACCTGCCTTCATAGCTTCACTGCTTGATGCCCTGCAGCTCTGGGTGGCCGCAGGTACCAGCTTTGTAATTAACTAGCGTCTCTGGCCCCTGTGTGTGGGGGGGGGGATTCATCCTCCCCTTGAACTTGTAAACACTGTAATGCCCTTCTTTAATCAATGGATGGCAGCTCTCCTGCCCCTTTCTCAAAAAAAAAAATTTGCTATGGACGGTAGCAGAACAACAATTCGAGCGATCCCCAATTCCCCCCATCACGAACCCGAGGCGGAATGTGTCAAAGGTCAAGTGGCTCCAGATTGCGAGGGAGGGGAGGGAAGTGCCGAGAAACCCTAGCTAACCTGGCGGCCTTCGGGCCTGTTTGGTTCGCTGCCTAACATTGCCACACCTAAGCTTAGACGCGCCACAGTAGCTAAGGCAGGCATTTGGTTCATTACTAGGTTTAGGCGCGCCACAAAATGTTAGTCAGCTAGCAGCCAATTCTCTTCAGTTTTTTCCGCCTAAGGTGCGGCGGTGTTTTTCATCGCCATATTTTTTTGCCACAAGCCGTCTCTCTCCCCCCTCTCTCTCTTCGTTGGCAGCGACGGCTGGGGAAAGCAGAGGCGACGAGGCGGCCGGGGAGGAAGAAGGCGGCCGGGGAGGAAGGAGGCGGCGGGGAAGGCAGAGGCGATTTATAGGCGGGTGTGAGGAAGGCAGAGGCGACAATGGCCGGGAGGAAGGAGGCGGCGGGGAAGGCAGAGGCGACGAGGCGGCCAGGGGGAAGGCAATGTGAGGCAGAGAGGACGAGGCGGTCCGGGGGAAGGAGGCGGGGGAGGCAGAGGCATGGAGGCTGTGGTGGAAAGTTCTTCAGGCGGAGCTTCGGGTGGCGTCGATGGGTTCTTTGGGAGGAAGGAAGGAGGATCTGGGAAGACGGCCATAGGCCACCGCTAGAGAGGAAGACGAGGGAAGAATGTCATGGGGAAGAGGCGCCGGTGGGTTGCTGGGAGGAAGGAGGCTCAGGACGCAGCTCCTGGCGGCGGCGCCTCCTCCACAAGACCTGCGGTGAGGGCTCCAACTCCCAGATGAAGAAGGATTTGGGATCGAGGTGAATGATGGTGTGATTTGCTTATTAATCGAGGTGAATGATGGTGTGATTTGCATGATTTGCTTAATTCTTCAATTCATGGTGTGATTTGTTGATTAATCGGTGAATGATGGTGTGATTTATTCATTGATCGGTGAATGATGCTGTGATTTGTTGATTAATCGGTGAATGATGGTGTGATTTATTGATTGATCGGCGAATTGACAGTAAGTTAGGCAATTAGTTGTGCCTACGAACCAAACACTGACCATCAATTGTTGCCTAACCTAACCTTAGTCGTGGCTGCAAACCAAACACAGGCTAAGGTTGGCCAAGTTAGTCGTGCCACGGGTATAGCACGTTGCTAACCTTAGACGTGGCTTTCTTAGTCACGAACCAAACAGTCTCTTCATCTCCATTACGACGCCGCTGCGACTGCGAGCTCTCCGTTGGCACCCGCAGGAGCCAGGAGGAAGACTCGCAGCCGCAGGTGATGGCGTTCCCGTTCGGGCTCCTTTCAATTCAACATGGGCTTTGTTGGCCTTTGTTTTCTGGCCCAGCCTAGCCCAAGATGTAGCATCAGCCCATCAGATTTCTCGCGCAAAAATGCAATGGCCAGCCCAGCCCAGCAGTCATAGCTTTTGTCGGATCGTGCTTTCGTTAGGACTGCACACTTTAACACTCCAGCAAAGTGGATTAGTGGCCCCGCTAATCTAATCAAACCTGATCGATCATGTCTCCTTTTCTGAATCCACTAATGATCCAAGTGGCTAATCCGGTGTGGGCCCGGGTCCCGCTCTTGTTTTTTTGGTTCGAGAGGTGGAGCTTGCATTAGCATATTGGATCCGACGAGACGAAACGGGAAAAGTCTTGTCGTTACGTTAGGCTGTCTTCTTCTTCTTCTTCTTCTTCTTCTCCTCCTCCGATGTGATCCCTCACTCGAGTTTAATTTGTACATGTTGGATGGCGACGTACGGCCCGATACCAGCTTCGGCCTCTCCTTTTCGCCCATTACTTAATTTCGACGTACCAGCGACCCTCCTCAGAAGAGATGCATGCGTTGCCTGCATTGTTCATATGCGATATGGATTCTGAATGGAATTGTTTTATTACAGCACAAAAGAAAAATGCCGATATATACATGGACTTCAGAAAATGCCGAAGACGGTTGACATTTCAGTGAATCCAACTGCTGTATGTTTTTGTAATTTTGTTTTTGTATTTTTTTTAAAAAGGGAACTCCTATTCTCAATTCCGGGTGCTCCCATCTTTGCTTCAGCGATGGTTTGTTTTTTACACTTGATTTATGTCGTCTCTCCCTCCGAAAGATGCCGTTAACTTATGGACTTGATAATCTACTAGCTTATTTTATTACTGCAGTCTATTATAGCGGCTGTGCTTTTGACAGTGAGGCTGCCTGATAAAGTTGTTTTCACCGACTAAATGATATGGACTAGTATTTGGCCACAATTATTTAAGTCAGGCCACCGTTCCCCACGACTTGGCAACAAAAGGAATCAGATGCTACCAGATTGAAACATGACATGAAAAGTCGATGCTTCAACGCAACTGATCTGCTGCTGCTCACTGGCTAGATCGCAGATCACTGCGTGTTCTGTATGTGCATAAACAAGATAAGATTCGACGCGAGGCATCGACCAACCATCATCATAGTGGCCAAACACACTGATGTATGTATGTGCAAGTGATTAGCATCTCTCTTTTCAGTGCTCAGACGATTGTATGGGTTGGTCTTGTGCAACATCGATCCATCCTATTGCTGAGCTTCTGCATGCATGTACCAACTCTAGTTCCTGTCTCTGATCTGATCATTGTCAGGAAGTGCCAAAGCCACATTGGTCGCAAAACTTGTCTCGTCGATCTCCGTTTGGTTGCTGGTCAGCTCTGAATCTATGAACCCCACAGCCTCTGTAGTCTGTAATACTTCATGATCACTTGTGTCAACTACTTTTACTAGCTGGTTGGCTGTTTAGTCACACCCAATCTCTTTGGGTGATCGAGATGTGATGCACATGAATTTAAGCCTGTCCCTGCTCTCCTAATACAAGATCAATTCTGTCTTGTACATATGGCTCTGGCTAATGAGATGTTAATTGAGAGCGACTAAGAGCAAGTTGCGTAATAATAAAATAAGTGTCAGTCGATTTTTAATAAAATTACACTATAACTATACTAAATTTGCACATTATAAATAAGTGCAAATTTAGTTTTACCAATATGCAATTTTAGATTAACTGAAACAAACATGATGGCTTGAAAGATAGGAAAAAAAAAGTATGTAAGACGCGTGTATTAAATGATTTATCATCAACAAAGTATAAATCAGCGAATAAAACTGATGATTGATAAGTAGCAATTTTGATACTAAAATGACATCTTTGTAAGCTGTGCAATTTTAGTCTTACTAGAGTATAATTTTAAATTAACTGATAGTTAAGAAAATTTCAGTCACCTGAGAATTAGCAATTCTGATGTTAATTATTAACTATGCATTTCACCGTGTGATGCACGTCGCGTTCCAGCAAGCGAGTCGCACCCCTACACAAGTCTACTAACTCCTCGCGCACCCACCTATATATACGACCCACCGCACGCAACCCCGGAAGCAGCACGCGTCTCCTCGATCCTCCTCCCCTCCTCCGACGAAGTCCCACTCTTATCTTCGGCGAGACAGAGATGCTGCTCCACAGGCACAGGTTCCTCTGCTGTGGCTGCGGTGGCGGAGGAGGCTTCGACGACAACGTCGCGGCCCATCAGTCCGTCGCCAGCAAGGGCGCCGCCCCCGCCAGGCAGCTGTCGTGGGCGCAGGTGGAGGCCATGACGGGAGGCTTCACATCTGCTGTCGTCGGCGAGGGCGGCTTCAGCACCGTCTACCTCGCTCGCCTCGCCGGCTCCCTCGCCGCCGTCAAGGTCCACCGCAGCAGCGAGCGCCTCCACCGCGCCTTCCGCCAGGAGCTCGATGCCCTCCTCCGCGTCCGCCACCCCCACATCGTCCGCCTCCTCGCCTTCTGCGACCAGCGTGGTACGTGCAGTGCGACTACCTCTCTCCCAAAATCTCCAGTGCCAACCCATGGCGTGTTCTGATATGCATGGGAGGGTTGGTTTGCGCATGCAGACGAAGGCGTTCTCGTGCTGGAGTTCGCGCCGAACGGGAACCTTCACGACCAGCTCCACGGCGGCGGCAAGGGCGCTGGGGCGATGCCGTGGGCACGGCGGGTGTCGGTAGCGCTGCAGGTGGCCCGGGCGCTCGAGTACCTCCACGAGCGGTGCGAGCCCCAGGTGGTGCACGGCGACGTCAAGACGTCGAACGTGCTGCTGGACGCGGCAATGGGCGCCAGGCTCTGCGACTTCGGGTCGGCGCGCGCGGGGTTCTCGGCCGCCGTCTGCCCGCGCCCGCGGCCGTCGGCGCTCGCCGTGCTCGGCTCCCCCGGCTACATCGACCCGCACTACCTCCGCTCTGGCGTGGTCACCAAGAAGAGCGATGTCTACAGCTTCGGCGTGCTGCTGCTCGAGCTGCTCACCGGCACGCAGGCCTTCTGCGACGGCCGGCTCCTGACGGCGGCCGTCGCGCCCAAGATCAACGCTGACTCATGCGACGTGCACAAGCTCGTTGACCAAAGGCTAGGGTGCCGCTACAACGTCACCGAGGCGTCCACCGTGGCGGCGTTGGCGGCGGCGTGCGTCGGCGAGAACCCGAGCCTCCGGCCGCCGATGGCCGACGTGGTACGCACCCTGGAGCAGAACGGGCAGGAGTCGATCGCGACTGTCGGAAAAAGATCGGACGGCGAGGGGAAGGTGTAGGGTGCGCGGGAATTAGATACCCATTATAGAACTGACGTGGCGCGCGAGCAGGTAGACCGTAGGATGCGATGCTCTCGAGTAAGATCCTCCCGGTATTGGGTTGGTGAGGAACAAGAACTAGTGGCGAAGCAAATAAAAAGGGGAAAAATGGTAGCTTTGAACAGGGACTTGGTTAGGGGAAAAAAGCTAGGGGTTTGTGAGCTTTTTATGTGCAGTTTCCTTTATTTTTTTGGTGATCGATCGATGGATCATGGCGTTCTTGTAGTTAATGGAGAGTGTGATTAGTTAAGTAGGTCGTGCGGCAGCAACCGGGAGAAAGAGGATCCAATTCTCTCTTCAAGTGTGTATCCATACGAGAGTTGTTTCTTCAGTTCCATGTCCGTGTTGTGTGTGAATGTATGTATATACATAGAGCGGAGTTAATTAGTAGGATAGGAGTTCTATTGAAGCTGCCCGATTGTTTCTTCCTGTTGTTGCTGGCTTCTTACCACTACATAATTACGGAGAGAAAAATTCACACCGAATCAAATGGAAGGAGAATTCTTGTAGAACAGCGGACCATCATCATCTTTGCTGTGGCAAGAAGAAACCAAAGAAAAAAATCCGGATGCTTCGGTTCCAACGGTATTGCACATTGCACATACATGCATACGTCCACATACGGGTGGCAATTCATGCTGGAACCTGTGTCCGCGGGTGGTGTGTCCCCTGACGGCGACGGCGGGACGGAGGGTAGCATCCATACATACATACCTCTCGCCGTCGCCCCGGTCACGGCGCCGGTGGGGCGTCCCGGTCGTGATTGCACAGCCAAACCACCGGAATCGCCGTCCCATCTCTTTCACCAGCGACTCACCTCCGTCACCGGCCCGCCAGTGATGAACAAGTCTATTTCTTTTGGATACTGAGGGAACAACATATTTATTTTGCACTAGAATATAAAATATTGATGAACAAGTCTATTCAAAAATACATCTCATATTTTTGGACTGAGGAAGGAATTGTTATGAAGTTTTTTATGCATAATTGGCAGTTGAAGGCAGGCGAGTGTTGTAGCCTAGTGCTGTATTTGTATTTTGTCGGTGTGCTGGGCGTACGTACGTATCCTCTCGTGACGTTGGGAAATCTCCAAGCTGGCTGTCACGCTTGCTTGCTTGGTATACCGGTGCCCGCCAGGATGTCCCTGTCCCTGTACCTGTACCTGTACGTGTCGCCGATTCAGAATGTGGCTGTCTGTCCGCGAGGGAGGACCGCATGAGCGCGACGATTAGAAAAGCTGGCGATGCCGGCTACTGGCTGGCTAGATACGCCCCAACCACCCCTCTCTCTCATGGAAGACGACTATTATATATTGGCCTTCTCTCTCGTGGAAGGAACAGGGCTCTAATTAATCGCTTCGTTAGAGTAATTAATTGTCAGGTCATGCGACTTTGCAGTTCTCTTGACCAGCAGATATGTTATGATATTGCCCGGAGCATGGCATATCACCATCAAATTGCAGTACTATACCGCATTGATGTGTGAGAGGCAGTGTTCAAAAATCTAACCGCTAAATTCTAGTGCTCTACAACCTATTTTTACTTTCTTTTTATCAGCTGCATTGCTTGAGGTAGCGGTATGTGCATGGTGCATCGTTGCCTCATTGCATAGAAGCAGTGTCGTAGCTAGCTTTCTGCTCTTCATGTTCTCGATAAAGAATTCCTAATTTTCCATTGAGACTTAGTCAAATCCACGATTTGTCATCAAAAATTATGAAGTTCATAATTTGCTATTGTCACCTAAACTTTGTTCCTTATATGCCACTTATATCACTGTGCTGTCTCTTCGCATGTTAAATTGGTTGTGAAACTCTTTGCCCTTGTCCACCTAGTCTAGAATGACAACTGTCCATCTCAGGAGTGAATATAATTGCTGAAACTGGCTTAAGAGACAACACATTGTCACGTTTGTTGTGTTTGAAGGAAAACACAGGTATGCTACGCTAGCACAACATTAAATTCTATCGTAAAATTCAAGCTATCTCAGAAAACTTTTAAATTTCAGGTTGAAAGAAAATAAGATAAGCCGAAGAGAATAACCTTATTTTAATCGGGGGTTAAATAAAGAAGTCTCAAAATCTCGATGTTAAATAAGAAATGCTCTATTTTTATCTGGGAAGGTGAGCGGCGCACTGCCAAAATGGCCGCGCTAGACACGCACGTGGCGGAAGAGGAGGCACGCGAGCGAGCATTCGAACTCTGCCGTGGTCGAATCATGCACGGCAGTTTATGCTGTAAACAATACGGTGGCAAGGCAAGCTGTCAGCAGATGGATATGTCATACTCCTATGTGAGTACCTCCGGATCGCAGCAACACATCACACCACGCAGCTCCAACTCGCGCACCATCCATGGGTGCTCGCGTGCTGCTGCCTTTTATGGGCTGGGCCCAATTGTGCTCCAAATTAAGCCCGGATGTGCACAAGCGCAAAAAGGCCTGGCCTGGCCTGGAATTCTTCCTATTCACGGTATCCACCTTCTAGAAATCACTCCCTTCATCCTCTCTTTTTTTCGAGCATATGCTTAAAAACATTTTTCAATAAATATATATGACCGATGTGTTGTATGTTGAATATCTTGATTTGAAATTATCTACAATGCTACCTAAACACACTGTAGTCAAGTATAGAGCATGAAGTATATGATTTATTCACGTTTTTATTTTTTTAAAATCTCACGCCACATATCGATCGCATGGACTATTAGAGCTTCCATAGCTGGTACTCCAAATTACTACTCTATACCACTATTCCCTACATACTCTATCCTCCCTCTAAAATTTCTTTATACTTTACACTATACTCTAAAAGATTTCTTCCCTCCAACAAACGTGTATCCAGATGAACAGTATTATAGAGCGCCTGCTACGGATACTCTTAGACGCTTCGGGATAAGCATGAAGTTCACACTTTTAATTGCCTTTATAGCTACTACAAGAGATACACGTCTGTTAGTGCTCGTCTAATCTTTTTCCTCTTGAAATCAATGGAGTACAACAGATAAAGAGTAACAGTAATAATCCAGAAGCTGTCTCTTCTTTAGCGAGGTGGCGCGGGTGATATGGGTTTGAAACAGTAGGATCCTAGGCAAGAACAGTTGTAAGACGAAGATTTCTGATCTCTCTCTCTCTTCTACGCCAGCCAGCTGGTAGATCATCCAGTGCATTTAGAACTGACGATTTTTTGCCCAAGAAACGCGGAAGATAAGATTGTAGCCATCGTTTTGTCCTACTATAAATAAGCACGCCATTTCGATCGATCTCATCAGCATCACGCCATTTCTCAAGCTCCAGCAATGGCCAGCAAGCTGGAGTACTGGCTCCAGGACTCGTCCCTTGTTCTGTGCCTCGCGCTCGTCTCTCTAGCCTTCGCATTGCTGCGCATGCGGCGGGGGGCGCCTCTGCCGCCAGGCCCCCGGCCGCTGCCGATCATCGGCAACATGCTCATGATGGACCAGCTGACGCACCGTGGGCTGGCGGCGCTGGCCGCGAGGTACGGCGGCCTGTTCCACCTCCGCCTCGGCCGCGTCCACACGGTCGTCGTCTCCACCTCTGAGTACGCGCGCGAGGTGCTCCAGGTCCAGGACGCCGCCTTCTCCAACCGCCCGGCGAGCATGGCCATCGCCTACCTCACCTACGACCGCGCCGATATGGCCTTCTCCCACTACGGCCACTTCTGGCGCCAGGTGCGCAAGCTCAGCTCCGTGAAGCTGTTCAGCCGCCGCCGCGCCGAGTCGTGGCTCGCCATCCGCGAGGAGACCACGGCGCTGGTCCGCGTCATAGCCAGGAGCGCCGGCGAGTCCGTCAACATCGGCGATCTCATCTTCTGCCTCACCAAGGACGTCATCTTCCGGGCCGCCTTCGGCACGCGGGACGGCAGCGGACAGGACGAGTTCATCGCGCTGATGCAGGAGTTCTCCACGCTCTTTGGGGCGTTCAACATCGGCGACTTCATCCCGTGGCTCGGGTGGATGGACTCGCACGGCATCAGAAAGCGGCTCCGCGCCGCGCGGTGCGCCCTCGACGGGCTGATCGACAGAATCATCGACGAGCACGTGAAGATAGGGAAGAGCACTGACGACGCAGACGCCGACCTAGTGGACGACATGCTCGCGTTCCTCGACGAGGTGGTCGACCCGGCCGGAGAGAAGATCGCGCAAGGCGGCGCCGACGAGCTGCTGCTCTGCAGCCTCCGCCTCACCAGGAACAACATTAAGGCCATCATCATGGTGCGTGTCCGAAACTTTGATGCAGGTGCGCGCCGTGTGTAGCCAGTAGCCACCACGTACTTGGCTCCTCGTTGCTTCACGCGCCGACATTAATGCAGGACTTGATGTTCGGCGGCACGGAGACGGTGGCGTCGGCGATCGAGTGGGCGATGGCGGAGCTGCTGCACAGCCCCGGCGAGCTCCGCCGGTTGCAGGAGGAGCTCGCGGAGGTGGTCGGCCTGGACCGCAACGTGGAGGAGAACGACCTGGACAAGCTCCACTTCCTCAAGAGCACCGTGAAGGAGACGCTCCGGCTGCACCCGCCCATCCCGCTCCTCCTCCACGAGGCGGCCGCGGACTGCGTCGTGAGGGGGTACTCGGTGCCGAAGGGCTCCCGCGTGATGGTGAACGTGTGGGCCGTAGGGCGCGACGGCGCCGCGTGGAAGGACGCCGACGTGTTCCGCCCGGCGCGGTTCATGCCGGAGGGGGAGGGGGAGGGCGAGGCGGCCGGGATGGACTTCAAGGGGGGATGCTTCCAGTTCCTGCCGTTCGGGTCGGGGCGGAGATCGTGCCCCGGCATACTGGTCGGCCTGTACGAGCTGGAGCTCGCCGTGGCGCGGCTGGTCCACGCCTTCGAGTGGGCGCTGCCCGGTGGCATGAAGCCGGCTGAGCTCGACATGGAGGACGCCTTCGGGCTCACCGCGCCGCGCGCCGTGCGGCTTCATGCCGTGCCGACGCCCCGCCTGAGCTGCCCGCTCTGATCAGCCCGGCCTTCTTACCAAGCGTGTGGTGTGCCTCAAGAGTAGGCCTGAGTATGTGAGCCCGCGAGAGTAGTTGCTCAAGTTTCAAAATAAAAACGTGCAGTGATGTGCTGCTTGTCTTAAGTTGTGTGTGTGGTGTGCTGCATGAGTACTTGCACACTTTGTTTTTAAGTAGTATTAACCAACGGTAAACCGTTGGACAATGTCTCGACGTAATACCTGTTGGGCTTTTGTCCGATTCCAAATGGGTCTTGGCCCACACGGTGAACACAAAAAGGGGAGGGCAGCTGCAGGAGCTGGCCGGCACGCGCTGAGGGTTAGGGTTTCCCTGACCCGCCGCTGCGGCTGCGCGATGGGGAGGCGGCGCCGGTTTTTCTCGGCGTCCGTGTGGGCGTGGGATGAGGTGGCTCGGCCTCCGAGCTTCTCGGGGTCGACAGGTGCTCCTCTACTCGCCTTTATCTCCCCGTATTCACCTCTTGTGTTGTAGAGTTTTTGGTTCTCTCCCCCACTTTACCTTCCTCTACTGCTCTGTTGCGACGCGCCTCGGCTCGTGGCTGCTTGTTGGCGGCCTTGGCCCGTCGGAGTGGTGGTGGTGCTCTATCCTCTTCGTCGATTTGGTATTCGGTGGCCACGAGGTGGACATCGGAGTCCTGCGCTGCTTCCTCTGCTCCTCGGTCCTCCACTTGCGGCCTCGGCCTTGGTGGGGGAGATGGCATCGTATCTCCGGCCTTCTCGTCGGTGGCTGCGTGTGTAGCACGGCGATTTGGTTTCTGGGACAGCGAGTTACTCGCGCTTTGCCCTGCCTTCTTCTTGGCTCGGTTCGGTCTGCTCGTAAGCTATCGGTTTCCCTCTTTGATTTGTGAAGGTACTGTGCCATTTGAGTTGAATTTGGGGACCTTGTACCCTATACAAGGGGCTAGTTCACCTCATTTAGGGACCAGTACACTGTGGGCTTCGGATATAAAATGCTCGATGATGATTACTTAGATTGAGACTTGTTTAATCTGTTCATTGAAGGAAATTGCTAGACCTAGATTAGTACTGCTCTTAGCTTACATTTTGGTGACTTATTGTGTATGATTTTGCACTAGAAGTTGAATTAATTGATCAATTTACTGCTGCACTACTTATATCTTAATGGAGAACTAGTGTGGTTGCATGAGCTTGATACTAGTTGATATAGTGTGTATTTGTGCTGCTGTTCGGCTCAGTTTTGTGGCTGTTTGAGGACTAGCCAAACTGAACTATTGATCTTTTGATTACTGGTGCTTTGTGCTACTGCTGTATCGTACATTTAGTGCTGTGTTTATTTCAACTATGCAAGAGCAGTGCTGTTCTAGGATAGAAATCCTGAAATTTTCATATTAGATAACTTGTGAAATTGTCCATCTAGAAGTTGGATGGCTAATTTCAATTAGCAACCTATCGGCGACTGGGAGGCGAGCCCCCGCAGCGCCAATAAACAAGGAAAAGGAGTGCGAGGCCCGAAAGCGGCCCTGTCCCCCGGACCGAGGCCCGGCCTTGTGGCCGGACGCCGCCGAAAGAAAAGACCTTGGTCCCGACGCGGCTGGCGCGTCAAGACCGGATGGATGGGAGCGATGACACGAGTGTTTTATCTGGTTCAGCCTCGCTGCGGGATAACGACCCTACGCCCGATCTTCGTTTAATGCCGAGGTTAAGCGAGTATAAGGGGTGAAGTCCGCCTTGGGAAGCCGGGCCGAGTCGATAAGTGCTCAATGCCTTTGCGGCGTGTGCTCCTCTGATTACACAGGTGCGGAGAACTACCGCCGGGAACTAGAGCTCCAACGAGAGTACAAGTGCTCCTGTTCTACAGTAGCTATTCACCAAGTGAGTTGTGTGTCGAAGTGAAGCCCTCGTTGTTATGGCCTGTGCGCCCCTTTTATATGCGCCCTCCGGCCACTGTAGCCTGCGCTGGTCCGTTGAATTAGTCGTTGCCTTTTTCCCATGCTGGTAGTGTATCGAATCCACCGGGCAATCGAGTGCAATCCTTTGATCACCGCTGGGACCGCTACGGTCGGACGTGTCTTTGCCCATGCGGCGGTTGACGGACCGCCGCCTACCCGTCGAGTTGCGGCAGCGCTCCTTGGTGCAGTCTTGGCGCATTTAATTCTTGATGACTCTAGGACCCGGCGTATCTGTCGCGGCGCGTGATGATTTGCTTTGGGTCCTGTCCCTTCGTACCTCAGAAGATCGGAGAAAGCAAGAGGCCCGAGCTTCCGAGGCGGGGAAGCCCGGGCTCGAGCTTACCAAGCTCGGGCGCGAGCTTGCCGGTCCCGAGCTTACCTCCTATGGGGTCGCGAGTAAGTAAGTGGGCCGAAACTCCATGAGCCACATACTTTCCCCAACAGCTAGTCCCGAGCCTCGGCGGGGCGGTGGCGTGCCGCCGAGGTTTATCTAATGCGCCCTTGGGAAAAGCAGTTTTACATGGCCCCCCGATCCTCGGCGGGAATCCCAAATCGGCGCGGTTCGCGTGCGCCGCTTCCTTCTCCTCGAATTCCGCGTCTTCCGACGGACAGGTGATGGTTCGCCTCCCCTCGCCGGTTTATATCAGGTGGTTTCTCTCTTCGCCATTTCTTCTCACGCCTTCTTGTGCTATTTGTGTTTCTCTGTCTTCTTTCTTTATCTGCCCCTCCGCCATCTTCCCTTCCGATCCTTCTCCTCCCGATGGCGCCTTTCACGCGGAGCCTCCTCACTGAGGACGATCTGAAGGGGCTGGAAGCCGCCGGCTTCGTCGAGGTCGGCGGGTGGAGGGCGGCCGGCAGAGAGGCGGTTCCCGCACCCAAGAGTAAGGAGTTCGTTTGCTTTGAGCTTTTTGCGATTCATGGGCTCCGGGTCCCGGAGTCCGATTTCGTCGAATCCGTTCTAGCCCAGTGCGGGATCGAGCTGGTGAACCTCAATCCCAACTCGATCCTGTTCTTGACGATCTTTGCGCACCTCTGCGAAGCATTCGTCGGGGTGGATCTCGGCGACGCCATCGTGGGTCGAGCATCACCTTGGGATCGTCACATGGAGTCACCAAGAGGCCATCCGGCTCTGGCCAGTCCCCGGCCAAACGCTCGAGGAATGGTTGGCGAATCGTCTGGGGAGAGAACCTCCGGTGGATGCCTGGACGCAGATTGACTTCCCTCCCGAGCCGTGTCTCCAAGCTGTGGATGCTCCCGAGCTTGTGGGGGAGACTGCCGAGCCGTCTAGAGGCTTGGTTGTGCTGGTGGGAGGAGCGGCCGTCCCTGTGGACTCGGCCGAACCTGTAGGAGGGGCGGTAGAACCTGAGGAAGACTTGGCCGTACCCAGGGGAGAGGCGGCCGAGCCTGCGGGAGGCTTGGCCGAGCCTGCAGGAGAGGTGGCCGAGCCTGCGGGAGGCTTGGCTGGGCTTTCTGGGGAGGCGGCCGAGCTTGCGGGAGAGGTGGTCGAGGTCCCAACTCAGGCGGCAGTTGGGTCGCCAGTCGCATGGCGCTCCTCGCCCAGGCGTTCGCATGCCGTGCGATGTCATGTCGTGGCGGTGCCAAGCGGTAAGTGTCCCGGGCTTGGTTTTGTTGTCTTGTGTTTTCCTGCTTTGGTCCTCCACTTCCTCGGTCTGTCTTTGGTGCAGATCTCCGCGAACTTGTCGATATGGCTTGCTCGTTTGAGGCTAAGCACGATGCGAACGAGAGGCCCCGCGATCGGAAGGCACGCGGTGGCAACAGAAATAACGCCAAGAGACGCCGAGCTTGAGGAAGCTTCGCTCGAGCTCGATCAGCGGTAGCTCTGGAGGCCCGACGCGGCTGGTGAGGCGGTTTTAGGCGTGGGCGCAGAGGACGCCAAGGAGGTTTTTCTTGCCGGTCATTGGAGGCCCTTAAGGCGAACGCGACCGCGCCTTGAGTTCGAGAACACCTTTGGTCGGTGGAGGCATACCGTGTTCTTGAGGTTGCTCGTCGCGGTGGAGGCGCGACCTCCTTACATGAGCTTTCCCAGACGAAGGCTGCCAAGAATCCATGACGGAGGGTCTCGAAGACCCACCGGGATACCGTCTCTGGGAGTTGGAGGCGCCAATGAAGCCTTTACGGGTCAAAATGCAGACTTCGGGCGAAAGAAGGAGCTCCTCGACCTTGAGGGCCAAAGCGACGAGTCTTTGGCGAGCCGAAGCTCGGTGCGGCCTAAGCCAGAGGCCCTCTTTTTCTTTTGTTGGGCGACAATCCGGCTGCCTTTGTAAATACCTTTTATTAATATAGTTGACTTGTTTTGACTTCTTTCCTTCGTCACTTCTTGGTCCGCCTTTCTCCGAATCCGAACATCGTTTTATTGTGTCGCCGTGTCCCAAGAGACATTCGCATTGATCTTAGAAGCGGTTCCACGTCGGGCGCTTCCGACGCCATTACTCACAGGATCGCCGGCTTCCGGATCTCAGCTATAAAAGAGACCAACGCGTCGATCACTTCTTATCCGGACTCCTTTCTTTCATACCTTTCCTCTTGCTTTCATGGCTTGTGACACAGGTTGGCGGAGGCTTGGCGGCCTTCGACCTTGCGATGGCGAGATTGCGGAGGAGGAGGCGCGTGACATTGCCAAGGTCGATTTGGTTGAAGTCGTTCCGCGTCTTCGCGGGGCCTTTGATTCGCTCGTGGAGACGCTGGTCGCGTGCCGTGCCCACGATCGCCGCCGCCGCGGCTTTGGTCGAGGCTGCCGGCGCTGCCGAGGTGGCGACGTCATTGCCGGGTTCTGGACCCTTCATTGGGATTAATTGTAATCGGCTTGTGAGCATCCTAGAACCCTTTTAATAAAGTTGTTGGTGGTTATCCCGCTTTTTTTGTTTTCGTTGTTTTTCTGCATGCAAGCGAAGCGCTAGTAGTCGTATAGGCAAGAAAGGGTTGGCGAGTCTGATCCTACCGATCCTAGCCCGAGCCATGTCCGAAGTTCGAGGAGAAACTTCGGACGTGGCTTAGAGAAGATCGGAAGTCTTTTGATTGGGAACTTGATCTTGGAAAATTAACTTTTAAGAAATCGACCCTTAGAAAAATCGACCCTTAAAAATCGATGACCTCGAGCCATGTCAGGAGCTTCTAAGGAGAAGCCGGGCGTGGCTTAGAGAAGACCAATTTTTGAAAAATCGACTCCGCCCGAGCCATGTCCGAAGCTTCTAAGGAGAAGCTCAAGTGGCTTAGAGAAGACCAATTTTGAAAAATCGACCCAGCCCCGAGCCATGTCAGAGCTTCTAAGGAGAAGCTCAAGCGTGGCTTAGAGAAGATCAATTTTTGAAAAATCGACCCACCTTCGAGCCATGTCCGAGCTTCTAGGAGAAGCTGGGACGTGGCTTAGAGAAGACCAATTTTTAAAAATCGGGCCAGATCTCGAGCCAAGTCCGAGCTTCTAAGGAGAAGCTCGGGCGTGGCTTAGAGAAGATCAATTTTTGAAAAATTGACCCCAGCCCCCAAGCCATGTCCGAGCTTCTAAGGAGAAGCTCGGACGTGGCTTAGAAAATGCCACTTTTTGAAAAATCGACCCCAATTCCCGAGCCATGTCCGAGCTTCTAAGGAGAAGCTCGGGCGTGGCTTAGAGAAGATCAATTTTTCGAAAAATCGACCCTAATCCCCGAGCCATGTCCGAGCTTTTGAGGAAAAGCCTGGACGTGGCTTAGAGACCGCACACTTTTTTGAACGAAGCTTGTGGTCCTGGCTCTGTCCCTTTGCGAGAGGATTTTTGAAAAATCGACCCCAGCCCCCAAGCCATGTCCGAGCTTCTAAGGAGAAGCTCGGACGTGGCTTAGAAAATGCCACTTTTTGAAAAATCGACCCCAATTCCCGAGCCATGTCCGAGCTTCTAAGGAGAAGCTCGGGCGTGGCTTAGAGAAGATCAATTTTTCGAAAAATCGACCCTAATCCCCGAGCCATGTCCGAGCTTTTGAGGAAAAGCCTGGACGTGGCTTAGAGACCGCACACTTTTTGAGCAAGCTTGTGGTCTGGCTCATCCCTTTGCGAGAGGCGATTGCCGGACTCTAGAGGTATCCCATCACGGGTGTTATGCGGGCTTAAGGAATAGGGCCGGAAAGCGTGTGCCCGCACGGGATTTTGCGAGGTGCGATGGATATCGGCTTACCCGTGTGCAAGGGAATCCCGGGGGTTGGCTTCTGCGTAGCCGCTACCCTGCCGATGTGTGCTAGAACGGCCCGGGCTTTCTCCCAGGCCCAATCATAAGTTTTGGGTCACTGGGGTTAGCTTGACGCTCTCCTAGGGAATAGTGGGGTGAACAAAAGGAAACAAGATAGGGGGATGGAGACTTACGACCTTTTCTCAGGCGTAGAACTTTCGAAGTTGAGCGATGTTCCAGGAGCTGTTGAGGACTCTCCCATCTGGCATAGCTAGTCTTACGGCTCCCGGGCGTGCGGCTGATACGATCGTATATGGACCCTCCCATCTTGGGGTGAGCTTGTTGGAGTGAGCCAGGTTCTGAACTCGTCTTAGAACCAGGTCGCCCACTTGCAAGGTCCGGGTCTATACCTTTTTGGCTGCGTCTTGCTTGCAGGATTCTTGGTATCTTTGCCACTCGTAGTAGTGCTTGCTCATGGCGAGGACTCGAGATAGGTCGAGGTCCAAAGAACCGCTCCTCGTCGTTGTCGATCCGCCTGCAAAATCATCTGGTGAACCAATTCTTAGCTCGGCGGGTAGGACCGCCCCGAGCGTATACAAGCCTAAGCGGGTTTCGCCAAGAGTCTGATTAGAGGTTGTTCAGCTGCCCAAAGCACGGAGGTAGTTCTTCTACCCGGTTGTGTCTTTTTCGGCGAGCGTCGTACACTCGGCGCTTAATGCCCTGCATGATCTGCCTATTCGCGTTAATTTGCACCATTAATTTGTGGGTGAGCTACGAAGCTAGGGCGACCTTCATGCCAAGCTCTTCGCAGTAGTCCTGGAATAGCTCGCTTGTGAAGCTGTGTCCCATTGTCGTGATCGGCTTACTTGGGACGCCGAACTGGTCACGATATTGTTCCTAAGGAACCTCTTGGCGTCTGGCGGATATGCTCGACTTGGTTGGCCTCGATCCACTTAGTGAAAGTGTCGATGGCGGCGAACAGTGTGTCTGACCCTTTAAGCCTCTGGGAAGCGGACCAAGTATGTCCATCCCCATGTTGAGAATGGCACGGTTAGCGGGATAGTCTGCGGCTCATATCTTGGTGGTGGGATACGGCGTGATATTGGCGGTAGGCGGCGCTTCTGAGTTCTCTTCGTCGGTCAACGCGGTTGGCCGATAATACCCCATGTGAAAGGCTTTTCCCACTAGGGTTCTGAAAGAGGCATGGGCCCCGCAGATCCCGTCGTGGATGTCTTGGAGGAGAAATTTGCCTTTCTCTCGGGTCACGACTTACAAAGCACGCCGTTAGAACCCTTCGGTACAACAAGCCCCGAGTGTCGGAAGGTCGGGCTTGTCTTTGGGCCGGATTTCTCGGTGTGTCTGTGGCGGTGTCCCATCGTCAAGAATCGGGCGAATGTCGTCATCCAGTGTCGTGCTAATCTAGGGCTAAACGGTACCGATCGTTTGGGTCGAGGCAACCGTCTTCTTGGGGCCTTTTCTCCGGAGGAATAGAGGGCTTTAGTAGGTCTTTGTCTGAGCACCACGGGCGGTTTCTTGTGAGAGCCAAGCAGCGAGCTTATCGGCAAAGCTATTAGCGATCTGGGGCGTAGCATACTTGAAGTTCGTGAAGTGCTTCTCGGCTTTCCGCCTCTGCCAAATGTCGCGCCATTGAGTCGTCGCAACACCGATACTCCTTGTTTACTTGGCGACGACCAACTTCGAATCCCCTTTCATTGTTAGTCGCTAATGCCGAAGCGCGATGCATGCTCGAGGGCGGCTAGGAGGCCTTCGTACTCGCAAACATTGTTCGTTGCGGGAAAATGGAGCTGTACTATATGCTGAATTTGTTCTCCTTGGGGGGAAACGAGAACAAACCCGCAGCCTGATCGCTCAAATTGGCGCGACCCATCGAATAACATGGTCGGGCGCTTCTTGGCTAGCGAGCTTGGGCGAGCCTCGAGGGGTTGGCGGGCCGGTCCACTCGGCCAAGAAGTCGGCCACGATTTGGGATTTGATCATTTGTCGAGTACGAACTTGATATCAAATTCACCAAGCTCGACTGTCCACTTTGCGACCCTCCTATTCGCGTCTGGGTTCCGAATGATGTCCTTTAACGGGAAACTCGTTGGGACCGTAATTGGATGGGCTTGAAAATAGTGATGCAACTTTCGCGAGGCCATAAGCAAGGCGTTCAAGAGCTTCTGAACCTCAGGGTACCGCTCCTTAGGCCTGTGAAGTACCTCACTTACGTAGTAGACGGGTTGTTGCTTGCCTTCGCGTTCGACTGCTAGTACAGCACTTACAGCCTGCGGGGCAACCGCCAAATAGAGGAGTAGAGCTTCCTCGAGCTTTGGCGTGGCTAAGACGGGAGACGTGGACAGGTAACGCTTTAGCTCGCTAAAAACGGCCTCGGCTTCTTCCGTCCATTCGAAACCATCGTGCTTACGCAGGATCTTATAAAAAGGTGCACTGCGCTCGCCGAGAAGAGATATGAATCTGCTGAGAGCCGCCATCCGCCCGATGAGGGCTTGCACCTCCTTGGTGCAGGTTGGCGACCACATATTCTCGATGGCCTCGATTTTCTTGAGGTTTGCCCCGATACTTGCCTTTCCTATCACATAGCCAAGCAACATCCTAGATCGGACACCAAAGACACATTTTTCAGGATTCAGTTTAACTCGATGCTTTCTAAGATTAGCAAAAGTTTCCTGAAGGTCGGTCACATGGTCTCGTGGGACTTTGCTTTTTACAACAACATCGTCTACATAGACCTCCACGTTGCGCCCTATCTGTTCAGGGACCGTCTTCTGCATTAGTCGCCGAGCGTGGCTCCGCGTTCTTCGTGACCGAAAGACATGGTCGTGTAGCGAAGGTACCAAAAGGTGTTCTGGCGATCTTCTCTTGGTCTTCCGTGCGGCCGCGATCTGGTGATAGCGTGAGTAGGCGTCGAGGAAGCTCATGAGCGCCGAAGTCCGCCGTTCGTCGACCGATTGGTCTATCTTGTGGGAAATTGTCCTTAGGGCGGCGGCGTTGAGGTCGCGATGGTCGGACGACATTCACCATTTCCGCCCTTCTTCTTGGCGGCGACCGGATTAGCTAGCGGTCGGAATGCTCGACTTCTCGGATGAAGCGGCTTGGAGGAGCTTGCCAAGTTGCTCTGGATGATGTCGGCCTTCCATTTTGGGAAACGCCGTAAGGCTGTCGACAGCTTTTTGTCGGTGAGCGGCTAGCTTGTGCTCGATGACCTCCCTTGGGACTCCGGGCATGTCGGACGGTTCCCACGTGACTGCCCTTGATCGTGATGACTCCATGAGGGGCCGGCATCTTCAGGCAGTGGTAGCCATGGTGGGTAGCCGCCATGAACTTGGATAGCGCTGGGCGTCCGAGGATGGCGTTGTATGGGAGCTCGAGTCCACCACCTCGAAGGTGGCGTACTCCGTCCGGAAGTTCAGGGGTCCCAAGCGTCCTGAGCAACGATTTGCCCGATCGACGGGTCAGAGGGGCGACCAGGGACAATGCCGTGGAAAGGGATGGCTATGTCCTTGATCTTGGACCGCGGGACCTGCATCTGCTCAAGAACTTGAACAGTGACGATGTCCAGGGAGCTCCCGCCATCTACCAACACGCGATCGACCCGCGTGCTGCTGATGGTGGGACGACGCTGGGGCCTGGTCATTCCGGGGGGACAATCATCCCCGGAGAAAGTGATTGACTGGTGGGACCACCGCAGGGGTGCGTCCCCGGGCTTACCTTTCTCGAGGTGGTAAACCTCCCGGGCAGCGGCCTTAAGCTCGCGTCGCGAGCTATAGGCAGAAGCGCCGCTGAATATCACGGCGACGTGTGTGCGAGCCTCCTGGAAGGCATCGCCATGGGCGCCTGGCGCCCGGTCGTCCGGCACCCCATGATCGGGAGCTCGGGCATGGGCCGCGCCGGCGTGAGAAGTCCTCAACGCGCGGCCCGTCCTGCGATTCGCGAGTCATGGCCGTCTTGCCGATGGAGGAGGCGATGGCGGTTGTTCGGAGGTTAGCCCTGGGCGGTCGGGCCGAGGCTCGCCCGCCGCCTGGCAGCGCCCGTGCCGTTCCGCCGCCACCCGGTCGGGTGGCAGAGGCGATCGCCGGGAGGCGGGCCTCTCGGGCTCTGCTGCTGCGGCGAGGCGGCGGCGGGCCTTCTTCTTCTTCTTCGGCGTCGTCCTTCTTGGCATTGGTGCGGTCAGGCCGCCGCCTTCTCCTCCGTTCTCCTCTCTTGCACTCCACCGCCTCGGGCGTTGATGTATCCTTCCGCAAAGACGAAATAAATCGGTGCGGTGTGAACCGGATGGATCTCAAGGTCCTCGGTAAAGCGGGTGTTCGCGCTCCTCCTTGAAGGCCTCAACGATGGCCTCGTCGGAGATCGGCGGAATGGTGTTGCGCGACTGGGCGAACTGCGGGCGTAGTCCTGCGAGCCCTCTCCGCCCTTTGGACCACAAACTTGAGGTCTGGGGTTTCCTGTATGCGCGAGCGACCTCGGAAGTTTGTACGGAGCGCCTCTGCGGTTGTTCCCAGTGCGTGTCGAACCTCGGCGTTGGTTAAGCGGCGAGTTGGGCCATTCCTCCAAGACGGTAGGAAAGTAGTTGACCATTACGGCCTCATTACCGCCTGCGGCCAGGATGGCGGTAGTATAAACGGCGAAATATTCGTCGGGATTCTTGCTCCCGTCGAACTTCTCAATTCTCCCGGGCTTAAACTTGCGGGGCCAGGGGGCCTCGCGTAAAGCTCGGGAGAAAGCCGGGCATCCAGGGGCGGCCCCATTATTCCCAGCGGGAGCTCTCCCGCCTGGAAGCGGCCCGAGACGGGAAAAAACTCCGCCCGGTGTGCACTGAGGAGCGCCGTCCGCTGTGGACGTGGACGCCTGTCGGCGCGACCGAACGCTCTGGCCGCGCCGCCTCAAGGAGCCACTGGTGTGCGACTGGGCCTAGAGGTGCTCGCCGAGATCCCCAGCGAGCTCCTCTAGGCCGTCAGCAACCGCGGCGCCTAGATCGGCTATGGTGAACCCTCGCGGGTCCTTCTCCTGGTCATGTATGACTGGCAATCGCTTTAACCTCTCGCGATTGCGCAAAGACCGGATTAGTGGCGATAGTGGTGGGCGAATCTGGCGTGAAAGAAGCGGCGCGGCGTCGGGCCAACGAGCTGCGGCGGATATCCGCCAGGTTCGCCCAACCGACCCAAAGAAGAGGCTTCGGCGGCCTCACGCCGTTGGTGCTCTTCGCTGGTCGGCAGTGGTCGGGCGCGGGTCGCCCGCCGACGCCAAGAAAGACATGACGTGAGGCAGGCTCGCTGAAGGGACATGTCGGTGTCACCACAGGCGGTGCCCTCGGCACCCTCAATCGCCATGGGCTCACGCTGTCCGCCGCCGGCCTCGGCAGGCGGCGCGCGGTGCGTGCTGCAGGCACAGTCCTCCTCTTCAGCGTGGCGGCGAATGCGGCGTGGTCCGCCCGGATATGGCGGTGGCGGTGCCTCCAACCCTCCATGAGGGTTTCGCCGACGTGGTCGGCCGAAGTCTTGGCAAAGCTAGGAGCGGACGGCTACTCTGGCGGGCGTTGCCTCCACCTCCATCTCGTCGGAGTGAGCTCCGGCGAGGATACCAGCCTGCCATTCCTCATACGACTCGTCGACGTCGTCGAGATCATCGCAATCATCGTAGTTGAGGTCCACGATATCAATGTCGTCGTAAGACAACAAGGCCATCCTCGACTCGATCGAGGGGAGAGGACGAAATGGGCCCCACGGTGGGCGCCCCATTGTCGGCGGCGGGAGGCGAGCCCCGCAAAGACCAATAAGTAAGGAAAAGGGTGCGAGGTCCGAAGCGGCCTGTCCTCGGACCGAGGCCGGCCTTGTGGCGGACGCCGGCGAAAAAGACCTTGGTCCCGACGCTGGCCGGGCGCGTCAAGACCGGATGGATGGGAACAATGATCTGAGTGTTTTATCTGGTTCGACCTCCTGCGGGATAATGACCCTCGCCGATCTTCGTTTAATGCCGAGCTTAAACGAGTACAAAGGGTGAAGTCCGGCCTTGGGAAGCCCGGGCTTGAGTCTGATAAGTGTTCAAGGCCTTTGCATGCGTGTGCTCCTCTGATTACACAGTGCGGAGAACTACCGCCGGGAACTAGAGCTCCTACGAGAGTGCAAGTGCTCCTCTTTTACAGTAGTTATTCACCAAGTGAGTTGTGTGTCGAAGTGAAGCCCTCGTTGTTGTGGCCTGTGCGCCCCTTTTATAGGCGCCCTCCGGCCACTGTAGCCTGCGCTGGTCCGTTAAATTAGTCGTTGCCTTTTTCCCATGCCGGTAGTGTACCAAATCCACCGGGCAATCGAGTGCAATCCTTTGATCACCTTACGACCGCTACCGGTCAGCACGTGTCTTTGCCCATGCGGCGGTTGACGGACCGCCGCCTACCCGTCGAAAGCTGCGGCAGCGCTCCTTGGTACAGTGCGCGCATTTAATTCTTGATGACTCTGGGACCCGGCGTATCTGTCATGCGCGTGATGATTTGCTTTGGGTCCTGTCCCTTCGTACCTCAGAAGCTCGGAGGAAGTAAGAGGCCCGAGCTTTCGAGGCGGGGAAGCCCGGGCTCGAGCTTACCAAGCTCGGGCGTGAGCTTGCCGGTCCCGAGCTTATCTCCTGTGGGGTCGCGGGTAAGTAAGTGGGCCGAAACTCCATGAGCCACATACTTTCCCCAACACAACCCTTCTAGCAATCTGAGAGCAATCAATTCAAATAAAATCTGAGTTCTAGTTACTGATTTTATTACTGTTTTTCTTGCTGTTTGTCATGGATACTTGTTGGATAATCACCTTTCTAACTGCTCTAATGCTGTTTTTAAGAGAAAATGTGATTATATTTAATTCCATGACATTATATTGCTGTTTACTATTTCTGGAATTATTTCTGCTGTCATTTTTCTTATTATGCATTGTTTACAACAATACCTCGATCACAAAAAATTCCGCACTCACGCACTCACGCACACTCGCGATTTCCCTTGTCCGTGTAGCCACGTAGACACACCGATCAACTCCACACCTAGGCACAACGATCAACCCAACCCCAATCCTCTCACGCCTAGTCTCAAACTCTATGGGCTGTTTGGTTGTCTTCTCTCAAGAGCCTGGTCCGTTCGACTCAGTCAGGCTGATGGGATACGGGATGCACAGATGCAGAGACGGTGTTTGGTTGATTGTTTAGTAGGCAGGTATTTTTAAATTTAAATATTTTGAAATTTATATAGCAAGTGTGGTCTAGTTTTGTTCGAAAAAATGTCATGAACCCATTTTTGAAATCGGTTTGGTAATCGGAGATGCTAATCAAAAGATATTTACAAAAGAGGAAAAGATATTTGTAAAAGATGCTCATCTGTCAAAAGTGGTAGCAACCTAGCTGTGTATAAACACCGCTGCATCCCGCTGCACGCCGTTGCACGCTGGCTCAGACCGAACTGCATCGCGCCGACTTCTTGTCACACACCGGCTGACGCGTGGCCGCGACCGAGCTGCGTGTGCGGCTTCTTGCATGCAATGAAACGGCCGGATTCAGCGTTTTCTCAGGGCCAGGCTGTGGGGTCTATTGCATGTACAGAGCCAGGCCCAGATAGATGAGAAGACAACCAAACACTTTTCTTTTGCATCCGTAGAACCAAATCTCATTGGATGCAGCCAACCAAACAGCCCATAAATCCTTCCCCAACCCCAATCCTCTCACAACTCACAGCGACGGTGGACGATCGACGACGATGGAGACGCGCCACAATGACAACGGTGTGGGCCGTGCGACCGTGCGTGTGCGGTGCTATGGGCAGCGAGCGGCTGAGGCGCCAACCGCAGGCGTATGCATGCAGGGTGAGCGCCCAGGCTCGAGGAGCGGTAGGCGGCGCTACGACGGTGTGACGCGGCTAGCTTGCCAGCCCGGCGACTACACTGCTACGGTGCTGTTACTGCTAGCTACTGCACAGTGAGTCACCAAGTTCAGACTTTCAAATCTAGAAAATTGAGGTCTCAAGATTCAAATAGTCAAGTGAGGATGATGAATTATTTTCAATTGTTATGATTTATGACCTTAATGGTAAATGCTAATTTGATAATATTGCTATTTGCTAATTTGGACAGCAAGCATGATGAAGCAAAATAGAGACATTGTGTAACATTAAGCATCATGATTTATGTCCTTAGCGGGAAATGCTAATTTGATAAGAATGCTATTTGCTATTTTCAAATTTTGTGTTGCATGATCCTATTGTACGACAGTATAAAAATTTCCATATAACTGTGCACAACCAGTTTTCAAATCCTCAATCCGCTACTGAGCATGCCTCACACATGGCCTTTGCTACAAGAGCTAGTTAAACTACCCTTGTGCAGATAACTTCCTTTTCAATTAGAACCTCACAGATTTATATCTTTTTATTCCCAGACCCAAATTGGGTGAAATAAATTTCTAATGCCATCTATAATCAATATCTATGTCCCTATAAGTTTCCTTATTTTTTAAATCAATTTTTATACCTGATACTTGATGATACTTGAAACTGAATGAGAACCAATACTTAATAATACCTGAAATTTGATGATACTTGAAATTTGATGAAATTTGATACTTGGCGACGCCATAAATTTAATAATACTTGATACTCGATAATACATGATATTTGATGACACTCGATACTCAAGGATACCCGATACTCGACCTAATATTAGACTAGATGATACCCGAAACTCGCCAGCATGCAATATTCGATGATACCTGAAACATGATAATACCCGATACTTCGACAAAACCCGATACTTGACGATATCTAACCCAATACTCGATGATATCTGGCATGATACTCAGCGATACTTATGATATGTACTCAGGGTGTTTGATACATGGCGATACACTACCCGATACTCGATGATACTTATGATATCTACTCATGATATTCGATATTCGGTGATACACGATACTTAAACTATAGACCCGATACACGACGATACTAATTATACATGCTAATGATACCTGATACTCAATGATACTTGCCGACAAGACTCGATATTTGACGATACCTAATACTCAATACTCAAATATGCCGATATTCGACGATCTCCCGATTCTCGATGATACTTGACCCAATACTCGATGATACGCATGATATATGCTAATAATATCCAATACTCGATGACACCATGATATTCCACAAATACCCAACCGATCATCTAGATACCTAATCCGATACCCGATGATACCTGACCCAATACTTGTCGATACTAGCCGATGATATCTGATACATGGTGATACTTGCTGACGATACCTGATACTTGACGATACTCGAATATGTCTGATAATCAATGATATCGGATATTCGATGATATACAACACTCGATGATACCTGCACTTGAAACCTAACATAAACTATCAAACTTGCTATACTATAAAAATAAAAAACTGTGAAACTTCCTTGTTGCTATAAAATAAAAATAAAGAAAAAAGGAGTTGCACCGATATGGGTTAGTGTGGGGACCAAATCCCAGTAAGGATTTGCCAGAAAATGTCCAGAATGCCAACTGTCCAGGATTTCAGTTGCATTCAGAAATAGTACAACCTGCTTATCTTTATTACATGTTACAAAATATTTTACGACGGAAGTGAAGATACAACCTGATAATTTATAATAGAAAAAGAAAAATACATGTCCATATACCATAGGCAAGGCCTAAGCATAAGGTAAGCCCTAGGAATCGGCCCTATACAAACTCCAGTCTTCGCCATAGATGCCCATTTCTGAGTAGAAAATGAGTCCTGTTTAAAGAAAAAATAGGCAGTTTGCCCACATAATGTGGATAAGTACTAGCCATACTTGTAGGTTTCCATAGGAAATAAGTTTATTAATTATATGCAAATGAAATCAAAGGAAGGTAAAGGCTGTGTTTATCTGGAATATATATAATGCAACATTTTAAGGCCTAGCATCATCATTCCAAAAATTATTTTCAAAAACATCTTAAAAAGGGTTTATAAACCACTATTGTGGGGACCCAATTTTCCAAAATTCATAATAATGGAAAATTGCATTCCCAAAATATACAATAACCAGAATCGATACAATAAGCGTACTTTATTACATAATTATTGTTTGGTTACATGGTACAATACCAAAATAGGTAATTTACAACCTAATTCTAAGAAAACTTGCGAGTAAGAAAAAGTCCTAATCATCTAAGCCGAAGTATCCCATTTCTTCTTCAATGATATTAAAAGGTATATCTGCAATAGTTGCGGGATCTATTCATTTAATATGAATAGATTATCCCGAAGAACGAGTAAGTATAATGCTTAGCAGGTTTCCATATAAATGTAACTATTAATTACATGCAGATTAATTCAAGGAAATGGATAATTCTTTTTAGTTATCATGCATTATTTATAATAATTTATAAAACTTATAAGTAAGTTTTAAATCAATTTTAAATATAAAGTGATTAAACTGAACTATCTTCTTTCTCCATAACTATTCATCTTTCCAGATGCTTCACTCCTTTTATAATTGCATTAATTATGTGGAATAGAATAGGCGTCACCCAATTGACAAAACTTCATATACCCGAAGTAAGGTCCATTAATGTTTTAGTTATCAGCTCTGCAGAACCTATCCAGCTTTATCCGTAAAATGGCCGATATTACGGTTGGGTGTTTAGTGTGTCATTTCTATCCTTAATAATTCAAGTTTTACAATATCTAGCATTACGGCATAGATATTGAAGGAAAACCCTCGGAAATACCAAGCTCCACACAGTTACTCGAAAAGCAATCCAAGGATGCCAAGCTCCGCACAATCACTACGGTAACCTTGCTAGTGATTCACTTGCTTAAAACATTTGAAATTGCATATAACTCACTTGCTTAAAGTATTCTGAAAACCGTGCAAGTATTGAAAAAATATTAAGGCAATATCCCGCCCATGCAATTACCCATTTGGTAATTCATGTCTAAACCTTTTCTCTTCATTTTTAAAATGATCATTTCCATGTCAATAACTCCATTTATCACATAGACAATGATTCAACTATCCTACTTGTTGAAATAATTTTAATATTTAGATTTCCTTATACTAGAGTTTTGGTGAAATTTGGATTATTTGGGATAGCATTTGGCTAGTAAAGATGGCAAAAAGAATTTTATTTGAATATTTTATTATGAAATATTCATATTTAATAATTTAAATAAATTCTTCATGTTATCTTAGATTTTTGAAAATTTTGGCAGAATTTTAGGAAGTGTTTTATTTATTGAATAAATTTAAAAAGTTTTTCTGTGGAAAAAGAAAAAGAAATGGAATGAATAGTGCTAGGCGGTGGATCGGGTCGAATCGACTGGTCGGCTGAAGCAGCTGACTGACATGTGGGGCCTGGTGTCAGTGAGAGTGGGAATGAGGGAGAAGGGAGCTCGTCGGGATGGTCTCGCCGGCGGCGAGTGTCAGCCGGGCCTCACACCCGGACCCCAGGCCGTTGGGCCACATTACACTCGCGGGCCCAACCAGAGCAGCTGGTCGAAGGTCTCTTGGGCCATCTCCTCCTAAAAAGCTAGCTTAATGAGGGGTTGTACCCTCACCCTTATAAACCATGCTCATGCCCTCCCAACTCCCAATGTGGGACTATTCCCAACAATCTCCCCCTCACACATTGGGCCGAGACTTGTCCGGGAACCACCTGGGCCACCTAAGCTCTGATACTACTTGTCAGCCGGGCCTCACACCCGGATCCCAGGCCGTTGGGCCGCATTACACTCGCGGGCCCAACCAGAGCAGCGGGTCGAAGGTCTCTTGAGCCATCTCCTCCCAAAAAGCTAGCTTAATGAGGGGTTGCACCCTCACCCTTATAAACCATGCTCAGGCCCTCCCAACTCCCAATGTGGGACTATTCCCAACAGCGAGCGGTGGCTGCAGAGGGGTGGTAGGTGGTCGGGGAAGATAAAGAAAGTCGAGAGCTACCTTTTGGTAGTCTCAGTCGAGGCCGAGGTGGTTCGGTGGTGGTCGGCGGTGAGGTTGGGCGGCGCTGTGGCTTCGAGCTCCGGCGAGAAGGTGGTTCCGATGAACTTTAGTAGTATGGGTGGGGTGTAGGAGGTAGGTTGAGTCAAGCCGTGGCCGGAGGTGCCCTTTTATAGGCAGATAGTGGCTTGATGGCCACGGAATTTCAAGAATGGCGGTGGCGCCGTGTCCGAGCATGATTCGTCGTGCTGTGCGGCTGGATGAGGCCGACGAGGTGGCGGATAGTGTTCGTGGAGTCGGGAGGGACCTAGAAAGGTCGGAATCAGGGGCAACGGCGAGGTTTGGGGTTGTTCTTCGTCTTTTCCGATGAAAACAGCGGCGGAGATGGCGGCGCCGGAGTCAGAGATGATGGTCCTATGGGCCGGATTTGGGGAGGCGACGTGGACATCTTGGATCCGTCAAATCATCTCTGGGATTATCTGTCGTTGGATCGGTACGGCTTGATCCTAGCCGTCTGTTGCCACTTAAGGCACTGATGGGCCGGATTAGGCTAAAACAGTAACGGGCCTTAGGCCCAGGTAGGGTTCTGGCATGGGAAAAGGGCTACGTCGAAGGCGCGGTCCAAATAAAGAAGGCGTATTTTCAAATATTCCAAAAGACGAAATAATTTATAAAATTCAAATATTATTTCTAGAAGATAATATAGGCTTTGAATATTCATAGGAAATTATTAAGAGGTCAGAAAAATATGAAACTAGATTCCTTAAATTCAAAAAATGGAAAGAATTTAAATATAAGATTTTATTATTATTTTATAAGACTTGTACCTTAGAAAATTAAGATAGACTTCTTTATTTAGGAGAAAAATAGTTGATGACTCCGGAAAGTGTTAAATTTTTAAAATTGGGTTAAAAAGGATTTAAAAGGAAATTGGATATGATAATTGAATATTTTTGTGAAAACTTTTTATGCAAAAGTTGAAAATTGTGTTATGTTACAACTATCTCCTTTCTTTTTCCTTAATTCATCTATCCATCATTCTTTTCTAAAAATTCATGGATTAATTTGAATAGAATAGGCATCACCTAGTTGACATAACTTCATATACCCGAAGTAGGGTCCATTAATTTTTTGTTATTAGCTCTGCAAAACTTGCCCAGTTTTACTCGTAAAATGATCAGTAATACGGATGGACGGTATTTGTGCTATTCCTATTCTAGAAAAATCCAAGTTTTGCAATGTTCCGCATAAGGCGCAAACACTGAGAAAAAAACCTGGCGATATTGGCCTCTGCACAGACACAGCCGGTAACATGTGAATCACTTAGCCCAATATCCCAAAACCTGGGAAATGCCTAACCTCCGCAGGATCATTACCGGTGACTACTCGGCCAGCATCCCAATTGCTTAGTATCGAAAACACTAAGACAATACCTCGTCCATGTAATTACCCATCTGGTACTTTATGCCTATACTTTTCAATTTTTTCGGTCTTCTGTTCATCACATTGTCTATCCAAAAGACAAGATGAATACTATCCTACCTGTTGAAATAACCATATATCTAGTTTTTCCTACACTAAGGTATTATCAGGTATACTTTTCAATTTTTTTCAGTCTTCTGTTCATCACATTGTCTATCCAAAAGACAGATGAATACTATCCTACTTGTTGAAATAATCATATATCTAGTTTTTCCTATACTAAGATATTATCAGATTTAATCATTTTGGGTGGGCTTTTGGTTGTGGGGTTTGAACTATCTATTTCACACAAAAATTTTAAATAGCAGAATTTAAATAAAGGATAATTCATAATTAAATAACTAGAAAGAAATACGATAAATATATAATAAATAGAACTGGAAAATCAATATGCGTCAAAAGATAGAATACATACCTTCTTCGGTAGTTGGATCAAACTCAAAAGTGTCTTCTGGATATTCTTGTCCAAAGGTTCGGGAGGCGATCAGTTCGTTGTCTATACGTCGCAAATATGGAAAAAAGAGAAAAGGAATTTCAATAAATATTAAAATAAGAATTGGAGAAGCATTATGCATAAAATGATGAAAATGCATAAAGAGTTCGGGGTGAATAGGTGATGGGCTGTACGATTTTCTAAAAATTTTAAAAATATTTTCAAATGGATAAGGGTGGGGATGTTTTGAATAAAAATGGGCATTTCCTCTGGACAGCATGAAACTAACACTGGTGTACGTGTGGATTTAATTGTGGATCAACAAATTTCCAGAGATTGGGGTTGACGACAAAAATTGCTGGAGTTCCGAGATGGAATTTGTCAAAGATATAGGGATAAAAAATTGAAAATATATTTTTATTGAATTATTGGGTGCTATAATATATTTTTAGCATTTTTAAATTTTATAATTTTATTAAAATATTTAAATGCTTTTATATATAAGAAAGTGAGTAAAAGGAATTTATTTGAATTATTTTATTATAAATATATGGAATATTATATTTTTATAAAATTATATACTTCATTTTAGAATTTTGGAAATTTTTGCAGAATTTTTGGAAGGGGTTTGATGGTTGAAATAAAATTCAAAAGCTTGATGATTATAGGAAATTTGCTCACTATCTATGATTATAAAATTCAGAATTTAATTTCACTGGGCTACCGTACTGGGCTCGGCCCAATTGCTTGCAGTGGTGACCGACAGCAGGCCTAGTGAGCGATGAGGAGGGGCGCCACGCCGGTGGCCTTGCAGGCTACGTGACCAGTGGAGTCAAGTGTGTCGAGAGAGAGAAATAGGGGGCTGGCGGAGGAGGTCGGCACGACGGTGAACGGTGTGGCCGTGAGGAATTGATGACAAAAATGTGTAATTGGGAGCTCGAGGATACCTGGAGAGGTCTCGGTGAGACTTGGGGTGGCCGGAGGTGGTCGGGCGACGAGGATACCGCCTTGCTGCATTGTCGCGCTGCCTCCCACCTCCCTTGGAACCCTCTAAGCTAGGGCTCGATGAGCCTCGAACTCTAAGACCGTAGGAGCCGAGAGAAGAGGAGGACAATGAGCGGAGAGAAGAAAGATGACAATGTCGATGAGGTTTATAGATTGACTGATATTCTCTCTTTTTTCAGTTGACTGATGTTTAGCAAAACCGTAATTATATTTGTCCAAAATTTTAGAAAAAACTACTAAAAATACATGATAGTAAGTTTAGAATTAAAACTCTAACTAGTATGTAAATAAATTTTTAGTACTATTTGCGTTTGGACGGAGAAAACCTCAGTAGTAAAAGCTCGGTGGCCGCTAAAAAATTAGTCTATCTCCCCTTAGACGTGGTTTAATGGATAAAGTTGGAACCTCTCTTTGACTAGGTTTAAGGTATGGTTCTTTTCAACTTATCTTATCAGCTTATTTGATTTATCTCGTAACTTTGAGAATTTTCTAAGGTCGTCTCGAGAGCCGGGTGCCCTTTGTGTTTAGGGTTTAGTAAGCTTTTAAACACGTCTACAAGATAAAAAAAATAAAAATTAATAAAAAGTGAGATAAGTCAAATAAGACATATAAATCTGACTTATTTACGTGTCATATTTGACTTATCTCACTTTTTTAATTAATTTTTGAATCCTTTTTTTTTATTTCGTAGGTGTGTCTAAAAGCTACCTAAACCCTAAACACAAAAGGCACTCGGCTCTTGAGGCCACCTCGAAAAATTCTTGAAGTTACGAGATAACTCAAATAAGCTGATAAGATAAGCTGAAAAGAACCACACCTAAAGCGGCTTTGAGATATTTTAGATATAACTTAAGAAAACCAAGATGCTTGGTTATAAGAAATAACTATAATCCATAATCGCACGTTAGTCCAAAACAACATGTTAAGTTTGTTTGAAATTCTAGGGAAAAACTAATGACCTGAAAATAGGCAGCCTCAGCCGTAAAAGCTTGGCCGTTGCGGCCAAAAATCGGCTACCTCCCCCGAAATTAGGATATTTAGTTAGCTAACACTCAATTGGATGACCGGAGAAAAATTGACACTTAATTGGACTTACTTTTTGCCAGCGACACTGTGGCAATGAATTGCTTCATCTAGTGACATTTTTATCTTTTTTTTTAAACTG
The DNA here is from genome assembly GCA_036346145.1 of Olyra latifolia. Taxonomy (NCBI): domain Eukaryota; kingdom Viridiplantae; phylum Streptophyta; class Magnoliopsida; order Poales; family Poaceae; genus Olyra; species Olyra latifolia. The sequence continues at coordinate 857,097 of CM070525.1, read as the reverse complement.
ATTTTCCCTATTTTCCTCCCTTTTCAGCTCCATCCGAACCGTTTTGCCCCTGCTCTGACCGAGCTTTGACCGTAGTGACTCCCCGCACCATTTGGTTCGATCAGACTGCCGCCGACAGCATCGTGCTCAGACCGACCGAGGCTAGGGTTAGCTAACACCCTAGGCGATTCACGGAGATCGCACTGGATCGGCGGCGATGAGGGCGATCGATCACGGCCGTGATTGACGAGGAAGGCGCCCCTCAAACCAGGCGGTGTTCGCTTGACGGCGATGCGGGGAGGGTTTCTCTCCAATGACTACACTCCCCAATGACGCGGAAGGACGACGACGGATCGATGATGGAGGCATCGTCTCACGGACGGAGACCCCCAGAAGAACCCTCGGGCGCGGCATCTCCCATCCGCTGAGTTCGTGCTTGCTTGGCATTGTAGGGTTTCTCTCCGAGCTCGAGCTATAGTAGCCGTTTTGCTTGGTTTTGTGGACATGAAATGTGGTTTGTGCTTGGTTCGAGCTAGAGTAGGTTCCAGCTCGGTCAAAGCAGGGGCAAACGGTCCGGATGGAGCTGAAAAGGGGGAAAATAGGGAAAATCAGTGGAAATAGGTGAAAATATCACTAGACGAAGCAATTTATTAACGTAGTGTCGCTGGTAAAAAGTGAGTCTAATTAAGTATCGATTTTTTTCCGGTCATCCTACTTGAGTGTCAGCCAACTAAATCACTGGGGGGAGAAATTTGACCGTATCGTCAAGGCATATAAAAACCGCCGGCGCCGTCCGAGCGAAGCGACGAACCCAAAGTCTCGTCGTTTGGAAGCAACCAAAGTGCTCCCCAAATCGATGGCGGCGACGCTGACGCCGACGCAGTGCTACGCGGCGGGCGCCCTGCTGGCGCTTGCCCTCCGCCAGGCCCAGATCCACCAGTCCGTCCTCTTGGGCTCCCCCTCTGCCCACGACGCCGACGACGAGCGCGCCAGCAGCGCCAGCGGCAGCTCCTCGGGCAGCGGGGACGCCGCCTCCGACGCCGACCTCTGGACACACGACTCCCGCGGCCTCCTCCGCCCCGTCTTCAGGTCTGCTCCATTTTGCTCGGCCCGCTTGTGAATTTCAGACGAACGCTTCCGTTTTTTTACTGGGGGATCGGGGTCTGTACCCTGTTAGGTTCCTCGAGATCGACCCCAAGGCGTGGGCGGGGCTGGAGGAGACGGCGGCATCGTCGGAGGCCAAGCATCACATCGGCGCGGTACGACCCTTCCCTTTCTGCCGATCGTGTACTGTAGTCAGTCAGTCAGCCACCTTACCTGGGGCATGCGTGCAGAGCTCATTTCGGACTTAGGTGCTTCAGTATTGGATTGGGAGAAGCTGCTAGATTTCTAGGACGAAGCCAATCAAAATTGTTAAGGAATAACCAGTATCAACTGATTGTATATCTAAACGACTAAAAGAACCTGTTCAAATTCAGCTTCTGACTAAGCAGTCAAAGCATAGCCTTTTGTTTTCTCCTGAATTGTGTTTCATAGCATCTAATATCGCTTCCATTTTTTGTAGTTTTTAAGGATAATATTTGAAGATGACGGAGCAAGTTCTTCGGACAGATCCGATCAGGAATTTGCATTGGCTAAAGCAGTTGATGTGATGGTAATGAGTTTGGGCAATGATACTGTGGTGGATGAACTGATTGAAGAGGGGGATCAAGATGATATACCTTGTAGTTCTGGAATAGTTAAATCCTCAGAGGAAGGCTCTCCCGAGGACTTGCTAGGAGTCAGTAAATTGTCCTTAAATGATGTTCCTGCTAACAATCACCGGAAGATGGTGTTGTTATATGTGCTCCTCTCTGCCTGTGTGGCTGATAAACCTGTATCGCAAGAGGAAGTGGACAGGAAATCTTCTCGCTTTAGAAAGGGTTATGACGCTCGACATCGTGTTGCTCTTCGATTGCTAGCAACATGGCTTGATGTGAAGTGGATTAAAATGGTTTGTACAAATTGTTCTTTCCCAATGCAGCAGAATAATCATGAAGGATTTACTTTTACCAAACTATATTCGGATATCATCAAACAAAAAGGAACCCAAATGATATGCATGTGTTTTCATGCTTTGTCACTGAAAGTTTGTGATCAATCATTCCGGCCTTGTAGGAAGCTATTGAAGTAATGGTCGCGTGCTCTGCTATGGCAGCAGCAAAAGAACAAGAACAATCACGAGAAAACACATCACCCAAAAGCAAATGGGAGAAATGGAAGCGTGGAGGAATCATTGGTGCAGCTGCCTTGACTGGAGGAGCATTGTTGGCTATTACTGGGGGTAGGAAAGAATTCTGGGAAATTCTGCTGAGATTGTAAAGATCCTGATTATTTTCTATTGTACATGCAACTTTTCTGAAACCAATGGCAGAACCTCTGGAATCCTATCATCCCTGGAGGGGAGACACCAACATATTGCACATACTACAACTGGTTCTTATGTTCTTCTACTTGACAGGTTTAGCTGCTCCAGCAATTGCTGCAGGATTTGGTGCTCTTGCTCCAACGCTGGGCACACTTGTCCCTGTCATAGGGGCTAGTGGATTTGCTGCTATGGCTACTGCTGCAGGATCTGTTGCTGGCTCGGTGGCGGTTGCTGCATCGTTTGGAGGTGGGTCTAAATGTTCTTTTCAAACTCTTCTGATGGCGCGTTATTTTCAGATTTTGTTTCTTAATGTTGTACTGCTATCTCCTCATAGTTTGAATTTCCTGTTGTTCATGGAAGTTACATATTTCTTAGTGAACTTACTTAAGTAATATACACTTAAGATGATTGTTGAACCGATTACTAGAAGATGCAATATATGACCCTGAAAATAGAGATATATGAATTGATGAGAACAATTGTGTAGTACAGAAATATTCTGCTTAGTGATTCATATCCTTGGAATGATCTTTGTAAATTAGCTGCTGGGGCTGGCTTGACGGGGAGCAAAATGGCCAGAAGAATTGGTGCTGTAAAAGAATTTGAGTTCAAACCTATTGGGGAGAACCACAATCAGGGTGTGAGTTCTTCTCTTCCTGATGCTGCAGTGAAAATTTTTATGCCCCTAGAATGCCACATTCACCCTTTCAGTAATCAAACTGATCTGGTCCCTGTAAATGTCATTCACCCTTTCAGCGCCTTGCGGTTGGCATCTTGGTTTCTGGATTTGCTTTTGATGAGGAGGATTTTTGTAGACCTTGGGAAGGATGGAAGGATAACCTAGAGAGGTCAGAATGTTTTTTGACATCCTTTTGACAGATCATATTCGTGGTAATTTATCCATGTTTTTAACAGCTGGCTGTATGATCAGGCATTCTTATACGGTTATACTGTCTACTAATGTCCTGCAGGTACATTCTTCAATGGGAGTCTAAGCATATAATTGCAGTGAGTACAGCAATTCAGGATTGGCTGACATCAAGTAATGTTTTTAGTTTCGTATGTCTAGTTTACTGTTTACAGAGTTTGCAAATGCCTTTAATTAACATTATAGTTATTGTGCAGGACTTGCTATGGAATTGATGAAGCAAGGTGCAATGAGAACGGTCTTAAGTGGCCTTCTTGTGGCATTTGCATGGCCTGCTACATTGCTTGCAGCTACGGATTTTATCGACAGTAAATGGTCCGTTGCTATTGACAGGTATGTGCAAACTCCAATAGCTATCATATTATGTGTGACACTGACTTTAGCAGTATTGATGCTTTTATCTTGACTGTGTATTTAAATTAAACAATACCATGATACCGTATTTCATAGCTCTATTATATACAGTATGCACTCTGTTTAGATTGCAGCCCCTTTTAAATGTCACAGCGTTTTGTTTACTTAACTAGTTAACTATCCCCTCAGATCAGATAAGGCAGGAAAAATGCTTGCTGAAGTGCTTCTGAAGGGATTGCAAGGGAATAGGTAATTCCACCCGCAACACAATTTTTTTCAGTGCTGTTAGTTTCTCATAAACATGTTTTTTGCTCTGATGCAATACCTTCCCAGGCCTGTGACTCTCATTGGGTTTTCACTGGGGGCGCGTGTCATATTCAAGTGTTTACAGGAGCTAGCTTTATCGAGTGATAATGGTACTTGTTCTGTAATTATTTCCATCTGTACAATTCATTGCGACTTGCGACTTTGCTCACTTGTTTGATGGAATGAATCAGAGGGACTCGTTGAGAGGGTTGTACTCCTAGGTGCACCAGTTTCGGTGAGAGGTGAGCGGTGGGAGCCTGCCAGAAAGGTACGGTGATAACGACCCTTTTTCTCCCTTGTGAGTGCAGAAACATTGTAAGATGCAGTTACAGATTTCTCCCTTAACATAATGATGAAAAAATATCAACAAGAAACAGGGAACTTGCTGTTCCTCTACCATTGCACCTTTCCCTTAACACGCTGCTTCCATGACTTTACATGTCCCCGCCTTACTGCAGATGGTTGCTGGAAGATTTGTGAATGTATACTCCAGAGATGACTGGATTCTTGGTGTTACCTTTCGTGCAAGGTAAACGATGCAGGGTTTTGCGTGTTGTTCATACTTTCAAAGTGCTAATTTGGATAGGATGATCATTGCTAGAACACTATCAGTCACCATCTTTTTACGATTTACTAATACTCTCACAGTCTGCTCACGCAAGGATTGGCTGGCATCCAGGCTATTGATGTTCCTGGTGTTGAGAATGTAAGCGTGTTGAATACCATTCTTGTGCTTCACTGGAGTTTCGTTAATCTTTTCCTTGACCTGTGTGATTTACAGGTTGATGTTACTGAGCTTGTTGATGGCCATTCTTCCTACCTGTCAGCTGCGCAACAGATCCTGGAGCATCTTGAACTAAATACCTACTATCCTGTTTTTATCCCTTTGACGGTACTCGGCACTCATCAAATAACAGATGAAAGTAAAAAGGTGTGAGGGGAAAAAAAGTTGTACATTTTGTTAAAAAGAACATGAATTTGCAACATGCTAGGGTCGAAACGAAGAGCCTTTTCACATGAAGTGATTTCGTAATTTTCTCTCTTGCATTTGAGCACGATGGCAGCGAAGACAAATGGTGCATTTGACAAACATGTAATAACTAGCCATCTCCCTACTGTGGATATGATAAATAATAAATACCCCAAGGAAAACAAACAAGCAGTAGCATGAGACGTGTCCCCGACGAGTTGCGACGATTAATGTCCAGTTCACATTAGGGGACGTATCAGCTGGAAAACTAGTCCTACAATAGGATTAACAGGTCCAGAGAACCGCTATTCGATCATCTTCTAACACACTTTCTACAACAGTAAAACGTCACCAATGTCTATGAGCAACAGAACAGACGTCGGCACACAATAAAGGAGATGATGATAATGAATTACCAACGGGCAAAGGGGGTCAAATATTCCCCAAGTGTCCCTGAATACAACTTTTTTCATCAGCTGCACAACTTGTAACCAAAAAAATCCTCAAAAGAAAAGTACACAAGACCAGATTTTCAATAAGCCATCTTCCCGTCTTCCACCAAATTTAGTGCATAATAGCACGCATCACATCAGGTCTGTTGCTAATTATCACATAACTAGCCATGTTCGTTGAAGTCAATCTGTGCTAACGAACAGTTCAAACCCAAGAATACTGAATACGTGCTTGTCAGCAGGATAGACCATTTTGTCAAGACAAGAAATATCACCTCAAATAAAGAACATCAGAAATAACGGAAAACTAAACCAATATGTTAGATATCATTATTTTCGATACATCAGGAGCATCAGGACAAGATGAAATAATTGAGGTACAAATTCAGTTCCACTGAACCGAACAGAATGAAATAAACCATGCCACAAAGTGGAATTTACTTGTTGGGCAGGAATTTCAATCATACTCCTATGCTAAACATAAATTCCTTCGTCCTTGCTACAGTTGAATGGAGCCAAGAAGATAGTGTACGCCCTATGTTGACTACCATTGTGATTAGGCTATACAAAAAAGAGAAAACATATGGGTAAAGAATTGCAAAACATCTTTTCTACTTTAGAGATCAAGGATGGAGGTAGTTACACAATGCACCCTTCCTGCAGTACCCACTCTCATGAAATTTACATACCCCCCTCTGAGTTTGCCCCCTTGGGACAGTTCGTGATGATCCACCATTTCCAAATCCATCAGATCTACTCCTAGAGTAATTTGAGCTAAGAAGCCAAGACTCGCTTATTTGAGAATACCTGTCATGGTGATGACTTCGCTGCCTGCCCCGATTAGCATTACCAGTATATGGATTCCAGTTCTTGGCGCTTCCTAGCACCTCTCCCGAGTTGGCAGCATTTAAATAAGTGAATTCCTGCTTCCTTGATGCTTCCTGGGAGCTTCTACTCGAGGGTGCTGCTGTTTCATAACTTGAGGACAAGTTATCTTTCTGGCCAGTGCTCCATGCAGTATCCACATTTGAGCTCTCATTGGCTGATGGTTGCCAACCTGATACTCCTGTGTTCCAAATGATCGATGATACCGACGCACCATTTGCTTCTGATTTCACCTAAGGTAGCGAGGAGCTGAATGTCATATGGCATGTTATACAGGAAGCAAATGCTCTTTGGATGCTAGCATTACCTGCTCAACAAATCCCCAAGCTGTGGAGGCACCCGAGTTTGCTAGCTCCACCTTTTTCTCCCCTGGTGTTGGACCACTTTGAACAATTTCATTATTTCCTTGGGTAATCATTACCTCATTGACAACACAAGCAGCGACTCTCCCATTGGTGTCAATACCTGGAGGAGAGAAAAGAGATGATTAAACAACGCAAAAGTAATGGAGGCATGCTAAGCATCAACAAACTATAAGGTCAATGGATGCATGATAAACATCGGCACACTGACTAACCAGATGAATGTTGGAGACGTGTTGGTGAGGACAATGACCACATATCGTTCATTGGATCATCTTGGACACCCCACAGCGCAGAATCAACAGCATCACCTTGATAAAAACCAGGTTCACCCCAAGGGGATAATGCAATGGGGCTAGAGCATTGTGGTTCTTCCTCGGCTGAAGCAGTCAAGAGATCTTCTAAGGCTGCTGTTCCATCCATGTACGAAGTTTCACAGCTTTGTTCTATTAAAGATTCCAAGACATCTATTGACTCAGCACAAGAGGCAAGATCAACCGCCATGTTCTCGCTTGTAACAACAGTAGACTCAATGTACAATTCTCTTTTAACACTCAAGTCTGCACCTTTTAAATCTATTTTTTCTAGGCTAGCTAGTGATTCCGTGGCACCTTCCCCAGTCAGAGGACCAGAATTTGGTGAAACAAAAGCAACCAGAGACTGGTCAGGTATCTTAGTAGTTACATTTTGGAGTGCTGCTGGTTTTGACCCTGAGTGGTTCACAGCAGGTTCCTTACTCTCAGATATCGAAGTTGAACTAGGATATTCACATTCATTATCTTGGTTATCAGGAGAAGATTCTGGAAAAATCTTAGACAGAGACTGATTAACTGAAGCATTTGATGCATCAGCTTTACATGTTTTTTGTTGATTCATGATCTCCACCTTGCACATTTCGGTGGCTACTGATGGTGACCCTGTCTGGTCCACAGCAGGCTCCATACTCTCAGATCTCGGAGTTTGAATTGGATATTCACGTTCCATATCTTGGTTATCAGGAGAACATTCAGGGAAGATCTTAGATTGAGGAGACCGATTAGCTGAAGCATTTGATGCACCAGGTTCAAGTGTTTTTGGTTGATTCATGGTCTCCATCTTGGATATTTCAGGGGCCACTGATGTTGAGCCTGAGTGGCCCACAGCAGGCTCCATACTCTCAGATCTCAGAATTGGACTAGGATATTCACGTTCAATATCTTGACCATCAGGAGAAGATCCTGGGGAAATCTTAGACTGAGACTGATTAACTGAAGCATTTGATGCATCCATTTCAAGTGTTTTTTCTTGATTCATGATCTCCATCTTGCATATTTCGGGGGCTGCTGATGTTGACCCTGACTGTTCCACAGTAGGATCCTTACTCTCCGATCTCAGAGTTAGACTAGGATATCTACGTTCAAGATCTTGGTTATCGTGAGAAAATTCAGTGCAGATCTTAGACTGAGGAGACTGGTTAAATGAAGCATTGGATGCATCAGCTTCAAGTGCTTTTTGCTGATTCATGATCTCCATCTTGCATGTTTCGGGGGCGACTGATGGTGACCCAGAGTATTCCACAGCAGGCTCCTTGCTCTCAGATCTCGGAGTTGGGCTAGGATATTCATGTTCAATATCTTGGTTATCAGGAGAAGATCCTGGGAAAATCTTACACTGAGGAGACTGATTAGCTGAAGTATTTGATGCACCAGCTTCAAGCGTTTTTTGCTGATTCATGATTTCTTCCATCTTGCATATTTCTGAAGCACATGCAGAAGGAGCTGACTGTGGACTGCAGATTGGAACTCTTTCTGAGTGACTCAGCATGCCGGATGGTGAACTAGAACCTCTGTCTTCAACAGGAGTTGCTGGAGCACAGCTCTTAGCCTTCGCAGAAGCAATAGAAGAATGAAGTTCATCATGAATGCTTGCATTGGTTGTTGAACTCAAGCAAGAGCCTTCATGTTGACTTGAAGCAGTTCTGGATTCAGATGGACTCCAAGCAAATACAGGACTAGGAACATCTCTCCCGATTCGTTGTGTAGGTAGATTCTGCGAATACTCTGGCCTTGAGTTCAGATCCTTTACAAAACTTGCTTGTAAACTATTTTTAGAATCATGTTGAATCTGTGACTGCATAGCATGCTGATTGTGCTGAGATTCTACATTACTCTGTCCACTACAACTTGTCTGCTGCATGGTTGGACTCCACAGATCACCACTGCTGTGGTGACTGTTCCATCCAACAGTGTGTTTTCCCAGTACTCCATCATGGTGCAAATCTGACTGTCCACATGGACTTCCAGGAGATGGAGGGATGCCTGAATGCTTAGTCTGGTGCTGTACTTGACTATTCAAAGTGTCAGTGTCCTTTGGTGGAACTAAGCTTGATGACAGTGACAACCTGTCATCTAAATAGTTCACAATTTCCCCTTTTGGAACAGAATATTTAGTAGCCTGGCCAGTTATTTCAGAAGAATTAAGCATACTATAACCAACTGGGGAAGGAGCATTGTTTAGATCCACATTCAGCTTGTTTCTGTTTTGTCCAGAGCCTGCCAATGTTGCTTTACCATTTGTGGTAGCTGATGCAGCCTCACCGAAATCTTTTGGTTGCTTGGAGAGCACTTCGGTCAGCAACAATGATCTCTCTTCACACTCGAACGTAAGCCATACTCTCAGATCACGTGGGAAGTGGCTTGTCCATTTGGATAACTGCAAGAGAGTAAATGGGCCCTGAACATTTCCAGCAGGATCCTTGTAGTGCCAGACTTTCTCTGGCTCCATGTCACTTGATAGTGTTACTTTCTCTGGCTCCATGTCACTTGAGAGTGTTACTACAGAAGATGAAAATGATGCAGTTTCACACATGGCGCTGTTCACATCAGTGCTGATTTTTGGAATACCCGAACCAATTGTTGAATGGAAATTCTCTGAATTCCTTCTTGCTCCTGATTTGCGAATTGTGCTCTGTTTAGATAGGTTTTTGGGATGGCGACTAGCATCAGAACTGTTTCGTGCATGATTCTGCACAGTGTTTGAATATTTCACTTTAATTGGCGAAGAGAACACATCTGATCTGGTCCGGTTTACATTCTGTTGAACTGCACAAAACAATTAAGCAAACATTAAATTTGGGCTGTGCTAAAATTCATACATGTATTTTTTCCTAAGCATTGCAGTCTTGTAGCAACAGTGCAATGTAAATATTGCATTAAATCAACAGAAATGTTGCCGCAGTTATTTGAAAATGTTGCAGTAAAATATGTTAAAATACAAAAAAAAATTATAACACAACTGTCATGAACTGGATTTCATGACGAGGATAAACACCGCCAAAGGGAGGTCAGACGGTGACAACTTGAAGTAGAGTGGTGCTAGACTAAGGAGGGCAGAGATCGGGGAGGAATAGATCTAGAATAGACGGTCTAGGGAGAAACCAGACCTGGTAAATGGTGACTCAGGGAATTACTTCATTATTCATTGCTTGATTGATATAATGGATATGGTCTCTTTATATAGAGGGTCGAAATTAATAGATTGAATCCAAATCCCTAACAATCTAATCTTATCCTAACTAATCTCTACTAACTATAACTAATCAAATCATATCTCTAACTTAGCAGTCCATTAGCGGGCTGGGCCCACATGACAGCACAGCTGCGTGCTACAGTGTCGTGGGCCTTGTTCGCGCTGCTGCAGTAGCCGTGGGTACTGTTCACATGTGCCGCCCATGGGATTAGGGATATACGCCATGACAACAATATTTGTAGAAATTACTGCAACGTATCATATGAATTCAAGTAACAAGTGCTAAATGAGTGAATGACTACTTGTATCCTAATGTTTTATTACTTTGAATAAAGCATTAATATTTCAGGGAGACAAATACCAGCATTTCTGTCATCCATTTCTTCAGCAGATTCATAATCAGGGTTCATATGGGAGTCAACATGCACTTCTAGAACTTCATTTATTCTGCGTGTTCTTTCTTCAGAAGTGTTGAGAAGCTGCAGCTTTTCCACACACTCTCTAAGTGTATGATAACAGTTAAGGATAACAAAATAAGCAAAATAAATATGTTTTACGTTATCATAGAGATTTGAAATTTGATACAAGAACAGGGAAACGGACACCAATGATTGAAATTATACCCCTAGCTGTAGTTTTTTTGCTGTAGTTTTTTTCTCTTCATGCTTTGAAGAAGGTAGAGGGATCTCTAAGTTATGTATCAAATATATGATCCAAGATGAAAAAAGAACACCTTGGGTCTAAAAACATTTCAGATCAGCTAACCAACAAAACATCAGGGCCAGAAAACAAAGTAAAGAATGCAAAGTAGCAAATCATAACGAGGTCAACAGGATATTCCTTTCTGCGTCCTGTTTCACTTGCACGGTCACGAAGATGGCCCAGCCTCTGCTTTTCTTTTTCCAAACACTGTCAGAATTTTAAACAGTAGTAAATAAATCAGTTTTTTTGGAAACATATATTAATTAAGATAATTGTAAACATAATTTGTAGGATCAGCCTTACATCATTCACTCTTACAGATTGGAAGATCCTGGTTTTCTCTTGAACATCACCCTGAATTAATAAAACCAAAAAAAAAAAAGATCAAACCTATACATGTTTGATAGACCTGAAAATCAGTTAGATCTTCAGGTGTTTAATTGTAGCAGTACCACTTTAATTCGGCTAATTAGACCACACTTCATGCTCTGCCTTAAGCGTTTGCATTCCTCCTGGACAAGTAATATAAATAAACCACTGAGCCAGAAACAGATATCAGAGAAATCCAATGAAAGTTCAGTGAGATAAACAATTATAATCCATTGACTCTGAATATCAGATTAGTAAGAAAGAAATAGATGCAGATAACACAAATCCTTATGTAGTTTTGTCAAAGGATGAGATATAGGAAGTCATATATGCCTAAAAACCTTAGCACCAAAAAGCACTTCTTAAAGGAATTTGTGTCGTCATAAACATCAAGAACTAAACAGAAGCAAGAGAAGTCAGATTAACTATCTTCACATCAATACAAAATAAAATTGCATCATTAGTGCTCCATTATAGACTCCAGAAAATGAGAGAGAGAGAGAGAGAGAGAGAGAGCACTAAGTAAAAGATTTGACCTCGGTAAAATCCTGATTTGATATTGTATCCATCGTGATAATCTCCTTTTTGTCTAAATTTAATATCTCAAGCGCAAAATTTGTCATCTTCTTCCCAATGCTATATTTTTCTAAAACCTTATGTGTCCCTGTACAAATAATATTTTTAATTAAAAAGAAATTTTGAAGACAAAAAGTTAAAAGAATTAAATGGCTTACCAATAACTTTCACTAGACGATACATATCCTGCTTCTGACCAGCACCCGAAATTCTTATCCTCACAAAAGCACCAGCAATTTTGTCTGGGAATGCGACGTCGTCAATTAGATCCTCCATGAAGCTACGGCGCAAGTAAATTAAATTTATATTATGCATATCAACTGCTGCATAATCCTGGAGATTAGTGTTTGGTTCTCTTTCCATCTTTCTATGCATCCTCTTCCTATCAGGACACAATGTTGCTGCCATGTCACTATATCCATTGACATCTATTTGAGCTGAATTAAGACTGATGACCCCTTGGTTATCATGATTTACCGTTGAAGCTTCATTTACAGAAAAATGCATTTCCAAAAGCTTCAACATCTCAAAGTGAGCAACACGTGTCTTCCTGAACAAGCGGTTAAGTCTAGGATCACAGATAATTTGACTTTTTCTCCGAGGATCACGGAGGTTATTCTGTTTTATATAATCAAGCAGAAGAGCCTGAACATCATACTGGGAAATAAATGATTGATTGCCGTCTCTCATGTGCCCCACAAACTCCAGTAGCTCTGGTGAAGCCCATTTGGTGTCTGCCGGTAAGGACACCACTTCACTTGGTATTTCCTTCGGTAGGCTTCCAGCAACTCCAGTTGCAATTTCAACCTTTTTTGCGGCGATGCTACAATCAGAATTCATTTTTCGGCGTTTTCGGCTTTTTTTTCTTGAAGAATTAGTTCGCTTTCGTTTTCCTAAGGAGCAATCAGATCCAGCATCATCATCATTATTAGCATCATATAGGTCATCAGATGATTCATCTTTTTCTTTCCTAGCATAAGTACTAGGAACACTCCATCGGCTCTTGGCACTAGTTAGTTCTTCCAATGTTAAAGAAAGCTTCCCTTTCAGATCCAACCAATATAGCTTGAATAGGTATTCCCAACTATTTGGATCATCAAAATCAACCCCAATCTGCAATAAACACGACACATGACAAAGAGTCACCTGAAGAATATAGACAACCAACGACAAACAGAAAAGCACCAACTATCAGTAGTTTCATCATTACTGCTATATTTCACTAACAAAAGGAAAATTATGCTGGTAGTGCATGGATAATTCATAATTGTGCATGGGCACTAACAAAAAGTTACAGAAGATGCACAGTTTATTTGATTGAATTACTGTTAGAACTTTCATAAAGGAACACTGTCCCAGATCGAAATGAAATAATACTTTTAGATTTTATGAAATGGATGGAATATTTTGAGATTGATCATAGCTATACCTTTGTACTGCCATCTTTGGATTCTATCAACAGTATAGTCCCAAAGCACGTGTCACAGAATCCCTTGGCCCCCCTGACACTGAAAAATTTACCTTGCCTGATGCATAATTTGCAGACAGAATATGTACAAGTATAGCACATATAGTGCACTGCCTTTTCACAGCTGCTGCATATGTGCCAACCTGATATACAAATGTCATGTAACAGAGTAATTCAGTAGGTTTATGTCAACTGCCAAAGTATTCATCTTAGAAGTTAAACGACTGGTGCAGGCACACATTCCTTAATTTTTCTATTGCGAAATCCTGTACACTAGGTGAACTTTAAGGTACAACTATCAATCAATTACTATCACAATTCACGATCCTCATAGGCAGCAGAAAATACGATACTGTTCAACTTATCTGGACAGTCAGATGACTACACTGCCCCAAACCCAAAAAAATAAATATAGCGTGAAAAAATACTGTACAAACACATCCTAGCAATTCTTCCAAATAAAAAATTACCCTTTGGAAAGGATTAGAAGATAACGGGTCAACTGTGGAGCAACCATGCTGAAAGCTTACTCCAATCATCTTCCACATTTTTAATGAAATCACATTCTTTGTTGTATGCAGTATACACACTGCAATCCATCTATTATGCATTCACGTTTCTATTCTGTAAGCTAGCCATCCAATGCTCATGTTAACCATTTGTTACTGAAAATAGTGTTAGCAAACATAACCTGCGTTAGCCACACAAGGACATGTTTGCTCAATTTGCTTGACTGTGGGCATCACAGAAGCAAAACAATCTCATCCCATCGCATATGCAAGCACGGAGAAGCAGCGGCGGCGCACAGGATGAACTCACCGCAGTTCCACTTGCTTCGGGACTGGAAGAATGACTCGTCACGCTTGATGCACGCCGGATGGTAGACCTTAGGGCATCCCCTACATAGAGCAAGAGCAAAACGCAGGGAGCTCCTCAGTTTCCGAAACGTGCGTGTACGACGTAATTGACACGCTAAGCTACGCAGTTGGAGACAGGCAGCGAAACCACCTCCGATCGCACACGACGAGGTTGCCCCCGTCGAAGCAGATGAAGCACACGACCTCCTCGTCGTCCTGCCTCCTCCTGGACGGCTTCGCCGCGGCGGCCGCTCCTTTGGCGGCAACGACGAGGGCGGCTCCATCCCTGGTCTTGGGCGGCCTCCCTCGCTTCCTCTTGACCTCCGCAGGGGCCTGAGCTTGGGTGTGCTGGTGGGGTGGCGCCGGGTCCCCCATAATCGATCCGAGGAACTGCGAGTCGTCCATCCCCATCGGCTGCGCGGGGGGCGGCTCTGACGGAGGAGGGGGAGGGGGGAGGCGGAGCTCGGGAGGCCAGTCGGCCTCCGCAGGAGAGAGCAGGTCGGCCCCGGCGGCTTCCTCCATGGATCGGCGCGGGGTTTAGGGCTGGCGAGGTGGTGGAGGTGGCGGTCGTCGGGGCGGTCCAAAACGGAGGTCAGTGCTCCCCGCTTTCTACGGTCGCGTCGCGACTCGCGCGTGGGGAAGAAGAGGAGAGGAGAGGGAAAGGGGGAGAGAGAGCCACTGGGGTGGGGGTGAGAAGGGGAGGGAATAATTCCCGCTTTGGCGAGGGGGCTTTGGGGATAAAGGCGCCACGCATGGCCGCCTGCCCAGTCGTACCACTACGAGAGAGAGAGAGAGAGAGTCTTTTCTCCGGTGACACGTGAGCAGAGCAGACGAGAGGCGGGTGGGGTTTTGTGATTGGGTCCCTGAGCTTGTGGCATTTTCGGTTGGACGGCACTGGTTAGGTGCGGTTAATAAAGACGGCTCTGCGGGTGCCGCTTGCTCGTCCTCCAACGGGGCTTTGACCCCCCCGCGCTGCGCTGGCTTCTCAACAAGTAAAGCTTGTCGGGTTCACGTGCCTTTAGCCGGCGCGGCATCGGCATGGGCTAGCACAAGAAGACGACGGCGACTGGTTAGTACCTAATAAGCAGTGAGTTCATCGTCTCTTTTATTCAGATTATTTGTTCATGGTAAATATTTGTCCTTTGCAATAAAATTATTTATTTTCCCAGGTTGTTAATAGCCGGGCGATAATCACGTGCGTATCCGGAGGGCAGCGCCATGCTGGCGCATGTGAAAGAGGCAGTGGACTTGTCAACGGTGCGTGCGCGTAGCATTGCCAATAGTGCCGCCTCCACCCAGAGCGCCCGTCTACTATTTGTCTCTTCTTTGTCAGATTAAAGTTTAGGTCGGGTTTTTTTCGACTTATCTTATTCCACTTATTTGTTTTATCTCGTAACTTCGAGAATTTTTTTAGATAGTCTCGAGGTAAATTTAGTCTTGATTTTAGGGTTTAGGAGAACATAGACGCCTCGAGATAAAAAACAACTCAAAAAGTAATAAAAAAATAAGATAAGTCAAATAAGACATGAGATAAGTAGGATAAGTCAGTCTTATTTGACTTATCTCACTTTTTTATTACTTTTTGAGTCGGTTTTTTTTTATCTCGTAGACGTGTCTATAAGCTCCATAAACCCTAAAATTGAAGGCCAACCAGCTCTCGAGGCTATCTCGAAAAATTCTCGAAGTTACGAGTTAAGACAAATAAGTAGATAAGATAAACCGGAAAGAACCCAGCCTTAGGCATGCCCATGCCGGTCAGGTGACGAAGCCGAAGCACCTGCTGCCTGCCTAGCGCCTCTGCCATTTGCAACGTAGCTTTCTCACCGGCCAGAGCTACGTACCACTGCTAGGCAGCACACATCGGCATTGTACAGCTCCCAACTGTATCACTGATGTTCGCTGGACTGCTGTCCCAAGCCCGAGGCTAACCTCGGAGTGGTCCTCCCCTCGCCGTCTTGTCGCTTTGGTATTCTAGGAGCATCACGTCAGAAACTTTATTCCTATTTTCTTTCTCTTCTACTCTATTTTCTCTCTCCATTACTCTAAAATTCCTTCAGACTTTACACTACACCCTAAAAGATTCTTTCCCTCCACCAGAAACTCTATCTCTAAAACTCTATTTCTATACCCATATAGGGTTTCTGCTACGGATGCTCTAAGAACGCCTCGGACATGACCGCCCCACCACGCAGAAACACACACGAGAACACGCGCTGCCTGGAATTTCGCAAAATCACAGAAAGAGCAGCCCCGTTGGAAAGTCTACAGGTCAGTTTCGTATACGAACAGAATTAACACAACAACTGCATGGCACACTTTGCACCATTCACTAGGTATCGGAAAAGGCCAAGTGTCCGGTCTAGTCCAAAGCACGAGACTTGCAACCACACAGGATGCAGATGAGAGAACAAAACCAATCATCAATCTCTTTTTTTTCCCCTATTCAAACCTTATTGATATAAATCGTAATGCAATGCGCATCATGGCAACTTTACAATCGGCTTGGTGGAAAAACCTAGCACCTCATATAAACACACAAAACTACTCATATTCACCACCAGACCTAGGGCAATGTGAGTATACAGATGGTGGAAAAAGCAACAATAAATGAAGATTACACGCTATGGCAAAAGCAATTGCTCCATGTAGGAGCCTTACAACGGCCCAAAAGAATCTAGTGCTTTCCTGGTCAACAATCAAGAGCTGAGGGCTACTCCGCCAACCCTTGCGTCATTGATCTTCAACCACGCACCGCCTTGGACGCAAGGTGATTGTGGAGATGTTTGATCCTCAGATTGAACAACCGTCATTTACATCAAGATGCCATCTGTTTTCGACTTCTCATAGCAACCCAGCTAGCATGGCACCAGGGTCATTATATGACACAGGTGCTGCTGCAGGCAATTGTGGCTGCACCGGAGCAGGAGCAGGGGGCGAGGCTACTTGAGTCCTTGGGATATCGATTAACTGTTCCTTGATGAACTCTTTCAACCTGTTTCGCAAAATTCTCGGATCAGCATATGCTTTTCGTAGTCATCAACAACAAACTACAATAGAAGTAACAGGGAAGCCATACTCGAATGTCAAATACTGATCTCCTGATGCAACTGTTAGCCGGAGTTGAGTTCTGTCTTGTGGGTCTGTTTCCACTCTGACCTGGAAATGGTCAAGCATATTGGCAAAAAATGTAACAGTCATCTGGTTCGAAACCTTCAAGTACATCTAAATGGAAAATCATAATTTATGACAAATTACGCATGTGCAATGTTTGCATGTAGGAAGAGGTGACACACCAAGTAATGAAATGGGCAACAAATAACAAGAAATTTGAGAACCGAGACTGATATTCACAGAATTACTTGTTACGCTTACACAAATCATATGACCAATCTAATTTACTGGCAAAGAGGCACCAATGTTTTGCTTTTGTTTAAGAAATGACCACTACTGAATTTTCTCCTAGCTACAGCTCAGTGCATGAGCAAAAAAAATCAGGTGCAACATTTATATACATGTTACTATCCATTATGCTAGCCAGTACAAAGGATAAGGCTACTTCGAGGTGCGCCGCATCCCTACTAGCAGAGGAAGCAAGGGAAACCATAAAGACGTATTGTTGGGTTCACACAATCCTGAGACAACCTGGACAATATTCTAATGAATTGCTCTTTGCCAGGTGGAAAATGGACCTTGAAGAAAAATTGGCAAGGGTTGTACTAGTTTGCTTAATGAACTTATTGGGCTTAAATCTTAACCCAGTAGTGTCAGGTACAAAATAGGTGCAATATAGGAAAATTAATCATTCATGACTCATGAGTTGCCTTGGCCCTCAAAAGGGTCTGGTTGAGTTAACAACTTGTATTTGTAGAAAAAGATTTGAGTGGGTTGCACTTAATAGTTATTAGAAGACATCATGCCAGAATAGTTCAAAACTAAAATCAGACAGAATACCTGCACTCCAACAGCATAAATTCCGCATAAAAGGAAAGTTAATCATCATACTTACCAGACAAAGCATGGCACGGGTTGTTTCGGAATAGAATGTAGTGCACGCCACTAGATTGTTTGGATTGTTATCCTGAAAAGAACAAGATGTTCAATAATTCGAAAATAAAAAAGAAGTTTAAAAATATGGAGAAAAATCATGCAACATACAAGTCCAGGAGTAACGGCCAGATGAAGACTCAAGAAAAGACTAGCCATTTCAGGAAGAGGTAATGGTTTTACACCTTTAACCTGTTCGTTCACATAAAAAGGTGCCATTAGAAATACTAATTCAGCAATTACCAATCCAGTAGTGCTGATGAACATATTTCGTTTCTATGTTGCGTAGGAAACCTATTCCTTTGAAGTTCAATAATCATCCACAACACAAGTGAAACCTTACCACTTCTTGAACCTTCAGTGAATGAACAGTCAATGCTTTCCACTGAGGGAAAAATTCTTCAGGGGAAAGAGTTATAGGTTGCAAGAATTTATTCAATACAATAGGAAGTCGAAGTTTGACATTCACCTGGATAAGCAAACGATATACACAATTGTTACCTTATGAGGAAAAAAATGTGCATATCTAGACACTCAGAAAACATGATGGCACAACACAATCACCAGTGCAGTTCCAAATTTATACGAGAAATCAAGAACAGCAACATCTCTACTTGCGCGGAGATTCACGACCTCTAGTGGAATTTGCACCTAGAGAACATAACAAAATGATCAAATGAAATCAGAAACGAAAACATGAAAAAATGTGAGAGCATTATACCACATTACTTGTTACCTGTGCTCTTGGGGGAATGGTATCAGGAACAGATGAGAGTTCCATTTTTAAATGGCTAGGAGGCAAAATCAAAGCCCCCACTGATACAAGAGGTGCAGTATTTTTGTTCCCCATGAAAAGAACAAGGCGACCATGATGGGCACGCCACTCTGCTTTTAAACCAATCTAGAAACAAGGCCCAGTAGGAAAAAGAAATTCATGCCAAAGGTTAAGGCAAGGCAGAAATAGGGAAAAACATACATGTCTGATTATGTTTGTTGATGCAAAACTATCGACTTATGCAAACCTGAATGTGAGGGTCCTCATACAGTACTCCACTGTCCTTTGAGCACAGTACATGAAACTTCTCCTCAACATTGACAATCGGCTGCATAAAGCAGAGTTGGTCAATGGGAGAACATCCCCCCATATGAAAAAGAATAACTATCAGCACAGTATATTCAGCTTATGCAGCCACTCAAGTGAGAATAAAGCTGTATGGTATAAAAAGGCATTAATACTATGAGAAAATAAAGTAGTACCTGAACTGAGTTGGATTGGTCTTCAAGGGTCGCTAGTGCCAGGTCACCTACTGAAGTTTGATTAGCCTCCGATCCTTGGACAGGGCTTTGCTCTACAGCCACAGGTGGACCCTCTATCGCAAGAGGACCCAAAAGATCTGCAAGGAGGTCTGCTTGAGAAGCAGGATGAGATGTAGGATGCTCAACTTTACTCTCAATATTGGTCTCGGCAATGTTCTCGACTTTGCTCTCAACTTCAACGGGAGCCCCGTTTTCTTTCGGAGCTTCTACCAAAGTTTCTTCATAAGCAACGTTGCTCTCCTAAATAGCATAAATATTCACTTAATCAAACTCATGAATTATGTCCAATGTATTCCGCAAGTGAGAAGAAGGTAGTATACTTCTGCAGTATTTTGACTTGGCATCTTCACAAGAGTGAGATGATTAGCTGCTGGTGCAGATCCATTTACAGGGGGGTGATCAGCTACAACAAGAGCATTGGATGTTTGTTGGTGACTTCGTAGTTTTATAGCACTCTGCTCTGCTGTGTCAACTTCCGCATCTTCAGCTTTTTTCAACAGAGCAGACTACATTTGACAATTAAACCATTGTTAGAAAAAATATAACCTTATTAATGGAATAAATTGAACATAAGATGATATACCAACTAACAAGATGCAGATTTACCTCACGTTCAGGAAATTTTGGCATTTCGGCCAAAACATCTGCCAAAGCAGCTCCCTTTCTGCTTAGTTCAAAATATTCAACTGCTCTCTGCTGTATTTCAACATCGATATAACTCTCATACCTGTGTAGGGTAGAAAAATGTTTTAACACATAGAAACGTGTTAAACCATCAAAGCAAGAAGAGTATTATTACTTTTGAAATATTGTCAAGATTTGTTGCTGTAGTCCCACATCAGGGGGTTGAGTGTGCATCAAAATCTTGGCATATGTTGAGAGAAGAATGGCAACAGTACTTGTCCTGCAAAATTCATGGGGGTAAATATATATCGTAATATTACAACAGGATAGATTAAGGCATTGAAGTCACTCAAAGAGGTGCTTTTACAACTTACGATACTGTTGGAAGCTTATCATTTATAATAGCAAACAACTCCTTAGGACTACAACCAGGTCTTCGGGCCAAAAGGTGGCCATACTCCCCTAGAAGGTAAGCACTTACCTATAGTAATGGAAAAGGATAAGTGTAATATAAACAAAAATAAGCAAAGCATAATACAAACAATAGGGGAAAGCAGTTGCTAGGCAGATTGGATTCCTTTATGACAAACAGGTAGAATGAGAACAAAAAGTTCCAGTTGAATCAAGGTGGCATGCATGGCATCATGGACAAAGATATGGTCTAATGCTTTAAGCATTTATATGCATATTATTTTGCAAGGCCAGTATACTGTTCTGCTAGTGCAAGCGTGAGGTGTATAGCGGGTTGCGCTACAAAATAAAATCATCTATCAGTCATGTAAAATCAAAACTTCATGGCACAACAAGTTCAGGTGATGAAAAAATACCTTGACCATTGTCTCATGCAACGCAGGCTTGTCAAGGTATTCTCTGGCCTTTGCTGCAGCATATGGCTGATAAAATTACAAGTTGAACGTCAGGTTCATCAAACAAAATTGAGAAGATTCTGTGAAACTAAAGGTGTGAAAGAACCTGCAGATCTTCATTGTTGGTGACAAATTGTACCACTCGATACCATATATCATCACTAACAAAATCTCCTGCTTTGTCTATCAACTGAAGAATAACATCAACGTACCTACAGAAACAAAAGTCCAATCCAACCGACATTTCAAGGATGAAGTTATAAAATCCACATAGAACTAGCAAACTATTAGTTACAGTTAGTCCTACATGAAGTGCAGGAATCAAATAAAGAAATACAAGATTTATCACAGGAGAATCAAGGGCTATGCCCATTTTAGGTAAACATCTGTGTTGGATGAGATTAGAAGCTTCTACTAGCTGGGCATGCAAAATACCTCATAGATGTAAAGACATACATTTCAAGTTCAATGCCACAGTGAAAATGGGCTGATCCCATCATCAAAATCTTACCATGAAAGATCTGGAGCAAACTTCTCTGCAAGAATGGCTGCCTTAAGAGACAGCTCTTCACGCATTGCAAATTCGGCAGTGTTAAGATACTGAAAAAAGAAAGATAATAATTAATCTTAGGAACACCACAGCAAGCCTCCAGGTTTCATGGACAAATAGCAAGCCAGCAATGTGCTTCATAATTTTATCATCTGCAGGACCACTATCACAATATTAGTTACCTGCAATAACTCCTCAACAATTTCCTTTGCATTTGTTACATCACACATGCCATACAGCAAATCAAGAGCACGCCTTCTAATGCTGCAAGACAGTAATTTTAAAATTCAAACTGAATTCATAAAGAACTGTTTATGATATCGCCACAATATATAGTCCATATTCATCCTTTACTAGTGAGCATGACAGCTTTCAACCTTTCACCACTAATCCCTCTTCTAACCATAAATGGTTCATGCAAATATCAGCAGTTATTTAAATACATGGAATGTTCCTAGTGTGAACCATATATTTTCAGGTCTTCAGGAAGTGCTTGTATTATGTCCCTCCATGTGTTGGACCTTCTCTGGTCTCAAGGCGTCATCCAAACTGTTATTTCCCTATGAGGTCCATTTATGTATAGGCCCTCCATGTGCTCTCTATGTCAATTACTCTCTACTATGCAGGACCTTAACACATAAGCATATTCTTAGCAAATTGTACTTCATCCCAGTCACACCCAAGTGTAAGAGATTGTCCCAGGGCATATGAGAGAGAGAGAGAGAGAGAGGAGGGGTGGGTGGGGGGGAGCACGAAAACTGGGAATAAAAGGAGGGGAGCACGAAATACTGGGAATAAAAGGATGGCGGAGAACACGGGTTTAAATAGAGGCCACCAAATTTATGAATGTTTTTTAGCACGTGAACATGACATTTATAATAGGGACTATTTTGCAGTAATTAGATATTTGTAATCAACTTTATAATGTAGTTAAATTCTACGTCTACCTTGTTGTGAATGTTACCTTCCAGAAAGGATGAAAAACATAACATAGTAACATTTAGATAAAAATTATCAATAGGTAAGAAATATCATAAAATTAGATTCAAATGGTTTGTTTGTAACTAAAAAGGTGAAGCCAGTGTGGCGAGCATAGGCTAAAGAGTGGTTTCTACTGAAACAATAATTAAATTCCCTTGTAATTATAGATTATGTTGGAAAGGACTAAAATACCTGATATCTGGATCCTTCAAAGACGTAATTATCTGAGCCTGGTGCCTTTTAATTATATCCTGTACATCCGTAACTAACAGCATCCTAGTCATGTTTTCCTGTGGAAAGGAATGCAATATTGTTGAATTATATTAATTTTTTTCACTTTTATGGTTTGATTTGCATGCAGCATTGCCAAACAAATTATAAAATCACATAAAGCTAATGTGCAAGAAACACCTTTAACCACTTACCAGACCAAGATACCTAATATTTGGTTCTCGAACTGCAATAAACTTGCCAAGAAGAGCCACACATTGGGACATCATCTCCTTTTCAGCATCAAGATGCATAACCTGTAATCAGGAGAAGTAATGCATGACAAACTTTTTTTGCACAAAAGAAACAAGAAACATATAACTATCAACCCACACCCAATGATGAAACATAGGAGCCTATGAACATTAATATGAACATAAGAGTGATGCATGAGAGGAAAAGGCTAATAAAAATGGCTGGAAACAAAAAAACACCAGTCATCCAAAAAGTTAGTATGAACTCACCAGAGAAAGAGCTTCAAAGAGCACAGCATGTGAGGCATTGTTCTTATTAACGTTTTTAACAACATCAGTACCCATCAAAATGCGCTGTAAAACCTAAAGAATGACAAGGACATCATTACAATGCATAAATTATTTGTATATGTGGACTATAATAATATAAAAATTCCCAAAAGTAGAAAGATGCAATAAAAAGAATTTGGACTGATGGCTTTTCTGCATGAGCTGCCCAATGGTAGGCAAGATTACATAGACCTAGAGTTACTATAACAAAAACAAGGCTTTCCGTGCTTTTCCAAAAATGTACCTCAAACAAAGCTCGTCTAGCACTGGGATCTTCAATGGTAGGGAAATATTGAAGAGCTCTCATTGTCTTAACCTGCAAAAAGAATTATAACTTTAAAACAGTTACATGTAGAAAATTTGCATCCAACATGTGCATATACATGTTTCTTCAAACAAACCAGCAAAGAAGTAGATGATGCATGATAATTAAAATCGGTATTAAGAGGAAGGTCACTATAATATGTTCTACCAAAGCCATATTGATGTTGTCGCATCACATATGTACTGCCTAAAAATGCCACTTGGAGCAAAAGTTTTTCTCCACCCCCAAATCACAAAAAAACTGGACATCCAACCATAGTAATTCCACCTGTTTGAGTTTCAATAATTAATTTATTGGGCTGCTTACTTTTAATTCGCATCACATAATGCTTATTTTGTATTTCTGACTTGTAAAGAACCAGCTTTGCATTACAACCTGCCTTGCCTGAGCTAAACCCTAAGTAGATTCTTCACATAATTACATTCGCAAACTGTAACTCCACTGAGTAGAAGGTTCATGGGAACGAGTGAACGACCATAAAACTAAGGGGGTGATCTTTACAGCTTATTTACTTATCTGCTTATCTTCTTATTTGCTAATCTCAGTTTTTAAAATATAAGCACTTTGGACTTTTCAGTTCATTCTTTTTTTAATCTCATGGTACATCTCAAAGTTCTAAAAAACACCTCCTATGAGCTGGACCCGACTCTCGAAGCCACCTAGAGAAGCTCTCAAAGCTCAGCTTTTCAACAAATACAGCAAATAAGAAGATAAGAATAAGAAGATAAGCTGAAAAGAAAAGCCACATAATTGTGTACGCTGTGTTGCTATTTACATTTTACACATGTCCACTCATTGGAGTTCTCATCAAGCATAATAAAAGAAGATATAAATACCCTAGACTATAACAATACAATTAAAATCAGGCATCCGATATTTGTACTGACAGCAGCTGAGAAATACTCCCTCTGTTGGGAAATATAAGGCCTATAGTTTGGATGGATTTGTTGAGAAATATAAGGCTTGCATGCAGTCTTTAATGAGGTGTTTCCTACTATATCCCTATCTATTCTCTTCAACCATCTACAATTATTCATTAGCACCCATACAAAGTATTCTCTCTCATCTTTCCAAAGCAATTATATGGGGGCATCCAAGTCATTTTCTCTTACTCCTATCTCAAATTCATCATCACCTTAATCTTTGTGCAAAGTCAAAATATACCTTATATTTCCCAACAGAGAAAGCAATTACAGAAATCAAGAGTATACATTCATAGCTGAAGGAGAATCAAGCGTCAATAGATCGTGATAAAAATAAAAGCACCTGAAGCCAGGGAGATGGAATTCCATAGTAGGTGTATTCTTGTGGAATATCTTGGTTTCTTGCCATCCTTTCCAATATTCTTACACACTTTGGAAGGCAATTCCAATATGCTTCAGCATTATTTGATACTAGAGAAACAAAAAGGCTCATGACAGATGTCAGCACACCAAGATCACGCTCATCTAGAAGTTGTGCCATGCGATCAGACCTGGAAACATGAAATGCAGTTAGCCAATTTTATTAAGTAGAATCAATAATAAAACTCCATATTATAGTATATCAGTACCAGCCATCAATATTCACAACATCAGGATTCTTCCGATAAAGCCGCAGAAGGCACAGAGCAGCCTTCTTTCTGACTACAGGCCGACAGCTACTTGAAATCTGATAGGTCAGATGTTATATTACTCATTAGTCCAATCACTCCTATGACAATGAAAGGAGAAGATTAGTGAAATATCATTCACTTACAAGAAGTTTCTGGACATCTGGGGCCAATGACTCAGAAAATTCTTTACCGCCAATATTACCTACCTGAAACAGATTTAGTTAAATATAAACACATACAGAATAGTTGGTGTGAAGTTTTATGATTCATAAAAATGGATATGAAGTACGATATATGAAAATAGAAGCCATAAAATAACAAAAGAAACCTAAAATAAAGTAAAAGGTCTTAACATAATGCTGCAAAATTTTGGTGTTGCTTTCAGGTTTTCGTTTCTTTGGTGTTGTCCTAGGCGCAAGTCAGGCAGCCAATTGGCGCTTATCCAGCCTAGGCAGGAAAAATCCCCTAGGCAGCCAAGGTGGGAGACCAGAGTCTAGCGCCTACTCAGGCTAGGCAGCTGAATAGGGCAACAGTGCTTTCCTATTTTTCTTAGAAATGGTTATAGCATCTTGCTATCCTTATGCATCACAAGATCCTTTTTTCAGTGACATAAATACTATTTCCTAAAGAAATGTATTATATAGTTAAAATAGGGTGCTTATCAATATACTGGATTAGGTATTCCATATTCTTAAAGTCATACACACTGTACCAGAATTTTCTCTAAATAAAAAGTTTTCAGACACATCTGCAAACGAATAGAAGTGTAAACACAATGCCATACCATTGTCAATGCTAAGCACTGGAATGTCTCATTTCGTCCAATTATGTCATTGTGTACTGTATTTATAACCATCCTTAAGAAATCATTATTCTCATTCAGTAAGCAAGATGTCACAATGTATCCAACCTGCAGCAAGGATCAAAAGGTGGCAATTAGGAAGCAGGGATGATTGACTTGATAAGACACCAACTTTTGGTACACCATTATTGGGAAGGAATGTGATAATTAAGGATATCAAATATAAATATATGGGATTCACCTGTTTCTCAGGATACTTTGGTGCGGATATCAAAGAAACAGTTTCCATATGCCCAAAGTCGACATCATAACCCAGCATGTAAATGTAAAGCATTTTCCATACATACTTTTTCTTCTCATATGGCGATAAACCCTGCAAGATGACAGATCAACGTGATTCTTAAGTAAATTTGAAATCACCTGCCAGTGGTTAAGTGATTTTGTCATGAAACATTTAACACATACACCATGTTTTAGAGCATTACTTTGGGACTTTGTGTCAGCATTCATATTATATTTTATATTCCTTCTATCACTAAATAGATGCCATTTGAGGATGTAGACATCAAGCCTTTTAAAACTTTGATCACTGATATAAACAACAGTATTTTGGTTGGCAATATGAAAATGGTTAGTAGATTTGTCGTCAAAAATACTTCCACCATATTTGTTGTTTAACATTTATCTAGAAAAATTAGTGGTCAATAGTGTGTAGGGGAGGCCATATCTTTGTTTAAATGACTTGTAACTATTAACAAAGGAATTAGAATGAAGTCGTCAATTTTCATAATTTTGGATGCAGAAATGATCCAAGCTAGTTGAATAAACAAAAAAGGAAGGTAGAACAAAAGATTAGCTAATAGGGTCCCAAAACACAGTGCACTGGTCACTGGTAACCTCTTCACACTGTTCCTACGGCGATCCCAACCTTCTGCCAGCAATTTTTTTTTTTATGTGTACAACATGGACGCACACGCACCCACACCCTACACACGCCAGAACACTAGCGCACACACGCGCCTCTATTGCCTCCATAATGCGGGTACGCATTGTCCCACTAAACCCACTCGCGTGTGTACCCAAATCTTCCACCAGCAGTTTCGGTTGATGATTGTACAGGTGTAATTGTAAACTGTTACCAGCCGATCACGACTCAACCCAACACAATTCAGTTTCACATAGTTCTGCCCAAACAGCTCGATTCCAGCACCATATTACTTGAAGCAATCATAATTGAAACAGTTTACTATGATCATTCCAATGTTAAAACTCAGAATTGCACTTACAGCTTCCTCACACCGAGCATAGTTCAACAAAATATCAGCCATCAAACCGATTGAAACTACAAGTGCTGAACACAATTCACAACTGAAACCAAGACTAGGGAGCACCCGGTGTCCAAACTCGCTACCAATTTACCACCACGCAAGTCCCTGATTCTCGTCAAGCAAGCAGGTCATATTGGAGCAAAATCCCAAGCAGTCTGCACCAGAATTCCGCAAATGCGTTCACCTGGACGGCCAGGCCTGGAGGGGAAGGGAGTGGTTGGAAGGAAGAGAGAAGCGTGACCTTCTCGTTCTTGAAGCGCGTGCGGATGTTGCCGAGCTCCTTGTCGACGCGGAGGCGCTCCTGCTCCTTGTTGTGGCAGTTGCGTATGTCGCTGATGAAGACCGACAACCCGCGCATCCCGGAGAGCGCCATCTCCCCGTCCTAGGGCCGTCGCCGTCGCCGCCGCCGCCCCTAGAAACCCCAGATCCGCGTGCCGCCGCGCGAGATCTGGCCGCCGAGCAGCCCGGATCGTGGGAGCAAAACCCTACGGGTGGCGGGATGGATCGGCGCGGGGAGGTGAGGAGGACGGCGAGGAGGAGGAGGGGTTTTGATTTGGTCGCCTCGTCGTTGGTGGGAGAGGCGAGGTGTTTTGATCTGTGTCTCGGCCTTATGCTGCTGCTGAACGCTGACGGACGCTGCTGGATTGGGGCGCTTTTTCGCTGCTTTCTCGAAGGTTTCCTCCTCCTCCTCCTCTGCTTCCTTCTCTTCTCTGTCTCCACGAATAGAGAAGGAAAAAAAAAATTAGTAAGGTTGGGCGCTTGGCTGATTGGGTTAAAGTTTAAAAAACTCATGATGTCGTGCAACATTGGAGTTGACCTTCCTCTTCTGCTTAATTACTGGAACGATATTTATATTTATCTGTAATTGGTTCCTACTAAATCAGCCGTGTGCGCGCTAGTGTCCATCCAAATGAGAAGAAACTTCTCTAGTTGGTTATGACTAAACTGAAACCATCAAATTAATGTTTCATCTGCTATATTGCATATGCTATACTACTTGGCAGATCTTATGTGTTGCATTGCATATGCTATGGCTCCGTTCCTTTTCGCGGCGGCCAGCTGTTTGCTACAGTAAAATTTGTTTTTTTTTATATTGTTTTTTTAGGCTCATTTAAACTTTTTTAAAGACTTATAAATTTGCTACAGTAAAACCGCCAACCGCTGAAAGAAACAGGGTCTTTATCTTTGTGTGTAAAAGACAAATGTATTTTATGCCAAAAATCATGGAAAAAAAACATTCATCCATAGCCCATAGGCTACAGCTAGGTGCGTATACATCATGTTTTAAATAAGAATGTTAACAATGATGCTTTCTCAAAAAAAAAAAAAACAATGATGCGGGACTTAATAACAAAGGTACTAAAATTGTTTTTTTGGGACATTGTTACATTAGTTCGAATGGAATATTCTAATGCCTATAGTGATGTACACTAGGTAGGAAATTATATGTAACATACCATAATTGAAATTATAAATAAAGAGCTCAATAGCTAAAAAGAGTGGCACTTTCTTAAACAGCTAGCATTTAACTATTCTACATAATTTAACGATTAAACAACTTTTATAGTTGTGTAAACTGACAAAATAAGCTAGTAGCAGCTGAGTCAGCATAGGACACCAGAGACACATTTTGGTCTTGCAGAGCTTGCTTAATTTGGAGTAGATGCATTTTGCACGAGCCCGGTGGTTGGAGCAATAACCAGAATAGCCAATCAGCTTGGCTCATGCCTCATGGTAGTAAGGAGTCAGAACCGTCGACCATTGACGTCCGTCTGTGCCGGAGACCGAGCTCCCGACCGACTGTCAGCCAAGGACGCAGGATGCTATAAAAGTTAATTAATCAAGCTTTGCTTCAAAACGAGATAGGAGTTAGTATTCCTTGCATTCTTCTTATTCACGTACCATCAAACGTTTTTCACCATTATGTTCTTAAACTTTCATAATTGCCTATATAATCGCTGCATAATTAGAGTCGCCGTAAATAAAAACATTCAAAACAATATAATTTCATTTGTACGTAATGATATAAATATGTAAAAAGGTACCTGTCAAAGAAGCATATTGAAGTGTGAACATAGTAAAAAGAACTTAATAAGTAGAAAAGAGGGGATACAAATCTAGGGATCGTTCCAGATGGGGCAGCCTATCTATCAGCGGCCGGTGTGTACAATCAGTACGATCTCAATTGGACGGTTCCACGTGCTAGCGTCCGTCTGGCGCGCGTCCCTCCTCTGCCAGAGTACCACGCGCCAGTATGCCTCGAATCTGCATTCTGCCTGGAGACTTTCCAGATTCGTGCAAGCTCCAATGGCAAGCTGACAAAAGTTCAAATCAAAATTCATGGTTTTGGACCGTCTCTTCACTCATTTCATCTCATCTCACAAAAGAAAATTATCATCTTAAAAATCGGAAGACGTTTGCACAAGAATCCAAACACCCCAAGGCCATTTCGATGCCATCGCATTATCTTTGTAAATCATCTTCAGGTGACGAAAATTCAACCATTTGCATCCCTCTTCCAGCAACCGCAATCTGGTATTTCCTCCCTCCGCTGACAAGACGAGGACAGGGACCATGAGAAACCCAATGAGATAGAAGTGTTACACAACAGTATGAATACTGCAAAACCTCACCGGTCATGGAAAACATCTAGAGTTTCTGGCTCAGGCACACTGATGATGACATGGGAATACTCTGTGAATCTGCCAGATGAACCCGTCTTCCAACATATAATTCTTTGATCAAGGCCAGTAGAGAACGCCCAGACACCGTCTGTCCAGATACCTAATGGCAAACACGAAAAATACTTGTATCACATCATCAAAACAACGGGAAACATTGGGACCATGCGAGTATTGAACTGAACTTGGATATAACAGTGACCGACAAACCTTTAACTGCTGAACTGTGAGCTGACGGAACCCTATGTTGACGTAGAATTTTAAGTGCATCATTGTCTGGTGAGTTTAGGCTTGTTGTATTTGTTGAGCATCCCTGCAGAGATCCTAATGTAAAACTGAAACACTGAATTGCCTGATCATCACCACCACTTATGATGCAATAAGATATGTCAGATGTTGAGCACAGGAAACTGTCCATCTCTGAGACATGGAGGCAGTTGACACCTGACTGATGAACACCAGAGAATATGTGCATTGGTCTCACTTCAGGTATATCACATGATTGGGTACTTGAAAGATTTGTGTTCTGAGTGTCCTCACTTCCCTCCATTCCATAAATTTCTGGTGAGCTTTCAGCGGCACGTGGGGTATTCAGATTGCTCTCCTCAGGGAGTGCCATCTCTTTGTTTCTCCTTAAAGAATGATTTGACAGTGATCTCCACCGACGACGGCCGCCTTGACTCCCTCTTCCTGTCTTGGGCCGCTTTTGGCAATCAATAACCATGTGCGGTTTAGTCTCTGATACTAGTTGCATAAAACTGCGAATGGTGTCTGTTAGGTCCCAGATTGTAATACTACCATCTGTAGATCCGCTCACGACAATGTATCTATCATCTGAAAATCAGGATAAAGATTTTGTTATGCTTAACATCGATATCAGAATAAAAAAGGAAAGTAGAACTGACCTTTACAGTGGCCACTAGCAGCGATGGTAATATGCCGTAACACAAGAACTGGTGATGCATGTGGAACCAAGAGGGCAACATCAAACCTGTTCACATAGAAAGGAGCAGCTGAGTAAAACAGCCAAGAAGGGAAGAGTACTACAGATAGAAACTTTGTTTCAGATATTTATATTGTGTACCATAACTGAGAAGGCAAAAGAAAAGCGCGAACCGCAACTGTTGCATCAGAGCAAGCAACAACTACAAAGCATACTGTCAACCTGTCGCAATAGGAAAAGCTCTATATCACTTTCATTTATTGCAAGAGAATGAAACAAAAGCTACACCCTATATTGTCAGCATTCATCAGTGTATAGAACTGGATCTTACTTGGTAGCCGGATGTTTCAGAAGAAATGCTGTAACAGAAAGGTAACGCCAGTCATTTCCAATTTGATCCAGAATAGCCAGATTGGGTAGCGCAACAGAGGAATTTCCTTCCTCAAAGTTTTGCTTTACATAGCCAGCTTTCAACCTATTGCCAGTAAGCTTTAGTGGCATGTGGGTTGAGAGCCATTGAAACGAAATGGCTGAATCACCATTTCCTGAGCTTTCTGAGCCTTGTTTGGAATCTACATCTAAACCACTTGAACATACTTGTCTGTTCTCTGCAATCTTAGGTTGTAAAATCCAAGTGGTAAGGACTTGCTTTGATCCAACAGATATCAATAAGAAAGTATTGTCCCTGTTTTCGACCAAAATGTCATCAGAACTGCCATCATTACATGACTTATCTATTAATATGTAGGTCTCTGGGATGAAGCATGTAGCTCTCACGGCTGACCCACCAACATGCTCCCCCAGCAGCTTGGAGGAACACCATCTTCCAGTAGTTGAGTATCTATGAAGAACATCAAGACCAAAATATATCATATAATTCACAAAACATGTGCAACGAACAGGTGCAAAGCATAAGGAACAAGATTACAGGGGTTTTTTGAGTGAAAAAAGGGTATTACATCAAACCATGTGTGTGTATCAATAAGAAATTATTTACCCTGTAAGCCGCACTGTTCCATCTTCGCATCCTGTTGCGATCCATAAATCAGTGCTCTTCTTAGAAATTGAATAGCTTGCTGGATCTATGAAGCATAAAGAATGCACTTCTCTTCCATGGAATTGCATATGAAGAACTTGAGGAAGCAACTTCCTATCTTGAGCTGGTGTCCATTGCCTGTGAATGTGAATACTGTGATCCTGCTAGAAATCAACAGCTGCAAAATTAAAATGTGATGTAAAATGTAAAAAACCAAAGGTCATTATCGCTTATATAAGTTAGTTATACACAGATAAGGGAGTATGTGGCAATCAACACCCAATAGCCACAACAAAGCAATCTTAAGTCCTAAACTTGCAAATAATTAACGAGACAACATATAGGGAACATGCCATTGCACTGCAGAGTCGAGAGAACCACAAAAGACAGAACGATTAACAGCTTGTTTCTGATGTAGCAGTTTATAGACCCCAGCGTGTTAAAAAAGCAAAAGTTGCCCCTTCAGCTCATGTACCTAATTCAGAATTACAAACCTCTCCAAACGACCTATGGTAACAAGTATATAAACCAAAACCCTGTACAAGCTTCAAACGAAAGAGATCAATGCACATAAGGTATTTAAACTTTGGCTAGAACATCAGTTAAGAAAAAAATTCCATAAAACATTCTTAAAGTAACGGCAACACACACCTTCACAAAGGCAAAGCAGTTTTGATACTCAGGAACTGTCCCAAGATAATAAGAATAAGGGCGCCGCCATCCTCCACAGGATATTTGAACCATCTATATAAGATAAAAATTCGGAACAACAGATGAGCTTAGCCATAGGTTTCAGCTTTCATCTGGCCAATTCATTCAGTATGTGTTACCTTTGTATCATTTTCAAGGTCCCAAATGATAAAATCTGCAGAGGTGAAACCTATCGCATAGATACCAAGTGATTGGTTATCAGACGCGTGATTAGAGTAGGTGGATTGAACGGTGCCCAATTCTTTTACTTGTCTCATTCCAACAAATAGAATTTTTTGCACATTTCTGCCATACTTGAAGAAGCAAATGCAGCCGTCTCCTCCAGTCTATAAAATGTTCAATGGTGAGGAGTGTATGTCAGACCAAGTTCATGACTTCAATTAAGGGAACAAAAGAAACATTCTGGACATACACTGTGAACTTCAATATCATCAGAAGTTAAGGTAATTATCTGAACACTTGTGACACTAGAAATGCCATGAGCTCCTTTAAAATGGTCACATGGAGGTAGCTTCTCTTGTGTCCCATTGCTATCATGTGCTACCAATATTTTAGGAAAAGGAAAGGCAGTTATGTTACCCTTTTTATCACCAGCTATAAGGATCTGCATGAAAGAAAAGGGGCAAATTAAATGTAAAATATTCAAATTAATTTTTTCCAGAATCAGACAACTTATTTTATTCTTTCCAGCAGGATTGTAACATAACATTGTCACATACCCTATAGGCTTTCATTTACAATTCCAAGGAATAGAATAAAGATATCCTTATTCTTCTCTATCTTTTGTGGGCTCAGAATCAGACATTAGCGTTCTAGCTATATAATCAATACTCCTATAGTCTTACTTGTTAACATCTCATGTTCACAAAAAGTATTATATCAGTCAGCGCATATGGATTTGCCTTCAGTGAGAAATGCAGCAAATTTAAAATGTTTACCTCCTTCTGGAGTGATGCATCTAAAGACATTACTCGAGCACCAAAGGAAGATTCAAACACTGCAACAAGGGGAACCACCTGAGATGTTGTGATAGCATGGGTATTTGACAAAAGGGCATTCCTTATATTCCATAGTTTAAGAACGCCTCTAGGATCAGCTGTGAAAATGTGGCTGCAAGAAAGAAAGGAACGAGAAACTGTTGAGAACAATATTGCCTGCTAATTAAGATGTTTAAGTACACAAATTCACAGACCTACATTCAAGTGACTTGCACCAATATAGTCCTAGCAGTTGCCTATCTTTTTCTGCTGACCAGGTAAAAGATAAAGGTTCAAGATTCCCACTGGTTAAACAGACAATAGTAACATTTCCATGACCATCTCCAAGGGCAACTATATCCTCTCTATTCAAAGAAAAGTCCGAGTACATTGTCATAACATCCATGCAGATAATTGGTGCTTTTTCATTGACCTGAATAACCTCAGTCCATCTTACATCTTTTATGTTAGAGAGCTCAGCATGATGCAGATATCCATTGTTTGTTGCAACATAGAGAACATTTTCTTCTGCAAAGTGTAGGCATCTGACATACTCACTTTTACTGTGATAAAACAAATGAGGAATCACTTTCACGGTCACACCATGGAAGATATAGACAACTTGTAGATTATGACACAACACAGAAGTATACCATACCTATCCAGGGGACCATATTGTCCTGACACCATTGGAGATATTGCGAAGACCTCAGAATCATAATTCAGACCAGCCGATTCCATCTCTCCTTGCACTATGTCATGAAAAGATGAGCTACATAGATGGTGCACTTTGATTGCTGAATCAAATCCAGCAGTGATCAGAAGTAGTGAGCTTGGATCATATAAGCATCTCCATATTCCTCGGCCACTATAACATTAAAGGCAGCACAGCAGATTAAGTCATCCTTTGGGAAACACTTCTTGCAAGTTCAAGCGGTCAAATTTCAACTTATTGGATCTACCCAACTTACAATTTAATTACATAGATCTATCCAACTTACATATGTTCTTTGAACATCTTGATTAGCTTTCCATCCATGCCCCAAATGCAACAAGTACAATCCTCACCAGCTGTTATGGCTACCTAAAAGGCAAGTTCAATTGGAAACAGTAAGAGATATTGAGAACTACAAATTACAAAAACAGCTAGAAATCTTGAGTTATAGCTTTCTCACAAAAAAAAGAAGCTATAACAAAGCATTGAGAAAATCTGAAAATGCCTAACACCAAACAAATGGCAAAGATAACTAATCCATCTTCAATAAGGGGGAAAAGGCCAAGTGCAAACAACTTACAGAATCAGATACATAGCAATCCCAAATTCTAGCACTGTGCCCAAAAAGTGTGAGTTTTGGTGTAATCTCAACATCATCTAGTTCGGCCACCTGATTGACAAAATTTTGCGACCGACGACTTAATATCCAGATGCGAGCACTGCCATGTTACAAAAGATAAGCATTTGAAGCAAAAAAAAGTTCCGGAAACTGGATCATTTAACACATACATCTGACACAGATAATGTAGAGTGGAATGGAAGAAAATGACCAACCTCCGATCATCAGAAACAGACATGAACTTGGATCCATCAGTGGACCAAGCTATTCGAAATATTGAACCTTCATGTTCCTTCAGCCTTCCAAGATGAACTGCCATGAATTTCCTATCACTAAGATGTACATTTTTTTGGTCCTCTACGCCAGTAGCGTCCACTTTGTATGAGCATAAAAGGGAGGACCCCAGCATTCGGGGCAACAACTTCCAAATAAGGATCTGGCAAACAACAGAGGTAATATTGAGAACGACTTTCTACATGACAATTAAGAATATGTATCGTATTTTCCTTGTACTGGAGGATGGAACCAAGAGTCAGGAAAGCTTACCTCATTTAAAATGGTTCCAGATGCCACAAGAAGTGATTGAACAGTCTCTCCCCACATTCTCATCGAATACAGGAGACACTTCTCTGCATGCAGAAAGCAGCACAGAAACAAAATATATCAACAGAGATGTTAGCAAGGGAACACCAAGATGCTCATCAAACCTGGAGATTTCACTCGGGCAATTAAGTGACGCTTGCCCAAATCCCACAACGCCACTGAATTATCACTCAAACCGATCGCAAGCAGCCCATCCACCTACACCCAAATCCCAAAAAACCACCATTAAGGAAAAGGAAAAAACTATAATAAAATTTTCAGCTTAAAAACAAGGACCAGCTTAAAGAGAGGAAGCGGCAAGCCTATACATTCAGGAAGCAAGCGTCAAGCACCCAGTGATCAAACCCTGGGAGCCTCTGCTCCAAGTCCAACCGCACGCTGCCGCCACCCTTCGCGTCGAGGCGGAGCCTGAAAAGCTTCAACCTCCTCTCTCCAAACACGGCGACGGTAAGATCAGCAGGAGGCGAATCGTTGGCGCAATTTGGGGTTCCGCGGGGCTGGATGCCGTGGACGCGCACGCCGTCGAACACCTGGAAGGAGGCAACGAGCCTGGCGGCGTGCACATCGTAGACAAGCAGCTCTGATCCAGTGCCTGCAGCAACAAGGCGACGAAGGCCATAGATGTCATCACCCACGCCCACCAGCTGATGCGAACACCCGCTCAACAGAGCGCAGGTGTGGGTCCGCCCACGCACGAACGCACGGCAGGAAGAAACGCAGAGGAAGGAAGGTGGAGACGGGGATGGTGGGGAACGGAGGAGGTACCTGCGAGCAGAAGAGAGCGGGGGGAACAGGGGAGGAAGGAGAGCGCGGAGACGTCGCCGAGGTAGGAGCCCAACCGCAGGTAGCCGCCGGCGGCCATAGGAGGAGCAGGAGTTTCTGGGGTTTAGGCCCCCTGCGCTTTGCAGGTTACTGATGGCTGGCGCTCGGTTGGGTTCCCGAAATTTCGTGCCATGACCTTGCTTAGGACGGCCTTTTCAGAGTTGAGATTAAAAGTTTACACGCCTTTAAGCCAGTGTTCGCGAATTCTTCCGTTTCGCCACTATTGTCATTTCCAGTCATTTTCTTCGTCTTTTATCTCTTTTCTTATTCTTTTCCACCTAAGATTACCAAAATACTCCTCAACCGATGTAAAAACTTATGAAAAATTCCATAAATTTTCAAATTCAAAATTCAAAATCTGAAACATTAGGTCAAATTTTCAAATTCTAAATTTGAAATCTGAAACTTAAAATTTGAAACATTCGGTCAAATTTTCAAATTCAAAAATTGAAATCTGAAACGTTCAGTCAAATCTGAAATCTAAAAATTTTCAAATTCAAAATTTGATCAAATTCAAATATGCCCGAACGTTTCATGACCAAATTTGAGATCTTTAAATTTGACCAAATATTTGCCGAATGTTTCAAGTTTTAAAATTTGAAATTTGACGAAACATCCTAAACTTTACATCGGTTGAGAGGTATTTTGGTCATCTTAGGTGGAAAAGAATAAGAAAAGGGATAAAAAAAAAAAAAAGTGACCGGAAGGGGCAATAGTGTTACCAAATGGAACAATTCGCTACATAGTGTCGCTAGTTTAAAGGCATCTGAACTTATTGTCAATTCTAAAAAGGTCGTTGTTGTACGTAATATTATGGCATGAAATTTCCCGTTGGGTTCAAGCCAGCGGCCACAGAAACATGGTTGACAACCAACATGTTTCAAATTGATCCGAAAAGTACAAGTTTCAAATTCCAAAATTTTGGCAACCATCACCCTCAAAACCAGCATTTTTATTTAGAGGTCTATGGCTCATTACCGTTTTCAAAAGTCAAACACTTGTTTTTTTTTTTTGAGAAATATAGTTGACAACGAACATGTTTCAAGTTGATCCGGGAAGTACACCTTTCAAATTCCAAAATTTTGCAACCATCACCCTCAAAACCAACATTTTAATTTACATGTTTATGACTTATTACCGTTTTCAATAGCCAAAAACTTTTTTTAGCCTATTTTAATCTCAAAGTCGTTTCATCAAAACTCTAAAAAACAAATCAACAAAATATATCTACTTCAAGCTAAAAAGCTGTAACATACCCAAATTTTGTCCTATTTTTAGCATGAAAATTTTTTCGCGAAAAGTCATTTTAAGTCTCTAGAATCACCCCTCAAATTCTTGGAATTTTTCAAATTGATCTCTATTGAATCCTTAAAGAAAATACCTCATCTCTATTTTTTCACAATTATTTATTTTATAGCACAATAAATATTATTTCATATTTGAATTCTACACATTTTTCTAGATTTTTAAAAAATTATTTTATATTTTTCTGAGCTTCCTATAACTTTCTATGAATTTTTAAAGTCCTAAACAAATTCTGGACATTATTTTCCCTTTTAAATTTTGGACTTTCCTTTTTGGGTAAGTCCTCATGATGAACCAAATTTCCAATAAAATTACGAAAATGTCCGAATGCCAATCGTCGAGATTTGATTGCATTCGAAATAGTACTGTCGCTTGATTTATTACATGTTACAAAATATTTTACAGCGGAAAGTGGAAATGTAACCTGGTAATAAAGAGAAAATTACATTGCCCATATACCACAGGCAAAGCCTGAGCATAAGGTAAACCTTAGAAATTAATCCTATGCGAATTCCTGTCTTTTTCATGAATGTCCATTTCTAAGTATAGAGTGGATCCTGTAAAAAGAAATAAATTGCCCACAAAATATGGGTAAGTACTAATTGTACTTGCAGGTTTCTTGAAAAAATGATACTAATATTATATGAAAACAGGGTTCAAGAAATAGCAAAGCTTTATGTGGATATGCAATTCTGAATATTTAAAGTCCTATCATTATTTAAAACAATTAATAATAATAGATCAAATTCTATCATCTTTCTCCATCCTTACTTATCTGCTAACCAGACGGCAATTTTTATAAAACAAATTCATGAGTTTTGACATATAAGAGAGGCATCACCTATTTGACATAACTTCATATACCTGAAGTAGGGTCCATCGATGTATTTGTTTTCAGCTCTGCAGAACCTGCCCAGCTTTACCCATAAATTCATGACTTCCATGGATGGGCGGTAAACTATGTCATTCTTAAATATTTTAAACTCAAGTTTTTATAGAAGTAAACGA
The DNA here is from genome assembly GCA_036346145.1 of Olyra latifolia. NCBI lineage: Eukaryota > Viridiplantae > Streptophyta > Magnoliopsida > Poales > Poaceae > Olyra > Olyra latifolia. The sequence goes on along the minus strand of CM070525.1, from coordinate 818,330 downwards.
TTTCTAGATATCCTCTTATCACAAAGCAAATATCTAGTGCCCTTGAGTGTTTCCACTAGCCATACCTGCTGTGACCTGGCCCAAGCAGGCAAAGATAACGATATTTCCGAATTTGCTTCTATAGTTTATAGAGCAATGATTTCAGGGAGTTCACACCCTCGCCCACCTGTGTACTTGAGTGTGTATCTTCTACCCCTAAGGTACCTGGCCCAAGCCGACAACTGTTTTTTCCAAATTGCTCTATATGGAAATCATTTTATCTCCCAAACTACAATCCTTTCCATATCAAATAAGTTATCCAACCCAACTTATTTATACGGACCAATTCTCTTATTCATTCATGAGATAATCAAAATTTTGTATTTTGGCCTATACTAGGGTTTTATCAGGGGTTGATTATTTTTAGGTGGCTTTTTAAGGTATTGGGGCTTGGATAAAAATTGTACTTGGAATGTATAAATAAATAACTAGAAAATATATACAGTAAATAATAAGTAAAGAAAATGTGGATGTATCAAAATGCATCAAGGATAACAAAACCTGACTTAATTGGAGATCGGATCACACTGATTGTATCTTGTGGACATTTACGGCTAAAGTTTCCAGAGGGCAAAGTTCATCATTGGGTTATTGGGCTCGGCCCAATAATAGTAATGCGGGCTGATAAAGAGCTGACGAGCGGGGCCCGAATGGCAATGAGTGTGGATGAAATTGAGTGGCTGACGGGTGGGGCCGATGTGACAGTGAGAGAGGAGGGGGAAAACAATGAGGGACGGCGGAGTCTTCGCCGGTGAGGGGGAAGGGAGGCCGGCGGCGAGCAATCACCGGCGGTTTCATGAAATTAAAGTCATATGGGTTCTTTTGGTGGTCTTAATGGGGATTGGGACGATCTGTGGTGCTCTGGCGGCGAGGTCGTGGTGGCGGCGGAAATGGGTAGCGGCGGGGAGGGGTCTCCGGTGAGGGTCGGGTTTAGGTAAGTGTGGGGTTGAGTTCGCGACAGGGTATGAAGTGTTTTGACTGTAGGAGTCGAGGGCTAAATGACATTGGAGCGGTGAGGGAGAGTTGGCCGGAGTTGAGGAAGGAGGCGGCGATGGTGGCAATGTCGGGCGGCAAAGGGAAGAAGAGGGGTAAAGGAGGATGGCTTGAGATGTAGCAGTGCCGGAGGGGGGGTTTATATAGGCCGGGATTGGAGTATTGGGCAAGAAATCGTGGTTTCTAGCGGTGGCGGCGGCGCTATGTGGCGACGACGGATTGGATGGCCGAGGGGAGGAGATGAGGATGGCGACGAGGTGGAATAGGCTGGCAGCGGCGAAAGCTTGTCCGTGGTGGAGAAACGGGGGCTGGAGGCGAGTGGAAACGGCGGCGGCAGTGCTTCCCGTGGGCGTCGGCGGTGTTCATCGGCGGCGCCGGCAATTGAAACAGTGGGAGGTGGAAGAAGCTAGGGGCAGCCGTCGGATTAAAGTCTTAATTCCTTGGGCGCCGTTGGATTGTTCAGATTGGGCCGGTGTGAAGGTATGGAAGAAGGGTGACGTGGCTACATCGGGACGGTTGATTTAAAAATGAACAGTCAAGATTAAAAGAGATGAATCGGTATGGTGGTATGTTCAGTGATCCGTTGGATCTTGATCCAATGGTCACGACTACTTAATGGTTTAAGTGGAAGCGCATTTCGATAAATGGAAAGCGTATTCCTCCGGCATGCCTAAAAGGGAAGGTATCAGATTTAAATAGAAAGGGATTTTTCAGAATATATTTATAGTTTTGAAAAATCATAGAGAGCTGTAGGAAGCTCAGAAAAATATCAAATAAATTTCCAAAAATTCACAAAAATGAGTATAATTCAAATATGAAATAATATTTATAATTTTATGGGATTTATTTTTAGGAAAAGAGAAATAGACTATTTTCTTTAGAGAATAAATAGGTGCTTTGTTTTTATAATTCCTTAAAATTTAGAAATGATAATAAAGACATAATTATAACTTTTCATGAAAAAAAAATTATGCCGAATTTGAAATTTTAGGTATGTTACAGTCCTGTAGTACGCCTTCCATTTTGGGAAATACGTCTCCACTTAGGCCACCTCTGCCCTTCCTCTCACTGACAGTCGGGCCCACATGTCAGCCTGTTTCTCTCACTGACAAATGGACCTATGTGTCAATCCCCTAACATTAATCCATTAGCGCCCACCGTTCATCTCCAATCCAACGGCGAATGTCATTTCTTCCTTCTCTCGCCGCGCCACCTCTGTTCAAACCGCCCGCGCCGCCACCGTCAGCCGGAACTCCTCGCCGCCAGCACACCCGGCCGTCTTTTGCTCCGGTTTTGCCTGCACGGGATAACCCTTCGCACTGCCAGCTCTATCTGCCACCTCCTCTCCCCTATCTGTCCCTGACGGCTTGCCAATAACTCGCCGCCGTCGCCGCCATGAATTCGCAGTGTCATGCCTGCCATTGCTCGCTAAGGCTATAAAAGCCCCCTCTCGGCACTGCACCTCCCCAAACCTCCTCCTTCACCATTCCATTTCCTCTCTGTCACCCTGAACCTTTCCCAGCGTCACTGTCTTCCCTAACTCCAGCGAATCCCTTCACCACTGCTGCAGTTCTCCATTGGCCTTGACACCCATAGACAAATGTTGGCACTCCTTGTCGCAAAGCCAGCACTGTCATTTCCCGACACCGACGATCACCGAAGTTCCTTCGCCACCGTTGTCTTGCCATGCCGTAGCCCCAACCACGTCGCCAAGCTATTTCCGACCACCCCAAACTTCGCCGTGACCACCTAAGGTAACCTCGCGACTCCAATTATGTAATTTAGGCATCAATTTCTCGTCGCCGGCCACCCATCTCCGGCGTCATCGTCCCCTCCGCTGCCCCCATTTTCCCTCTTTCTTTCCTCCCATGTCACGACAATCAACCCCACTGTCAATGCGTCAAGCCAACCTGCATGCCCTCTCTCTTAAGACCTTGGCCCCGCTCGTTAGTCACCAATAAGAAGAAAATGGGCCGAGCCTAGTACTGTAGCCCATATAAGATTAAAAATTCCTTTTCATTTCTATTTCTATTCAAACTTCTATATTTTATTTCAAACATCAAAACCTTTCCAAAAATTCTCAAAATTCTAAAATGAGGTATAGAATTTTATAAAAATATAATATCCCATATTTTTATAATAAAATAATTTAAATAAATTCCTTTTGATCACTTTCTTATATATAAAGTATTTAAAAATTCCTAATAAATTTATAAAATGCTAAAAATATATTTAAAATATTCTAATACCAGATAATTTAATAAAAATTTATATTTAATTTTTCACCCGTATATCTTCGATAAATTCCATCTTAGAACTCCGATAATCTTTGTCGTCGACCCTGATCTCTATAAATTTGACGATCCACACCTAAATTCACACGTACACTAGTATTAGCTTCATGCTACATGGAGGAAATGCCCATTTTTACAATAACATCCCTCCCCTTTTCCCTTTAGAAAATATTCTTGAATTTCTAGAAAATCATACAGTTCATCACCTTTTCAACTCGAGTTTTTCATACATTTCCATCCTTTCATGCATAACACTCCTCCAACTCTTATTTGGATATTTATTAGGATTTCTTCTCTTTTTCTATATTTACAACGTATAGACGACGAACTGATCACCTCCAGATCCTTTAAACAAGAATATTCGAGAGATATTTTGAGTTCAATCAGTCCACCGAAGAAGGCAGGTTCTCCTAATTGAATTCCTAAATTTCTTTATTTACTTATTTATCGCATTAATTTCTAGTTATTTATTTGTGAAATACCTTTTATTTGAATTATTATATTTGCCATTTTATGTAGAATAGTTAATCCAAACTCCACAACCAAAAGTCCACCTAAAATTGGATAAACTTGACCATACCCTAGTATAAGAAAAAATAGATGTATGGATATTTCAACAGGTAGGATAAATATCATCTCGTCATATAAAGAGACATTGTGATATAGAGGAGATTAGAAAAATTGAAAAGTATAGGCATGAATTACCAGAACGGTAATTACATGGGCAAGATATTGCCTTAGTGTTTTCGCAATACTGAGCATTTAGGATGCTGGCCGAGTAATCATCGGCAATGATCGTGCGGAGGCCAGGCATTTGCCAGGTTCTGAGATATTGGGCCAAGTGATTCACATGTTACCGGTTGTGTCTATGCGGATACCAATATCGCCAGGGTTTTCCCTCAATGATTGCACCCTATGCGAAATATTGCAAAACTTGGACTATTCTGAATAGAAATGACATAAATACCGCCCATCCGTATTATCGCCCATTTTAGGGTAAAGTTGGGCAGGTTCTGCAGAGCTGATGACAAATCAATAACGGACCTTATTTCAGATATATGAAGTTATGTCAAATTAGGTGATGTCTATTCTATTCAAATAAATCCATGAATTTCAAGAAAAGATAATAATTTTCAGATGAGTTAAGGATGGAGAAAGGAGATAATGATTTATAAACTCATTTAAATGTTTTAAAAAATAATTTTGAAATGTTGATGTTAAGTCTTAAAATATTGCATTCTATACCACGTTAAAATATGACCTTACCCCTCTTTGAAACATTTTGCATATAGTTAATATTTTATTTCCTATGCAAATCTGCAAGTACGGCTAGTACTTACCCAAGTTATGTAGGCAAACTGACTATTTCTTTGAACATGACTCACTTTCTATTAAAAAATAGATATCTATGGCAAAGACTGGAGTTTGTATAGGACCGATGTCTAGGGTTTACCTTATGCTTAGGCCTTGCCTGTAGTATATAGACATATATTTCCTTTTGCTATTATAAATTACCAGGTTGTATCGTCACTTCCGCTGTAAAATATTTTGTAACATGTAATAAAGATAAGCAGGTTGTACTATTTCTGAATGCAACTGAAATCCTGGACAGCTGGCATTCGGGGTATTTTCTGGTAAATCCTTACTGGGAATTGGTCCCCACAAAAGCTCTCCAAATCTAATTTACTAATCAGCATAGTCATACGCTATTCAACTGAGTTAAACTAAACACTAGTTAAACTGAACGTGTGCACCTCGGTTTAGAGCATCCACACCAGCTCCTCTAAATTTTTTTTCTCCAAAACACTATTAGCGTCCCTTTATCCATCTCTGTAAAATTTCTTCATATTTTACGCTACATTCTAAAAGATTTCTTCTCTCCATCAGCTACTCTATCATAAAAAAGTCAGTTACAGTGTTATAGAGTACCTGCTACAAATACTCTTAGCCCATTCAATACAACGATGTCGGAAAGGGCACTCAATGGCACCAATGTGGGCACCTCGGTTTAACCTCTTGAGCACAAAGTACAACACACGGCTCCAGGAAGAGCACTCGATGGCACCCTCTAGCTCTAGCCTTGTTTTCAACATTTCTTTTTAGTTAAGGACATCTCCAATGGTGACTCTATATTTTTATTGTAGCTAGCTCTATTACTAAAAAAATGTGGTTTTAAATAGTAAAAATATGGTTGGAAGTAAAATATAAAAGAGAAAAATGCAGGGATTGGAAAAATAGGACCAGAGTTGAAGAGATGAATAGTAAACTGAGGTTTTTTTAAGAGATAAATAATGAAATAGGGCTGAGATAGCCTAAAATTCACATTTTAATCTACAACAAAAAATTTGTCTTTTTATTAGCTATAAGTGTTTTGGCGCTTTATAACATCTTTTTATTAGTGTTTTTCCCTCGAAACTCTCAAAATAATTTTTTTTAAAAAGGGCAAGTCTAACCCCATATCTCAAATATGGGACCATAATTTTTAGATTATAATTCGCAACACCTTAAACTTTTAAGCTGAAAAGATCAGCAATTGCTTAGTCCCCGCCTCAAAATTCAACTCTCACATAGGTATTTCATAAAAAAAATCCTAGGTTCATCTCAGCCGTTGCCCAGACTGTGTTAGCTTTTAATACATTTGTGATAGATAAGCCTCGCGTCCGGAAACGGGAAATACATCTTGCGTACAGGATATACGGGCAAGGAAGCACTTGGTGCCTGCTATGAGTAAGGAAGCAATGGACAATCTTGAAGCAGAAGGCCGCTCATTTGATCGATAAACAAAATTATACCCAAAATGTTTCTTGCACCCAAAATCAAATGACCAGAGGTGCAACATCATATAAACCGTGAGTGGTGGCAGTGGTACCAAGTTTGAACCTTCCACCGAGGTTTATACAAATCAGAGCTTATGGGTACAGTGGTACACAATTGAGCTATCCCCAAAAAAAAAACTTGTGATAAGATCAACTTCAATACAAAAAAGTATACTCAGGAATCACTACAGGGATTGCTGGTTCAATTATTGACAATTTTTTTTGCATCGAGTTTCTTTTCAGCTTCCCTGATGACCACAAGCTGTTCAAAAAAAGTAGTGAGCTTTCTCATGTCCTCTTGGACACTCAGTGGAGCCTTCTCTAGATAACCCACCGCGTTCATTTTCTGTGTCAGGGCATGCTTTAGCCTGCGTGTATGGATGAGAAACCATGTTACTACTGCCATACAATAACAGTGAAACCTATGCACATCAATATTAATAATGCTTGGGAAGACAACATAAGCGTGCTTACTTTTGAATTTCATCTCTCTTCTTCCTTAGCTTATCAAGCTCAGCTTCTGTGTTTAGCGCTCCTTGAAGCTGAAGGTATACAGACAAATCTTTGTTTACAGCAGCAATGGCACAGTCAGGTGGAGTTTCATCATTCTCTGTCAAGATCTGAACAATTTGCAATATTAGATCAACGCTTTTGTTGAACACATGAAAGGGTAACAAGATTTATGTCATTTTGATACCCCATTCTAAATCTCAGTATAAATTTAAATCCATAAAGGAAAAAGTGACTGCAAGTTGCCTGCAAGAAAAAAAAAAAGAAATTGGTCTGATAAAACAGAAATAGCACGAATGTGTAGGATGGAACCTTAAAAGACGATATAGATGAAAGAGACACAGCTAGAGATTGATAGCATTGAACAGTAGCAACAATCTCGTGGCCTCAGCACAGTGCAAAAGCATGTCGTCTGTTGATCAACAAAAAGGAACATATATATTATATTTTGGCAAACCAACTGTGCTGAACAGGATGAATCAAGAAAGCAGATAGCATTCATAATACAGAAGTGAAACAAAAAAAAGATAGATGGCCATATACACACCTTTCGTTTGAATCTGTCGGCGGCTTAAGAGATCTTAGTTTGTTCACGGTATCCAATACAATGTTGATTTCATTTTCAAGTTCATCATCTGCCCATTCCTGTCATAAAGAGCCAATATTTTTGACAGGTAAATAGGTATTCCAAGCTGGATTTAGAGTCTTCATAAAGATGCAAATATCACCTTAAGAACAGATGAGTATTCCGATATCATAATGGAATCTTTCCTACATCAATCTCTGGGTTGAGGAAGAAGCTGCCAGAGCTCCTCTATTGCATAAGGCATGAATGGATGAAGAAAGCCCAAACCAACATCCAAACATACCCATAGGGCATCTCTGGAGGCAATTCTTGCTGATTCAAACTCTCGAGTGTCATTGAGAAGGTAAGGTTTTATAGCTTCTATAAATACATCACATAGTTGGTACTGCCACCATGAGTATATAGCAGACGTTGCATCAGAGAATTTGTATGCTTCTAATGAGGTGACAGTTTTATCAATAGCCTTGTTAAGTATTGAAAGTATCCATCTACAGATTGGTGGCATTTGAGACACAACAACAGTTGTTGGTGTAGTGCAATTATCACCAAGTTTTACCATGGCAAAACGAATGGCATCCCACAATTTATTGCACCATTGTTGGTATCCAACCATTCTCTTGATATCCAGATTTATCCTGTCAGACTAACAAAAAAAGAGAGGTTCTATTAAGAAGTTGAGTTGCAAGAATAATACAACAAAAATACTCGAATGAGCGTGAGGACAACCTGAGAAGTGTAAGAAATCAGTGCAAAACGGAGGGCATGAGTACCACATTCAGCAATGCCATCAGGGAAATCTTTCGTTTTCCCTTCTCTTGCAATGTTCAGTTCATTTGGATCCAGATTGCCTTCTTCCAAACGTTTGAGGAGACCTTCAAGTTTCATACCATTTATCACCTCAAAGGGGTCAATGACATTACCTAGTGACTTGGACATTTTGCGGCCATGTGCATCATCGATAATAGGATGCAAATAAACCTGAAAAGGAGGGCGCAGTTATGATGCAAATATGCAATAAATAATTACAGCACATATTCAACTATAATACCTCGTTTACCTAGTGTCCACAAAACTTCTAGTTATAGATCATCATATGGTTGGTTTAATAGATTAATTCAGAATTTAGAAAGAAATATCTTACAGCAAAAAAAAGGGATAAGTTGGTGAGTTTATGCATTTACTACAGAATAGACTAATCAACCATACACTACACTCCATCACAGCCTCACATGATGATATTGACAAAAAAAATTGTGACTAACATATGTCAGAAAATTAAAAGAACGATATAATTCATTCAGAAGGAAATTAGACTATTAGAGTGACCTGTAGAGACAAAATGGTTGAGCAGAACATAATAAAAGAGAAACTTTTAGTGCATGACTTTATAGAACAATAAAGCCTATGAAGGAAGTAGCTCCTTTGTTTACTTGCCTATTTTTATAACATCCACTGTTCCACATATTCATAATGACAAGATTAAAGTTTGATCGCTCCAATCTTGCATTCTTAGTAGTGTTACACTATGGCACAGTTTTAACATATGAAGGGTACATATAGAGCAAAGATAGCTATTGGCTTAAGAGTGTGAATCATGGGTGAAATATTATACATTGGGCAGCTAGAATTATTGAACACAGTACTAATGGCAAAGAATGAGCATTTGTTCCATTACCTTCTGAAATGACATGTCACCACCAAGTTGCATTCCCATCATCACCATCTGCGCAACCCAAAAGAACGGAATGTCAAGTCCAGTTAATGGGAAGAGGCCCGATGAAAACCATGTATCCAACACATCAGGATCTTGATTTAACTGAAATATTTTCCCTGCATGCTTTTTTTGTGCCTCCATATTTGCATCGCTCTCATTTCTTGCAACTATCCAGCGATCATTGTTGGAACCCAGATCTTTCACTTGGTCCTCTCCTAGGGTCACATACCATGCAGGTACACGATGTCCCCACCAAAGTTGCCTTGACACACACCAATCACGTATATTTTCAAGCCATCTGCAAGGCCAGTGTTAATGGATGGATTATGTTTCTTCCGATTTCATTATTTTGACAAGATATTTACAATAACGGCATATCTCTCAAGTAGACAAATGAGGATAAGAATTGTACCTGTACCAGTCTTGTTCATACTTCATACTATTGTGGAATAATCTCAATTTTTTTTGACCTTACAGCATCAAGACCTGCCTTTACCATGGTATTGCAATTAACAAACCACTGGGGCTTTATCATAGGTTCCACTACATCATTAATTCTTGAACAAATGCCCAGACCCATTTCATTCTTTTTTGTGTCCTTGTACAGACCCTTAATTAGCAGAATAAAAAATTGTTAGATCCAGTACTACTTAAACAAAATCCATATGATATCAGAGGATGATAAAATAAACCAGTAATACCTTTTCCTTTAGTGTCTCGATAACAGTCGCTCAAGCAGTAAATCTTGGTGCTGTATCACCAAGCATTGTTTCGATTCTCGTTGTTACAACGATGATCTCACCCAATCCTTCAAGAGGATAGGCAAAAGATATCAAGACACCAAACTGTACAGGAGTGCCATAACCAGGGACCTTTAACATAGTTGCTTCTTTAAGCTCTAGATGATCAACCTAACAAAATAGCATTTTCAACCAAAGAGATTGGTCTTAGTCATGCACATGCAAAATTTTCTTGTCATAGACAACACAAGACTTCTTCAACCTCTATGTTAGAAATGGCTGTTAAAAGTGTGCAATCCCAATTCACAAGGTGGTAATCTCTGCATGGGTAAATCATCAATCAGAGGTAGAACAATGTTGCCAACTAAAAAACATAAAAAAGAATATAGAAGCTAACAGCTAAAACATCATAACAGCACTGGTATAAAAACTGATCAACACTTGCAACAAAATAGGGCAGGAATCTAACCTGTAAATCAGGCCATCTTTGTACAATCTGACAAACGCTTCAGTTATCGCTATTTATCTTTGATCATCCATTGTAAAACACTGATGCAAGAATTGAGATAAAGATGATATCCGAAGTTATTAACTACAAGACAGTACATTGTTCAGAACAAGTCATATTTTTTCATAACTAAATAAAATATGAATTTTACCTCACGGGACCAATCAAGTGAGGCCCCAAGCCTACGTAATTGATTCAATATTGTACCACCATATTGCTCTTTCCATTTTAGCACCTAAACAAAAGATGATTGAGAAAATGGAATAAACAAGACAATGAGACATCTAGTGTGGAATGAAACTATGCTCACGATGATTCTCAATGTATCACACATGAAACTAATGGTATTTATGAATTAAGACTTTCATAACCATATAGGACACTGGATCCATTATTGATATTACATAAAATAAAAAAATAAATTGATTATCATCAAGACACTGTATGGCAGTTAGCAAACATAATTTTGCATTAAAGCCCACAGAGAGTGCTTACTTCTGATACAAATTTGTCACGTCCTATGTCATGCCTTGTCAATTTCCTTTCACGCATGAGCTTCTTTTCTACTACAACCTAATATACAAAATAGATTGCTAAAAGAAATTCACTACTAAATGTACATAACGTTGAAGTATTCACTCATCCACAGATGTGAAGTCCAAATAAAAGCAAATTTGGAGAAACAAATGATAGGTTAGTTCAAAGAAAATTATACAAGTTGATATGAATAAAAAAAATAAAACCATATCTGGGTAACATTATACATGATTGATTAACTAAAACTGAAAAACATCTGACAAAAAAGGTATAGCATTTTGTCAAGATCTTTTTTTAAGAAATTAAATAGCCATTTGACCATGTGCTTGGTGAATGAGCAATTGTTAAGTCTAACACTAAGTTAATAACAAAGCAAGCAACATCTAGTGGCAGAAAACTGAGATTGTAGGCATTATTTTGAAAATCTCCACTCACATGACAAACATTAATTATAGTGGCATGGCCTAACACACATGATGACAGCTCAATTTCTTTTCATGGATGCATGCTAACGACTAGCAATGTCAGCATGGCATGTCGATGTATGTTTTATTGAATGACAGTGATTGCAACCAAAGAAGATATCAGAAACTCAATTCTATATTTCTATTTTATGTTTATTAAGATGGACATCAGCAGCTAGTGAATTAATTCCAAGATGCACACCTGCGTAGCAATGCCAGCATGGTCCACTCCAGGAACGCATAGAGCATTGTATCCTGACATCCTACGCCATCGTATCATAGCATCCTACATTGTTAAAATCAAGCAGATTAGAATAGTTGTCTAGCTAATGTTGTAGTGTTGAAATGACATGTAGGTGTATCATATGTCTTTGCGAGCAAAACAATGACTACCTCTATTGCCACTGTAAGTGCATGACCTATGTGAAGAGCTCCGGTCACATTTGGAGGTGGCAAAACCTGAAAAGAAATAACTTAACTCTTTTGCTGCAAGTTAATCCATATTTATGTAAACTTTCTGTACAAAAGCACTATAGTGATTTCATAAGCAGCAGCTGGCTAAACCAGCTCACATCACATTTTGCACGACCTTCATGAGCATGAGTCACTTACTATAACGAATGGTGGTTTGGAGCTTGCAGGATCAGCCCTAAAATATCCTGATGATTCCCACCAAGAGTACCATCTGCATTATGGGGAAAAAAAACTAAGGAAGGCATGCAGTTCAAATAGGCATCTCAGATGCTATGAATTATAAATCGAGAAAGGCAGGCTAGCATCTTACGATTTCTCAACAGCATTAGGGTTATACTACTTCGCCATCTGAAGTGCAAGCAATTTCTTTTGCCCATGAGGAGTATCTGGATCTACGAAATCCTCAGGATTTTCATCCTCCACAGCTTTCTTCCTTTGCTTCTTCTCAGTTTTCTTAGATCCATCTGTGGCTGCTTGTGCCTATACATAAACCAAATCAACAGAAGAAAGAAATAAACCCATCTCCACTAGGCATTTCAGTAAGTAGCTATCAAGATTGTCCAATAGAAAAATGTTTCAACCTGGAGCCTAGCCGCCTCCTTTTGCTTTGCCTTAAGCCTTTTCTCTTCCTTCTATTTCGCCTGGGAGCAGAACAATTAACCCATAACTGACTTTAACATAATTCAACTTAAATACCGGCATCAATAAGAACCATTGATCAGTAGAATTTCACTCTTCCTAGGAGTTGACAGGCTTTTATATGTTTGGGTTGTAATGGATGATAACTGTTACTTTGCCATTTCCATTCCATGGAAAGTGGGTGTTCATCAGGACAGTGGAGTACTACTAATTAGCAGTTCAGGCCAAAATCACACCCGGATCAGCGACGAACAGACAGATAGATGCACATGAGAGGCAGCTAAGGATCTCGCTTACCTTCTCCGTACCTCAGATCGGATCGACTTCCTGCCGCCACCGCGCCGGCACTTGTAGAGGGAGGCGGGACGAGAGCAGCTCCCCTACGGACAGGTTAGGTTAGGTTGTTGGGATTGGAATTCTGAGTCCTTCCCAGATTGGAAGGACCCGACTTCCTCTCCCTTTTTATTTTTTCTTTTTTGTTTTCTTTTTTCTACGCTATTTAAAAATTTTAAAAAAAATAGAAGGTTTGCAAAAATAGAACCATGCCTGAATAAAGAAGGTCTATAAAAAGTTTGGATGTTTTTTTTTTTAAAAAAAAAATTCGAACATTTTCTTTGCAAACTATCTTTTTTTTGGATTTTTAAACTGCGTAGAAGCAAAGAAAAAAGTTCAAATTTCAAAAAAATTTCAAAAGCATCCAAACTTTTTATAGACCTTCTTTATGCAGGCATGGTTCCATTTTTGTAAACTTTCTATTTTTTGGAATTTTTAAACGGCGTAGAAAAAAGAAAACAAAAAAGAAAAAGGGAGAAGAAGCAGGGTCCTTCCTATGTTTGGAAGGATCCGGGTCCTTCCAAATTTTGTTCCATTGGGGGAGGCCAGGCGAGCGGCCTAGTGTGCCACTGGCGTGTGGGGTCTGTCTAGATGTGTTTGTGGGCTAATGCACTGTTGTGCTATTGGGATCGGCGGTTGGTGGCCTGCCGCTCTCGCAAATCCGGGCTTTCCTTTCCTTGGTGTTGTTGAAAAAAAGAGTCACCGACGCTGCCGCAGAGAGCCAGAGAAGCTATCTATTTATTTCTAAATTAAAAAGTTAAAAGTTTTATTTTTTACAGTTTATTTTTTTCTCGAATGTGCGTTCCCAAGCTTAAACAAAATGCACCGGACTTTTCAATCTATCTCGAGAAGCTCTCAAAGTTCAACTAATAAATAAATAAAAAGATAAGATAAGCCGAAGACAACAGCCCTTAAGACTCAAAAAAGAGAGAGAGATAACCAACCGATCCAAACCATCTTATTCCTTCTCTTAAAAAAGACAAACCATGTATAATGATTCACAAGTCTTGTCAGATAGGATATAACATGATGTGGAGAAGAAAGGGAGTAAAGGGAATTTAAGATGTCTCTTAGTGTTGTAATTGGCTGTAAGTATGGTATAGAATTGATCTGATCTATCTACAGTGTCGACGTAAGTATACAGCGTAGCATGCGGGTTGCCTTTAGTGTCGTTGTCGCAGTTGGATGGAGCTGAGCATGGAGAAGTGTGCCTACAAGGTAGGCCTAGGTTCTGTTTCTTTGGGCGGCTGCGGTTGCGTTTGCATTTAAGCTGGAAATTTGTTATTTTCGTACAAGCTAAACGCTTTGACATTTCGTAACCAATTTTTGTAGATCTTACTATTTCTTCAACTAACTCTCAAAACCATTTTTTCTATAATTTTTTGATCCTTCGGATGTCCTTATCGAGGAGTTACAAATTTTCAGGTTAAACACAAACGCAAACACAACCGCCTAAAGAAACAGTCCCCTAGTCATCTGGTAGCTGAATGTCTAACCACTGAGCCATCGTTATTGAATTGGGCGGCCTGACGCTAGCAAACACATCCTCTGAAGTGGCTGAAACGGACGTGTTTGTCTCGTCTCGGTGTTAAGAGTAAATAACCTCCGCACACGTGGATGTTACCGCCGCATGCCATTGCCGTTCACAACAAATAACATACATGCTCACGCTCTAGGCTGGTGAATGGTGTCTGAAGAGAAGAGAGTACAAAGACGAGAGTTCCGAAACCGAACGGTCTGACGTCGTGTGAAATCACCTAGGCAGTCTGGGCTTGAGTTTTGGCATGCTATGTCTCATCCATCGTTCAGATGAGCGAGGCACTTCGCCCCCAGCCTTTATAAGAGCCCCAGGGCCATCGTCTAATGCTCTTCCCCATTGCTCACATCTCTTGCCTACAAAGTGCCTCTCTCCTCTTGAGTCTCCGAGCTAGCCTTTCCTTGTACATCTTCTATCCTTTCAAGGCTTCCGTATCCATCTATCCTTTTGATGGCACAGGTACGCGAATTTGGTAGCTTTGTATTTCTCAGTTCATTATTCACTTCCGTATCCGTCTTGGTGTTTCTGTGATTTTGTCAATGGAACTAATGAAACATCTTCAGGAGCTGAAAAGAACTACTAGGATTTGTTGTTCGCTGTTTTTTGCAGAAGGTGGTGCTCAAGGTTCCAACCATGACCGACGACAAGACGAAGCAGAAAGCCATCGAAGCCGTCGCAGACATCTACGGTGAGCAATCAGCACGACGTCCTTCTTTGCTTGCTTGTTGGGCAGCGTTTGTGTACATGCGTGTTCATCTTCGGCCAATCAGCTAGGTGGCTTTTTTCGATGACAAATTACAATCTTTAGACTATTGTTAGGTGTAAATTGATTGTGACGCCTGATCAAACATGGAGACGAGAGCCTATCAGATGAAGGGCCACATGGTCTAACTTTGAGAGTATGAAAAGGCTTTCTCATGTTTGATACAGAAAGTTGGTAAAGAAGGATCCGTCGTTTAAATAAACGTGAATGATTGGCCATCTAACCCATCAGACCGGCGGATGTTGACAAAAAGAGCAATTTCTTCATATTCAGTACGCTTCCATAAGTTATTACATGATAATTTCTGATCGCAGTCCAATTCCAATCATTGAGCATGAGTTATAAGAGCAGCTCAGCATACTAGATTAGAATGGAATAATGGAGATCATCATCTCTTTCTGGGTGCAGGTATTGATTCCATAGCTGCCGACCTCAAGGACAACAAGATGATCATCGTAGGCGGCATGGACACCGTGGCGATCGCGAAGAAGTTGAAGAAGCTGGGGAAGATCGACATCGTTTCAGTCGGACCTGCCAAAGAAGAGAAGAAACCAGAGAAGAAGGAAGAGAAGAAGGAGGAGAAGAAGAAAGAAGAGAAGAAGGACAAGAAGTGAAGGAAGCCAACATCTCCTAGTGCTCCCTCTCTCCCTCCCCCAAACCGCACTGCAGAAGCCAAGACATTCACGCGTCGTGTCGAACATCACTCTCTCACCATGTTTGCTTAATGCTAGGCTAGCTGCCACGCACAATGCATCGACACTGCCTCGATCGTTGCTGACATGTAACCTATGCAGCTGGTTGCAGAGATATACCCGGGCGTACTGGCCGGGACTTTGCAGAAACGTATGGAGTTATTATGTAAATAGTGGGCTTGCTTTCGATCTGCAGCAACCATTGAGAGTGAGTGACAGAGAATGTCCTGCAGATTGCTTAAGATCACGGGGAGTAGGATGAGCATTCGAGCAGTAGGAAAACGTACCGGTACCTGACCTGGTGATGGAGACTGGCCACCTTCTGGATCTTGTGATAGGACACTGCAGGAGATGAGCAACGCGCGTAATGGTGAGACAGTTCCCCTAACTCTTACATCCTGTTCTTGTTAGTTTATAAGATCTTATTTGTCTTATTTAAAGTTAGGACTTATTTTCGTTTAAATTTAAAAGATTTGTTTTCGAATTCTTTTTTTTTCTATCTCAAAGATTTGTCCAAAACCTTTAAAACATAAGTCGAACGAAGCAAATCCGACTCTCGAGGCTATCTCGAGAAGCTTTCGAAGTTAGAAGAAAAATCAAATAAGTCAACAAATAAGTCAGATAAAATAAGCTACCGAGAACAGGTCCTTAGGGGCTGTTCTTTTCAGTTTATCTTATCAGCTTATTTGACTTATCTCGTAACTTCGAGAATTTTCCGAGGTGGTCTCGAGAGCCGGATGCCTTTTGTGTTTAAGGTTTAGGGAGCTTTTAGATGCGCCTAAGAGGTAAAAAACGGATTCAAAAATTAATAAAAAAGTAAGATAAATTAAATAAATCACGTTACGTGAAAAAACAGGCATAAGCTGAAAAGGTCGTGAGAGGCGGAAGCATATGTTTCTTGCTTTCCTCACATCACTGCTGGAGTTCGTCGTGCTCCTAGCTTCGGCCACTTTCTGGGCCTCGGACTTGTACAAAGCTACCAATGGGCTGTAGATACACATGAGAAATGCATTCATTTGTGCTGGCTGTGCAGGAATACGCCCGGCGTTTCGTATGGATAAACGGATACCCCGGGTCCCCGGCCTTGTCTCTGCCCGTGCCTTTCAGCCCAAACCTATTATGTTTTTTTTGACAAGGAAAAAGCACGTCAGTGCTACCCAGAACCAAGTAATTCGTGTCGGTTACTCTAGAGGGTGTTGTGTTCTGCGGTGATTTGATTATACATTGAAGCTAAACATCGGCCGTTTTAACTAATGGTTTTGAAAAGAGGAGAGGCAGATGGGAGTAAGAAGAGAGAGTCGGAGCTGGAACTGGGAAGGGAGGATTGGCTGAAAGAATACTGAGCAAGTGGTTGAGAGGAGGAGTGGACACGTCTGGTCCATCAGACTCCTATACAACATTAAATTTAGACAAAATAAACACGTCAATGCTACTTATAACAGTAATTCGTGTCGGTTTAGAGAGTGTTCAACGATGACATTGAAATTATTTGCTTATATGCTGAAACTGAACTTTGACCGGTGACTTTGAAAACCAAAACTGATAATCGAAACCGGATTTGAAAATACTTATCCTGTGAAATTTTTGAGAAATAACATAAAAAATCAAATTGTTTAGAAAATAATTAAATAATTTAAGAAAAAGCTTTGCGGAACGGCTTCTAATTTCCTACTCCGTAGTTAGGTGGAAACTCCAGGCAGGTTCAGAGGATGGACTCAGCCACGTGGATCGTCTTGTGGCATACATAGATGAATGCAAACGCCGGCTGCTAGTGCTATAGCTGCCGCCCAACGAGCAACCACCCGCTTGACGTCCATCGATGCAGCTTCAAATTCAATGCAGTCCATGCAATCCATCGATCGACCGCTCGCTGTCGGCTCGTCGCCACGCGCAGCAGCACACGTACACACACACTTCATTAATTCGATGTCAGTACTAGTAACGTGAAACCACCCATCTAAAATCGTGCACCTTTAATTAATCCAGTCAAATGGATTTCATTCACAGACAAGAGCATGTATGCATTTTTGTTCCTCTGACCGATTAATTAGCTGATCATATCAGACCTCGTACAGTTGCCGGTGTCTGTCCATGCATTAACTAGCTAGGTCTAAATAATTGCGATGCCCATCTGTTTGCTCTTGTTCGACGCCGTGCTTGCGCGGCTATAAGTAGGTGGGAGCTAGCGTCTCCTGCTCTCACACAGACACAGACAAAATCTGATCATACTTGCAGCCAGCGACCGACCGAGTGAGTAGCATTAGTAATTCAGGCATGAGGAAGGGCGCGACGATGGCGGTGGCGGTGGCGCTGGTGGCGCTGGCGGTGGTGGCGCTGGCGCCGGGCGGGGCGACGGCGGCGTCGTGCAACGCGGGGCAGCTGACGGTGTGCGCGCCGGCGATCACGAGCGGCGCGAAGCCGAGCGCGGCGTGCTGCTCCAACCTGCGGTCGCAGCAGGGCTGCTTCTGCCAGTTCGCCAAGAACCCGACGTACGGCCGCTACATCACCAGCCCCAACGCCCGCAAGACCGTCTCCTCCTGCGGCATTTCTCTGCCGCGCTGCTGAACCTGGGTCTGAGTCTGAGACCATGCATGCATCGTGTACGTGCCGTGTGCGCGCGCGTACCTGCGTTCTACTCCTATATATACGTACCCGTGATCGGCTTGCATGTGTTGTCATGTCAGCTAGTATAGTACTCCTATATGTGTATGCAGGATGGGCCGGCCGATCATGTAGTCGATCTTGTCATGCATCCACCAGCCGCTACCGGAAATAAACCATATATATACATGATGGTCTATGAAGGCCATATATAGCTACGGTTCCACCTACGTTCATCACCCTTGGATCTCCAACTTCAAATTCTCGCACACACGGTACCGTGTTCTTCTTATTCTTCCTGCTATCCCTCTCTGACTTTGCCCAGGCTGACCGGCTCCTTGCCGAGCCGCGCCACTCATCCATGCGACCACCGAGTTGTGCGGCTGCGCACCACTCTAACACGACCACGACCACGGGTTGGGTCGGACCGGTAAGCATTAACAATTCGTATATGTAACGACCGTTAAAGAAGGAAAAGGAAAATCTAAGAGAAAAATCCCCATAGCAGGAAGGAATCACCGATACAACTAGCCCGGTCCGTTAATCTATTGGGTCGGACCATGTCGGGCACTGAATTGTGTTGTGCAGTCCGACAATTTTATTATTTTTATATTTATTTTTATTTCAAATAAAATAAATAATATCTCATTTATTAAAATTAAATAAGTAGACGCTCGTTTCTTGGGCGAGAGAATTAAACCTCTTGTCCATCGATTTTTTCTCTTGTCCCCCAACCAACGGCTGGGACTTACATTTATTTGGGCAATCAATGCCCCGATCGTTGGAGTGGAGTTGTCGGTGGGGCCTATGGAGCAAAAATTGCTTGACCATCGGGCAGTAAGGGATAGAACTACCCTCCCGTGAGGCGAGGCGCGATAATATCGCTTGTCAAACGGGCGATATTTACCCCTATAAAACCAGGGCGCCTGCTGCACAGGTCACTAGTCGCTTTGGAGAGAGGAGAGGAGAGGTAGAAAGAGGAGAAGGAGAAGGAGAGAAAAGGGAGAGGAAGAAGCGTATATGGATGTAAAAAAAATTTCTTGCCTTCATACTTTTAAAATTTATCAAACATGGTAGGTTAGCCATTGTAAGTGGAATAGTTTAGGGTTTAGGAAGTAGCGCAGCGGCTGAAAATAGTGTAACATAGGTTAGCTTAGGCATAGGAAGTAGCATATATAGTGTGGCCGTTAGGTTAGGTTGGAAATTAGAAGTAGGCTAGACTAGTACAATAGGAAACTTTTTTCTATATGTTTAGTAAATCCGAGTCGTTATAGTTTAGGGTTAGTCACGTATAATGATGTTTAGGGTAGATGTTAATAATAGTTAATTTTTGTCATAATTTTGAAGTAATGTATATGGTGTGTCGTTTGTTTAGGAGCAATGCTGGACAAGTTATATTTTCCAGATATATTATGGAAAAGGGGAGATTTTGGAGGGTGCAAGCGGAGTAGATTTGTCTGATTTTCAATCAGTGACACTAGGTATATCAAGACACACAAAGAGGTCGTTCAGTGGGTTGCAGAACTGGTTATTACGGACGTTCCAGCTGAACTCGGAAGAACATGTCATGAAGATTAGTGCTATGGTGAGCCGTGCGAGGGAAGGCTTTTTTGGAAAATGCGACCAAGAACTGGAGACGCTATGTGGAGATTGCGATTGAACGCGGACTCTCTCTAATGTTGCTTGCTTAGGCAGAGTACAAACAACATGTTTAATCAAATGAGGGAGAAGATGAAGAGACCTACGAGAGCACCGGGTCGGAGGAGCCTGAGGAAGAGGCGTGCAGAGGCGAGGAGACATAGGATGGAGAAAGTGAGGACACAGTAACCCTCGAGCGATGAGTGCAGCGGACAAAGGGGAATATATTGAAGCACCAGTAGAGCAAATAGATGAAGGCGGAGGATGTTGAGCATGAGCACGTGCCCAACGAGGACTTGTCTGACGACGAGATCAATGTTGGAGCTGTGTCCTATGCCTGTAGAGTGGAACTATTATAACTTTAGAGATCTATCTATACACAAAGGTAGCTACACGCCATGGGATTAACATGAGAATAAGGTGTCACAGGGCGCGTTATACCCAACTAAGGAGGGCGTCATGGATGCTGTGAAGTATTGGCCATTATCTGTTCGTAGGCAATTCAGGGTTGAGAAGTCCAGCAAAAGTGTGTACAATGTGAAGTGTGAGGTGCTTGGTTGTCCTTGGCAGGTTCACACATTCAAAGAGAAGTGGGTGGATTATTGGAGGTGTTTGATCGTGCAGGAGCACAACTGTGAGTTGGAAGAAATGCAACAAAGGCATAGAAACCTAACATCCAGTTTCGTAGTAGTAGTGATGTATTTGCAAATATTGGACAACATCAATTCTGAGCCCTAGTTCATCATTTGAGCTATTGAGGAAAAATTTCAGTATGAGATAAAGTATCTTATGACTTGGAGGGCAAAGCAAATGATTTTGGAGATGAGGTTCGGGACTTATGAAGCATCTTACACAAATCTTCTTGCCCTTCTTGAGACCATAAAGAAAAGAAATAAGGGAACTTACTACGAAATTAAGGAGTACCCCGCGTTGGGCATAGACATTGGCAAGTGGGTACTTCAACGGGCCTTCTTTGCTTTGGGAGCCTACATAAATGCCTTTAAGTATTATCATCCTGCTCTTTGCATGGATGACACATTCTTCACTGGCAAGTACAAGGGACCGATATTGACTGCAATCGCTATCGATGAGAACAACCAGATTCGACCAGTGGCAATTGCCTTGGTTGAGGGTGAGAACACTGACAGCTGGTATTGGTTCCTAGAGCGTGTCAAAGATGTTACAGACAGATCTAATGTTTGTATGATACATGACAGACATGTAGGTTTCTTGAGGGCAATCGAGGATCTCAAGAATGGTTTTGATAGTCGTGGGCTTGCGCAGTGGGTAGATACAGGTGGTGCATGAGACATATGAATGACAAATTTTTCAGATAGTTTAAGAATAAACACATAATGAATCTATTCAAGAGGTTGTGCAAGTACAATCAACAAAGAAAGTTCAATCAAATATGGAGGACGCTAGATGAGCTAACCATGAAGCAGACCACTGAGACAACTGATACTCAACAATCGAGGGGTAGTGGTAATCCGTCCATAAGGTGCTTCTCAGATTAGATTAAGGATGTTTCAAAAGAAAAGTACGCTTTGTTGTATGACACGGACAGGGCTAGGTACGGAGTCATGACCACAAACTTAGCAAAGATATATAACTGGGTGATGCGAGGTATGAGGGGTCTTCCTTTGGTTGCTATTGTGGAGGGGGTTTTGTATGATACATGCAAATATTTCATGGATCGGTACCGTGCGGTATCCGTTGTCATGGCTGACAGTCAATTGATATACTCCACCGTGATGACAAAGTATATGGAAGAAAAGACAAGGAAAGCACAAAAGCACATAGTAGCATCGATGGGATCAGATGAGTAGAGATATCAAATCATCTGTAGGGATAGGGGCCGCCGAGGTGGAAGAAGGGAGTGGGCGAAGCATGAGTGCATTGTGCGTTACATGAGATGTACATGTTCTTGTCGGAAACCAAAGTTTCTACACAAGCCCTGCTCTTATGTACTTGTTGTTGCATCGATGACACATCATCTTACCCTTCCGCACATGTCCCAATTTTACCTGAAGCAAGCATTGACAAACACATGACATGCAGAGATATATGGGTTCACAATATTTGGTATATTCACCAAACCATCTGGTCTAAACTGTCCTCATGTCCCAGACAAGATTTTGCTGAAGTAAAATCTAGGTCATGCAGAGATATATGGGTGCACAATATTCAATACATTCACTAAACCGCCTGGTCCAGACCGTCCTCGTCCCAAACAAGGTTTTGCTGAAATTTAGTCTAGATCGTCGACAACACCAACGGATTTGGAATGACATGGATCAATCCGAAGCAGGTCGGCCTGAGAAGAGATGTAGCAGATGAAATGAGTCTGGCCATATGTATCAAAACTGCAACAAGAGTAGTGCAGAAGGTTACTACGATTTGGAGGCAAGGCCATCAGGTTTAGGAGCTGATGGGCAACGTCCTAGTGGTCATTGAACTATGGTTTGATATGTATTATGTATCATCCTCTTGTCAAGTGTTGTATTATGTTTTAGAAAAAATTGATGATTTGCCACTTTCGTGTCTATGACATGTACGACCCTCCTATATTTATAACATATGAACCAAGTAGTAAATCATCAACCCAACCATCTTTAGGGTGGCAAATTATCAAATCCCCCCATGTTTTATTATTTGGTACCAGTGTCTGTGAATTGCACGTTTATTAAAGTGTTGTACTATGTTAGGTCTGTTAGGTGTGTCGAGGTGTTGTATTAAGTTTTATTTATGTCAGTACTTCAAAATGTTGTACTATTTTTTATTTACGAATCACATATAAGAACTATACTTGTGGCTCATTAATCTGATGTTAATTTGTACGATTATTTCTACTAGGTATTTGTATTTAATGAATTAATAATGTGGTTGGCATAATTTATTTTGTAGGTTATTGTCGCTATGGTGGATGATGGCGGCGGCTAGCAGCACCACTGTGAACTTTTTGATGCCGTCCTCGATTCCAGGCACCGGTCCTACCTGAGTGGCATGGACAACGTGCAGCTAGTTGTCTTGCATACTAGGACATCTAAGGAGCTGCTCACACTCGACCCTCCTTGGGTTCCTAGGTATACCTATACAGTGTTCTTTTCGGCGTTTACGTTTGTATTTGCTTATAAGCTGACAATTTGTTATTTTCATATAAGTCAAACGTTTTGACATTTAGTAGTCAATTTTTATAGATCTAACTATTTCTTTTCAAAGCTTTCAAAACCATTTTTTCTATAATTTTTTAATCTCTCCGATGTTCTTATCGAGTAGTTACAAATTTTTGGCTTATAAGCAAACGTAAACGCAAAAGTTGAAAAGAACACTGATCTAGTGGCACTAAAAGAAGTTCATACTTCCAGGTAACGTACATACATCATGGTGAGCCGAGTGCACCAACAAGGCCGAGTGCATAGGATAGAGTGATACATTGCCTGATTGCCCTCCGTAAAAGGCAGCGCAGGATGCCATTCCCAGTTCCGATTCGCTGTCTGCCGTCGTCCGTCCTTATCACTGTCCATGCAAATCAAGAAGCTAAACTCCTGATCACTGCTTCATTTCTAAGGTGGGCATCATTTGAAAATCGATACATATTTTTCTCAAACAAAAGAATGAAAATCGATACATATTTTTCTCAAACAAAAGAATGAAAATCGATACATATTTTGTGGTTGGATACATACCAATGAGGCGCGCCTAAGCTAGCTTGATTGGCATAGACCACATCAATAACAGATGTTGATCGAATGAATGCCATCTTTTCAAATTCGATTCCCGCTTATCTTGGCTGTCAGTTGAGCTGTTGACGTCCTGGAGGATCTGCGAAAAAATGTTTAGTTAAATGATACTCTCATTCTTTTCTTTTAGAATTTAAGGAAGACAAAAGGTAACATCATCTAGGTGATGAGGCACTCACTACTACCACTTACTCCTACATATATATCTTATTCTAACTGAGCTTGAAAAAAAGGGACAACCTGGCGAAAAAGCTAGCGGCCATTATTGTTGTTAAAGCAGTAACCAACTTAGTGATGGATGGTGATTGTCATTCATAGAAATGTATGCTGGTATGGTGGCGCTCCTGCCCATTTCTAAAAAAAAGTATGCTAGTGTAACTACTATGTCTAAAACCATTTTCAGTAAACACATTAAATTTCTTCTCTATAACACTATTCCTTATACACTCTATCCATCCTCTTAAATTTTTCACACTTTACACTACACTCTAAAAGATTTCTTCGCTCCAGCAGATACTCTATTCCTAAAAAGTCAGATCAATAGTGTTTTTCGGTTACCGCTGGAGATGCTCTAATAGACTTTATATGCAAGTACGTAGACATGCATGCCATGAATGGATCATTATGGCTACTCCATAGGAGTACATATATAACAACAGCTCCTGGTGGATTGGGTATTTGGTCCTGCGATGAGTACTAGCTGGCAGCTAGCTTGATGTGGCATGAGCCACACCATACCATAATGGGCTGTCCGCCCCTGCTCCAGCAGATACTCTATTTCTAAAAAATCAAATGAATAGTGCTAGAGATGCGCTAATAGGCTTTTATATGCAAGTAAGTAGACATGCATGCCATGAATGGATCATTATGGCTACTCCACAGGAGTACATATATAACAAAAGCTCAGGGCATGCTTTGACAGTACAAATAATCTACCGTGATCATTTCATAGAAATCACGAGGGCCAATTCTAGCTACGAGCTAGCTAATTACGAGTGGTGGTCGCCCGGGCCATAGCGCGACCAGCTGGAACGTCGACGGCGGAGCTGTGAGTTGACACGGGACGAGACGCACCCGCTAACCAAACAGTACTAGCTCGCAACGAATGAATCTTGATTTCCTGCTTGATGCACCCCCACCAGCTCACCGCCTGCCTGGAACACCCCAACTCCATCCATCTAATTAATGATTCAATTCTCCATCTCCCTCCCCTTGCTAATTAACTAAGCCACCTTGATTATGATATACTACTAGCTCTCTCTCTCTCCCCCTCCCCATCAGCAAAGCTTGCCTGCCTTAATATACCACATCCTTCTGGCCAGCAATCATCACTGTTTAAGCCAGTTGTCAGGAACAATTAACAGGTCTTTTCCAGCATCTACTTCTTGCTGCAGGCTGTGCTGTTCAGGAGGATCGATATCGACTCGACTCAGCTGGGATAGATGGCCGAGGAGGCGAAGAAGGTGGAGGTGGAGACGACCAAGGACATTGCCGAGGAGAAGGCCGTCGTGCCGCTGCCGGCGCCACCCAGCCACGGCAACTCCAAGCCCATCGTTGCTGTTAAGGGTACGTATATATAACTGTTTGGGCAAGACCTCCACCCTCTCGTATGCATGACCATTCCAAGGCATATGATGTCTTTGTTTATGCCTCATTACTGATTCCTCTTATTTTGGGTTGATCTCATTACTTCATATGGTTTGATATGATCTATATATGTGTGGCAAGTGTTTCATATCATTCGAATTTCCCCAATTCAAGAATGGTTCAATGAGTTAGGTCGATTTTAGACAATTAAAGCCTTTTGTTCCACAGTGCATAGAATTTTTGTACAATACATAGCTGTAAATAACTCTTCTTAATCAATTTTAAATAGCAGTGAGCACCTTGCCAAACGTTTATGAGAAATGGGATGAGTTCTTTTAGAAAGGGTTTATGAGATAAGTGTACATATTTTGCTTGCACTTTTTTAAAAGGAAATTTCAAATCAATATACCCTTCCTCAAATACTGGATTTGAAGCGATAAAAATAAAATCCACAAAGATTAAAAAAAGTAGACTACTACATGAATATAAATTGCTGGTGCATAATTCGGTGAAAAAATATTCCTCAGATGTTGCCATTTTTAAAATTTCAAAAAGAGCTTAAATTACTGTGACGAAGACACAACAAAGTGCCCATAAAGAGGTCGCTCTAGTCACTCTAGACTTCCATGTGCACAGAACAGAACAGCGAATTTTCTGAACATCTGATATATTCTCCCCTATTTTCACCAGATGCTGAAGGTACAGGAGGTTCAACAGAAAGAGGTTAAAGAAACTTCATTGGAACTCACAATTTAGCCAGCAGATAAGATTCCGACCCATGCTTATGTGCACATCGTTTCCTTTCATTGTTCTACAGATGCCTATCTCGCGAAAATTGTGTCCGAGAAGAGAATGACACTGATCAACGCCTGGGAGGAGAGCGAGAAGGCTAGAGCAGAGAACAGGTAATCAGGTTATTTAATTGGGAGTTGCTTAAAAGTAGCAAGAATCACCAGTACTATTTTATGATGGAGAGATTTCTTATGATGCACTCAAAGCATACCTTTCATATCTGCTACATGAACTGATGTTGCACGCATACCATCAGCTTGCACTATCTGGAACTAACTTCCTTCTCTCTCTTTGTTTTCCTGCGACAATATCAGGGCGGCCAAGAAGCTGTCCTTCATCACTTCATGGGAGAACGCCAAGCAAGCAGAGATGGAGGCCGAGCTGAAAAAGATTGAGGTAGGCAAACAGGATGAAAGTTCCTTCCTATCTCTATAATTTGGAGTGGTTTTAACAGTTATCAGCTCAGTAACAATTACTTGTCATGGCAGGAGCAACTGGAAAAGAAGAAAGCAGAGTATGAAGAGAAGCTGAAGAACAAGCTGGCAATGCTCCACAAATCAGCGGAGGAGAAGAGAGCGTTAACTGAGGCAAAGCGAGGTGAGGAGCTCATCATGGCGGAGGAGATGGCTGCCAAGTACCGTGCAAAAGGCGAGGCTCCAACAAAGCTCTTTGGACTCTTAAAAGCATGAGAAAATGGGAAGGCACCCACGTTCTCTGGAAAGCACATATGTTGGGATTGCTACAGCTAGTTTGGGACTTGCAGATTTCTTCCATGATATGTTTGTGGTGTGTGTGTGTATTTGAAGGCTATGGTCTGTGTTTTGCTGTCGGAAGGTTTGGTATCTGTACAATTTGTAAAGGAATTGTGTATAAGCATAGGAATGCAGCTCTGATGGTTCACAGATACCTTCATTCTTTTATGAAAGTTCTGTTGCTTAAAACATTCATTAATCATTATGCATTTTCAAAACAGTTTTGGTTTCCCCATTTCTTTGTTAAAAGACGGCACAGGAGATTTTTTTTTTAAAAAAAGGGGCATCTTGTGCCCATTTTCCATTAAGAACAGAAAGACAGGAGAATTCTAGCAGTATGAAAAATATTTCATAGGGAACATTGGGAGAAGAATATTTCAGAGGTGTGTTGCATAAGACAAATATTCATTAATCTTAAGAACATGGAGGAAGTTACAGCAGATCGTCACATACATACTTGATGAAGCAATATTTTTTTTGAATACAAGGGCAGGACCTCTGCCATTCTATTCAAGAAGAAGAGAAACTGTACAGCGATTAAAGAGAAAGAGAAGGGTACAGGGGAGGGAGAAAGAGGACAGAGGAGGGAAGGAAAGAAGGCGACCCAGCCGAGCAATGGCCATAACACACCGACACGCAACACCTAGTACAACCGCCTCCGCGGCAAACCACTGCTAGGTACGCGAAGAACACCGATCGACATCGCCACGAGGGATGCACAACCTAAATGCCAGAAACACCGCTGCCGACTGAGAAGTGGAGTATGTGAAGATCAACTTGGCTGTCGACCGCCACCACCTCACGGGATGCTCGGATGAGACGACAAAAGAGAGGAAGGGATGTCGTCCATCACCGCCGCGCGGGATGCTCGACCAACAGCACCAGCGACTACCACCGCCAATCGCACCCCAGTGCACGCGGAGTCTGAAGAAGAAGGCCGCCACCACCAGGCAGGAGGCTCGGCCCAGGAGAACGCCCGCCCACAACAGGGTAGCCACAGTCATAGCCACCAGCCAACCAATAGCGTGAAGGATCTTTAGGGCGACGCCTTCAGCAAGGATGCGACGACAAAGTCACCGCCGTCGCCCACCTAGACGTAGGTTTTCACCGGAAGGTAGGGACACCACAACGAGGCCTCCAAGGAGGGAACGACACCCGAGGACGCCGCAATCGTCGACCCAAGCAAGAAGTTGAGCAGGGCTTTCACCCGGAGCACCTACACCCCATGAGCAACACTAGGAGGCTGAGCAGGGCTACGACCAGAGACCACCTGCCGGACGCCAATGCTTTAGAAAACCAAGGGGGGAGGGGTCCCAACGCTAAGGACTGCCAAGCCGAAAAGCAGACACCGTTGCCACAAGGGGGAGGGGACAACCGTGACGCTTCGACGCAGCCGCCAAGGAGAAGAACGGATGTCGCCAACGAAGAGGAGGGGGACGACGATGATGCTTCCCTTGACGCTCCACAGACGTGCAGACCACCGCCGCCACTCGAACCGGATGGTTTCGAAGCCATCGGAGCAAACTGCCAGAGAAAGGGACGGACGCCGCCGCCATAGAGGAAGGGGACGACGGCGACACCTCAGCCCAAGCCACTAAGGGAAGAACGGACACCACTACCACAGAGGAGGGGGACGGTGACGACACTTCACCAGACGCTCCATAGCTAACAAACCCAGACCCGACCGGAACCAGCAACCTTGACCGACCCGCAAGCACAAGCACCTTGAAGGCGAGCCACCCATCGAAGACAACACCGATGACCACAGCCCTCGGTCCACTGCTTGGAACGCCTTCCAAGGCCGAAACTACCCTGCGGCGCTGCCACTGAAAAGGGACGCCGCCGAAGATACTCTTGGGGAGGGGGTCGCCACGTTGATGCCTCCAAGGAGGAAACAGTGCCCATGGCACTGCCACCGCCGGTCCAAGCGGAAGCCAGACAGGGCTTTCGCCCGACAGACCCACCCCTGGAGCCGCACATCCACAGTCGAAGGAGGAGACGGCCAGCCACGCCACCAACAGCCAGCTGGTTGACTAGGGGGTGACGGCGACGGCGGGGACCAGAAGCCGACGCAGGCGCAGCTCCTCCACGACGTCGGCATGCTAGCCTCCGTCGTGAACATCGATGACGGCACGGCCCGCGCAGGAGCGTGGATGGAGAGCTTTGGCATCATGGACCACCTCGACTTCGACATGTACGATAGCCAGGGGGCTTCGGCACCGGTGGCGGGGTGTCGCTGACGCTAGGGCTGCAGCAGCATGACGCTGGGGCTGTAGCAGCACGTCGACGGTGGCGTGAACATCGCCTTCGGCGTGCTTCCCGCGCACGGAGGCTGCGCAGCCGCACACTCACAAGCCCGAGCATTGTCAGATCTGGCCGCTACCGCCGTCACCTCACGGGAGTGCCCACCTGCCACCGGATCTGGGCGGCCGACCCGCCGCCGGGGGCCACCTGCAAGCCGGCGCGCGGGCGAGGGAAGGGAGAGGAAGAGGGGGAGGAGGGGCAGCCGTCTCCACGGGGAGGTAGGGCGGCGGCGACGGCGAGGTGGCCACCAAGGCGCCGGCAACGAGGGGAAGCAAGGAGAGAGGGGGAAGGAGGGAGGAAAGGGGGGCGGGCCGGCCAGCCCGCTGCCGGCGGCGGCGGCTAGGGTTGGAGGAAGGAGCTGAAGGAGAGGCGCGGACGCCCTTGAGCCGTCCCGCTCGAGCGACGCGAGGGCCAGTTTAGTTATTGAAGTTCGATGAAGCAATATTTGCAGCAGCAATCATTCCAATATAGTGTCAACAAGGGAGAAGACTTCTTCTACAGTAAGACCATTGAAATCATGTGGTCTGGTTGATCCAGGCTACTAGTTTTATATCTGTTGCAAGTTCTCACTCAATCTTACACCTAAAAATAAATAAATACAAACATATTCGAAATCAGGTTAGATAAGTAAGGAGAACATGATTTTATACGGATAGGATGATAACAAGACAATAAAACCATGGCTACAAGAAGCATCCTTTCATGTCTGCTTACCATCACCAGTGATCAAGTTTACTGTCAGAATGGACAACATAGGAAATTACCAAATAATATCACACTTCACAAATGAAAATCACCAACGCTGCCACTAAAGTAAATCCTGGCTGAATACAAGGACCAGATATAGTAAATTGAGGCATAAAACAAGAGCCTTAAACAGATCTATATTATATTCTCAACATAGTTAATATTATACAGGGAAGTTGAAGTGCAGCTCTGCTTATGGACCTAAAGATGCTCGAGTTGAATGTAGTAAACAGGCTTCATGCATGCTATACATATCTCTCAATTAATTTTTCAAATGATTTAGCAATGTATGAACGATGACCGTAGAATGTTTAGATTAACTCTTCAAAAGCCATAATGTTGAATGATGACTACTTGCCAGTTAGGATTTTGCTCTTGCAACTTGCAAGATTGTCACTGACAACATAAATAAGCAGCATGTCCCGTGCATTTATGCAGCTAGATTTGTGTTAAAAATTAAAAGACCATTTAGTAGACGTAATATAGTTCATATCCAATCAGAAGAATATTTTTTAATGATGTGTAGCCATATAGATCATGGTAAACTCTAATATAATCTAAGGGTGGGTTGTTTTTAGCTTATCTTATCAGCTCATTTGACTTATCTCGTAACTTCGAGAATTTCCCAAGGTGGCCTTGAGAGCCGGGTGCCCTTTGTGTTTAGGGTTTAGAGAGGTTTTAGACACGCCTACGAGATAAAAAAAATAGATTCAAAAATTAATAAAAAGGTGAGATAAGTCAAATAAGAAATGTAAATAAATCAGATTTATGTTTCTTATTTGACTTATCTCACTTTTTTTATTAATTTTTGAATTTTTTTTAATCTCGTAGGCATGTCTAAAAGCTCTCTAAACCCTAAACACAAAAGACATCCGGCTTTCGAGACACCTCGAAAATTCTCAAAGTTATGAGATAAGTCAAATAAATTGATAAGATAAGCTGAAAATAACCACACCTAAGTCTAATCTGGAGCTCTACCTTCTATATGACACTACTATTGTAGTTATCTCGATTGCTACCTTCTCGTTGGTCTCCACATCATCTTTATTGGTGGTGGTGCCGACTCACGGTGCCAGCCACAACTCTAGAGCTCGGTTCTTCTCCTTTAGTTTGCATATGTGGTGGCTCCGTTTACTCATGTTTTAATTTTATAATAGATAGAAAGACATATATGGATCATTTTATTTTTTAAAATTTCATATGTTTTATATTTTTTTATTTTAGTTGACATGGACCCTTTTTCTAGTGTTATAGTTGATATGAACTCTTTTCTTATCTTGTAGTTGATATGGACTCTTTATTGTTATTTTTATCACAAAATTTAGTTATTTTTTTATTACTGTTGACATGGATTCTTTTTCTAATTTTGTAGTTGATACGAACCCCTTTTTATATTATTCTTATTTCAAATTTCTATTATTTTTATCTTTTCTTGTAGTATGGACTCTTTTTCTAGTTTTGTAGTTGACACGGACTCCTTTTTTTTATTTTTATATTCTATTGTAGCTGATATAAACTCTTTCTTTTAATCCGACCTGGGCTCTTATTTCTATTTTTTATTCCGAATGTATGTATTTTTATTTTTTTTATTTAGTTCATATGAACTTTCTTTTAATCTGACATGGACTCTTTTTTATTATTTTTTATTTTGAATTTATGTAATTTTTATTTTTAATTTAGCTGATATGAACTCTTTCTTTTAATCTAGACTCTTATTTCTATTTTTTATTCCTAATTTCTATTTTTTAATTTTAATTTATATGAATTCTTTCTTTTAATCTAAACAGTTATAATTTGGCCTCACTGTAATCGAAGGTGTAGATCTTTTCTTTTTTTTCTTGATTTAAGTGGGAATTTCTTTAATTAACGTGGTGGCTCCGTTGGCTCCTGTTTTAATTATATAATAGATAACTTTGCAAATCCTTCCTCGTATGTTTTCATAGTAGTTCATAATTTTTGCTAAAAAATAGTAGTTCATAATTCAGAAATACAATCTTCAGATTCATTGCATTTTATTTTTGGTATCGTATATATAGCACGAACTCATAGTAGAAAATAGCATAGTAAACAATATTGATATTATCTGGTGCAAATGAGTGCCCATCAAACTTCTTAAATGCACCCAGTTGACAGCAAAATGAAAACTTTATGCATGAAACTACTGAAACCGCTGCTTAACTATGTGCAATTGTGCATATAACCTAACAAATACATCATAATTTCAGTTCATAATGGCAGATGATATAAGCAGAAACATTTCACTTGTCTCGTAATGTGTGCAGAGGAGATGCATTATTTTTTCATTATATAGAGTTTAAGTCATTAAGTGTACAAACATCAATCTGAGATACCTAAAAAGGAGTAGGTATGCCAAATACAATGTACATGGAGCCTGTATTTTCAGCCATGTCTCCTATTCTTGAGAATTGAAGCAACCTCGACAGAACTTTTTAAAAGTACTACTACATGAGGTCAACGAACATTACCAGTATTTAGGGGAAACCTAGATGGCAGTGGCACATCAAATTAACAATTTCAACTGGGGGAGAACAACATCCAAACAATGACAGCATTGTGAAAATGTATGTGATAGCCTGCTACTACCTGAGAATCACTTCTACGGTTCTACCAGTTTTTTAACGCATAGTCATTTCTACATTTCAACCTTTCCCGCTTTACTTGACGCAAAATGACTTCTTGAAGTGAAGTATTTATCATAGTGAAGAGCAATGCTAAGTTGCCAACCATGTAGTCATTTCAGTTACAATGGTCCAACAAATTATTCCCCAATGGCCTGTCAGTAGTAACATCATACATATCCTTTTCTCTCGCAGCAACAAAATAATCTAACTATAAATTTGTCACATTTCACCACACTTTTATTCTACCGTCATATTTGTCACACTTCATCGTCAATATTATCGATCTTTCATTCATCCCTACTAGCCCAGTTATCTGTTACAGGTACAATACATTTGACACATTCCCACAGAGCATTCTGCAATCTGCATTGGCGTTAAATCACATCTGTGACACTTCAACTCTAATATGAACACGCAAAAATCTTTCAGTTCATCACCACTCATCTCTAGTTTCTAGCAGCCATCAGCCCGAGGAAAGCGTATGAACTTGCTGTTAGCTAAATACGCGACCAGGGGGAAGCGGTGCGCTATTGCATTGTGATCATTTTTTTGCACTCCAGACTTATGTGCTTAGGCCATCTCAAGCAACGTGTCTTGTTGCCCCAATCTCATCACTATTTATCTACAGTGTTGTAATATATCCTATTACTATTCATTATCTCATCACTATTCACCTTCTAACATGAATCATATAATTATTTCTACACTATATTCACATTTACTGTCGCATCACTATTCACCTCCCCAGTAGTGTGTCTCAAGTACCTGATAAACAGGGTTGGGGCAAGTCCAATGCTCCCAACCACTGGAGATGGCCTTAGACCACTACTAGAAAAACGAGCATCACAAGCGGTTCGATGCGCACCGCTTCTAATAGTTGCAGCACAAGCGGTTCAATAGCGCAAGCCAGGAAGCCCCCTTTAGAAGCGGTTCGCAATACGAACCCCTTCTAAAGCCCCCTCTAGAAGCGGTTCGTAATACGAACCCCTTCTAAAGCCCAAGCAACAGAAGGGGTTCGTGTCACGAACCCTTTCTAAAGCCCAGCACCTCTAGCAGCGGTTCGTAATCTGAACCCTTCTAAAGCCCATTACTTAACCCCTTCATTGCTTGGGCTTTAGAAGGGGTTCAGACAACGAACCCTTCTTGCTTGGGCTTTAGAAGGGGTTCGTATTATGAACCACTACTAGAGGTCCATTTTTCGAATTGTTAAAAGAAAAGCTTGCTTTATCTCATCAGAGAGCACGCGTGGGTAGGTTGGCTAGCTGGGTAAGGCGTGGGTCACGAGGAGGGGTGAGGTCCCGAGTTCAAATCCCACGTACCCCAATATTCTTTATCCTTATTCTTTACCTTTTTAGACACCACTAGAAGCGGTTCGTAGAACCGCTTCTAGTGCTCCTGCGAGCATTAGTCTCGGTTGCTTAGAACCGGTTATATAACCGCCTGTGAAAGCGGTTACGAACCGGTTGTATAGCACAGTTCCCTGGTAGTGGACCATATGTAACCATATTCTCTTTATTTCGTTTTCTTCCCTATTCCTACACCATATTCTTTTTCTATATTTTTTACTATCTCCAGCAACATCCCTTTAAAGAGAATCCTTTTTCGGAGGGGATGACAGAGAGAATCTCTCCCGAAAGAGAACTGTGAAGGAAATTTATTGAAGGAAAGGAGATTCTCTTCGCGAAGGGGAAGAGGTAGAGGAAGGAATACCATTGGTCATGGTCTTAGGTTGTGTTTGGTTTGGGGTTAGACTAACTGGATTAGCTAACCTTAACCTGACTAGGTTAGTTTATCCTAGCTTAACCCAGATTTTGTGTTTGGCGACTAATCGAGTTAATCTCTATTGTTTGGCTGTTTTAGTGGGGTCAATAGATAGAGATAAGTTATCCCATGTTTTGCTAGGTTAGCTAATCCTGAGTTAGTTAGGATAAATAGCGTTGATCGGATTAACTTAATCCCGCTTAATCCAGAGGTGTATGGTGGATTAAACTCTTAATCCACCTATTAACCTCGAACAAAATGCAACCTTAGAGACCGTTTGGTTCGTGGCCTAAATGTTTGCTACGTCTATGCCTAGCTTAGGTGTACCATAAGTGGTTAGACGGTGTTTAGTTGTATACTTAGCATAGACTGCCAAAGAAAGTTAGTCCTCTTTGTTAGGAAGGCAATTTGTATTCCTCTTATGCCAATATGGTAATATATATATCATATACAAGAGGGCATATAAGGAAAACCCATATTAGGCCCATAAAGCTCCTCAAATTCAAGGTGGATCCATAATATTGAGTTTGGAGAGATGAAATCCATGTTGCGCTCTGGTCTGTGTCTTGGTGAAGGAGTTCGCAAGCTAACCTCAGAAGGCACATACTGAAGAGCAATCACCTACTGCTGCACTTGTGATCGGACATAACTCAAGATCTTGGGCTATTTTATGGGATAAATCAGCATATGACCATGGTGGGTTATACGGATGTAGGATATATGTCTGATCTACATACAGGTTAGTCCCAGACTGAGTTTGTTTACTTGCTTGGTGGTGCAGCGATTTCATGGAAATAGAGTAAGCAAACGCTTGTGACGACATCCACTAATCATTCTGAGATTATTGCTCTATATGAGGCCGCACGTGAGTGTGTTTGGTTTAGACAGACGATCAATCACATATAGCGGTTATGTGGGTTGAACGCCGTCGATACCCCCACAATTACCCATGACGATAATGCTGCTTGTGTTGCACAGATGCAGACGGGCTACATTAAAAGTAATATGACGAAGCATATCGCTCCTAAGTTGTTCTACCCTCACGAGCTCCAAAAGAGTGGTGAGATAGAGGTAGTACAAACGAAATCGTGTGACAATCTGGTGGATTTGTTCACTAAGGTGTTGCCTACCTCAACATTCCGGACTTGTGTCTGTGGAATTAGGATGAGGCGATTTCGAGAGTTGCAAGATTCAGGGGGTGCGCTCCACTGAACAGTAGCCCAAGTGATATGAGAGATCACATATATGTTGTACTCCTTTTTACTTGTATGAGTTTTGTTGACTTTCTCGTAGAGAGGTTTTTAACGAGGCAATATCACTATACAGCATGCGTGTGCAATGTCCTCTTTTCTCCAATCCTTTTTTCCCACTGGGTTTTTAGATGGAGTTTTTAACGAGGTATTTGTATATCACAGTTTCGCTCAAGGAGGAGTGTTATAACCCTAGCCCGATAAAGCCTATTAGGGTTTATCTTTAGGGGTATTGTGGACAAAACCGAATTAGGATAGGACTATAAATATGAGACACACCTCATCAATTGAAATCAATAAAGACTACGGTGTTGTGTGTTCTCTCTATTTTTATCTGTCTTCATCCTTTTAGTTGATCTCGTGATTGGTGATTACGGGAATACCAGATTATTATAACAAGGAAGACGTAGGGGTGGAAACGGACTGTCCGGACCAGATATGGGTCCTCCCATATATGTTGATGTATTTTTTATCGAATACGGATAGTATTGGATACAGATTCTAACAAATACGAATACAAACGATACAGATCAAATACGAATATGAAAATGGGTTTTACCATATTTTGTTAGTTGCTAGATAGGGACTTAAATATTAATCATGTATAACACATAATACAATATATTTTATTTGAAGCAAGAAAATATGATTTTTAAAGGATAATATACATGCATGTATGTGCATAACATGCACCCATAGCAGAAGGCCCGTGTAGCATAGAAGCAGCTGGCATGCCCACTTAGCTACCCCACTCAGAGCGGCATCTAGGCCAAGCCACACCTTAGCACCAATCCATGCTTTGGATGAACATGAAGCAGTTGAGCCCAAATCCAATCGCTATCCATGTAAGGATCTGTTCTGATACAAAAATGATTTCTAAATCAATAAAAACCGGATATGAATCCGGATCTGGATGGATATTATCCGACCCGTTTTTACTACCAGGAAGATGTACAAGAGGGGAGGAGGACGCCAGTGTTTTGGCATACTTGATAACGCTGTGTTTTTTAGAATTTTATATGTTTATACATCTTTAAAAAATTAATTTTACTTACAGAGCAATAAGCGAATTGCGTTGCAAAGAAATGCAAGGAAGAATGTATATAAAAATTTTCCCGTCCACCAGTTCCCGGGAATAGCAAGGAAAGAAGGGACCCACTCGTCAGTGATGCAGCAGTCCGGCGGCACCACCAACCCCCTCCCAACTACAAGTAGGAGCCGCACCCGCCTCCGCTACACGCCCATGCCTCCTCCCACTCTAGTAGCCCACCTCCGCCGCCGCCTCCTCGTCTCGCCGCGCTCCTCCTTCGTTCGAGCCGCGTCCCCTACCCGCCGCCTCTTCTTCCCTCGCGCCATGGCCTCCACCACGGTCGCGCACGCAGGTGAGCAACCACACGGCCGTCACTTGACTTGCATTCTGTAGCGATGGCTTGGTTGTATTGATGGTTGTTCCGCCGGCATGTGGTTCGGGGGAATCAAGCTGCGGGTGGTGTAGCAGCGGCGGAGTACGAGGAGGTGCTGGAGCGGCTCTCTTCGCTTATCACGCAGAAGGTGCGGGCGCACAGCGGCAACCGAGGCAACCAGTGGGACCTCATGGCGCACTACCTCCAGGTCCATTTCCTCCTCCTCCTCCTCCTCCTCATGCTTCGCTTATAAACTAGTATGCGATATCCTATTATAGTATTGGTTGTTTGATTCGGGTGGATTTGGTTGCCGCGGTAGTAGATTATGGAGCTGGAGGAGCCGATCGCGCGCATGAAGGTGATTCACGTCGCAGGGACCAAAGGAAAGGTAATGCGAACTAGTCAAATAACAAGGTAAATCCAATTAGATGTCAAGTGATTTCTACTGTGGTAAAAAATTTTGGAATTCCAAGGCAAAATTTGATCTTTGTCAGGATAGATTGGTGCTGGAAGACAATGCAAGCAGTGTTCAATGTTAAGTATTCAAAAAGGAAAAAGTTTTAGTGAAGCTGTAGTTTATTGCTATTTTGTACTGGGAGGTAATGTAGTCAATTCCAGAATTGCAGTGGCAAATCAAAATGCAGAATGGTGCATGCTTTGAAGTCCTTAGCTTTCTTATAATGTGTTGTTTGATAAAAACACTATGACACATACTATATTTGCAGGGATCAACATGCACATTCACAGAGTCAATCCTGCGATCATGTGGTTTCCGCACTGGACTGTTCACCTCACCGCATTTGATGGATGTTAGGGAGCGGTTCCGCCTAGATGGGTAATTTCGTTTGCTACTATTCTTTCATCTTATTTTCAGTTTGGTGTTGATAACTGATAACGCTAAGCTCCTCATACTTATGCCTTCGACTAGTTTTGTATGCAGATGTGTTGCACCATCTTTCTAAGTTATCAATTCCCTATACTTATGTCCTATGCTTACTTAGCTCTTAATTTGTGATGCCATCAGGGTTGACATTTCTGAAGAAAATTTTTTGAAGTATTTTTGGTGGTGCTGGAATAAGCTGAAGGTACATGTCCAACTTCGTAATTTCATATGATGGCAAACTGTGATGGGTGCATAGAAGTGGTAGAACACAAAACATAGCTACGTAATAAAATAAACGTTACCAGGAATTAGCACATCTGTTATATAAGCTGTCTGGTCTTGTTATGTTGCTTTGATGATACATTATAAAAATTTGATGGATGATGAGGTAAATGGGTGCATTTTCAGGAGAAAACTGGTGACGATATTCCTATGCCAACCTACTTCAGGTTCCTCGCGTTGCTGGCGTTCAAAATATTTTCAGCTGAGAAGGTAAAATAAATAGCAAACGTTTTCTTCTCTTTTCCTCCTGTCTTGTTATTTCCAGCCATCATAAATGTAGCCATGAAGTGTATTGTAGAGTATGATATTCTATCTTCTTCTGTCACTTTACTTTCTTAAAATTGTGACAAAATATATGATTTTAAGGTAGACACACTTATGACCTATCGCTGTATCGCATATCTTTTCTTCTGAGGCTTCAAATTCAGTGGCTCCATGCATACTTTTCTAGATGAAGTTTTATTAATCATTTCCTCCTCCTTTTCCCATCTTAAACAGGTAGATGTTGCTGTTCTTGAGGTTGGTCTTGGAGGAAAGTTTGATGCCACTAATGTGGTATGTGAGATTCTGTTCCAGTAATGTATAGCCAGCAATGGTGTATAACAGTACAAGCATTTGTGTAGTGTAGTCAAAAGCCAAATGAAGAATCTTTAAACTATGCTATGGTAGCCTTAAAAATCTTGTTCGTCCTAACATGCGTGCTAATTTTTCCAAGCTTCCTTTAATTATATGTGAAAGAGATGGGCTGAATAACAGGGAAAATTACGCTAGCAGTGTAGGATATATTCATTTAGGTCCAGCTATATGCCTGCTTCTTGTCTAGCATTCAGCATTTTAGTTTTGCTCTTAGCTCTTATGAACTCTTTTGGTGTCATTTAGACTACATGTTATATCTTGAAGTGTCAAAACCAAGGAACATAACATGTGTACAAATTTGGGACTCTGCAGGTTGAAGCGCCCGTTGTTTGTGGAATATCTTCCCTTGGATACGATCATATGGAAATTCTTGGTTAGTTGCAGAACAGACAATCGAAGTACCTCTATAATGATGAAAAGTAGTTTCATGCTTCCATGTTTGCTGTGTGGCCTGTGAGCAGGAAATACACTTGGGGAAATTGCCGGGGAGAAGGCTGGGATTTTCAAGGTTTTTAATTAACAAGAAGTTATATAAGAATTTAGCAGAGTATATTATATTGCCATTTTATCACTAGAACTTTTCCAATTAAAAGAAGTTCCATGGCCATAATTTCTTATTTTGGGATTCCCCTGTGGAATATGTTATTACCAGAAAGGAGTTCAGGCATATACTTCTCCACAGCCAGAAGAGGCAATGGTTGCTCTGAAAGAAAGAGCTACGGAATTAGGTGTAAGTTTTATCAGCAAATGTTCCATTCTTTTTTGGTTGCCTGTTGTCACTATTCCTTGCATGCTATTATATCTTTAACTTGCACTTAACACAACTGAATACAGTTCTGAAACAAGCTACTCTGTGGTTTTTGAAGATTTCACTCCAAGTTGCTGACCCTTTGGGGCCCCATCAATTAAAACATCAACATCTTGGACTGCACGGTGAACACCAATATATAAATGCTGGTCTTGCAGTTGCATTGGCTAGTACATGGCTTCAGAAGTGGGGACATGCCGACAAACTACCACACAATCTTACTGTTAAGTCTTATTAATTCATGCTGCTTTTCCAAAAAAAAAAATGCCGCTATGATAATTTGTTCTGCTATGATGGAATCCAGGACCCCTTACCAGATCAGTTTATTAGAGGACTGTCAAGAGCTTGTCTGCAAGGCCGAGCGCAGATTGTTCCGAATTCACAAGTAAACTTGGAAAAGAAGGATGGAGATAGTTCTTTGGTTTTCTATTTGGATGGGGCACACAGCCCTGAAAGTATGGAAATATGTGCTAGGTGGTTTTCCCATGTTACTAAGGGGGAGACAAGCTTACCATCTTCCATGGAGCAGTCTCAGATTTGTGCCAACCCTCAAAAGGTATGTCTCACAACCTCTTGAGTTCTATTATGTTTGAATGGACTTGCTTTTGTGTTTATTTCATTGTTGGCTTTACCCTCTGTATGAAAATTTTGTTCCGGGACCCATCGCAGATCCTTCTATTCAACTGCATGTCTGTGAGAGATCCTATGCTATTGCTTCCACATCTTGTGGATACATCAACTCAAAATGGTGAGTTGAACTACTAAACATGAAAAATATCCATATGCTCTCATTCATCATCTACATGTACTTGCTTGGATTGGTCGAATTCACTAACAACTTGTGTTCTGTGCAAAGTTGGTGCTTCTCCATTTACTGTTTGAGTTAGCTTGAGGTTTAACTTATTCCTTTCCTTGGTTGAATGGATTTCATTTATTACTATTTCATTTTGTTCAGGGATCCATTTTGATCTGGCTCTATTTGTGCCAAACCAGTCACAATACAACAAGCTTGGTTCTAATGTATCGGCACCTGCAGAGCCTGAACAAATTGATTTGTCATGGCAGTTGTCCCTTCAAAGAGTGTGGGAGAAGTTACTTCATGGCAATAAAGGTTCTTCTGAACTTGGCTTTTAGCCATTTATACTGCTTTTATTACTGCCATGTGGTTTTCTTTGTCGAAAGAGTGTGGTTTTCTGAACTTGGCAAATTGCTTTGTACTGCTTTTATTACTGCCATGTCCCTCCAAAGAGTGTGGGAGAAGTATGCTTGGGCTGAAGGTGGTGTGTTAACTTGGAAGTAAATGATGCAGGTTTAAATAGCGGGAATTCGAGGGAGACTAGTCTAGTTTTTGAATCACTTCCACTAGCAATCGAGTGGCTAAGGAAAAATGCCCAACAAAATCCATCTACATCTTTCCAGGTGAATCTTCCATGAGAATCTTAACTATACCTTCAGTAATGTTTTTATATAAATCTGCTTACATGCATTCAGAAGTAGAGTGTTGTACACCAAACTCTGCTTATTGTTTGCCATTAATATTTTACAATTTGTGTTGTTATTGACATGAAAGCACATATCTTGAACTTTTCATTTGTATAAGTTATTTTTACAGTTAAATCCTGATATATTTGAGTCTGATATGTTGAGCTAGGTCCTGGTTACTGGCTCCCTGCATCTTGTTGGTGATGTCTTGAGGTTGCTCGAGAAGTGATCTTTCTTGGAACAATATACAGTTAGAAGTTCATATTGAAGCTATACTGATTATGTAACCACAAGTTGGAGCTTCCCCGGGCAAACCCATGGTTACAGAAATGCAGCAATTTCAAGAGCTTTGATTTGCATGCTATAACTGGCCGGCGAGATTGTTGTATTTTCTCCTGTTTTTTCTTAGAGGATTGTGGAACTCACAAGTCAGAACGTATAGCAAATAATTTGCACTTGTGCATTGCACCCGTGAAAAGCCTGTATCCATGCTCTTGACAATTCTACTTTACATCCGATTTGAGATTTTATTCTCAAATAATGTGACTCCTCGAAGGTGCATTGACGCCGTGATTATTATGTTACTCAAACAAGGGAACGTTTTTATTCTCTGCTGCATTTCACGATTACTGAAAAATGATGGCATGAGCATAATTTCGTTCCACATGCAATTCAGGTTTTGTGGCCGATATATCTTATTGTGCTTAGAAGTAGTATCTGTGCCGCTACAAGTATCAGAAACCGAGAAGCAAAAAAGAAAAGGACGGCGCTATACGCTTCAACCACCCTTTTTTTAATCTATCTACAGATAGACGAAACGGGACATATATGCAGCATCAAACTGGATGTGCGCAAAAAATACAGGAAAATTCGAGCTCATGCTGGCCGCGCTCAGTTGGCACAGGTCCATCTGGAGGTGGGAACGCAGCTGAGGTAGTGGCACCAGTGGCAGCTGTCGTTGGCGTTCGCTCCGCGGAAGAGCATCGTCATACCAACCGCGAATCTGCAAAGGTTAACACAAGCACAGCACGCAGAGAATGAGTTTTTTTCTTTGCCAACTTCACCGACAGAAAGTCGAGCGCCTAGCGGTTGAGAGTATATAAAATACGGTAGTATACACTATACAGCGTGGCTGTCAACTAGGCGCATGTTAGCTAGTAGGTTGGAGTTGGAAAAAAGGCAAACCCAAACACGTTATATTGGACGAACAAACATGGCCAGCTAGGCACTCCAGTATGATATCATCTATTCAATACAGTATGTGAGAAAAAAGAGTTTTTTTGTGTGTTTTTTTGGAAATGTAACTTTTGTTCTGGCTTCTACGTCTGAAACATACATAGTCTTAGTATGTATCACAGCACGCTGATCCTAGGCATCGAACCTGGGTCGTGGTAGTGTGCTGTTCAGTGAGAAATTTTTTTTACTTATTGCTCTATAAGTATATTTTACTTATAGAGCAATAAGCAAGCAATTGCCTTGCAAAGAAATGCAAGGAAGAATGCATATAAAAATTTTCCCATCCACCGATAGCAAGGAAATTTCGTGGATTGACATCCAATTCGATAGCCAATCTAGAAATGACACCCAATTCACCTCAGTTTCATAAAATGCCATCTGACTATCCAATTTCTTCAAGATTTGACATTTTGACCATTTTCCCCTCGGTTTTTTTTAAAAAGACTAAACTGCCCTCGGTGGGGCCCTCATGTCAGCCACCGGAGCCCATTCCTAGCCTTTCTTCCCTGTCTCCGGTGGCCATCTCGCCGCGCGCACCATGCTATCTGGCCCCGCGCTCCGCGTCGTCTAGCCCATCTTCTTTGCGGTGGTGGCCAGAAAGAAGGGAGGAAGGAGGTCCATGAGAGAAGGGAGCTTGTTGCAAAGAATGGCCAGAGATAAGGGGGAGCACCGGGAGGAGGAGAAGGAGCTAAATCACGGTGACCGGTCGGG
Source organism: Olyra latifolia (assembly GCA_036346145.1). NCBI lineage: Eukaryota > Viridiplantae > Streptophyta > Magnoliopsida > Poales > Poaceae > Olyra > Olyra latifolia. Next base: position 775,433 of record CM070525.1, on the reverse strand, counting down.
CGAGACGGGAAGGGGAGCGCGAGGCGGCGTGCCAGGGAGGAGGAGAAGGATAGCTCCCCGCGGTGGCTGGCCGGGAAAGAAGGGGAGGGGAGGAGGTCTGGTGACGTGCGCGACAGCGAGGATAGGGCGGCAAGCGGCGTCGGCAAGCGCGAGGTGGGGCGCCGAGAACGGGATGGGAGGAGAACCTCGAGGGGAAGGGTGGATTGGATCCTCGCGCGGGCAGGGAGGACGCATCAGGAGGCCTCGTCGTCGTCAGATCCCGGCAAGGAGTTGGTGGCAGCGAAAGGAGGCATGTCGGCGAACAGCACCGGGAACCCGGCTCGGGCAGGAAGAAGGCTCCCTTCCTCTGACGAGCGGGCCCGCCAGGGTAGTTTGGGGATTTATGAAAAAAGCAGCCAAAGTGTTAAATCTTGAAGAAATTGGATAGCAAGATGATATTTTGTGAAATTGTGGTGAATTAGGTGTCATTTCTAGATTGGCTATCGAATTGGGTGTCAATCCATGAAATTTCTCCTGGTAGCAAGGAAAGAAGGGGCCCACTCGTCAGTGATGCAGCAGTGCTACGTCGGGGCCTAGGGGGAGCCCACCACGGCGGCCGCACCACCAACCCCCCTCCCAACTACAAATAAGACCCGCCTCCGCTACACGCCCATGCCTCCTCCCACTCTAGTAGCCCACCTCCGCCGCCTCCTCGTCGTCTCGCCGCGCTCCTCCTTCGTTTGAGCCGCGGCCCCTACCCGCCGCCTCTTCTTCCCTCGTGCCATGGCCTCCACCACCGTCGCGCACGCAGGTGAGCAACCACACGGCCGTCATTTGACTTGCATTCTGTAGCGATGGCTTGGTTGTATTGATGGTTGTTCCGCCAGCATGTGGTTCGGGGGAATCAAGCTGCGGCGTGTAGCGGCGGTGGAGTACGAGGAGGTGTTAGAGCGGCTCTCTTCGCTTATCACGCTAGAAGGTGCGGCAAGACAATGAAACGAGGCAACGATGGGACCTCATGGCGCTACCTCTAGGTCCATTTCTCCTCCTCCTCCTCATGCTTCGCTTATAAACTAGTATGTGATATCCTATTATAGTATTGGTTGTTTGATTCGGGTAGATTTGGTTGCCGCAGTAGTAGATTCTGGAGCTGGAGGAGCCGATCGCGCGCATGAAGGTGATTCACGTCGTAGGGACCAAAGGAAAGGTAACGCTAACTAGTCAAATAACTAGGTAAATCCAATTAGATGTCAAGTGATTTCTACTGTGGTAAAAAATTTTGGAATTCCAAGGCAAAATTTGATCACTGTCGGGATAGATTGGTGTTGGAATACAATGCAAGCAGTGTTCAATGTTAAGTATTCAAATAGGAAAAAGTTTTAGTGAAGCTGTAGTTTATTGCTATTTTGTATTGGGATGTAAAGTAGTCAATTCCAGAATTGCAGTGGCAATTCAAAATGCAGAATGGTGCATGCTTTGAAGTCCTTAGCTTTCTTATAATGTGTTGTTTGATAAAAACACTATATGCTAGATGCTAGCATCTACTATATGCTAGATGTAGAAGTCGAGCATGCCCAGCTGCTCTCGCGACCCCTCCCCGCCGCCGCCACCGCCACTGCCCCCAGATCCCTCCACCCCACTCAGCCCATGCCTCCGACTTCTCCTTCACGCTCGGCCGCGCGACGCCGCTTCCACGCCCAGCTGCTCCTGCGAGTCCTCTCCGCTGCCGCCTCCGCCTCTGCCGCCGCCGCCGTTTCCACCGCTGCGACCTCCCCGAGATCCCTACACCCCGCTCAAGCCTTGCCTCCGACCGCCAGGTGCTCACTTGTGTGTCTCTTGACCGCCGCGACCCGCCGCCAGATCCACGCCGGTTCGAGGCCCGGAAGCTCGTTCGCTTCGCCCCGCTAAACCCAGTCCCCCACCATCTGCTGCCGCGTCAACCCGGCGCTGATCTCCCCCCTGTATTCATTGCCCTCATCGACCCTCCCCTGGCGCCCGGTTGGTGGAAGTAGTAAACCCCCTGCTATTCCCCCTGCTGCGCTGACCTTCGCTGCTCCGAGATCTTACACCTTGGTAACGCGCGACCGTCCTCGGGAGCCCAACCATCTTCACTCCTCAGCAAGACTCAACCACCGGCGTTCCATCACCATCACTCCGGCCACCCCCCGCTGCCATCGCTGCCTCAGAAGAGACCACCTTGTAGCCTCCTGCAGAGACCCCTTGCGCTATCGTCGCTGCCTCCGCAACGGCCATAAAGCAGCCGGTTGTCGCAGGGTCGCCTCCAGGTCCCTCCTGGCTCTACCTCCAACTTCACCTCCCAGCAGACCCACCTCTCCGCCCATGCCCGTCCGCGGTGACCCCACCCGTCGCCCCCGCCGGGGCAGCAACATCATAGCTGAGACGGCTGACATGCGCGAGGATCTCGAGCACATCCACACTCGATGGGCCTTGGCTGTGGTCCACGGAGGGCGCCACCACGACCAGGAGCGCTCCATGGAAGATGTGCACATGGCCGCGGTTGCCGCCTCAGGGGCTAACTGGGAGTCCCTCTTCGTGAGCCGCCACCACCCCGAAGACTTCCTGATCCGCTTCCCCAACGCCGACCGCCGCCGCCATTGCCGACCACGGCCGCGCCAGGCGCCGACCGAATTCAAGCCTTGGCGCCCCCGGCCTACCGACGACCCGTCTGCGCCGCTTTGCCCACGTTAAATCTCTCGCCGAGAATGTTCCCCTCCACGCTTGGGGAGAGAGGACGGTGATCAGCGTCATCGGCGTGGCCTGCGCGTTTCAGTGGGTCAAGGAAGACTGCACCAGCCGTAGGGTCACCGCAACGCTCAATGTCTGGGCCTGGACAGCAGACTCAGATGAAATCGTCAAGGTTCACCACCTCAGCATTGCAGAGAACCCTGGTAGCGACGGCGCCCGCTTCAGGAAGATTGCGGTCCCCTACAGAGTTCTCGTGCACCTCGACACCGTCGAAGACCACTCCACAGGCCCTCACGCCACGCCCCGGGTGACTCGCCTGCCTTGGACCTTCGGCAAGGTAGACGGCGAAGCTGTCCAAGGGCCTCATCAACAGCCACGCGGCCGCAACCTAGATTCTGATGATGACGCTGACAGGAGCCGCCGTTAGGGGAGGTCCCGCTCCCACACGTCCTGGGTGGTGCGCTCGGTGCTCCGGAGCCTCTCTGCCGGGGGCAGGAACAGAACCCGGTCGGCTCCCCGCCACCACGACGAAGCTCCTTCAGGCCGTCGCCGTCGGGCCTCCCCTCCTTCCGTGGTAGCTAGAGTCTGGCGCTTCGTTGCCCCACCTCCCAAGAGTGTGCCGGCGCCGTCTCCTTCTTTGCATCGCGCCTCTCACCGCCCCTCCAAGGTCAGAGTTCCCCCAGCCCTCACCTCAGCACCTGGAATTTTGGGGGCCGCCCCTGCCTCACTCCCCCGCCCGGCTAACCCCCTCCTTCTTCACCACCGTTGCTACCTTCCCAGCGGTCCACCATGCAGGAGCCGCCTGTGGAGCGTCCTGCTTCACCGCCTCTGGTTGCCCCCAACGGCTCTGCGGCGTCGGCGCCGCTCCCAGTGTGTGAGGCGCTCTCTCTGCTGGAGCTGCCTCTTGAGGACTCCACGCCTCCACCAACCCGAGGTGAACAGATCATCAACACTGATTCGGTCCTTGCCTCCGTTCTGGCTGCAGTCCAGAACTCCGCTCCCCATCTCCCGCTCATCGAGGTACCTTCCAGTCGCCCAGCTGCCTCGCCCTGCTCTGCTTTCATGCGCACCACCATCATCCTTACCAAACCACCTATCATATACGTGTTCAGGCGCCAGGCTACCCACGCGGCCACCGCTCCTACAGCCACCAAGAAGCGACGCAGCGAGAGGCTTGCGGCGAAAGGCTTGCCCAAGTTGCCGGCGGAGGACAAGGCACAGCAGCTCATCGTCAAGAAGCTGGCGCCATGGCTGGGCTCCCGTATCAAGCTGTCCGAGGAGCTGGCTGCCCTCAAGAGCCTCCTCTACTCCCCGTTGCCGGACGCCGCGGTGCAGGCCCTGTCCGATCTGATGGGCACAGACGCCTCCATAGGCCCGGCGCCCACGGAACGGGTGGCGACCTACCTCATCCCATGAAGGCTGACCTCCATGAAAGCGGCTGCTCGCTATAGGCGACAGCGAGCTCTTTTGCTTCCGGCCGACGTTACTACCCTTCAACGGCCCGAGCGCATTGCAGCAAGGCGACTTCAGCTCGCGGGCTCCCCCACCAGCGCCCACCCAGCCACTGGGTTGGGCAGCACGTCGGTTGCAGGAGGCCAGAAGCCCCCCACGCTCCCTGGAGGTTGTTAGTTTTTCCTCTAGGCCTCATTCTGGCCGTCTTCTCCTACGGCTTGTACCTGCAAACTGCTCAACTTTTGTATTCAAGTCAGCGTGGCTTTTTGGCTTTATTCGCGTTTCTTAAGGCCTCTCAGGCGACGTCGTCCCTTCCTTTCAATGTCTAATGCAGAGCTCCGTCTCCTTGATTGGAACATCAGAGGGCTCAACTCAGTTGCCCGACGCGCTGCCCTCCGCGACCTCGTGTCCTCCACGCGCGCAACACTCATATGCTTGCAAGAAACCAAATTGGAGGTGGTCACAGCACAAACAGTCTGGCAGTGCGCCGGCTAGGATTTCGACGATGGTTTCGCCTTCCTCCCGGCCTCCGGCACCCGTGGAGGCATCCTCATCATGGCAAACAAGAACTTCTTTTCCCAAGACGCAGTCCAGCTTGCTAGTCATAGCCTCACTCTCACAGTGCACTCCCGCAAGCCCGGTCTGACAAGCTACTCTTCCTTAATGAGCTCATCGACTGCGCACCAACTGACCCGGTTCTCCCTTGGCTCATAGCCGGTGACTTCAACCTCATCTACCAGGCGGCTGACAAGAGCAACGGCAATGTGGACCTAACCCTTATGAACGCCTTCAGAAACACGCTCAACCTACTGACCCTCCGAGAACTGAGCCTTCTGGGCCGCCGTTTCACCTGGAGCAATGAAAGTTCTTCGCGACCCTCACGCGAATCGACCGTATGTTCTGCTCTACCACTTGGGACCTCCGCTTCTTTACCGCCACACTGCAGGCTCTCCCCTCCCTCATCTCGAACCACTGCCCCCTTCTCCTCTCAGGTGACGCCGGGCACCGGGCAAGGCGCCAATTCCGCTTCGAGAACTTTTGGCCCGCCTTGCCTGGGTTTCACCAGACTGTCCAAAATGCTTGGAACGAGGAGGTGGTTAATCTCAACCCGTACCGTCGCCTCCACACCAAGCTTTCGCGGACCGCGAAAGCCCTCACTTCCTGGGCCAAGGAGGAGATTAGCAATCTAGCCATACAGTTGGCCATAGTCCAAGCGATCACTTCGCTCCTGGACTGGGCTCAAGAGAACTGCCTCCTCACCGACCGGGAGTGAGCTCTTCGTCTTCTGGCCAAATCTCACTGCCTCGGGCTAGCCACGTTGGAGAGGCAATGTATCCGCCAGAGAGCGCGAACCCGCTGGATCAAAGACGGTGACGCTAACACAAAATTCTTTCATATCCAAACCAGCCACCGCCGCCGTAAAAAATTTATCCACTCCCTGCAAACTCCCTCCAGCCCTGTCTTCTCCGACGATGGCAAGATGGCAGAATGTGCTCGCTTCTTTGGTGAGCATCTTGGCATCTCCCTTAGCCGGCCTTGGTCTCTGGACTGGAACCACCTTGGCTACGCCCAGCACGACCTCAGTCCTCTAGAAGACCCCTTTTCAGAAGAGGAAATCCGGGCCGTGGTCTTCGCCCTTCCAAAGGACAAGGCGCCAGGCCCTGATGGCTTCACCGGGACCTTCTTCAAAAGTTGCTGGCACATCGTCCGAATTGACCTCCTTGCTGTCCTCCAGCGCCTCTACGAGCAAGACTGATCTTGCTTCTCCCTCAGCACCTCCAATATTGTCCTCCTCCCCAAGAAATCGGATTGCCAGCATCTATCGGACTATCGCCCCATCAGCCTGATCCACAGTGTTGGCAAGATCTTTGCCAAGCTTTTGGCCAACAGGATAGCCCCATTTCTAGACGATCTGGTCTCCTGCAGCCAAAGCGCGTTTATTAAGAGGAGAAGCATCCAAGACAACTTTCTCTATGTCCAGGCCGTTGTTAAGGACCTCCACAAGCGCAAAATCCCGTCCCTCTTTCTCAAACTCGACTTCGCTAAAGCCTTTGACTCTGTTCACTGGGGCTACCTCCTGGAACTTCTCACGAACCTAGGGTTCGGGCAGCGCTGGACGAACTGGATTGCGATTTTGCTAGGGACTAGCTCCTCCTCTGTCCTTCTTAATGGAATTCCAGGCCCTCGCTTCGACCATCAAAGGGGGGTCAGGCAAGGCGACCCTATCTCCCTTTGTTGTTCATCCTAGCCATCGACCCTATCCAGTGCATCCTCCAATTGGCGGTTCAGGAAGGCGTCCTTTCGCCCATTAACTGCAACCCTCTGACTCTTCGCACCTCTCTCTTCGCGGACGATGTGGCCCTTTTCCTCAACCCCACGCGAGAGGACCTGCAGGCCACCCTCCACATCTTGGACGCCTTCAGCCAGGCCTCGGGTCTGCGAGTCAACCTCGCCAAGTGCGCGGTCTACCCAATCAACTGCGATGAAACTGCACTGCAAAGTACCCTAGCGGACTTCCCGGGACCTCGAGAGTACCTTCCATGCCGCTACCTCGGCCTCCCCCTCCACTGGCGCAAGATAGGCCATAGCCACTGGACGTCGCTCATCGACAAGATCCGAGGCAGATTACCACTTTGGAAAGGACACCTACTCTCCAAAGCGGGCTGCCTTGCCCTAGTTAAGGCGGTGCTCACGGAGATCCCCACATACTTCGCCGCCCTCTTCCGCCTCCCAAAATGGGTGATCAAGAAAATAGACCGTCTCGAGAGATCCTTCCTTTGGGGGGGCGAGCAGGACGCCCTAGGAGGGCGCTCCCTGGTCAACTGGAGGCAGGTCTGTCGCCCCGTTAATCGGGGGGCCTTGGTGTGCTTGACCTAGCTTCCTTCAGCAGGGCCTTACGTCTGCGCTGGCTCTGGTTTGCCTGGAAAACTCCCCACAAGCCGTGGGTCAGTTGTCCACCCCCTTGCGACACCTCCGATCGTTCTCTTTTCCATGCGGCCACTATGGTCACCCTAGGGAATGGCCAACATGCAAACTTCTGGCATGACAAGTGGCTTCAAGGCCAGGCTCCATGCCACTTGGTGCCACACCTCTATGGCGTCGCTCGACCTAGGCACCAGTCGGTAGCGCACTTGTTGACTGACTATCGCTGGACCCGTGTCGTCAGGCACCTCACCTCCCCCCAGCAGCTGCTTGACTACCTTCGTCTTTGGACAGCCCTTCAGTCTGTCACCCTCGATCCCTCCTCGCAGGACGAAATCACCTAGACCCTGGAAAGGTCGGGCGCCTATTCTTCCAGTTCGGCCTACAAGGCTCAATTCTTCAGGTCCATCCTTTTCGACCAAGCCACCTTGATCTGGAGGGCGGATACTAAGAACAAATGCAAGTTTTTTGCCTGGTCCTGCAGCCTGGGGAAGATCAATACCGCCGACGTCCTCGCCATCAAAGGTTGGCCCCATAATCCCATCTGCCAACTCTGCCACCTCCACCCAGAAACGGCTGACCACCTTTGCTCTTGGTGTCCCTTCTCTAAGCTGATCTGGAAAGAACTCCTCCCCCAAGCTTCCACCGTGCACAATGTCGGACCCCGGGAGTTCCTTAACTGGTGGACCCTTACCTCTCGCTCCCTCCCCGCCAGGCGGCGCCACGAGTTTAACGGCCTCGTTATCTATACTATTTGGAACATTTGGAAGGAGCGCAATAGGCGCATCTTCCAGAATTCGGGTCTTCATCCCTTCAGGGTAGCGGAGCGCATTCGCGAGGATATCTTATTGTGGGGCCAGGCGAGGGGCCCGCAGACTACCGCGTAGCTCTCCGCCTTGTAGTTCCCCCCTCCCTCTCCCCCCTTCCTGTAAATTATTTCAACTGCTCCTTTCCTTTTAATGAAATGACAGAGCGCCTGCCTCTCGGTTCGAAAAAATAAAAACACTATAACACATACTATACTTGCAGGGATCAACATGCACATTCACAGAGTCGATCCTGCGATCATGTGGTTTCCGCACTGGACTGTTCACCTCACCGCATTTGATGGATGTTAGGGAGCGGTTCCGCCTAGATGGGTAATTTGGTTTGCTACTATTCTTTCATCTTATTTTCAATTTGGTGTTGATAACTGATAACGCTAAGCTCCTCATACTTATGCCTCCGACTAGTTTTTGTATGCAGATGTGTTGCACCATCTTTCTATGTTATCAATTCCCTATACTTATGTACTATGCTTACTTAGCTCTTAGTTTGTGATGGCATCAGGGTTGACATTTCTGAAGAAAATTTTTTGAAGTATTTCTGGTGGTGCTGGAATAAGCTGAAGGTACATGTCCAACTTCGTCATTTCATATGATGGCAAACTGTGATGGGTGCATAGAAGTGGCAGAACACAAAACATAGCTACGTAATAAAATAAACGTTACCAGGAATTAGCACGTCTGTTATATGAGCTGTCTGGTCTTGTTATGTTGTTTTGATGATACATTATAAAAATTTGGTGGATGATGAGGTAAATGGGTGCATTTTCAGGAGAAAACTGGTGACGATATTCGTATGCCAACCTACTTTAGGTTCCTCACGTTGCTGGCATTCAAAATATTTTCAGCTGAGAAGGTAAAATAAATAGCAAACGCTTTCTGCTCTTTTCCTCCTGTTTTGTTATTTTCAGCCATCATAAATGTAGCTATGAGGTGTATTGGAGAGTATGATATTCTCTCTTCTTCTGTCACTTTACTTTCTTAAAATTGAGACAAAATATATGATTTTAAGGTAGACACACCTATGACCTATCGCTGTATCGCATATCTTTTCTTCTGAGGCTTCAAATTCAGTGGCTCCATGCATACTTTTCTATGTGAAGTTTTATTAATCATTTCCTTCTCCTTTTCCCATCTTAAACAGGTAGATGTTGCTGTTCTTGAGGTTGGTCTTGGAGGAAAGTTTGATGCAACTAATGTGGTATGTGAGTTTCTGTTCCAGTAATGTATAGCCAGCAATGGTGTATAACAGTACAAGCATTTGCTGTTCTTGAGGTCGGTCCTTAAACTATGCTATGTTAGCCTTAAAAATCTTGTTCGTCCTAACATGCGTGCTAATTTTTCCAAGCTTCCTTTAATTATATGCGAAAGAGATGGGCTGAATAACAGGGAAAATTACGCTAGCAGTGTAGGATATATTCATTTAGGTCCAGCTATATGCCTACTTCTTGTCTAGCATTCAGCATTTTAGTTTAGCTCTTAGCTCTTATGAACTCTTCTGGTGTCATTTTGTTACGCGCACGATCTGAGCACGCAACGAGGATAGATACGGCCCATGACGTAGGCGAATCAAGCTGTTATTGAAGTTAGCGTCTAGGCTGTTAATCGGAGCCACCTCCTATGAGATCTGATCTCGAACTAATTCATTGCTTGGATAAATAGAAGGTACATGAGGTCTCTTTTATAGGGATGACTGACTTGTATATTAAGAAAAACTTAGATATGATCTAATCAAATCCCCTAAATATTGATAACAAATTGGAAAGATTACAATCAAAAGAAATGACTCAGATAACAACATGGGCCACATGCTACAGTACCACGGGTACTGTTTGCGTTGCTACAGTACCCACGGTCCTGTTCACGAGATGGGCCAGCCCAAAACATTTTGATTGTTATCTTTCCAATTTGTTATCTATCTTTAGGGGATTTGATTAGATGAGATATAAGTCTTTTCTTAGTGTGCGAGTCGGTCATCCCTATAAAAGAGACATCATGTATCATTTATTAATCATCCAAGCAATGAGTTAGTTCGAGATCAGATCTCATAGGCGGTGGCTCCGATAACAGCCTAGACGCTAGCTTCGACAACAGCTCGTCTTGCCCGCGTCAAGGGCCGTATCTCCCTCCGTTAAGGCTGGGCCGTAACAATTGTTATAAGAGCCGATGATCCTTCGGCCATGGTATCCATCAAAGATCACATCTCCAACCTTGTGGCCTCTTTCGACGAAGATCGGGCGCACTGCCTCATGAAGATGAAGCGGTGCGAACTTTCGTTCGTGTTCGTCCACTTCGGGCACACACGGGGACAGTGGAAGGCGGCCAAGCGCGGCGAACTATGGCCAAGGCGACGACCTCCTCGATCTGCGTGCACGAGATCAGATGGGTTCCCCAAACTTCAACCTTGAGGACAAGGTTGATTTGGAGGGGAAAGCAATGCTATGGGCTGGCCTATCTCATGAACAGTACCCATGGTACTGTAGCACGTGGCCCACGCTGTTACCTGAGTCATTATCTTTTGATTGTTATCTTTCTAATTTGTTATCTATCTTTAGGGGATTTGATTAGATCAGATCTAAATCTTTTCTTAGTGTGCGAGTCGGTCATCCCTATAAAAGAGACCTCATGCATCCTTTATTAATCATCCAAGCAATGAATTAGTTCCAGATCAGATTTCATAGGCGGTGTGTAATAGGCTGAAATTTTGCATAAAACTTTTTCGCGTTTAATTCATTTTTCAGTTTTCTTTATTGCTTGAGCCATAATCTTCTCGGTTTACAAATTTCAAAATCTCCTGTAAAACAAGATTTATTTGTTTTGCAAATAAAACCTTCTTTGCATGCTGCTCTTACTCTATATTTTACGCACTATTCCTTTTATAAATTTTTATAAACCCAAATCATGTTTTACGATTTTATACATTTAATTGAAAAAGAGAGTTTCATATAGTGAATAGTGTTTTCAATACTTTATATTCCAAGAATTCAATTTTCCATCCCTTTTAACCATTTTCACCTATAAGCAACTAATTCCACTAAGTTACGAATTTGATATTCAACCATCAGACATTAGTAAAATTACCATTTTGCCCTTCTAAGTCAAAAGTTCCCAAATTACCCTTTCCTTTGATCCTTTAATACTAATTTCAATAAATCCTCTATAAGTACAAAATGTGCATTCAATTAATGTACTATTCTCAAACCTTGAATTTGTATTAAAAGTGCACTAGTGAATTACCAAAATACCTATTTATGAATTTCCCAATCTCTAGAATTATAAAAAGCCACATGTGATATAGAAAATAAGTTTATTTATTATATATATGGAAAACATCACACATACATATCACTTTTTATATCATAATCAAATCTTATGCATTTTATTGGATTTTCAAAAACTAATTTCATATTTTTATGATTTTTTACAATTAATAATGAATTAATGAAGACTTGAACAAAATAGGAAAATAGGAAAAGAGTAATTTAAAAGAGCTTCCAAAATTTCTACAAAACATATACTTTTTTATACTCTAGAAAAATCCTATCCATTTTTATGAACCCATAGAAATTTTCCTCATAATTTTATGACTCTCCTACAATTTTCTAGAGGTTTTACAAATTTTCTGGAATTAAAAACCTACTGAAAATCTTTCTAAAATTCCCGCGGAGGAATTTCCCTCCAGCGCCACGCGTCGCTTCCTTACTCGCGCGCGCTCCGCCTTGGGTCTCGCCTGTCAGCCTCCCACTCCAATCCCCGCAGCACCGTTTCACTTAAGTGAAATCGGACGGTCAACGTTGCTCCACGTTATCCGATCGGACGGCCGCAACTTGCTCGCCGTGTTCCTTCGTCGCCGCCGTACCCTGCTTCACCGGTGCCACCGTCTCCGCCGCGGGAGTCGCCGGAGTAATGATTACCGCGCGTTTTTGAAGCCACCTGTCCATACCAACCCCATCAAGATCATCCCGGGAACTCGCGCTACTCGAGTATTCCCTATGGCACGGTCGGAAACCTCCCCGTTGGCCCAATCCGCCGCCGCCGTGTGCATTGCTTCAGCTGCCATCGCCGTGGCCTTGCCGCTGACCCGTCGACCATATCTGGGCTTTGCCGAACTGATCAGATCGCCAGCAAGATGCACCACCCCGCCCATTACTTGCCGTGCACGACCCCGGCGAGATAATTCCGCCGCGGCACAAAAATCCCCGGCGAGCTCATCCTCCCGGACTGAATCACGACAAGCCGATCCTGTCTATAAATAGGGCCTTGCTTAGCTCCCTGAAGATCACACCAAGCTCAAGCAACCAGCAGCGAGCAAGAAGAGAGCCACACTTCTCTGTTTTTGCCGCGCCACCGCCGCCTTGCTCTGTTTCCGCCGCCGCCCGCTGAAGCTCGGTGACCGGCCACTTCAGTGCACAATTGCCCTCATTCCCGAAAGACAAAACCCGCCAAAAGACCCTTAGAAGCTAGAACCACTGCCAATTGATCGCCGGAGACAGCATCGCGATGAACCGCGAGCTCCCCTGTTTCGGCCACCGCGCACCTCAGGTCGACACGCCGGCCCGGAGTTCTTCGAGTTCAAACCGTAGCATGGTAAGAACCCTAAGACCCCTCTCAAGCTTAAACACTCTCCAATTTAACCTATTAAATCCCCAACCTGAAGTTCCCAAATCAAGTTCATCCCGCCGCCGCCCAACCTCGCCGTCCGGCCAACTCGAGCCGTCTCAAGCTCCAAATCCAGGGGCAAATAGTTGCTTATGCCCCGTAGATCAAAAGCCCCATGTTTGATTGGATCAAAACCCCACAAATCAGAAATCCCCAAATCGAATTCCCAAGAACCCTAATTTCCACTATTCATCCTTCCCAGATTTTGATTTCTTTCAAATTGAAGGCCTGAGAAGCAAAATTAGCAAAATGTTCCTATATAAAAGTTGTTCAAAATAATCTTTTACATCCAGAAATGATATTTCTACAATTTTGAATTCCTCTGAAATTTAAATTTAGATTTAAAACTCTCTCTTTAATAATCTAAAGAATTTCTAAAAATATAAAACCCTTACAAAAGTAAAATTGATATTTTTCTTGATAAACACCAATATATATAGAAATTATGAAACTTTAAAATTAAGAATTACTTTATAAGGTATAGCATTTTTCTTTCTTTAAACTCTTTATGAAATTAATCTCTTTAAATAAAGTCTAACAATTAATATACCAAAATTCTTTCCAACAATAAAAGCATATAAAATTAACATTTGAATGAATCATGAATAACTTGAAATATTCTTGAAATTAAAAACTTTATAAATAAAGAGAATAGAAACCCTTTTATTAAACAATAAAATAAATACTCACTATTTAATTTAAAAATTCATTTCCTTAGGACAATGCTAAGAGATTTGCAAAGAACCTAAAACTAGATTGAATCATTTTTAAGATCTTCTTGAAATAAAATAAAAGAACAAGATATTTTTAAACCTATCTTTTCATATAAACATCTCATGACCCTACCTCTTCATAAAATATCCCATGATTTCATCTCCGTCATTCTATCAAATATTTTCGTAACTCCTATCCTATCCAAAGGCCATTGCATTCCAAAAACCTAAACCTTTTCCAAAACATTTCCGCATGGCATCAAAATTCCCTTTCATTTTGTTTTGATTCTTATTCTTCCTATTTTATTAAATATTAAAATCTCACGATAATAGAAGAAGATCAAGTTCTGAAGATTCAAGCTACTCTTGGAACGGAGATGATGATCAAGAAGTGAAGCAGAAGAAAGAATTTAGTTATATCCGTAACCAAGGCATGTTTTATCCACTCATTTAGAATTCTCTAATTATTACTTTATGCATTATTTTCTAGTTGATTATTCTGAGTCAATCTACTTTGATATCACATGTATGTATATCATGTAGAATAATTATATTCCATGTTAGAGTTGTACCATTAGGATACACCTAAATAAATAACATCATAAAACCCTAGAATAGAATAAATAGTCAATCATATGATAACTCATGTAGACATTCATTATCTACTTGGATAAGCACATTATTCTGGTATGACAATGGATATAGATTGTTGGTGTTGTTGGTGTTAAATAAAAATATTTCCTGCAAAGGATAGGCATGGGTTAAAAGGACCGGTGGTAGGTTGCTCATGCGCTGCATGGAGAACAAGAGGTTGATGAAACAGGAATGGTGGGCCTATCTAATGCTAAAACCTGAGAATGTCATGGGTTAAAGACACAATTGTTCAACTATATATCTGATCAATATATAGTTGACCTAGGTTCTGCAGAATCGAATGAAAATAAATCATTAATGGACCGTACTCCCGGTATATGGAGTTGTGTCTGAAGGGTGATACCTGCATGGTTTGTGACATATGCTCAGTGATTTAATTAATAATCTCAACGCGACGTGCAGATGTAACAAGGTGGTGTATGGGTGTGATGAGTAAAGAATTTGGTTGTGTAAAGAATTTGATTCTTAAATGTTTTATAAAACTCTTTGAAATAACTGGTAAGCTATTTCAATTGTTGCATTATATCTACTTAAATCTTGCTCTTCTTATTTAGGTAACTTGCATGTAATTAATAGTCGCTTGCATTGGTGAAGACCTGTTGAGTAGAAATACTCACCCCTGCTAAATTCAATTTTTACAGATTAAGGAACTCGGATGACTCGACGTTTTTCTAAGGAATTCCTATCCTCAGGCCAAGCCTGTGGAATGGGTGTATAGATGTAATATGTAATACCTTTTGTATTTTCCCTTCCGCTGTAAAATTGTTATTAGTATCAATAAAGGCTATGCAATGGTGTCATTTCTGTTATACAATTGGAATCCTGGACAATTGTATTTTAGAGAATCTCCGATATTATCATATTGGAAACCGGTTCTCACACGGTGGCTCCGATAACAAGCTAGGCGCTAGCTTCGACAACAGCTCGTCTTGCCCGCGTCAAGGGCCGTATCTTCCTCCGTTACGGCTGGGGCGTAACAATTGGTATCAGAGCCGACGATCCTTCGGCCATGGTGTCCATCAAAGATCACATCTTCAACCTCATGGCCTCTTTCACCGAAGATCGGGCGCACTGCCTCATGAAGATGGAGCGGTGCCAACTTTCGTCCGTGTTCGTCCACTTCGGGCACACACGGGGACAGTGGAAGGCGGCCAAGCGCGGCGACCTATGGCCAAGGCGACGACCTCCTCGATCTGCGTGCACGAGATCAGATGGGTTCCCAAAACTTCAACCTTGAGGACAAGGTTGATTTGGAGGGGAAAGCAATGCCATGGGCTGGCCCACATCATGAACAGTACCGTGGTACTGTAGCGATGTGAACAGTACCCGTGGTACTGTAGCACACGGGCCCACGCCGTTACCTGAGTCATTATTTTTTTATTGTTATCTTTCTAATTTGTTATCTATCTTTAGGGGATTTGATTAGATTAGATCTAAGTCTTTTCTTAGTGTGCGAGTCGTTCATCCCTATAAAAGAGACCTCATGTATCCTTTATTAATCATCCAAGCAATGAAGTAAATTGAGATCAGATCTCATAGGCGGTGCCTCCGATAACAGCCTAGGCGCTAGCTTCGACAACTGCTCGTCTTGCCCGCATCAAGGGCCGTATCTCCCTCCGTTACGGCTGGGCCGTAACAATTGGTATCTAAGCCGATGATCCTTCGGCCATGGTGTCCATCAAAGATCACATCTCCAACCTCGTGGCCTCTTTCATCGAAGATCGGGCGCACTGCCTCATGAAGATGGAGCGGTGCGAACTTTCGTCCGTGTTCATCCACTTCGGCACACACGGGGACAGTGGAAGGCGGCCAAGCGCGGCGACCTATGGCCAAGACGACGACCTCCTCGATCTGCGTGCACGAGATCAGATGGGTTCCCCAAACTTCAACCTTGAGGACAAGGTTGATTTGGAGGGGAAAGCAATGCTATGGGCTGGCCCATATCATGAACAGTATCGTGGGTACTGTAGCGATGTGAACAGTACCAGTGGTACTATAGCAAGCGGCCCGCGCCGTTATCTAAGTCATTATCTTTTGATTGTTATCTTTCTAATTTGTTATCTATCTTTAGGGGATTTGATTAGATCAAATCTAACAGCCTAGACGCTAGCTTCGACAACAGCGCGTCTTGCCCGCGTCAAGGGCCGTATCTCCCTCCGTTACGGCTGGGCCGTAACACATTTAGACTACATGTTATATCTTGAAGTGTCAAAACCAAGGAACATAACATGTGTACAAATTTGGAACTCTGCAGGTTGAAGCGCCCGTTGTTTGTGGAATATCTTCCCCTGGATACGACCATATGCAAATTCTTGGTTAGTTGCGGAACAGACAATCGAAGTACCTCTATAATGATGAAAAGTAGTTTCATGCTTCCATGTTTGCTGTGTGGCCTGTGAGCAGGAAATACACTTGGGGAAATTGCCGGGAAGAAGGCTAGGATTTTCAAGGTTTTTAATTAACAAGAAGTTATATAAGAATTTAGCAGAGTATATTATATTGCCATTTTATCACTAGAACTTTTCCAATTAAAAGAAGTTCCATAGCCATAATTTCTTATTTTGGGATTCCACTGTGGAATATGTTATTACCAGAAAGGAGTTCAGGCATATACTGCTCCACAGCCTGAAGAGGCAATGGTTGCTCTGAAAGAAAGAGCTACGGAATTAGGTGTAAGTTTTATCAGCAAATGTTCCATTCTTTTTTGGTTGCCTGTTGTCACTATTCCTTGCATGCTGTTATATCTTTAGCTTTCACTTAACACAACTGAATACAGTTCTGAAACAAGCTACTCTGTGGTTTTTGAAGATTTCACTCCAAGTTGCTGACCCTTTGGGGCCCCATCAATTAAAACATCAACATCTTGGACTGCACGGTGAACACCAATATATAAATGCTGGTCTTGCAGTTGCATTGGCTAGCACATGGCTTCAGAAGTGGGGACATGTCGACAAACTACCACACAATCTTACTGTTAAGTCTTATTAATTCATGCTGCTTTTCCAAAAAAAAAAAATGCCGATATGATAATTTGTTCTGCTATGATGGAATCCAGGACCCCTTACCAGATCAGTTTATTAGAGGACTGTCAAGAGCTTGTCTGCAAGGCCGAGCGCAGATTGTTTCGAATTCACAAGTAAACTTGGAAAAGAAGGATGGAGATTGTTCTTTGGTTTTCTATTTGGATGGGGCACACAGCCCTGAAAGTATGGAAATATGTGCTAGGTGGTTTTCCCATGTTACTAAGGGGGAAACAAGCTTACCATCTTCCATGGAGCAGTCTCAGATTTGTACCAACTCTCAAAAGGTATGTCTCTCAGCCTCTTGAGTTCTATTATGTTTGAATGGACTTGCTTTTGTGTTTATCTCATTGTTGGCTTCCCCCTCTGTATGAAAATTTTGTTCCGGGACCCATCACAGATCCTTCTATTCAACTGCATGTCTGTGAGAGATCCTATGCGATTGCTTCCTCATCTTGTGGATACATCAACTCAAAATGGTGAGTTGAAGGACTAAACATGAAAAATATCCATATGCTCTCATTCATCATCTACATGTACTTGCTTGGATTGGTTGAATTCACTAACAACTTGTGTTCTGTGCAAAGTTGGTGCTTCTCCATTTACTGTTTGAGTTAGCTTGAGGTTTAACTTATTCCTTTCCTTGGTTGAATGGATTTCATTTATTACTATTTCATTTTGTTCAGGGATCCATTTTGATCTGGCTCTATTTGTGCCAAACCAGTCACAATACAACAAGCTTGGTTCTTATGTATCGGCACCTGCAGAGCCTGAGCAAATTGATTTGTCATGGCAGTCGTCCCTTCAAAGAGTGTGGGAGAAGTTACTTCATGGCAATAAAGGTTCTTCTGAACTTGGCTTTTAACCATTTATACTGCTTTTATTACTGCCATGTGGTTTTCTTTGTCGAAAGAGTGTGGTTTTCTGAACTTGGCAAATTGCTTTGTACTGCTTTTATTACTGCCATGTCCCTCCAAAGAGTGTGGGAGAAGTATGCTTGGGCTGAAGGTGGTGTGTTAACTGGAAGTAAATGATGCAGGTTTAAATAGCGGGAATTCGAGGGAGACTAGTCTAGTTTTTGAATCACTTCCACTAGCAATCGAGTGGCTAAGGAAAAATGCCCAACAAAATCCATCTACATCTTTCCAGGTGAATCTTCCATGAGAATCTTACCTATACCTTCAGTAATGTTTTTATATAAATCTGCTTACATGCATTCAGAAGTAGAGTGTTGTACACCAAACTCTGCTTATTGTTTGCCATTAATGTTTCACAATTTGTGTTGTTATTGACATGAAAGTACATATCTTGAACTTTTCATTTGTATAAGCTATTTTTACAGTTAAATCCTGATATATTTGAGTCTGATATGTTGAACTAGGTCCTGGTTACTGGCTCCCTGCATCTTGTTGGTGATGTCTTGAGGTTGCTCAAGAAGTGATCTTTCTTGGAACAATATACAGTTAGAAGTTCATATTGAAGCTATACTGATTATGTAACCACAAGTTGGAGCTTCCCCGGGCAAACCCATGGTTACAGAAATGCAGCAATTTCAAGAGCTTTGATTTGCATGCTATAACTTTTTTTTTGAACCAAGTAGCAGGAGCTCTGCTGATTCAATTAAGAGGAAGCAATAATAACAGGGTTACATCAGATCACGCCGAAAAAAACAAAGTAACGCTAGAACAACCGGCACAAGCCCAGCCGGAGGCCAGCTAACTAGCCGCTAAGACAACTGTGGAGGATTGTTGTAACTGGCCGGCGAGATTGTTGTATTTTCTCCTGTTTTTTCTTAGAGGATTGTGGAACTCACAAGTCAGAACGTATAGCAAATAATTTGCGCTTGTGCATTGCACCCGTGAAAAGCCTGTATCCATGCTCTTGACAATTCTACTTTACATCCGATTTGAGATTTTATTCTCAAATAATGATGGTGCATTGACGCCGAGATTCTTATGTTAATCAAACAAGGGAACGTTTTTATTCTCTGCTGCATATCATGATTACTGAAAAATGATAGCAAACAAGGGAACGTTTTTATTCGTTGCACATGCAATTCAGGTTTTGTGGCCGATATATCTTATTGTGCTGAGAAGTCTAGTATCTGTGCCGCTACAAGTATCAGAAACCGAGAAGCAGAAAAGAAAAGGACGGCGCTATTCGCTTCAACCACCCACTTCTGGTGAGGAGGTGGCCGCCACATTGTGCGCTCCCCGAAAAAAATCCGACTACCACACCACAGCTCCACTCCAAGCCATATAACCTCTGCAGCAACGATGAGTGCTAAAAGCTTCCAAGCTCTGAATTTTCAGGATGTTGATGCCGCCTGTTTCTGCTCAGATCCCTCGCACCACACCTCCTGCTGCAAGTTGCTTGGAGCTGCATCATAGTCGCACGCAGAATTCTGATCGATGTGAGTTCTTCATCTCAGACTTTGCTAAATCTTTAGGCTCTGCTTGGGAACATTGAGCACTCGTCAAATTTTACACATGTATTTTCTTGGGCACGAGGATACAGCCGTGATTTCTTTCACTGCTTTTGTAAATGTTGTTTAGGGCCTGGGAGTTAAGATTTCAGTTTGAAGCTTAGGAAACCACAAATCTGATGATGAACCATGGGACAAAGTAAGCAAGCTAAGAATGCCGAATCAAACAAATATAGCACTACATACAAATTGACTGCCATCACACACCTGACAATCCAATTCTAGTACTACGAATGAGCCGTCCGGTGCCTCCGCCCACGCGCCGCTGGCCCGCTCGCTTTCCTGTTTGCCTGCTTGGAGAGGCGGCAACGAGTTCACCCTCGCCTCGCATTTGGTTCCTCGCTGGAGAGTGGAGAGATGCAGATGTGTACTTACATTTCCTGATTTCCAGAACTGAGTTAAATCATCTTCCTTGTGCAGGTTGGAGATTGCGGTGGACTCCAAGTCGAAGGAAGCTGCTTCTTTCCACTCGCACTCGCAGTCGCAGTGTGCTTGGATCCAGCAATGGCTCACCATCCGGTGGCCTTGTCAAGAAAAGGTGGCAAACTCAATGTTTTGTCTTACTATTTCACCTTCAAATCACAAAATGAAATAGACATCCTGAAATTTAGATTGCGAAAACATCATGTTTTCCTTAAATCTTTTGAATTCTGCATACTACTTATATATACATATGTATATCCTAAATATATGACATTGGGTGTTTCCCGGCAGATGCTTCAGAATGTACATCAGGTGTAGATTTTTGCTTAATTCTTTTGAGCTTAGTATATTACATGCAAATATAGAGTATTTACAAGGTAGTCTGACTTGGTAGCTTTGGCAGAAAGATTGTGGAGCACATTATTCTGCTTAGAGCTAAACCAAACATCTCCGATGCTGAAGAAAAGGACATGCTTGATTACTTGTATACATCTCAGTATCAGATGAGAGGGGTACTTGCAGTGTCATTAGGTCAGAGGCTTATCTTGTATGTATCACCGGAGGATTTCACCAAGTTATGAATTGCAATTTGATATATTCTCATATATATCTCTTGGATGCAGGCCGCATAGAGGACTCCAATAGCGAGAACTTCACGCATGCTGTCTTCATGCGCTTCCAGCAGAAAGAAGACATTGCAAAGTTCCAGAGTAGTCCGTACTATTCCAAAATTCTTGATGAGCACGTAAAACCTGTTTCCTATGTACGCCTCAGCATGTAATCTTCTTTCCGGTTCTACACCATACTGATTTTTATGCTCATAGCATTGTGAGAATCACTAGTTGGATAACTTACAGGGCTCGGTTTCTGTAGATTTTGAATCCGAGGTGGAAGACGACATTATCCCTCTCTTTCGGAGGGGTGAGGTAGTGTAGCCTGACTTTGCTAGCACAAGTTCTTCCTATCCTTTCTATGGTTTTGCAAGATATTCCCATGAGCATTGTGTATCAACATACCCTAAATTTGCTCTATTCAACAGGATTTTAACTACGGGATCGAGTTTATGCTGTTGATATCTTTCTTGGAGACTGCATCCAGAGAGGCAGTAGAGAATGCGCTAGCTTCTCTTCAGAAGCTGATCAGCCAGTGCAGTTCTTTCATTGTCCAGGCAACCATAGGTATGCCAAAATGATTTCGAGCTTGTAATTGTACTAGGCTTGAGGCTGCAAACGTATCACCCATTTATCAAGAGCGTATAAGTGTACTAGGCTAAGGATACAAACTTATCACCCAGTTATTTGCACAATGTTTTGTCTGAATCCCAAAGAACTGATTAATCCAATGTATCTCATAAAACCAAATCGTTGTATTTGAAATCAGGTTGCTGTCTGAATCATATGGATAGTGGATACAGTCATGCTGCAGTCATCCGTTTTCCATCATGTAAGTAGTTTGCAATTTTGTTTTCAAATCTTTTTTAGAAGGATAAAGCTAGATAGATGATAGACAACTTGCCTGTTATTAGTTAGCTTTCTCAATTTCTTGTTTTCTGCAGCTGATGATTTCAAGTTGTTCAGGGAGAGCATGGAGTACGAGGATGTAAGACTTCTCTACTTACATGTATTCATGCTTGAAATGTGAAAATCATGAATCGAAATGAAAACTTATTGTCATCTTAGTGAGACCCATTAACTCCATATTAGCTTGAACAGAAAGTTGTTCCACCAAAGGAGGGAAGCGCAACAAAAAGATCTCTCAATTGCACTCATGTAATTATGTTCGACTTCAATTAAACAAACCAGAATATTCAGAACATTCGCGTTTTGGTATAAAAGATTAATTATTGGCAAAGTAGCCACACATAGCTCTGAAGTTTCTTTTTCTTTTGTAAGGAGTATTGCACTAAGAAGAAACATGACATCGATTTACAGAATAATGAGACACTTACAGTAAGTTGGTATGCCAACTTGTCGGATCAAAACCTAAAGTAGTATGCAAAATATATTCAACACCTTAATTTACAGTAAGAACGTCTCATGGTACTCTGTAATATGCTATGAAGCCTAGAAGCTTAGCTTCAAAGGATGGACATGACTTTTATCTCAGTAACTTTCCTTTTGCTTCTGAAACGCAGATGTGGGTGTCAAATTTTCATCCTATTGTGGAGAAATATCTTGAGCTACATTTTACCGTTGACCCTGTTGGCAACCAGCTAATGTAGACTCTGATCGAGCACCTGCCATTCTGGCTGTATGGGTTGGTAAATTCTGAGATCTAAAAGGAAGTTGTCGAAATGAAATCTTAAAAGTTTCACATCTAGAAGAGCGATCTTGTGTACATAAACTTCCTACCTTTATGTAAACTCCCCCATTTGGGCTGGAAGAGTAATGACAGTTTTATCTTTTTTTTCTCACTGCATTCTTTTGGAAATCAAATCATTGTATCAAAGTTGAATGCCAAACGTAGTGATTACAATATATATACTTTTTAGATAAGAGGTATGATCTCTACCATTTCAATTAACCATAAGAAAATATAATACAAGACACGACCCAACCAACCGGTTGAGACAAAAACACAAAAAGTATGGGGAGAAATACATCGAGTGCACAACATCTAGCCTGACATGCCATGTCACCAGCTCTACCCAAGGTTTGAAAAATCGATTTCGCATGAAAAATCGCTTGGGCGCGATTTTCGATTTGCCACGGCAAATCACGGAAAATCGACCAAAATTTGTGATTTAGATTTCGAATCGACCGTAGGTAGCCGGAAAGCCAAAATCGACCAATTTTTTCGGAAAATCAGTTGACTTGGTCGATAAATCAAGCGATTTACGCGATAAATCGACGTAAATCCAAATAGATCGATTTTCCTGGAAAATCGATTTTTGTTGTTCGAAAAATCGATTTGGAAGTATATGGTGAGGAAAAATGGTAAAAAAATATTTAAAATTATGTAAATGTTGGCATGACTTTTGGTAATTATTTAACATTTAGGCAATATAATTGAAGGCACAAAATAGGAAATGAATTATTTTGGTATGACCAGAGCTAACTCTCTGACAGATAGGAAATGATTTTTTTGAAAATTTTGGCATGACCTTTGCTAAATTTGTATCTATTTCATAACATCATAAAAACAATTCATTGCATAGATAAGTTCATATATACATATCGCAAGTTTAGAAGTTAACAACTTTATGACAATTGTATGACAAGTACGTACGGAGTGCTTGTAATTGCCTTACCTTGCAATTTGCCTGAAGAGAAAGTGAACACCTCCGTCTTGTTGCAAGGTACCTAGGATAAGTAATAATGAAATGTCATATATACATACGTATGAATTAAGATTGAACAAAAATAAATTCTATCAAATATGCGACATCACCTCCCACCATGGGTCACCGTAAATCTTGGATTGCCTCGTCATATTCATCTCTTCAATGGACATCAAGATCAATCCCTGCGTCGCCAGAAGGTTAGCCTTGTATTGTTGCCAACTAAGCCCTGTGTGCACAGAAGAGGTTTGCCAATTCGAGTACAACATCCTGTAGAAATCAGGATTCTCCCACTCGTACACATATTGTGAGGGCTGATATGGAGACGCTTGTGGCAGGTTGGAGTACGGGGACGGGTTGGCTTGCTGGTGACTGCCGCTGTAGGGACTAGATCTTTCGTGGGGGCTGAACTGTCGCGGCTGTTGCAAGGGTGGGTAAGGATAAGAAAATAATCCACCCCAACTGTCTATGTCGCCATAGGAGCTGGAGGCACCCTCTAAGGTATCGTACCCGTAACCATATATGTGTTCCCTAAACCCATGTGTAGATGCAGATCTTGTGACCCTCTGGGAAGATGGAGCCCTATGGTCACAGTCCTGTGTGGCATATTGAAATTGAGACTCTCCTGTGAACCGTACTGGAGACCGAGGCTATGATTGTATTTCAGGTGCCCCTACACCACCACCATCACCATCACCACCGATGCCACCAGCTCCATCATCATCGGCCGAGGAGCTATCATTTGATTCCTCATATGATGGACTCTTTTATGGATCATCTGTGTTTGCATCACTAATGTCCTCTTCTTCTGTGATATTTTCCCTTCTAGTCTTTTTGGGTCATGGGGAAGGAGGCTCTTTCCTTTCTTTTCTCTTGCCTAGATGTGTGTCCCCCACATTCTGTGTCGCCCACTGTGAAACACCGGCTGGCTGTGCAGTAGGATCTAGCACGATGTGAGTGGGTACAGGAGTGTCATTCTCTGTGTCCTCCTCGTCAAGCACTGGGGCTGCATTGGACCTTCCATGTTCCATCCATTGGCGAATAGCGTTGTCCCTATCCAACAAGCTTAGATCCATTAATCGTTGACAAGGATCGTCTTTATATGACGGAACTTGCGCCCCCTGTGTTACCCGCTGCAGTCACAACCTCAAGTTGTAGCTGACATATACCAATCGATTCAGTTTTGCATGTAATAACCTGTTGCGTGCCGTGGTGTGGATGAAAGCAAACGTACTCCAATTCATCTCACACCCGCTTGAGGAGACACACTGCGAGAGGAGGCGAGCCGCTAGCTGCTGCAAGTGTGGTGTCTCCGAACCGAACATCATCCACCAGTCAGCTGCAACAAACCATGTCATATATGGTAGTCCGTAAGTGTGAAGAAAGAATAATTTTGTAAGTACTGCATATTGAAATGAGCATTCAAATAGTTTACCTGGGTTTTTGTCCCTGTTATGCGTCATTCTTGTGGCAAGCTCGTCTGTAAATGTTCCTGCTCTGCGTCTCTAAACATCCACTTCCAAAAGTTCCTTCGAAGCGATTTCGAGGTCGGCAAGTCGTTGAAAAGCCTTTCGCATTTGACTAAGTACATCAGCTTGGGTACCACCGACGTAGTGGCTGCACGGGTGAAGCGAGTAGGTTGCAAACATGAGACAACTGTGTTAGTGTGTTACACATTATCAAAAATGATATGTGCAAAGGTAAATGTGACATAAGTACCTGCAAGCAAGTAGTTGTCCTCAGCCACCGACACCATTCTATCATAGATAATTTTCGTATATCTATTATAATGTGTCCTGTTGTCAGGACCAAAGAGGTTTCTGTACTCAGATTTCACCTTCTTAAATCGTAGGGTGACCTCTCCGAGAGTGGGAACTCTGTCCTGATCCATGAATCGCAGGAATTCATACAGGGGCTCGACGCTGGAGCATACCCATTGAAGATTTTTCCACCATTGCAAACTTAACAAGCACTCATGTGCATACTTACCTTCATCGATGCCTATGTATGAACTCTGCAGAAATTCAGTTGAGGTCGTCCACTGTATAAACTTTTTCACCAGCTCGCCACCAATATGTTGCCTCATCATGTGGTGAAACTTGCTCGAATTGTATAGCAATTTGGATATCCTCTTGGCACTATCAATGGCATCTCGGTGCTCCTGCGTTTCTCTAATTTTCTTAAGCATCAAGTTTATTGTGTGAGCCAACCAAGGCTGCCACACAATAGCACGATACTTTTTTGCAAGGTCCCTACAAGCTTTCTTGTAGTTGGAGCCGTTGTCAGTCATGATTTGAACAACATTGTCTGGCCCTACGTCCATGACAACCTTCTCGATCTCCTGCAAGAAACAACAAATTTAATTAGGTCACTGCTAGGCTTAATTCGAAATACAGGAGTAATGTGCGGAAGAAAATTACCTTAAGTAGGAATTTTGAGTCCTACGTTTCTCCAGTCGCATCCACGGACTTGTGAAAGTACGTGGTGCCCTTGCAGTACAGAAGAAAATTAATGACACTCATCCTGGTTGGCCCGGTCCATGAATCACACATTATGCTCACACCATACGTGGACCAATCCGCCTTCCACGTTGCCATCTCCTTCTCAATCTCTCTCTCATTTTGTTCTAAGTATGTGCCATCTATGTCCCTTCCGGTAGGGACCTACACGCCTTCACCTGCATAAGAGATTACTTATGTACCAATGTAAGAAGAATCAGAAAATAGACTTAACTTATCCTATCTTTGTGTCTCCTTTACGGCACTCTTAAAATGCGAGCTGTCAGCCCGTCCGCCAGCGATCCCCGCGGAGTGAAAAAACTTAGCCCAGGCTATCCCGATCCTTTCCTTCGCCTTCTTTCCCTTTGCGGACCAACTACCTATGTCAATCCTTATCTGTGTCAACCCTCGTGCTGCTGTGAGGTCGGGGTCCCGGAACACTAGGCGTGGCACATCCGAAGTTGAGTTTCTCCCCCCACCCTCTGCATCCCTCATGCACCCTGTGAACCACTTGCACCTCCATACTCGTAGTGTGGTCCCGCACAGGACCTGAGCTCTGCTTCATGTCTTGACATATTCATTGTATGCTCCATCTGTGCCTCCTCATCAGCCTCTCCGGTAAAATCATCATATCGCCACCCTGCCGCCTCTTCCTGTCTCACCAAAACCTGAGCTCTTCCCTTTTTCTTCTAAGCAATTCGATCCAGTTCACGCTGAAAGAAAGCCCTCACATCGGGGGGGACTCGGTCACAATGTGTCACAGTGGTACCTCGTGCTGCTAGGTGTTGTTTTAGTCTAGTTGCACCCCCTCCCCTCTTTTCCCTTCTGCAGTACTTGCACTTCCAGGCAACATTACTAATTGCCTCCCCGTGCTCCCAAACAGCGTCACGGTCACTCTCTGTCGACATACTTCAAACCTGTAAGGCATCATTCCCTATCAAGTAGCATAGAGATCATAACTGATGTAAGCACTATAATATATTCACATAGTCATAGTGGAATTATGATCTAATTCAGTGACACTCCAAAACTAACTAACACTGTCTATTATCTAACCTCTATGTGCCACCATTTTTTTCTCACTGATTCTAACACCTATGAACTAACTAACACTGTCTAAATCCATTTCTAACACTGTCATACACATTATGCTCACTAATTTTTGCTCACCGAGAGTACTAACTAACTAATTTTTTTCTCACTGATTCTAACCTCTACGAACTAACTAACACTGAATAAATCCATTTCTAACACTTTCATACACATTATGCTCATAAATTATCGCTCACTAATTTTTGCTCACTAATTTTTGCTCACCAAGAAAACACGTCGCACTGCCCGTCGATTTGCCACGCCGCCCAGCCGATTTGCCTCGACGATTTGTCGATTTGCCGTCGCTACCCAGCGATTTGCCATGCCGCTCCACTGCCCCAAGGCTCGAGCTCGATTTGCCCAGCCCGAGCTCGATTTCCCGCGAGGCGCGCTGGATTTGCCGCCCCACGCATTGGGTTGCCGTGCGCCCGCGCCTCGCCGTCCACCGGCCGCGCTCGATTTGTCGAGCTTGAGTTGCCGTGCCTGTCGGGCGACTTGTTGCCCTCTTCCTTGGATTTGCCACCCAGGGAGGACGATTTGCCGCACCGCTCCTCTGACCAGCCGCGCGGTCGATTTGCCGCGATTTCCCTTGCCTCGTCGTCAATTTGCCGCAACTCTCGGTCGATTTGCCGCCACAAACGCGCAATTACGCATGGATCTAAGCTGCAGAGCAAGAGGGGACCCGAAGCAAGGAGGAGGAGGAGGAGGGGAACCTTGCTCGGGATACAAGGCAATCATGCAGTATGCCGTAATAATGCAGCACGAGGCTAATAGGCCAAGTTGGGCCAATATAAATAGTACCTTTTCTAATTTTTTGTGAATTAAATTCAAATTTCCACACGAATCCGACTCTGTTTTCGATTTTTTTTTTCACCATTGTATTTATTCACGGTTCTACAATTTTTACGTATTTTATGGGTTTTTTTATTTTTTAAATTCAAATCACAATTTGAATTGCACTAGCGGTTTGTCGAAATCGATCCGGCTCGATTTCACGATAAATCGCGGTAAATCACAATTTGCCGACGATTTTTGCAACCTTGTGCCCGACACGCGCTGGGTCTGGTCAGCCTAGAGCCACCACATGGGCCTGACACCTACATCACACTCCAGACCTCCCTAAAGCGCCTTGTTGCTCTACTCATCGCCAGTTAGGCACCCATTCATGTTCTTTTTTTTTAGAAGAAAATAAGCGGGTGTTCTTTTTGAGTTGAGAGATGTTGAGTTAGGATTGATAAGAGATAAGCTCGCTAGGACCGATAGAGTCAAGCTGAGGTGTTGTCAACTTGTCAACTCTCCCTAATTCAGCTATCGTGGCACGCTATAAGTGTAAGGGATTGCAATATATTTCTGATGTAATATTCTCATCAGCTGCAAGCTTACAGTGCTGATGAATTTTCTTAGAGGAAAAACAACTGCATGATCCTACATAGCAGGTACTTCTTTGAGGAAAGCAATGAAAACAGCCTTAGCCTTTCGATGTGGATTATGCTCTGGCTTCAATCTGATTTCTATGCAGATTACTTTCTACCTTTGTAGACTAAGAAACGAACAGTTGCTACAGTGCACAGGGATATGCACAGCAAAGCCATCCTGTTCCAAGAAATTACAGCAATGCAGGTTTGCTTTTACACGTAGCATTCATCATTCCAATCTCATGCATTCATCACCCCAATGCAACAAACACATCCACAATATCACCAATTAAGATCATATGCTCCCCATGGGATAAATCATTCCAATCATGCACTTCGTTAGATTCAATAGCAACCATCAAGCGATTGCTAGAAAGACCTTGTGCAGAAATTGATGAGAATAGCAAGAAGCCAAGATTAGAATGAACCAAAATAGACCAGCAGGTTAGCACTTACCAGCAATAAATCACAGCTAAAAGTTAATGTAATCTGTCTCTGGACGAAACTTCCTCCACAAGTCCACAGCAACTCACTGTTTTAAACTTAAATTAAGCTACAGTTCCCTGAGATGAGCACTACAATAATAGGTTCCAACCTACATTCTTGCCATGGTTGATTTGACAGCATCCAAGATTCTGAAGTAGTGGTAGAATAGGACAGATTGCTCGCCCTCCAAACCATCGCGATGATGCCGGTTGCTGCCAGCAAGGTTGTTGCATGGGCTGCCCCCAATGACCAGGTCAAAGCTGCCAAACCTTCTGATAAATGATTCAATTCTGTCATTGGTGAGAGACTGCACATCAGCAATCTCAACAAGCGTCCCTGTCTGGGTCTGCTCCCACCAACTCCTCAAGATGGACCTATTCACTTCAGATATTTCAACAGACACCACTGCCTTCATATGGATCCCTAGCCTATGAAGAGCTACCTCTGCTCCTCCAATGCCAGTGAACAACGACAGCACATTCATACCGTTGGGGAAGATGTCCCTCAGCACTGAGAGATGATATGCAACTGTATCAACCTGGAATGAATTGCCAAGAGACTTCTTTCTCTCTGTGACAGTGACTCCCCTAGTGTGGTTTCTTGGGAAACCAAGAAGGAACTCTATCTCATCGGGCTCTAGAGGAGCAACCTTGTTCTTCCCGACCCACACAAGATTCCACTTCCTGCACTCTCCCATGACATATTTCTGAATTCTTAGAGGTGGCGGATCCTCGCAGCTTGAAAGGGCACATCGAATCCGTTCTGTCAACTTCGCGCTAGCCAAACAAGTTTGCAAGCAGTTGAACTGCCTTCTTGGGTCCCAGGACGGCCACCACTTCTTCGTTGAGGGAAAGGCCTCAAATATTGTCTTTGGAGGGAGGGGGCGGAGAGGCGACCTGTTCTCAATTGGCAGGTTATGGACGTAACCTCTTTTCCTAGCAGCTGCACAGAAGTACTTTGAATCCACAAATTCTGGCTCAACGTCATACAAGAACCTCGAGATTTTTGTCCAAACACCTTTTGGAGCAAGGGCTACGTTTTCATAGTAGAAGAAAGGCGGTCCAATAGCTTGTTCAGGGAGAGTTCTGTTTACTGACCGTAGCCTGTCATTGGGCAGGTTAAATCCAACCATTGGATTAGGGAGAGGCATTGGCACATCATGGCTACCATCTAAGGGAACTTGATTTCCTTGTGCTCCACCTCCATATCGCTTTCTCTTTTTATTGCTGTCTTTCTTTCTCCCACCAAAACAATACCTCTCTGTATCCTGCAAAGTTACAAACAAAACTCCAACATCATTCCACTAAGTTTGTTGCTTCAGATGTACAGTAAAACTATAAGGTACAGGTACCTCATTGTCAGATAAGTTCCCAGAGTAACCATCTCCTGCAGTCTGTGATGCATAAATTGAATCAACTAACACAGCAACAGAGGCATCCAGACCTGGGTAATTTTAAACAAAATAGATAGCATAAGGTGCCTTTCTTATCAAAGCAGCAACTTCAGCAGAGCTACAGAGGCATACCACATCTAGTAATAGCCATCTTTGCTTCATCTTCAGGAAACCCCATATTCATCAATGACACGATCTTCTCATCCTTCTGTAACATCTCTTGTAGAAAATCCTGCATAAAAGCACATGAAAAGCATATTAGAAACACTTGGTGCATCTAACTGCCCATTCTATTGCCAATTAAGTAACACACGTTGATATAAAAATAAGATAGCAAAATAGAAACCACACAAGACCCAACAGTTAAGTTCTAAATTGCATATAGCTTGCAAAGGCAGATGTCTACAGACAAATTAATGCATGAAGCTGCAATCAAGAAGCCATGAACCAGACAAACAACCAAAGCTTAGATACAGAAACAATCCCTAGGAAATCTTACAAAACCATATCAATGCAAAGGTAAACATGCCCAACAGGTCAACAATATACCAATGGCAATATGCATTAGAATTCAGAAAACATGTGATACAATATATGTATAGCAGTCTAGAACCACCTCCTAAAAAGCAATAAACAAGTACATGCAAGCATCACACCTTACTCTTATACCATTGGAAACTTACAATTCGCTATATGATTACCCTTCCGCATAAAACTTTTCATGGCGAGACTGGTTAGCATGCAAATTTTTACTGAAGTGGAAAAGGGTTGTTATTACTATTGGGGTTGGTGATTCTGACTACCTCACATCCCCCCTCCCGCAAAAAAAGGCTGAAGTTTATTCCTATCGCTGATACAGCTAAGTAGCTACACCTGTTTGGATAAAAAGCAAAAGGAAACACTCCGCAAGAATGTAACTTCCCATTTAATGGGATCAAGTATTAAAAACGAACAAAGGGGGCAGCATTTTAGCATGAAACAGTGGCAAAAAAGATTTACATGTACATCGTGCAAAAAAAAATTTTAACACATGACCAGCTAAACAGATCAAGAAATAGCCACAACAAATAAAATGCATAACAATGACCAAGGGGGTTAGCTGAAAATACCTCATCATCAGATCCATTAGAGACTGGATCCCTGTTGCCATTCCCACTAGCATCATCGTCATCCCAATTTTCAAGATCAACATCATCATCGTCATCATCTTCTTCAACACTCCGGGGGTTGAAGCCTGAAGTAGAGCAATTATCCACTGAGGGGTCACCACCTACAAGCTGCATTTCACAACACAACTTGTAAAATACAAGCCTTCTCACCATGCAGCAAGAGCATCAGAGAATAGACCCAGTAATGGAATCACATCAATAAATACCTTGTATGTGAGAAGTAGATTAAGTAATGCCTCTGTATCACTCTCCCCTGAGAGGAAAAAAAACAGCAGTTAAAACAGAAGATGCAAAACAAGCCTAAACAAGTGAAACTAAACCGATTACTGCTATTGTTACCAGTCTCCTTGATAGCCTTCATGACCATCTCCTCTGTGAAACCCATTCCCACAAAATCCCTAACCAAAGAATCAGATGGTGCAGCCCCATTGGCCTTCCCATTAGTATCCTTCAGGTTGTTCCACAAACAAACACCACATTATGGTCATAATCATAACAAGATAATAACATGAGATGAACAATTACTAGCTCGTGTTTGGAAACCATTCATCTCTATCACCTACCTGCTGCACCCGTGTGGACGGGCCAGGAGCATCAGGGTTCCTTGAGATTGGAGGAAAGAAGGTCTCAGCCTCACCATCGCTATCTGACTCAAACATATCACCATCATGGCTATCGCTAGTCCAATCCTGTTGAATGAGTGAAGAACCACATCTCAAATACCTCTATTAACAGTGAAACTAAACAAACAACAACACCAATGTAGAGGGGAAAATTAATATGCAGGGAGATTGAGTTCTAACTTCTAAGTAGCATCTCATATTGGTAATGGTACATTGCCACTCCCATAACACATTCCAATCTCACAGGAATTCTAAGCACTTCAGACATGTGTGCTTCTATTATATAGTATAACTATAGGCACTTGAATTCCCAGCTATGGTCACTGTGCGCAACAGTTCTCTGGAGGCACATGCTCATGATAAGGTCAGCAGGGCACACTATATGGCTTATCCATAACAGGACTAACAGCAGTTAATGGGAGGCAATCAGGCTGGGCATATTATCAGTGGTATGAAGCAGTTGGTGCTGATAGACTCCACAAGGATACTGCCTTTCAAACAAGAAATATCCAGTATATCCAGCTTAAGAATGATGAAGTGGATTGGCAATTCCTTTCATGCTGCAAGTAGCCAAAAAGGAATGCCAATTTGCTTTTGTACTACTACGACATTCCTCTCTACATATTGAAGGTATAATTGTATAAATAACTACACTGAAGTCCACTCTCAATAATTACTCCCTCCGTTTCCAAATACTTGGCCTAGTTTGACTTTGACAAGTCAAACCTCGTAAACTTCAATTGATAATATTTTAATATGTACTTAGGTTGACCGTGTTGAAACATTGTTATTAGATTTGCCTAAGAAATACTCTTATAATATTACACTTTCACAACGTTTTACAAGTACATTAGTGTAAAATTAACAGTAAAATTTAACATCGGAGACCATGAAAAGTCGAGCTAGGCCACGTATTTGGAAACAGAATGCGTAAAAGTTAAGGTCAAGAAATTCAAATAATAACTGGAAGAAATAGACAACAGATAACCACCACAGACGACATCATGTTATGGTAATACACCTTAGATATAAGTCTCCTGAACTCTGCTACCTACAATCCTTGTAATAGAAATGAAAGCTAAGTTGAACACTGTTACCTATAATCCTAGCAGACAAATGGAAACTAAGTTGAACTATGCCACCTGTAATCCTAATTTTTTATTTGGAAAAAGCTCAACAAGTAGTATTTGCGGTCTATACTAGGCAAAGTAGATGTTAATTGACTCCATAAAGAATAAAACTATAAGAAATTAAGCTTGCACAGTATAGATAAAACCAACATAAAAAAAATGCTTACATATAGCCATACAATTAACAGTATAGATCAACACATTTTAGCTAAGTGGACAGTTCTTTGCTATTTAATTATCTATCTAGACACATGCATACTGTCAATATTTGCATATGTCCACATCAGGGGGCTCCCCTGCTATTTTTCCCTTAAAAAATGTATTTGCATATGTCAGGTTATCAACTGCAAATTATGAGTAGGCTTGTTTGTTAACTACGGTACCGCACACACACATTGTTTTGGAGGGTTTCCGATATATGAATTTTTTTTCGTTTTTGTTTGGTATCCCATTTGTTGCATTTGACGCCGCATGATCCTTTCAGATCTAATTTTTCTGATCTGCTATGCTAGCTATCGACATTTCATGCTGTTTTGCATACAGGCTAACCAAGAGAGTTTTATATTATCCTGACTTCATTCTTGGACTAAATGGTTTGACTTCAGCAAAAAAACACTTAGGCAATCTTGTCCCAAGTTACTTTGCTTATCTAATTATCGCTAGTTATTATTACCAAGGAATCAGACTCCTCTCCTCTTCAAATGAAGATGGCTTCTCATGATATCAATCAGCATAACATACTAAAAAAGCTTCATAATAATACAACAAGTAAAACATCCCGTACTTGCAGGAGATACTGGAGTGGAAGAGGACATTACAGAGAGAGAACCAAGTTCTTGGCTCTCCTTATCGACTATCGATCAAGAAACATGCCAGCGGGTCTTGCGGATCGAGGACGGCATGGGGGTACGGCAATGGATTGAGGACGGCGGAAACGGATTAGGATGATGGCCGGATGGGAGAGGGAGTTGCAGGGCTCGGCGGGGGCGACGGTTTGGTGGGGAAAGGAAGAGGAACTGGCGGTCGGCAGCGAGATGGGTCGATCGGCGAGGAAGTGAGGACAAAGAACATTTTTTACTGCGCCAGTGCGCCGCAAGCCCGCAACAACCACGCGACATCACAAATGGAAACTACAAGCGCGAAATCAGCACAGCCGACGACAACTTTAGGATCTAGGTCGCATCACACGAGGAAAAAAAAGAACAGCAGAGAAACCTCGCCGCCGCGGCACGGAGAACCACCAGGAAGGAACACGGGAGAGAGGGGCGAGAGGAGTAAGAGTTATTACCACCATTTCCGCGGCGCCTCGGCTTGCCTCTCGCCCGCTCGCTCTCCTGGCACGGTAGGGGGAGAGCACGAGCAGGCGGAGGCGGAGGACGGGGCGGCGGCCGGCGGGGGAGGAGAACCTGACGGCGATCGCACGGCGGCGCTGCCGCTCTCCTGCTTTTAGACGAGGACAAGACGGGGCATCTCCCGAAGACGGACCGGTATGCTGCCCGTGCCAAACCAGTGCGGCAGCGGACAGTTCTCCCAGCCTATTACGCTGACCTGTGGGACCAACTGGTTCTCGGGTCGACTTGTCAGTGAAAGAATACTCGTCCTGGTAAAGATGGACTCCGTGGGTCTAGGTACGCAGGATCTCGTGCGGAGAGGGTCCTTGTGGACTTTCCTGTGGGAAGCGTCACGCAAGGCAATAGGAATTTGTCCCTGCCACGTACTCTGTGTTTGGGCGGTACACACCATCGGTTATAGAGTTTTTGTGCATCTCAATCACAGTGCAAGGAGAGAGAAAAAAGTTATGCGGTGGAGACCAGAGATATGACACATAGCTGTCAAACTTAGATGTTTGATAGCTTTTTATAATTTAATATAAAAATATTATCTCTTTCATATTTTATGATGCAAACATTGAATGCAAAATATATAGATATAAATGTTGATGGTCAAAGCTACATCAACCTTGCAAGTTTTTTTTAGGTTGGTAGGCAGCCGTTGCATAGCATCAAGGTAGAGTTGATGGCTCTAGAGAGACACCTCATTCATACGAGGAGTGGGATCCACATGTCATTGATACGAGAGTAATAATTCTTTAAACAATAATCTTTAAAGTGGCGGGTCCTAAATTTTTTCCATAAAAATGCTAGCCCTCCATGTTTTAATGTAAAATATATAAATATAAATGTTGAACATAGCCATCGTAGCACTACTACATTTAGAACATAAATCCTAATTCATTGGTGATATTTTGTATGATTTAATTATTACTATGAGTATATCTTGACAACAGTGGTACACTGTAGAATGGCTATTATCGCTACCTAGCTAGTTTACTAGCTCCTCACGTCGTGAAA
Organism: Olyra latifolia; assembly: GCA_036346145.1. Classification (NCBI taxonomy): domain Eukaryota; kingdom Viridiplantae; phylum Streptophyta; class Magnoliopsida; order Poales; family Poaceae; genus Olyra; species Olyra latifolia. Next base: position 740,159 of record CM070525.1, on the reverse strand, counting down.
GAATAATCGGTAACAGCCTTCAAAAATGCAATGTCCGTGACCAAACTCAACATTTTTAGAGCATTATATTGAAAATGACGTAGGAATTTGTACAGACGATCTTCCTTCCTGACAATTATAATATTTCTCTAGTCCAAAACTCTCGTTTCTCTTTTTGCAAATCGAACTCAACTTAAATGTCAATACATGGAAGAGGCACATTTTTTTCCTGGCTCAAATAAAATAGACTAATGGTAGAATAAATTGGCATTCTGTCGTTGCTTTCAAGCATTGCATAAAAGAAATCTCTCGTGCATGTTGCAAAAAGAAAAAACTCGATTGCCTGCAGCAAAATGGCAATGAAAGAACATTCAAACTGAGAAATGTTTCGTACGCAGCTACAGACAACTCAGCTGGTTCCTGTGTTAATTAATGGACATGACAAAATTCACTAAGGGGGAAAACGAAACCAAATTAAAGGATTTGTACCACGTGTACATCTATCTCATGTGTGTGTACGTCGCAGTACTCTGCATGCATGCATGAAGATGCTAGTAATTCTAAGATCAAAGCGAAACAAACACCGTACGACACACACAGAAATTAACACGCACGACGTTTATTGCTAGTTATCACCATGCATAACAAAATGACGGTAGAAACAACCACTGTCACGAGCACCGAGCAAAACACGAGATGCATACGTAACAAAATTAATCATAGTAGAAACAAGGCACTGTCACGAGCATCGAGCAAAACACGAGATGCATATATAATGAAATTAATCACGGTAGAAACAAGGCACTGTCACGAGTACGAGCAAAACACGAGATGCATGCATGGCACACTGATGACAACACAAACACACAAAGGCATAACACACGATGGATCGAATGGAATGCAGTTAAGCTAGTCTCGCTGGCGGCTGCAGCCGGACGCGGGCTCCTCCTCGACGTCCGGGTTGATGACGAGGTGCTCGTAGACGAGGCCGGCGAGGCCAGCGCCAAGCAGGGGCCCCGCCCAGTACACCCAGTGATTCTCCCAGCGCGAGCCCACGACGGCCAGCCCGAACACCCGCGCCGGGTTCATCACCGCGCCGTCGAAAGGCCCGCAAGCCAGCACGTTGGCGCCGGCCAGGAGCCCCACGGCGAGCGGCGCCACCGCGCCGACGTGCCCCCTCCTCGGGTCGATCACCGTCGCGTAGTAGGCGTACGTGAGCCCGAACGTCATGGCCGCCTCCAGCGCCACCGCGTTCCACCCGCTCACGCCCACCGCCAGCGCGTACGACGGCAGGCGCTGCATGCATGCATATATAGCAATTACTCCAGTAACGACTAGCTAGTAGAAAAGGTGGAATTAATAAAGTTAGATGTAGATATATGTAATGTAGGTACCAATACCATGCCGCCGGTGGTTAGGCTGAGGAAGAGCGTGGCGGTGACCGCGCCGAGGAGCTGCGCGGTCCAGTAGAGGATGGAGCGGACGAGGCAGATGCGACCGCCGAGGAGGGCACCGAAGGTGATGGCCGGGTTGACGTGGCCGCCGGAGATGTTCATGGTGGAGGCCACGGCGGCGGCGAGCGCGAGCGCGTGCGCCAGGGCCGCAGCCACCAGCCCGCTCACCATGCCCTTCTCATGGTACAGCTTGCCTATATATGGATTATGGATTATGGCGCGCACGCGAAAGTTATTTAATTATTATATGATATGATATGTACCAAGCATGCATGCATCAGTATATGATATGTACCAAGGGAGAGGACGGAGCCCTCGGCGGCGAAGACGAAGATGGCGGTGGCGAGGAACTCGGCGAAGGCGCCGCGGAGGGCGCTGGGATCCCTGGCCGTCTCCACGCGGCCGACGTTGAAGCGCCGCCGTCCTGCCATCATGCCTGAACTGAACCGAAGGCGATCGATTGAGCTGGCTAGCTATGCCTGTGGATCGAGATGTTGGAACGGCCGGCCGGCGCGGTGGCTTATAACGCGGAGACGATCAGATGATGCCATGATCGATCGATGCCGGCGTGCACGCCTCGCACGTACGTGTAAAGCCACAAAGTGCCTGGAGAATTAGCAAGCAAATTAAAGAAAGCCCGTGCATTTCTCTTTGGCCAGCTAATACATATGTGTGTGATGAACCAGCTGATCTAAACCAACTTGTTTTGCTCTGGACATTAGTTGGGAGAAAAACCCCTTTGATTTCCTCTCGAACTGCACATCTGTTTGATGCACATCTCTTTATTCTCTTTTGCACTCGATTTTTCGTCATGCATTTGTCTTCCTAGTAAACGTATGGGCGACATATATGCATGATTGGCTGTAAAGCGTTAAGTCCTCTTATCGTTTAAGACATTTGCTCTTAATTATCCTAGCTGGCGAGCTGACCTCTGAATTTGTGATAAACTGGAGTGTTATTAAACGTTGTCTAGATAGGTCTATTGGGCCATGTCATGTGCACTGATCGATGAAGAACATGGATGAAATTGCTTGCAGGTTATATATATAGGCCTCCACTCCTGCATTGGGTTTGGGCTTCCCATCACAACAACAAAACCCAATATATCGATCGCAGCAGACCCAATGTGGTGTGGTCACACGCGAGTGCAAACCAGACCCTGTAAAATGAAAGCCGAATTAGGGCATGCACATTATATAAGGTGCTTGTGCATATGCACAAAGTGATTAGGTAGCACTACAGGAATCCAAGGTATTTTCATTGGCCTAATCGCTATTTTCGTCTTGTAGTGTTGTAGACATCTGATTTTAGAAACAGACGATTATCTAGAAGCATCTCAGATACGGCTTGGGCCTAGTGAAATATGGATTGAAAACAAGCACGAAAAGGAGTCTTGAGTCGACTTGAATAAATATAGAAGAATCGACTAGGGAAGAATATAAAGGAGAGTTTGGATCGGCTTAGCATAGGTATATTAGAAAGTGTTGGATATAATTTGTACATGGAGTCTAGTTTGTATCGGTTACGAAGGTAGGAGTCGGTCCTAGTTGGTCAAAGATCAAGGTCCTGTATAAATACTTAGCCCGAGAGACGTGTAAAGACATGACCACATCAAAGCATATCTACCTTTTATCTGTCTTTACTTTTCATCGCAATTAGAGTAGTTTTGTCGTATTTTCTCTTCCATCGACTTATTGCGCATCGCCTTTCGATCGGCTACAAGGTACACCCTAGGAGTTTCTTGCAAGTAAGTACTATCTCAATTAAGTTCGATTTACGGGTCTGCATCGACTTTTAATCGAAATACTATCTTAGTCGATATTGCTGCGCATCGTCGTTTCAACTAAGGGTTAGATTTCACTCTCTTTCTACTGATCAACACATTCGTTGACAGTAGATTGTTTACCCTCGTTCTATTGGCTTATAGCTTGCTATCCGCTGATAATCTATTTACCCTCGTTGCATCGGCTTATAGCTTGCTATTCGACGATAGTCTATTTACCCCTCGTTATGTCAATTAGACGATCTAATCAGCTAGTTGATAGTCTGTTTACCTTCTTTCTGTTACTTTTTTGATCTTATCGGCTTAGTGGTATAATGTTTACCCTTTTGAAACTATTGGTTTAGATCTAATCTAAGCCAATAATTTTATTATCTTTCACTACCGCTTTGGACTTGTTTCAAGTGTTGCAGGTTATTTGAAAACTGATTACATATTTTCTTGCCAATTATAGATCAAATTGGTTGGCACGCTTTGAACCCTGTTTCTGGTGTTGATGGGGATCCTACTTCTTAAGCCCACGTGTGTTTAGCTTTCAACTTTGGTGTCAACATACCTTTTGGCACGCCTGATGGGAGGCGCGCTTATCTCAGAGCTTTCAAGAAGAGCCGACAGGGGAACACGGTGCATAAGGGAGAATTCTCCAAGGTGGTGGACCTGCTAAATCTCAACCCCATGGTGGGCACCAGCTTTCAGTGTGTCGGAATTACGCCTCCACTCCGAGCTTATTTCTTGGTTTTGTGAGGCCAAGAAACCTCCTTCTGCAGGCGAACGACTGTCTTCCTAGCTACTTGAGCTCCGAGACACTGCACGATATATCCTGGTTCAAGCCTCCCATTTTTTGGGATAATAGCCCTACATCCAGTCATATATAGTAGTAGGAGAAAATGTATAATGATCTGGAGTGCAAAGAAAGCGAAAAGGAATTGATAAAATTACAACAAGATATGAGCTTGTGGATCTCAGTGGGTGTTTGTAAGCTATGAACTAAGGTCATGTTTCCTATCAGTTTGTATTTCTCCTTATCTTCTGCTTGTTTTCCTCGGTTGGAACGATGATCTGGTAGTGCAGTCTTGGAGTGTTTATATAGTGCCCCTAGGCGTTTGGGGGCAAGAAATGCATATCCTTTAATCGGTTACATGTGTTGTCTATCTTTTTAGAGATGGCAAGGCTAGATATTTACCTTTTTTTTTTTCTTGTCAGAGGTCCTGGCAAGGCTTCCTGGTGTAAAGAACCGGGTCGGCTAGGTATTCGATGTCAATGAATGGTTCGCTCGTGCGCCATGTGGTAGAGGGACTAGCAAGGTTATCCTGTCATATTGCCATCTTGGAGGATGATCTGTTCTGCGAGAGGGTTATCCTGTGGTTCGCTGTGGGTGACATGTGGAAAGGGTTGATACTCTGTCTGTGATGGCTTTAGGCTATCTCAGAGTGTTTTTGTGTACTCCACAAGACGAGGGGTCTTATGTGGAGGTGGATTTCTAATCGATGTATTCTTCTCTTTTATTATATTTTTTATTATATTTGCGGCGTAACTTGAAAAATATAGGACTTATTCCTTGACAATTCTTATTTAACGAAATGGATATATGGACCTGATATTCTGGCCATAATTTAACAGTTTCCTACCTCACCCCTCTCTATGCAAGTAAAACCAATGGAGACAGATATATAGTTTAAAACCAGTAATTAACTACATAAGACACACTCATTTATTTGGCTTAGCCGCTTAGGGGTTTGTACTACAGGAACTCCATATTTGGCCTGGTGATTCAGGCTCGACGACCATTCCAACTTGCTGCATTGGCGCCTACTTACGTGCAACGAGCTTACCTTACCAGCAACCTGGCAGCCGTATCAGTTATTTAAAAAAAATTGGTCTTATATAAGATATTCTTGGCTAACAGCATAAGCGCCCCTATAGCTCAGTGGTAGAGCGTCAGTCTTGTAAACTGAAGGTCCGTAGTTCGATCCTGCGTGGGGGCATGTCCTTTTCTTTTATTTTTGTTTTGGGAAAGAGTTTATAGGTCCAATATTAAATGCTTTGGCCATAATTCATCCTGTGGTATGAATCATACCAATGTTGAATTAAAAAAAGGATGTCTATAACATATAGATCCAGTAGCAAATCATGAACTAAACAACTTTTAGACTGCCAAATCATCAAATCCCACCTTTTTTGCTAAAAGTCTGCAACACAAGACAATCATGCATAAGGACTTTGAACTAACACCATTATAAAATAAAAATATATATGAAAGTACATAAATAAAAATTGAATGCACTATATTATAATATTACCTTTCTATTTAGGTTTACTAGCATAGATAGCGCGCTAGCGCGCGCGTTCCGGGTGTTGCGGTGCCAGTAAAGTCGGTTGTTACATAACAACAGAAAGGAACATGTTTAATAGGTGGATCACGATGGGTCTCGTGTTGGTAGAGCATTGCCTTGACAGATGGATAGGCATTACGTATTGGCGACATTGTTAGCATGGTTAATATACATACAAAAGTTAACACGGTTAATATACATACAAAAGATCAGCGTTTTCCTGTCAGTGGCATCAGCGCTGGTGGCCTGATTTAGTATGGTTTCGCTACGGTTTGGCTATGGTGGATACAGACACAGCATTGCATAGCGTCGTCGTTTTGTACAAAGGAGGGTGAGTGTAGAGCATTTGTGCATTGGAGCAGAGGGAGACCTAGTCGTCCGTCTGGGGGTTGTCTTCAAACAGCTTTCTTTTGAGGGGTGTGTTTTGAGGGTAGACAATCGCACTGTAGAAAGCAAATCGAATGACGTTAGTTCTATGTTAAAAAATATTTTTTGTATGTTTGTTTGTCATAGCAGCGGTACCTTTTTCCTTTGCTCTGAGTGTCCAAACGGTTAGATGGCGTGTGTGGCGGGGGCGTGCTGATTTCAGTATGTGGGAGCTCCTGCATGTTATGATTCTGTTAGCGAGAGAGAAACAGGCATGCAGGCTATTGTGGAGGATTATTGTGTTAGGTTCTGCGATTACCTCCTCAGTTTGATGCGTGGAGATTGCTGTGGTGATGGCTTCTGGTTCGAGTTGATGATGGCTTCCTCGAGCGTGTTCGTCCTGCAGGGGTGGATTTTCAGTTGCAAATGCTGGAGTAAAGGTATCCACGTTGTATGTCACGGCGGGCTGTTTGAAGGCTTTTTTTGTCACAGTTGTGGTTATGTCAAACTGTTTACGGAATAGGCTTGTTATCTGTTGCGGAATGCTGTCATTCGTGATATCATCCACTGTAGTGAGGATGTTCACTGGTGAGCCGACAAGTTGATCCGCGACATTACCGAAGAAAATGAAATCTACTTGTCTTGCATTTGTGTTGTCGATTTCACCTGGGTCAACACCGGCAACTGTTATCCGATACCTGGAAAATGTGAGGGAGTGTGTTTATTGTACTGTTTAGTTTAGTTCATGTTGCATTTTGAAAGAGCCTAAATCGGATGTGTGTGTGACGGCTGTACCTTGCACGTGGTGTGGTTGGGCCACAAGTCCAGCAGCGGTAGGAACCATGTTCTAGTTTCGCTGCCTTGCGACAAAGTGCACATGAATCATACTTCCAGGGCTGGCCGGCTGATAATCCTTTTATTGCGATTCTTAGTTTATATGTTTTTCCCTGTCAAGGCAGTAAGAGGCTAATGAGATATATATAGATATATTATATATATAACAGAATAATAGGGTACACAACAGAATGGAGCACGTGGGTTGTAGTTGTTCGGTACGCAATATTAGGGTGTTATAATATTTTGGGGAGCACAGGTGGTTTGTAGGAAGGTTAGTTGCTTACCACAGTATCATGTGGAGTTAGATCGGAGAGCTGTGTGACAGTTGTCAGTATTGGTGTTGGCTGCACTGGGCGTTGAGGTGGAGATAGAAGCTGGATTTGTCTATTTGGCGTGTACCTGTTTCATCGATAAGAGGAAAACATGGATGTTTATGGTCTGCAGAGACATAAATCAGTCAAAGCATGTGTATGTGGCGCACCTGTTTCTGAGTGCTGCTGCTTCAGGGATATCTGGGTTGACAAACCATCTTGTAGCACTTGTAGAGTGTAGTGTAATTTGATCTGTCATGTATGATGTGGGGAACAAATAAAATGATGGCAGTGGATGATCTGAGATAAAGCATGATATTGATGCGGAAATAACTGTTATAGGCAATACCGGTTCTTTTCTTGACCATAAGACCGACAAAAAGAATAACAACGGTTTGTTTTTCTGATTCAGTGAGGATCTCCTCTGCGTTGAAGTCTTCTGCCTCCAGATCCCATAACGTGAGGCTGAAACTTTGGCTATTTGGCAACAATTCGTTGTTAGTCGTTGAGCAATGGGTGGCAATAACATATTGGGAAATCATATGATATATAATTGTATGAAGAGGCCTAAACAAAATGGTGAGCATAAATCAAAAAAGAAAGAGACGTAGACAGTATGATTAGATGGAAATAAAGGTTTCATGCTGTGCTGTTGTAATGCATACTGTATTTTTAGACATATAGGGGTGGAAGAAGGGCGATTTGATGCATAGGATGGGTGAGTTTTGTGATTGTGTTGTACCTTCCGTCGGTGACCTGCATATTTCGTAGGTCTGCTGGTGCTCCCCTTGTACCAGCTGGGGTAATGGGTTCTATGGATCTGATGACTACGGCAATGTCTGATAAAAATAAAATTGTGAGTATGGTATAGATAGGAAGTCTGTGATCATGCAGGGTTTACAATAGATAAAGAAAGAAGAATGTACTGATTGGAAAAAATTTGGGTGTATTGCTGAAGGGATGATCATGCAATTGTTTTGTACTGAATGGGCAAATTAATTAGTCTGGTGGACGGTGAATTTAGAAAAGCAAATCAGATAGAGTAATAAATGATAGACAGAATACCTGATAACAATAATCTATCATCGGCTCTGTTGGCGAGTTGATCGAGTGGCTGCACTTTGCAAGCGTACAGGGGAAACGTGTTGGGGATGACTGAAACACGGATTATACTGGTGTAGGTGGTAAATTTGGCCATAAGGGGTGCCTCTACGGTTCTGTATGCCTGCTTGGCATTAGCAACTTGAAAACGGTAGATGGTGTATACATCATTCTCCTTGAGCTTTGTTCTGATTTGTGTGGCATGGATACGTGGCAGCTGGCCGTCCATAGTATTGCCCTGGTGTTTTGTATCCAACAATGGTTGTTAGTGGCTGATGTCGGCTGTGTATTTAACAAATGGGCGTGAGTGGATGTATCTTTGTGCGTACCTGTTCATCGATCATGACGAAGTCAAGTCTCTGGTCTTTTCGAAAGTCGACGCGTTCTTTGTAAACGGTGAATCTTGTTAATCTGACTTGTATCCGCCAATTGTGGTGTTCCGTAGTGATTTCATTTAACATGGAGTAATGCATCTGTGGGGTAATAAAGGTAAAAAAATCGGTGAATACATGTTGGCTGTGCATAACGTGATAAGCGACAACGTTGGTGACAATAGATTTATGGGGAATAAACCCTAATGGATGTAAACTGCTGGCTGAAGAAAGGGACTAACCTTGTGGTGACGCTAATCGCTGAGGCGACAGAGGACGCAGGTTGTTGATTGAGGAGGTGAAGGAAGGGGCGGATACGCCGGTGGAGAGTCGTTGGTCCACACCTGGGCGAAGAAAGCGCTGGCAGGGCAGATGAGATAATGGGGACGGGAGGTTGAAGACAGGGACAGTTGTACCATTTAAAGAAGATTTGTAAAAAGCTTGAGACAGTGACAGTGACACCTGGACGGAAGGTTCGGGACAGTGACAGTGGCTGAAAAAGGTCTACATGGCCTGCGTAGCCCAGTGATGATTCGGCCCGCGCGGCTGTGACCATGGAATAAACAGAGAGAGGAAAGAGGGTTCTGGAGGGATGGGTTGTGCAAGAGTCCGTATTTTTTTTTTATCTTCAAAAGGGAAGATAGCGAAGATCAGGCTTCAGCACGGGAATGTTGGAGCACATGGCGGCAATTGATTAGGTCTAATTTATCCTGATGTAGTTTTAGCATGTTGGTATTGTGATACGGATGAATAGCAGCAGCTGTATTTGGTGTCTGTTTGCAGACAACTGTCTTGGATCTGGATGAACGCCGGCGCTGGAGAAGAAAGAGCAACGACTGCCGAAGAAAGTGAATGTCGGAGGTGGGGTAGATACGGCATTTTGCCAAGGTATGACTAAAGCATCGGTGGGTTGCGAAATTATCCTGTCATGGCAAGTTCTCTTCAACGAAGGCAGATAAGATGCAGCACAGTATGATGTTAGCAGTTCAACCAACTACTGAACTGAGCACAACCGTATGTTTTAATCGTTTGTTGTATGGCGGATTGTTTTTATAGCTGTCTATTTTTTTTTGTTTCAGCGCTTGGAAAGATGGCTGTGGTGGATACAGAACCTCAGGTATGTGGTGCGCTATTTAGTGAAACATGGAGAGGAAGGCAACTGATGTGCGGAGAAGCAGTCAGCTCAATTTGAGTTCAGTTGATATGGTATAGATAAAGAAGCGATGCAGGCAATATAGCATAGTCATGTAATTATTTAGTGCACAGCTGCATGCTGTAGGAAGAAACAATGTACTGATTGAATGATTGAAACAGGCTGTTCTAATGACTGGAAGCAAATTTTTCTTGAGGAAGAGAAAAACTGTGTGTATTGACATATGAGATTCAGAATTCAATCATGCCATATGTGTTTGCTGAGACGTCTGGATCGAATTTTTTTCTAGGTGTATGCTAGGTGACGCCATCCAGTTAAGGTTGTGTAAGCGGAGCAATGTGCTTTGTTCTGGTTGATGGGCCATTCATTTATTGTTGTGTATATTTTGAGATAGATAATGTGTGCAGAGGAGGCATCTCTCCCTGCCTAAGTCTGTGGATGTAATTTTTTTTGTATGATGAAAGCCTAGGAGCATTCATGTTTCTGAAGATAAGTGTGTATAGAACGACAAAGGACTGAAAGGTATCTTTTTGCTTGGGTAATGGTTGTTTTAGTTTACATGCATGTATCGAGCATCTATGAGTTTTGGCTGAAATTGACTCTGCAAACAAAGGTACACACTGAGCGATAGACTACTGCAGCGAATATTGTCTATACTACAGATTTTTGCAGCAGCATCATGAAGAGGCCGAAGTAAGGGCAAATGACCTTAGTAAATACCAAATAAACAGTATTCTTTTGTGCAAGCGGCCATCCTTTTTTTTATCAACATAACATGTTTTGAAATTTAGCCCAAAGCGAGTGTATGAGTGGATTTAGCAACTATGATATGATTTGCTGGATGTAATGGTGTGTATACTGGGTTCTTTGTCTGGAATCTAAATTCTTATGCAAAAGGCAATGCTGGGGTATGAACCACACGTATACAAACTGATTTAGTATGGTTGGCTCATGGGTCCGATGGATTTTACCATGTTCTGGCTGCAACAGGAAAAGGGAAACACGCTGATTCATAGATGAGTAAAATGTAAAGTAGCAGGCACCGATATCTTTTTACAGCAATGTAGCAAGCAGTGATATTTAGACTAAATTGAATATGTGAGTGGGCTGAGTTCGTGTGGTATCATGCAAGAGTGTTTATATTGTGCTTTTCTGTCTGGTATAGAACCGAGATAATGGTTAGGTTCATGAGATGGTTGTTGTTGGATGAAGTCAGGTGCTATGCACCTAAGTTATATTTGAATTAAAATTCTTGAATGTAAAAGAAGAAATGGGGCATGAACTGCAAACAGGAATTGACCTGACAACTATGGTTAACAGGATAAATGAATTCAATGGACTTTTGCTTCCGAAGCAAATATATATAAGTAAATATGTTGATTTTTAATATATCATGGATGGATTATATGAGGAGAAAACCTTGAACCATAGGTGTTTGTATAGATGGATAATACTAAAATAAAAAAAAGTCTGAACCATGGATTGTAAACTGCATATACCTTTAATATGACATAAATCTGCAAACAGAACTATAGTTTGGGTTATGAACTGTAGATATAGTCTTAAGTGGCATACAAAAAATGCCAATTGGGATGGCCTGGCTGTCCTAGAGTACAAAGAAAAAAGTGGGCTGTAGCACACATTATATGAAGTTGAGCGACAATGCAACAGCTAGCTTGGCTGATATCTTAGGCAGGTAACATTGATTAGGCAGAACCTGCAAAAATGATGTGTGTACTGTGAAATGTATGTGGCCCAACAGTGGTAAATATGCTTAAAAATTTATTAAGGTAATTTAGGACACAATACCTGTTTTAGAGAGCAGGTAATCTAGTGAAGATAGAAAGTGCACCGTAGTGCATATTATGTCAGGCTGAGTGTCAATGCAACAGTTGGTTTGGCTGATGCCTTAAGTAGGCAACATTGATTAAACAGAACCTGCAAAGATGATGTGTGTGGCATGAAATATATATGGCCAAACAGTGGCAAATAAGTTTAAAAACAATTTAGGTGATGTAGGAGATAATACCTGTTTTCGGAGAGTAGATAGTGCACTAAAGTTATCTATATCTACACAAATGGCAAGACCTCATCATACACTATGTTTACTATAGTGGATAGGTCTTCTCCATCGCCATTTTCGATTAATATCTTGAGACCTTCTCTAGAGGTAACTCTTGAAACAGCAACATATAGCTGACCATGAGTGAACACGGGGGTTTTAAGATATACTCCACCCGACGACAATGTTTGTCCTTGACATTTATTTATTGTCATAGCATAACAGACCCTAACTGGGAATTGTCGGCGATATAGAACAAAAGGCCACCTGTGCGCTGTAGTAGTAAGCACAATCCGTGGAATGCAGACAGCTTGGCCGACATGGGTACCGGTCATGACAGTTCCTTCGATAACGGAATCACCAAGTTTAGTTACTATTAAGCGTGTTCCGTTGCAAAGACCAAGCGACTGATTGATATTCCGCAAAAGCATAATTGGAGCTCCAAGCTTAAGACAGAGCCTGTATGTGGGGAATTCGCTTACATTTATAGTATTAAGGAATTCTGGCGGATAGAATATCTGAACATCAGCCATGTGTTCCTGTGCGTCGCCGATTTTGTCAAAACTGAGATACTCTCTGGCGAAAGTTGGTACCCTTGAAAGCATAATGTCATTAACCTCACCAACAACTGAATTTGTGGGACAAATGACCGCACGTTCTGTTAAATATGCAGGACTGTTGAACCATCTTGAAAAATCATTGTAGACAGCATTAGCTATTGTAATCGCGTTGTCTTGACCACATGGAAGAAGTAAGTCTTGTGGTATACGAATATAACTCGAACCAGAAGGACATCGAATAGCATGCTGAGTAGAAGAACCTTCTCCAATGGATAGAACCCATTGAGCAAATCGGGCTCTACATTCTCTTTCAACCATAGGCAAAGAAGGGTCTATTAGCCTCATGTTTATAGTCAAACGCATAACCTCAATACTACTCCATAGAGGGGATTTTATAAGAGATGCATCAATCGTATCAGCACGGGCGCCTCCCTGCACAACAGGAAGGATTTGCCTAAAGTCTCCACCAAAAAGCATTGGTTTTTCACCAAATGGTTTTGTAGCATTAGTAGGGTTGTTCATTGATAAAAGATCACGGAGGCTACGGTCAAGTGCTTCAACACTATTTTTGTGGGTCATAGGAGCTTCGTCCCATAAAATTAGGGTAGCCCTATTGATAAGCTGGCCAAGAAGGGTACCTCTGGATATTGAACAATAATTCCTTTGATCCAATTTGATTGGAATGGAGAACCTTGAGTGAGCTGTGCGACCTCCAGGCAATAACAAAGCAGCAACACCGGACGAAGCAACAGCAAGAACAACATGACCCTCAGAACGTAGCTTGGCAATTATGGAATTCCAAAGAAATGTTTTACCAGTGCCACCATGACCAGATACAAAGAAAAGGCATTTTTCACGATGACATATCCTATGCAACACAGTATCATAAATGAGACGTTGATCTCTGTTAAGGGCTGCACTCATTCTGTTGGCCTGAATGGTTAGATCAACTCTATCATAATTTAGTTCTTCTAAGATTAGTCGATTACCCATATTGCTTTGAGATGTATGGACTGGTTGTGGTAGGCCATAACCTGAAAGTGATAGACCATTGCTACAAAACATTGTCTCAAGTTCTTCTAGCAATCTGTTTTCAAGTAGAGAATCTGATACATCCTGTTCGTTGAGAGGTCGACTCTTCCGAATATCCCGTGCTATATCATCAGCCATGTATTTCCAGTATGACCTATATAAGCCACTTGCATTTCCAACATCACAATGCATAAGAATAGCCATAAATAGTGTCCTGAGTTGTCGGGAAGATGCCCATACAATGGCCTCATCAAACACCAATGCCCACTCACTATCATCACTAATAAGACCTTTAGCTTTGCAGGCTTCACGGAATGTTGCATAAGTTGTTCCCTCATGGGTTCTAACATCCGCATAGCTACATGCACCTCGCACCACCATAAGCAGCATTCTAAGATAAAATACCTCGCCTGCGCTAGGATGTATGTGACGGAGTCTACCAACCTTTGTGCCCTGTTTTCTTTGGCACCACTGCTTTTTGTTTGGATACCACGTCCATTGCGTAGGGAATTCACAGTATGTCAATGCATGCGCAGCAGGTGTACGTTGGTTGGCAGTAAACCACTCCGTTAACATCGACTTGGAAGAATCAGGGTTCCGAAGAATGCCAGAAAGGCTAGACTCCTCAGAGTATGTCACACTATTCATTCCTGGAAGGTGAACAATAAGCCTTTCAACTGCAGGCTTTCTTCCATGTATGTCAAAACCAAAGGTCCTCCAATATGCTTCGCACGCCGATAGATATCTGCTTTTCTTATATTCAGAGATTTCGTCGATACGCTGGTCATTATCGACAGTACTTGTTGATGGCATAGATGTTGATGAAGAAGAAATAGAAGGACGATCATCAGAAACAGGCTCATGAAACTGGGCATTAGATGAAGTGGCACGAGAGACAGGATGTATAGCAAGAAGCGCCGAATCATGTCCTTTGGTGATGTACTTAAACAGATATTTGATTAGATGATTGCCGCAACACCACTCTACATTTATGTGAGCTTGAATTTTTTTTAATAATTGTGGATTGTATGGCACAACCCACGTGTTATCGAAAGCCATCCCATTCCTCGTGACGAATCTCCCATCTCTACGACGTCTATAGACAGGAAATCCCTGTGAGTCAAGAATGGTATCATCTTGAAATTTCTTGGGATATCCTTTTGAGCAAATGCCATTCCTCATGCATGGGCTATGTGGATTGTAGCGACCACACGGACCATGAATCATGAATTCATCGACCAAAGCATAGCCAAGCGGGTCGGTTGCTACATCAGGAATTTCAGCCGATATGAATGAATCAATGAGGGCAGGAGTAACGTCTCCATGAAGAACTAACCACACCACAGTATGTGAGTGTGGAAGCCCTCTTTTCTGGAATTCAACAGAGTACAACACTGCAAGTTTAAAAAGGAAAGGCTATGAGAGGCAACACATTGAAAGGAATATATAGAAGCACGAAAAACACGAAGGACACAAACCTGCTCGTATAGGACCAAAGGTAACCCCGCTTTTGATGTCAGCCAAATGTTCCTTTAACTTCATATGAAATACACGTGTAACCATGTCAGGTCTGTCAACAGGCCGCTGACCTGGCTCGCAGGCAATTGCCTCTGCTATTTCAGGCCACTTAGGGTTACAGGTAAAAGTAATGAACAGATGTGCAGGTCCATATACACGACAAATTGCTAAGGCATCTTGGCAATTCTGAGTCATGTATCGTCTTCCACCGGTAAAGCTAGCTGGCAACACAACCCTAACACCAACATCTCTCCCAGAACTGCTTCCTCTTCCAACTGCATCTGATATGCCTTGATATGTTTCGAGGCGCAATTTATCTTGATGGAAATAAAAGAAAGATAGTCTATTCGCTTCTATGCAAGAGTAGGCATTAACAACCATTTGTTCCGATAGCTTTTTACAACATGTAGAAGGGTTTGGCTCGCCGCGCCGATAATGTGCTTTGTATCGATAATACTCAAGCATGGAAACATTGCGTCGACCACCAGGTGGATGATCATCGTCCTCAGCCAACCTGATACCAAGATGAAATCCCACATCACCATATGGAAACAATAATGGATACTGCAATGCCGTCAAATAGGGATGGACCGGATCTATGGTTTGAAACTGGCCACTATGACTCTGAACAACAACATCGAACTGAGCATTCTCAGGAGTGATATCACCAACAATGAGAGCAGCTAGTTCAGATGTTGTAGGTAAAGAGTACACACCACGGCTTTCCCTCACAGAACCTATTAGCCTTATGGCCACCTCAGGAGCATCTTCAGACAATAATCGCTCACGTGCAAGCCTGAACTTCTGAACAATTGGATTATAGATGTCCAACATAGAAATGATAGCAGCAACGACATGTGGATCCAACTGTACGCGTTCTCCATCCTCGGACTGAAAAATACTGATCCTATTGTCAACCTCATGCGATGTATCATATATATACAGCTGTGCAAACTGAGGGCGCTGACCAGGAGCAGGTAGCAAAGAACCGATGCGGTGATGAACAACTCCATTTATTCTAAAAATGCACGGACCAGATCCAGTATTGATGCTCCTATCTATTTGTACTCCCATTGACGTAAAGCAAAAGATAGAATTATATTGTCTTATTAAAGCCATAAAAAGTGTTGAATCTCGACCACCATCAAACCTCATCAGATGTGCTAGTGGAGGAGGGAAAGCCTTGTCAGGAGGAAGTCGGACTCTTTCTCCCCGACAACATAGACTGTACATGGTTCGTCCATGTGAAAAGGTAACATCTTTGCTAGTTTTTTCGTCGAACCAAAATAATGCTGAGCAATGACGACATTCATTGGTCGGAGCACCATAGTATGATCTACCGTGATAATTCCCTGAAATAAGTAAAAAAAAGGAATAATCAGAATGAAGTCATGACAACTCAGTAGGAAAAGGATAAGGGGAAAAAAAGAAACCATTAGGTACGCACGTTTAAGGGACTGGATAAGCTCTCTTGTCATATGAGATGTAGAAGAAGATGGCGTACATAACATTGAATGTGTAGAGAGTCCTAATGTTAAAGAGAAGATGGTGAAAAAGATAGGAAAATTTTGAATAAATGAAAGACATGCACAATTTATTTAAAAGTGAATCGAAACGATTATACCTTGGAAAGAATCAACAGCAGGAATATCTGTATCCAGGTGAAGAGGAATAGCAGCAGCATTGCCAAAAGATGAAGGCACTGAAACGACTGATGGTCCTGCACAAAGTAATAAAGATCAGACAACATTATCAAAACGGCAAGGGAAGTTAACTTTTCCTTTAAAAAAACAGTGGGCAACCTCGTTTTCTTTTCGCAATAGAGACAGCAATGATAGTGGCTCGGCGTCGTCGACGATCTCGAGCAGCTTGCGAAGCATCGGGAACGGTAGTCGTCATATGAGATGTAGAAGAAGATGGCGTAGATAACATTGAATGTGTAGAGAGTCCTAATGTTAAAGAGAACGCGGTGAAAAAGACAGGGAAAATGTGAATAAATGGAAGACATGCACAATTTATTTTAACAAATGAGTTGAAACGATTATACCTTGGAAAGAATCAACAACAGGAATATCTGTATCCAGGCAAAGAGGAATAGCAGCATCACTGCCAAAAGATGAAGGCACCGCACCGATGGACGATCCTGCAGAAAGTAACAAAGATCAGACAACATCATCAAAAGGGCAAGAAAAGGTAACTTTTCCTTTAAAAAAACAGCGGGCAACCTCGTTTTCTTTTCGCAATAGAGGCAGCAATGATAGCGGCCCGGCGTCGTCGACGATCCCGAGCAGCTTGGCGAGCATCGGAAAGGGTAGTCGATATGGAAGTACCGGCAGCAGAACCAGGAGGAACAGAGACGCCATGCTGCTCAATAGAGGTGGCAAATAAACCAACACCAGATCGGCCAAGCCGCCTACCATGGGGCTGCGGTGTGTCCACAGGCATGGAAAATTATAGTGACGACAGCATGATGAGGCACAGCAGTCCAGGAGGAAGAAAACGACGGCACCGTGTCAATCAAACCGATGGCAATAGGAGTGCAACACAGCCGCGCACAAAGACAAAAACGGCGGGACCGACTCGATCAAGGCGAAGGCAACAACAACTGTGAGAGCGCGACCAACACGGCAGCAACAGCATAGAGAAAACGGCGGAGCAATGAGGAACGGCGGCAGTAGCACTAAGCAGCGCGCTAGACGCGGCGACGTGAGGGCGCCACGGCGACGGCAACACAGCCAATCGGATTATCG
The DNA here is from genome assembly GCA_036346145.1 of Olyra latifolia. NCBI lineage: Eukaryota > Viridiplantae > Streptophyta > Magnoliopsida > Poales > Poaceae > Olyra > Olyra latifolia. The sequence continues at coordinate 722,552 of CM070525.1, read as the reverse complement.
GAGGCGACAACGAAATGCTGGAGAGGTCGATAGCATCAACCACGAAGACGACAACGCAACAGGGCAGGACCGAAGACAGGCAAGCTGCGCGGCGGAGGGAACAACGCAGACGCAACGGCACAGCAACGCAGCCAGGCGAGCATGTCCGCGGCAAGAAGACAGAAGAGTAAAAAAGGAACTCGATGAAATGGAGGGAACAAACAGGGGGCCGATGGAAAATACAGGAAATACGTGGCAACGAAGCATGACCGTATCAAACACCATGACAGGAAACTGGACGGTGTACAAACAAAATGGATACGAAATAAATTCGGTGCAACCGCAAGGACGAAAGTGCATAGGCAATCTTTTTTTTCCCCACTGTGACGGAGCAACAGGAACGAAGAGGAGACCACCGTACACGGGCTGCCACGCAAATGCGGAAACGGAGGAAGCGTATGACCCGACAAATAAGAAAGAAAGCGATGGACGCTGGAAAGGTCGAACGCGTGAGGCCCAAACAAAGAATAAAGCCGGACGAAAGGCGTGGGACAGGCCACGTGACAACGCAGCGGACGAATACGGAACGGGCGACACGCAAATGCAGCAATACGTGGATAGGCCCAAAATGCAGGATTACTCTCCCCTAGTAGCACTAAGCAGCGCGCTAGACGCGGCGACGTGAGGGCGCCACGGCGACGGCAACACAGCCAATCGAATTATCGGAGGCGACAACGAAATGCTGGAGAGGCCGATAGCATCAACCACGAAGACGACAACGCAACAGGGCAGGACCGAAGACAGGCAAGCTGCGCGGCGGAGGGAACAACGCAGACGCAACGGCACAGCAACGCAGCCAGGCGAGCATGTCCGCGGCAAGAAGACATAAGAGTAAAAAAGGAACTCGATGAAATGGAGGGAACAAACAGGGGGCCGATGGAAAATACAGGAAATACGTGGCAACGAAGCATGACCGTATCAAACACCATGACAGGAAACTGGACGGCGTACAAACAAAATGGATACGAAATAAATTCGGTGCAACCGCAAGGACGAAAGTGTATAGGCAATCTTTTTTTCCCCCACTGTGACGGAGCAACAGGAACGAAGAGGAGACCACCGTACACGGGCTGCCACGCAAATGCGGAAACGGAGGAAGCGTATGACCGCACAGCGCAGCAGAGCAGTGGACGCTGGAAAGGTCCAGAACGCGTAGGCCCAAACGGCAACAGGCCGGACGAAAGGCGTGGGACAGGCCACGTGACAACGCAGCGGGCGAATACGGAACGGGCGACACGCAAATGCAGCAATACGTGGATAGGCCCAGAATGCAGGATTACTCTCCCCTATAGGAGATAGATAATGTATCCACGCTCCTATAAGTCAAACTATATAGTTGAATAATATCTGCACGATAAAAAATGTGGGTTAGTAAATCAGTTATATTACTTTAAACTATTCGGATTAGTGGAACAATGGATTCCGCAGCTCCTCCTAGAGCATGCCTCTGAAGCGGTGTCTACAGTGATGACGTCTCCATGGTACCATGGAGCTACTTGCAACAAAGCACTGATTGGTAATTGGTAAAGATAAGTTAATTGAGATACCATGACCAAGTGTTATTTATCAAATGTCATTTATTAGAACATATGCGAAATCTTCAGTAGTGAACTCACCCCATGATGCATGTCTTACTACTTAACCTGAAGTCAGACGTCTTAGAAGGCGACCATTCTCCCACTGAACGTAGATCATAAATGTGGATATCTTTAAAATTATGTTTCCGAATATTATAGCATCATCTCCTTCCTATCCATCGCCGAACAAAAGAATGAGACCACGTCAACTGCAATGATGGTCGAAAGAGTCCAATTCAGAATAAAAGAAAGAGTCCATATCAACCGTAATAAAAAAATAAAAAATTCGGAATAAATTATAAAATAAAAATATAATTGAACTTCATAATAAAGAATAATTGAAAAAGTAGCAATTTGATTTCATATGAACTTAAAAGTAAAAATGAAATTCAGAATATAATCCATGTAAAATTAGTAGCTAGACTATACACAAATCCTAACTTAAAACTAAAAGTAGAGCACAGGGAAAAAGAAAGGCCAACCTACACTCGCGCGGGAGTGACTAGTGAGCAAGGTCAAACTCATATGTACCCTTGTGCCCGGGATCACCGGCCGGCTATTAATGTTGCACAAGCTATCGTCAATCATGTTTCGATCGGCACAATAGTATATCAAAACACTCTTAGAGACTAGAGACCTGTAGAGATGTATCACTGTATCTTTCTTTGCGAGTTATGGAAGAAATGCTTCGATGTGCTTGTTATATATGCACTGTCCAAAGTCCAAATGTCTGGAATTTTATTAGAGCAAGTTAACCAGGATTACAAGGGTAACAGGCTACAGCCAATATGCCCACGGCCTCGACATCTTCAAAAGCTCCTCTAGGCCTTTCCTGCACCTCGACTAAGGTCACCAGCAGCCGGCATGTATAAGGCATGCAAATGTGCCATGAACATTACTAATCTGTGCCTGGCTTGTTCCTCAAATTAAGCAGCGATTGGCTTTACAATGCTGTCGAAAATTAATACGGAATGCTGTCCGCGGCCAAAAGAGGGATTGGCATAGTCACAATCCTGATTGCAAATTCTAGATTATTACGGATAAATATACTTTTATTTTATTTAGTATTTCAGCTGATCAAGATGAAGCTAGCTACCATCCACGTGGCGCCACTGGGAAAAAAATCCTGCCCACGTATAGAATTTTATAGACTTGTTCAGACAAGTCTCGCATCAACGCTGGAATAGCTCAGTTGGTTAGAGCGTGTGGCTGTTAACCACAAGGTCGGAGGTTCAAGCCCTCCTTCTAGCGTGTATGTTTTTCTCAGTTCTTTGATCTTTTTTTTCTCTCCTAATTAAATAACATCAATCATATATATTGAATACTGAGTTAATTTTCATGCAATATCATTGCATCTTCTGAAGTTAATCTCATTCTTGATTTCCTAAAATTTTAATTCTCGTAGTCTTAATATCCATCCATCGCCAATGAATATCTTTACTATTATTACTTTATAAAGAGCCTACCGGAGGTTATTGGTAAGTTCTAGACAACTTCTTCTTTAAAAAAAAACCATCAATCATTTAATCCAATGGTCTAGATACCCTAAAGATATATTTAAATTATTTGGTTTGCTTTCTTATTTTAGTATGTTGTATTTTTTAAAAAAAACTTTTGGTCATCTCACGTATATAAAGTTGTCACGTGTTTTTGATCGGGCCCAAAATCCACAAAACCCGCATATTTAGGTACACAGTTATACGAGTGTTTCAAGTCATGTTCAAAACTAGTTTTTTCACTGTTATTTCTTATGTTTTAAGCCTTCTCTTGCTAGGAGGTTTAAATGGGTGTTGTACAAATTCTAAATCTAAAATACCAAAAAATATAACACAAACTTAAGGTACAAACTTTTCCTCACTAGGAGGCCCAAACGGGCCCGAACAAAAATATAATTTTGAATTTAAATTTAAAATCCCACAACCTTCTAGCGAGAAATTTTCCCTGAAGATTTAAACACAAAAAAACCGATTTTGGACCTAACTTGAAACACTTATACAACTGTGTACCTAAATATACGGTTCTAAGATTTCTTATTTTACTATATTGTATTTCAAGAAGTTAACATACTTGATCAAATGGTGCGGAAGCACAACATAGTTGATTTAGTATGAAAAAGCTGATGTTTTGTGAAGAGTACCGTTTAAAGCCCGTTTCATGTATCTTTTGGATGGTGCTCACGTGGACGAAGCCAAAATGCGAATTAGAAGGCGATTGGCTAACATGTAGCAATAAAAAGTAATACAGTATTTATTTGTAGCAAAGCATGTGTGCTTGGTACATAAAAATATAAGGCTTTGTTGCGAACGATTCAATATGCAATTGATGAAATCAAAAGCTCTAAAGAGTCTCAAACAAATGGCTACGCAAAGGAAATGGCAAAAAAAATATAGGATTTGTCATTTTTTAAACTAAAATATAATATTTATTTATTTTTAAATAAATTTACATAAATAGGTGTCCGGCTAGCATATTGACGAGAATAGGATTCGACGTCAACCCAAATGGACGACATGAACCTATCACTGTATGGTTGGATGATAAGGTTGACCTAGCGAGCTAGCAGTGGTCCACTAGTCCCGCAAAGATGACCTGGTGACCACCTAGGACTTATTGCCGGTTGTGTAGACACTACAAGCCAACTAAATAGCACAATAACGATCATCTTGTCCATAAGGGCGCCGCCACCGCTCCTCCTCGTATAGGAGCAGATCAACTTGAGAGGATGGTGCTCCGGAGTCTGGGGTGTGCGAATTAAGCAGCCGGTGGTCCGGTAGAGATATTAGATTACAAATGGTTGTGCTCGTGCAGGGGCGAGGATGTATACTTAACTAGTAGCCGAAGGAATAATAGTACCAGGATAGCGCCAGAAATAAAATCGTTTTGAAATGATTAAGCAGTCATGCCTTATAGAAAGTAATTAATTTAATTATGAAAGGATCGGCCGGATTATGCAGTAATATCGGGAAGTAGTTAATGCTTTCCCGCCTACCTTGTTGGTCCTGGTGCTGGCCACCTCCAATCCAAAGGCATGCTAGAGTAGCTGCCTGTTACAACTATGTAGTTCCTCAATACAACTTTTTATGGAAGGAGATCCCCTTCCGTTATAATCTTCTGCCGTCGCTCGCGCCGCCCGTCCGCTCGGCATCCAAGCGCCCAGCGCAGCGCTCTCTCTCTCCTCTCTCCTCTCTTCTCTCTTCTCTCTCCTCTCTTCTCACACCGGGTGCTACGGTTCTCTGCCATAACTGTTGTTAAAAGAGGGGCATTTTGGGAATTTCTCAACTGCCATATAGGGCTAGCTATACGAGGTGGCTGACAAGGTTGTTGTTAGAAACCGAGTCTTTAGGGCCTCAAGGAGCAAGGGGTCCGATCTCTTCGTGGCGGCTGCGTCTCCGGCCAGTGCGGGAGCGGCAGTTACTCGTGGGCTCGTTCTTCGGCTCTCCCTCTCTTCTACTTAGTTGGCTGTCTCCCCTGAAAATGGGCAGAAGTTCAACATCACTCTTCAACCTCTTCCTCTCTAGCTCGTCCAGTGGTGATTTCAGATCCCTTTGGTTCATGCGCCTATGTGGTGCGCGTTCTGCTTGTTGGCTTTGTGAGCAGCAGGTTGTTTTCCCTCGATCCGGTGATTCGAGGCTTAGATCTAGTAGCAAATCTCGGATTTTGGCATTGTATCTCCAAAGAACATGTCACTCGCTACAGTGTGGTGGGGGGCGATAGTTTTTCTAGGACAGCGACTTGTTCGTGCCTTGTTCACCTTCGGCTTCGGTATGGTTTTGAATACCACTTGCTTAGTGAGTATTCTGTTGGTTTCTAGTGACCATTCAGTTTATTCTCTGTTCTTGTTAATTGCAAAGGGGTAGACAGTGTGGCTGTTTTGGGGATCTTGCAATTTTGTGGGCTTTGATACTGCTTGATGATGAATGGACTATTTGAGACATGTGTGACAAATTTTAGATTTTAGACTGATTCCAGAACTGCTTGTAAATTTGATATAATTTAGTTCCCTAGATCAGTTCGCTTATTTATCTAGATCAGCTTGGTCGAATATAGCTAATTCAGATTGTGTCTATACCTGCTAATTAGTGCAACTTTAACCTATTGTTAATTAAGTCTGCTTTGTTCAGCTTGAATCTAGATGATATAATATTCTGTTAAATAACTATATTAAGCTGAAAGTTGAACTGTTGTTGGACTAATCTGAAATTTACAGTAGTCTAAATTTAGTATATTGTTCTGAAATCTTGTCACATACATTGTCTATAATAGAAATTGTCCTTATGGCTTGGAGGCCAACGCATTGCGTATGGAACCAGCTAACTAAGAGCAATCTTTCATTCAATTCTTTTGTTTTGAGCCATAGGGAAATGGAAGTTGCTAAAGTTTGTTTATTTTTGATCATGATACATTGCAGTAGTATTGAATTCGTGTTTCTTAATATAGTCATGGTTCTACTGCACTTATTTACGAGATGATATCATGATTTATTTCCGATTATTATTGCTGGAATTAGTTTGACTTGCTTCCTGAAACCACAATTTCTACAACAGTAACGGCAGAGGGTCTGCATCCACTTTTTATAGTACTCAATAGTTGATATTGGGTGCTGGAATGGTGAATACCATGGTTGAATGATCAAGCATGTTTGCACTGTGCAATTAACATGGAGTACCAAAGTGACATAGGGGCTAAGCATGCAATGCAATATCCATAGTGATGCTCTTCATCTTAAATGAGAGGATGAGAGGATTGCGTTCCAGAGTGATAGGCCTTTGGGTTCAACATCGCTTAAAGGAGGGGGCAATTGTCCAAATGCCACTCTCAACAAATGGCTTTGTTAAAATACCACTCTGGTCACTGTCATAGACACACGTGGTCCCACATGTCATTGAGAGCGGGGTGGCATTTTAGCGAAGCCACTTATTGAGGAGTGGCATTTGGACAATTTTCTCCTTGAAGGAGGCACCAAAGGGGTGCCCTACACGGTAATTAAAGAAAAATCTATTGGTGAATACTAAATAGCTAAAGTTTACTAGATGGAATATCTAATTATCTCGTATACAAAAGAATAACCTCGAATCAGCCCCAAGGATCAGGTCTCAACTATAATTTATATATGACAAGGAAAACGGTGCAACAGATTCAGTTCATACAGCATATACGTGCAGCTAATGTGTCACTATATCTTTCTTTGTGAGTTATGGAGGAAATGCTTCTCTGTGCTCTAATATCCGGTGTCTCTGCGCCGCCGTGCTTGTCTGGCTGGGAAGATGTATAATAGCCCCTCCAGGCCCTTCCTGTACCTTGACTAAGATCACCAGCAGCTGACATGCGTAAAGGTGCTATGAACCTTGCTAATCTCTTGCTGCCTTGTTTCTCCAAGCAGCAATTGGCTTTGGAATGCTGTCGAAAAGAGGCTTCGGAATGCTGTCAAAAAGCGGAATTGGGAGAGGCAGAGTGAAAGCATCTGGTTTTAAGCTCCATTTGCTCTTCAGCCACACGGAAGCAATGCTGTTGTTGTCTGAATCTTGGAATTCAGGAGTGCTCGACGATTTCCTGACGGCTTGCAAGCCATCACCGTAGGAAGGCACCACAGTCGACAAGAGATCTTGCTGGCTATTGTTTATATCTGGACGACTGCCAGACTTTGGCCTCAGTACTAAGCCTTGCCTGATCCTCGCCAACAGGCCACCACTGTTGTCTTCCCTGCTTGACAACTCGGGTTCGGCTTTCTGGCGCCGCCTTATTGGTTTTTCCGCATCATCAGTTACCCAGTTGGCATCCCCATTTACAAGAGAAAAGCCAGTCGATAAGCTTCTAGCTTTCCTGTGCTGACCTGGAGATGGTTCAGATACAGAATTTAGTGGATATCTGAATCAGGGGTTATCATCCAAGCAACATGGTGGTGATGGCATTACCTTTACTATAGATTGCCATTTCAGTGCCTTCATTTGTTGGGTCCCCCTTTGGTGGTGGAACAAGGCCATAGTATCCCTGCAAGAGATTCATGGATGGCGAAACCGTGCTCCGGGGCGGTTTCAGAAATGGATCCACGGTAGCATTTTTGGGAGGGTGACGTGTACTCCATTCTCTGAAATAAATTATACCGTTATGGGAGATAAAACATGAGATATCATAGCAAAGAAGTCCACTGATGTCAAGACCCAGTGGTCAGCATCATGAGAAGACATCACATGGTACATCAGTAAACTAGAAAGAGCAGCAGCATATGCAATGCCAACTAAGGAAGTACTAAGAATCTATATAGTAGAGTAGCAATCAAATATGCTGTCATTTTACAATAAAATCCATGAAAAAAAAACTTTTGGACTCGTGAGGAGTCGGTGCTATAAATTTCTCTTATGCTTTATCTATCATCACAAGTTGTAGATATGTGTCGGTCAAGAATATAGATCGTATGGCCAATTGGGCAGTGAGTGCAAGCATGTGGAGACTACAGTCATCCGTTCACACTTCACAGGTAGGATCGCATTTGCTTTCCTCGTCGCATTTCTTTAGAAGTTGTCATCCTGTAGCACTTGCAACCCAGTGGGAGACCCCGCTGAGAGAAACACAGTGCAGTTGCCACTAGGTGTCAAAATCGGACGCATATCCAGTGCAGTTGTTACAGCACTGGATCTGGGTGCGTCAAATCAGTGTTCAATACTCAACGGTGACTGCTGAGTGTGAGCACTGAACGAAGCAGCCAGACTCGGTTCGTGTGGATTTCAGCCAAACCTGCCTACCTCACGGGGTTTTGAGTTTTGACTAGTTTCCTTGGTGCAGTCAGACCACTATGCCCATACGTATTTCATTTCCAAACATTTAACTGTGGGCACAAAGTTTAAAAATCGAAATTTCTCGAGAAAAAAAATGTTCATAACTCAATTCAATAGCCGTGAGAAGATAAGAGAAAGGAGAAAAAAAATTGGTTCAATCCATGTGCAGGCTAACATTTGTATATTCTAGCAATGAAATGCCATTGATAGCTGTTGATCACAAGGAAAAAAAAAGGGAGGAATAGGTGGAAAGAAGGAGCAATCCAGTTTGTCACTTTTGGAAGGGGATAAATGTAATGGCCCACTATTGTATTGTTCCATTGTTTAACCACAAAGGTGTAACTTGAAAAGGAAAAAAAGAACCATCTTTAGGTGGTAATCCATCCATGAATCAAGAACAGTAGGGTGAAGGGCGTACCTGGCGCGATCGGTGGCGCTTGGGGAAGAGGATGGAGGAGCAGCGCCGTTGCCATTAATGGGGAGGCGAGGAGAATGGGTGGCGGCGGGTGGGTGCCTTCCGAGAAGCGGAATCCGCAGCGTCTTGTGCGCGAACATCTGCAGGTCGGTGGTGAGGCCGTTCACCCGCTTCACATCCGCCACCTGAAGGAAGGGAGGGAGGCGCGCGCAGATCGTCGCCACCACCATTGTGAATTCGACGGAGGCCAAGGGGGCAAGAGAAAAGCGGGAGAGCTGTTACTGCTAGGCAGAGGCAGTGCGTGCGTTTACCTACCTCTACGCCGTACTTGATTGCGACGCCGGCGAGGGTGTCGAACCTGCAGACGCGGTGCAGGATGTAGCGGCCGCAGGACGACATGGGCGGCGGCGAGGGAGACTGCTCCAGCTCCACCAGGGCGGTGCCCGTGCTCGCGCTCCCCCTGGCCCCGCGCCCGCCGCCACCACCGACAACGACGAGGACGTCGACGTCGACGTCGGCATCGTGGTCCCGTGGCAGGAGGGGATGTTTGGCGGGCGAGGGCGCGGAGGCGACGCCCATGGCGCGGCGGGAGATCCGGCGCTTATTGTGGGTTGTCCCGGCGTCGGTGGCGAAGCGCGCGAGAGAGGGAAGGAGAGAAAGGAAGGCAGGGCGAGCGCGCGGCCGCGGCGCAGGCAAGGCAACCGAGCGACCCAGCCACTTTTTATTGGTTCATTCGCACTTTGGCCTCTACGTGTACTTGTTCGGTCTGGTTTGACGCGTCGCCTCGTGTCTCAGGTCCTGTCCTCTGTCCTCATCAGCTTTTTTTTACGTGACTTATTTATCTTATTTGATTTATTTAACTTTTCTTCTAATTTTAAAAGCTTTCCGAGATAGCCTCGATAGTTGAATCCGCTTCGTTCGACTTATATTTTAAAGGTTTTAAACAAGTCTTTAAGATAGAAAAAAGATTCAAAAAACAATTATTTTTATTTTAAACAAAAATAAGCCATAACCTCAAATAAGACAAATAAAACCTTATAAGCTGACAAGAACAGGGCCTCAGGGGCGTGTGAAAAGCGGGCTATATTCTCTGTCCCTATTTTTCTATTTTTCTTTTATTCATAGCTCTATTTTACTATTTATCTCTGTAATTTTGATTTTATTTTCTAATCCTTATATATCTCTCGTATATTTTATTCTCAACCCTAGTTTTATTATTCACAATCTTATTTCTACAGCCAGGTACAGTAAAAATATAGTCACCCTTAAACATGACATAGCCCGCCATTTCTGGCCAGCATTTACTCACTCTCCCTCCCCTGTATTCCAGGCAACGCTAGCTATTACGAAGCTTTCTAGTCCCTGGTCCTATTCCAGTTTTGACTTTTGGGACCAGCAATTCTTCAAATAGATGCACACACTTTTCAGAACCTTGATAAAAACAGATCTTGCTAAGCTAGGATAATCTCTACTAATAAAAAGTTTGTTGTGGTAGTGGTAGTAGTGTTATCAACTTTTGATCTAGGCCCTCTAATCTATCCAACGGCTCAGATCAAGTAAGTCATTAATTACTAAGGGCTCTGGAAAAGAGACATTAATTACTGGATCCCTAAATTAGTGGAGACATAATTAGCATGTCCATAATTACTAGATCCCTAAATTAGTGGAGACGTTAATTATAGGTAGCACACGATTGCAATTTCCATTTGTACAAACCGTCTCTTTCCTCAAACACCCAGATCTGGTGTGGTGGTCTCAATCTAAAGGCGACTCAAACGTCGATGAACTCTATGGCATATTTAGCAAAGCCCCAAGGGTGGCTCCCCTTTGGTGTCCCACCCTCCTTCGAGGGGCCCCGTCGATATTGCCCTGCCCCCACCAGCGTCTCCCTACACGTCCTGCCCCACCCCGCGACGGTGACCACTCAGTCTCCGCACTGATAACCTTAGTTATTTTACCGCCACTTACAATTTGTCCTGTAAATGTTTCCTTTTATTTATTGAGATGGGTTAAGATGAAGGAACAAGTTGGCTGAGCTGGACATTAAAATAGATTTTGAGAGATACATAAATTATGTTCCATAAATATTCCCTTTTCTATACTATTAAAAAGAGTCTTGTGGTGGTGGTAGTGTTATCAACTTTTAATCTCTACCATACAATCTATCCAATGGTTTAAATATAGTAAGGGTATTTTCTATTTATTTAGACTTACTCTTCTTATTTTAGTGCATTGTATTTTTGAAAGTTTTCAATCAACCTATCAAAATTCATCATATTTATCTAGCTTTCTTATTTTAATATATTGTATTTTAGGAAACTTTCGATCAGATTAATATATATACCAATTAAAGAATCCTAAAAAACTATGCATTTGAGCGTTGAAGCAGAGTTTGAGAATGCAAAAATAAGACGTAATCAAGTAGAAAGGGCTGAAAGCGAAGCTAAAGTGTGGGGTTAAACAAATCAAATATGACACAATAGGTAGTAACATGATATTTATTCATAGCAAAGCACGTGCGTTTAGCTAAAACTTATAAATTACAAAATCCCTGATTAAAATAAAATTGTACGTACATCCATGCAGTGTCTATCTGCACCGCTATGGAAGCTAAGTTATATTCTCAACACGCTAGCGATGAAGATGAAGAATACGAGGATACGCTACGCCGTCCAGTCCCTCTCCGGCTAAACAAGATGGCAGGATAATTTTATATGTTGGGACGCCTTGCCTCATAAATCATCCTTTATAATTTCATATATTGCTCCAATTTATATTTTTCTTTCTTTCCTCCGTAGTTCCGTTGCAACGTACGGGCATTGTACCAGTACTCCTACAAGAAAATTCAAGCGTGCTTAATAAAAGAGTTGCACCGCAAGTGTACATGAAGTTGTCCGGCATTTTGAACCGTTTTCGATCAAGTCTAAAATCCACAAAACAACGTATTTAGATACGCAAAGTTTATAAGTATTTCAAGTCAGATCCAAAACCCTTTTTTCACCGCTTTTTTTGTGTTTATATCCTCAGGAAAAACTTCTCATTAGAAGGTCCAAACTTCGTGGGTTTTAAATTTGAATTTAAAGTTATATTTTTGTACGACACCTGTTTGAACCTCCTAACAAGAAAAAATCCCGAGGGCTTAAACATAAAACCAATGGTAAAAACCAGCTGTGGGTCTGACTTTGAAATAAACATACAATTTTGTGTACCTTAATATACGGTTTTTTATGATTTTGGACCTAATCGAAAACACAGGACAAATTTTTTGAGCGAAAACAGGGGGGAAGCCCCCCTGAGAGACCACTATATTAAAACAGGAGGAAAAAAGACGAATACAGGAGAGCAAAGAAAGAGAGGGAGAGAGAGGAGAGGAGACGGAGAAACCCCGGTAACAACAGGTTATCAAGGAAGCTCAGAGCGCCTCAAGCCAAGAAAGAAAACAATCTCTCAAATTAGAACTGAATCTAAGGGCCTGGGAGCGCGCCTCAGCCAAAAAAGACTAGAACCAGCGCGTAGGATTCGGCGGTGCGGAGTTGAAGATGCAGTCATTCCGCATCTTCCAGAGCATCCAAGCAGCGATAAGGAAGGCCTCCATGAAGAAATCCTTGTTAGCAGTAGAGAGAAGAGAAGAAGTGATTTCTTCGAGAGAAAGCCCATCTGCCCAGACCCAGCCGAGCTTGGCCCAGCAAGAGAGGCTAAGAGGGCACGCGAAGAAGAGGTGGGAGAAGGATTCCATCGTCTGCGAGTCGCACATCGCACAGGTGAAGATTCCATCATTTATGCAGATGTTCTTTCTGAGCAGGATTTCTCTTGTGTTGAGCCTGTCCAGCGAAAGAAGCCAGACAAAGGTTCTGATTTTGGGAGAACATTTGCTTTGCCAAATCCGCCTGTGGATGCTTTGGGAGGGGGTTCCTTTGAACACCTCAGCATAGAATTTACTGGCTTTGAAGAGGCTGGAATTCCAGATGTAAGTTCATTCATCGTTGACTTGCGGGCGAAAGTCGATGCTTAGCAATAGACTTAGAAGGATTCCCAGTTCCTGAAGAGCTTCATCCGAAAGCGGTCAGTGGAAGATATCCTAGAGGGAGGCAGGGTGGATGAAGTTGGCAATAACACAGGACAAATTCATGTATGTGCGGTGCCAGGGTGGATCCAACATATAACTGTTGGCATCAAGTGACCCAGTGAGTGATTCGGAGGATGTCTCATATAAATTTAGTGTATTCATTTGGTATATCAACATATAAACTATCTATTACAAGCTATAATCTAGTGCCCTAGTGAGGTATTTTTCTAGATTGCCACTGTGCGATGCAATTTATACTCTTAATAAACATGGAAAGTGTATCAAAGATATTTATTTTCTGTAAGAGTAGTACTTTAGCAGGAGTGTCATGCTGCATGCTCCTCCCCACCTGAGTAGAGTAGCGTCTACGTACGGACTTGGAGCAGCAGCATGCCAGCCAGAGAGAGTAGTAGAGTAGTAGTGCTGCCTCAGACCAGTCCACGCAAAGCCGATTGTCAATCGCCCAAGTAAGAAAACAGCGTAGCTTCGAAACATCTATGTCAACTCTTCGCAATGTCTCGCTCGATTTTATAGTGTTTTTTTTTTCTTGGCCAAGTACATAGCAGAATCTTGGATCGTTTTGACTTGAATCGAATTAGCGATACGGCATGCATGCACGGGAGCAGCATTGATTAAACTCGTACGTTCGGGATGGGATTGACCTCGCGTCACCCCGAATGAAAAGAAAAAGGAGGGAGAGAAGAGTGCTAATTAACCGATGCAAATTGCAAGCGCCCACTGAAATTTCGTCCAACAATTTGGTCAGCTAATGTTTTGTGAATTGTGATCGCCGTTTCTGAAAGCACATGCTGTGTTAATTTCCTTTTCACTGGTAGTAACTTATAAATTTTGCGGAGCTCAACTGCTGGCTTAATTAAGAAATCAATAAAACGGTTGGATAGAGTCATGGTAATCAAAGGAAAGAAAGCAAGGTCGTAGCTTGTACCCCAAATGCAGTTTGGGTCAGTTGCAGCAAAACTTGAGAGCACATCACCAAAGTCAGCAAAACCCAACACATGGCATATGGCATGCTGTAGTAAGGAGGTCAGGTCAAATTGTGGTTTGGCAAGGCCAGGACATGCAGCGACAAAAAACCGTAGCATTAAGGAGTCCTTTTCCCAGTCCAGGAACTGTGGTTAATTAGTTAGGCAGGCCATCTCTTTCCCATGGAATTCTTGGACAGCAAATCAAACCAGCTTTCGAGCTAGCATGTAGCACTAGCAGCAGCAGCAGTACTGCTACCAATTATCAAGCTAATCCTTCCTGCCACAAAATGGTCCAAATATCTTCTTTTTCGCCTGTCCTGGGAATGGGAATAGGATTGGGATTGGGAATGGATCATCGTCAATTCGGGGACCTGAAAGCTTGTGTCCACAAAAAGAGTTGTATTTAGTTCCGCCATGAATTGGCCCTGTGTCGGTGGCGTACACCGTGCTTAATATAAATCAGGCTCTCTATATCTAACGATATGACACATCATTAAGAAAACTTGGCAGTTTTATCAAACGTGTAAGAGGATGAATACGCTTGATAACCGATGGATGGATTGTATTAAGTCTCGTGAGTGTTTATATAGAGTATATAGTGGCAAGCAATCCCATAGATAAGATTGGAATCATATCAGAGAGATTCCCCCACAGTCGGAACAAGAGCAATGCACACAATCTGACTAGAGCAGGAACCAACTAGTTTGTTCAACTTGATAATAGCCCTTTGGTGTCGATGGTAAGAAAGTCGAGAGTTAGGTGACCGTGGAGGTGGAAGTTGTGTCGAGTAGCTGCACAAGAAGCACCAAAGAGAAGAACAATGACACAATCGGGTGAGGACGATACAGTTAAAGCTGTCATAAATGAAACGTCGTCTGGTGGTGCCAAAATTGGGTACACAATAGTGTCAATAGGGACGAAAGGACACGTCGGTTGCGCCAGAACCGAGTGAACCAAGAAAAGGGACCAACAAAATAGATCCATCCGTGTCTAGAGGGGTGCAGTAGCAACAACAAAGTGGGATTCAACATTGGTGGCGGTGCGCAGCACAGGAGTGGCGTGCAACACGATGACTTCTGCACTAAGTAGATGGAAAATGGAGGAAAAAATATTACGACACTAGTGGCATAGCTATGGTGGACGAGGTGGAAAAGCACGAGACAAAAACTAGAGAGGCGGTCACGACTGCGCTCGACATTTTTGATGAAGAAGACTTGATCTCGGTGGCCAAGACGATGGTGCGGCCATGGACACCGGTGTCGACAGCCTGGTTCTCGGTGATGCGATGGCTTATGCTCTCATACTACGAGGCTAGCAATGATGATCCATCACGATGACAATAGGTTGGTGAAGTCCAGAGCCGAGGAGTCATTGACAGGCCGGCGGAGCGACACAAACAGATCTATGATCGAAAAAATGATCCTGCAATCATAGAGAAAAAAACTATCTAAAGATGACCAGTAAAAACTCTAATTGAACCGATCTAATGACCAGTGACATAAACCCGACCTGCAGGTTGAGCGACCCTCGGGAGAGATCATGGAGATGGGATCATCTCCCAAGTGCGGTGTGGCGGTTCATAAACGATGCCACTATGATACCATATAAGAGGATGAGTATGCTTGGATAACTGATAAATTGATTGCATTGAGCCTCGTTAGCGTTTATATATATACTGCATGGTGTTTTGGATCACAAAGCAGTCCTAGAGAAAATACCAAAATCATATTGAGAAGATTTCAATTAATCAATCCTAATAAATTCTATCATAAGATCATTTCGGATCATGCTATATAATCTAACAATACGCATGCAAGATATCTTGGGTTGTCTCAGGTTGGGCTGACTTGCTGAAAGCTAAGAGTTTCTGAAAACAGCATCGAAATGCAGTCCTCTTGGTTCAATTTGTTTGAAAGAGTTGTGATAATCAGGTTTGAGATTTTTAAGAGACGGAGCCAAAAAGTTAAAGCATATAGAAAAGAAGAAGCTACACAAGGTAATGACTTGAGGTTAGCTCTAGTACTAGTAGCAACGCGCATGTGAATAGCTCCCCTCAGAATTCGGATCATTGTTTGTGGAAAGCACGGCTTGGCAGGGCGATTCCGTAGAAAGCCTGACGCTGCGGAAGTTAGGTGCCATTGGCGGTTGTCGTGGAGCAATGTCATTGACCAAGAAGGGTCAGACTACTCTTGGTATTGTTAGATCATGCCATGTTTCCCTGTGTGTCCAGCCAGGGCCAGGAACATTTGTATGCATTTGTATTTGCATGAGACACAGGCATTTTGGCCAACACCTTCCAGGCGTTGAAGCAACATCAGTGCCTCGCCAATCGCCATGGGCTCCCGGCTCCGCGTCATGCCCGCAAAAATACCCGTCTAATAATGGCCACTAAGACAGGTCATGCTAGGTCGCAGCCAAACCTATCGCTTCTGCTCTCCTCCTCTGTGGGTTCTTCGTCCCAGCCTCTGCCGCTTTGTTCCCCTCCAGGCTCCACCCTCTTCCTCTGCCTCCGCAGTGGGTGTCTCTCGTTATTCCGATCAATCCATCACCACCAGTACCAACGGAGGAGTGGAGGACTCCTCCCCTCCATCGCTATCAAGACGGCAGCGAAACTCCAAGCACCAGTTGCATCCCAAGAACTCTAAATTTCATTGCCAAACTTCATCTACAAAATCAAACTCTTAGCCATGGAAATGCAAAGCACAGCACCCACCTCAGCAATGAAGAAACAAAGAGCAGTAGATGAGACCATAAGCATCGATCGATTCATGTCGGAAATGCATGCGAAATTAATAAACATGCGAGCATCCAAACTACCAGGTAAAAGCACAACGATTTCGAGCCCTATCGGTCGTCCGTGCTGCTGGCTCATCGTCTGGTCGGTGGCACCGCGGCGCCGTCCCGCCGGCATGGACGCCTCCTCCTCACCTCGCCACCCTGTTGGCACGGCCACCTCGCCTCGCTGGGCACCACCTTGTCTTGTCGACGCAGCAACCCCATGTCTGACCTCCATCGGTGCGCCAGCCTTGTCGCCACCATCGTACTTGTTTTCTTAGCAGTTAGCAGTAAGCAAATGGCAGTATGCACTAGTATACTGCTACTAGCAAGTAGTGGACACTAATGCAGGTAATAGCATGGCTCGCGATTTTCTTTGCAGACAGTGGTGTGGGCAGGTTGCAGCCGCAAACTTCTGTGCGATTGGTGTGGACGAGTACGGGCTGGCCGCAGCCCACCCCACTCTCATCCCTAAGCACACGCTGCCGGCCTGACACCGCCTGCTGGTCCTCTACCATGCCATTCCGGCCACCGCCCGCCCAGGCCCGGATCCGGTGCTGTTGATCTTCTCCCATGCTATTCCGGCCTCCGACAAGCCCACTGTTTTTGTCGCAAAGCTCCGTCACACCTTCACTTGTGCTACACTGGCGTAGCCAACAAAACGGCCTCCACAATCACAGTCAATGCTCCCCAGCATACCTAGGAAGCCACGCATACTGTCTACGGTAAGCAAGCGGACGGTATCCTGCTCGGTTGGATTACGGAGGTATTCGGCCTCGAAAATCTCTACGACTGCTCGCACATACAGTTTCAGTGCTTCTACGGTCGAGCTAGCCCTGATACGCCGTATGCCAATTGACGTATGGCGGCGGTCATCTTCTGGAGTCTAGCTAACCCCAGCTTGCCAATCGCATCCCTCTTCTGCTTGAACCAACCGTCATGTTGTTCAACAGCAGCTACAATCCGGAGGAATAGACGGCGGCTCATCCTAAACCTGCGAACACATGTGCGCGGATGATGTACGTCGTGACGATGAATGCAATGCAGTAGAGAGAATTACCTTCGTCTGAATAAAGTATGTTCGTATATAGGTGATTCGGCAAAGTAATCCTTGTACAACCTAGCGGTCGCCTCGGCGCGATGTCGATCCACAACTGCATGACCGGGAATGGAGCCTCTGCGATACGGTATGGAGAAGATAGCGACCAATTTATACAAGAGGGGAGCTGAAGAGGCCTCTCGAGGAAGGATAACCGCGCAGGCAAATTTCTTCCTTTGGAAGCCATTCCCTGCTGCTGTGTTGCTTATGGAGGAAGACATTGAATTGTGCGTAGTACCTTCGAGGCGAAGTTGAGGCTGTGCGGGGAATGACATTCCTTTGGAAGCCATTTCCTGGTCACGTATCACGTATTTGTACAAATGGATTCTACAATGGGCCATAAATAATTTATATGTTGCATCTCTATGAATTTTTCGAACATGTCAGGTATTCGTATGTTCTGAATTGTTTTTAAAAAATTTAATTATGTAGACCTGGTACGAAAATAATTATTCAGCCCAAGACATGTCCAAATGGCGTGGTGTTCACTACTGAGTGAAATTTTTTTTGACATTTTTATTTACTAAAATTTTGTTTATGTATTAATGCCTGAAATAATATATTCTACATGACATGATCTTGTTCTCCCAGAATTAGTATAGTAATGCAATAGCTACTATACACTGCTGCAACTGAAAGCAGAAGGAATGGTGTTAGAGAATATATTTACCGCTAGGTTGGAAGACTCGACACATTGTATGGGGTACGTGTTCATGACACTAGCCGGGCGCACGACCTCATTTTGAGGCATGTGACAAACTCGTATCGGAGGTACGCCTCCTATCTAAGAGAGAACATCTCTGACCATCTCTCTATATTACTACCTTTATGTCCCATCCATCTTCAACCCTCTAAAAGATTTATTTTTACTTTCTATCTCTCTCCTACCCCTTTATGTCCCATCGGCTGCTACAGTTTTTTACAGAGTCCATTGGAGATCGGATCGAGTATCGTTGAGTATCACGTATCTGATCGGGTATGGACGAGTATCATATCAAGTATCTAGTCGAATATAGTTGAGTATCATGTATCGGGTCGGATATCATGGAATATCATGTCAAGTATCACATAGCAGTAACAGAATGACGGATGTACTCTTGCCCAATAATAATAGGAAGGGTAGGTAGGTTATTATAGTCCGATAGTATCGAGCGATATCGTTGTGGTATCATTTAATTTGCGAAAGATGGCCTTATTACGGACAGAACTATTGGACAAAAGGTGGCATGCACCTTACATAGACGGGAGGTAGTAGCTAGTATAAGGGTCACTGACACTGCGTATGTCACCGATTTGAGAGTACTAAGGTGCGGTATGCGTACTCTCTGGCAGAATCCATAGATGATAAGGCCGCACTCCTGCTTAAGCTACCGCCTACCGGATGAGGTTACAACTAACCATGTATTCCATCACGTGAAACTTCAATGCTAATTTGACTGCCCAGCATTTGCAGGTCACTGCTATCAGCACCGAGGAGGTGGACTCCTCAAATGAGGAACAAAATATAATAATTCAGTTGAGAGTTTCCAATAGATTGGATGGAAAAGGGCAGCTCCTAGAGGATCTGCTCAATCTTGGGTGAGTGAACCACCTCGGTATTCTGTCTAGCTATTTCAATTGTCATGTGATTGTCTAGGAGGGGCAAAATTGTCTCTTTACACCGCCGCCCTGCTCCCTTTCTCCGCTTAATTGCGAGGCGCCACTCTGCCGACGGTAGGAGCCCTTCTATCGTAGCCTCCCTCCGCTTTCTCCTCCTCTGTACTAAGCGCTGCTACTATGGCATCCACCGGCAAGCGCCACCAGTCGTCTGCCAGCGATTCCAGCGCTTCCGCCGATGAATCTCCTGCGAGGCCCAGAAAGGTGGTGAAGCGCTCATCCTCTTCCCCGTATACGCAGAATCTAGCCGTGGGGAGGGTGACGTGCCGACCGTGTTCCCCAGCAGCTTCTCAGCAGGACTCTGTGCAGCTAGTTCCCCAGTAGCTTCCTCCCTGGGGCTTACATGATGGAGCCATAAGCGATTCCGGTTCCTACAACGCCGGTGATGCATCTCCTCTGCCAAGGCCCAGCCGACGCACCGCTGGTGACGCATTTCCTCGCCGGACTCGCTCATCCTCTTTCCCCAGGCGCGGGCATCCCGGTCGTCACCAGCCGTGGACCAGGTTTGCTATCCCCCCGAAGCATCTTCTTTTCAATTTGCTATCCTAGTTTGCGCTATAACATGTTCCGAAAGACAGGGCATTTGTTGATGGGTAAGCCGCACGTATGGAATCCTATAGAGAGAGAGCATTTCATAGATGGGTGTTTGCACTTGGTGCACCAAGAGATTACACCGAGGAACTCGTACGGGTTTTACACTAAACTTGCAGACCATATGGCGTCAAAAACGGGTACTGTGTTCAATAAGGATACCCTGAGCAACAAGTTTTACCACTTGAAGACGAAGTGGCAAGAATACCAGATGTGTAAGGTGGAATTGGCAGCAATTAAACCTTTGGAAGCTTCTAATGAATCCCGGGAAGAACAAGAAACTTCTGTATGTACCTCACCTGAACATTTCGCTGTCTTCCTCCGTTTATAAACTTGAAGGTTCACCTTAACCAAGACTTTGCATTGCAGAAAACAATGCGATTGAATAAATTCAGAGCTGTCCTAGCATTTGAGGAGAAGCTCGATGAAATATTTATAAAATGTGATGAGGATAAGTCGGCAGGAGTAGTTGCCCATCGCCTCACTAGTCCAAGTTCAGGGAAGCGCAGCTTTGATGAGCCCTTCCTCCGCCAGCTTCGGCAGAAGAGCTCAAAATTTCATATGCATCAATCGGTGACGTCGCAGTGGGTGTCACCATATGACAAGGGTGTGAGCTCAGCAGTTCATATGCAGCAATCGGTGACGCCGCAGTTGGTGACACCATATGACATGGGGTACAGGAGTGCGATGGATGATCTTACGACAAATGGTATCCTCACCACAAGCTATGAATATCTCATCGCTGCACAGTTACTTGAAAACGATAGATTGCGTTATGCGTACTCTCTCGTGCCATCCCTTGAAGCAAAGCTCTACTTCCTGCGTGAGACATGGAAACTGAAGCATAATCCCTAGATTCCTCAATGGTAAGCCAGTTTGTTATGTTTTCTGCTTGAAAATCTCTTGTAGAAGTTCATCTAATTTGCAGATTGTGACAAAATAAAGACTGCTTCTTTTGCTCAGATTTTAATCACTGATTCTTCAATACACATATTATACTGTTGCCACATACTAAAATAATGCATGCATTATTTTTTAACACAGTATAATGAAGTGATTAGTTAAGGTTAAAACGTTCTGTATATCTAATGAAGTACATAAAAAAACAAACAAGCACATTGTAGTAGTCTAGAATTTTCCCCACGTAATGTTTCTTTTCTGTGAATTTTCGTTGTTAAGTGAAATTATTTAGACTGAAGTAACTATGTTGTTCAAAACCTGAAGATTTGCTGGTGCTTATGTATCCAATGAAGTCTTTTGTATGTTAAAGCTTAAAGGTTCTACTGCATTTGATAATATGGTGAAATTATTAAAGGTTCTATCAAGCAAGTAGCAATAGTAGTAAGCCTGTCCTGTGCTTTATCCCAAAAATCAGATTTTGCTTGTCGAACTTATACATACTCTCAACTGTTTGTATTCCAAAATTCAGATTTTTGTGTGCTCTTAACTGTTGTGAATGGCATGATTTATTTCTCCCATCCATTTGAATATCCTTGCACAAGATGGCCGTGGGGATTTCATTACGGTATAATATGGTTGTTGTAATTGAAATTTTGGCCATTGATGAGAAAAACGACGCTGACAGGTAGCAGACCGGGGAGTTGGACATGTTGGAGAAGAAGTAGGACAGGGAGATGAACTTGAAGGAGTGGGAGGCTGCCATCAAGGAGAGGGAGGCTTGGAAGGAGATACAGGTGATGAGCATGGACGTCAAGAAAATGATGAGCATTGAGACTCTTAACCGTTGTAATTGAATATGTACATTATCAGGGAGTTGAATGTTTAATTGTGCTCTAAACACAATCATTATCTAGTTGGACATGTCAAACAATTGTCATTCGAACGTTTCGAATTATGCTGCATATTCCTCAATCAATGCACATGTGCTCTCAAACTTATCTGGCAAGTTCTGTGCTTATTCCCCAATGCATATTTGCTCTCAATCTGATCTGGCTTGCTTCGTACGGTGGGTTTACAATGAGCAGAAGTTATTGCTGGTTAGTTTTGCTACTAATTTTTACAAACTTTGTAAAATAGTCAACGACCCGATACATGATACTTAACGATACTCGGTCTGATACTTGATACTTAACATGATACTCCATGATACCCGATTCGATACATGATACAGACCTGTGCTATCTCTGGCCTAAGGAACTCGGCCCATTTGCTTAAGGTAGTGTTCTTTTCAGCGTTTGTGTTTGCTTATAAGCTGAAAATTTATTATTTTTGTACAAGTCAAATGTTTTGACGTTCGGTATCTAATTTTTGTAGGTCTTACTATTTCTTCTTAAAGCTCTTAAAACCATTTTTTCTATAATTTTGTGATTCTTCGGATGTCTTTATTGAGGAGCTACAAATTTTCAGCTTATAAGCAAACGCAAACGCTAAAAAGAACACTCTATAGGTATCATGGATGTTTCAAGACAGCGCTGTGGTATCTTGATGATTTGTGTAAGGGTGGGCCAATGTGGACGGCCGGTGGGGCCAACATGGATGGTCGGAATTGATCGGGCCATTGCAAGGCGACGGGTGGGGCCTGTTGGCAGGTTTCGCCCGGGTGGGGAAGGGGACAGAGAGATGGGGTCCACTGGCAGGTCTGAATTCAGAGATGACCGGGACGTTTGGCTTCGAACCGACGGCGCCAGCGGAGAAGGAAGGGATGGTGGCGGCGGACGGTAGCTAGGAGGCGAGAGTAGGGCTGGGTTCAGCGCCACACGGTCGCAGCCTCGTAGCGGAGGATGCGGTTAGGAACCCGGTCCCCTCGTTGGACATGTGGGGTCCACTCGAGTGGGAGGAGAAGTGGATTATGGGTGACGGTAGGGATGGCAATGGGTACCCGAAACCCGATACCCGATGGGTATTTACTCTATTAGGGTGCAGGTATGGTCAAATAATCGTATCCGTGGGTATGCTAGCGGGCAAAAACTTCACCAATCGGGTATGTCGGGTACGGGTACGGGGTACTGCTACCCGTATCCGTTTACCCGCGGGTGACCCGACTATCGGATATATAGCACAAGAAAAGTGAAAATCTTAGCCAACATCGGGTATGAGCTATCCATCGGGTGACATTTACCCACTCAGGTATATATGTCGAGTATGGGTAACCCGTCACCCACTAGATGATAGTCTGGGATTTTGGGTGAGGAAACGGGTATGGGTAACCCGTCAGGTGAAAAATACCTAACGGGTTCGGGTACGGGGGAAAATTATACCCGAGCACAGGTATGGGTTTATTATCGGGTGTTTTTTTATTTCGCGGGTACGGGTCTGGGGTGTCAATACCCGGCGGGTTTAGACCCGTTGCCATCCCTAGGTGACGAGTGGGGTCCGTTGGCAGGTTTCGCTAGAGTGGAGAAGGAGATAGACAGGCGGGGCCCACCGACAGGTCTCTCCCTGCGGGAGGGGAGGTGGGCAGACAAGTGGGGTCCACTCGCGTGGAAGGGGAAGTGTACATGATAGACCATAATACTCCATAATACACACTAATACTCTACAATACATTGCCGCTACTCGAGGTTACACACCCTAATACACGCTGATACTCTACGATAGACCCTGATGCTAGATGATACACCCGGATACTCAACGATATAATCCCGATACATGATGATACTCCACTTGGCCCCTGATACTATATTAGGGTCTCATATAGTATCCGGGTGTGTCGTCGAGTGGGTGGTTTTTGTGGGCGGTATCGCAGTTGTATCATTGAGTATCCTCATGTATGGTCAAGTATTTGGGTCTATCATCAATTATCAGGGTGCATCGTCGAGTATCGTGGGTATATAGTCGAGTTTCGTGGGTGCCATTTTTCTATCAGGTTGTCTCCCGGCCACCTATTAAATAGAAAGGATAAGTATGGTGCTTCCACTTGGCCCATTGGCCCGTCTCAGGGGTTAGGTCCCAGGGCAAGCTCCTACTCGCCATTTGGATTCATTTTCTATCGGGCCCACCTATTGAATAGGCGGGTTATGTCCGTTGCTGCCATCGTCGAGTATATCAATGTATCATCGAGAATCGTCATGTATCGTTGAGTATCAGGGTGTATCGTCTAGTCTCAAGGTCTATCGCAGAGTATCAAGATATTTTAGGGTGTGTAACCTAGAGTAGCGGCATTGTATTGTATAGTATTATGGTGTATCATGGAATAATGGGGTCTATCATAGAGTATCCGGGTGTATTATCGAGTGGGTGGTTTTTGTGGGCGGTATCGCAGTTGTATCATTAAGAATCATCGTGTATCATTGAGTATCGGGGTCAATCGTCAATTATTAGGGTGTATCATTGAGTATCGTGGGTATATCGTCAAGTTTCGTGAGTGCCATTTTTCTACCAGGTTGTCTCCCACCCCACCTATTAAATTGAAGGGATAAATCTGGTGCTTCCACTTGGCTCATCGGTCCGTCTCAGGGGTTGGGGTCCTAGGGCAAGCTCCTACCCGCCCGCCTATTGAATAGGCGGGTTATGTCCACTACTGCCATCGTCGAGTATCAGTGTGTATCATCTAGTATCGTGGTGTATCATCTAGTATCAGGGTGTATCGTAGATTATCAGGGTGTGTAACCTAGAGTAGCGGCAATGTATTGTAGAGTATTAGTGTGTATAAGGAGTATTGGGGTCTATCATATAGTATTCGGGTGTATCATCGAGTGGGTGGTTTTTGTGGGCGGTATCGCAGTTGTATCATTGAGAATCGTCGAGTATTTGGATCTATCATCGATTATCAGGGTATATTGTGGAGTATCGTGGTGCTATTTTTCTATCAGTTCATCTCCCACCCACCTATTAAATAGAAGGGATAAGTCTGGTGCTTTCCCTTGGCCAGTCAGCATGTCTCAGGGGTTAGGCTCCCAGGGCAAGCTCCTACTTGCCATTTGGATTCATGGTCTATAATTCATTTTATATTTTTATGAATTTTTGTATTTTTATGATATTCTTTAATTCATTATATATTTTTATGAATTTTTGTAGAATTTGTAGAAGTGATTACATATTTGAATTAAATCCACATAGTATAGGTAAAATAAAAATTAAAACTGTTTTTAAATTCTTACTGGGTTCGGACAGCATTGGGCTTGGCCCAATTGACTCGACTGACGTGCGGGACTGGATTGGCAGTGGGAGGAGGTGGGAGTGTGGACTGACACAGGTGGTTGACAGGTGGGGCCGAAGTGGCAGTGAGAGGTGAAGAGGAAAATGGAGGGGGCGGCGGTGGAGCTCGTCGGCGACGGCGAGGGAGGCCGACGGCGAGGAATTGATGGGGGCTTTATGAAATTGGGGCTAAGTGGGTTGTTTTGGTGGTCATTGGGGTGCTCGGGGTGGCCGGAGTAGCGGGACGGCGAGGTCGGGGCGGCGGGGTGATAGAGCAACAACAAGGTGAGGTCTCCGGTGAGCAATAGAGCTAGGAGATGGTCAGATTAGCTTCATGGGGAAGAGTGGGGAGTTTTATTTGTAGGTATTGTGGCCGGAGAGGTATCGGGACGACGGGAATGGATTTCGCCGGAGTTGGAGAAGAAGGCGGGCACGGCGGCGGAATATGGTACTGGAGGGAGGAGGATGGGGCAAAGGGATGGGTTTGGTATGCTATGGTGGGGTTGGGGTTCTATTTATAGGCGGGGGAAAGGGCGGCGGTAGCCGGTGTTGTGTCCGGGGCAGATGGCGGAACAACGGCGAGGAATCTGAGGCAAATGGCGGCGGATTAGGCTTGGGAAAGTGGTAGATAGGTTTCAGGTCGTCGAGGAGGGTCTGGAACCTTCAAAACCATGGTCGGCGGCGAGTTACAACGGCGGCGGCATCATTTTCCGGTGGATGCTGAGGGCGGAGACGGCAGAGCCAGCGACGGAGAAGAAACACTGCGGGCGGTGGCTTTTGGAGGTAACGTGGCTGCATCGGGGCGGCAGATTTGAAAATGGATGGCTAGGATTAGTTTGAATGAACTGGTAAGGTGGTGTGGGAAGAGATCCGTTGGATCTTGATCCAATAGTCCAAAATAGACGCGGTTACTTAAGGGTTTAAATGGGCTGTGCTGGGCCATGGGCCTAAATGGGCCTGTTCTGGCCGAAAGAGTCAATAAATTTTGTGAAAATTTTTAAATAGAGTTAAGGTTTCTAAAATTATAATTAATTATAGAAAAAATATAAAAATGTGAAACTGGTTTCTAAAAGTTTGTAAAAATAAGGAGAATTTAAATATGAAATAATATTTATTATTTCATGGGATTTATATTTTTGGAAAAGGTAGATAGGGTATTTTCTTTAGGAAATAAATAGGAGTTTGATTTAGAAAATTGTTTAAAAATTAGGAATGGTTATTTATGGTTTTTGCGAAAAATTTTTATGCTAATTTTAAAAATTTGGGTATGTGACACATGGCTAGTCAGGGTCGCAAACCAAACACACCCTCAAACTAGTTGTTGGTCTAGAGCGCGTTTGAATGCAACCGCCGGGATCTGAATTTGAGGGCCCAAGCAAATTTTGGAATTCATCACCAGATGACCGGCACGTGCTCTCGAAAATGCGAATTTTGGAATTCCCAATGCGGGATCAGGTTGTTGAAATGGAAGCGCATGATTAATTGGAGCATGCTGCACATAGTACGCTATAGCAACTTAGGCTGTCAAGACACAATGTTTACACAAACGGCAGTTAGCCAGTGGGGGATGCTGGTTAACTCTAGTCGGTAGAGAAGCTCATTGGGGGATGCTGATGAAGGAGCGTTCGCTCTCCACCTTGGCACCCTGCGGCCTTTAATACCTGGACACCCCCTCCCCTGCCCAACCTAGGGTTCCGAATGGTGATTGGCTCAAGCACGGCAGGGCCGGCAAGGATCGCACACGGCGTCCAGTTCATCAGCGGCGTCGTGGCTTCAAGAGAGAGGCAAGCGTGGTTGCGATGCGCGCCAGGGTTGGAGGCAGGAGGACGGCGGGTTGAGAATAAAAAAGCCGAGGAATGTAAATGCAAAACAAAGCAGCAAGGATCGTTCGTTCGATCGGCTGACCGAACAACTATGGAGATGTGAGTGGTTGCGATGCGCGCTAGGGTTGGAGGCAGGAGGACGGCGGGTTGAGAATAAAAAAGCCGAGGAGTATAAATGCAAAACAAAGCAGCAAGGATCATTCGATCGGCTGACCGAACAACTATGGAGATGCGAGGACGTGGCTGCAAAATAAAAAGGCGAAGAGATTTTTTGCATTGGCAAATCCGATTTGTATGCTGGACAGCAAGTCGATGGACGAATTAAAATGGACGGCCGAGGATTTTTGGACGGCGTGGACATATCGGTTAGCCGCCTTTCATAGTATCTTTATAGTATAGATAATGCCTTCGAGCCAAAAAGAACGACGCTTGAATATGAGTGGAAGGAGTGACACAGGAAAGAACACGCTCATAATTCGCATTACTACCACATATATGCAATACTGGTATATAGTTACTCTACCGCACTTGCTCAACTCCACATACCTGCGATGCGACTGCCACCAACTACTACTACTATTCATTTTACACCCTGCTTTATCCCATAATATAACAATCCACCCCACCTTCCTAATATCGCAAGAAACGAGGGGCCAAAACGAACAACCCAGAAAAACACGAGCACAGCCTCGCGCCTCGCCTCTACAGGCAGAAGAAGCAGCCGCCGTTGTACCTGCCGTCCTTCCCCTTCATCTGCTCGCCGACCTTCCTCACCGTCGGGGTGCACGGCGTCCACTCCGCCGCCAGCCGCACCCTCGCCCACCATCCCCACCCGCTGCCGCCCTTCGCCTTCCGCCTCGCCACCGCCGCGTCCGCGGCCAGGCGCCGGTTCTCCGCGCGCAGCCTCTCCATCTCGGCGACGCCCACCTTCCGCTCCGCCTCCCACGCCGCCATCGCCTCGTAGCACTCCCGGTTCCGCAGCTCCAGCCCGTACACCTGCGACTGCAGCGCCTCGATCTTGCGGCCCAGCATGCACACCCGGTGGTCCTCGCGGAGCTTCACCACCAGCCGCGCCATCTCCGCCGCGCGCCGCCTCATGTAACCGAGCTCCGCGGCCGCCGCAGCCGCCTCTTCCTCAGCCGCCGACGCGCGGAAACCCAGGCGCGCGTTCTCGCCGAGCAGAACCAGCCTCTCCGACTCCAGCACCTCCACAAGGCTCCCCTGCAGCTCGATCTTCCTCGCGGACTCCGCCTTCCGGCGCTCGGCCTCGTCGGCCAGGATGTCCCGGTGGACCCACGCCATGACCAGCTCAGCCACGAGCAGGTCAGCGTCCGCGTCCGGCGCGGGAGCGGCATCGTCGGTGGTGGCACTGTCAATGCAGGAGGGGAGCTGGTAGGAGAGTGAGCTGTCAGCGTCGGAGGAGCGGTCGTCAAGGTCGGAGGAGCAGTCGGAGGCGTGGACGTGCTTGGTGGCGAGGGACTGGGAGTAGCGGTCGGCGAGGTAGAGGTAGCGGTGGTGGAGGTCGGTGAGGAGCGCGAGCAGCTGCGGGCGCTTGTGGTAGTAGTTCTCGGCGCGCTCCGCGAAGGAGTGGTCCGTCGCCGCCGCGTCCGGGACGGTCATCGCGAGCGAGCGCACGCGCTGCCCGATGTCTGCGAGACATTAATCACATTAGGTTTGGTGCATGTACTCCTACAATTTACTATAGTACTGTTATTAAGTGGTATCAATCAATAAACTCAAAACTCAAACAGGAAATGATCGATCTTTTTATATGTATGCGACACACCATCACATTAGTTTTAGTGCTAGAGGTTCATAGTGATGAACATACTCCTAGCAGGGTAAAAATGTCAAGGGCCATTGTTAGAGAGAGAGATTGATTTGTGAGGTGACAGTTGGACAATCCAGCCCACACGAGAGCGAGAGAACGGGGCTTCTGTCCTTTTACCGCTGCTGGTGAAATGAAAGACTTCAAACTTCTTCTCTAACACTGTTTTTTACTAATTCTAAAATTCTTTCTCACGTTGTTACGCTACACTGAAAAAGATTTAGTCTCCTAATAAAGAGTTCAAATTTGAAATTCGCTGGACAATCGAGCGAGAGAGGAGGAAGAAAGATTCCAAGAAGGGAACAAACACATGTCGTCGCACAGGCACAGCCCCCTTTGACAGTGCTGAAAGGAAGCGAGTGAAAATAGAGAAATACTAGTAGGGCGGGAGCAGCGGGGCGTGGGAATAGTAACTGTAGCGCACGCAGACACGGCAGAAGCATAGCATAGGGGGTAGGGACACTCCTTGGTTCGCAATCATAAATGTTACGCCCGTGGGCTTGCCTTGCCTGCAGCTGCAATCCTCCCCATACTGAACCCCGTCGGTCTACAAGACTTGGAGCTACATGCAGCCACCAAGCTACTGTAGCTTGGGAGCTCCATTCCACTTCCACTTGCAGTGCAATGTGCTTGTTTTTGGTTCAAGTCGAGAGCTAGGAACTACTCCATATTATAAACTCAGCGAATAATGAAATGAAAATACGATAAGTATGAGGAGGAGGGAATGCAGGCAAGAAGCAAGAAACAAGAAGAGAGGGGGAGCTGACCTGCAATGGCCGCCTGGAGCCAAGGGGGGCACGTGGGCGTGGCCAGCCGGCTCGAACCTGTAGTCTCCATAGCAGAGCAGAGCAGCCTCGTCTCGTCTTGCGCGGCCACCTGACAGCCAAGTGACACCTCGCATGATGGATGCATGCAGTGTACTAGTACAAGTAGAGTGGCCCGTGGCTCGTCAGTCGTTGCTTGTAAGACGTGCTGCGTCTTGTCGCTGTTGCCGTATGGACGCACCGCCAACGGCAGTACACGACACGACACAGACACTGTCACCTTGTTTTCTCTCTCGCTCCTTTTTTTTTTTTTGACTTGCTGCGCTGCCGGCGCCAATCTCAACGCGATAGGGCTCATTTTACACGGATCGAGGGAGAAATAGGCGTTGGATTGGAGCCAGTGTTTCCACCGCCCACCTCCAACGAATAAACACACTACTAGTACTACCACCAAAGAGAGAAAAAAAAAATAGCTGGTTTTGGTTTTTCAGCACATACCAGCAGAAGGGTTTCAGTGGATTTACTTATTATTCTAACCGTAACGATAGTGAAAAACGAAAAGGATAAAACATAATGACCCCTTGAAACAGGATAGCATGTACCAGTACTGCTAGTGGTGGCAGTGGAGTTATTTATTGTCTTCTTGTGACCTGCTCCTACTAGTTCCTACTTCCCTTTCACAGTCACAGGGGTTTATCTTATTTTATTGAGGATTAACTGCTGCTGGTACACACAAAAAGAGGTATTGTCATGTAATAGTAGTTTCTAGGAAATCTACCAAAGAGGAATTGCAATGCACTACTCATAATCTCGGGAAAAAAAACTAGAAATAATCGTCTATCTGCCTTCGTATGTGGTTGGCAACGCAACATACAGATGGTCGTCAGCTTTTCTGAAAACTAACAAGATGGTTCAATGTGCTACTCCTTGATAGATACCACGAGATGAGCCAACAAGCCACTTATTAGAGATGCGGTTCTCTCTAAGGAAAAAAAAGAAGAGAGGAAATGGCATACGGGAAGAACTGACCATCCCTTTGAGAGAGAGAGAGAGAGCGGTGGACTTACAAGTAGAAAAGTAGAGTGGGAGACCGACCGGCTATGCAGGAGAAGAGAGCGCCATTCTGCTTCTACTGGGAAGGGAAGAAGCCTGAGCTTCAGCTGTGGTGTGTGGACAATGCGGCAAGTCTTGCTTGGTTTGTACTATTATATAGCAGGGGGCTGAGAGCGTCATATATAGCAGCAGCAACTGGTGCGCTTGTGACTTGCGTCGTCCAACTCCAAGCGACAGCCCAGGGGTCCCGTCCTTCAGCTGTTCTGTAGGCTCGGATGGACGGTCCAGATGCGCTAGCTGAGGTGGTTGAATGGAGGCAGCGCCAGCATTACTGTCCTAGCTACACTACAAACCAGCCAGCCTTACCAAGAGGACTCGGGTCGGATATTCATTCGGACGGCTATCGCAACAAGAGAAATTCAAACTGGTTGCTGGCCTAGAGAGCGTTTGAATGCAACCGCCGCAATCTGAATTTGGGGATCCAAGCAAATTTTGGAATTCATCACCGGATGACCGGCATGTGCTCTCGAAAATGCGAATTTTGGAATTCCCAATGCGGGATCAGGTTGTTGAAATGGAAGCGCATGATTTAATTGGAGCATGCTGCATATATACATGTCAGGTTAAAGCATGATATCAACTACTTTGGAAAACATGTCTCAGCTGAGGGAGTCAAGTCACTCCAAAAATGTGCAGTCTCAATAGAAAACATAGGCATCAGGACATCTTCTTGGCAGAAATTATGTGGCTTCTCTTTCTTCCCCGATCAAGCTTTGCTCGGCTCAAGCTTTGCTCGGCTCCTTCTTCATGTTATTATTATCGGCATCGGCTTCAGCATCGCACTGTCCGGCTTCAGGCCCAGAGACTTCCTCCGGGCTCTGCTTCTGACCATCCTCCGCCGCGCCATTATCAGAATCCATTGGCACAGCCCCTTCTTCTGGGTCAGCCCCGCTGCCACCACCATCAGTTTCAGGTGTGGCCGCAGCAACCTTCAGACAGGATTCCATCGCAAAGCCATAAAATATGTACATAGGTTACTATTGCTACAAACACCCAACAGAACAGCTAGTTCAAATATGCCCCAAAAGATTGCGAAAGTACCTGTTGCTCTTTGGGTTGAACTGAAGTGCTTCTTGTTTCTTCCCTTTTAGGTCGTTTGGCTTTCTCAGCGGGCTTAGAAGAAAATTTAGAACGAACTTCGGGTGGCAAGAGTTCTGGAGGTACAACCCCTTCAATCCCGTAATCACAAAACTGAAATGGAATAGTAGTCATTAGATGTACTGACAGAACCTGGCAATGCAGCCTACAATAAAGAAAACAAATTATGTCATGGGACTTCATACATACTCGAGAAAATCCTTCCAAATCTTGTCTAGCTGAAAAACGTAACCCTTTCCAGCAATACACCTGTCAAACAAATGCTGCTCTTGAGACCATAGTACCACACCATATTCAAGAAAATGAATGAGCTTCAACATCAGGCCATACATGCAAGATCGGAAAGAATGACATTCTTGAGATCAGTGCCCAAGGAATAAGGGCCTCATTTTCATGAGCAGTGCCACCGACAGACTGACACTGATAAAAGCCCGGGGCCATTTGTTTCTTTCTAATGTGATTATAACCATCCCAATGTCGGTGTGGGACATGTGAGAAAAGTTACCAATCAGCATTAAAGAACTACGTCAGCAAATCTTTTTTGCTGATTTTCATAACAGTCCATCTCAGCATTGTGTCATGTAGACCCTGACTTGATTCAGCAAACAGAGAAGTACATTCGTTTTATTATTTTAAGGAACAAGTGCCTGCTTCGAAAGTTTCTTTGAACCATGTAGGCACATAGTTCATTTAATCCCAGTTATAGCAAATAATGGAATTTTATAAATTGAAGTAAAATAATGGAATTTTATGAATTGAAGTTCGAGACTGGCTTCAAATTTTTCTTTGAAACATGTAAGCACAATAGTGCATTTCTCAGCCACATGGATCAAAAATGACAAAGGGGTTTCTAGATAGCAAATGGAACCATGGTGATAACACGAAGAATTCTTTAGCACTTAATTTTAGAAAAACTTGTTTGGAATAATAATAATGTTATTAACTCCACGGAGAGCTGGGTCCAATTTGATAGATCTTTTGCATCAACTCAAACTATGAATGACCTATGGAAAAACTGTTAACTAATAGGAGTAATGAGTCATGATAACAATCATCCCAAAACATTTTAGGTAGCACAAGAAACACTCAAGCAAAATATCAATACTGGAATTTAAACTTACACGATTATTTTTGTGGTGATACTCCTCCTCGATTCCAGCAGATGTATCCATCTATAAGTTTACACAAACAAAATTTGGACTGTCTTAATTAATCATTCTACTTAAAACAAAAGGATTGATGAATAACCATCAAAGAAAAACTAAAGTGCTTACATCCTCTGCAAGTGTTTTCCAATAATCTGTAACTAATGGCGTGCGGACACGATCAGGATCAGTTAAAGCATTCTGCAGCTCCAACAGAATTTAGATGTGAGATGCAGAAATTAAATGTTTAAAAATCATATGGCGAAAAAAAGTGACAGACAGGGAACTGTACAAAAACATATTAATACAGGAATCTATGGGAGCAAAGCACGTTTACAGCTTCACCGTTTAACCTCGTCAGGAAGGACTAAGACTCAAATTGATTGAAGGACCAATGCTCTTTTATAGCTCCATGATCTATTTAAGCACCTATAAGCTATACAGTAATTGATTCTTATATTCTAAAAAGTTTTGATTTACCAAGGGAAGTTAAGAGTAGTAACTTGAAATATATGAACCAGTACGAGGACCCTGTCCTAGTAAAGCGTCCTCAGCACTGGCACGAGACTATGTAACTTTTTTCTACATACAGATAAAAATGGACAGCAAGTGCCAAATCATTGCTGGAAATACACACAAGAAATTTTCTGAAGTTGAAGCCCTCAAGAGGGTCCAACACTGATGCATTTATACAATTTCACTAGCAATCAGTCAAATAGGGCAATAATGGAAGGTTGTAGGTAAAACATACAGGGTTTTGTTCTGCCCATTTCCACAGCTGGGCAAGTTCTTTGTTTCCCAATCTCCACCTTGGCTTACTAGAACAAAAGCGTGCAAATGTAAAAGAATTAGAAAACAAAACATAATGGGCTCTCAAATTACAAAAGTGGTCACAAAATAAAATACCAAAACTGCCCCCTAGCTGTCAACAATGAATTTCATTATCAATTAGTTTAGTATTTCAATTGTGTTATGTGTCCAAAGTTTCCTTTTTAATGATAAAATAAAACTATAGGATATTATGAATGTACTTGGACAAAGACTTTCCTGTAAGAAATCATACTACAAAATTGCCTCTTGTTACCCTTTCTCTAGAGTCTAGACTAATCTAGAGCACAAAACTCAAATGACATTTGATATCAAAATTCATTCCTACATCCTCCAGTGTTACAAAATATCAAATTTGATGGCAGTTTGTACAATTAATACCCAATGTATACTTCATGCATATGCCAACCCATTTAACACCATTAATCATCACAGTTTTGCCAGTTCCCAGTGGCCTGAAATTTTTTAAATTTCAGGCACCCAAAATTGCACATTAGTAATCCTAAAATTGCAGTATGAACAAATGTGCAATTTTAGTATAATTATACTGCGGTTTTTTGTTCTTTAATTTGTGTACTTTGTAGGGGTTTACTAATCTTTTTTGAGCAATTTTTTTTTGTTTTGTATTTTATAGTGGTTCACTAAAGTAAAACCTTTTTTCAAGGCTATAATATTCTTGATATTGTTTTTTGTATTTGTATCTGTCAGCATGGTCAGGAATGTGATGTTGTCACCTAGAGTTGCCAGTTTTCGACAAAAGTCCCAAGCACTAAGCTCCCTGGCATACTGAAGTGATCATCAGCTTCAAATTCTTGCCATGCGCCCATGCCCATGCATGAGAAAAGTGCTAGCTAGGCATTGAGCGATGAGAGAACACAAGTGATTGACTCTGTACCAGACCGTCCCTCGAGAACCCATGCCCACCCACCCCATGCTGTACATCGTGGATTAGGAGGATCGACTGAAATTCTTATGTTTTTCAGTCGACTGTGCATTAGTCGCCCCCTAATCATCATGTGTGTAAGTTCATGCTTCTTTTTTATAACAAAAAAAATCAAAAAGTAAACAGTACAAAATTACAGATAACTGGAAGAACTGCCCAAAACTCCTTAAAGATTCTCAATTTCGTGGCAATAATAATGATATCATATTAGAGTAAACTAAGCTACACATAAAACTCGGCATGTTTGCTTTATGAATTGATGATTTTCCAGTGAAAATATTGGCAATTGACAATTTGCCACTCCATGACTCACTAACATGTGGGTCCTAGGGCCACAAGTCAATGAGACAATGGAGTGTCAAATACTCGAGTGCACCTCGATGGAGTGGCAAATCCTCGATTTTTCCTATGATAATTCACACAAAGGTATTGGAGCGACGTACTAAGTACTGATGCTACATGCTCCCACCGACACATGGTCCTGACCAAATTAACTGCCACTATGTAATTATCAACAAATTGATTAACCAGATGTATAATTAATAAAGTAGTTGATAGTTGCAGCTTGGTTAGTTAATATTGATATCATTTCAAATTTTGTTCAATAGATACACATTACACTCAACTGAGGAGCAAAATCGATGGCCATAAATAATCAATGATAGACTAAAGTTAGTTCAGTGCCTGAAGAAAGCAAGAAAGCATACCGTTTTCTGACTCCAGCTTGACCTGACTTTTTTTCAAAAGGTTGCTTTTCAAATGCTGGACACCCATCTCGCTTCCACCAAACCTTTACAAAATGTAGCCAGAGGGATGAGAACCAGTAGTGTTGAAAGTTCCTATGATAAACTTAAAGACTTGTACACGAAGGATACCCAATTTTTCTCCCGCTCAAGAATATGCTCAATGCTTTGTAGGAATTCCTTCCCTTTTGGTGGAATCATCTCCAGAAGCTTCTTAACACGCTCTTCACAGGATTTAATTTCCTCATTCTGATTAAAGGGGGGAAGAGATAAGACTACCTCATTTATATAACTGAATGGTGGTCTCAAAGTCATCAAATGAAATAAAATTACAAGCCAGTTGAGTCTGGCAGAAGATTATCTTGAGATATGATTTCCAAATTCCTGTACTAGCCACTGGGATCCAGTTTACTTGTACCAGGCAACCACACTTGGTATTAGTTGATACAGTTACATTTGTTAATAAGTAGTACTACCCCGTGACTATATTATACTATATGCACTGCTTAAAGTATGCAAATCCCTACTTGATGCAAAAAAAAATTAAATTTGAACACTTAGTGCAATCAGCATTTACTGATGCTTGGAGGCCCAGTAGCATTGTGTGAAAAGTATACCAATGCCAACAGGTAATAACAATCAGTTTGACTAAATATGGGTAAACCTCTAGCAGTCTTATCTGCAGTCTTTCAGATACCAGATATAACAGATACCCCAGACGAACAAGGATTGCATGACAACAAACTGCCATGATTGTCACATTAGCTGTTGTCAGCATTTACTAAAATGTTGACAAGCATTCAAAATGTTCATGTCAAAGGCATATGAGTTACAATTATATATGGAAATATGCAGTCAAGTTATTTATTGCTAACCATGCTCCCAGTTGGACCTTCTTTGTCATTCTTTCCAGGCGCCTGAGGAACAAAACTTTGTCAGCAGTTTGCACCTCACCAATAGTAACATGCTAGTCAAACAACAAGAAATAATGATGAGATAGTACTAGCAGAGAGGATAGGGAGATAATTTTTTATCTGTAATGGTTGAACAAGATTCTACAAACATATTCTATCACAATGGAAACAACATAACATAGGTATGCACAACTAAAAAATAGGCTCCAAATAAGTCTTCATTCGTTCATAAACTTAATCCAATGATTGCCATATGCCCATATGCATGTCAATTGTCAGCATTCTACAGCCTAGGTCATAAATTAAGTCACAGGAATCAGCGCCAGCAACAAGTGTCAGTAACGTTTCTCTAACAACTATGGCTATGGTTATTCTTAGCTAGGTGTGAGAGCATGTAGATAGCAATTGCATCACCTAGTCAACTGATAGTGTGCCAAACACATATGTAGGCATGTAGCAACTAGCACGCCTTGTGTTGCAGGAAGCATGGAAATAATGAGTAGCTGGCCAATGTGGAGCACAGGCAGAGGACAACTGTTGGTATGGAAGGGAAAAGGGAAGAATGAAAACAACTTATTTCAATGGCATGTGTAACCCGCATGCACTCGTCGAGCATATTCTGCAAAACATTGCATTTATTCTGGACAGAGGAACCCCATTCAACGACCTTGCCAGGTATTTGTATCTAAATAAACCAAAGCAGGATGCAATGAGTTGCTACCAAATTAAGAACTGTACAGGTAAAAACACTATTTTTGCCTTCGCAATTATTTGGAAAGCCAAAACAAGTGCCTATCAAGCAAAGATGCAGACAAAGGGAAAAAAAAAACTTATACTTGATAAAATTGAACAAGAATATTCCATATGCACAAATTGATGATGGCTTGCTGATTAAGTTCCAAATTTATATACCTTGAGATAGTCAAAAAATATAAGGCATTGGACAAGGATGTGGCGTCGAAAACTGGCATCCTTCAACTGTAAAGGAGTTGATATATGGGTATAAAAACAGTGAACAGTCAAGCACAAAAAAAAACTACCGTGAGCTGCTCAAAAGCTTTTACCTCCAAACCCATCAATTTACTGCTAGTCAGGTACTTAATATTGAAAGCGGCATCTTCCTCCTGGTCAAGATTGTTAACTTTTCCATCATCATCGCTAAGAGGCTGAGCTTCAAATGTACTTAACACAACCTGATTCAAAAAGAGAAGATTTAGCATCTACCAGAGGTTCAGACCTAACACACTGCATTGGGAAAAGGCAAAGCACCAAGTCATTAGAAAAACGTATGAAAGACATACTGTTAAATTGGAAGAAAATTTTTGCCATTTTGCTGGGTTTGTAGCAGTCGAAGCCGGGTTACTGAAATGCTCCTATCATATAAATGAAACCCAAAACTTGAGCATCAAAACAACATAATGTTGAAAATTTAAGAAATGTATTGGAAACCTAGGGCAATTACAAAATATCAACCTGCAGACTCCACAGGGTCTTGTAGAAGTTGAAATCAACAGAAATTCCTGAGATATAGAAGGGTGCATTAGGGAGTGCTATCATTTTTAAAGACACTTTCCTAGAGATAGGAAAAGGGAACAAATTTGCACCAACACAATGCAACGAAAAGTAAATAATGCAGTGTTCTTCTTTATCAGAGCAATCGTACTCACCATCTGTGGCATCTTTCTCATACTTAGTTTCATTCAATGTGTTGAAAACTCCCTTAATATTGAGAGCTGATGATATAGACAAAGAAAAATAATAGTGTAATCAAAAGACGGTTAAAAATTAGTTGCATAAGGGACTTAACTTGATGTGAGGGGGGAAAGATGTAATATAGAAACCTGAACGCTCCGATAATGGGAAGAAATGTGCTAGAAACATGATAATGCGTCCGCAAAATACCACATCGTTTGCCTGTGAAATTTCAGAATATAGAAAATATCAATGCTAGTGCCAAACGTAAATTTTGTGCCAGGCCACCATGGTCCATGGCACTATTGTAAGATGTGCACTGAAGTTAAAGGACCATGCCACCATGGTCCATGGCATCACAAGGTTGAAGAAGATTTTAATGGTATGTCTAACAGCTATTTTATTTTTGTAATAAAGACGTCACTAGCAATGCTTTTATTGAACAATGTTTTCAATTTGGTGGTAGATAAAAACTACTAAGCTAGAAAATACAAAAAGAAAGCTTTTCAATCTTTAATATAAGAGCTATAACAAATTAGCTTAATGATTAGGCAAAAGAAAAAAACTTAAGTCTTAACCTTTGATAGTCTTCGAAGAAGCTGATTGCATGTCCTTAGCATAACCAGCTTGCCACGCCCAAAAAGCTCTTGCTGTAAACAACCCAACAAGACAAGCAAAACTGTGAATCCTTGCGGTCTTTGACACATCTTATGTGCCTTGCCAGCACCGCCAACCTAACAAAATGGAGTACAAATGACAAATTCAAATATACCTTCCCCAAGACATCTTGTTTGCTCTCAATATACCCAAAGACATCTTTGCAGTCTTTGATAGTTGACATTTCTGTTAAATCTTCTAACAGCTGGAATACCATACCACCTTCTACATGCCCTCTTTCACAAAGGTAAAGTACAATATCTAGCAGGAATGCAGGATGGAACTTTGATTTATCAGAACAAAAAATAACAGTGCTCAGAAACTAATGTTGGTAATTGAAAGAAGCTGTGGTTTTAAAGTAAAAAATAGGTATATGAAAGAATTGTGACTGACCAAGAAGGCGTGTTATCAGGCAATTACTCTCTCTGCCATCCAGTGAGTTCGCATATTGCATAATTCTTTTACCCAATTGAACTGCAGATGACTAAGAATATAAATATAAAACAAAATCAGTGACCAATATTAGTTTCTAGGATTGCAAGACCAGCAAACGAGAAGTGTGCCAAATCCTTTCAGTTCCTACTAATAACTAGCAAGAGAATTCTACTTCTCAGGAACATAGTGCTTAACACTTTGCAGATAGTTATTAATCAGAATATATAAAATGCTTAGCGAACCGTATAAAGTGGACTAGAACTGTCCCATTGTATTAGTTGCTAATGGTGAGCAGTGACCCAGAAAAAGAAATGCCTATTGTCACTTTGCAACAGTCTTATTATCACGAGAGAAGAAAGATATGCGATTAAGAAGCTTACTACAAGTTCCTGCAGCAATGTTCGAAGAGCATTCTCTAAGGATTGGTTCTCCTCTTGAACCAGAACTGTTTGTTTCTGCCAGATCAGATGCATAACTGTCTTACTACGTATTTGTGGAATACCAAACATAGTAAAGCAAAATAATTGCTTGGTTGCTACCAACTCGTCATGTATCAAAATGCCACAGCCCAAAGGCATGTCTCATAATGCATTCTATACCTGAGGCTTAATTGCTTCCTGAACCGAATGAAGGGCAAAAGCTTCTGGGGATTCAGTCCTAGACAACGCATCCCGGAATACTCCCTGCAAACAAGCAAATAATTCAAATTCATGGCGGCATGCAGAAACAATTCCATTCGAATTCGCGGCTCCATCCTCCCACACTGACAAGGGTGGAGAGCTCACGATGATTCGGTCGCGGTCGTCGTGGCTGGAGAAGACGGCGGGAGTGGGTGAAGAGGAGGAGGCCGGGCGGTCCTTGTTGAGGAGGATGCGGAGGCCGGAGTTGGACGGCGGCGGCGAGGGCTCCGCCATGTTGATGGAGAGCCGGAGAGGGATCAGAGATGGTAGGATTTGGGGGGATGCTCCGTGTCAGTCTCTACTCTTAAAGGTGAGGATATGTTGGCAGCGTAGACTACCGGCAGCGGCGCCGCCGCCGCCGCCGCCAGGGTTGCCTGAGCGAGATCGACGGGGGAGAGAGAGGGAACCTCTCGGTAGAGCAGCGAGCGTCAGCCGAGCCGAGCCGGGAGGTGCAGGTGGTGGGTGGGAAAGAGATGGATGGGAATCTGGCCGTTGTTTGCTGATCCAATAGCCAAGATTGTATTTTCGCACAATGGTGCCACCAGATGCATCGTGTCTACTGAATGTTCTCTTGGATCATATTATACTGTTTCAATTTTAAATGGAAGTTTATTTCTATAAAAGAAAATTACAATGTTGTCCCCTAAATGATGGAGGAGGCTAAGTGAGATTAGCTATAAGTTAGGGGTAACAATGTAATTTTCTCTTTCTATATAATTTTTGGGGGAAAATAAAAGAG
Source organism: Olyra latifolia (assembly GCA_036346145.1). Classification (NCBI taxonomy): domain Eukaryota; kingdom Viridiplantae; phylum Streptophyta; class Magnoliopsida; order Poales; family Poaceae; genus Olyra; species Olyra latifolia. The sequence continues at coordinate 682,076 of CM070525.1, read as the reverse complement.
GTGAATGGTCATGAAGAATTTTTTATATGAATGTTGCAATGTGATTTCCCTCTTGCTCTCTTCCCCGTTCTCCAACATGAATGATTTTTTAAAGTTTCAATTTCATGTGCCCTGAAAGCCATCTTTTTTTTAAATAAATGGACTGTGTTTTCAAATTATCTTCTTTTACGCCCGCATACCTTTTATGTTCCTGGTTTTTTCCCCTTTTTATGTCTTCTATTCCCAGTTCTACGTAAACAGTCTTGCCTACTGTTGACCGTGAGAATCGGTTACATTTACAAAACCTGGCGCACGTGATGCACTGCACTGCACAACGTGAGATCATCTTCTTCCGCGGCATCTATGAGAGAGAGCAGGCGAAGGTGTGGCTCAATGCCAGCTAGCATTTGCCCAAAATGAAGCATACACATACCGCAGCTGCACACCTGATGACACAGACGATGCAGTAGGAGGTGAGGCACAACACATATCTGGAGTTGCCTAGATCATCGTGATTAGTGGTTCCATGAGGATGCTCAGGCTCGGTGTAATTGCAAAATGGCTCACCGGGTCAATGGGTCCACCCATCGATGGCGACTCAAGCTAAGGTCGCCTAAGTTTGGTTCAGGCATAGGCGAAGCAAACTAGGAGGGAAGGGTGCGAATGTGAAAGGGAGGGCTGGCTGACGCCAACGATGATAGGGACGATTGACTCCATGACGCATGTGTTGTGTTCAACAAAATTGACAAAATGACTGGAAGGGCCTAGCTTGAGCAATGTTGACGGACGACAAGAACGACACCACCAACCATAGGGATGGCAAATAAGCTTGTGCTCCGCAAAGGACGTGTTTCGTTACCAGTCAAGCCCCGGCTGCCCCGCGAAGCCTCAAACAGTGATTTTGCATGCACACAATCAAACAACGAGCGCCTAGCTCGCACCCACCGGCCCGTGTCAGATCCACGCAACCAAACACACCTAAAAATGCAGCCTCCCACAGGCCGGTTACCACGGCGTTACCCTTTTTCAGTTATAAAAGGCCAAATTTACTAAAGCAAAAGCAAGGGAGCCAAAGGTACAATCACCACGATTTATGATTGAGCATGCCTCCGCTTTCCTACCCTCAACAAACTAGCCGTGTCAACTAACGATCATAAAACAGGCCATATAGCGGCCAGGAAATAAGTAGCTCTGCTAATACTATTCTGTTATGTTACATCACAAAATCTGCAAATACAACTAGCGCACCACAATCTGTAATCTGTTATGTGCAAACCTTGTACATCACGCATCAACTTCTGTAATCACCACGCTTAAGCATCACTCTTTTTCTACCGGATAGGCATCCGTCTTCATATGCCGATGTAAAGATAGAAGAATCGGATGCAGCTTAAGACAACAATCACAATTACAACACCATTTTTTGCTAACCAGTACCACAGCCAGACAAAACATACCACTCCAACAAAAATAACTGCTTCACCTAATGCTTAGAAAATGCAAGCAACTAAATCAAAAGGACAACCACAAAGTAAGGTTGACAGAAAGGAAGCGAAATTGATTTACATCATTGAGGCAGCGTTGGCATTATAACAAATCCAATCATCTACCACATGGTTTGGTATTGCGATGCAGTGAGCTGAAGCAGATTGTAAGTAAAGCAAATAAAAGCCGGTTGAGTTATTAGTATGGGTCAGGGGTAAACAAAAAAAAAAAGATTTAGGGCCATTCCAGTGTTCATATTTCACAAAATTCCATATCAGCAGTAGGCTCCATCATAAGTAGAGTTGAAACCAAACAACTCAAGGTGGAGCCACGGACAGCAGAAATATCTTACGAAAATACATATGAAATATGTGTGCTATAACAAGCTAACTTAAAAGTTTACTTGAGAAAAATGAGTTTATGTGATAAAATATGCTATCCTCAAGTTTACTTCAGTAAAACAAGTTTTATGTACTATAATATGCTAGCATATAGTATACTAGAAAACAAGTTATATGTGCAATATATATGCTATCAAAAAGATTACTGCCAACTAGTTAGCAAACATCAATCTAGCTAGCAATGTGCAAAAACATGCTACCCAAAAAAAAGCATGTACAATGCTCTGCTAACCGCACAAGTGCTTAAGGAAAGAGGTCATTGCCATCACTACGCACCTATGTAAAAAAATCTCCTTTCCAATGCAAGGAAGCTTATACATTATCGAATTCTACACATGGGTTAAGCACCTGCATTATCAAATCCTTTGCTTAAGCACCTGCATTGCAGTTTGTTGAACTCTACACATGGGTTAACCCAATGCAGCCATACCTAAGTAAACATTATCGAATTCAAAGTCATGCAAACAGCAAAGGACGTTAAAGATGTTGCACAAACGCAGAGTCACACCCATGGGCAAGTTGCAAAAATAAATGATACAACCATCAGATGTTACTACGCAAACAATAACCAATCTCTCTAGACTGATCTACATCACAACCCATCCCACCATGGACAGATTGCCAAACAAATAGCTCTATCAGGGGAGACAATTCTGCAGATTCACTGAGCACAAGCGCACAAGCAACTTGCTATAATCAAACAGAAGCTGTAACATACTGCAATTTTGCTAAACAGCATGCTAAACCAACATGCTCCATAGTTCATGCTCAATAAATAAGCACGTTTTAATTTCACTTTGACTGTGTAATAACTCATCAAGAGCGTGTTCATAATTTCTTTCCGCGTGTTCATAATTTCTTTCCCCCAAACACACGCAAAGAGTCAGATAGACGCAACATACATATAGTAGTAGGTGCGAGTAGGATATACTCCGCAATTCCATGTAATCATGTTTCACAAATCTTTTTGCTTGCCCGCGGCCAGATCAACACTAGTTTTTACCACCGGTGAACTCCTCGGCGTCATGGATGATGACGTATCCGGTCTTCTTAGGGCTCTCCGAGTCGGAGACGTCGTCCTCGTCGTCGCCATAGACTTCGTCGTAGGAGGAGGTGCAGGTGGAGGCGAGAAGGGACCAGACGAGGTACATAGAGGCGGCGGTGAGCGCGCCGCAGCCGAAGCCGAAGAGGAGGCCGGAGACGACGACGAGGATATCGTTGGCACGATCCTGGAAGGAGGCCGCGGAGTCGGCGGTGGCGGGGAGCGGCTCGGGGCGGCGGATCTGGAGGGGCTGGTGCGGGCCGAGGCGGCGGACGCGGAGGACGGTGACGACGGTGGTGGTGAGGGGGGCGGGGTTGGTGGGGTCGGGGTTGGGCCTGGAGACGGATGAGAAGGAGATGAGGAGCGTCTGCGCGCGGCCGCAGGGGCGAGCGGCGGCCGCGGAGGAGGCAGCGAGGAGCACCGCGGCGACGAGCAGGAGGAGGCGGGCGGCGGCCATGGCGGCGAGGTGACGGTGGATTTGGGGGGCGATTAGGAACGCGTCGGTGGGGAAAGAGCAAGAATGCAAAGAAGGATGCTAGCAATCGAAGGTTTGACTCGGCGCTTATTTATCGGAAGTCATCACCATTTTTATGGTTAGGCCCTTGTTCTTTCGCAGTATCATGTAGCATATGCTGCGGGAATGTGACCGTATTTGTGGTCAAGTCTGTCGAATGGTGGATAGTCGGCTCTTTTATCTTCACAAATAGAAGTAGGGCTGTGTCTTATTGGTTCCTGCTTAGACGAACCAGAGGGTGGAGCGAGAGGAGCGTTGGCCCTAGCCTAGATCCCGTCATTTTCTTCGTGGTCGTCGGCCTTCAGGTCATTGCCGAGGTGGGGAAGCGACGGATCTGGTAGCAGTAGTATGGAGTTAGTTGTTAGTGCTTTTGTTCCGGTAGCGATTTTGCTGGTCGTCAGGAGCTTCGACGGTGTTTCATCAGGAGGCGACCTCAGTGTCAACAGTGGTGAGGAGCTCGTGTTGGCCGCTTTGTGCTCTGCAGGACGCTTTGTCGTGCTCACGGGTAATAAAGGTAAGTTGTTTAGACCTCGGCGGCGGCGTTCTGCCGCTAGCAGGAGATGCAGGGGTTAGAGGGAGGAGTTGGTTTCCGGCTCGGGAGTCGACGGGCTCGACGATGACATCGGCGGACTGCGGTGGTTCTTCCTTGGCCCTGTTGTTTAGGTTGGTGGCCGGCACAAATTATCAAGCTTTCACGCCATTCCTCGATTTTGGTCTATGTATATGTATCCGTATGGGGATTAGGCTACAGGAGAAGGAGCTCGAAGCAACGCCGCTGTTTTTCGCTGGTGTGGCTTGCTAGAGTGGCGATCCGAGTAGAGTCTATAATTATCTTTTAGCTGTTGGATTCTTGTGAGGCTCTATGTAATTTCATCTTTGGTTAGAGGGTTTCTTTGTAAAAGAACAGCTGTTTCAATGAATGAAGCTATTCCCTTTCTTAAAAAAAAGGTGTGAAATTGCCGAAACGAATTTTGGCCGGACATCAATTGGCCGTGTGAAGCAAGGCGACCTTGACAGTTCTACGGATGATGGGTTTCGAGATCATCCAACCTGAGCCCTTTTTTTTTTATTGTTTCGTGCTACAATTTGAATCCTTCCTATTTAAGTTCAAGTTTGAATTCAATTTCAAGGAAATATTCATCGTGCAAACGGTCGGAGGTTTCAGCCCCCTTCTAGCTTCAAATTATTTTTCCCGAGTTTTTTTATCTTCCTTTTTTTCTTTACAAAAGATAGACATACTATAAATATCATATTTTACCGAAACAAACAATATCAATTATATATGTTAAATATTAGAGGTAACTTTCTTGCACTATTTATCATATTGGTTCCTTTTTCAGTGAAAAAACTATTGTGCATTATGGGCCTGTTTGGTTAGTGACTAAGGTTGCCTAACCTAACTTTAGCCATTTGCCACACTTGTGGCGTGACTTAGAGCCTGTTTGGTTGGTGCCACGCTTTGCCTAACCTAACCATAGGCAAGTATGGCAAGCCACACTTTTGTGGTTAAAAAAATCAGCGCCACACCTTAGGCAAAGTGTGGCAAAAAAATCAGTCTATGACGCGTGGGTTCGATTGCTAAGGAAGTGTAGCAAGCCACAATTGTGGCGCGAACCAAACATCAGCCATAAAAACTGTGGCGCGCCTAAACTTAGTTTTGGCAGATTTGACGGCAAACCAAACAGGCCCTAATTTGTCTAAACTTAGCTAGTGTTTGTTTCACGGCCATGACTAATGTTAGGCTAGGCAAAAAGTGAAGACAAGCGTTTGGTTGCATGAGAGAAAAATCACTAAACCGGTGAAGCATTTCGGCAAACATATGGTATGCATACAGGTGCTCTGCGAGGATGCCGACCACCGGGAGAGCGAAGGAGGCGAGCAAGGCCTGGAACGTCCGGTCCAGCGCGTACATGCTCGTCCTCGACCGCGGCGGGACGATCTCCGCCAGGATCGGGCTGTTCGTGGTCGACGCGTTCTAGGACGCCATGATCCCCAAGGCGAACAGCGCGTCGCCATGCTTGGTGGAGCTGGTCGGGTCGTTGGGGAGCGCGAGGAGGAGGACGGAGGCTAGGGGGATCGCCGAGCCGGAGCTAATCTGCGCGAGCATGATGCGCCCGAGTTCTTGAACCGCCGGAGAGGCGTCCCCATCCGCCGCCGAGGCGTGCCCGAGACGTGGCGGCCTTGAATATCACCATGAGCGCCGCCGTCTCGCCGTGGGAGAACCCGACGAGCTCGCCACATCGCCGTGAAGGAAGGCCGACGGGAAAGGACCCCGCGAGACGTGGCATGGAAGCGCGGCGACGATTTGTCCGCCGCGCTTTCTGGCGAGAAATTCTTAGCGAAGCACCGCGAGGATGCCTAACGTGTTGTGGCGTGCCGCAGTTTAGTGAGCAACCAAACAGCAGCCTAGGGACCTGTGGCGTGCCTAACCTTAGGTGTGGCGTTTTTAGTAATGAACCAAACAAGCTCTATAATTCGAAAAGTTGTAAACCCTCTGTAGAGGATTTGGAGATAAAAAAATATCAAAAATAATAAATTGCTTGTTGTATAATCTGATTTTAAGCTGTAGATTATAAAGCTAGCTGCACACAGTTGGGCATACTATGCCACGCCACGACCGTGGCATACTACGATCCATCCGTCCATTCGGGAGACGGCACGTATCTCGGAGCCACGCGAGAGCAGATGGACAGATGGATCGGAGGGTGCCACGGAAATTCTGTGGTATAGTATGCCGTAGAATTTGCCTTCGCGACGCCGACTCTTTGTTCCCACTGTCCCACGCCCGCCGCCTCCGTCTCGGAGAAAATTGGCTCAGCGACACCCAATTCGAGCGCCTTGGTACGTACGACACTCTAATTCGCTCGGTTCAGTAAAATAACACCCGGGCAATGAATTTGTTAGTCATATGACACTCTGGCCATTTTTGACTCGTTCTCAACGTTTGAATTCAAATTCGGGTTGTGTTTGAACTGGTTTGACCGTATTTGCCCCTGTTTCTTTTCAGCCGGTCTGATCGTGTTGCAACCGGACCATGCTTGAATAGAGAACCGAGCTCTAACCTGTTCGTCCCCAAGTCGGGTCCGGTTGAAACAAGGTCAAAGCAACTGAACAACGGCAAAGACGGTCAAATTTGTGGCCAAAATGAGTCAAAACAAGGTCAAGATGACGGATTTTGAATTCAACAATTGAAAACGAGTCAAAAAAGGCTAGAGTGTCGTGGGACTAACAAATTCGTTGCCCCGGTGTCATTTTTCTGAACAGAGCGACTTAGAGTGTCATCGTACCAAGTCACTCATTGGGTGGTGCTGAGCCAATTTTCTCTCCATCTCGTGGCTCCCCACAGAACAGCCAGTGCGCGTCCGCCCCCGCCCTACCGCTCTAGGCGTCGCGTAGCGGCGGTGCTTGCTTCGACCGCCTCCGCTACAGTTCATATCTCCTTCCGCCGCCGCCTCGACGGCCTGCTACTGCTCCCGTTCCTCCCAGCGCCCAGCGCCCTATCCCCTGTGATACCCAGCGCCGCCTCCACCGGCGACCATGAGTCGTGGCCTCCTGAATTCGTCTCGCCGCCGGCCGTCTCCAACGCGTCGTCCAACCTAGGGTTCCGGCGGCAACAGCACGATGGTTGAGCCGATCAACGTGCGCATTATGCTCCCTATGAGCATCCGCTGCGGCACCTGCGGGACGTACATCTACAAGGGCACCGAGTTCAACTCGCGCAGGGAGGTCATCGTCGGCGAGGTACGCACGCGCCACCTAGACACACAGTTATTTAGCGCTACCTTGCGGCACAGTGGCAAGCCCCAATCCATAACTTAGCTGCTATTGACTTGATTTGCTCTCCGATTACCACGGAATCATGTCAATATGCTGCAATGCTTGCATGCTGGTGGTTGCTCTGATGGAGTGTTTAGGCCTTTTAGCGTAGCTTGCTTGTTAGTTGTTACCTTGTTGTTATTATAAGTTAAAACCTATTGTGTTGCATAGCTTGCATCTCTCTGACGGATCAATTTCCACACCGTGGTATGCAAATGCCCAGTGGTATATATATAGTGTTTGCCACCCGCTTAATGTCGGAACGAATCACCGTCTATTGTGGAGACTAGATACTGTTTGTTTGCTATGCTTTAGCAGGATAAGCAAAAAGAGCATACAAGAATACCACATGTATCAGCCTATCAGGATTCGGGAGAACATTTGCACGCTTCTGAAAGCTGATTGGGTCTTTTGATATGATTTTGATGTTCTAGCCCTGAATCAGTAACTAGCAAGCGAAGAGGGGAAGAGTTAAATATATAGTAGGAAGACAAAGGGTTTCTATAAACTGTTTTAATGGTTAGGAAAAGGAATTTTGTGGGACTTGTCTTTAAAATTGCCCTGCCTGCTATTCTGGATTGTGCAATGTTTTTTTTTCTTTTCAGATTTGGATTGTGCAATGTTGATAGGTGGTTTACTATGTTGCATGCCTTGCCCATAGTCCTATATTTATGCCTTCATAAGGAGGTTGATATTATTTTGGCATTCACCTGATTTTCTTTTGATTGCTGATTACCTCCAACAAGAATCACCTCCATCCAATATCTAAGAAAAAAGAAACAAAAATCACAAGCTCTGTTGCACAAGAATTTCAAACTACAAATAGAGGGTTAGGAAAACTTCCATAGATCTTAAACCGTAGATTCAGGCCCTATAAAAAAATTTATCACAAGTAGCTCTAGAAGTTAGGAATTCAACCCAACAAGAATCACCTTCGTATCATGTCGGAGCAAAAAAGAAATAAAAATAATGAGCATTGCTGCGCAGAAAGAACGAACCGACGAACTTGAGCAGCAAAAAGGAATAACTTGATCTCGGTGTTCTTGATGGTTGTGTGAAAAGCTCCCAAGAAACAAATAATTCTGAAATAAAACCTTAACCGAGACTTGAGTAGAGACATCCCTCGGCCCCTCCTTATATAGACCTTTTAAGTGCATCTCCACCCTTCAAAGGTTGCTTAGTTTCTAAACTAACCTATCAAGTGCTAGAATTCATTCACTCCACTACCAACAATCAGCCTTACACATGGGATTTACATGGGCCACACAAGGCCTACATGGGCTTTACACAAAGCCCAAACAACCCGATACAACGGGCCTTCGTTTCTTGACTTGACCGTCCATTTTCCGCACCTCCGGGCCTTCAACCCAAACCAGAAACTTTGAGCTACCCCAAGTCTATCTTCATGATGTCCACGTGAGCCTGGTTTGAGCCCAATCGTCCCATCAACATTCTTGACTATTCTGGACCTCGGTTCTTGTAACATCCCTAAATTTTGAGCATAAATTTTTTCGCAAAAAAAAAATACAAGGTGCATTTATGAAATGACAAGGAACCTAGAAAGGAAATTGGAAAAAAAGCATCATAAGGTGGACTAAAACCGAATAAGCAAGATGCATGCTCATTCCCTTCCATAAAGGTTTTACCATATGTTTTTATCAAGACATTAAAAGAGATATATATACACACACACACCAAGATATAAAGCATTTAAAACCTAAATGACAAATCCCAGAAAGTATAATTTTGTCAAAATATTAAATAAACTGTACAAATATTATTCCTACAATTTTGTTGACCTAAATATATTTTTATTATATTTTCTGCTAATTCTAAGCTTTGTAAACAATAAAAAGGGCATTGAAGCACATTTAAAATACCATAAAATAAAAAATATTTTGAATGTTAAAATAAATTAAAGAAATAGGATATTCATATTTTCTGAACCCAAGAATATTTTTGTTATATTTTCTGGTGGCAAAATTATTTATCACTAATAAAAGCATTAAAGAATTGATTAGAAATTTCATAAAAATATTTATCAAATACCAAAACAAAGTGCATATTTAGAATCCTCATAATTTTCTGGATCCGAAGGTAATTTTATTTTATTTGTCTGAACCAGAACTAATTTTCTAGTATTTAACTGCATTTATCAGCTAATAGGAAAATCCAATCATCCTATTATCTTGAAACTTTCCCTTTCGGGAAGGTTCCCCGCCAAGGTGCTTTCCTCTTTAGGAAATACGTATTCGACATGACCCAGTCAAGCCGAGTTGTCCCTGCCTCCACTGACTTGCTCGTATCTGTACGCCACATGTCCTGTGAGTCAGCTCTGCGTGTCCCAGAGGCCTCGCCGAGTTGATCCGCGTGCCATGTCTGGCTAGTCTTCGTCGCTATTGTGCCCAATTCCAACTGCAACGACTCGGTGAAGGGGGAGGACAGGGAGCTGCAGAAGTCGTCGCACACCACCTCGACCTCTCGACGCCTAAAGCTTCGCCAACACCTAGGAGACCTCCTTGAGCCATCATCATCGCCGGAGCATCGCTAGTGAGTCCCCGCCATTGATTTCCCCAATTACCAGTCGTCTATGCTAATCTTCAAAATTCGTTGCACCCAATCATGATAGCTTCGAATTAGTGCAACCTAGGATATCATTTTACCCTATATGATGTCCTCTTTTGGGAATTGGTGGCTAGGAGCTAGTAATATCATCCCGACGCGTGCTCGTTCATATTTTGATGGGATTGTGATCTATACAGGGTGGAATTTGTGGAAAGAAAGGAACCGGCACATTTTCAATAACGAGTACTGTCCTTATACTGAGGTGTTCCAACTAATCAAGAGAGATCTGGTGAATAGAGCTTTTGCATTTGGGGAACTTTATGACCTTAACTGATGTAACCTTCCCCTTTGGGAGAGCTGCCGGTTGGGGGCTCTAGTGCTACGCAGGGCCTGTCGGATTAGTGACCTCAGGTCTGGATTTGTTTGCACTGGGCGCCCTTCTCTCCGGCTTGTCTTCTGCAGGTTGTGCAGTGGCCCTGTGTCGTACGCGCTATTGGTCGGCGTAGGATTCCTGCTGTTGCCGCGGTTCGGTGGTGCTGGTGTTCCTGTGCAGCCCTTCAGCAGCTCCCTGTTGCTCTCCGGTTTCTCCAAGTGCTTCGTGGTGGTGTTGATCTGGTAGCAGCTGCTGTGTTCCCTGCAGGCTGCAGTTTGCTCGGTCTGTGCTTGGGATTGAGGCTAGTTGGTGGTTTGGTGGATCAGCGCAGTCTCCGTCTTGCCGCCAGGGCTGTGTCTTCTTTTTCTGTAGCCCTGCTCTTTGTTGTGCTCACCCTAGGCGTGCCTATAGCTAGTTTTCATTTCGTTTGCTGGCCCTGGTGTGTGTGGGCGGCTTGGATTGCTTCGTCTCCTTTGCTCCAGGTGCTCTTGGCATTTGGTTTAGATAGCTACGGCTGCTCTGGCTTGTTTTGCCTCTGCGCTTGGCATTTAGTGCTTAGGCGTTCCTGCTAGGTGGCTCACTTGTGGTGCTTCTCCAGTCCGTCTCTTCTGGTAGCCTTAGCCTGGGATTTCTTTCCTGTGTGTAAAATATTTACCAGAGCACCGCGCTGACCAATTTGACCTCAGGCCATAGCCGCCATTAGAATCGCCGTCCCAAGCTCTCAAGCTCATGGTGCTAGCTCGTTGCAGACCTTCCTAAGCAAAAGTCGTGCCATCACTAGCTTGCCCATGCTTCAAGGATGCTTCCACGCCAGGGCCGCTGCGCCTTAGCCGAGCTCCGCCCGAGGTTTCGCCATACGGCTAGCTTGCTACGAGCTTATCCTTGGCAAACCCTTGACACCAACATGCTCCTCATGTCCTCTAAAATCCCCCTGACCCATCAATTTGTCCCCAAGACCGCCCGAAGATGCCGCCCCTTTTTGTCCTGCTCCTCAACTCTGGTGAGCAATCGCCGATGCCATAGTCTACCTCGAGTCGTGCCATGTCCACCACTAGATTCCTAGGAACCCCGCGACCACTACCATGTCATCCCTTAGCCGAGACCGACCCCGCATCGTAGGATTCATGTCGCTCCGCCGCCTAGCTCCGCTCTGAGCCTAACTTCGGTCGAACCAAACACCCAGTCCAAGGTCCATTGTATCATTTTTTTAGGAAAAGGTCCCTTGTATCATTGATCCTACCTTACCCCTCAATTTCAAATTTGCCATCGCACAGCCGACGTTCCAGTCAATTTTCTAGCCATTTGATTCTCTTATAGGTGCATACGATGGTTGCGGTAATGAGAGTTGGATAGTTTAAAAATTGATCCAATAGTTTTAAAAAAATCCAGACACGCCGCAATAGTCAGTCCTTTATAATTTTGCCTGTGTAATTCGGAACCTTCTCTCGTCCATTCTAGTGTATGATGAACCGAGTTGCAACGACAAGACTACATCAACCCTTGTTAGCCTTACACTGCCAATCTAGTGAATCTACTATGTCAGAACGACCTCCTCAAGATTCACTAGGCGGCAAAAAAATGGAATTGCTAAGTAACAGGCAATTGTCGATTTACTCACCTCGTCAATGCCGCTGTCTTCCTACTCTCCGGTTGCCGTCTTCTGCTTCTCCTGCAGGTTTAGGGTTCAGGGTTCACAAGCCCCTCGGTTTATAGGGATGTCGGGACAACGGAGGCCCGATGGTGGGAGGCGGCATGGTGGTGGTGCTGCCAGAGCTGCAGATGGCTGGAGGGTGGTGGGTGGCGACCGCGGGGGGTTTGGCACACACGGTCGCCACCCACGAGTGAAGTTAGAGTAGGTAGAGCAGCCACAGCGACAGGAGGAAGGGGTGGTGCAAGAGGCCCGCGAAGCTCGGTCGGAGAGGAAGGAGAAGGGCAGCGTCAGAGAGGAAGAAGAGAGGGAGGGGGTAACAGCGACACATTTGAGCTAGAGCGCTGGGGAGGTGGAGGGGAGTGAGGGAAAACTATATGCAGCGTGCTTGGTATGAGAAGGAAATGGGAAGTGGGTGGGAAGAAAATTTTGGTGCCTCACCTAGGAAAGTGAATTACCTCCCTTTAAGTGACAAATTCCTATTCCCTCTCTTAGTTCCCCCTAAACAATCAAGCGACTTTATAACTCCTATCTCCCCATTCCCATTTCCTATTCCCAATTCCCTTTAACCAATCACGCTGACAGGAGATGGTGGAAGAGATCTGGGCTGTTGGATCAGAATTCAAAGGGCCAACAAAATGGACCGAGACTGTGCCAAAAAAAATGTCAGTTTTTATCATACTGCCATCCCATGCAGTGTACGTTGCCTTATACCGCCAACCTACCATGCCTGAACAACCTGCTCAAGATGAGAACAAGACAAGTATCTTCATCTCATCCTCAACATTCATCTACCTCTTTGATCGATACACATTCCACATGTACCATCACGCCTCGTCTCGTCTCATCTCAGCATACCATGTACATACAAGCAAAGCAAAAGAAAAGGGTAGATCACTTCTGACTTCATTTCACTTCCAAGACTGAGCTCTCTTTCGAGCCAAGAACATGACCATCCGCGGGAAGAAGGTCTTCCTCTCCTTATCTGCCTCCCCCTCCCCCGCCGCTGCCGACCCCATCATGCCGCCCCGTGGCATGTATCCTCTCGGGCTCAGTATGTGAGGGTTCGCGCGCCCACCGCCGTCGTCGTCGAACGCGGAGATCTCCGCGAGGCCCGTGCGGGGCGAGGCGGTCTCGCCGGCCACCCGCCGCTGGTGCTCGTGCTCGGCTCGCCACTGCCTCAGCTCCCGCTCCACCGCCAGCTTCCCGAACTCCGCTTCCTCCGCCTCCTCGTTCGCCGCCCTTAGCGCCTGCCTCCTCTGCTCGGTCTGCTTCGCCAGCTGCGCCAGCTTCTCCAGGCTCCGCACCTCCGCGTCCTTGGCTTCCTTGATCAGCTTCACCGCCTCGGCCACCCGCTTGCCGGCCACCTCCTCCACCTCCCTTGCCCTCCGGCTCAGCTCGTCGTATTCTTCCGCCGTTAGTGTCACGCCGCCTTCGATGCCTTGCCTTGGCTTGCTTTCTTGCAGCAGCGCGTCCGCTGAGGCCGTGGCGATCTCCTCCGACGTGTTCGCGGCGAGTATCTCCCGCACCACCGCTTCCAGCCGCAACTCCATGGCGTGAACATTGGCCCTGGCCACGCCCGCCTCTTCCCTGGCCTTGGCGACCTCCTCGTGTGCCGACCGAGCGTTCGCCTTAGCTTGCTCCACCTCCCGCTGTGCCTCGCTTAGCTGTGCAGGCGTTCTGCTCTCCTCGCCGCCCACCTTTGCTAGTCTTGCCTCCGCCGCGGTGAGCTCCGAGGTCACCTGTCTCAGTTCCTCCTCTAGGGATGGGATGGACGCCGACGACACCCCCTCCTTCCGCCGGAGAGCGGCGAGCTCCGCCTTCTCCTTCTCCAGGTCGGCGCGCAGCGAGGCAGCGGCGACGCGCAGGCACTTGGCCTCGTCCTTGGCCTTCTCCACGCTCGCCTTCACGTCCTCGAGCTCCTTCTTTGTCTTGCCCAGCATCTCCTGGGTGCTCACCGCCGGCTTTTCCTCTTCCCCCAGTGTCCCTTCGACGGCGCGCGCGAACAGCTCGGCTCTTAGGCTCACCAGAAGTTCGGAAGCCGCCGCCACCTTTGATTCGAGATCTTTGGTGGCCATTACCTCATCTTCTAGCTTCGCCGCATCCTGTTCGGCTTGCTCCAGCTCGCTCTGCCATTGCACCTTGTCTTGCTCCAACGCCATGGCCAGTCTCATTCGCTTCTCCTCCGCCTCCTCGTGAGCGGCGTGTGACGCGTCCAGCTCTTCTTTCAGTGCAACGAGCTCGGCGGTGAGCTCCTCGACGGCCTTGTCGTCTTCCTGCGACGAGGGGACTGTTTCCCGCGCTCTCGCCGCCACAGCATCTGCCTCGGCAGCAGCAGAGGCCGCGTGCTCCTTTTGCAGGGACTCCAGCTCCGCTTTCGCCGACTTCAGGTCAGCGAGGGCGGCCGCATGGCGGTCCCTGACGACGTCAAGCTCCGCCTTCGCCGCCGTGCTATCGCTGACGCCCTGCTGCGCCTCTCGGAGCCGCTGGTCGGTGAGCTCCGAGTCCTGCCGCGCCTGCGCCTCCTCGGTCCGCGCTTTCTCCAAGCTTAACCGCAGGTCATCGATGGCACTCGTGGCGCTGCCCAGGTCCTGCAGAGCTTGGACTTTGCCGACCTCCGCCTCCCGCGATCTCTTCTGGTACTCAGCTACCTCTTCCTGCACCTGAACGAGCTTGCGTCTCTGCAGAAAGAATGAAACAGATCGAATGCTAAGCATGCACTTAACCAGAAAAAACAATCAGTAATCGTCCATCAAGGAAAATTACGTACCTCTTTCCAATCGAGGATTCCTCCAAACTTGGTCACGGCGCCTTTAACGGAGTCGATAGGGGCGGCGGTGTCGACGTGCGCCTTGCCGTCAATGGCCTCGATGAAGCGGCCGACGATCTCCGATGCCTTGTAGCTGGTGCTTCCTGCTTGCATTTCACCTGCCGAGTTGCTGTCGGGAAGATCATCTCCCTTCCCTTCCAGCTTGAGGTCATTGGGTGGTGCGAGGGAGACGACGGCATGATCCTGATCAATTCGTTGCTGTGGCTGATCATCGCCCTCGGACTCGGACGCCGCCAAATGGAGAGGCGCAGGAGCAACGGAGGGATGGCTGGTCCCTTCCATGTCAGCTTCCTCCATCCCACAGCATATGTACTTAGGAGATTTGAAGAAATATCTGGCGATGATCCAAATGCACTATGCAGCATAAAGGCAGGCAGAAACTAATCAGAAATACTAGTACTATTAGTTAACGCATGCTACATATATGCAAATTGATTGCCCATGCGCACACATCTCATGGCTCCCAATTGCATTGGTAATCAGGGAGCTATATTTCTGCATTTTTGGCACGCTTTTAGACCGGACTGTTGCTCCGAATCCAAGATGCAAAATTCATGTCCGGATTGAACAGGAGCAGCAGAGGAGAGAGAGGGAGAAAGAAGCATACCTGGAATGGATGATCGTTCCTAGTGTTCTTCCTTCCTTGCTTTTTTGCCGTTGATGAGAGAGAGGGATTGGAGCGAGCAATGTCTCGTGGAAGAAGAGGAGGGAGAGTGTGGTGGGGAGAGAATATCGCGCGCCAGCCGCGGACTCCTTTCCTTCACACGGATGAATCCTGGGCCGTCGGATCACTATCTCCGGCGGTGCTCGGGCAGGCTGGGCCACACATGCAAGATCACGACACATTTGGAGGCTTCCCAAATCCCAACCACCTGGGCCGGGCCTCACAGCACTGGGCCCAGCCCACAAAAAAGTACTCCTCTCAGTGTGAGGCAGGCAGCGCCCGGACTCCGGAGTGCACACCTGAGCTCCCAGGCCGGGCGGCGTCATCCATCCTCCACCACCAGATCGAGCCGCCGCGCCCACTTGCCTTGCTCAGATGAGGCCCGCGGCAGCTGCGGCGGGTAGGGCGGCCTCCGCCTCCGCGCTGCTCGCGCCGCGCGCGCGCTCAGGGCGGCCTCGGCCGCCGCCCGCTGCGCCTCCTCGGCCGCCTCCCCTCCGTCGCCGTCGCCGCCGCCGCGACGGTTTACGGTGAGGCCACCACCATGGTACAGACAAGCCTATGCGTGTGCGCGCCTCTGTGACTGTACGTGTTAACCTGTAGCACAGCAATTGTAGATAGGCAGGTTCAGCTGCACGTAGCACTTGTTCATCGGGATCAGAGCACATTTCTAGCCCAAGCACGTCGTGCGCCTATTCTCCGCGCATGCTTTTATGCCCATCATTTGCACGACCCATGTAATTGATTGCAGTTACAATTGCTCTATTTCAAATCCTTATGAAATCTGTTCGAGTGCGGATAGATATTTTCCTATTGCTATGTAACCGGGGTTTCTGATAATTTCTTTCCCTGCTGAAATGCAGATCATGTGTCGTTTGTCAAGGAAATCGCCGCAACGGATCCCCCGGAGCATCTGAACTCCTTGTTGAATGTGCTTCAGGCACGAGGTAGGCGTAGGACTAAGATTTTTCTTTTTCCTCGACGCCTTTGTGATGTCCACCCTCAGTCAAGCAAATTGAAATAATTTCTTGTTGGACAATCCTTGCCTTTTGAGTTTCAGCAACAACTCTCATCTAATTGGCATTGCCGTTTTAGTAACACTAACACTTATAATTTGAGTTCTGCTTGGGCTAGTGTCTGATTAAAATAGCCATAAGAGAAGTATACTGCTAAGACTCTCTTGGTCTTGTTGTAAAAAATATATTTGGCAGGCGAGAAATTAGTTCCTCCTGGAGCTAAGAGAGGGTTGATTCCACTTGTTGTTCCATTATCAGAAAGTCCATCAGGTTTGGATGTGTTCTAACTTCTAAACTTAATTGTTTGCATGGACAATGATTCTGTAGCATTTATAATCTAAGTTGAAAAGCCTCTGCTTCTACCTGACAGTATTAGTCAAAATGTAGGTAATTTAACATCCCTACTGAGGTGGCCGACTGCTCCAAGTGGGTAAGTTACCCCTCCAAATGCTGTCATTTTTATACTTAAGCACCTTTGGAACTGGTATCTGAATACTAGGTATGTAACTATGATATCTGCCTGTCCTTCAGGATGGAAATACCTGTAGTGGAAGTCCGTAATCATGGACTATGGCTTTTGGCTAAGAATGTAAGTTTATATTGCTACTTGTACTTGGTAATACCCTTTCGGTTTACTTTAGGTGAAATTGCATACAATGATTTTTTGTTTACATTTTTACTCATATTTATCAGGTGAACCAATATATTCACAGAATACTGGTTGAGGCTGATACCAGTGCTGGGAATGGTGATGATCTATGGTCTGCTGCAGGGCAAGCTGGTAAAAAACTTTACACAAAAGGTGATTTCAAAGAGTCGCGGTTGGAAGATCTTGATATCTATTTGTTGAAGAAGGTTGAGTGATATACCTCGATTCCTAATTGTTGAGTCAGAGGACAACTTTGTACTGATATTTTACTGCAGGTTGGACTCTTTCCGGACGTTATAGAGAGGAAAACATCAAGGCATCTACAAAAAGGAGATCATGTAAAACTCTTATTGTTTTCAGAGGTACATTACTAATATTTACAAGGTTTAATGTACATTGATTTTGCCCTTCAGGTCTCAGCTCTAATTACTGGAGAATTCTACACTAGAGATCAATTTCCTGGATTTGGAAGACCCTTTGTGTTCAATGCAGAGATTTTAAGAAGGTACTGATATATTATTAGGTACTCCCTCCTGTTCTAAAAAACATGACGTTAGAGATACTGCAAGTCAAAGTTCTTTTGAACTATTTAGATTGGACACATGAAAATCATACATATAGATTCTCCTCGAAAAGTAACTTCCACGATATCATAATTTTAGTGGATTTGATAAATAAATTGCAGCAATAATTAATGGTCAAAGTTGCATTTCGAGACTGTGTCGACATCCAAAACGTCAAGTTTTTGTGAACCGAAGGGAGTATACAATTAAATATTACCTCATCTAGCAATAGCATCTATTAGGTAGGTGATTTTTGCTTGTTGGTTTGTACAGTTATTTCAATTAAATTTGTAGTGCACCTACAAGAATTCCCTGTTCCTGATTTTTGCTTGCTGGTTTGTCATTTGAAGCGTTGGACGTACATCTGAAGCCAAAGATTCAGCTCGGGTGGCTTTGAGATCACCATGGTGGACACTTGGCTGTAGATACGAAGTATGACTTGTGCTATTCCAAACCTCTTTGTCTTTGCCAAGCAACATTTTCTTTTGGTATTTCCTTTGAAAACATATGCTAACATCATATGTTTTCATTGAGACAGGAGGCTGCTGAATTAGCCGGGTGGGAGGATGAGCAAATCGAGTTTATAAGAGAGAAGGTAACTGAGGAGGGCAAGCGGGAGGATCTGAAGAAAGGAAAAGCTCCAGAACAGGTTGCTAAAGACAAACTATATTTACCTTTTTAGTTTTAAATGATAACAGCCAATGTTGCTTTGTACACTCCGTCATCTGTGTGCTTCCGCATTCTGTGACGTAAGCTGCTGGAATTGTAGGTGGTCCTTGATGAGGCTGCATTTTTAATGGATTTAGCCTCCGTGGATGGTAATTGGGACGATGTTGTCGATCGAATTGCTGAATGTTACAGAGATGCTGGGCTTCATGACATTGCAAAGTTTATTGCTTACAGGGAATAGTTGCCGTATCCCTTATGAATTGCAACGTCGCTTGAAGAAATTTTGAGACTGTTGCACTCAGCTTGAAACAAAGATCAGTTGGTTTAACCTCCATGGGCGAAAATAATTTGAACCTGTTGAGTTTTCGCACCTTTCTCTTTACATCGCACAAGGAAAAGTCGATGGATCACTGGCTATCACTTTGTGGCCAGCAAAAGAATCCAGTATACTGTGTTTGTCTCGGTTTGTCCTGGCCCTCAAGTTTATTAATTTATTTATTTTGTCCTTTATGATTCCCTAATGAGTACATTGACCATATTTTAAGATCCTGTAAGTTTGGTTGATTTTTGCTTAAAAAAAGATATGCAATATTTGTGGTTGGTTCCTCTCTCTCGGATATGGACTTTGTAGGTTAAAATAAAGTGACTTAAGTTTATTTTTTTTAGTTTAAAATATAAATAAGATGACTCACCTAAACATCCTCAATGTATCCACAACTCCAGCTCCATGAATTTTTGAAGTTAGAAATAGGGTGTTTTACCAACTCCACTAATTTTGATGGAGTTAGAGCTGTGCTAAATAGGGCCATATACGTGTTACTTGCAGGTTGGACACCGCGGGCTGTTGGTTTTTCATACCCAAACCTAGCCGGCTTCATCTCACGACGTTGCTCTTGCTCCTCATATTAACCTCTCCATGTAACTAGTCTGGAGTCTGGACTCTCTCTCTCTTTATTGAGAAGCTGGACTCTTTTTTTTTTTAGCGAACAGTTGTATATTCTCCTCTCTATCTCTAAAACAGTTGAGACCTAGGTAGCTGGCATGCAGCTGGTCTGCTTAGGAACTCCTAAGGTCGAGCACTCGAGCTTGTGCGTCTATTAATATTCCAGCCGGATTGCTTGCACGTCAAACTTTTTATTTGCTATTCTTTCTTGCTCGTTCCCTCCTTCCGACCGACATGTCGCACTCGCCGGGGAGAGACCCATCGCCGCCGTTGGCGAACTACCTCGAGTGCAATGGCGCTGCTTCAGCTCTACCGCCCAACAACGCAAGAGAAGGTCTCATGCTTATCGCTGGACAATGGGAGGGGTTAGCGGAGGTCAGCCACGACGCCGACATGCATGTTGCCCGAAAACAATTACCAGATGTCGACGCACCAAAACAGTAGCTTTCTCGTGAATAATATAATTACCAAGTGCACATCAACTCGCCGTCGCCTGCAGGAATTCTTCTTCAACCATCCACCGGAGATGATTCACTCGCCGTCGTTGGGTTTGGGAATACATCAACCGACCACCTTCTTCAGTGACCCACCGGAGACGAACCTGATCATCGACGACAAGCGGGATCCGGTCGTCTTCTTTAGTGACCCACCGGAGATGATCCACTCGCCGCCGCTGGGAGTACACCGACCAGCCGTCTTCTTCAATGACCCGCCGGAGATGAACCTAACGATCGACGACATGCCGGATCCTGTCGTCTTCTTTAGTGACCCACCTGAACACCAACCGCCCGTCTTCTTCAATGATCTACCGGAGATGACCCTAACGATCGACGACACACTGGATCCGACCACTTTCTTCAGTGACGTGACCCACCAGAACACCAACCGGCTGTCTTCTTCAGTGACATGCCGGAGATGAACCTAATGATCGACGACACGCCGGAGGACACATATAGCCCAGTACAACTAAACGCTTATCCGCTCGCCATGGCCCCTACTATCGAGCTTAACCAAACGGCCGACACTGACTCGCCAGACGTGAAGCCGCCGATGGCTGAGACGATGGAGCAGCTGGCCAAGATGGTTTGTTCGGAGATGGGGTGCGGTGACGGTGAGTCCAAGATATTGTGGTCCGAGGAGGAGGACCAATATTTGCTCCACAGCCTTGCACGGTACACATACGATATGTCCATGCATGTGTTACCCTTTTTTACTAGCCATATGTGATTTTTTTACTACGTCATATGTAATAGCAACGCATAAACTCACCCCTTTTTTTGTTGTTGAATCATCCACAATTCCTTGAAAGATTTCCAACGAAAACGTTGTCGACAAGTATTTAGCCATTTCATGTGGGCTTCCGAAGAAAACCGTAAAAGATGTCGCATATCGAGTCCGGTGGTTTCAGGTATATATTTGATACTTACTTTAAAATATGTACGCGCATATAGTGATAGAAAAGTATATGCAAATGTTGTTCCACTTTCAAACATATTTCTTGCGTTCTCTAGTCAAAATAATTATATGTATACCTTACTTCTTACTTACCTTATCAAGTTCTTTTTGTCTTAAAGCAGAAGAAATTAGCTGATGACCAAGCAGGTTCGGTACAAAAACAATCAGAAGAAAAAGTTACAAAGGTTACTAAACATACACACATACATATATATGCACATGCTTTTCGATATGATGCTTCAAAACATTAATGTTTTGATAAATAAAACTTATTAAACTCAAATATATCGTCTTTCACATTCAATCAATGCCTCTACTGAACTATTGTGGTCATACTGATTTTGGACATTTAGTATGAATATTACATGCGTGACAATCTTCAAAAGATTTAAATGCTGATATGGACACGTTTGATTATGAATACTAAAATAAATATTAATGTTAGCTTTTGACTTTTCTATGTTAAGACTTGTTGTTCTAACCCTTTTGAGTTAGGAAAAATTAAACAGGACATGTTATAGACGTGTGTTCGGCTTAATTAGACAATGTACATAGCTAATCTCTTTGAGTGTCGTGTTGATCTTTTTTCAGAATAGTGTGGAACAACCTAATCAATTGATAATTTTGTACTTATTATACTCTCCGGTCACAAATATTTGACTTTTTTTACTTTGCATTCTCAAAGATGCAACTTTGACCACTAATTATTATAGTAATATTTTTAAAAAACTGAAATTATAATATTATTGAAATACTTTTTTAGACAAATCTACGCATATAATTTTTATGTACACAATATAATTATTTAAAAAGATATTCATGACTCAAGTTACGAAACTTAGAGTGTCATATATCTCAAACGTTAATTATTTGTGTCCAGATGGAGTAATAATTAAATAATGCATTTTGCAACATTTACAGTATATTTATCTTTATAGACCTAATATTTATATCATTTACAGGACAAAGGAAGAGATTCTAAAAAGAAAACAATAAATATCCACTTTCCGAAGGTATCATTAATTTTTTATATTTATGATTTCCACATTAATTTCTTTGTATTCTCAGTGTATATTGAGAAAACCAATCCTACCATTCGACATTTCAATTATTACGGGTTTTCTCCTCATTAACATTTCAAGTTTTTTTTAATCTTCATTGTAAATACACACACACATGGATAAGTAATTTCTTGTGGTCCTAATTGCTTTTAATCAAATTTGTGTATGCATTTTGTATTGCAGAAGCGTTAAATTCCATGGATGCTAAAGATCTTATCCAAAATAATGATAGTATGGATTGCACAGAAGAGAATATGAATTTAGGGCAGGTACGTTTTATACTATCATTGTGTTTATATGTTTATATCATACCAGAGAACCTAGGACGGTGCTAGAATTTGGACACCGAGGCCACTAGCTTTTAGTGTTAGATCTACACCCCCAAACCATTGAAAAAGTCCGATCTACACCCCCATCTATAAAACCGGTTTTTTAACACCCCAAACTACCAAAACCAGATCAACGTACACCCTGAGGTGGTTTGGATGCCAACTTGTGGTGACGTGGCCTTCTTCAAAGCGGTTTTGGCCACCCAGCCTTCCTACGTGGACTAGAAAGCTCCAGATTCACCAAAAGGCGGGGAAACCAAATCAGCTGCTTGTCTTCCCCCGCTGCTTCGTTTGTGCTGATGTTAGTATGTGATGATATATAGGGCGTTTTTTGAACCTGTGATGTAAATATGCCAGATACATGGTGTTTTGCATGTGTGATGCTAGCTAGGATGCCACATACATGGTGTTTTGTGAACCTCCATACTGTTTGAACTTGAGTATGGATGCACTGGTCAGTAACATTTTGGTCCGAAAAATGCTACAAGATCTCATAATGCTAAAATGTATTAGCTTGGTTGCTACATCATTTTTTTCCGATTATTTTGCTTTCTCATGTTGTTGAAAAATTAGAACCAGTTTATGCTTTTTCATGTTGTTGACAAATTAGAACCAGTTTGGTTACTACATCATTTTCTTGGAAAATTAGAACTAGTTTATGCTTTTCCAAGTTGTTGAATAGGTGTTATCACGATTTTTAGATTGATTTGGTGCTACGACAACGAAAAACGAGACAAAAAAAAATAGCGCTATGTTTGGTACATGCAGTTAAAAATGACATGCAAGCATTTTAGTCCACGTAGGAAGGCTGGGTGGCCAAAACCGCTTTGGAGGAGGCCACGAAACCACAAGTTGGCATTCAAACCACCTCAGGGTGTAAGTTGATCTGGTTTTGGTAGTTTGGGGTGTTAAAAAACCGGTTTTATAGATGGGGTGTAGATCGGACTTTTTCAATAGTTTGAGGGTGTAAATTGGACTTAATCCTTAATATATTTAAGAGTACTCTATATTTAACTTAAATTTTCTCAATAGAAAAACGTATGCTTCTACTAAACATTTATTGTTAATATTAGTTTCTTTCAACACATTTTTTATCTAGTTAATTAGATCTTAGCACTTACTTATAGACTTATAGCATCACATCTATTTTTTATTTATGAAGTAAGTAATAATGCCTTCTATATACATATATCATAAATTGAGAATAAACAATCCATAAATCTATCAACCTGTATGAATTACATCAACGTCAGATTACCGATCATCATTATAATTTAGAAACATGAGAGGGATAGATTTTGTCGAATGAGGATGACCAATGTGAGGTTGGAGTTAGGGACTAGCCAACTATGTCGAAAGGGTTTTTTTTTTTGTGATTACTTGGAGGAGGAAACTAAGGACCGTCATGCGGTATGTGGCAGTATGATGAGTTGAGTTGGCCAAATGGACGTTTCGGCTCATTAAGGCCCGATTAGTATGGGACGCGGGGGGCGTCCGATGGGCGTCGGACCCAGCCCCGTCCGACGCCCAATCGAGCCGTTCGTTGCAGCAGCCTCGACCGTCTGATCCCTCGTTCGTTTCCACCCGCGCGGCAGCAACTCCCACCCTTGCGCCGTGACGCCGCCGTCTCCAACTCTTGTGTACTCCAGCTCTCCTCAATCCCCAAACCTCTGTTGAAAAATTCCCCATCCCCTCCACCCCTCCGCCCTAGGGGAAAATGTCGTCGTCTCCCCCGACCGGGCGCCCACCCTAGCCGCTGCTACTGCCCTCCCACCAGTTCGCCGGATTCGTACCCCCTCCCCCCCAAGGTTCCGCCTCAGATCTGCCTCGCCTCGCCGCGCTCTTCTCCTGAGGTATGTGCTGGAGATTTGCTGCTATGCTTGTGGCTTGCTGTTTTTGGTTCTTCGGGGCACTGATGGGAGGTGCTCGGTGGAATGCCGCAGATGGCGATCCTGAGAGCTGGCTTTCTTGTTTGGAGCCCCGCTGAGTCGGCGTCTTTGCTTGAGCCTTGTCACTGGTGCCTGCCGCTGGAAGAGAAACAAGTTGCAAAGTTGCAGCACAAACAAAAGAGGAAGCAGCATTAGATTTTAGTTTTCCAAGTTGTGTGAACTGAAGTGTATGTGATTGCATGGTCTGATGTGAACAACATTGTTTACTTGTACATGGAGCAAATCTTGAATTGATATGAATGTATTTATTTTGTTTGAAATGAAGATCTTGTTTTTTTCCCGAAATGTGAGCTGAAATGTGCGAATTTTGGTTGCCTTTCCCTTGAATGTGTTAGTGCTTGTTGATTGTACAAAATCATGCTAACCGAGACATGTCAATAAGCCTGCACCAAACGCTCACTGCAAGTAGCAGCTTGGGATGTAAGCAATGCACCTGACAAACTGCAAGGTGTTGATGTTCTCACAGAAGATTTATAATTCACAGGGTAAAGAGATGGATCTCTCTCATGCAGCATCCACTATACTTGATCACAGAAGAAAGAAAGAAGCAGTTTTTGAACTACCTACATTATTGTGACTGACTGACTGATTTGAGTGACTCACTTACGAACTGATTTCATTAATCCTAGTATTGATCCCCTTTTGCAACCTATGTGATGTGCTCTACTCATTTCTTGTACAGACAAGCATACAGTCTTGATTTCTGGGTGGTCTCTTCTTCTATTTTCGTTTTCGCCAGGAGAGGCACCACCGGAGCTTGGATCTGTGCTATGCTCTCTTCTTCTGTCTTTGCTTTGGCTGGGAACAGCGCCGCCGGAGCTTGGATTTGTGCAATCTCGAGATTATTGTAAAACATGAGATGAAGATTTCAGAAACTTTGACTGAGTTGAAAAGTATCAACAGGCAATGAAATTAACCATGACACAACAGCACTACTTGTAACATATTTCAGAAGTTTCATTTCCAGCAACTCACAAATCAATTAGCTAAACCTAGAGAAGGCAAACAATAAACAATACAGAGAATCAGTTGTCACTACAGGTCAATGCTGCAATCAAATCATTGTCCAAATGCCAGCATGTTAGCAGGTTGAAATGAAAATCTTGAAGGCCAGCTATAACAGTGAAGTTGATTTTTCTGAAATATTGAAGTTTCTCTTGTCCAGAAATTGTCCAGTGGAACAAAGGCCAGCTAAAGACTACAAATAAGGCTGGTCTTTATATTGAGAAGGATCTGAAATTGGTTTTACTGTTTTTGGGCTGTACTTTGAAAATGTATTTCCATCCATTTTCCTCGATTCTAAATGTAAATTGAATATTTCTTTCAAGCAAGCAGTAATTTATGGAGAGAATAATTCAAAGGCATACATATATAACTATGACCAGACATAGGTTTGGGCATTTCATTTACAAAAGTTTGCCATAGGTTTGGACATTTCATTTACAAAATATCTCCAAACCAAATTCTGTTGCCATCTATATAGGCATTTCATATACAAAAGTATGCCATCTATATAGGCATTTCATTTGCAAAATATATCCACTTCCATGGTACTGTACTTCAAAATTATAATTCTGTTGCATCATCACATATGATTGAAATGTTCATTGCTTGAACCTAAAAATAGAAAGAAGTGATTAGAACCAACACAAATATTATCATCACACATAATAAGGATGTCGGTTTCCCATAAATCTTATTACCTCCAAACTTAGAAGAAGACATTGAATTTAATAGATCCATAGCAGACCCATAAGCATGGTGATGACCAGATGCACTAAATGAGTTTGTATCAAGCTGGACAATAGCAAAGTGAAGTTGTCAATAAACAAAACAACCATTAGAATAAAAAAAACATATCTTTAATGAAAACTTACTTTTTTTCTATTTTCAAGATCTACATGGTTAGCAGGCCCTTTCTTTTTTCCTTTGTTATTCTTTTCTAGAGAACTTGGGAAACGACGTTTTCCTCGCCCTCCATCTTTTTTCTTGACACCTATTGGATTTATACATGGTGCTTTAACATTAATCTCGGCGACCTTAACATTTTCCATCTCTATCTGGCCACCACTATCTTGCAGAACTAGCTGTTCCACTTTACACATCCTTCTGCTGCCATGTTCATAGCATACCGATATGCTACCTCACTCTGTGATGCAGTAGAAAATACACCATTATACGCTCTCAACAATGAACTATACCGGTTTGCGATATAAGTTTCAGATGAAGGTTCAACCATAGTAGATATTTTTTTTTCACTCTTAGCATCCTTTTGCCATCTCTTTAAAAGGTACTTTGTAGGAAGTTCTTTGATGTTATTAAAATCTAAGGCCTTTATGACATGACAACATTGAATTCCTGTAAATTCAAACTTAAGGCAAGAACAAGTCATGTGATCATCAGATATGTCATGAACAACAGTCCGCTCTCGGCATCCATGTGTAACAACATAGGTATGCATATTTCCACTAACACCACAATCTTCTACCTTACAATTGAGGAATCGACCATATTCTTCTTCAAATTTCTTGAATATACGTGGAGTATAAATTTGTGAGACTTGTCTGAGCATATCAGAAAATGAAACTTTAGGTATGCCTTGACTTGCTTGAGAATCTGCCACCAACTCTGCATGCCGGCGATCTTCGACAAGTCGCTCCCAATGATTAAAAAATTCAAGCAATCTTCTTTTTGGATCTAAATATTTTTTTAATAACATTATTGATGCTTTCGCTCCTTTGGGTTGATTTCATGTCAGCACAAAAGACTTGGCGACCATACACTAGTGCCCATTTTTCACGAATTGCGAACAAATCGGACAACCATTTGTTGTCATACAAATTATATCTCTGAAGCATAGCTTGCCAAGCATTCATAAATTCTTCTTCATTTTCGCAATCATACACACAGTAGCTGAAATCACGCTTGAACTCTGTCGAGGCATTGAAAACGTGACTTAGATGTTTTGCAGCATTTTGATACATGTGCCAAACACACAACCTATGAGTAGTATCTGGCAAGACATTCTTAATTGCTTTGCTTATAGCTGCGTCTTGATCGGTTAGAATGACCTGAAAGAAGATTGTTAATTATATACAAGCGTTTCATGGTGAACAACTTGAAATAAAATTTCAAAATACATTCTGTTCCCACCTTCGGAGTTTTTCCACATGTGGCTTCCAAAAGAGTTTTAAAAAGCCATTCAAATGTCGCAGTTGACTCATCATATAACAATGCAGCACCAAATATAACAGTTTGCCTATGGTGATTAACACCAACAAAAATAGCAAAAGGTCGACCATAACTATTTGTCTTGTAAGTTGTATCAAAGCAAATGGCATCTCCAAAATACTCATAGTCCAACAATGATCTACCATCAGCCCAAAAGATGTTGGTGATTTGATCTTCGGAATCTAGTTGAATGGCATAATAGAAGGACGGATCTTTTTTCTGCCGATCTTGAAGATACTGCACAAGTGCCCCGGCATCTCCTAATGCCATATCTTGCTCTCTTTTTTTCCTTAAATAATTTTTGCAGTCGTCTGGAAGAAAAGTTAGATGGCGTTTCCCTCCAACATGCTTTGATAGAAGCTCATAAGTCTCTTTTGGTCTTAACCCTGATGTATCAGCAAAATCACTCATTGTCTGTTGTGCCTTGCTTATGACTCTATGAGATTTTAACATCCTTGTTTTGGATGGAGTTGTAGTGACATGATTATGTTTCGGATCAAAAGAAGACACCTTGTAAAGTCCATTGTTGCAAATGTTTATTTTCATATGTGCATTACAACCAACTCTATGCTCCATTCTTTGAAATTTCGATGGGTTCTCATAGGAAGATTTTGGTCTTTGGATACCTTCTCTAGAACAGGTAAAACATTTCATTGTGGCAACACCTGCCTTGTTCTTACGATCAAGATTCTTTCTAATGCTAAAACCAACATCAAATGCATAGTCATTGTAGAACTTATAAGCATCATCTATGGTTCTAAATTCCATTCCAATTTTTGGTACCCAAAATTCTTCTGTATCAATATTTTTCTCGGGTTGCCTTGCACCTTCAATATCTTCTGATCGGTACAAGACAAAAAAACCTAATTAAAATCCCTAATTAAAATCCACTCAAATTAAACCACCACAAGAAACGTTGTACCTGGGCTGTCCATTGCAGACAGGAGACGCCCACGAGCAGAGGATGGAAGCTGAGGAGGAGAAGGAAGGGCTTAAACGAGCGATCGCTAAGGAGCTCGCCACACCACCATCTTGGAGAGGGTTTCCCGCCTCAAGCCAATCTGGAGACGGAGCAGGGCAGTGGGCTGGTGACGGCGTTAGAAATAACGAGCAGGGAGGTGGGAGCGCTCACTGCGTTGGAACGGCGCAAGGGTGGGAGTTGCTGCCGCGCGGGTGGAAACGAACGAGGGATCGGACGGTCGAGGCTGCTGCAACTAACGGCTCAATTGGGCGTCGGACGGGGCTGG
Source organism: Olyra latifolia (assembly GCA_036346145.1). Taxonomy (NCBI): domain Eukaryota; kingdom Viridiplantae; phylum Streptophyta; class Magnoliopsida; order Poales; family Poaceae; genus Olyra; species Olyra latifolia. Next base: position 653,650 of record CM070525.1, on the reverse strand, counting down.
GTCCGACACCCATCGGACGCCCCCCGCGTCCATTAGTATGTGTGTTGAGCCTAACGGGCTAGTAGGCCAGAATCTAGGCCTAGACATGGAAGATGACAACCCGATTTTAAACGGGCCATTTGGCCACTTTCGGTCCATTAGGCCATTTTGACCCAAAAAATTGATACAAAAATCAGATAAATGCATTGCATTCAAATATATATTATAAATTTAAGAAAATAAATATATATCATGTCGGACTAGGCACCGACATAATAGATTGGCAACCTATCTAATCACAAGTTTATTTCTTCAATGTATTTTAATTGGTATCTAATATACAGGAAATTAATGTATACTTGCTGATGCTACCTTTTTTTTTGTTTACCACATCAAATGGCAAAAAAAAAAGGGGTACAAATATATCAAGTAGTAGTATATGAAGGGTATTTTATTGTTTTCATACATCATAAATATCTGAACCACTCATGGCCGTAGCCTTGTAGGTACACCCATGTTTAGAAATGCCAAACTCAAGTACACATATTCTGGAGAAGCTGTTGAGACTTGCCGCTGGTTAATCTCCCTATCTGACTCTCTCTCTCTCTCACACACACACTCAGTGGGACAAGACTCTACGAGTGCTATAACTACAATCAAACAAACATGTAGTTTGCACATATGAAGTGAGTAAGAATGCAAGATCCATATCAATTAGAAACATTCAAATGTGATAACCCAAAAAAGTAAAGAGCTATACTTTGATTGTCCAGAATAAGGGACGTAATAGATAATAGCATGGACGACTCACAAGGACCAGAAAGCTTACGAAGAGGTCCTACGGGATCCTAATTAATGGATAATCTTCCTTAATTTGCTCCTTTTGTTTCTGATTGTGGTATATCTTTGATCTGATATTATTTAGAACACTTTGATCTAATATGTTCATGGCAAAATTTGCAGGGTAAAAAGGACACCACAGCTCCTTCATGAGAAGAATCCCTTTGAGAAGACCCTTCTTCCCATCCAATGCTTTTTGTTCTTACTACTTAGCATGCACGTGCAAAGCACGTTTCCTGTAGCATATGAAACAATATAATTGTATACATACTAAAGCAAATAATTAAAGAGTACATAGTTATAGAAGGATTATCACGGTTAGGAATGACTTACATAGATCCATAAGATTTTGATTGGCGAAATATCAAAATTAGGGGTGTAAACGGATTGGATACGGTCGAATAGTGCCGGATACAGATACGAATATGTATATTGTCGGATACGGACATGAATAATGTTGAATACAGATACAGATCATATAAGATGATCGATATTATCGAGTATATTTCAGATCGGATATTACTCGGAGAATATGTGAAAATGCATACTTGAAAATCATCAATATAATAAGCTCAGTTGAGTGTTGTCCGGTGCAGAGTAATGTTGCTTTTCTGTGAATCGGATAGTATCTATATTTTTCTTGGATATTATCCTTTGAATATTATCCGTCATTATCCATACCCGTATCTGTATTCGCAAAAATAGCCGGATATCGGTAAAACTATCCAAATCACTATCCGAATTGATTCGGTCGATCGAAAACTATCCATACCATTTACACCCCTGATCAAAATGTTGTGTTGTGAAGTACGAAAACATATTTTCTTTTTAGCAAAAAATAAGAAAGATTATGGATGGCTAGTCACTCTACTACAATTCCTAGTTCCCCATCCACGGTCTACTAAGATAGATAACATTATTGTCATTCAAAGGTGAGCAACTCACATCTCTCGGCATTGACCAACACACACTCCTTGCAAGAATCATACAACAATTTATGAGATATATTTTTGTCTCACACACCTTGTCTATTTTTATTAAAAAAAACATGTTCCATGACATTTTATATGCTTTGAGTGCAACAGATCCATTACTATGAAGTAGAGTTAAAAGGGGAGCTGCAAAATCAATTTATAGGAGTGCCCACGTGTCATTTACATGCAGAAATTGATTGCAATACATACCTCTTCGATCTTTTTCCTTTTCTAATATGAACACAATAACAATTCCGGAATGAAAATACAATACTATAGTGACCTACCGAGAATTAGAAACATTGCCACGTTCATGGAGTATATGCTCCAATTGAATAAATTTAGCTAATCACCATTTCTAAGCTTGAAACTTTCACACCTTGTCACAAACCCGCCAGCCAACTCCGTTGGTTAAGTGTGAGGAGTTTTGAAAGTGTATCCATATATACTTGGGTATTGTGACAAAAGCCAAGATATTTGTTTTGGCCTAAAAATAATCAAAAAGGTCGTCCAAGTATAAATATTGGTATAAAAAATCATTAAAGAAATAATTGATCACCTTACACTATGATGCACCAATAGTTCGCTTGATATCAATTTTTGCACCTCTAGATCATAGGAAACAAGGAACTTCAAAGGCTGCGGGAAGCCATGCGTTTCCTTTTCTCTGCATCAGGTGTAAACCTTAAACCTAATAACAACTCTAGGTGGTGAAGATATGCTATCCAGTCCTCAGTCATCACTCTTTGGAGGCAACACGACCTTGTCCATAACCTATCTATCGGTTGATACTATGCTAAAATAAAGAACCTTTATGAGCCTAGCATTAAAAAGGCTTCAAAAAACGTATTTGTCAAAAGAAACTGTTTTTTGAAGGATTGTATATTGCAGCTAAAAGAACAACCATGGTCCAGACTGAAACTTTAGTATTCAATTTTGACACGTTTCTCATGGATGTGTTGAGTTGTTGTAAGAAAAGTGGATATATATGCGAATATAGTCATTCTACAAGGGATAAACTTCTAAAACAAAGCGGTATTAGACCGATAGCTACATAGGTGCTCATCAACCACGGAAGCCATAGTATATTTTTGTAGGAAATGGAAGTCACGGTATATATTCCTTAGTTTTAGGTAAGAAATAACAACTGATTAGCTTGTAGTAGCATTAAGATAATGGGCCTAACTGTACCAGCATGAAAGCATAAATCTGAAAATAAACAAATAGATATGTTGTTACCTTATATCTGAATCTGCAATATAGCTATAACTCATATTCTGCAAGCTCCTCGATCGATGGTGGTGGTGCTTCTACCTGCACACATGAGAGAGAGAGAGAGAGAGAGAGAGAGAGGGAGGCAGCGAGGGCACCATGCAGCGAGACACGGCGGGAGCTCCCCCAGCCAGTAAAATTTTAAACATAGACAATTTAAATTACTATGTTATATAAGAATAACCCAAGGATTTATATGTAATTAGAACAATAATAAATATTCTATTTGATAAAACTGCATTCCCAAATGCACGATATTCAGTCATCTAGGCAGGTGGTGGTATTGTTAGGCCATATTTTTTATGTAGCACCTGTAGCCATAAAAAATGGCAATTTGCTCTTGTAAAAAAGGGGCAATTTGCCGGTGGTTGGAGAAGGTTGTGCTTGCAACAGATCATAATCAATTATAATTACATTCACATAGCAAATATCTATGATAAGCACAAATATGTATATGATTATTTTTAAGTGTTGAATTAAGATTAGCAGCTATACAATCAAAATATAAAACCAAATTTTCAATCAAAGAATTTGTTTTTGGGGACTACAACATTATACATAATAGGCATCAATATATGTTGTGCTCACATGCTTTTCGAGAAAAAAAAAAGTAGCCATCAATCAATTTTCTTGTATACTAAACATGACTTGATGTCTAATAGTTGCAACTTGCATGTGTTTAATGCTAACTCGCACAACCTCAATTAATGCATGAATCTTGGGAGTATATCAAATCAACAAACAAGTTAAGGAAATATGACAGACCATAGCATTGTAAAGAAAAACTGGTGACTCAAGAAGAGTAGTTCAACTAAGGCCAGGTGGAATTGCTACAGGTGATCGAATGTGGTTTTTGTAGAATGAGTAAGCATTTCATTGCTTAAATGTACAAGTTGTATGCTCTTTTCTGATTGATCCTCGGACTTTATTTCTGCCATGTTAATTGAAAGTACTAGAGAATGTCTCAGAACTAAATTCTTCATTCAAAAGCCTTGACATGAGTGTCCTCGGCCTAGGCGCAGGGAACATCCAATTATCCATGAGGGATCCACGGTCCTTGGTGCTGGCCGTGTTAGTGAGAAATCTACCTCAACTGAAATAAATCACACGGTATACTATGCTAGATCTTTTTTTGAAACATTAGGCTATTTGATAGTAAAATTGAGCAAAAAGAAGAAGTTTTATTTACACAAAACACAAAACAATAGCTGATCAGAGTTATACATCCAATGATATTTCATAAATACAGAAGCAATAACATAAAAAGCTAAAAGGAGGACAACATTCTCATGTTAATTGTATGAACAACAAATGCAATAGCGAATTGTTGTAGATATTTCTATTTGACCATGTGATACAATTATCAATGAAAACATGGAAAAGTAAAGATAGCCTCAACTTTACCGATTGAAAATCTATTGTTAGAGGGTACTAATTATAATATGCATCTATAAGTTTAAATACAAAGCATTTCTTATGAATACTGTGGCACATGGTGGAAGAAACATGCAAGAACTTGGGTAGGAAGACTTACTAAAACATCCCTTAGTGACCAGAACTGCTAAGCTGTGTTCCTTGTCCATAATTGCAAAAACAAACCAATTTATAAGAGCGTGTTTCTCCAGTTTCAATAGATTGTCAGCAAAATGAACATAGAAGTTCGAGTTTTTGGTGTACCTAACCACAAATCAAAAGGACGACAACCAACTTCCCCTCTGAAAGGACTGAGAATATCTTGATTTGGCAAACTTCAGTTGCTTCTTAATGTTGTGAGAAAGCATTTAAGCATAAGAGAGATGTATTTTCATTTAGAGTAATAGTACGATTTTATAGTTCTAAAAGAATGACAAAAGGCTACTAATGCTATGAATCCTACATTTGTGCAGTGTGCACATCTCTTGGTGCCACAAATTTATTCAAAAAGGTCTATTAACTTATTTTGCTTATGGTTTTGGTCATATGTTTTTCTTTAAAAGTTTCATAGCATAGGTCAATGATCGAACAAAGAAAGCTTTATCCTGACCTTAATATGACCCCAACAAAAAGCACCAAGATCGAAATTTCATAGCACAGATTGAACACATCTTTAGCATGAAGGCCCTGAACTAAGAAGTAGCCGCAGCAAACGATGTCAAATCACTTGTAACTTAGTACAGTTAGCTAATTCTAGCATAATGCCGCAGATTACAATCACAAAAGGTTGCAGTAGTGATAAAAGCAGAAGATGCATCGACATTTACTTTAATCGCAGTGAGAGAATTCACCTGTGGTGGAAGAGGGAGGAGGTATCCGGCTGTCGTGGCAGGACCTTTAGCCGATGGATCATTGGCCTTCGGATTGACTCCACCACTGGGCCGCTAGGCGTGCCGATGCCTTGCCGACCCGATGTGTCGCTAAATGTTTAGGCCAAACAGTTGTGGGGCTACTCGCCGTGCTTTCGCAGCCACCAACTCTACTGTTCAGGGCGACGGCGCAACGTGAAGATACATGGAATAGTGACGGCGCGACAATCAGGGTCGCCGTGGCGGCGTGCATGGAAGGTGCGGCTTGCAGGCAAGGGATACTACACGCATGGAATCAGGGATGTGATTTGCGCATGGCCATGGGAGGGGCGATGTGATTTGTCCGTGCCATGGGAGATTGTGTTGTGCGGAGTGGAACCAATTTATGATTTGAGCCATCGGATATGATGAGCTGGAGGGCTCAGATCCGTTGTGTCAATGTCATTCCATCGCCTTGAGCGGTCAGATCAAGAACGGAGAGATAGAAATCTGATGCTACAATGCAAGCCTACGGTTACTGAAATGACAAAAGTGCTACAGTGTTTCACTGCAGTAGAGTTGTCATTGTGGCGATCAATCATTCCCCCTCTCACTAGTCACTGTGTTTTTCAGTCTTAGCAATGGTAGAGGATATATGTTTTGAAACCCCTAGTCAAGATGGATCCATAATAATATATTAATATTCGATGCAATTTTTCTAAGATAGGAAATTGAATTACTACCTCCTTTTCTCCTCTATTGCACTTTTTCGTTCGTGCAATTTGCAAAGGCAATCTTTTTCATCTTCTACTGCGTTCCTTTCCTCCTTCTGGCACGCAAATGCAAATGCAAACACAAACGGGTACGAGCGAGAACCCGAACGGAAGCATCTACGTCCGTCCATCTAGTCGTAGCGAGAATCGGACGGACAGGACTGCGCCTGCGCGGTTGTTAAAACCCTAACACTGGACGGGGTGAACAAAAGCAAGGCCCCTTGTTAGTGGTTGGCCTCCCGAGCCCTATCTGCTAATCCCCCTCCCCTCTTCACTCCCCAATCCCCATTCCCCTCGCCGCCGCCGCCGCCGTCGACGCGAGCCGCCGCCGCCTATCCAAGGTGAGGCCTTGCCATCTCCTCTCCCCGTGCAGCGCTTTACTAGCAGTAGAACTACTGCGCTTTCACTCTGTTTGCTTTACTAGCTCTCGGTTGCAGCTCGTGTATAGATTCTTTTCTTTTGGCCGATTGGTTGTTTGGCTGGTTGCGCGATTGGGGTTATAGCTTGTCGCGTGCTTCTGATTCCGTCCATGGCCTGATTTACGCGGTGTGCAGGTACCGGAGCGCTTGTGACATTCGATTTGAGTGCTCAAAACCGCTGCTTTTTTGTCATTTCGATGGTTTGGGGTTGTTAGACTAGGAGTAAATGAGTATTCACTGCTAGATTTGTGAAATCCCCTCGTAGGAACGCCATCTTGCTTGTTGACTTGATTTTGTTTAACGCTCGTGTCTGTCGTGCAGATGAACGTGGAGAAGCTCAGGAAGATGGCCGGTGCTGTGCGCACCGGGGGCAAGGGCAGCATGCGCAGGTGCTACCCTTTATTTCTTGTTTATTCTCCTCGTCCATAAGTGGTGTCATCCATTTTGGTAGTATATCAGACAATGTTTTGTCACTAACTATTTAACTGAACATACATTTTTTTTCTTGTGAATCAACTCTTTAGATCTAAACGGTTTTCTCCTATAATGAGGAGTGTACATCATTGCTGTCGTTCAGTGTAAAGTCTGACTTCAATATTGAAGGTGCTAGGTAGTAGCAAAGCATTTTGATTACTGTGTGCATGTGATACCCTATTTGCTAAAAGTGTTTCTGTCACCAGCAATTTTCTGCTTGCTGAACTTATTTTTGTGAAGCATGGCCAAAGATATCTTTATGAAGCTCATCTCAAGCATACTTTAGATATCTAACTATCTAGGCATACCCTGTTGTATTTTTGGATATAGTTTGTTAATAGCTTTGTTTTGTTGTTTCGTATTATCAAATGTGAGAAAGTGGTAATAATTTTTCCTTGTTATACTTAGCTGTGCTATTGTGCATTTATGACAGGAAGAAGAAGGCAGTTCACAAGACCACAACCACTGATGACAAGAGGCTTCAAAGCACCTTGAAAAGAGTAGGAGTGAACACCATTCCTGGTATCGAGGAGGTCAATATTTTCAAGGATGACGTGGTTATCCAATTTCAGAATCCTAAAGGTGAAATGCTGGCATGTTGCCATCTTCTACTCTATTAATAATAGGCTCACTGTTTTATTTTAACTTTTTTTCTTGGTTTCTTTCAGTGCAAGCCTCCATTGCTGCCAATACATGGGTAGTTAGTGGAACACCACAGACGAAAAGTAAGTCTTTGATATTACAATCTCCATGGGTCTGTTAATTGCTTAAGTAGACTTATGTTTCTATAGTAACATAGATATGAGTAACTGTTTGACGGTAGTATGATTTTGGTTCTTACTACATCTAACCTTAAAGTCCAATAGGCACGTAGTTTTTGTAAAATAGAATATGGTAGTAACTTCAACTGTTGGGACCTGCCTTTGTACATTAAAATTAGCCTTAGTATGCTTTCCGAGCAAGGGTAGAAGTTAACTCGAAATTCTAATGCCATGAAGTTGAACTGAACTCACCCGGCTCTTTAGTCCAATTTCTCTAGTCGAATGATTTCATGTTACTGTTTTTGTTAAATTATATGCTATAAATGCTTGGTGTACATGTTCTTTGCTAGCTTTACATGATCCTTTTATCAGGCATAATTGTAATCTCACCTTTGGCTTTCTAATTTGGACAGAGCTGCAAGATCTTCTGCCAACAATTATCAACCAACTGGGTATGATTCTCTTCACAAGACTTTAATTGATTATTTGTCCAATAAGCGTTTATGTTTCTGGTGAAATGTCTTGTTAGTGCTTGAATATTATACTTGGTGAAATTTCTAAAGTTTTGAACGAAGCAAATTTTGTTGAACTCTGTCTCACCTTGAATTTTTAAATTCCAGGTCCTGATAACCTGGAAAACCTACGGAGGATTGCCGAGGAGTTCCAAAAGCAGGTACCTGGTGGTGAGGCTGGTGCCAGTGCTGCTCAGGAGAATGACGATGATGTGCCCGAACTTGTCCCTGGAGAGACATTTGAAGAGGCCGCGGAGGAGGAGCCGCAGCCGGAAGAGAAGAAAGAGTCGTAATTTGGCTGCCTACCATCATCATCTGCTGTTGTTAAGGGCTGTTGGTTTAGTGTTGCCATCTACCATGCCAGAGACGTGCTCTTCTATGAATTCTGACGTGCGTGATTTATTTCCATGCGCTCCGGTTTTGTACGAGGATTTGGTCCAATCCGATGGTGGAATTGAGTTTTACGACAGTTGTGTTTTGTCATTCTCAAGTGTTTCATATATCCACGGTTGCAATGGTGTGTTTGGTGGATAGGTGATTGCCATCCAAATCTACCTTTGTTTTTGGTTTTTGTACGTGCATGTGGTTCTTGAATGGTTCACGACTCAACGATTGAAAGGATGTGGTTGAGCGTCAGAAAAACTGGATTTTTTTTACAAAGCTTCAGTGGTGTAGAGCGTTTTCACTGTCCCTTGCGTACAGACAACGCATCATCCGCCTGATCTTGCGCCAGCATGTATTATCTTGAGATGTTAGCTTGCCTTTTTTTCAATGGTGTTAATTTGCCTTGTGCTTTGATATGTGTATGTGATTAAGGGGTTGTTGTCTTCAACTTATTTACTTATCTATTTTTCTTCAAATAGAAACTAAACACTTTAGCTTTCGAAATCTGTTTTTTTTTTAATCTTGAAACTACGTCTTTGTGTTCTCATAAAGGAGTCAAACAAAGAGAAACAGACTTACAAATCTATCTCAAGAGAGCTCTCTTGGAGTTTAGCTTATAAACAAATAAAAAATAAGATAAACCGAACAGACCGACGTCAAATTCAGCTCCGTGCCAGACACGGACAAGTGTGCAGTTGTACCGGGGCAGCCTCATATCTTATGAAAGAATATCCACACTAGCGCCATCATTTACTGATAGCTTCTGCTTCCAACATATCGTAGCGTTTGAGCACAGTCGACGTATTTCATGTGATCTGTTTCAAATCTGGGATTGATTTTCGGATCTGTTCAAGTTTCATCCCAGTAGAGCTAGCTCAGTACACGTAAAGAGTTGGCGGCATACTATCAACATTGGGTGAGCCACAATAGGCAGATTACACAGCTCGACGTGAGATTAAATTTACATATTGAGCTAGTCAAGACTGGACATTACCCTTTCTCTAATAAACAAAAAATGGGTGGGTGTTCATCACAGGGCAGTTGCTTTGACATTTGGTGGATGGATGGATGATTCAGACGAAGGACCAGTTGACGAAACACAAGGCCAGGCAGTGGACATTACTGTCCTCGCCACCAAGCACTTTCCAAGCTATGGCTTGATCGAATGTAACATGCCGACCCATTCCGGACATGCACACACCTGACGGCAGGTACACATGCCCCTAAACACCAGAAATGCAAAACAATTAGTAATCATGCAAAACAAGTTTGCTACTGAATGGTAATCAAGTGCTGGTGTATCAAGTATGAAAAACACATAAATGCGTTGTTGCGGTGCGTGCACCAAGATGGATCAAATTAAACATCCCCGTTATGGTGATTTAATGTTCTGTGCATTTGGTTAAATGGAATTATGAGAAATTCCTGTTACCCACCATTAGTTCGGCTCTGTTCCATAGTAATTTTAGGTACTGCAAGCTTTAGTGATTTAGCTTGGATGTTGTAAAACAATATTTTTCCTGAGAGGACACATGTCGAGAAAGCAGCTCTACCTGCTCCATCAATTTTGGGATGTCGGAGAATAATGCTTTTCTTCCAGGTTCATCAAATATCTTGTCCAATGTGAGGTCTTGCAAGGCAACAAGGGAAGTTTCTAACATGTCAAGTCCTGCCTTGTTGGCAAATGTAAACACAGGTTTCTCCTGAGAGAATAAAGGACATCACAGCATAATTATCACAAAATACACAATGTTAAAATTTGAAACTCTGAGAACAAAAAGATAATCACATAGAATAAACTATCGTCACAAGATACCAAATAGGTGACACCAAATAGAAGTTTGCATCAGCATATCAAAAACTTACGAATCTAAAAGCATAATAAATAGCATAAGTTTTTTTAGGGGAATAAATAGCATAACTTGATGTCAAATGTGGTAAAATCAGTGTAAACAAAACAATATTGAGGGCCAAATACCCATTAGGCCATTACCAACACAAAGTGTGCAAATTTTGGCCACCGAAGACCCTAGTTCCAAACCAAGGCCCCGGATGATGGGATGACAAACTAATCTTCATCTCTTAAATCTCTTCCACTAGCTCTGTCTATCAATCTGATCCCATGATTATTTGGTTAATATTCTAACTAAATCAATTTGATCTAGATCAGCAGTCTACTCCTAGACCCACGAACCTCTTTCACCCTCTCAAACAGTATAGTACAGAGAGAGCACGTAGAGGTTTATTTGCCCACCTCTGGCGGCTTATATCAAAGAATACTAGTGATGGTTCACAGCAAATACCTGTATCTAATCAAACCAATACACGAAGGACTTAATATATGCCAAATTCTCACTTCTTTTCTGTTAACATTTTTGCACATTGCAACATATAATGCATCTGGCTCATTTTATCTCATATGTTCTGTTGTCCTCTAGCATATTTTGAGTTTTAGCCTCTGTGGTTCCCAATTTCATGCATAGTCCCCCCATCCTAAACTAATTATATTTTCCAAAGAACTATAAACCTTTTAAACAGGCAGAGCACCGAAGCAAACCCCTAGCAAATATATGAGGACTCTCTTAGTCTTATAGCATATTTAAAAAGATCAACCAAAATACCAACTAGTTACAGAACAAGGATTCAAGGAGTGTACATCATTTCAGAAGGAAGCAACATACAGGCTCATCTTGTCCCACACATAAACTACCAGTTATGAGGTTCAAGTACGCATCCAAAGATCATAAGATGGTGTAGTTTAGAGTGCACAAGTAAACACTGTTAGAGGGGTGTGTTTGTAATAGCAACTAATGGCCTAAACAAAACTTATTTCAAATGGTGAAAATTAGAAGTGAAAACAAACTTGAAGTTGCAAATTTCATATCTCCAATTCTTCATATACCTTAAAAGAGCAGCACAAAATAGCATCTTGGTAATGCCAGAGCATCTTCAACAATGGTTCCCCAGCACCATCTGATTGATTAAATAATTCTACCCCTAGATGATAGCTGTGGGGCAACAAAATTCTATCAGCTTGCAAATGTCAATCAAAAGCATCAAACTACTTTGATTAAAGATTAATAATGGCATAGAAAGAGCAATTACAAGCACACTTACTGGTAACTCTGGCAAATCCATCGAGCAAGTGTTGCGGCTTCAGGGAAGCCAGAGAGTACCCTCTGCCCAGCATTTAGACCAGATTGAGTGGGAGAGATAGCCATTGACACTCTTTGCACAGCAGAAACAATGCTACGAACATACTGACGTGCCATAGCTGCAACACTCTCTTGGATATGCGTCTCATAAGGGAATTGAAAAGCGATTGTCAGGACAGATCGCGAGTTACAATCATCTGGCGATGCATCTCCTGAAGCTTGGGGTGTGTTGGAACCTACTTCAAGACTAGATGCCAAATCTAATGTCCTACCAGAGGACACACCATCCTGTATAAGATATGATGGTTAGAAACTTAGGCATACAAGAAAAACACAATTTTGTGTACTGGGAAAAAACACAGAACTTTTAGCAATTGTTGACCAGAACTAATGAGCTATAGTATTACTACCTCCAGTTTGAAATTGATCTTGTATTATCAAGTTAGATTTGGTTACCGAAATCTCTTTTGGTACTTGCCTTTTGATTTTTAAGGCAACCTCTTGTACAAATGACCCTATTAATTGCTTAGTAATGGTGTTAAAATAAAATACATATAAAATTAATAGAGGCATAAAAAGTAAGGGATTTATTTCTTCTTGTGTTTGAGTGGATAGATCTGAAACATCTAAATCAGACCAGACACAATAAAAAAGTGGAAATAACACATATGAAACAGAAAGTGAAAGAAAATCAAGCAAAAAATTTAAGCATTAAACCATTCGTGCTAAATGAACTATCATCTTAGAACAATAAAAAATGTCCTATGAACAATCATACCTGGCCAGGTTTAAGTTATAGATGTCCACAATCCATTACTGGTTATTGCAACAACAAAAGTAGATAGCAAATAGAGCAAAAGGTGATGTAAGCAAATCTAAAAATGGGAAGGAATGTTGTTGGAAATGCTTAACTGTTTTCATATCAAGTGGTATAACACGGAAACCAGAAGAAATCAATGGTGCATCATCTGGAAAATCATTAATTGGTGCGAAAACAAGCTGGAAGGAGGATCCCACAGACTTCTCATCTGTTCCAGTGCAAAGCTGAAAGATCAAAAGAACAAATAATACATCAGCAATTCAGTACAGTATAAATAGTTTGCAGGATGGCAACCCTTTCAAGCAAATAAAGGAAAAGTGGTAATAAATAGACTTAAAATATCACAATAAATTAGGATATTTACATGACTTGTAAAAACCCTTACACCTTTTACTCCACTTAGTATAACCAAACAAACATGGTCCTATTAGTTATTATTTCATAGGCTGTAGCAAGATTGGATTGTGCATCATGATGAAACAGAGACAAATATTAATGAGCCACCATGCTAAAGAGAATACGATGATCATCTTGTTACGTAAGAAATTGCCGATACTGTGATGCTAGTTGTCGTTTTCTCTGTTGAGACACAATGTGGGGGGTACAAAACAAAAGTAAAGCAATAGCGCTCAGATTCTTACCTGAAGCAGGTTGATGTCCCTTGAAAGAAGTACTTCATCGTGAGTAAGAGGTTGTCCTTCAAGGTGAACAACTTCAAGAATCTGTACATTATTTTTTTTTCATGAAAGACGATAGAGCATAGACTGATAGAGAACAAAACTAAGTAACAAGTTAGTTTCATGCTAGCATTCTCCAGTATGGAAATGCAAATCAGTGAGAATGAACATAACTGGTCTACTATGAACCTATGATCGCTACTTGGACTTAGTAATAATACCAAGTACCAACAGTCATGAAGAGCACAGGCTTCAGTAAGGGGGTGTTCTATTGGGCTCATAAGCTGTGACTTATCTGTCTTATCTCCAACTTCGAGAATTTTCCGAGGTGGCCTCGAGAGTCGGATGGCCTTGAAATTTAGGATTTAGGGAGTTTTAGACTAGCCTCTGAGATAAAAATAAAGCAGTTCAAAAAGTAATACAAAAGTCAGATGAGTCAATATTAGTCGATAAGTCGAAAATTTTCGTGACTTATCGACTAATATTGACTCATCCGACTTTTTTTATTACTTTTGAACTGCTTTATTTTTATCTCAGAGGCGAAGTCTAAAAGCTCCCAAATCCTAAATTTCAAGGCCATCCGACTCTCGAGGCCACCTCGGGAAATTCTCGAAGTTGGAGATAAGACAGATAAGTCACAGCTTATGAGCCCAATAGAACACCCCCTAAGTATACCTCCTCATTTTCCACCGTGTGAGCAAGTGGCATGATGATCTGGCTCCCAGAAAATCTCATGGGCCGCAACCCAGGAAGTGAACATGCATTTGTCTTCAGTGCTGAAGCCAAATATGCATCAATATTGTAATCAGCCCATTCAGATCTACGCTCCCTCAGAAATCGAACCAATACTGCCGGTGGAACACTCTAATACCAAATAAAGGAATAAAGATGTAAGGATTTAAACACAGTTGATTTAATAACTAAAACTTCTGAAGATGGGCAATCTAGTTTCAAAGCGCTCAAATTTAATAACTAAAACTTCTGAAATGAACACTCAGAAATACATTCATTCATCAAAATTTCTCCCATTATCAAATGCAAATAGATCTGAAAAATGTATTGTTGTTCCTGTGCGTGTTGAACCACTATTGAGGTTTATTTCTTCCCCTTGTTACCCTTATTAGTGTTTAGAGGGCACCATATATAATCCAGGGGCAATAATTATAGGTGCTCTTTCACCTGATTACTATTAAGCACAAACAATTAAAATTCAGAGAACTCATACAAAATATCAAAGCGTCATTTGCAACATAATGAAGTAATGATCAGCCTTACCTGCAGTAACATTGATGCTTTAGCACATATAATACCTCCAGGGGCTCCAAAAGCATTGCCACCATTGCTACTGCTCCTAATTTTCTTAGTTGAGTTGCAGGCAATGACTACATCTTCAATGCCATCTCCACCCATTATAGACCAGCCATCATCATTGAAACCACTAATGGCGTCATTAAAGCCTCTGAGAAAAGCATAATAAATGGCATTATATTTAAAATATCAACCAGTCAAACACATTAGTCGATAAAAATGTGGCAGTTTATCCAAAATTCACCTGCTCAGCCTTTGAATGAAGGTCCGTAGGACTGCAGGTTGCCTCCCCAAGGCATAAACCACTTCACCACTTGTTTCTTGAGCAATTTGTCTGATGTGGTGGAGTGCCTTGACATATAGGGCAGATAGTAAATTTTAGTATGAAGTAAGAAGAGAGTGCAGAGAATGAACTGTCCCACTCCCCAACTTGTCTTAAAGAACATAAATGCCATCTAGTCTGCCAATCGTCACGAGCCATTTTCAACACATCCATAAAACTTAAGAGCTCGTCACAAAAGTAGTTGACAAAAAAATTGATGAATTTGTAATTATATCAATTAAATTTTACAAGCGGAAAAAGGAGCGGAACAACATTCAATAAGCACTCACCGCAGTAGTCATTTTCTGTGCGACTACACGAGAAGACTCATAGAGTGGTCTAAGCACTTCAGGGACACTCCATGCCTGAAAGATGAAAGCAATTATAATTATTAATGGACAGCAGACAGAGAAAATCCAACATAAAAGGATGAATATATGAATGTGAAGTGGGAATGAGACCTCAAGATCCAGATGGTCCACTATATGCACAATTGAACCCCCACCTTCGCACGGGCGAACTAAATATCCACTTGGAAGCATTTCAGCTCTTACAAATTGCTGTGCAGAGGAAGCACATGGGCCACCCCCTGAACCACTCAAGGATCTCTCACAGACCTTAGATATGGAGGAATATCAGCAAAGGCAATATCGTGACTCATATTCAATACGGGGTTAAAATAAGAAAAATCAGTGTATGTATATTCATACATACCACAAGGCTGCCATCTTCCATTGTGGTTGTGTACCTTAGACTCCAAAAATCACGTGCAGGGACTAAAGTTGTTGGAGCATACAACTGTATCCAAAAACAAATAGTAATGTTCACAACATGAGGACTGCGTATCACTAGAAAGACTGAAGAAACATTAAAAAAATGGAATAATGGCCACCTGCATGTAGACAAGTTCAATTGTTCCTCCATTTCCAGCTGGGAATATCATGAAGATTTCCAAGCTTCGACAGTCACGGGACCAAGATGGACGATCTTTCAAGATCTCTACAACCTACTTTGCACAATTTTATCAGAAACAAACAATTTCTTGATAAAATAGCAAATTTGAAGTTATCTTAACAGCTAAAATTTGTGCAATCAGTTAGTAGGAAAAATATATGAATGTGAGGGTAATATATCTCTATGGTACAGAGTGATCAGAGGAAATCTTCCAGGTAGTCGTGGATGAAGAGATTCTTCAAATATAAGGCAGTTAAGCATTGAATATTTTGCGTCCCAATTAAGCCTTATTCCATCCTAGATTACAAATTCACATGCCATCAGCAGCAATGTCTTAGATGAAATGTTTACAAGATATTTTTGTTTCTCAAGGCCTCACACCAAATCATCATATACACACGGAAAGCCAAGTCAATCACTTGCAGATGAACTTAATAGTACACAAAATAGTTCCTCCAGAAAATATACAAATACAAAGATAACTCTTGAGGTAACATAAAAATTCCAAACTAAACAGTAAGCACCCAAGATAAAACACTTACTTTTGTCGGTTCTAGATTCACCAAACCACAGGCACGGGCAGCAACACCACGACAACCATGTGAAATGGCCACAATACCAACTGAATCCGGACCAGGCTAATCTCACCAAAACAAAACATAGTTAGCAAACTATTGAACAAATTTTTGTGTTAATTACAGAGCAGAAGTATCCAGAGTGAAATTGTAACCTTCATCCCAGGCAACTGGACCCAATCAATAGCTGTCCCAGTAGCCTTTGAGAAGAACTCTGTCAAGGTCTCCTCTGCAATTGAAAGGAGCCTGGAACAAGAAAATAAGAGCCAATGAAAGATAGCATGATCCTAAACAAGCAAGGTCAGCAACAAGAATCGTTCCCTTGCCGCCAGAGTGATTTACTTACCCGGAAGGGTTACTTGAATCCCTTAGAGGATTTTGAGGGGTTGTCACATTTGATTCGCAGCTTGTATCATTTGCCAGTGAAGTCTGTAGCCCATCGATAAATATTATCAGGAAGCGAAAGATAGAAGTAGAACTATCTGGTTGTTTTTCTAACATCCCAAGGACCTTCATGGAAATTCTAAACCAGTTGATAGATATGTGCACTAGAGGACTCCAATGAAAGCAACATTCATGGACTCTAGCCTCTAGGTTTTGCATACACCTACTGGCCTACCTTAAACAGCAGCATAAGAAATCAACATCCTTGCTGGCATGACTGCACATATAGAAACACTCAAAGGTAACACACTAACAGTACATGACTAATCAACTATTTTATCTACAGAATATGGCATGAAACTAAATTCTCCTGTGCAGACCATGTGTATTACAAATGCACAGCCAAGTGTAAACAAATAAAACTTGAGTAAAAACATGTTTATGAAGGGGACGCAACACCACCACCAGCACATCAAGAACTTACATTCTGCAGCTGCTGCCGCATGTGAGCATTCTCATGAACCAGCTGGGAGACCTGCTTCTGGAGACGCTCGTTCTCTTCCATAAGAAGCTTGTTCATTGCTGTCAACTTTCTATTCACAGCCTGAAGCCTTGAAGACTCCTTCCGCTGCTTATCTCGGCACCTACACAGGCACAATCAACCACTTCAGCAGACATAGACACACACACAGAGACACACACACAGACACAGACACAGACACACTATCAGGTAAATAAAGACATAGTAGCTGTCACGCAAAGAAATGAGCCGATGAGCAATTGAAATTTAAACTCCCCTACATCAAAATACTGAGCATCCTAACAACAGCAATGTAACGATCCAGTGTCCTAACATTTTTATAACAATAGTACCATAATTATGTTTTTACACTGATAGGACACACCCTCAGGGAACAGGGGGCAGTACCATAATTTTTATTTCCTACAATTAGAAGGTTCTAGATAGATTTTTCTTTTCTTATGTTTTTCGTTTTCATTACCTTCTGTTCTGGAACCAAACCTTAATCTGCTTTGGCTCAATGTTGGCAAGTATAGGACACTCGCGCAGCAGTAGTTGTCGGCGTGAGGATGTTGGCTTGGGGCAATCGGCATACACACGCTCGAGCGCTTCCACCTGCTCCGGCGTGTACCGCACATACTTCCCGGAGTCCATCCCTGCAACCTTATCAAACCTACCTTCGTCACTGCTCACCCCTCGCATCGCCACGGTCGCAGCCATTGTGACCACCAATACACCTCAACCAGACACAGATATATGTGTAGTGGCCTCCTCCTGAATCGCACCCTTCACCCAAGATTTGGCTCCTGTTCTTATTTCCTTACCCACGCCTGAAATTTCAGCTCGCGGAGATCCCTGGAGCAAACAATGAAGAATTTTGGGTAAATTTTGACATGTTTTTCCTTCAGAAACTGTCGCAGGGAATCAAATGTGCTGCCAAAAAAAACACAATGTTAAGAGAACCACTTGGTACAGTTTGGGACGAAGGCGATATGGCGAGTAGAAAAAGTAAGCGTGAAAATAACCCCCAAAACATGACACGATTGTAGCGATGAAATGAATAGCTCCCCGCGAATGAAGAGTGAAGTCCCAAAAAAGATGGCAAAGGATTGAAAATTAAGCAGGAACGTTTAGCTAGATATAACAAGAAGAAGGTAGCAGGAGAGGTGTGGCCGTGTGGGTGACCTTGAGAGGCTAGCACGGAGACAGAGCGGCGGTGGCAGAGGCTGAGAGAGGCGAGAGGCTAGCCTCCCCGGCGGAGGCGCCGCCCGCACGCGGCATCGGGCATGTGCCTCGCCGGAACGGAACGGATCGGGGCAGCGGAGCGGCGAGCGGGCCAGGTATAGCTAGGGCTGGGGTGTGGGCGTGGCGGTCGTGGTTGAAAGTGGTGACAGCTTTAAGGCGGAGAGAATAGCCGGTTTACCATTATTAAAGTATGGTCTCATCACTTGTCACTCAAAAATTGCCGTTCACCAAAACATCGTTCCTGTGGATGGATGTTCGCCGGATTGTAATTATGGTGACTTTACTGAGAATTCAAAATATTTTCCGGGTTATACCTCTCTATACGCATGTGATAGACTTTTTTGCTCCTGAGCCAGACCCAGGTCTCAGCTAGAGAGACTTCGGTGCAGCCTAACTAGCTCGTGGAGGCCTCCTAGCTCGCAGCCCCGCCCTCCCTGTTCCTTCTCCCATGGCCAGCGGCGGTGATTGCAGTGGTGGCTGGAGAGCTTCTCCATCAGCCTCTCCTGGCTTCCAAAGTCTTCCACTTCCACTTTGACTAACCATGGAAAACACTATTCACAAGAACACTCATCGTTTCTTGACAAAATCCTCACTTGCCAGTAACTGAGACTGAGCTGAATTGATCTGAATCACCTGACCACCTTTCTCGTGGTGGCCTTGGTATTTTCTTGATTGATTGATCGCTTAGCGATGAGGTCGAAGACCCATCCGACGTCGGGCATTGTGGAAGCCGGCAGACTGGCGGCGGCGGCGGCGTCGTTCGGGACAGTGGCTTCCTTGCTGAGCCGCTCGAACACCTTCTCGCGAAGCGCTCTCCCAGACTCCACCCTCTCCACGGGCTCCTCCTCCTCGATAAGGCTGAGGTCGAGTGGTTCCACGGTGACGCTGGCGCCGGAGAAGGTGGTCACGATCACTGGAGGGGGTCTGGTTGGGGTGGACGGGAGGTTGTAGAGCCCGGCCGGGGACTTGGGGGACCCGAAGGCGGAGGGGTCGTAGCCCGCCAAGAACGACCAGCCGGACGACGCCGACCTCGGCGAACCGAGGCGGAGCTGCCGGAGCGAGGCTAATCTTGCTCACTGGGCTTCGCCGCTGATGGAGAAGCTCTCCAGCCACTGCTGCAATCGCCGCCGCCGGCTGTGGGAGAAGAAACAGGGAGGGCGGGGCCACAAGCTGGGAGGCCTCCACGAGCTGGTTAGGCTGCACTAAAGTCTCTCCAGCTGAGACTTGGGTCTGGCTCAGGGGCAAAAGGATCTATTCACATACGTATAGAGAGGTATAATCTGGAAAACATTTTGAATTCTCAGTAAAGTCACCATAATTGCAATCCGGCGAACATCCATCCGCAGGAATGATGTTTTGGCAAGCAGCAATTTTTGAGTGATAAAGTGGCGAGACCATACTTTAATAATGGTAAACTGGCTATTTTCTCCTTTAAGGCGGCGACAGCAGCTCTAGCTGCAGCACCTGCATACTCACTCGCCCACTGCACGGACGGCGTAGTGGCAGTGGCGGCCCATACACCTTTTGTTGGGCCAGCCCGTCAGCCATTTTAAGAGCGACCGGGCTCTGCAGCCAGGGGTGGCCCAACATTACTCGGCCACTGCTACTATCGTTTTACAGCCCTACATTACCTAGTCCACTATATATATATGATATTATTATAATATAAGGTTGTTTCGTGTAAGCAGAGTTATTATGACTTTAATTCCGGCTGCATGCACGCGTCAAAGTAGGAGCACGAGACTAGCTATCTTTCCTCTCTACATATATACTGATCTGCATGCACGTTAATTCCGAGCGATTTGCATCCTAACACCTAGGCACCGTTCTAAATTTTTTTTAGATTATTTTTTGGATTATTTAATTTTTTTCCCAAAATTTTTTAAATTTGCTATAGTAAAACCGCCAACCGCCAGAAACCGCCAAAAGAAACAGGGCCCTAGTAGTCCATATACATGCATGTGACGTCTGAATTATTAGCTAGCTACAATAAACTTGCAGGGTTGGTACTGCATGTGGCGGGTGATGCACTGCATTGCGTATCTTACGTCGCACGCGTGAAAGAGAAGGCCTTGCACGCGTCCCGTCCCCCCTTCCATGCACATGCCATCCATTCCCAACCTTCTTCTCTAATGATAAAAGGAAAATTAACGTCGCTCAAGCCATCTAGCTTCTCCTTCCCGTACATAGGCCTACGCAGCTTCCATCCAACCTTCCAAAATAATTGCGCTAACCTGGACCGTCCAATGCGTATCGGAGAATATGGCCTTGCTTGGCAGAGGTTCAGCTCCCAACTCTATCTCAGATATGAAGTTTGTAGGTTAAAATAAAGTGACTTAGGACCCGTTTGGCACAGCTCCAACTCCCAGCTCCACCTCAGAGCTGGAGTTTGTAGGTTAAAATAAAGTGACTTAAGTTTATATTTTTAGTTTAAAATGTAAATAAGATGACTCACCTAAACATTCTCAATTTATCCACAACTCCGGCTCCATGAATTTTTGGAGCTAGGAATAGGGTGCTCCACCAACTCCACCAATTTGGTGGAGCTGGAGCTGTGCCAAACAGGGCCTTAAATTTATATTTTTAGTTTAAAATATAAATAAGATGACTCACCTAAACATCCTCAATATACCCACAACTCCAGCTCCATGAATTTTTGAGTTAGGAATACACTGCTCCACCAACTCCACCAATTTTGGTGGAGCTGGAGATCTGCCAAACAGGGCCTATATAAACAAGCACCACCAAAACTTGCGTACCATCCTATTCAAATTATCACTCTAAACTTGCATACCATCTTATTTCTGACTTCTTCTCTTCTATATGCCGTTGTTAGTCGATCAAGCCATTATAGAACTACATAAAGATGATTGTGCCCTAGACTTTTTAATATGTAAGAAAATAGAATGAATTCCTAAAAGAATAGCAGAAAATTCATAAAAAAGGGGGCAAAATCATGTGAATTCACAAAAGCATATCGGCTAAAATTAGAAAGTGAAATAGAAATTTTTTATGTAAAATTTTATTTCAAAATAAATGGTACCATGTCTCATGAAAAAGAGAGAAAATAAAAAATTTATAAAATCTCAAGTAAAACATGATTTTACATAAATTTATAAATTTGAGCCACTCAATTTAGAGTTAAAATATAAGATTAAATCTAGAAATTGTAAAAAGAGCATTTTGGGCATAGCGGGAGGGGCTTAGGACGACACTGGAGGATGGGGGCTTGAGCTCCTCCTCCCTGATCTCGTCGGCGCGGGAGAAGGCTTCGCCACAAAAGGGACTCGGGATGTCAGCTACAACGCACTTTAATTTGGGTGGTGCCATCGCTGGAGTACGTAAGGCAAGAGGAAGAAGAATGACACAAACATTTTTGTCCAGAAATACTTACTATTAAAAAAACCTATATTGTGCTCATTGAATGATGAACGATGTCACGTTTCACTAAAATTACACGCTATGCCATCTGTTCAAATAAACATATCTTATCTAATTTTAACCCCTCAAAATTCTCCCGATGGATACAACCATATATACTGCAGTGCACGCCGGTCTTTGTTTCAATCTATGTAGTCGCTCACAATGCGTCGCGATGTGCGATGTGCATAGTGAAATCGAAGGCATACAACCCACTTGTTTATAGCCTTGATGGTGGAATTTGAATTTTCTCGTAGCAAAGTATGGACACTTGGCAAGTGCCTCCAAAATCCAATAATGGAAGAAAAGCAATTGAGAAGTGACAACAAACAGTTTTCCACTTTTTAATGGTACAAATCAAAATTGCATGTTTGCAGTGGCATGTACGTAATTAACCCTTTTTTTTAGTATCATCTCATAGTACCAGTAGAAAGTATCAAACGGTGTTAAAAATATCCCTCTGGTCACAAATATATGATGTAGCATGCACGGTACATTGCTTGCACTAGTAATGATTTTTTTCTTGCCAGCGATGATGCACAAACATCGCAATCCAGCTTCTCCACTATTCTTTTGCCACCACCGACTATATCTGCAAATCCATAAAAGCATCCAATGTCATCGTGGAGAGGAACTCTGCACAACAAGTTGGCACAAAACTCCCACCATAGGGGAGACAAATCCCAATTGCCCACGAACAAATTAGGGACCATGGGTACCAACACTAACAACAACGTCGCCAAGGAGGCCGCTGAAGGCAATCATCACATTGGGAAATGTAAAAGGAGGGTTTATTACCATACCAAATTGCTCCGCCATTGATGCCGCCACGGAGGACTGGATGGACAATAAACCCTAACCCTAAAAAAATAGGTCTGATTAAAAATCTGAAGCTTCAATACGAGAAGAGGATCTCCATCATCTCACTGGAGTTAGGGGGGCGAGGGGACCGAGAAGCTTTGCCAGAGTTTTTTTTCTTCCGCTGCCAGCGGTGCTGTGATCAATTATGGAAGTATAGATTCATGTTTCTCATGTAATAACAAATCTAAATATTTAAAAGTATGTTCAAAGCTAAGAATTCAAAATTGTGACTCATATGTACCTGAAATGATATATATTCCTGACGGCTGCATATCCTGTGCACATGGGACGTCTGTGCACATGTGGTGCACATGAACTAACAAATGTCACCAAAAATTCCAAAAAAAATTCTATATGTACTTCTAATCTTACTCCACCTATGTATAAAATTTAAAGTTCAGATTCATTATACATAAAGAGCAGAAAAAAGAGAAAATTCTAACAAATTTAATGAATCTAAAAGTGTCAGATTTTTCTCTTTTTTGTTACCGCTAAAATATAATGAATCTAAACTTGAAATTTTATACACAGGTGGAGTAAGATTAGAAGTACATGTAGAATTTTTTTGGAATTTTTGGTGATATTTGTTAGTTCATGTGTACCATATGTGCACAGACGTCCCATGTGCACAGGACAGGATATGCAGCCATTTCTAACGGGAGAGGATAGTATTATATAGCTAAGCAAATATTTGTTGGATAAAAAATGAAAACAAATTGAATGGATCGCAAATCAGTATCATGTATACGTTCATGGGTGGACGCCAAGATGTTGGAAACGAAGACGGACAGTTAATGGACATGTATGCATGTTACAAAAACTGGGAAATACTGGGTCGGCCCGGTCCGGCCCATGCGTAAAGGTCCGGCCCACGCACTGCGACGTTGCTGTTACTTTGTTTTTTCCGCTGCTAGCAGTTGCCGACACCTACAGAGTACTTATCCGCCTAACCCAAGTGCCAAACTGGGAAGCTCTCAAAGTGTAGAAAACATATAAGCAAATAACTAGATAATACACAAGTAAATAAACGTAAAAAACACAAATACATGAACAGTCTGTTTCAAGTATCATGCACAAGGGGTCAACGATAGTAAAAGAAAGCTCAGCTAATAAATGCAGTGTCGCCAGCACGCCTAGCGTACACAGGCAGCCTCTGAAGTGCATCTGCATGTGTCCACACCCAAACGCTCCGGCTCCGAACATGGAGGGAACTGAACTGCGCGCGTCAATTGATGGCTATATATATATAATGCATTTTTTTCAACTCCAAAAAGAAAACAAGTCATTACGTACAAGAGCTAGCGATTCATCTGGAAACTGGCTACTGGACGTTTCGATCGAGTCGAGTCGATCTTGTCTAGACCAAACGAAACAAACAGCCAGCACGTACTCCCTTCGGCCTCAAGCTATAAGCCCATTAGCAGATCGATGGCGTGCACACGCCTGGAATCCTTCATCTTCATGTAAAGCTAGCACTTAGTATATGTCAAGGGTACAAGTGCAAGTTGTGTAACTCCATCGATCAAATTAACCAGCTCATCTTTGCTACTCGTTGAGATACATGCATTAATCCCTACCCAACTGCGCAAACATTGATAACGTACTAATTTAAAGAGAGATAGTAAACAGGGAGAAGAATTTCCCGTGCTACTTGGGCTAGCTCTTACCTACGGAAGAAGAAATAAGCAGTGACACTGAATTGAAAAAACCCACAAGGCTAGGCTAAGTACTGGAGCAATTTACTGGCTAGCAACATGCTTAATTGCTAATCTTGAGCATCGATCTCTTCTCACGGCCGGTGGAATGTCGAATGATTCCATATATCGCTTCATCATTTCGACCTTTAATTAAGCTTGGTGATCAGAATCCTAGATGATCCGTCTCCCAGTTGAGCCCCGACGCAACCCTGTCATGGTATGGGACGTACTCCTGCATGCATATTTATATATGTAGCTAGGTGAGGCACAGTTGTTATGAAACGATCGATATATATATATATATATATATATAGCTTAATTGGCACTATATATGATCGATGTACCTCAAGTTTGTCCATGAGCTCCTGTGCCGTGGGAGCCGACACGATGATGCGGCGAGCACTGGGGTTGATGAACCCTTCCTCCACCGCTTGGTCGATGAACGTCAGCAGGGAGTTGTAGTACCCATCAACGTTCAGCAGGCCAACCTGAAGATATGTCAGTTTGGCTTTAATTGGTTAATCAAGCCTGCCTTGACGTTAGATTACAGTACTGATTAAGCTTTTGCCGATTCAGATGCATGTGAGGTTTAAGGAAGAATTACATACACACACGCATACATACCGGCTTATGATGGATGCCTAGCTGTGCCCATGTGATCACTTCAAGCAGTTCTTCCAGCGTTCCATATCCTCCTGCAGGGTCGTTAATTGCAAGCAGCATTTGATATATCGTCTTAGCATTTGATGTACTTACGATGGAGTGCACAGACAGTAATGCATGGTGATATGTGGAGTGCGAGCACGTACGTACGTGGCCACTTGCACCCATTAACTGACGCACGCACTAGTAGTAATTACTGAGGTGTCAGCTAGACACATGAAACACGAGCAGTACGTACACTCGGCGCTTATTATTACTCGTCAGTGGGTGTGGCATGCAGCCAGATGAGGACAGGCTAGCACTGCATGCCCCGATCGAGCTGACCTGACAGTGCACAGTATGTATATATATAAAATGACTGACCAGGCAGGGCTACGAACGCATCGGAGTGCCTTGCCATCTCGGCCTTCCTTTGGTGCATGTCGGACACCGGCCTCACCTCCCCCACCGTCTCTCCGATTATCTGCATCCATATATATATACTCGATCGATCAATTACTTAATTATTAATCTCCTTCAGTTCAGTTTAACCGTCTCATTAAAGCAACATTAATTACTGCATCGATCCATCCTTGAACAGAAACAACACAAGCATGCATGCATGACGTAACTAGCTAGCTAGCTTGCCTTATACTGGGCGAGGAAAGTACACTAGATACCAATTGCCAAGGACAGGTCAGGTCAGGTCTCTCTCCGGTGTCAAACTGCGCATGCAGGAACAAGTTACTGGATGATGCATCTACCCAGCTGCGACTGCGATGGTCAGGAAGTACACGCATTTCATTGCTTTTACTGATGGGCATGTGCAAGCAGAGCAGGAGCATAGTACATGACGGGCCGGCTGCTACAGGTAGCTGCAAGGATGAATGCCCTTTCTCGATCGATCCATGAATTGGTCGCAGATCGAGTAATTAAGATTGGATCATTCTTGATTTTCTTTCGAGTTTTGAGGACCGGAGGAGGCCACAAATATTTAAAGACAGACAGGGCGTACGTGCAACCTCGCCTTCCAAGGGAAGCACCAAGCATGCATGCCATTGCCTTCGCCAAAGCTGCAGAGTGCAAACCTCCTCTTCGCTAGGTACTCTCTCCGTTGAGATTTATAGGGTGTATTAGAGATTTGGATTTGTTGTTTAATATAAGGCGCACACAATTTCCAATGTTATTTTAGTGGGATCTTTCCTATAGTACCCTTATTTAAACCATGCATACATGCGTGTGATTAAGTTCATTTGAAGCATTAATTGCCTCCTCCACCAATTAAGTTCAAGGATAAATTTGGAACTTGACCATTGCCCTTGGTCTTGAAGCCCATCTCTAATACGTCCTATAAATCCCAACGAAGAGAGTACCTGTCTACTTGGGTGCACCCGCCAGGTGGCTGTGGCTAGCCTAGGAAGCATCGATATATCTGACTGGACAGATGGATCGAGTAACAACTACTCCTAGCTAGCTAGCTACCAAGATGTCAGTGCAGACATTTGCAGTCTTGACATATAATATACCTCGGGGGTCATGAGAGTCTTGGGAATGACCCTGCATGGAAGGCAAAGGATTAGCAACATATATGGATGAATTATAAGATATGTACTATGTACGTGCAGCGCATACATACTACCTCCGTTTCACAATGGTTGGAGTTTTAGCATTCAAATTTTTATCAAAATGGTTGTAGTTCTCACATTTCAATGCAACTTTATAGAGCCAATATGATATTTGTATCCTTCATCAATGCAGCCATCTATTTAGTTAATCTATTCAACTACCCTTCATTAAATGAGGGTAGACAAGTCATTTTTCACGTCTCCTTATTTTGTGTGTATTTAGTTAGAACTACAATCATTGTGAAACGGAGGGAGTACATACATATATGTACGTACCCGATGACGTGCCTGCCGCCGTGGAAGACGGCGTGGGAGACGAGGCCCATGAGCCCGATGCTGCCGCCGCCGTATACCAGGTCAATGTCCCTCGCCACCTGCAAGCATGCGTGTATACTTAGAGCATCCGTAGCCAGCACTCTATGACACTGTTCATTTGACTTTTTAGCTACGGGAGGAAATGATTTTTTTTTTAAAGTATGGTGTAAAACGTGAATAAATTTTAGAGAGATAAATAAGTGTGTAGTAAATAGTGTTATAGAGTATAAATTTGAAGTGGCTGTTGGAGATGATCTTAGCAGCGTTCACATGCTCGTACGACATGGAAATGGAAGAGTAGCTAGCTAGCTAGAGGACCCAGGTATATCTCGTTGCTTCATCACCATCACAAATACCACGTACGTACGTACTGCCATAAACTCGTGCCGTTTCATTCAATTCACTTCCTTCCGGCGGCCAGGACATGCACCCCATCGAGCCGCCTCCCAGTTTGAACTAATTAACTAATTACTCCATCCATCCGTCAAAAGTTTAGCTAGGGATAATGCATGCATCGAGCACTATTTGCAAAGGAAAAAAAGAACAATTTTAATAGTATGCTCGAATAAAATGTTGCCCAAATTAGGACCAGTTAATGATATATTAAGGCTGGCTAAAATTTCATGGTACTTGCTTTAAGGCGAATTAAGGTGCATGAGCACGTACTGTAACTGTGATGCGACCGTGAGAAAAGCGTGCAGCAGGTGTAGTGCAACTGCAAGGTAAGGGCAAAGCAAAGCCATGCGCCACGCGTGCGTGATCGAGACTACGAGCGGATTAATTAATTGGCCAGAGAAATTATATTTTCATATGTACGTGGGAAAGGAAATTTCTTTAAGACATATACAAACGTAGTATACACATATTCATGCAAGCATGTATCATGTATGTTCGTACGTAGGAGCAGGAGGAGGTACCAGGTGGTTGGCGAGGTCGATGGCGGCGTCGTGGTAGCTGCTCTTGTTGCCCTGGCTGCTGCCGCAGAAGACGCACATCCTCTTGAAGCGGCTCGCCTCCCTCATCCTGGATTCAGAGCTACCACAACAACATCACTCGCTCCCGGTATATATCCGGCCGCCACCCCAGGCCACCTATATATATATAGAGACACGTTAGAGAGAGAGAGTGTGTGTAACGGATTGGGTGGCCGTTCAATTTTCGCCACCATCTTAATTTTAGTTCTAAAGAACAAGGTCTGAGTACGTGTTTGTATGTGGGTGGGGGGACACCTTAAATGGTGGGGTACGTGTCTCTCACCCATCAAATTAGTCTTTTGGATTGAGTTGGCGCAAGACTGGTTGAGGCTTCAGTTGGGTTAGGACCATAGTATTGGTCCTAGAGGGCGCTGATTCATGGGTATAACGAGTTAGGGTGAACCGTTATGCGCTCTAACAAGTGGTATCAGAGTTTCAGCTCTGAAACTTGAAGCATCTCTCGGACCATGTTGTCGGGCTAGACAACATGGTCCGATTGGGCTACTAAGCTACTAACTCGAGAGATTAATTGCCGAGTTTAGTCCCATATCATATATTGATTATGTGGGCCGGCATCCCTCACCCATGGCCATGGGTAGTCTTTTGGATTGAGCTGGCCCTAGACCTTGATTGTGCCTCCGATTGGGCCTGTGCGTATAACAGATCACCAAGTGAGACATAGGCTTGGGACCATGGTATTGATCCCAGGAGCGAGTTGGGTCGGACTATTGTGCGCTCTAACAAAATTATATGATTATTTGAAGGAACTGAACTTTAAGAGTTTCGAAAAGTGGTTTCGACAAGTTGAAAATTTTAGTTTGACTTATCAAGCAAAGATTTTTTTTTCTTCTAACTTTGAGATTTTTTTAGAAATGGTCTCAATAAGTCAAATTGTTCTTCTAGATAATCAAATAATTTAATAGAAAAAAACTGTCTAAAGAGGCAGGTGGAGTACGCAGATGAACGATAGAGGCATAGGCTCATATATAGCCAAATGATAGCCGAGTTGAAAGACAAGGGTACATATATAGTGAGGGCTAAAGAGCAAACAGCCCTATATATCTACCACGTACTTTTCCTCAGCCTTTTGCTCGTCGGTTTTGTGCATCAAGATACCGAATCGAGTTTTGTTCCTCCTTTAGTTAGACTAAATTTGAGCACATACTGAATGATATCAATCCATATTAATCATAGTATTTTCTGAAGCTAATTAAAGCATCCATCCGACCATCACCTTTCCTTTGGCGCTTACCTTTTGTATGTCCAATGCAACGCATACCATCAATGTTACTTTTGATTTTTACGTCAAAGAGCTAGGCCATGGGAGATCGTTTTCGTTTTGGTGCTGGTACGTCCTGCTGGATGGACGAGCTAGCCGACAGAAACACTACAAAAAATTTGAAGAAAAAAAATAGCTAGGTAGGTGCATTTGACTTGATGCGCTAGCTTAGTAGTAATATGCGTGCATATATGGTGGCAGGTGTCTGAGAGAGGCGATGAACTACATGCGGTAGTAGTCGGCGAAGCAGAGGTAGCTAGGGCCTAGGGGAAGCGTCCTCTGTCTTGTTATGGCCAAGATAGAGGTGCACAATGTTTTGTAGGTAGAACGGCGGAGCAGCGCAGCGAAAATACTGTAGCAAATAATGTCGGCACAGTGTCTTTGGCTATACCAAATACTGTTCATTACTGTGGCTATAGTGATATGTAAGATGAACTGTAGAGACAACCGCAGAGGATACAAATCCAGGCTAGGGGATGATCGATGGAGTGCATGCGTCGAGGATTGGGTGGCATGCAGCAGCCGTAGGAGGAGACAGGGACGGAGACAGAGACAGAGAGAGAAAGCGCGCGGGGGATGATTTTGGCGGGAGGCGACGGCCCTGCAGGATCGATCGATACATCACCAACAAAGATACTGTCGATCGATCTGAATGAAGCACACCAACAAAGCTAGCTGCCTGCAGCGTCTTCATCTCGTCTATACGAGAGGTAGCGTGCACTGATCTCACCCGTTGCGTACCTAGCTAGGCCAGCGTACTTCATTTCATTTTCAGAACTGTCGTACGTCCAGCTACATGCACAATTAATTAGTTACCAATTTTACGAGAAACGAGCATCTCGTCATATATGTACGTCGTTTAAGCTAGCTTGGAGATGCACTAAATTACGGATTGCTTTTGCAAATAAACGTACTCAACGGACTGACTAAAATAGCTAGTGACGTGCATGCCGATTGTCCGTGCTAGAGGCCAGTCGCCTAGCTGATCCTGCTGTATATACCAGCTCAGATCTCTGCTGCAGTACGACCCATCGATCTCTTCTACATGGATTTGTATCCTCTGACTTTGTGTCTCGCCGCGCCTCTCTGCCGTTCATTCTGTAGGCTACGATGTCTACAAAGAACTCCAACAGCAAAAACGACGCTGTTGATGGTGATTATTTCTTCTGATCAGACATCTTCTGATGTTTTTGAGTGCGATGTCATCGCTTCTGATTCTCTGCCTTTACACAGCCGCATTACTGTACGCTTCTGCCTTTGCTCTAGCATCTAGGATCCACCTGTAGCGAACCATTAGTGCTAAAGCTAGCTTTTCCACACGTGACACGTGTATATATAATTAATGGCCATGTGCATCGTACATACGTATAGAGGTCCTGCTCAGTGCTCACTGTTCTGCCTATCGCGCAGCCTACGATTTCCCTCCAAGTACTGCGACAATTAACATCTAATCAACCTCCAGGTACGCGAGAATCAGGTGTGTCTCCGGAGCAGGCTTCGTTGATGCAACTACGTGCCTTGAGAAAAGCTCGAGGGCGTTGCTGGCGACTAGAAGGATGCACCAGCAACGTCGCGGGCGGGGAGCGGCCGCGCCACGGGAGGAGCTCGATGGCGGTCGCGCACGCCGGGGCCGCCGGGCGGCCACGGCGCGGCTCACCAGCGCCACGGCTCTCTGGGTGGCCACCGCGCGGCTTGTCTGAGACGGAACGCGCGGGAGGATCTCGATGGCAGCGTGCAGCACGCCGGCACGCGGGAGGAGCATGGCGGAGGAGCTCGTGGCCAACTCCCGCACTTCACCTGCTCCGACAGCAAGGCAGAGCTTGCTGTGGCCTGGGGTTTGTGGCGGCAAGGCAGAGGTTGCTCAGGCGACAAGGCAGAGCTTGAGAAAAGGCGTGGCTACCCTGGTAGAGCAGGGGCAGGGCATGCCCACGGACGCATGCCAGGCGTTTGATGAAATACCCATGCCTTGGCTCAAGACGAATACAAGCAACCAAACACTCGTTTCAATATGCCAGTCTCATATGGTGCATACAACCAAACACGAACTCATGTATGAGCTTAGCCTGGCTACCATCAGCCTGCATGTCTTGCATTCCACATCCGGGCTAGGCTGAGTTTATACAGCAACCAAACAACCCCTAAGCTATCTACCGTATCTATATATGGATTCCATAAATCATAATAACTCTAATGAGTATTATTGTAACAGTAACATCGATCACGTACACGCAAGCTACAACGAATTAACCGATGATGATTCAGAGCAGCTAGTTGAGATTTGAGGCAAGAAGCAGCAGGAACAACAGAGGAGCAAAACGAAAGCAGGGCTAAAACCCATGGTATTTCATTCGAATCAGACCGAATTAAAAAGTCACGGTTTGAACCAGACCAAATTAAAAAAGCAAAATCAAATTTAAACTTGAGAAAAATCCTGAAAGTATGTTTAAATGCTTGGCATGAATTTTTTTTTAAAAATAAATCTTCAGGTAGTTATCGACCAAGCATCAAATTATATGCCTCGGTCCTTCTCTTGCATGTTATGCGCCTGCTTGCATCTTAGCTAGCATTGGCCGCATGCTTGAGCCCTACACATTACACGTGCCCTAGTTCGCACATCAGATCGCACCATGTGTTCGAGCGTGTGCACCATGCATATGTCCATTATTACGTTTTTTTGTAAAAAACCACTACTTTTTTAGAAACCAACTCTAAAAGCGTCTCTAGTAAGAACCCTAAATGGGGTGCCCCATCACTGTTGCTATAGACCCAAAGTAGAGAATAGAAATAGTGATGAGGCTCTTATTGGGAAGGTGAATAGAGATGAGACAAGCCCATTGGTGAAGTGACACATAAATAGTGATAGGGCAAAATTAAGGAAAATGGAACAGACTATTGGATATGCCTTAAGGAGGGACATGCATCACTAGCGGGCAACTAGCCAGCACCAGTTCAGTATCCAGTATGCATGATTCATCCAACAGGCCCAAAGTTTCGGCTTTGCGCCATAATTGGTACGTACAATAAACCTGTTCAGACTTTTGCCAACACATCGTGGAACGATCAGAAATTTGTCGTTTCCACGTCAAAAGGCTCGGCATCGGCAGCGACATGTGTTGCAGGGATGCACCTGCACTTGTGTTTAGGTCCGCAGGGACAGGTGTAAACGGATCCGATAAAGGCTGAGTCATCACCATATCCATATTTTTTTCAGAAATTGGATATATGAATAAGGATAGCTCAAATATGAATACGGGTACATATATTATTGGACACAAATATAGAGTGGATATGAGTCGAGTTGAATATGATCACAATTAGGGATGCAATTGGATCCGACAGGCTCGGATATCATCCATTCTGTATCCGTATTTTTTTAACCGATATGAATACAGTGACGGATAAGAATACAATTAATATTGGATAATACTAATTACAAATATAGAGCGAAAACAGATCGGATTAGATACGGATATGAATATTCGGACAACACACAATAGAGATCAATTAGAACACATATATAATAGATTTACAATATATAATCAATGTACCATTAATGACCAAACTTACATTGTTTGACAAATATGGTCTTATTGTCTTGCCTTGCGTTAATGACTGATCCAGACATTGCATTAATGACCAAACCATGCCTTGTCGCCATTAGTTTTGGCCTGGCACCTGGACGACACGCTGGGCGAAAGGTGTGTCGTATGCAGAGGTTTTATTCAAATACTATTCATATTCCAATTTTGGATATTATTTGAACAAAAACTCGAATA
Organism: Olyra latifolia; assembly: GCA_036346145.1. Lineage (NCBI taxonomy): Eukaryota > Viridiplantae > Streptophyta > Magnoliopsida > Poales > Poaceae > Olyra > Olyra latifolia. Next base: position 620,452 of record CM070525.1, on the reverse strand, counting down.
TTCCCGTACCCGTCAAATATCGATCTATGCACCGTTTTTTTGACAAGTTATCCATATCCTTATTTGTCTCCGAGAAAACCATCCGAATATCCAAAAAAAACTATTTGAATTGCTATCCGAATTGACTTGGTCTGCTGGTGGATTGGAAAATATTGCACCCTAGTCGATCAAAACACTACAACAGGAATGGACATCTGTATCGGTTCTAAACCCACTTTTAGTATCCTTTTTTGAACCAGTGTTGATGTACATGCACGAATAATCTCGATTACTAGTGTGGGAACCGGCACCAAAAATTATCAGTACTGGTTCTAAATTAGAATTGGCACCGATAATTTGAACAATGAACAAAAAATAACCAGTGCCATCTGTTGGGCCGTGCAGTCGGTGATAGCTCGTTCTCGGTGCCACGTCCTTGCGGGGGAGTTAGGGCTCATGGCTCCGTCGTTGTTGCCACGTTAGCTGTCATGAGGTCGACCAACACTATCATGTACGCGGACGCTACAGGAGAGCAAGCGGAACATGAGTACATGGTGCTCATATGGCCGCTCGATCCACCCGTCGCTGGTAAAGGATGGCTGACCGAAAGCTATCCACCAGTGCCATGACATCGTCGTTGAGCTTGTACTTCATCCGGCCCCTCGGTGTTGAGGAAGATTACTACACGGATGGCTGGAGCTGCGGTGGAGAAGGTGGCTAGCCGCCACCAGAATTGGACCACATAGAGCTCTTCGTCACAAATTCGATTGCACTAGGCCTACTATCATCGAATCCAGCCGCACCGAGCTCGCTAGCCAGTGGAGGAGAGGCCAGTAGGAGCAGAGGGGAGGCCTGAGGTGGAGGTGCACAATGGAGGAGAGGCCGAAGAAGGAGGAGGAGGTAGTGAGGAAGCAGGAATAGGGGGCATGTGACGCAGGGGAGGCCGATTGAGAGTAGCCTAAAGGGGGAGGCGCATGGTAGAGGGTAGGCCGAAGAGGGAGGCGATATGACAGATGGGAGGCTAGATAGGGAAGCAGTGTGACGGAGGGGTGGCAGGCCCCTTCTAGGGAGTGGTCCCTCGTCCCCGTCCTCGAGACCCTGAAAATTCTCTACTCCCCGTCCCTGTCCTTGCTTCGGGAACCCGATGGATCCGTTCACCCGACAAGAAATCCAGTCATCCCAAACAGAGATTAAGAGGAAGGTGTACTCGATATCTTGAAGCTACTACATCGCCACGAACCCACTCCAGATCCCACCGACGTTGCTCCTCGCTCATGATGCCACCTCTGCTAGAGCTCATGCACAACACTGTTGACACTACTACTCACTCACAAAGCCACCTTCACTGTCAAGAGCCTACGTCGCCTAGTGCTTAACAACTGTTGTCAATCAGGTGAGCATGTGACACTAGAATCTCACATCGACATTGAGACCGCGAAATGGATGCATAGAAGAGGGCGGAAGGTGGTTGATGGAGATCACCTAGAGAGGGTCTAGGGGAGGTGGCATTCACTGCAGCACAATCATGAGGAGTAGGAGAGATTGAGTGATGAGGAAGAAGGAGGCAGTGCTTCGGACTACGAGAGACCGACAACGCTCACGAACTCACGTTAGACCGGAGGGATGAGTCAGTGATGCGACTGGGCTAGGGATTAGGTAAGTTTAGGGTTGGGAGGTGGGAGAGTTGAGGCTAGGTAGGCTTGTGTTGGGTTTTTTTGAGAAGTGGAAGGCTAGTGAGGTGGACGGGATAGACTACATGCTGGGCTGGAGAGGGGTGTCATTGGCCCAAACATTCGGGTCCCAGTCTAGGTACCTACAAGGGAATAATTTCCATGTCCCCATCTCCGCTATCCTCGACGGGAAATAGATTTTCCCGTATCTATCCACGTGAGGAGCCATTTCTCCCCATCCCCGTCTCCAAATAGAGGAATTCTTCAATGGGGATCGAGAAACAGGGCCCCATTGCCATCCCTTGGCTCTTGCCTTCTCTACTTGCATGGCGTAGGAAAGAAAGAAGTAAGAAAAAAAAAGAAAGAAGTAAGAAAAAAAAAGAAAGAAGGAAAAGTTGAGGAAGTGAGGCTTAGGCTCAATGTAGTATAAAGAAAAAGGCAAGGAGGAGAAAAAAAAGAAAAAGGTTGAGTTGCATCCCCAATTAGAATTGAGCCCAAGTGGCCCGTGATGGAGGGGGTGCAATGATGATGTGGTTTAGTACCACCTAGCTTGCTAGTTGGGGATGCAACTCACTTACATATGAGCCTCAACTCCAGTTGCAGTTCAACCCTCAAGTTAACCCTTTTATGCGAAGCGAGGACGAAAAGCGTAAGCAGGATTATTGCGAGTGTGTGGTTTATCTGAAGGGCGAGTAGACCTAAGCCAAATTGGAGCTGAGGCATTACATAAAGCCTCGCACGCCTCTTTTTCTACTCTCTTTCTTATCACTTCACTTTTTCCTTGATCTATCCGGTCCACCTTTTGAACTGGCATATACAAATAATTAATTATCTGCACTGGTTCCATTTTTTAGAGAAAATTGATGATTTTCCCATATAAAAGGGCCACTCTAGGATTTTCCCCTTTAAAGATTGACTTCTAGAATATGCCCTTCTAAACAAAATCTACTCTACCATTTGTCCTTCTTGGGATTTAAACTCACTTTTCTCGTTTCTAATCCATTCACTACAAGAATCCAGTTTTAGGGCGAGTATGAAAATAAATGACCGAGTGCACACTCGGTATAGATAATCCTACTCCGATGGCCCTCTCGTTACATCTACCCTTCGGGACAAATAGCTCTAACCCGAGTGTGCTCTTGACAAAGACCAGATCTATTCCGAGAGGACACTCGACGTATGAGTTTTTGTCCACGTAGGACATAATAATCCGAGGGCACACTCGTCATAGATAACCAGCTGCCAAGTCAGCACAAGGAGTGCAGCCTATCCCGAGAGGGCACTCGGTGTAGTGGGCAGCCTATTCCAAGAGGGCACTCGGCAATTCTGCCGCACGTGGGCCCTCAATCTAGTCTGAGAGGGCACTCGGCCTAGCAACCCAGTGCCGTTGCGCGTGCGGGCGACCTGGGCGCGTGGGCCCTCAAGCTTGCCCGAGAGGGTACTCGGCACAGCTGCCGCGCATGGGCTAGCCCGAGAGTGCCCTCAGCCTAGCTGCACAGTACCGTTGGGGCGCGTGGGCAAACTGGGCGCGTGGGGCCTACGCCATGCCGGCCTGGTGTGCCGCGTGGGGCCCCCGGATGTCCCGAGTGGGCACTCGGCCTAGTGATCTGTCGCGTGGGGCCCGTGGCTGTCCCGGGAGGGCACTCGGCCTTGGCCCACGCCGCCGTCTGCCCTATTTGTCGCGTGGGGCCCCATTTGTCCCAGTGGGCACTCGGCCTGGTTATGCGCGCGTGGGGCCCACGTCTTTGCCGAGGGGCCGCTCGGCGTAGTGGCCGCGTTGGGCCGAGAGGACACTCGTTGCCGTTCTGGCGCGTGGGGCCCGCTTCTTTGTCTTGAGAGTGCACTTCGACACGGCCGCCACCGTTACCGCAAGTCTTCGTGCCTCCTCCGCTGACCCTAGTCGCCCGCCGCGTGGCCGAAACCTCCTCCGCTTTGCCCCGCCCGCCCCGATCTGTGTGCTCTCCGCCCGGCCCGTCCACCTCCCACGGCTGCCGCCCCTTCTTGCCCGACCTCTCGGCGTCGCCGCCCAACACGAAGCCTCCCGCGGCCTCCGCTCGATCCCTCGCGGCCTGCTGCCCTGCATTGCCGCCTCCGCCTGCCTCCCTCCACCATCGCCGCCTCGCTCGGCCTCCTCGCCTCGGCCTCCCGCCCATGCCGCCTCCCCTGGCCGCAGCCAGCCCTCACCGTGGCCGCTTCACTCCGCCCCTCCACCGCCGCCTCTGCCCGACATCCCTCCCACCGTTGCCTCCCATTGTCTGCCACCCTCCTCTCCCAGGGCCTTCCTCCCATCCGCCGTCTCCCGCCGCCCGCTTCATGGCCGCCGCCACCATCTGCCGCCATCACCTACCCAACAGCAGCTCTCCACCTCCCATTGGCCGGGCGGCCTCCCATCGCCCACGCCTCCTCGCCGCCGCCACTCTTCTCTGTCGTTCCTCCTTGCCGGCGCATCACTGCCACTGGTATGTATGAAAAATTTGATTACTTGGACCACATGGAAACCGTCATACTTTATTGAACGTGGTTGCTTTCGGTGCTTTCTAGGTGAGTCCCCGAGAGTGATATCGGCATAGCCTTGCTCTAGTGTTGTCCTGCCTTCGGGAACAATGTAAGTTAATGAATACTAATTTATGCATTACTTTTGCTATTATGTATAATTGTTTTATTATGGTTTACTACTGTGTTTGTTGATTTGAACGTGATGAAACTAAGTTAATGAATGCTTATTTATGCTTTACTTTTGCTGTATGTATATTTTTTTATTATGATTTACCACTGTGTATGTTCATTTGAACATGATGAAACGTAAACATATTAAGAAATAGTTGGTGTATGTCTGTGTATGTCAACATACCACCCGTGTTCTCTTTTTATAGTGATATTCTTTCATTATATCATAGAAAGTAAAAAAATTACAAATGATTTTTTTTGTTTAGTTCGTTCGAAACAATGGCTGAAGATCGCTCATGGATGTATACGGATTGGGAGAACGGGAGGCCAAATATTAATTGGTTTAGAAAAACAAAAGAGTTTCTTAGCATCGCTTTTCCTGGGCCAAACTCTAATCAAATGTTAGCTAGTTGCCCTTGTCGGACATGTGGAAATTACAAGAAACAAGATCTCCAAACTGTATCAAGTCATTTAGTGAAGAATGGCTTTACACCTGAATACCTCGTGTGGACTTCACATGGAGAGGCAAGACCGTTTGTCCGGTCTCGTCAACATGAGGAGGTCGATGAATCTCACCACATGAGTGACATGCTGGAAGATGTCAGGGATGCTCATGAAGCGTCAGAGTACACAAACGCATCTATTGCAGCAGATTCTTTCTTCAAATTGGTCGAGTCCACCATGCAGCCGGTCCATAAAGACACTAATGAGACCGTACTCTCCGCAGTATCTCGTTTGATGTCTATGAAATCTCAGCACAATCTTTCAAATGCTGCATATGATGCAAATCTCAGTCTAATGCATGATCTTCTACCGGCCACGTCGGATTCAAAAATGCCTCGGACATTTAACGAGTCTAAACGACTGTTAAGTGGTCTAGGTATGTCGTACAACAAGATCGATGCTTGCGTAAAAGGATGCATGCTATTCTGGAAGGACAACATTGAAAAGACAAAATACGATGTGTGTGGAGAAGCACGGTACGTGCAGGTGGAGAATGATTCTGGAACAAGTCGTCGAAAACCAGTTGCAAGAAAAATTTTGCGCTATCTTCCACTCATTCCTCGACTTCAAAGATGCTATATGGATGCCAACACCGCCGCACTCATGCGATGGCATAGAGATGGACATAGAGATAAACCTGACATGATGGTACACCCGTCTGATGGTGAAGCTTGGAGACAGTTTGATCTTGACTTTCCTGACTTTGCTCTGAGAATCCGAAATGTACGGTTAGGTCTACGCACGATGGCTTCTCTCCATTTAGTTTTGCTGCCGCACCGTATTCTTGTTGGGCTGTCTTTGTTGTTCCTTATAACTTACCTCCGACATAATTGCATGAAGAAGGAATACGTGTTTCTCACTCTAATTATTTCTGGTCCGGAGCATCCTGGCAAAAACATTGACATATACATGCAACCTTTGTATGATGATCTACATAAGTTATAGAATGGAGTTGTAACATATGATAGATCTTCGAGACAGGCATTTAACATGCGAGCATGCTATCTATGGTCCATTAATGATTTGCCTGCTCTTGGAATGGTATCTGGACACAGCACACATGGAAAATTTGCATGTCCAGTTTGTTTGGGAAACTTGTCTGCATTATGGTTGAGGAATGGTAAAAAGTATAGCTAGTTTGACTGTCATCGACAATTTCTTAAAGCTGAACACCCATTCAAGCGGAGTCAAAAGGAATTCCGGAAGCGTAGACAGGTGTTTGATCCCCCTCCACCTCGTCTGACAGGTGTCCAAATTCATAGGCAGCTTTTAGATCTAGTACGAAGCCAGAGTAAACAAAAACACCAATTTGAAGGTTTCTCAGAGACACATAATTGGACCCATGTACCAGGCTTCTGGAGATTGCCATACTTTAAAAAAACTCTTGTTGCATCACAATGTTGATGTCATGCACACAGAGAAAAATGTGGCAGAACTGTTTTGGTCGACGTGCATTGATATTGCTGATCGAACTAAGGATAATATAAAGGCCCGACTAGACCTTGCAGAGTTGTGCAATCGTCCAAGCTATCATTTGAAGGAGAAATCTAACGGTACTTGGGAAAAGCCAAAGGCGGCTTTCTGCTTAAGTAGACCAAAAAAAATACTAGTTCTGCAATTGATGAAAGAGTTGAAGTTTCCATATATGTATGCAGCAAACATTAGACGGGGAGTCAACCTTCAACAACTCCGTGTGAATGGGATGAAAAGTCATGATTTTTACATCTTCATTGAGGTTCTCATGCCGATAGCTTTTCGTGGATTTCTTTCGGAGAGCGTGTGGATCTCGTTGGCTGAGTTGAGCTACTTTTTTAGGCAATTGTGTGCCAAGGAAATCAATCCACAAAGAATGAGGGAATTGAAAGAAGAGGTACCTGTTCTTTTGTGCAAACTTGAGAAAATATTTCCGCCAGGGTTTTTCACATGCATGATGCACATGGTTATCCATTTACCATATGAAGCACGTGTGGGTGGACCTGTTCAATATCGGTGGATGTATCCATTCGAAATGTAAGATCGATGTCCATACTTTCTAAACTATTCTCGCATTATGGGGTGGCTAAATATCTCGATTTACTTGTGTAGGGCTCTTCAGCATGTTAAGAAACGGGTAAAAAACAAGGCTAGAGTGGAAGGATGCATTGTGAAGGCTTATATTGTGGAAGAGATATCAAATTTCGTATCATTATATTTCTCAAGTGAAGTCCAGTCTTCTAGAAATAAGCGGCCATGATATGATAACGGGTATGAAGTCAATACTCCAAATTGCACACTTAGCACTATGCAAGTCCCGGGACAGAAACAAGGGAACAATGGCTCTCGTATGCTGACACCGGAGGAGCATAAAGCCATAATGATTTACATATACACAAACACATTGGAAATGGATGATTTTATTGAGCAAGTGTCTCAATTTTGTTAATTTACATATACACAAACACAAACACAAACACATGTATACTAATATATTTGTTAATTTATTTGATAGCCAATATGATAAAACGGTCTGGCCTGGTAGGGGACAACCATCTACTACTGAACTAGATAGGTTAAGGAAAAATAGGGCTGGAGCTGGACATCCCAATTTCATTGACTGGTTCCGAAAATATGTAAGTGAACAACCTTCCATTGATTACAAAATAAATTAGATAGATTTATTTACTCCCATCTCTGGTCATATTTTCGCAGTGCATGAAAACTCCAAGCGTCCATCACGACTTAAAGCAGATTTCTCGTACATGTCGGATCCAGGTGACATCAGTTAATGGATATGATATCAATGGATATAGATTCCGTTCTGCAAAGTATGAGCGGCAAAAGGCAAATTTGACTACTGTTAACAGTGGTGTCTATACTAGCTCTGGAGAGGGTAGTTCCAAGATCGAATACTACGGTATAATTGAAGATATCATCGAAGTGACATTCCCTGGTGATAAACATTTCAACTTAGTTTTATTCGATTGTCATTGGTTCAATCCAACAACCGGTGTGCGGCGCTCTCCAAATATTGGTTTGGTTGAGATCAAACATACATCAAAACATTCTGTCTTTGAGCCATTTGTTCTATCTCATCAGTGCTCTCAAGTATACTACACCCCGTACCCATGTAAGGTCCCTAAACGAGATATGTCAGGTCTCAAAACAAAACAAGTCAAGAAGATTGACTTGAAAGATTGGTGGGTGGTTTGTCATGTCTCAAAACGAGACATGTCACATTTCATTAATCAAGCTCCAACTAGTACGACCACTGAGTTCTTTCAGGAGGAAGGGTTGAGCGGCACATTCGCTATCGATTTAGGAGATGAGTTGGATGTTGTTTATGTCTCGAATGAAGTGGATACAATATGTAATGAGAAAGATCTTACAATATTACGAAATGTTTCTACGGGTGTAGAAGTAGAATCTCATTCAGACGAAGAGTGTGATTCTGATGCCTTCACTGATTCTAGCTCTAATGCTAGTGAACCAGAATATGATGAGGACAATGAATAGATGATATGGTACAATATTGATTTTAATTACATTATACTTATGTTTTTTCATTACACTATTGATTTTTTTTGCATATATGATCTGTCACTAACATTTAAACTAATGCAAGCATAGGTTGAAGAAAAATATCTTGCAAAAACTAAAGCGATCTGAAGGTAGGGCGACCTCATCTAGACAGGCTACACAAGAGGAAGCACAGGCTGCAGAGGAAGAGGAAGCACACGCTGAGGAAGAGGAAACACAGGCTGAGGATCCTGACTACACAGGGGAAGAAGAAGTCCAGGCAGATACAAATCTTGTAGTCCGCAAGTCACGGGGGCAAAATTCAATCCCTCCACTTCCTCCCACACCTGCAGGGAGGGAGGTGATAGTATCAGCAGGAAAAAAGTAAGTTTTGCTATATGTCATCATTTAATTAATTCTCACATCCATATAATCTTGCCATCTTGAATATGGTTCTAGGCAATAGAAACATAGTGTATTTGTCGGGAGGCCACGTGGACCAAACACTGTGTTGCAGCCTTTGTTGCGCTATCACTATCCACAAACAAACTGTGCAAGATATGGCATTGAGTCCTCCAGCTTTCGTGGCAGCCTCTAAATGGAGACATTGGTATGCTGTTGGTGAAGCAGGTGATACAATGGCAGATCGGGTGAAGAATGATTTCCGTGTAAGTTATTTGTAAATATGACATTGGTAGACTTGTTATGTTCTTTCTAAGTCTATGAAATGCAGGTTCGGTACACATATCCTGAAGGTGAAGGCTACTCGAGTGACACTAGGACGAGATGGGAGGCAACTTTAGAGGCGGCTTGCCAATACCATGCTGAGCAGCTAATGTACAACACTCGAGTAGCAACTGTGACCAAGTACTACAAGGATGTGTGTGAAGATGAAGACATTGACACAAGAGAGAATCCATTGTTTCTCACTGCTGCTGAGTATGACCAAATCAAGCCTGAATGGATCGATGACGAGGCTTGGGGCATCTCATTACACAATGGTGTGATCCAGCATGGCAGCGTGTAAGTGAAATGAAGCGGAATCTTCGTGCCACTTCAGGGGCAAGGGTGAACTGAGGTGGATCTAGTTCTATTAGTCGAACCCAGCAGGAAATGGTAATAGAAGGTCTCTGTATTTTCAAACCATCGTTTCTGACACTCGGACTTAATACATTTTCCTTGTTTTGTTGCAGGAGAGGAGGTTTCAAAGACCTGTGACACCTTTAGAGGCTTATGCTGTTCATGGGGGTGTTTCAATGCAAGACATGGAAAGCTTTCAGGGTTCTGAGATTCCACCTGTCACTAACCCACATGTCCAGATGAACTTGGTGCGTAGCACTAACACGTAGCTAATTTTGTTTTTCATACTAGTGGCATTTCAATGTTTTCATACCTTTCCAGGGAAAGTATCGAGATGCATACCAAGAAAAGCATGGACCTGATGTTAATTGGCTGCGTGGGAATTTTGATGCACAATTGATGTACCAGAATACGGGTGGGAAGCCTCATGGCTGTTATGCGCTTCTTGATAGTGCATTTGATGATAGAAATGTGCGCTTGACTTCTGCCCTATTTGATACTTCAAGCAATGCTTCTTCTTCTACGAGGCAAAGCGATGAAGAGTTGAGACGTGAGCTTGCTAGCGTGCGGGATAAGAACCGCGAGATGCGGAATGCTATGCATACGGGATTCGTGGCCATGGCACAGTGGATGCAGGTAAAAAATAATTGACATTTGTGTTAAGTTTGAGATGTTCATTGTAGTCAAATGGTAACACTCTTCTTGGCAGGATTATGCTCTAGCAACCTCTTCAGGAAATCCATCTCCTCCACTGCCTGTACTGAACTTTAACTTCAATGCATTCTCGACGCCTCAAGATCAACCGACACAAGGGGTATGTATATAAGTCCATGTTGGGTAAGATATATGAAACTATGCATTATAGGTACTAAATTGAAATTTTTTCTTAGGACACCCAAAACTCTCATAATGCTATTAACATTGGACAATCATTGAGGAATAGTCCAGGAGATGCCTTATCGGGTGAAGGTGATGTTAGGATTCCAAATCATGAAATAAACTGGTTTGCATCTCTAGGTGAGTAATTATATCCGATTTGGTTGATGACTTGCCCTTCAAAAAATTTGCCCTACTTGATGTTATGTACGGATATATCGTGTGTGTGAATACGTTTATATGTCTTTTCTATAAATATGTAACCATGTATGGTATTGAATGAAAATGATATAATATGTTTTATTTTTCAAATGTAATGTGCAGAGGATGAAGAAACAAGGGACCGAAGCTAATTTTGGATTCATCTAGCCCTCGAGGAGTGCTTTTGGATTTGGTATGGATGTGATATATAGGAAAACTTCTTATGCTTTGTGTATGTGGACTTCATTTGGTGAACTTCGGACTTCATTTGTGATATGTGCACTTCTTATGCTTTGTATATGTTGGAATCATGTTGAAGTAATGTAAAAATATTTGTGATATGTGTATTATATGTGAATGTGCGATGGAGTTATGTTTTGTGGATGGGTTGCGGCGTTGTGTTCGTTATATTGGTTTAACGTATAATGTGAATTGATATTGTGGTTGTGTATTATTGAAATGATATGCATGCTGCTGTGATATTGTGATAATTGATACGTATAATTGAATTGATAATTGATATTGCTAGGGAAAATTAACTATTCTGAGAGTGCCCTCGGGATAGGCTATGCCGAAAGTGCACTCGGGATAGTCATTATCAATGCTGACTGTGCACTCGGGATAGCCTATCCCGAGAGTGCACTCGGTGGGATAGGGGTCAATACTGACTGTGCACTCGGGATAGGCTATCCCGAGAGTGCACTTGGTATAGCCATCATTTCCCTGAGTGCACTCTCGGGATAGGCCTATGCCGAGGGTGCACTCGCGATAGACCTATACCGAGTGGGCACTCGGCATAGATGATGACGTGGCGCTTCCATGTCCGCCACGGGGGCAGGGGATGGTGTCCGGATTCATAGGGCTATCCCGAGAGTGCACTCAGGTCGTATTTATTTTTTCCGAGAGTACACTCGGCATAGCCTACTTTTCCCGATAAAATAACGCCGAGTGCGTTATGCCGAGTGTGCCCACTCGGGATAGGCTATCCCGAGTGTTTTGGCCCCTATCCCGAGTGTGGAAAACACTCGGGGCCAACTCTGCAACCATGTAGTGATTTTTCCCACTTGGAAAGACTGAACTGCCTCTTAAGGCTTCCAAAAGAACCATCAGAGCTCTGTAGAGGACGACGACAATTGATTGGCTTCTGAGGGCAGTTGGCCGAAGCCACAAACGATGATGGCGGTTGGTTAGGCTGCGTGGGCGGTCGGACGGAGCTTGACGGTGCCGCTCAAGTGGAGCGGGTTCCACCACAGCTAGGCGGGAGGACGGCGGAGGTGGTGACACCCACGTGGGTCAAGCTCGAACGCAATTGGGTAGGAGGACAAGGGAGGCGATGATGCCCCGACGTCACCTGGAGAGGAGGATGGTGACCATGGGTGTCGCCTAGGGCTGCGGAGGAGGACGACTACCATGGGAGGCAGTGACGACTAGGGCTACAATATGTTGAGTCGGGTTTGACCTGGGGAGGCAATCGCTTGTTCTTTTGGAAGCCTAAGGGGCATTTCAGTCATTTCAAGTAGGAAAATGATTTTAAATCTCAAGAGGAACAAATGGTAGTGGATTTTGTTAGAGGGGCATATACTATAAGCCAACCTCTTAAAGGTGTAAAACCTATAGTGCCAATCTTTACAGAGGCAAATTGATTCTATCCTTTAATTTGAAATATTCGATAGCAACGTGGGAAGCAGCTGGGATTCAAATTTGCTGAGAAACGAATAAATTACACTGCTGTTTAGCATTCCGGTTGATGAAGTTAGCTAGGGAGCCCATGTGATGCCCTCTTGTGGTCCATATACTAAATAATAAGAGTATTTGCACGTGTTCTTTTTTTTTTGAGTTATTTTTGTCCTGAACATCAACTGCATATATACAATGTACGCAACATTGCAAGTATATGTAATAAAGTATATACACATATGTACGCAACATATTGTCTTATAATTTATATGTACGCGACATTGCCCTTGTCTTATAATTTATATGTAATCAACATTGCAAGTATATGTAATAAAATATATACATGTATACAATGCATGCCAATATGCCATGTCATGGATGTAAATATATAGCCCATGCACCAATATGATCAGTAGCAAGCATGGTTCCCCCTTAAACTGTGCGTGTGGCCGTGCTAGAAGTAGACTCCATTAGCACTGTAGTTGCCACCTTGCAACGCACCATAGGTGGACGTCGCAAGGCTCTCCATCTCCGTCTCCGTCGTGAGCATGCTGAGTCCGGCTTGCTCCAGCTCCAAGAAACTCATGTCCGCAGAATGGAGTATCCCCAAATCAAGCAGCTGGTCGACATCCGACTGATCATCTTGATGCACGACGAGCTGATGATCACGACCACCATCGTCGTCCAGCTGCAGGCCGTCGTCGTGCGTAACCGGTGGCCAGCTGAACATCAGTCGGCGGCGATGTAGCGCGGAAGCAGCTGCAGCAGGTGGCGAGGAGAGAGTGACAACGACTGGGGAAGCTGAGCTGCTGCTGGGACCAGTGATGGTGTGACGACTGTTGCTTGACAGTTGTTGCTGGTCGGCTTCTCCTTTGCCCCTGTGGAACACCCTGCACAGCACCCAGTCCTCCTGCATGGAGATGGAATATAGATTGATCGATCAGTCATGTTAATTTAGAAGGGCACGCACGGTGCATGGACATGTGGATCCATCAACACAACTTAATTATCTCGATCTACTTGAAGACCGGCCGCCTCAAACAAATCGATACAAGGACTGATCGATATATATATGCTTGAAATGAGAAACTAATGAACATCGTTCATATTCATACTGAGAATATACGATCGGTGCATGTAATTCAATATGGAGGATTCAAAGATTAGGAAGGAATTGGCTACTAGTACTTGCTATTAATTTGTGCCTTTTTCCTAGTTAGCTTCAGCCTTCACTGCTGAATTGCATGCAGCGACTAATTCACTCAAAAAAGATTAAGTTGGACATAGCCTCGAAGTGGGATGAAATTATTAAAAATAATAACGCGTTGGCTTTGATACCATATTGGATTGCATGCATCAATCATTGAGGAGAGATGTTGAGCAATATATCTCAACGCCAGGTACTAGAGCAAAGCCAAATATACAGAGATGCTCCACTTTGTCAACAAAGGAGGCCCTAGCTAGCTGCGTCATGGGCGCCAGATGAGAGTCATGCATGGACGCAATTGAGCTACTGGTATGAGCATGGATCGAGGTGATGGTCGCGTGCATTACCTGGCTGGGTGGTGAAGCAGAAGGGGCAAGGCGGAACTCATGCATGATCCAGCCAGTCTTGCGGCCGCTGGGGGCTCGTCCCAAGTAGAACACCAACGTCTTCCTCATGCCAACCACCGCCGAGCCTGAGCCGCCGACGATGTCCTTGTCCTTGCCCGTCGCCTTCCAGTAGCCTCGCGTCGTCGCTCGGTTTCTGCGTGACCCCTTCGCGTACTTGCGGTCCCGGAAGCTCAAGAAATACCACTCCTCCGCGCCCAGCTTAGCCACCTCTGCATGCATATCATATATATATATATATTTATTTATTTATTTATCGTTCAGTCATTCCAGTTTCAGTTCCAACGCAAACAAACATATGTGAGCATGTCGTCCTTCTCGATCTCTCATGCATTCCGACACATATATGTGCATGCATGCATGTACGTACGCGCGTGTAATTACCATTAATTCAACGGTGCATGCATGCCGTTGTCTGCAGTTGGAAGCAACAGGACAGTACGTAGGGCATCTGTGCCGTGCGTCACAAACATATATATATGCACTGATATATAGATGTGCATGATTGGAGGCCCTAGCTAGAAATATGTAGACAACGACTCATCTTGTTCGCTTGCGCGCCATCGACCTCGATCGAATTATTGGAGGCGCTACGCTACAATCGCTGATATGATCGATGCTAGGTTAATTTAGCACGCTACGCTTGAGCTCCAAGCATAGGAGGAAATATTAATTAATTCTAGCCCAAGACATTTGATGCATGCATGTCTACGTCTTCCATATATCGATACAATCTTGGGATTGATGCTGCAAGAAACACCCTATATATATATATATATATATATGTATGTATGTACATATAATCCACACACACATCTTAATTTTCCCACGTGCAAAAAATGCATCCGCCCATAGCACCTACGTACGTACACGTTTATATTGCATGTGGATCGATCGTCACCGTACTGTGCTTACGTACAATATTATTTGTCCATCTCACCAATAAGCTTAACAAGCATGTACGTACGTACGTCACACAAAACAGCGATTTAATCATTTGTTGATCATATGTACGGAATTCTCGAGGATAAATTAATATATAATACACAAACTATCATTGTCTCCTTTTATAATGATCATATGTATGGAGAATGGCATGCATGCAGTGTATGTCAATTTGTGAAAGCAAATATGCTGAATACTTCGATCTCCTCTTCCATTTCCTTTTTATTTTTCAAATAACAAATTAAGTCTTTCCTACTTTATTATATCGGTAGCCATTTTATTTTAACCTAATAAATTTTAGGGGAAGTAAACGCTATATAACACTATAGATTTTCTGCCTTTTTTAGGATACTCCATATGTCAGTGACTCGATTAACAATATAATCCATACAAATTGCAGTGTCTCATAACTTTTTTTTCTAAATTTATCTATTATATTATATTATTAAAATAGAGTCCAACGAAGTCAAGCATTCACTCTAAAATACTAGAAATTCCCACTTCAATCGGAGAGAAAAAAATTTAGATCGTCAATTATAGCGGACCAGATTATAATGGCAGAGATACAACGAGATTGAAGATATATAGATTGTATGATAGCTTCTCACGCTAATAACACGAATACGTATTCAAATAGGAGTCTATATTATAACTTACTATACAAATACGACATGACTACGTGTCTAAATTGGAGTCTAACTCTACACTCGTCGCCTCTATATAAATAGCCCTGTCCCTTAGAAATAAGAATCAAAACAATAACTTCATCAAGTGGAGTTAGCACGGCCAGATGAGCAAGCCACACGAAGGAGCCAAACACTATAGAGCAAGCCACACGAAGGAGCCAAACACTATAGAGCACGCCCTTGCCGCTTTCTCTGATCTAGCTACGCGCCAACAACGCCAACACATGCAACACAAATTTAGCAATGTAAATACATGAGACACTTTGCTCGTTTTAATACGTACTCATACACGTACTTACAAACCTTAGCATATATGCGTGCATGCATGCATGAATTAATGCTTTAGCACACCATCGACACATATATATTATACCCTAATAATGACAAGAGAAGTGAGCACACGCAACTCAAAATACAATTGACAATCTCATCAATTAACAAACACACTTCCCGAACAATGCTCCTAAAAATGTAGCCCAAGAATGATTTTTTAAAAGGAAAACTAGCCATTACGTTGTGAAAGACGTGTTTGGTCCATGCCTCTTAGCTTTGTTTGCAGAGTACTCTATTGCATTGTGCCTCTGCACTCTACGATTTCGATTTCGTGGGACGTACAACCATTAGATATATAATTTTTTATTGTTAAATATTTAAAGATTTTTTAGGGAGATGGAATTTGTTAGTTATTGATTTTTTTTAAGACAAGTAACTAGGCGGGGTGTGCATGCATACCTATATATCTATACATATATTATTATGTATTTATATTATATGTGTGTGTGTATATATGTGTGTGTGTGTGTTGGGGTGGTGGGGGGGGGGAGGGGTTGGGTTTGATAGGAAAGAGTACTAGAAAGTAGAAAGCACGTTAGGATATCTCCAATTGTTGGGGAGCCCACCTCCACTAGCTGCCACCCCTTTCAACGGTGGAGGTGGGAGAGAGGTGCTAGCGTGGGATTCACATCTCACTAGCATCTCCACTAGCTTCCACCCTACCAATGGTGAGGTGGTAGCAGTGGGTCCAAAATATTTATATGTGTGTATTATTTTTAATTAAATCTATTTTTTATTTGTTACACAATGTGAAATATAACTAAATATGTAAATACAAATTAAATATTATTGATAATAATAATAATATTTAGTTAGTTTTTGAAATACATAGTTCACAAACGATTACAATGCATAGATTAATTTAAAATGCATAATAATAATGCTCAGTGATGATTACATTGCTCGGCGATGATGCGCTCGATCCTCCTCCACAATTTTAACATCTATCTGCATTGTATACTCCAATAATGTGTCTTCCATCTTGTCGAAATCACTGCTGTCACTCGAGGTTGAGATGGAGCTTGAGAACATTGTGGAGGTGTGGAGTTTGAGAAGTTGGATGCATGTGTTCTGCTTGAGAAGAATAGAATGAATTGTCTTTATAGACAAACTTGAACAACGACTAGTTTTCCAATCGGCAGGTAAGAAACAGGTAGTTTGATAACGGCTAGTTTTCGAATAGGTAGTTGTGTAACGGCTAGTTTTCCAATAGGTAATTGTCGCCGCTCCGCTCCCGTGCGCGGCTGGCGCGTCTCTCTCCTCCAAGCTGGCCTCTCTCTCTCTCTCCTCTTGCGTTGCCCTTGCGCCTCGTGTTGGAGACAGCCTTAGAAGGGAGAGGGGTCGATTTGGGTCATTGGTCTATGGTGCTGGATGGTTGTGATTTATGGACGGCAATCATCACCGATAGGCTCTTTTTAATAGTTGTACAAGTTTTGTCTTAAGACATTTGAGCTCTTGGCTCATGGCTAATTACGTTGTATCCTTAATTAACACATATATGTCCAAATAGACGACGAAAATGTTGAAAACTTCATTGGCCACTAACTAGATTGGGTCGATTTGCCTTTTATATATGAAATTAAAAAAACCAATATTTCTAATTTGTGATGATAATGCATGCAAAAAAAAAAAAAAACCTCGGGTTAGCTCATCTCTGTTTTTCTTAATTTCTTTGTCTTTATGTTGGTCGTTAGAGGCCTCTTGACTTTTCTATTTTCTATGTAGGATTTCTTTGTCTTACGCGTGCGCAATGCATATTTACTCTTATTCTACTAGTAAATAAATACGGACATGACCATAAGTCCATGGATCTACTAGCTAAGCCATGGAGCTTAATTAATTTATACTCTACATCACTACTCGTTTTATCAGCCTAGCTAAAGCTTTCGTGTCGAGGTTAATTAGTTTCGCCTGACATAGTGCGTGGGAGGATCGATCCCACATGTGTTGTTTATCATGGTTTTATTTTATTTATCACAGGTAGTAAATGTGTTCAGGACGTACCGCAAGGAAGCAACAAATTAGCCTTAATTTTGTCCTTCGGCCGGTAAAAAACATGTGTCGTCTTGGAGTAGTAGCTAGGTTAATTTATCACTACTACAGATAACCACATCAGTACCGGCTCGGAACCGGCATCAGTGCCGGTTTCTAAACCGACACCCCGTATATGTCAAGATCGGACAACACAATTATAGGACGCGTTTGTTGAACGAATAATTTTCATTTCGAAGGGACGTCTGACCTAGCCCTGGCCAGTCAAGTGCTCAGGACCGATGTCCATCCCTCTGACCATCAGATCCCCATCCGACGGTCAAGAACGACCACAATTCATCCTTTTGTCTTTATTTTTTTGTTTAAGCTATATGCAAATTCAACCAAAAATAACAAAAATTTAAAATGTTATGAAATGTATTATACTTCCAGTTAGTTTTTAGTATTATTATGATTACATTGTAAAAAATGTAACATCTTAGATAGTTCTTTTTAACTATTAATCGTAAATATATATAACTATCATATGATCTATACTGATATACTAACAACGTACTAATATACTAGCTTAATTTATGTATGCATGCCTCTGTGTGTGTATATATGGAGCTAGCGTGGCGTGAGTTACCAGGAAGCTCCCATGGCTCGCGAGCATGGAGGTCAACCTCGACCATGGTGGTCGGCGAGATGAGCGGTGGCGGCGTCTGGCGGTGGCCGTTGGCCTGGGCGACCTTGTCCCGGAGGTAGCAGCACACCAGCTCCTCGTCGCTGGGGTGGAACCTGAACCCGGGAGGCAGCCTCGACTCGATCTCCCTCAGCGCCATTGCAAGCTCACTTACTGCTCTGCTGCAATTTGCAAGCTAGCTAGGGTATATATGTAGAGACGGCACGAGAGATCGAGAGCTAGGTAGCTTAGCTGCAGGCATTGGCAAGGCAAGGCTTCTCGATCGTCACGTGCTTGCTTGTTTAGTCCACACAAGCAGATGGATGCAGCATCGATCGATCGCCCATATGATCAATGGCTGCTGAAAGCTAGCTGTAGCTGTACTGTCCTTACTGCCGTCTCAATCTCTACAGTTTATGAGAAAGATGCTTGTGTGCAATTATGAACTTGGGCTAGGTTGTGAAAATGATCCTGCAACAGTTACTAGAGCTAGCTTGTTGTTACGTACTTCGTACCTCCTGACAATGAAGGCGGCGTACATTAGTAAGATGACTAATATTTATGTACGTACTCCACTTAATTAATATGCTGTGTTATTAGGTCCTTTTCCGATCCATGTCGATGCTAGCTATAGCTGGAGAGGAATAGGCCGGATCGAATATTTATGTGATCGATCGGTGCAACGCCGTGCTGCCAAATGAATACGGTTTTGGTGCCATGATTGCTGATTAATTCATCCATCTTGGTTGTTTACGTGTGAGACAATGTGCTGCATGTGACAAGACAGGATTAATTATTATATAATTAACCCCTTCCCTTTTCTTTTCAAATCTTTTCCTTTCCTGAATTTTTTTGGTTGATGTTACTATGGTTTTCAGTAATTAGTATTACTAGTTAAGTGCCCGTGCGTTGCAACGAGAGGCAAAAATATTTTTACAACAACAATAATCACCTCAAGAACAGAGCATGAAAAATAAATAAATAATAAATTTGGATAGGCAGTATTTTTTTCACCACTGCATGCTCACAAACAAACACCTAATATTTTTTCATGGTAACTGCGAAAGAATACATCACCGGGTGATTTTCAAATATTAATTGTTTCATGGTTCTAGACATGTATGCATCGTCTTAATGGCAAATGCACATTCCAAGGAGACTAACATTTGGATCTTTAAGCAACCATGGGTATCCAAATTGTAACTAAGTATACACCGGCAGACAAGAAAGCTTTGACATATGAACCATCACCTTTATCTCATAATTATAATGGCAGATGGATTTGTAAGGACATACAAGCAAAGAGACTTGTTTTTCATACCAAAACTACCAACAAACTGAGATTGGCATTGCCTTTTCTATGAGTAGTGAGCAATAGGTTGCACATCCGCTGCTTCAATGACTCATAAAGATTTTGCCTTCTTCAATGAACAAAGCCTAGAAACTTGAGGTAGAGTATTGTATATAAAACAATGGCCCAATTGTTAACATCAATAGCTACAAAACTCATTGCATTTCCACTCCCGTTCAATTTTATACAAAATCACAGCATGGTCATGGATCAAAAAAACAGCCTTCCTCTTGAATAGAGATACACCAAATATTGAAATAATAATTTTATCATTGAAAAACACAAGCATGCCATGTACCCTAGATGGTCAGATTTCTTTAATTAAGGCAGTTCCACAAAAAACCACGGCGCACGCACGCACGCACACACGATGGTAAATATAATTCGTCACTTCGAATATGCTCTATCTGGTGGTATATATATCACGCTAAGCATAATTCAATGGAAATCTGATTTCCTAAAAAAACAAAGGAAATCTGACAGTGAAATATCAAACCAAGGTTCAAAGATGACTATAATCAGTTATGTGATATACACAAAAAACTAATTTATCTCCCTTAGTTGCTCTGCACCATAAGAGGCGAATTGTTGCACAAACGAACTCACCTAACAAAGTATTCCCATATGAGCTGCGATCCCTTGTGGTTTACCCCCTATCCCACCTGTGTAAAAGGATCAGAACAAGATAACCTCATATCAAGAAATAACAGCATAATTAGTTTGATAGGACCTAGCTACAAAATATTTTGATCACTTTTATCATTGAAACATAATTGAAGAGTATATAACGGAAACACAAAGCAACCAAAATATAATTTTACAACAGAGAAACAAAATAGAACCATGCACATATGATCTCTTTTTCAAAGACCCAAGTATCTAGGATTTTCAGTATCTAATTACATTCTAGTAAACAATAGCTTATAGACACAAATAGGAAGAAAAACAGTTAGAAACCAATTCCATATATCCATCCCTTATTCTATGAGATATATTACTAAAACAGAGTACAATATCTTGAAGAGAGTATGTGGCCTAAAGGTAGTCTCACATAAGAGAAAGATAGTAGAACACCATACAGTCACTGGGTAGGATCTCATATGAAGATAGCAGAGCACTATACAATCAATGGCTATAAACTCATATATGACATGTTAGCATAAGACTGTATTCTAAGATAAATCTAGACTGACTAAAATTCATCCTCATCAGGTGATATGCAAGATTATTTACATCTGCGCTCACTGATTTTCCATTTATAGTAACTCTAAATATTTCAGATTCAAACATAAAACTATGCTCTTGACTTACATATAACCATCTATGTTAAAGATATCTGCAGCTTCATCACATCAAGTAGACCTCGGTTTTCTTTCAACTCAAACTTTAGGTGGTTGCTCCTTGTAAAAGTATGCATGGGTCATGGGTGTGCTTTGAATGACAAGCTCTTCCTAATCAGATTGATGTCATTCTCTAGGTTGTCCCGAGCAATGGATTAAGCTGTCGAAGGAAAAAAATCCAAATAATTGAAAGCTTTCAAACAGATGACAAGAAAGGACCAGTTTCCCTTTCCATTTGGTACTTAAATTTATGGTTTGGGATTAGTGCTAAAGATGCTTGATTAGTGGGGTCTAACTATTCTCATCTACAAGAAATTTTCTGTCAGAAAATAAGCAGTAGAAGAATGAATTATCATAGAATTTTTTGGTTTTCTGTTCTGTTACAAATGAAAAGGTGCTAAAAGGAAGCTTTTTGTTGCCATCCACCATACAAATAGAGAAAATAAAGAGAAGTATCCAATATAAGTCCAGTTTTACTTGTACTGCTGTTCTACCCTTCAACAAACAAAGCATTTCATCCTATTAAGCCATCATCACCATGCCTAAGCTTAGAATATGATATCCCGAGGTTATTGCTATTACCAGCAGTCATGGGCTAACTCATTTCTAAGCATATATTTTAAGACCTAAATATTTCTAGTTTTAGGTAGAAGAGCAATTTATACAGCGCCCAACAGCATTACTTTCCCATACCAGTCATACTAATGGAGACATCTTTGTTACAACAGAGAACAGATACCTAAATTCAACGAATATTTGTACTTCTCACTAATATTTAAACTTCAGGCAAGCTTGCAATTTCAGACAAGCAATAGCTGTACAAGATGTCAATTATTACACTACCAGCTAGCTGCAGTAAAGATTTAGAAATCGATCAGTGCCATGCATCTTAATTAACATGATGATGGTTGGCCTCCTTGTACTCTTATCAGATGGCCTCTCACATCTTATTAGTATAGCATGCATTCGTGATGCGAAAACCATATAGCAAAAAGAGTTTCAGGAAAATGGGAGAGGAAAAGAAACCTTAATTAAGTGTGTGAACAGAGACCAAACCTACAGGAAAGAAGGTGCAACAAGCGTAGAGACAAGAATTGATGCCTAATCTGACCTTAAAATCCTACACAAGCTTTCTAACCTTCCTCCTACACAAAACATACTACCTGCAAGTAAACGGAAAGTAGTCTTTAAACAAAGAAGAGGATCAATGAGTGGGTGTGCTGCTACTTTTGCTACAATTGCTGCATAACACTTCAAAAAAAAGGGATACAATTAGAAGAGGGCAACAATTTATTTCTATTTGCAGTAATAGTTGCAGCAGCAAAATTGAGTACATCGTATCGTGAATCATGCTATACTACTAAGATGTAGCGTGTGGGAAAAACTTCAGTGCTCTTTGAATTGGTGTCATGAATGAGTTAAATTAAAGCTCATGCTATTTTTTTTGTTATAGCTAGAAATCACTGAATGTCAGCAAGAAGTACATGTTCTGGTACAATGTGAATGGAACCTGCAGTTAGATTGATTCCAAAAACTGTAAAAAGTGCATTTCAGCTCTCAAAAGGTAGCAATCCACCTAAACACATGTAAGGGTGTTGTCAACTTCATTTCAGATTTGGTTGTTTTAGGTTCTCACGGACATTAATTTGCACGCATCACATTCAGTCCACCGTCATCCCATTTTAACTGGAATAGTTTATTAAGCATACTGAAGCATATTTTGCACATGAACTTAGAAGATTAAGTGACAAGAATAGCAGAAAAATAGGCACCATAAGAACTTATAATGTCTAAAGAGGCATGACCACATGAAATAGGTTCAGTAATGCTATCGCGTAGTCATCTTGAGAAATTGTGATATGGTTGAGACAAATAATTTAAAACAGTTCACTTTGGATAAATCTTATACACTTTTCACAAAGGCAACAACCACGATGAATTAAAAGATGCCATATTTCAATTTGGACACAATATGTTTTGTATATAAATGGATTTTAGTGCTGCTTAGCAAGTACCCACCGGATTTCTGTGCAGATGGTTCATCACATGGGCATGCTTGTAAGCGAGTATCAATATTGCATTACTTGAAAAGTAAAATAGAAATTTGTAAACACAAAAAAATATACACAAAAGCAAAGTTTAATTGCCTGAAAAAGAAAATAAGCCCATGAGCTACCAAAACACAAATTTTAAGCAAGCATCCTATGATTTTTCAAATAAGAGCAGAAGAAATCCGTACTCTGTAGCCTCAAAATTTCTAAAAACATTAGGATGTCAGGCATTTGCATTGGTATTTGAGCACTGATTTGCAAGTAAGAGAAGGAGAACTGATAAGCTTTAGAAAGTCAATTATAGCATTGAGGCTTACCACCCTAGATGTTGGAGACACTAAAGAGGTTGACGGGCTTGTTGGGCAGATCGGAGAAGTTGATCAGCCGTAGCTGGTCACCCAGGAAGTTCACCGGCATCAGCACCCCGACGCCAACCAACGCGGCCATCGCAAAAACCCTAATGTTGCACCGTCCCGAATCCCCCACAACACGCCTGGTTCAGCAAACCAAGCGAAGGAAGTGAAAGAAGGGGGGTTTGGAGGAGAAATGAAGACCTGTAGATGATGATGCGGACGAAGACTACGTCGACGAGCCCCATGGCAGCGTGGCTGTCATCCTCGGAGCAGCGCCACGCGGCGGCAAGCCAGGACTCGAGCCGTGCTAAGGGGCGGAAAGATCCGAAGACGTCGGCGTGAGGGAGAGGCCGCTGTGAGCTCGAGACCAGTGGCGGGGACGGAGGCGTTGGCGGGGAGGACAGGACGGCGACTGGGTCGACGGTGGGGATGGAGGAGTCAGTGGGGAGGGCAGGACGGTAGGCGGCGCCGACGGATCTGAGTCACGACGGCGGTGTGGAGGTCTGGGGGCGGTGGGGACGGCGACGGCAGCGCGGGGGACGGTGACGTTGGGCGACGGCAACGGCTTCTGGAGGCCTGCGGGGGTGGAGGTGGAGGCCGGCGCTGTTGTAGGGAGCCACTGGAGGTGGAGGGGAGGAGAAAAGGCGCGGCGGCGGGGGTTCCTGAGGCCGGCGAGTGTTGAGGGAGGCGGCGGTAGCAGCAGTTCTGGCCGCGAGTCTTGAGAGGAGGCGAGTGGCGGTTCTGGAGGCCGGCGGGGGTGGAGGTGGAGGCCGGCGCCGTTGTAGGGAGCCACTGGAGGTGAAGAGGAGGAGAAAAGGAGCGGCGGCAGGTGTTGAGGGAGGCGGCGGCGGCGGCGGTTCCTATCGGCCGGCGGGTGTTGAAGGAGGCGGCGATGGCGTTTCGCGTCCTAGAGGCCAACGGGGTGGAAGCGGCAGCTGTTATGCACGCGTACGCGTAAGTAATAATTAGCGTAATTAGCGTAATGGTAGCGTAATTAATAATGGTACAAGTAATTTTGAGTGTAATTATGCACGCGTACGCGGTCTATTAATTAGCGAACGGCCAAGATTCTTAGCGGTACACGTTGATCTCCACCACTGGAATGCACGCAAACGGTCAGGATTCTTAGTTGGTGAACTCACCACCACCACTGTAAGACAATTTAGAATAGTAGAGATCTATCGATTAATTTACCCAACAAGTAGAAATTCAATTCAAAGTTTCTACTCCAGTATTTTGTTATTAATTTTTACTCCGTGTAAAAGAGACCAGGCAAATCGGCAATCTCTCTATATAATATATATTTAGTTAAGACGTACGTTCATAATGAACGAAAGAACATGAACTTCAGCGAACAATTTGGAACAGGTATATATATATATATATATATGGACCCAGTTTGAGACTCTAGCTAGCTAGCTAGTACCATGAAGAGCATAGGGACCCCAAGGAACAGTTAAAAGGGTACAGGAGTTTGCTTCAGAAAATAAAAACCTGTGGTATAAGTGACTGTGCGTTTACCTGTTAAATGCAGTACTTGGTTGATTAACCAGTTTGTGGGGTACCGTTTGGCAAGAAGCTACTTGTCGGCAGTGTCCTAGCTTAATCATATCCCCTCTTCTTCTTCTCTACTACTAAGCAACAAAATCTTCTACTGTCTACAAACAAAGATCGATGTTGATGCTTTGAAAGAAACTTGAGCCTTCCTAGCTTCAGGGGTGATCGATTCTGACACATGTACGCATTGCTTACTGTAACCAATCACATTACAAGTAGTCGTCGTCAAGGTCCCATTTCATTCACATACCAAATGCAAACTATATACAGATGGATGGATGGCTGCATGTATAGTATAGTAGTAGCAGCAGTACATGCTACTTAGCTAGCTGATATGCTGAAGTGGATTGCATGCGGCCGGCTTGGCAATGTGGAGCAAGGTAGCTCACCAGTTTGTCTCACGTAGAGATGATAAGAGCCGTGCATGCAGAGAGACGAGGGAGACATCCAGGAAAGGGAAACGAAGCTAGCTGCAACAATCAGCTGCTCTGCTCTGCATGATTGGATGGTGCAGCCAATATATATTACTGCGTGGAGCAAGCAACTGGAGCAGTACGTATAGTGTGTGTTTGTGTGGTATGCATGCCATGCCACTCGATCGCTTAATTGGCTTGCACAAGTAAAAAACGCCAATCAGCAGTGATGTGTGTGCCTTGATGGTTACTTCATGCGCGCAGGAATGAACTGGACTGGATACTGATCATCACTTAATTAGTCATACATATATAAAGACATCTGGACGCAAGCCTCCGAAGTGTTAGTTAATTAGACAGAGCTTAATTGGAGTAAATTAGATATGGTATTAGAGCATGTACAATGCATAGACAGCTGCTATCTATAAGAATTGCCATGTCACCTATTTGCTGATATGGATGAAAGAGAAAAAGAAAAAAAAGAAAGAAGTTGTGTGTACATTTGTAGTCAACTGTAACACGGGAACCAAGGTGGTTATATATAGAGATGAGTTGTCTATAAAGAAAATGATTGTCTGTACCATTATATAGTTGTTTTTAATGTTGTCTATAAATGACATGGTAACTTGCTATAGACAACAGCTATCTATAGCATTGTACATGCTCTTACGTACTCCATGTATTAGTTGCTGTTATGCAGGCCATTTATTTCAGTACCCTTGAAGCAGTGTGGTTCTTGTCATCATGCATGGGTGCAGAGCTAGTGAGGCAGCTACAGGCTCAAGGATCAGTCCTGCCTGCGAGCCTTGTTTAATTGTGACAGTCTGGTGCACGATGAACAATTGCGATAGATGTACTGCACTACGTACTAACTATCGTGCATGCATATCCAGGACACACGTACAAGATACACTAACTGTTGCATGGATTGTACGTGAGTGTGTGTATATATATAGACACACACGAGCAGGCCCCTCGCGCGGCTACAGATAAAGAGTGAGCATGCAGAGCAGAGGTTGTTGCTGGAACTTCCCGACTCGATCATCCGCACCGCATTACTCGTAATACTGGTTCGAGGGATGATATTAATTGCTTAGCTGAATTAATTGAAGTTAGGAGGAGAGTAATTAATTAAGGTTGTCAATGAATGAGGGAGGCCACGCAGCTCAGCTGGCAGTGGCGACAAACAAAGAGAGTAGACTAGTGTTCTCTCGTCGCCGGGAAGAAGCTACACGATCATACGGCACCGCTACGTATATATATACTCTATAAGCTGCACTAGCTGATCGATCGAATACACATATATTCTCATTACTGTAGATGGATATATGTAGCACTAGCTAGCTGTATCGATCCGTGATGGATTGCAATTGCAACACGAGAGGATGCAGCATGCACTGTACTGTACAGTAGGGATCAAGAACCAGACATACCATGCATCTCCTAATTGGTACGTAGCGCGCGCCTTCGTCCGATCGATCGTGCTCCATGCACCGATCCGCTCCTTGCTCCTCCTTATCACCGCCATGATCAACAACCGGACCAATAATTAATACATGTCATCTGCAGAGAAAAAAGAAGAGCAACGTATACACCTAGGTATATAATGCATGCATGCCTTTAGTGAGACATTCAGTTCATTTCATTCCATCTTGTGTATATATGTACGTGTGGTGATAAAAATTCAGGTTCCTGATAGCCGCGAGGGTATGCAAAATTAAGTCTTGATGAGCTTGACACTAACAGTAGTAGCTGGCATGTGTGTGTGCTTACAACTAACTAAATAAGATTTGATTTTGCACCACAAGGGAACGGAATCATCCTCCTGACATCTGAAAGATTCGGCCCAGCCCAGCCAGGCACTGCATGGCACGAACGCCTCCCTGGCCCAAGAAGCGAGCATCTCCTGGCGAACCGCCTCCGACAGCGCCTTTAATAAAGGCCAAGCCTCAAACAGATCGATCATTTTTCAAACATGACTAGATAACCGATACAAAGATTTTTTTTCCCCCTTTCTAAACCAATTTTCTGATCAAAGACGTGCTTGAATGTGAAGCCATACACAGATTTCATAACTTTATCTCCCCCGCGTTTACAACGGAATGCATCCTTCGAGTACCTTCTCCATAGCTTAGCTTTTGACGTGTACATAAATGCTTCAACCCTTAAATATGACAACAGAGAAGTAAATTAATGTGATTCGTTATCTTGAATCAGCATAGTCCATCCTCTAATAACTTTCACTATTTCTCAGTGCTTTATTTCGGCAGTCTAACAATTGGTATCTAAGATAAATTTATGCTTTATTTCTCAGTGCCAAACAAGAGGAAATCTAAGCTCAAAGATGAAACAACAGTTAATTTAAGCTGAAAGACGAAAAACCTTTTTTGAGCCCAGCCAGGCTTATATACATGAAGACAAAAACACGAAAAAAAACACAGGGAGTAACACTAATGGACAACATTAGTAAACTGGCTCTGGCTACAGATGTGTTAAAGTTTGCTTTGCGTAGGTTCAAACAAAAAAAGTTCACTGCTAAAGCAGAACGGTAACAGGATCTGGAGTCTGGACACAACAGATGCCTAATATGAACAACATGGCTGGGTCCTCTGTCTATTTTCAACACTAATTTGCTAGAAATCTTCAGATCTACTATACAATACCAGTATACTACACTATGCCAATGAGAGAAAAGCATGCATCCCCTTGAAACTGTGCAGCAGTTACATGTAAAACAAATTTGATAAAACAGTAGTGGAAGCAGGGAAATTTGAGTTCTCTTCATGCAAGATAAGCAAAATTCAAAATTGAGCTAGTGCACCAATAGCCACATCTGCTCTGGACCATTCTTGAGCAGTTGACCAACAGCCAACAAAAATGGATAACCGGAGTCCAAGCAAAGAGTGGGAAAAAAAGAGGGAGAAGATGAATGGAGCTCCAAGAAAGCAAACTATCACATTCTCCAAGTTAAAATGTCAAGATCTCAACCTCACTCGGTTTTGACCGCTCCCTTGCCTCCTACAACGCTTACATGAGGATATATGCAACATTTTCCCACTGCTTGCTTTGTTTTGCAGCACATCGTGACCTTCAAGTATGAACTCAGTTATTGTTGTCAGGAAGCAAATCCATCAAGCAGGGCGTGTATGGAAATGACTCGAGGACACATGCTGCCTTGTCATAAAAATCCACCTCAAACACTCTTGGCAACAAGCTACCAAGATACTGAGCCTTGGAGTCTCTCAAATGATAGGACCCTGCGCTGAAATATGTACCCAAAAAGACAACCTCCTTGAATGGATGAAATCCTAGAAGGAAGAGTTTGCCATGAGAAAAACTGCCCATTTTTATATGTTGAACATCTAGAATATAATCATCATCGTCGTCACTATCAGCATCCAAGATCCAGGCTGATTCTTTTCTCATATTTCGAAGTGCATCATGTTGCGAGGCATAGCTCTCAAGTGTTTTTATTTGCCGTGCAAGGTGCTTAAGGTCAACATGATACTTCAATGTCCACTCCATTGGTCCAGATGATTCATCCAGTGCCACACCCAAAGTTGACGGTAATGAAGTTTTGCATAGCATACTCCTTTCTCCGACCTCCACAGATAACATTTTGTGCCTTTACCCTACTCTAAATTTCTCGGCGTTTTTATCACTTCATACTTATCATCTGACAAGGACAACCTATAAAAAAAAGGGGAAAAAAAGCTTGGTCATGTGCTTACGACTTGCGAGGCAAGATATTTTGTCACCAAATGGACATGTTATAAGAAAAATTCAGGTGTGGGCACTGCCTAATAACACAGAACTAAAACATTACCTATTATAGGATCTACGAAAGGACAAGTTCTGTCATAAATGGCTATTACAACCGTATGTAAATGATAGATTCTTAAAACATGAAGTATAACTAAAAAGAAACAGAGCATTGGGGAAAAAAAAAAGAAAAGTTGACCATACGATACAGAGATAGTTGAAACATAAGGTTAAGCCAAAAACACATTGAGTTCTGCATCGTTATAAGTTGATTCTATCTAAACATATCTGAACATAACCCCATATCCATTCAGAAGATAATAGCTGAATTGAGCATCCCTAGTGAGACAAATTTGCAGCTCAGGTGGTTATAAAATTTCTTGTTATCTTCTGCTAAACTTGGAGCTACTGAGTCTAGCTGTTATTTCTGGCAACCACTTCCGAATGACATTGTGGTAGTTGCATAATGGGTTGACAATCTTGAGAGGCCAACATCAAACATGCATTGTACAGGCAGGCGCGGCGCACATTAATGCGCAAAACATAACCATTCAGTGTCGTTGATATGAGAGAAACAGAAAGATAGAGACTATATGATAATCAACACATTTACTGGCCAAAAACAAATCGGATAATTATACAGATCACAAAGTCGTAAGTACATGGGATGCGATGCTTACTTGGTTAAAATGTCACCTCGGCAGTGCACGTAGAGAGCTCCCCTCCAGTAGACGGCGTTGCGCCGCCGGGGTGCGGTATGGCAGAAATTGGTTGGCGTATAATCATCCATAAATGCCCATGGATCTGGCGCATACGACGAGTCACACTCATTTGGCAGCACATCGGCCAAGGTGACGACGGCGTGGCCCTCCCCGACGAACTCCCTCTCCTCCCACCGCCAGGTCCTCGACGAGAAGACGTGCATCTTGAACAGGGACGGTGGCCATTCCATGATAGCTAAAACATGGTCCGGGAGGTTCCAGAAATCCTGGGGGTCGGGGAAGCTGATCACGTGGTAATGCAGCGAGGCCGCGGCCCGCGGGGTCGAAGGTCAGGTAGTCGGTGCGGACGAAGGGATCCCACTGCTCTGTCGCGGGGTTGCAGACGAACCAGTTGTCGCAGAGGAGGAGGCCGTTGCAGATCCTCCACCCAGGCCCGGCCCAAAGGGGGCAGCCGGTGCGACCCATTAGTCCAATTAATACAACACACATTGATAGTTGGCTCCATAGTCTCCGCTGCTTAGTATTCTTTTGACTTCAGTAATTGCTCACAAGTAGGGCTGGAACTTTAGCTCGTGACTCGCGAGCAGCTCGGGCTCGGCTCGGAAAAAGCTCGGGCTTAGGCTCGGATCGTTTCTAAATGAGCACGAGCTGAACACATTTTCTAGCTCATCTCCAAAACGAGCACGAGCCGAGCCGAAGCTAGCTCGCTCACAGCTCGCTCGTGGCTCGTTTGAGATGAAGCCCGGTGCCCAGCCCACGTACTCGACCCGATCCAAGAGTAGCCCAATGGGCGGCAGAAGCCGAGCCCAGCCAAGGCAAGCGGCAGCGGCGCCCACACGAATGACATTCATTCCTTCCATCCCCATTCATTCGCATCGCAGCCATTCGCCCAATCGCCCGTTCCCCGACCCCAACCCCAGGTCCCCAGCGTCTCGGCCTCACAGGAACCCTAGCATCCCCGACCCCAGGTCCCCAACCCCAACCTGCCCTGCTGTTGCTGTTGCTGCCCCACGCACGACGGCCCGTCCGTCCCTACCCGCCCCGCCTCACCTCAAAACCTCAATGGGTAGTAGCCAAAGCCCTCCTCCTCCTCCTATTGTTCCGCCTCCTGTTGGTGCGCCGCCGCCGCCGACGTCAATCACGGGCGGCACCAGTGGCACGACGACGCCGGCTTTAGATCCGCCTCTGCGACAGCAAACTCCAACTGCCAGCAGCGCCGAGCCGTGCATCAACAGTGCCGTCGCCTCTCGATCTAGGGCCTCGAGGTCCGCCGGCCCTGGGGTTGGGGAAGCTGCGCCTCAAGCACAACTGCCATCACCCCATCTCGTGGTCGTGGAGGAAGGCACAAGGCTGTTGTAAGACGTGGGACAAAGAAGTGTTGCCCGTTGCCACGGACGGGCAAACCTCCAATGGCACCACCACCATCTTCTTCTTCTCGACCAACCACAACCAGGGGTCGACCGGCGTCGATCGTCACCGAGGCTCAGCCTCCATCATCCCCAATAGCCAATCCCTCCACGTCCGAGAAAGGTATGTTGTTTTTCTTGTTCTAATTCGTTGTAGATTTTGAATAATATGTTGTTTCTTGTTCTAATCCGAGAAAGGTATGAAAATTTTTTTGTTCTAATTCGTTGTAAATAACAAAACAGAGATATAGTGACACTTTTAATTTTGTAATTCTATATAAGATATATGACATATTCACATCTGTCCTTTTATTGTTGTAACTTGAAAATGTCATTATGTTCTAATTTTTCTATCCTTTTATTGTTTTGTTAGATTAAAGAATGTCTTCATCAAGTGAAGATGCAAGTTATTCAGTACAAGACATTGATTCATCCAGTGACAAAGATAAAGAGGAGTCAAAGGCAGAGGCAAGTACAGGAACAACGAAGAAAAGGAAGACATCTGCAGTTTGGAAGCTTTTCAAAGTTGTCGAAGTGCCATCCAAGAAAAAAAGAGGAGAGACTCAAACAAAGGCACGATGTGAAGCTTGTCATGCATCATTTGCTTATACCCCTGGAGGAACCACGACGACATTGAATCGGCATATGAAGGCTTGCAACGCGTACCAACCTTACTGTTGTTACTGGTATTTATGACCATGCTACTATTCGTGAGATCATAGGAAAGATGATTATTGTGCATGAGTACCCGTTTAGGATGGTCGAACATTTTTGGTTCAATGTGTTGATGAAAACCTTGAATCCTTCATATGAAAAGATTGGTAGAAAGACTATTAGAAAAGAGTGTTTGAACATTTATCAATTAGAGAAGGAAAAGCTTTGCAAGAGTCTTAAGAATGTTAACAAGATTAGCTTGACATCTGATCTATGGACTTCCAATCAAACTTTGTGTTACATGTCTTTGGTAGCTCACTATATAGATGCAAATTGGATAATGCAAAGCCGTGTGATAAATTTTGTTGAGCTAGAACCACCCCATACCGGCATTGTTGTGTCCCATGCAATTTCAGAGTGTCTTGCACATTGGAAAATAAAGGACAAAGTTGCCACCATCACATTTGATAACGCAAGCACAAATGATGTTGCTGCTAGACAGTTGATGTCAAAGCTAATGGCTAGGGGAACACTTTATTTGAAAGGATGGTTCTTTCACGTGCGTTGTTGTGCCCATATCTTGAATCTGCTAGTAGTTGATGGTTTGAAGCCTTTGGATGATCTAATTGGTAAAGTTAGAGAATCTGTGAAGTATATCAAGAAATCACCTTCTCGTCTATACAAATTCTCCGAAGTGGTTAGATCTCTAGCTTTGCCAACGAAGAAGGGCCTATGCCTTGATGTTCCTACTAGATGGGGCTCAACCTATAGAATGCTTGAGTGTTGCTTCACGTTCAAAGATGCATTTACCCACTATGCCGATCTAGATGCAAATTATAAATGGGAGCCCTTAGGTTTTGAGTGGTCCACATATGAAAGAGTGAAAGAGGTGCTTGGGGTCTTGGACAACGCAACAACACTATTTTCAGGTTCAACATACCCAACTGCCAATCTTTTCTTTCCTCTAATTATTGATGTGAAGGTTAAATTGAATGAGGCGATCAACTCTAGCGATCCACAATTGAGGAAATGGGGCAGCAATGACTGAAAAATTTGATAAGTATTGGGGCCAATGTAGTCATCTTCTAGTCATTCTTGCCATCCTTGACCCATGATACAAGCTGAAGTTCATTCAGTACTGTTTTGCTAAGATCTATGATGCAAAAAGTGTTGATACAAAGGTGGCCTTAGTACGTGCTACCTTAGATGATTTATATGTAGTGTATGAGAAAGGTCATCAGCAGGGGGCTGCTAGTACATCATCAGATGCAACACCATCATCTCATCTCTTTGGTTCAAGTTCAATGGCAGCGGCTAGTGTCTCTTCAGAGTTTGAAAGCTTGTTAGAGGCTAGCTGTTCACAACAGTGTAGGACTGACTTAGCATGCTATTTGAAGGATCCAAATGAGAGGCAGCAGGTTGTGCCTTTTAAAATTCTTGATTGGTGGAAGTTCAATGCCTCCAAGTATCCAATCTTGTCCAATTTGGCAAAGGATATTCTCTCTATTCCTGTGAGTACAGTCTCCTCTGAGTCTTCATTTAGCACTGGTGGAAGAGTTCTAGATGACTATCGCAGCTCATTAAACCCTTCCATGGTCGAGGCCTTGGTGTGTTCTTCAAGCTGGATAAGAGGAGGCACTCAATATTTAAACAACCTAGTATGTTCTTATCATGTTTCCTTATATTTTCTTGTTGTTTCTTTCAGATTTCATATTGTTACACAATATTTACTGTTGCTGATATTTATCCTTTCTTCATGAATCATGATACTTGTAGGAAAAGGAACCTGACAATGATCTAGACACTATAAATCTGGTTGATAGTGTTGTCAGCAGCAACTGGTAAGAGGCAATTGTATATTTTCATAGTTCTCCTTTTTACATTGTGATTTGTTGTTATGCTTGCAGAGATGGTTATCTACTTCACCACTTGTTCAAGTCTCCAATGATGGTTGCTGCCTTCCAGAGTTGTGTTCCTAATGGCATCCACTTTTGCTTGTGATAGTTGCTACTTGTAATGGTTGCTACTTGTAAAGGCTGCAAACTTGTAATAGTTACTACTTGTAATGGTTGCTAACTTGTTATATTTTTGCTTTGATGCTGCATGCAATTGTTGGATGAATTGATATGAATGGTGAATGGGTGCTGAATGGTTGCTATGATTGGTATGAATGGATGAATTGATATGAATGGTTGCTTTTTGCTATGAATGATATGAATGGTTGCTATGAACTGATATGAATGGTTGCTATGATTTGTATGAATGGATGAATTGTTATGAATGGTTGGTGTGAATGATTTGAATGATTAACGAGTTAGCGAGCCGAGCCGAGCTGCTCGCGAACTTTACCGAGCCCGAGCTGAGCAAGCTTTCTAGCTCGGTGATCCGAGCGAGCCGAGCCGAGCCAGCTCGCTCGCTAAACGAGCTCGAGCCCGAACAGGCCTGGCTCGCTCAGGCTCGGCTCGGTTCCACCCCTACTCACAAGTCACTTGACTCATCGTTGCTAGTTGCCTTGTTTTCTTCGTCTACTTGTCTCCCGGGCGATTGGCGATTCACGAACTACCAAACTGGCGTGCCACCAGCCAACCGACGGCTAGCCACCTAACCGGGAAGCTGAGCCACCGAGGATGTGATTTAGAGCATCCGCTAATATCGATCCGAGTCTCCCAGAATCTGAGTTCCCAAATCCTAATCCCAGGTGTTCATGTTCTAAAATTAAAGCTAGCTTGTTAATTGTTATTTGTCTATTGTCTGCTGGCTATTCTCTCTTTATTGTTATGTGATCGTGTGTTTATCGGGTTACAGTTCACTGTTCACTATTGTCTATTGACTTTGTTGATGCAATATCAATATGTCCACTAGAAAATATTTATCCGAATGTGGAAAAAAGGGAAAAAAAAAGAAAGCATGATTAAGAAGTGATGAATTCACAAAAAGGAGCCATAGAAAAAAAATTTAAATCTCAATTCAGGTCCTTCTATGCCAATAGCACTAGTTGAGGAATTATATCACAATGGTCGGATAGTCGGATGGGCATTGAGATGCATATTGGAGCTCAATTTGGTTTGTCAGCGATGAGGAGGGTGCTAGATTTAGTGATGTTTGAATGGAAGAACAGTGATATATGGATTTTATTTTATTTAAACCATGTTTTGACTATGACTTATTCTCTTTACCAATTTAATTATATAAGAACATATGCAATCTTTTCTATATAATAACTATGTTAGTAAAAAAGAGGCCACATGTTTTTACTCGTCTCGGGCCCCAAATTTCTTTAGACCGGTCCGGCCTCCACCTCCACCTCCACCTCCACCTCCGGTCGGGCATGGCCATGAAGTGGAGCGCGGAGTCGAGATGGGGGCTGGTGGGGCGGCGGGCGAAGAAGCGGTGGCGGTGGTAGTCGTAGGAGTCGTAGTAGTTGATGAAGAAGCCGGTGAGAGAGTGCGGGAACAGGTGTGGGTCCAGCAGCCCGAGGCCGTCGACGGCGGAGCGCCACTCCGTGCAGACGCAGCGGGACGCGGCGGAGGATTTCCTCGCGAATGTCATTGGGGATCACATCCATGGACGCCCCAGCCGCCATCCGTTTTGCTTTTGTGTGCCGAGTGAGCCGGGTGCGCAAATCAAATTTGTTTGAGCCCAAAGAAAACTAATGGGCCGTGCCCGTGTACCAGCCCAACCGAAAAGGTACGGCTAGTCTTGCTGCTTCCGGAGAGAAGCTAGACGATCAACGATACGCCACCGGCCGACGGAGCTACGGGTGGGTCCCGTCCCACGTACTTGTCCTCCATCTCATCTGCTTGCTCCTCGTCTCCACGATCATGATCAACAACTGGACCAATGTATGTATGTCGTCGAACAAGATTAAAAAGAACAGCAACGTAATTACATGCATGACGCCTTAGTGTAATATTCATTACATTTTAAAATTACTTTCTCACGTTGTTTCCATTTACACTTCAGCTCTAGCTCTCTCAGATCATGCGTTAAATGTTCACGTAGCTGCTGACATGATCCTGTTAACATAGCTGTCGGATGACATGGTACAAAAGACATGAACCTGTTTAAGAAATGGGTTAATTACATCCATGACGCTGCAAAGTTCACAGTTTACAAATATGCTACTATAAAGTCGGTATTCGTAAACACACTATTATAAAATGAGATTTCTCACAAAAAAACCATTACAGAGAAAAAAGAAACTTATCTAGACAAAATTGCCTCTGATCTTCTTCCTCTTGCTTCTTCCTCTCTCTTTTCAAGCTCCCGCCAACCCCTCACCTCCAGCCAAACCCTCCTCTCCTCTCCCTTCTCACTTAGCTAGCTCTAGCCACCCATCCCTCCCCCCAAGCCCAAAAATAGCAGCGCAGGCCCAATGAGGCATTGGCATCACAGGCCCGAGGTAGAGGCAAACGTGACGTGGAGAGCAATGGGTGCGTGTGGTGGCGTCCATGGAGAAGCTCGCTGGCGGCCATAGAGAAGCTCACAGGGGCAGCCATGGAGGAGCTCACCGTAGAGGCCAAAGAATAAAGGGGGACAAAGGGAGGGAGCTTGAGCTTGTGGCCATGGAGGAGCTCGCCGCTGGCCATAGAGAAGCTCGCGGGGCAGCCATGGAGGAGCTCATCGCGGAGGCAAAAGAATAGAGGGGGACTAAGGGAGGGAGCTTGAGCTTGTGGCCATGGAGGAGCTCGCGCGCTAGCCATGGAGGCGCTCACACTGGCTGGAGAACAAAGAGAAGGGAGAGAGAAAACTCAAGGTAGGGTCGTTGGAGGTTGTAGCCATTGAGGAGCTCGCTGCCGACAGCGTGGCCTAGGGTTTAGGGAGCTCGCGACCATGGCAGTTGGATGACAAGAGAGGAGAGGACAAGGGGAAGAAGGGAGGAGGGTAGAAGGAGGGTAAATTTGAAGGATAACTAAGGGTAAAAAAGTTAGCGATGACATTCATGTGAAGAATATGATTTTATAATGGTATTGCTGTGATATCAAACTTTCTAGCGACATTTCTATAAACCGAGAACTTTGTAGTGGTATGGGTGTAGTTAACCCTTAAGAAATAGGGCATCATAAACATGAGTTAATGAATAGGTTCACAATTTCATAGAAAGCATCACGACCCCTTAGAATAAAAAGATTTTTGTTTTTTGGTTCTGTACAAAATATGTGTTAATTAATCGGATCCCACACCAACGTCGCATAAGCCTGTAGCAGGGTAGGGTGGCCTGAGGGCTCCCTTCAAACTTGGTTTTCTATAAAATACGTGTTAATTAATAAGTGTCCACCTCAGTGTCCCCGTTGGCCTTTGAGGAATGAGAGGTGAGGCGGTCAGCACTTCAACCCATATGGCCATTATGCTTTTATCCTCCACCTTCACGTGATCTGATGGTTGGGTGTTGTGCTAAGCCCACGCCATATGGAGTATCCCTGCGAATTTTTTATATTTTATATTTATTTTCATAATTAAATAAATAATAACCCATTCATCAAAATAAATAAATAGACACCTATAATCCATTGGTTGGACGAGAAGGGAAAAATCGTCCGTTGGTTGGGTGAGAAGGGAAATCTCGTCTAATGGTTATGCGAGATTTTTCTTCTCGCCCAACTAACGGGCGACAAGTGTCCTTATTGTCAAAGTGATTTTTATAAAAAATTAGAATAATATGTCTTTTTCTTATCCTTCAAAACGCCATCACTACAAAAATCTAAAAAAATTGGCAGTATAGGGAGTGCTTCCTTAAAGTTATCCATAAAATTTCAGTCCTAAATAGTACCTATACAATGAGAAACAAAAAAGATAAATTTCAGTTTCTAGATTTTTTTTTGTTTCTCATTATGAAAATAATATTTGGAGCTGAAATTTTGTGGAGATCTTGAAAGTAGCATACCCTACACTACCAAATTTTTTCATAATTTTTTGTGATTTTTTATGGTGTTTTAAAGATCGAGAGCAAAAAAGATAGTAGTTTTCTTTTTTTAAAAAAAAACCCTTATCGCCCATTGGTTAGGCGATTTTTTCTTCTCGCCCAACCAACAGGTTATAGGAGTCTATTTATTTCATTTTGATAAATGAGATATTATTTATTTAATTATAAAAATGAATAAATATAAAATATAAAAAAATTTCATATTCCTGCTGGAAGGTCACACCCCGGGCCCAAGGCCTAGAACCGCCCCTTAGAGCATCTGTAGCAGGCGCTCTATAACATTCATCTGGATAGAGTAGTTGTTGGAGGGAAAGAATTTTTTAGAGTATAACGTAAAGTGTGAAGAAATCTTAAAAAGAGGGATAGAGTGTGTAGGGAATAATATTATAGAGTAGGAATTTAAAGTATCTGATGTGGGTGCTCTTAGCGCTACATGAAGTCATTAAACAGGTATTTGACTCTTAGGTGGCCCTTTGCAAGTCTAATATGGCTCGAGGCAAATGGATACTAATTTAAGTTGCACAGAAACTAATTTCCAACTTCAGAGTGCTAATTGAGAAAAACACAACAACTTTAAGGGGTTAAACTATAATTTTTTAGGCTTCTCATGTCACATCACCAGACACCTGCGCTAATAGTATCGTATCAACGGCCACATTAACACTTAACAAAAAAATCTGGCAGACCTAGAACCGAAGTGCGAACGAAAACAACTTTAAAAGAAAAGAAAGTAATTTTAAACTTTCAGGGCCTAAGGGTTTGTTTTCCCTAGCTCATCTAATCTACTAATCTGACTTATCTCGTAACTTCGAGAATTTCTCGAGGTGGCCTCGAGAGTCGGATGGCCTTGGTTTTTAGGATTTAGGAAGCTTTTAGACACGTCTACGAGATAAAAAAAAGATTCAAAAAATAATAAAAAAGTCAAATAAGTCAATATAAGCCACGTCTTATCTGACTTATTTCGTGTCTTATCTGACTTATATTGACTTTTTTTTATTACTTTTGAATCCATTTTTTTTATCTCGTAGACGGTTCAAAAGCTCCCTAAACTTAAAACCAAGGGCATCCGACTCGAGCTACTCGAGAAATTCTCAAGCTTACGAGAGATAATTCGAATAGATAGATAATTTGAGAACGCGCCTAAGTTAAATTTCACTGCAATTTTAAAGGGATACAGTGTACTATACTTGCCTTCAACTTGTACATCTGGCCACGGATGGTAGAAATTCAGATTTCCGATAAGTGCAGGCGTACGCAAAATTAAGTGATGATGTAACAGGTGACGCGGCGTGCTTGAACTAGTATTTTTAGGGGATGCTTATAACAAATGTTTACTTTAGTGTTAAAAAGGCTGGTTGGTTCGTCACTTGTCCCCACCATGTATTCACCTCTCTGGATCCCACGCACCGACCTCCAGCCAGCCCAGGCCTGTCCAGTCTCCCTCCCTGCTCATGCAACCGTGCCACCACCATGATCCATTTTTCCCACTTCCCCAAAAACCCTAGCCGTTGCCTCTCTCCCCCGCTTCCATGACCTTTGATCCGCAACTGGCAGGGTGCAACGCGGTGAGGGACGAAAGGAAGTTCATTGCTAGAGCAGAACACGTCTATATCCGGGGTCTAAGCACAAGAGATGCCTGTATATATGAAGCAACATGGCTAGGGCCCTGTGTTTATTTTGAACATTAACTTGCAACTAATCTTCAGATCTACCATACTATACTATATTATTCCAAAGAGAAAACCGTGCAGCCCCTCGAAAATGTGCAAGCAGGTATAAGTAACATAAATCTGACAAAACAGTGGCAGAAGCAGAGAAATTAAAGTTCTCTTCGTGCAAGATAAGCAAACTGAACAGGTACACCACTAACCACTTGTGCTATGGACCATTCCTGAGTAGCCAACACAACACAGATGACCGGAGTCCTCTCAAAAAAGCAGAGGGGGGAAAAAAAGAGAATATGAACGGGGCTCCAAGACAACAAACTATGACATTCTCCCAGTTAAAATGTCAAGATCTCATCTTCACTCTGTTTTGACCACTCCCTTCTGTCTTACAATGCTTACATGAGGATATATGCATCATTTGCCCACTGCTTGCTTTGTTTTGCAGCATATCGTGACCTTCAAGTATGAGCTCAGTTATCTTTGCCAGGAAGCAAATCGGTCAAGCAGGGCGTGTATGGAAATGACTCGAGGATACATACTACCTTCTCATCAAGATCCACCTCCAACGCTCTTGGCAACAACCTACCAAGATACTGAGCCTTGGAGTCCCCCAAATGATAGGCCACTGCGCTGAAATATGTATCCAAAAAGACAACCTCCTTGAATGGATGAAATCCTAGAAGGAAGAGCTTGCCATCAGAAAAGCTGCCCATGTTTATATGTTGAACATCTATAGTATAATCATCATCAGAGTTCCACTCCTTCCCACCATTATCCTCACAATCATCATCCAAGATCACATCGCCGTCGCTATCAACGTTGTCACTATCAGCATCCAAGATCACATCGTCGTCACTATCAGCATCCAAGGTCACATCGTCGTCGCTATCATAACAAGAGAGCTCATCGTCGTCACTATCAGCATCCAAGATCCAGGCTGATTCTTTTCTCATGTTTCGAAGTAAATCTTGTCGGTAGGTGTAGGGCTCAAGTTTTCGCATTTGTAGGGCAAGTGGCTTAAGGTCAACATCATACTTCACTATCCACTCCATTGGTCCAGACGACTCATACAGTGCACATACCCAAAGTTGACACGCATCAAGTGTTGCATAGTATACTCTTTTCTCCGATCTCCCGAGATAAGATTTTGTGCCTTCACCCTCCTTTAATTTTCTCGGTGTTTTTATCACTTGATACTTATCATCTGACAAGGATAACCTATAAAAAAGAGAAGAAAAAAAAAGTTTGGTCATATGCTTGAGAGGCAATATATTTGTTCACCAGAATGGACGTATTATAAGAAAAATTCAGGTATGGCCACTGCCTAATAAGACAGAATTAAAACATTACCAACTATAGAATTTACGAAAGGACAAGTTCTGTCATAAAGGGTTGTTACAACCGTAAGTAAATGCTAGATTTTTAAAACATGAAGTATAACTTACAAGAAACGAAGCATTGAAAACAAAGGCAAGTTGACCATACGATACAGCGATAATTGATACATAAGGTTAAGCCAAAAACACATTGAGCTATGCACTGTTATAAATTGATGCTATCTAAACCTATCTGAACATAACCCCATATCCATTCAGAAGATAATAGCTTAACTGAGCATTTCTAGTGAAACAAACCTGTAACTCAGGTGGCTATGAAATTACTTGTTGTCTTCTGTTAAACTGGAACTAATGAGTCTCGGTGTTATTTCAGGTAAACTATTACTGGATTGAGAATATTGACTATTGAGAGGCCAACATCAGAAGACATGCATTCTACAGGTCAGGCAGGCACACATGGGATAATCAACACATTGAGTGACCGAAATCAGATAAATGAGGATTTACAGGTCAAAGTTGTAAGTACAGGGGATGCTTACTTGGTTATAAAATCACCTCGACAGTGCACGTAGAGAGCTCCCCTCCAGTAGACGGCGTTGCGCCGCCGCGGCAAGTCATAGCAGAAATTCGTTGGCTTATAATCATCCACAAGTGGCCATGGAACTGGTGCATACGATTCGTCACACTCTCCCGACAGCACATCGGCCAAGGTGACGACCGCGTCGCCCTCCCGGACGAACTCCCTTTCCTCCCACAGCCAGGTAATCGAAGAGAAGACGCGCATCTTGAACAGGGACGGTGG
Organism: Olyra latifolia; assembly: GCA_036346145.1. Classification (NCBI taxonomy): domain Eukaryota; kingdom Viridiplantae; phylum Streptophyta; class Magnoliopsida; order Poales; family Poaceae; genus Olyra; species Olyra latifolia. Next base: position 578,734 of record CM070525.1, on the reverse strand, counting down.
CCATTCCATCAGATCCAGATCTGCATCGGGGTCCTGCTCCTGCACCTTCTCGGGGTCTGGGAACCTGATCACGTGGTAATGCAGCGAGGCGACGGGGTCGAAGGCCAGGTAGTCGGTGCGTTCGAAGGGATTGGGCGGCCCTGGGCGGGGCAGCATCGTCCACTGCTGTGTGGCGGGGTTGCAAACGAACCAGTCGTGAAGATCGTCGCAGAGGAGGAGGCCGTTGCAGAGGTCAGGGATGTTGATTCTCCACCTCCGGTTGGGCTTGGGTATGAAGTCAAGCACGGAGTCGACCTGGGCGCTGGTGGGGCGGCGGGCGAAAAAGCGGGGGCGGTAGTAGTGGAAGTAGTTGATGAAGATGCCGGTGAGGGAGCGCGGTAGCTTTTGCAGCAGCTCGAGGGCGTCGACGGCGGCGCGCCACTTCCTGCAGACGCAGCGGCAGGCGGCGAGGCCGCGCAGCGAGACGCGGCGGAGGATTTCGTCGTGAATGTCATTGGGGAGCGCATCCATGAACGCCCCACCGCTCGTCACCATCGCCTTCGCCTTCGCCGCCGATGGATGCAACTGGCCAACTGGCCAACTGGCAACTGCGACACCCAGCCTAGCGAATGGGGCGTTTGCTTTTATGTGCCTCCAGTCCCCGTGATGTTGCGAATGGGCCGGCTACGCAGATAAATTTGGCTGGGCCCAAATAGAACAGTGGGCCGTGTATCAGCCCAACCGAAAAGGTTCTTCTCTGCTATAGCCTATATATACCCTACCCGCACCTGCTCTCTTCTTCCACTGGTCGGTCCAGACTCTTGCTGCTTCCGCGAGAGAGAGAGAGAGACAGAGCTGGGGGATGGAGGCCGGGAGGGAGAGCGCCAAGCGCACGCGCGCCGCCATGGTACCTCCTCACCCAATCCCCTTGTCTAATTCTCCATCCGCGGATCCAATAGCGTTTTGGGAATTTGGAATTGCTATCTGCTTTGGTTGGCCACGAGTGCTTCGATTGGAGATCGCGGCTTGCATCTTCTTATGCGTGTGTGTTTGATCAAGTAGTGATTCGAACGTCCGGCAAAACGATTTCCATTTTGGGGGATGGAAACACAGTAGTAGTAATCGCCATATTGTTTTCGAAATTTTTAGCATCCCTCGAATTCGAGCTTAATTTATTGTTTAATCTGGGTGTGGGTGCAGAGCAACGAGGAGGACACCGCGAGCCAGGGGAGCGCGGGAGGGGGAATGGCGGTCGCGACGGAGGGGGAAGAGATGACGGCGGTGGCGATGGGGTCGGCGGAGACGGAGGAGCACGTCCAACGCATCCTCCTGGCCATCGACAACTTCACCCGCCAGGTCCGTCCACCTCTTACCCATCTCTCCTGGTCTTGCTTGATGGTGCGCAAGCAAAGTGAAGCGCGTGGTCGCAGGTGTCGGAGATGCTGGAGGCCGGGCGCGCGCTGTTCAAGGACCTCGCCGCCGACTTCGAGGACCGCCTCTGCTCGTAAGAAGCCTCGCCTCGCCTCCCCTCGCGGCATGATGGTGCAGCCATCGATCAGCGTCAATTCCATTGCTTACGTGACGTGATGTGGTTTCAGGATCCACAAGGAGAGGGTGGAGAGGTGGGAGGAGGAGATCGGGGAGCTGCGCGCCCGCGACGCCGCCAACGAGCAGGCCCGCGCCCTCCTCCACAACGCCCAGCTCCACCTCCTCCACAACGTCCGTGACTAGTCTCGCTCTTCCATTGATTCCATCTTCAGGCAGAGGCAAAGCAATGGTCTGTGCCTCACGTTCCTGCACTTACCACAACAGCAACACTGCCATGTCTCCATTCATCTGTGCCTGTATGGTTAGTTTTTTTTTTTCACGGCAATTACCACTACTGAGTGCTCCAACTACGCCAGTAGACAATTCCCCAATGCTATATATGCAAATGAACGTGATGATCAGCAAACATCACATCACAGCTGCTTTTACAATTCCTAGATCCATGTTACGGTGCTTTACAAAGATCATCAACCACTGCCATGTCTAGGGCTCCAGTAATGTCAGGTTCTAGGCAGCATTCATTTCTACACGCATGGCACATCGTGGAGTGGGTGCCCCTTCATGTTCCGCTGCATCACCCTCCTCGCCAGGGACACCTGCTTGCCCACCGCAAATACGAACGCCTTGCCATTGCCGGACGCGCCGCGAGCCGTCCTGCCAACCCTGCGCACATACTCGCTCGGGTCGCGGGGGTAGTCGAACAGCACCACATGGTTCACGTTCGCAAAGTCGATGCCCCGTGATGCCCTGCCACCATTCATCACACACTTGTCATGAAAACTGAAGGAGAAGAATGCAGTTTGGGTGATGCTGCACACCTATCTGTGCACACGAGGAACATCGAGTCAGCGGTCTGTTTATCCAGGAACTCCTTGATGTTTGCAATGCGCTGTTCCTGCTCTAGTGCAGCATGGAAAGGTAGAACTTTGATCTGCGAAGCTTTCCTGTCCAGTCGCCTCAACGCATTCTCAACCTTTCTGCATGTCTCAATCTGAACAGAAAGCATTTTGTTTCCAGATGTCAGATACACTAGGGGTTTTCTTTTTATTATGTTTGTTTGATATGGGGTATATGGGGGAGTCGAACTACCTTGTTGCAGAAAACAATCGTTTTGCGAACAGGAGATTCCTCAATAATCTTCACAAGTGCTGTTTTCTTGTTCGAAAAGGCTGTTTCTGGATTCTTTTCCTCATCATCATCCCCACTGCAGTCCACAAGAATCTGCAGTTGAACCACTACAATTTTAATCACTCTAGGAAAAAAAAACTGGCACATGATACCAGTGTCATCCTATATGGACGCCACCATCCCCACTGCAGTTCACAAGGCCCTGCAGTTCAACCACTTCAATTGTAGTCGCTCTAGAAAAAAACTGGCACACGATAGTACGATACCAGTGTCATACTATGGGCTTCACTGTACACAATCCTATAGATATGGGTCACTCGTGGTTAAGAAAGTCCTAAAATTGTACATGATATCAGTAGCAACAGAATGGCATGTGATTTGCAAGAAGTATATCCTGCAAAGGCTTTCAAACAGCATTTGTAACAATAGAGTAAAAGTTTTTTAAAAAGGAAAATGAGAAATGACCCACCTCTTCAAGGCGTGAGCTTGTTCGGTGGACACCAGGTCCCATGATTACCTCACAGTCAGGAAACGTTTCAACAACCTTGTTGTAGATATCGACAGGAAGAGTGGCAGTGACAAAAAGATACTGTGTAGCCACTGGTGCAACAGTAATCAATTGATGAAGCACTTGTTCAAAACCTTCTTCGCCAAATAAAATATCCACTTCATCCAACACAACACTGGCAACAGAGAGAACAACGTGTCAACTTAGGTCTTACGCTGACAAGTACATCCACCCATTTCTGGGGAAAAGAAAAGGAACTGCCCTACCATCTAAGGTTAGTTATTTGCACAAAGCCTTCCTGAAGCAAATACAAGAAACGACCAGGTGTTGCTATAAGTACATCTAGTTCTTGCTCAAGGCTTTCTAGCTGTGTCTTCTGTCGAAACCCACCGGTTGCAACCATAGACCTGAAGCGAACCCCAGATTTTGATATTGACCGGCAATTGTTAAGGACCTGAGATATTACAAAAACAGAAGACGGTTCCATGTTTTTTTCCAAACTGACCAAAAAAAAAATACAGTAAAACATTGACAGCATCGCATTCAGTGAGTAGTATACCTGAGAAGCAAGTTCAGCAGTAGGTGTCAATATTATGACTCGTGGGTTCCTAGAGGATGATTTATGGATCCCCAGAACTTCCTCCTTCCTTAAATTTTGTATTATAGGGCAAAGATATGCCAAAGTCTTGCCAGACCCACTTTGATCAGCAATAATGCAACTCCTCCCCTCCAAGACAGGACCATATGCCATAGCCTAAAAGCGTTTAACAGTCCATTTAGGGAAAACATGTTAAGGCATATATATGTGCATGGATGCCAGAACCCAGCAACAAAATATTAATGGCCTAAGATACTGACCATCTTACTGAGGAACAAGAGCTATACAGCATTTATGGATGCTATGCTAAAATTTGAAGATCTTTCTCATCACGACAGAAGTTCCTTCTAAAATGTTTAATTACCTGAATATGTGATGGACGAGGGAACCTGAAGTTTTTCAATGCACCTAGAATGTCATCGCTGCAGCCAATCTCCTTAAAAGATCTGCGACTGAAAAATCCACTGTCTAAAGGGCTCTTTTGCTTTCGATTCTGTCTTCCTCTTCCATAAGTAACATCAGCGATGTTACCCCACCCATTGGAGCCAGAATTAGCATATGAACCTGGAAGATCCAATTCATCGTCACCTCTGTATTGCCTCAACACAGAATTCAGAGAACGTGCACCCCTGGTCTTTTCATCCATAGAGTTACTGTTCAGTTTTGCAGGGCGTGCTGAGTCTGAAACAATCTTTCTTCGTTCAAAATTACTTTCTTCTTCATCAGAATGAGAAAATGAAGATTCATCAGGCTGGGTGGTGCTTGTACGACTAGAACCCTCTCTCTTGAGGTGGGCTGATCTCCTAGCTAAAGCTTGCACCTTCTGTGCCTTCAGTCTCCCAAAATTTCCAATGCCTGTACTCCGTCCATTACCTGTAGCGCCAAAAAAAAAAAGGCAACATCTGTGGGAAAAAGTAAAATTTCACATAAGCATACTGAGAAGCAACACAAGCATTGCAAATTGCGTGAAAATTTAGCCAAATCTACCTCTGAAATTAACACGATAGATAGATGCTTATAGTTTTATGCCCAGGGCAGACAGCAACTAGAAATCTCAACCTTTGCTGTGTTAACAAACACATTTCGAGTTGACGGCCGCAACATGCTACAAGTTTAAGGGAAGCAATGACCTTTGGAGCTGGAGCGGTGGGTGCTCCTGGAGAGAGCAGCCGGGGACGGCATGGTGGCGTCGTCTCCGTCGTCGGTGCCTCCCCACACGATGACGCTGCGGCCGGTGCTCCGGTCCACGAGCCGGTAGGCGCCGGGGGTGTCCATGGGCACCCTCTCGTAGGCGCGGCCCTCTTCTCCCTCCGCAGCCCAGCTCCGGCGAGCGCTGCCGCAGGAGACGGAGACGGATCCCCGGAGGGAGGTGGGGTGGCGGAGCAGGAGGGGCAGAGTGCGGGCCTGAGCCCCCGCTACCTCCATTGCTGCTCCTGCTGCTTGCCTCCTATCCGATTAAACGGTGCAGAGAAATTATTTGATGGCATAGCCATTAAGTGGGCTCTTCCTTATGGACTGGGCCCGTTTCTTCTGCAAGCCTTCACGGCAAAATGCGCATGACCGAATTGCTTTTCAGGGACAAGTGGTAGCCACAGCATGAATTTTGGGTTCACCTCTTCTCGTTTCTTGAAAATCAAATATTTGCGGCTTCCCCCTTTTTTTAAAAAAAAAAAAAAATCATGACTGGTAGACCTGGTGTAACAATCAACGCGATAGATCATTAAGGGGAAAATTAGCTGCAGGCCACTATAAAAGTGGTGGTTATGTCATATGCTCCTGACAAAATGAGATTCTGTTGTGCCACTGCAAAATGAGGATATGTGATCCTAGGCCACTTTAGTATATTTCTCTCACTAAGAAATTTTTTTAAAATAAAAAAAATGAAACAAACTAGAAAAAACCCAAAAAATTTGAGGTGCCAAATACAATTGTATTCAACTCCTCAAAATATGAAATCCACGATTCAACATTTGAAATGATAAAAACAAGAGAATTTGAAAAAATTCAAAACAATAAAAAAAAGAAAAATCATAATAAATGTTGAGTTGCCAAATACACTTTTATTTAGCATATCAAATTTTGAACCAAATGATTTGCCCATTGAAATATTGAATCCTCAGGAATTTCTAAAATCATTAAATTTGTTTAAATTGGGTATATCAAATGGCAAATCATTTAGTTTACAATTTTATGTGTTGAATAAAAGTGTATTTGGCACCTCAACATTTATTTTGTTTTTCTTATTTATTTTGAATTTTGTGAAACTCACTTGTTTTTAGTATGTCACACGTTGAATTGTGGATTTCATAATTTGAGGATATGAATACATCTGTATTTGATATCTCAGGGAAAAATGGATTTGTTTCATTTTTTTTAATTTCTTAGCGAGAGAAATATACTAAAGTGGTCTAGGGCTACATATCCTCATTTTGAAATGGCGTAGAGCAAAGCCTCATTTTGTGAAGGACATACAGCATAACCACCACTTTACAGCAGCTTGCAGACAATTTTCCCGTGGTCAAGGAAATGCAGCAGGCGGCGATAGATCATTAAGACGGAATGCAGTAGGCATGATGCAAACAATAAAAATAAAAACCACAAAACCCAGCAGTGGTATGCACTACCATTGAAAGACAAACAAAAAAAAAAACCTATCTGGGTCATCGGTGCTTCCCTACATCCATTCATCTGTAGACTTTGTTGCGCTTACAGGGCGACGTGTTCTCTTGGCTGTTGCTACAAAGTACAATCTACTGGTATATATACAGAGCAGCAATCTCCATTTCTGACTAGAGCTTACCAGTTACCAACCATCCATCTGCACTACCAATTGCCGACTGGTAAAAGTCTTAATGCCATTATCGTCATTTCCAGATCTTAACAGAGCCATCATGTGATGCGGATGCGGATGCTACCATACCCGTGGCCTAAATCTGAAACATAGCAGCTGCCTTCTTCTCGGCAACGGGAGAAACGATGTGGTGTAATTAGATGCATTGGCAAGTACAGAACATGTGCTAGTAAAGCCTCTTCTTCGTCGTCGTCTTCTTTTGAAACAAGAGTGAAGCTTCTTCTTTTAAGAGGTAAAACAACGTAGTGGAAGAGACAAGTACCTGGTAATTAACCACCATTGACCAGCGTGTTTCGGTACTTCGGGTGGAAGCTGCAGGAGCGAAAGTAACGCATCTCTCCGCTTATCTCCTTGTTACGCAATCCTCGGTAAGAGTCGCCACGTTCGCTCCAGCATAAGGATTGGATAGATTTGAGTTCATTGTTAACCTGCTATTTGAGTGTTATTAGCTAGGGACGTTCATGATAGAATCGGCGTTGGAATTCTTAAAATTCACGCATGCTAACCTGCAAACAAAGGATCTTTTTATCTACCTCAACTTGAATAATGTTCACCATGTTTCCAACAGATGAAGCCATACCTGTCTGCACGACCGGAGAACATACATGTCGTTAGACCATAAGCATTAATTACCTGTAAATTGAAACTGAGCAGACATTGAAAATTCTAGAAATCTGTCTAGAAATTGAACCTACATGTCTAGAAATCTGTGGTTTACGCTGGCCAATAGCCCACAAGAAAATTCTGCCACTATCATCACAAGAGCAGAGGGTTGAAGGATTAGTTGGATGAAAGTCTACTGATCTGACTTGAGATTTATGCCCCTCAAAGGTCTCAGAAGGATTATCACTCTGCAGCAAGCGTAGAATAATGTGTGAGGACCATAACAATTATGACCAATTTCTTGTTCTAGGTATGCCTGTGCGGTTTTCTTAAAGTAAGGTATTGTTTGCTTCAAAGCCTCGCAAGCTAGCTATCCGCCCACTTTCAATTTTAAAGATGTGGAGCGCCTGGTGAAGTGTCGTCGTGGTCCCCCTCCTCTGTGGCAGTGGCGTCCTCCCTTCCCTTGGTGGCTTGGGCTGAGGCGTCGCCGTCATCCCCTTCCTCTGTGGCAGCGGTGTCCATTCCTTTTCCCTGGCAGTCTGCTCTGATGGCTTCGGAACCGTCCGGTTCGGGTGGTGGTAGCAGTCTGCACGTCTGTGGAGCGTCAAGAGAAGCGTCATTGTCATCCCCCTCCTCTTCGTTGGCGACGTCCGCTCTTCTCCTTGACGGCTGCGTCGAAGCGTCACGGTTGTCCCCTCCCCCTTGTGGCGACGGTGTCTGTTCCTCGGCTTGGCAGTCCTCAGCGTTGGGACCCCTCCTCCTTGGTTTCCTGAAGCGTTGGCGTCCGGCAGGTGGTCTCCGGTCATAGGCATGCTCAGCCTCCTCCTAGTGCGGCTCGCGGGGTGTAGGTGCTCTGTGCGAAAGCCCTACCTAGCTTCTTGCTTGGCTCAACGATGGCGGCACCCTCGGGTGTCGTTCCCTTCTTGGAGGCCTCGTTGTGGTGCCCCTACCCCTAGAGTATCTTCGGGTGAAAACCTAGGTCTAGGCGGGCGACAGCGGCAACTTGTCGTCGTATCCTTGCTGAAGGCGTCGCCCTACAGATTCTTCGCGCTATTGGTTGACTGGTGGCTATGTTTGTAGCTACCCTGTTGTGGGCGGGCGTCATCCTGGGGCGAGCATCCCGCCTGGTGGTGGCGGCCTTCTTCTTCAGACTCCGCGTACACTGGGGTGCGGTTGGTGGTGGTGGTCGCTGGCGCTGTTGGTCAAGCATCCCGTGCAACGGTGACGGATGACGTCCCTTCCTCTCTTCTGTCGTCTCATCCGAGCATCCTGTGCGGCGGTGGCGGTCGACAGCCAAGTTGATCTTTGCGTGCTCCGCTTCTCAGTCGACAGCGGTGTTACTGGGGTTTTGGCCATGCATCCCTCGTGGCGATGCCAGTCGGTGTTCTTCGCACACCTAGCAGTGTTTTGCCGCGGAGGCGGTTGTTCTAGGTGTTGCGTGCTGTTGTGTTGTGGCCATTGCTCGGCTGGGTCGTCTTCTTCCCCTTCCCCTTCTGTCCTCCTTCTCCCTCCCATGTACCTCTCTCTTTCTCTCTAATCATTGTACAGTTTCTCTCCTTCTTGAATGGAATGGCAGAGCTCCTGTCCTTGTGTTAAAAAATTTTTTTTTAAAGATGTTGGCCAAAGTAGGAGATTTTGTGTCAAGATGCTAAATGCAGCAATGTTTCTGTACACAGTACAAATCCAACCGGAAACATAGTGGCAACTGGTAAGAAGGGAAACTGTAAACATAGTGGTTTTTATGCTATGATCTCAACTCAACACCGCCATGAAATCAGTGATGGCCACATGGCAGATAGTATAATGCAAATCCCATACACTAACAAAAAACTCAGAGACAACCTCAAATGAATATTCTTCTATTGAAAGGAGTACGGGTGTGTCAGAGTATTCATTACCTGAGATGCATCCCACAATCGCACTGTTTTATCAGATGAAGCTGTTGCGAGCTCGATATCATTTGGCCGAAAACTTATATTTGTGATGAAACTAGAGTGTGCTTCTCTACATTGTTCCTCAAATTCCAAATGAAAACCTAGCAAGTTTCAGAAAATAAATGCATGAGGATGGGGACAAAAGGTAAGATATTTCTTGTGCAACCCAGTACATTTGCAAAAACATCATCAGGAGATAGCATAATGAATACTCTCTAGAAAGTAGAAACATTATCCTGTTCAAGATATCCAAGGCGTATGTTTGCAAGTTTGAAATTTTTTGCCTTAATTTTGTTTAACGCTGAGTTTTTTTTCAATTAATTCGTAGTATCCCACCCATTAACTCATGCCACAATTATTTTTGTATTTAATTGAAGTCTGGGGAATCAGAATCCATCAAATTCCTGAGGCCAAATTAGCAGACATTATCCTGTGAAGATACCCAAGGCGTATGTTTGCAAGTTTGAAGTTTTTTGCCTTAATATTTTTTAACACTGAAGTTTTTTATTTTTTCAATTAATTCGTAGTATCCCACCTTTTAACTCATGCCACAATTATTTTTGTATTTAATTGAAGGTTGGGGAATCAAAATCCATCAAATTCCTGGAGCCGAATTAGCAGGCTAGAATACTAAATATGACTGGGTATATCTAGTTATCAAACCAAAACCCAGTGATTGGTAAAAAGGCATAGGTTCTAAGGAGTATGGACTAATTAAGGAATGCATCTTTCATCCATGCAATATGCTGTGTTACATTGTTATCCTGCCGACTAAGAAGTGAACTACATATTTTACCTCGTTTTCATCTCCCGCGCTAGCCAGAAAGATCCCATCTGAAGAAAAATTGCAGCAGAATATCTTTTTGCTACTGGCTTTCAGATCAAGAACTTCCTCAAAAACAAATCCTGGATAAATACCAAATATTTTATGTCATTAAATTTCTTGGACATAAATTTCTGCGCATTAAAATTCCCTGATAAATCAAGCATGCCAGCCGTGCCTTCACCATCCTGACCGAAATCATTTAAGATCAGAACACCACGTAACAAATAGAACTTTTGGGAGACTGAAACATAAATCTTAGGAGCAATACTTAACGTACAAAAAATTAGGTATTATCAGTAGAATATATGTTTGTATTTGATCTAATAGATGTGTTAGCAGCAACACCTTTAAAGCTCCTGCTATCAGCTCCAGGTGTGGTACGTTTCCTTCTTTCGACACTCTAGAACTCTAGATCTAAATCATATAAGAATTGATTAATGAAAATATAAGCAAATGAACTTCAAATTTTCTATGTTTTCAGGTCTTCATTCACAAGGCTATTCAAATCTGTTAGGAGAAATATCAAAAGATGAAAAGCGTCCAAGCAATCTGTTCTCGGTTTTCATGCTGCTCCATTGTCTTGTTCCATGGTTTACTAACAGTAACATGCAAAGCCTCTAGTCCTCTCCACCTTAAAAAGAAAAAGCTAAACTTAGGGAGATTTCCTGTGTTTTAGAGCCTCAGTATTCTCTCAATGTGGGCATAGAAATCAAAAGGCACTCAAATGCACAGTCAAGTAATCTTAGGGCTATGAAACACAGCTAACAGCACATTTGGGGAGAAAATAAATAGAGAACAGTAGTATATTATAACTTCATGGATTGTACTGTGCTCATTTTATTCAAATGTTGCTGGCAACCACATAGCGTGTGTTTTTTAGTAGTTAAAGATTAAACTTTTTTGACAAACTAAAAAAACATGAAAATGGTAAAAACAAGGATAAAGTTCATTTTACAACTCTGAACTTTGAGAAAGTATTAAAAATCCTCAAGTCCAATCACGGATATATGAGACACCCTTCAACTCTCAAAACAGACAAAATACTCCGCTCCCCAAATATTAGTTTTCCATAAACTATAATGGTTTGGCTGACATGGCGGCAGATGTGGCGGCGTAATTTTTTTTCCATAAACTATAGTTCAAATATTAAAAATGGAAAACAGTCTCCAAAATATATGATTTGTTTTGTAGGATGACCTAAGCATATGTTAGATATAAATAAATTGTTATCGTGTATTATGTAGTCCCCATTTTTTATATAAAATTAACCAAAAAAGTTCTAGAGACTTTAGTCCGAATTTTAAAAATAGAAATCCCTAGTCCAAAAAAATTGAAATTTTTTCGATGGGCGGAGCATACAGTGGATTTAAATAAATAATATATATATATATTATGTAGCCCCCAATTATTTATATGAAATGAACGAATAAACCAGAAATTCATAATGCAAATGATATCATAGCAAACAATCTCCCAAAACCATGAGATAATGCTGAGGTAATCCTAAAAAAACGGCGGCCGCCTCCTTGCCGTACAAGCTGCAGCCCCGGGTGCCGCCTTCCTCCGCTGCTACAAGGCACTGTTTTTTTGGGCGGTTACGTTTGCGTTTGCTTATAAGCTGGAAATTTGTGACTCCTCGATAAGAACATTCGAGGGATCAAAAAATTATAGAAAAAATGGTTTTGAAAGCTTTGAGAAGAAATAGTAAGATCTACAAAAATTGGCTACCAAACATCAAAACATTTGGCTTATAGAAAAATAACAAATTTTCAGCTTATAATCGAACGCAAACGCAACCGCCCAAAAAAACAGTGCCTTAGTTAGTGTTTCTTTCAGCGTTTGCTTATAAATTAGAAATTTGTTATTTTTATACAAGTCAAACGTTTTGATGTTTGGTAGCCAATTTTTGTAGGTCTTACTATTTCTTCTCAAAGCTATCAAAACCATTTTTTCTATAATTTTTTGATCCCTCGGATGTCCTTATCGAGAAGTTACAAATTTCCAGCTTAAACACAACCGCAACTGTAACCGCCGAAAGAAACACTACTTTACTCCTCGCTGTAAAGGTGAATTATTCTTCGTTTGATTGCGTGCGATCGAATTAACGGGTTTAGGTCCCTTGCGTGCATGTGGCGAGTCTCTGTGAGATCTTTGTACCTCTCAAAAAAAAAATCTCTATGTACCCCAACCCTGATGATTGAAATCGGTTCTTCATGAGGCTATAGCGAGTTTACCATCAATTCACCAGACAGAATAGTTTTTTCCCCTTCCCTTTCCGAATTCGGTGTAATACTGCATACTGCTGATTACAGATATTTCATTAGGACTGCTTTTGGGAAACAAAAAAAGAATCTGCAAAATTACATAAACAGTGCAGAAGTAAGCTTTCGTCCTTTCCATATGTAGCTATGCATACCCCAGATTACTGACACAATCTCACGGCCTCACCTGAGTCAGCTGGAAGAAATTATGTATAACTCCCAACCCACAATGAACGTAACCACATCCAATTAACAGGACGGGAAACTTAAAAAATAGAAGTTGCAATCTACAGTTGAGCTTCAATAACTTCACGCCTGTGAATTTGGGTAAAGCAATTCATTGATGAGAGGGGCGTCATCTATGAAATTGTGTCATGCACAGATACATTATCAGATGGGCTATTATACAGAGCCACACATCAATGATTCTTTCTGTTTGGTTCTCTCCTATGATCGAACTTTGGCGAGCCTCGCCCTTATCTCCTCTAGATCATCAACGTCGTCAACAGCTTCTGCCACTGCAGTTTTCTGCACATGGTGCAAGTGCCGTATAACGTGTTGTGATTTGAGGTGAGCATTTAGAATTGGAAAATATGCTGAACACATGTAGGCTATATTATATTACCTCTGCAGGTTCGCTTGTCGAAGGTTGTCTCACCTTCTCCTTTTCTTTCTGGACAGCGTTTGGAAGCTCGGAGACGGTCTCTCCGGCAATTGCAGAGAGGACCTTATCAACGTCCTCTTCTATTTCCTCCTCAATGTCCTCATTGTCCAGTGCTGAATCCACAGCATCGTTCACCATTTCTTCCATTACACCGGCCTACACCACAGCAACCATGAAGCAAGAACTGGTACAGGTACAGAACCTTTGAAAGATGTCTGCTCACACCTTTGTCATCTCTTTGCTGAATTCCTGCATGGTGGCAGCTACCTCCGGGGCTTTCATAAGGTTGTTGACAAGTTTCATTACTTCGGTGCTTTTGGACAGATGGCCTACTGTCCTGGCAGTAGCTGAAAGATTACAAAATGCGACTTAAGGTCAATACAAGCCTGAGTTTCAGAATGAGACGATTACACTTCAATTTAGGTACCACGTCCAGATATCAGAAGAGAAGAGCGAGCACGCTGCATCGATGTATATTCAGTGATTTATCATTGTAACCAAAAGTAATTTTGATAAGTTAAACCAAGCTAGCTACGCAAATTCATGTTCTAGGTTGTACTAAGCCCAAATCACATAACCCATGAGCAAAAACACTTGCCAGTATGGTTGTATATGTACTGTTAGCCACATATTCTGTAACAGTTGGGATACACAACCTCCGCTTGTAAGCATAAGGCTGATCATTCTTTTTGTTCAGATTTTACAATGAGGGTTAGTTGGACTTAGACTAGTGAACCAGATAGTGGACTTACAATAAGTCTCAGCTCCTGAACCACATATTGCTCAAACCAATTCAAGACAGGAGGAGTTCATTTTGCGGCAAGTATGAAGATAATAAGCACAAGTGTTTAGGACGGAAAGAGCACTTGAATCAATCCTGAGAAGTGTGGCGTGAGCAGGGATGCAGATATCCCCAACCGATCGCATGAGTAGTCTACCAATAAGAACTATAGTGTGGAGAAGGGAGAGGGCACTGCTGATAACCGTACCGACGATCTCGCCGAGGTGCATGGAGATGGAGTTGAGCTGGGCCTTGTTCTCGTAGAGGCGGTTCACCGCCTTCCTGGACCGCACCACCTCCTTGGCCAGCGCCTCAAGGAGTCGATCAAGAGCAATGGCCAATGGGTGAGGAGGAGGCAATCACACGCAAAAAAGAAAAAGAAAAATGTCGGATCGGTGGAGCGATTGCGATTGCGTCTACCTTGGCTGATCCGATGTCGTTGCGCTTGGCGGCCTCCCTGATGGCTTTCTCCACCTTCTTCTCCTCCCTCTGCACATCTGGGCTCCCGAGTCCCCAACACCAGCCACAGCAAGCAGCATCATCGATTCATCCATCATACAAGTATTAAATCGGAAAGTAGGTGGGAAAATTAAGGCCGAGCAACCTCGGATCTGGCGCTCGATGTTGCGGCACTCGTTGCGGAGGCGGCGCTGCCACTCGCGCAGCAGCTGCTGCGGCGTCGGCTTCGGCTTCAGCAGGCTCTTCACCGCCTCCATCCCGTCTCTCGGCTGCTTCTCCGATCCGGCGCCTCCACGGATGCCTCGTTGGTTCGCGAGAAGACGACGCGCAACTTGAGCTGGGCCGCACGTCTTCTCATGGGCCACGCGCTCGTCCAATAAACCTTTGGGGCTGCAGAGAAGAGGCCCAAAAATCCAAATTGAGACAGCAGAGAAAGAACCCAATATATTTTTTTTTCTGAAGCACAAGTAATGTCTTCGCTCACTGTAATGACGCCATATAAAAAAACCCATAAAAATGGGTTTACGCCAAATCACGGCCTCTTAAAATTTAATCAAGTATATTGATTTTTCAGCATTTATTTTTATGTTTCCACGAGCTCATATCACCCCTTTCCAGCGCTAGTGTCTTGCTCCGCTATTGGCTTTGGGTTCCATCGGAGCATTTGAACATAGAAGGGAAAAGAGGTGGCGGCGCAGCAGTTACAATGACTTCTTTTGAGTTGTCAGATACTATACTCAAATGGATGAGGAATAAGGTGGTCACTGACGTTGAGTATAAATTACAATTAATGAACTTTGAGGAAGGAGTAGCGGTGAAAAACAGTAAAGAATCTTGTGGCACCATTGCACATACGATCGAGGAAGAAGGGTTATACACATGAGAGTATCACTAGCTGAATGCCCGTACGTTGCTACGAAAACATAAATAGTAAAAAAAATTAGAATCTATTATATACAATGTCAACTGCCTAGTAATTTCGCTAGTTATGAAGTATTATGTTTTTTAACCAATTAAATATTATTTTCTTGTTTTAGGCAATTTTCTTGGCTTACATGGTTTTTATTACTTTTTACATTTTTAAAATATTGGATCAAAACGAAGTAAATACCCATTTCGAGAATGATTTCAAAATATTGCCTATCCACTGACGGTGATTTCAAATTTTGAATAGACGAAGGAGATAGTGGGGCTGGGTATATGTGTAGTTAATGCAAGGATGAAGAGTAGAATGGTCTAGTAAAAATAGACCACCACTCATCATCACTCAGCACAAAACACTTTTAAGTAGTAGAGATAAGGGGGTGGGGCTAGCCGGTGGGCCATGTGTTGTCACCGGCAAGATAGCAGGAGGTGGCACATAGGAGTGATAGCGGCAGTTAGGGGTGGGAGCGGAGGGCTACAGTTAGACGTAGGTTACGGTGTGTTTGGAACATATTTAATGGTTTAGACAAAAATATCTATTGCCTAGCCAACTCATAAAGTTTGATGTATATAGACAGCTATTTTTTTTGTAGACAATTTCTTTGTACCAGTGATATAGTCTGCCCCCTCCATGCTGCTACGGTTAACTGCAGCAAGTACGTGCAGACCATGGATGTCGACGCAGGTCTAGGAAAGGCAAAAGAAGAGGAAACAGGGAGAGGGCACTAAACGAAAAGGCGGCCGGCAAACAAGAAGAGACAGTGACGTATGACCGTCATGCATGCACTATGGTCAACAAAATTATGACGTGCACAAGCAACGACAAACGCCCGGCTGATTGAGGACCCAACATTCATGAACACTGCAATCTTTGAAGCCTCATTTCTTGAAATTGCATGCATGCATTCAACTTCAACCTAACATATATATATGAAATGACAATTAATTTGAGTCTTCAAAAAGGCCCTTAATTCATGCCACAGAGAGCCAGGCAGGCAAATGTGCAGTCGATTCTCTATCAATTACCGAGTGCAACAAAGCTGCTCAATTTTCGACGAGCACCGTCATAAGTGACGTTAGCTTGGCTTTTAGGGGTACTAGCGCAGCGCACGTGCTTTATACGGGAAAATCCAAATTCCACCGTGGAGACTACGATATATCGTGGATCATATGTCTTTGGCTTTGATGCAACACTACTACATGTCGCGAGCGACTGTGTGAGTGCCTTCTCAGTGTTGCGTCCGATGGCATGGTTAATAATTTTAGTGAATAAGTTGAATTTGTTACGATGGATGTCACGATAGATAATTTTAGTGAAATGAATAAAATAGATTTGTTACGATGAATGATATGGTGCGTAATTTTACTGAAGCGTGACACCAATCATCAATGACCACCACTAGAGGTTTTTTAATAGTAGAGATTTGTACTTTTTTCTTCAATGGCAAATAGTAAATATATTTTGGGTCTATGTATTTATTGGAATATTCACTTGTTGCCTGGGAAATTAATTGCTAAATTTTAGTCGCACGTCTCTTAGCCATTGGATTTGGATGGCTCAACACAAGAGGAAATCAACTGATTTTTTGAAAAAAACTTGTAGACAGCCCGTGATTTAAATTCCTATAGATCTTGTTATTGTGTGTCGTCGGCCAATGCGGCCAAATTAAGCACCATACATCATACATGTGGCACATCATCACAAGAGCTATATTGCTTAAATATTCCACAAGAGCTAGTGCCTTGTTCCAAACCAAACGGGTATCCAATGATCGCCTTTCTTTCAAGCTGTGTGTCGATTTATATCTGCAGCCGCCGCAAGAAGACAGACGTGCGCATCTACAGGAAGCTGCTAGATCCCCAAAAATCCCATTTTTTCTGACGAGATTTAATTTGTTCTCATCTTTAGTCGCCCATATAGCTAGGTTTCTATTTCCAAACTGCTATTCCATTAAGTAGAAGAGAAGACAAAACACCTTGCAGCATGCAGTCCAGGTGTGAGCATCTCCAAACGAGGCAGCCCTTGATGAATTGAAGCCCATATATGTTCTTAATTTAAAAACACTCATTTCTGCTAATTGATGTGTTAAAATGTTTGCAACTTTCAGTCAACACGCACCCAGTAATTAACCATATGCACATTAATTAAGCCATGCATATATACATTTATAAAAATACAGTATGTATTTAGTTGACTATACAAGCAGGCTACCATGGAATAATTGAATTGAAGCCAGTGATCAACACACGTACAGTAAAGCTTGCATGCATATATATATACTTGTCCACGCAATCAAAGCAAGCTAGCTAGGACGAAGCAATCAAGCAAGACCATGCATATATACACGTCATACAGAGTTGGTTGATGTTGCAATTCCTAGTCGGTTAATTACTTGTTCGTTGCATCCATCACATTGCATATGCAACCGACGAAATTAAGGGGAAGAAAAGGCATATATATAGTTCAGAATTAATTAACATGATTGACGAAATTGCTTATATATATGCTAGCTAGCTTCTCCATATATATAATTGTTCATTGATTAACTGGTACCAGCAAGGGCGCCTAATTAAGCTAGCCCTAACTTTAGGAGAGAGGTCATTTTCCAAATTAGTGAAGGAGGCACTGTGGAAGTGGTTGCTTTTGTACATGTGCTAACACCTTTCCAAACTAACTTGCAAAATGGAGAGTTCTGATTGCCAAATTCCAAATTATTTTCAGAAGCTATGATACACACATAAATTGCCAGATGCTCTCCTTGACCACGA
This sequence comes from Olyra latifolia, assembly GCA_036346145.1. Taxonomy (NCBI): domain Eukaryota; kingdom Viridiplantae; phylum Streptophyta; class Magnoliopsida; order Poales; family Poaceae; genus Olyra; species Olyra latifolia. Next base: position 560,901 of record CM070525.1, on the reverse strand, counting down.
GCACATGATCGGTCTTCCACTAACGACGTAAATGATTAATACCATGCATCCATCGGTGGATCAGGTAGACCCATGTCTTGTAGTTCAAATGTATATGTATTACTAACCAAATGCGGGCCTTTGCTTTGCTACAAAGAAATATCACATTATTTTTCAGCACTCCGCATTGCTTTTAGCCTTTCACACTTGTTCACGTTGTTCCTTCACACCTTCAGCTCCGTTTTCATGCTCGACTGCATTGTGCTTTCATACCCCCTAATTTGATATATCTTAAATTGATCGAAAATTTTCTAAAATACAACATGCCAAAATAAAGAAGCAAGATAGATAGGATGATTTGATATATCTTGAGTTAATCCATAATTTCCTACAATACAATGCACTAAAATACAAAACAAGTTAAATAAATAGAAAGTGCCCTTGTGATGTCTGTTAGATAAGAGATAGATGGTGGAAATGTATGACGTACCGTTAGACCTGATCATGGGCAGCCCAGCCCGATGGTCCGGCCTGGGCCGAGCCTTATTTTTTCGAGCCGGGCTCGAGCCCCACTTGCTAACCCGAAGTAAGGTTCGGGCCGGGGCCAACAATATTATAGTAAATTGTAATATCAGAAGAAAAAAAAAAGGGATGGACTGGGCCGGCTGAGTCAACCCAGCCCAGGTCGATTGTCATTTTGGGTAGGGCAGCGATGCAGGTCCTCCATCCTCCTCGTACGGCACTACGGCGGTACATAATCACAGGTTTTGCTTTGGTGTTGTATGATCTTTACATTAGTGCCATGAGCCTTAGATTCTTTGATTGAGTTATCTACAAATGGGCCAAATAAACATAGCTATGGCATTAGATTCGCTTATATTGTTAAGATGTCAGTCTCTGTATCAGTTGAGAATAAGATGCATCAGATCATCGCAATGTTTTTTCTTTTAATGCAAAAAGGCTGAGGCTATGATCATGTTTTTTCCTTGCTGACATGAAGTCGTCGGGCTTCGAGCCGGGCTTTCGGGCTTTTGACCAGGCCGGGCTCTGTCTTGGTGAGAAAAAATAAGGCTAGGCTGAGCTCGGGCTTGCGTCTAGGTGACCGGGCTTTTTCAAGCCCAGCACGACCAGACATATGATCAGGTCTACGTACCGCCGACCACCACTTACCATTAGGCTCTTTTCAATAGTAAAGATAACTAATTCTTCGATGCAGATTCAACTACTAATTTAACCCGTTGCATCGAGAACTGACCAATAAGGGCAGAATGCATCCTAGTCAGTCGTTTCTTAAAGTGCCATGTTGGATGGATGGTTAAGGTGAAGGATAATTAATGAGCACAGAGAGCATGGTCATTATATAAGAAAGGTCTCTAAGCTTGAAGCAAGCCTAAGAAACGGGTAAAAATCTAATTAAGAGTAATAGGTCATTTCTATCAGGAGAATATATAGAAAGAGAGGAAATGGAAGAAACTAATTGCTAGAAACGATGCATTGGGATGTTTCTATGTATGGTTGTTTCTATATGACGTGACATCTTAAAAAAATGACTACTGCCCTAATTAAGTTAAGTTGTCAAGGCTAGCTAGCTACTTAATTTTTATTACCACAAGAGTTTAATTGCACCACATCCCCTTTAAGTCGTATGAATCTCACTTTGCACTTTAAAGTTAAAAATTACATTTTCAACACTTTAACTTGCGTTCGTTTGCATCTGAATTCCTGCACCATATACTCGTTAACTACTGACATAGGTCATGATTTAATTAGAAAATAGATTTTCTAGATAGCTAAAAAATCAAAATAAATTGTAGAAACTTCAGAAATATGTAAATAAAATTTAGAGAAATTACACTGTTGCCCCCTAAACTCGCAACGAATCTCATTTAGCCCCCCAACTTGCAATTTACTTTTTTGGTACCTCGAACTTATATCCGTTTGCATCCTAGCCTCCATACTGTTAAGGCATCCGTTAAACACTGAGATGACTGCCATATATTTGTTAAACATTAACTTGTTCGTTAAATGCCTCCATGTCACCGTCCATGTCATCTTCTTCCTCATATATCTTTCTCCCTCTCTCTCCCTCTCCCTCTACTGGTTGGCCGAAGCCTCCTCCCTGGCCCTGCCGACCAGCCACATCTGTGCCGCTCCTCGGAGGTGACTCCTTCCCCCACAGTCGCCTAGATCTGGTCTGGCGACCATGAACCCATGGCCATGGCACGGATTAGGACAACGGTCAAGGCCAGCTAGATCTGGTCTGGTGACCATGAACCCATCGCCATGGCATAGGTTGGGACGGTGGTTTCTAGAGGCACGGGGCAACAGTGCAGGATTCGATCGCCAGTGCATCAAGGTCACGTCGTTGGGGGACGGTCGCTGTGATGGGGAGGAGGCCGACGCACAAGAAGATGGTGGTATCGACGTCCTCCCCCGAGCAGCGGCGGCGCAACAGCATTGGCGCTGGTGTCCTTCTCTCCTTCTTGAGCAGCTTCATCACTGACCTTCTCCCCCTCCTCCCTGAGCAATAGCGGCGTTGACACCCTCCCCTTACCCCCAAGCAGCATCGACATCGTGATCCATTGCTCGTGGTCCCGGCCGAGCGGATCCCTCGAGCCGCCGCCATCATGCTTGTCGTCCCTGCCCGAGTTGCCACCAGGGCTTAACCTGCATGGTGGCGTTGATGGCAACGTATCTTCTTTATGGTAATAAGATCTCTTGTAAGATTCCCCGATGTGGTGGTTGGCTTCGGCAAACTCCACGATGAATTCTTTGGTAGGACTAGCGCACATGGTCCTTGATCTGTTCCTGACCTATTGGGATTTGTCTCTCCATGTGGTGGGAGTTTTGTGTTAGGTTACCGTGCAAAGTTCTTCTCCACAACAGCGTCGGATGATTTTGTCGGTCTGCAGATGCAGTTGATGAAGGTAAATCAGAGAAGAACATTGGAGGAAAAATCATCTCTAGAAAGGAAAAAAAATGCATCTCAGAACGTGCAAACAATTCCTAGTATGACATTATAGTGCAATCACTATACCACGCATGCTACGAATGCTTGATCTGGGCGAGAGGAATGCAAATTTATGATAATACTACTTCTAATAGGTGTTAGTTATATATGTAGAGTTGTGTTGTAATAGTTTTTCCTATGGTTGTAAACCTTTGCTCAATGGTCTAATAGAAATCCTACTGTTCTCAAATAAATATCAACTAAAATAAAAAACAGAAATTTAGAACTTAAAATAATAAAAAAAAGAGTCCACGTCAACTACACAACTAGAAAAAGAGTTCATATGAACTACAATAAATAATAAAAGTAACATAAATTCAGAATAAAAATAATAGAAAAAAGAGTACATATCTACCACAAAACTAGAAAAAGAGTCAATACCAACTAAAATAAAAAGTAAAAACACAAATTTTGAATTAAAAATAATAGAAAAAAGTCCATATCTACCACAAAACTAGAAAAAAATTCATATCAACCGTAAAAAATAACATAAATTTGGAGTAAAAAATAATATAAAAAAGAGTCCACATCAACAAGAAAACTAGAAAAGAGTCAATATGAACTAGAATAAAAAAATTCAGAGTAAAAAATAGAAAAAGAATCCATATCAACTATAAGACAAGAAAAGGAGTCCATATATATACTATATTAAAATAATAAAAAATAGAATAAAAATAACAGAAAAAGTACATATCAACTGCAACACTAGAAAAAGAGCTCACATCAACTAAAATAAAAATTACTGAAATTAAAATAAAAGGATATAAAATAAACCCATATCAACTATAATAAAAATGGAAATTAAAATAATAAATAGTAACATATCTATCCATCTATTATATTATTAAATAGGACCCAACGGAGTCACCACATATCTAAAGGAAGAAGAACTTGGCGCTAGAGTTGCAGGTGACACGATGAGTCATGCTAGCACCAACAAAAACTATATAGGGACCAATGAGAAGGTGGAGATCAAGATAATTATAGTGATAGCGCTGGATATAATGATGTATATCTAAGAAGATCATAGTTATTAATATATCTTCTAGGTTAGATAGACTATGTGGTTGTTCTCTTTAGCTTATTTGCTTATCTTATCTACTTATCTCAAAATTAAAAAGCTAAACGCTTTGGCTTTTGAATTCATTTTAAAAAGCTAAAAGCTAAAAAGCGGATCAGACTTTCGAAACTATCTCAGAAAGTTCTCAAAACTCAGCTTATAAGGAAATAAGAAGATAAGCAAATAAGATAAGCTAAAGAGAATAACTCCTATATTAAATATAACCAAGATCTATATTATTACATATTATAAAATAGTTATCCTTCTGACTGGACACTATTTATATCATAGCTTATATCTACAAAAGATCTTTTAATTTTTTAAAAACAAATATAGCCACGTAAATGCGTGGGACACCATGCTCGTTTAAAATATTTGAGAGACATTTTTATAACATTGCATATGAGCGCAGCATGCAGGTAGAGGTAGGATCCAAGGTGATGGATGTACTGCCGCGTGTAGTCGTATTGCAACCATTGGTCACAAACAGTGGAACACAGTACCTGTACTCTTAACGCCAAGCAAACGAGTGAACGACCGACCGATCGCCCTCACGATCGAAACGAGACGATTTTGTAGTCCGTCCTGTACGTGCATGTCTTGCTTTTGATGGAGCGTACTGGTACCAGGGTTATCTAGGCTCTGTTTCTTTCGGCGTCTGCGTTTACATTTGCTTATAACCTGAAAATTTATTATTTTTGTACAAGCGAAACGCTTTGACGTTTGGTAGCCAATTTTTGTAAGTTTTACAATTTCTTTTCAAAGATGTCAAAACCATTTTTTCTATAATTTTTGATCTCTCGGATGTCTTTATCGAGGAGCTATAAATTTTCAGGTTATAAGCAAAACGCAACTGCAATTGCTGAAAGAAACAGACTCCTAGCTAGTCTAGCTATTAATTGCTCACTTATCTGAAATTTTAGAACAATTTAATTACACTTTTTTTCAGCTTTTCTCTGTACTGTACGTCTCATGTAACCTCATATATATAGTCCCTCAAAACAGAATTGTATATTATATTATATTATATATATATATATATATATATATATATATATATATATATATATATATATATATATAATTCGTCTTTTTGAGTCAAATATGTGGCCGACACGGTGCGCGTCTCGCCGCGCGCTCACCATGCACGTACGTACTGTCGTTGCATGCACCTCCTTCTCTCTCTAAACTCGAGCTATGGCTCTGATGAACCTAATTAATTAAACCATAACTGTTGAATGCTAATATCCCAGAGTGCCCGACTCCAGTGAAGACGTCGACCGGATCATAATTAAGAAGATATGAGCTCTCGAGCATGCATGAATATCTCTACGCCGCTAATCCGCTATATGTAAATTAAGGTGTACATATCGACCGACACTCATGCATGATAGGGAATAATGGCATTTCTGAGATATGATCTCAATTGCTAGCTAGCCCAGGGCAGCCAATGATTAATCCATCGATCTTCTCCAATTTCTATGCTGCATGTGATTGTGACAAAGACGCGCCAACTCACGATGGAGCTGCATGCATGCTTCATGTTTAAGCGTCAGATTTCGCACCTGCTAGTTACAAATTAATCCTTGTGATATAGTTAGGTACATGCTGCGGTTTAGTTAATCAATTAGCTCAGGGTACTGGTCTCTATATATATCTTGACCAGAGAGCCAAATATATATGTGTACTTTTAACTGTTCGATGAATCACTAGCTAGCTAGCAGCTAGCTCGAGATCGCCTAGCTCCTTTCTATATTAATTTTGCCAACAAATTATTCCCTCCAACGTACGGCAACTACATCAACTCAGCAGTCAGCACTCCACCTCTCCTCTTAGGGCCAATAATCATCATCCAGGCCAGCCGGCCATGTATACAGAGGAGATTTGCTAAGCACCAGTCTCAAAATTCCAAATATTTCGGTTGATTCTCACCTTTCGCCTTCTCCAGCGCCAATGTAACCAGCTCCCGCTGCCATCGCCAGGTCCAGGCTGGCAGAGGCACGTTGGTGGGCGGCGGCGCCACCATCTTAGCTACCGGATTGGCGGAGGACGGTGGACAGAGTTGGCCGATGGATCGACAAGGAACGATGTGGTCATTAGGAAACGGAGGGGAGGTGTAGGTGGATTGAACACCAGGGGCCACCAGAGACGACTAAGTGGGAGAGAGGAAGAAGACAAGCAGACGCCGGATGAACCAATGGATGAGGAAATCAACTGCCGACTTGAGAAGGAGCTTCAGTGAGGATCACGAGTGATGGTTGCCGTAGGCGATAGCGTGGAAGCCAAGATGGCGGTGGCGTGCAAGCAGGGAGCCACGACGGCTGAGATGAGAGGGAACGGGAAGGGACACTACAGGAAACATGTGATTTCTCGACGGCTAAAACCGTCGAGAAAGACAACCAAACCATCGATAGTACTCTCTCTTGATTGCTAGCCGTCGAGAAATGGCCATCGGGCTAGCCGGGTCGAGAGAGACGCATTCTCTTGACGGCTTAGCCGTCGAGAAAACTTCTCTCGACGGCTAGACAATCTGCCGTCGAGTGATTTGGGCGGACGGCCGTTTGGCCGATTCACGGCTCACCTTTCTCGACGGCTACATGGCCGTCGATATAGCTAACGTCCAGCTCCCACATGGCCGTCTAACCATCTCTCGATGGCTCGGTGAGCGTCAAGAGAGGGCCTCTAGGGAACGTAGCCATCATGACCTCTATCGACAGCTAGAATAAAGCCGTCGAGACTGCTTGCCTCCCGGGGATTCCTAGAAACCGCTTTCTTGACGGCTTAGACTTGGCCGTCGAGAGTACTTGACTTTCAGCAAAAAAAAAAAAGCCAGACAAATGGCTTTAAAAAAATTCAATTTAGCAGCTGCTACCACCCCAGCAGCAACGGTTGCACCTGCATACCCAAAACAACCTGCATATATATCATCATCCCCACATCTCAATCAAATGCATCCACAATGATAATTTCAAACCAGAATCATATAATATATAACATTCATAGTTTCAAAACTATAAACACAATTCAAAGTAAAATCATGTAATATACTACACAAGTCTCATATGTCACATTCACGGTACCACTCAAGGACAGGGCGGCGGGTTGAAGTGAAACAAACGTGACACCAGGTTTTCTCATGCATCGGCTCCTGCGCGAACGACAAAAGGTTCAGAAATTCTGTCACGGATGTGGGGGACTCTTCGTCCTCTAAATGATGACCGTAGTCCTCCATCATGTCCTGCATCCGATTGATTTCATCGAAACCTTCAATGGGAGTTGCTGGTGGAACACGCGCCCTCTCGCCGTGGTAGACCTATCTATGATACACTGCTTTGAACCCAACCTTACACAAATGGATTTGCATCTCGTCCTACGATCTCTTTCGACAGTTACAGCAGTCAGCGCATGGACAATGCACTCTTGCGTCGTTAGGGATGGGTGTCGACTCGAAAACACAACACACGAATTCACCGGCCTTTTGGAACCATTCATCCGTGTGTTGTCCATTTTGCCGCCAATCATCGTACATCCAACTCCTGTCTTCTTCCATTCCTCTTCAATCCATACAGTACAGGTTGTCAGAGGTAAGGTGTTGTACATAAGACTTGGAGAGGCTTCTAAACCCACCCACGAATGCCAGATTGGTTACAACCGTTGTGGCACCATGGATCCGTGGTGAAATTTCGACAGCATAACCCTAAGGTTCCCGAACGAGTGACGTACGACTAGATGACATTTTCTATCAATTTTTAACAATTTGCAATTATTTCTACTAATTTCTAATATTACCAATTAATATTAATTTTTAGTAATTTTTTTAATAATTTCAAATTACTACTAATTTCTAATAATTAATCACGAACAAAACCACGAGAAGGAATTTCTACTAATTTCTATAATTGTTTAGCATTTTTTAATATTTTCTGCTAATTTCTACTAATTTCTATAAATTTTTAGCAATTTTTATTATTTTCTGCTAATTTCTACTAATTTCTATCGACTAATCCTAATACTAATTGTAATCCTAATCCTAAGTCTCGACGGTGTGCCAACCGTCGAGACTAACATGTAAATTCTTTTAAAAAAATTGACAAATTACCCAAAGAAAGCGTTTGGGAGGTGGGGACGGGGTGGGCGTCTAGGAGGTCGGGACCGGGGCCGGCGGCGTCAGGAAGGGCATCGGGGAGGCCAAATCGGAGCGGCGTCGGGCCAGGACGGGTGTAGATGGCGGCGGCGGCGCAGGTGCAAGGAGCAGCGGTGGTGTGGGCGGCGCCAACGACGGGGCAAGTTGGGGCGGGTGGCATCGGGGAGGACAGGATGGGGATGGCACCTGGCCGGGACAGGCGTAGATGGCGGCTGCGGCGGGGATGACGCAGGTGCAGGGAGCGACGGTGGTGTGGGCGATCGGCGACAGGCAAGCCGGAAGGGCGATGGCGCTGACGGTGGGGGATTGGCCGGGCGCAGCTGCGCGGGGTCGCGGCGCGGAGAGTGCCGGGGCAAATGGCAGCGACAGGGGCGACCGTGTGATAGGGCTCGGGACATGGAAATGCCAAAACCCCGAGCCCTTGCGGGTTCAAAACTGCCTGCCTCTCTCGACGGCCATAATTCAGTCGTTGAGGGAGGCCTTCCTAGGGCTCAACCACGGCTACCTCTATCGACGGCTACCGGCCGATCGTCGATATAGGCCTCCATCGGGGTAAGGCAACGATCGACCTCTCTAGATGGCACAGTTGGGCCGAGAGAGGCCTACCTCGGGCTAGGGCAACGGCCACCTCTATCGACGGCCACAAGAGGCCGTCAAGAGAGGCCTCTCTAGGGCAAGGCCACAATGGGCCCTCTCTCGACAGCCACAACCTATGCCGTCGAGAAAATCCCCTTTATTCTCCCGAGGGCTTCTTTGGCCCTAGCCGTCAAGAGACATCTGTCTCAACGGCCTCGGTTGACTACCGTCGAGACAACCCCAACTGTCTCGATGGTTCCAGAGGAAGACGTCGAGACAGATCTCTTACTCGACAGCCCCCTTTCTTAGGCAAACGGTGGTCAACCCCGGCTCTTTTAATTTTTGTAAAAAATTGTACTGGTGATATTAATTGTAACATTTGATTATATTGCTCCATATGTGACTTAGCATGCTCAACAAAAGTTTGAAAAAATTTTGATGTTCCGAGCTATGGGTTTCCATGTAATCGCCCTAATCGAGTTACCGATATGTTTTAGTGTATAGAGATGTTCGGAAATAATGATCGATAGCTTTGTCGGTTCTATCCCACCGCTGCACTATACATTGAATCAAAATCTACGCGATGACTTGTTTAATACTTTTATTTTTCTTTAAATTTTCCACCATCCAAACATTTATTGTTAATGTAAAACCATGTCCATGCATCATTATATGATATATTTAAATTAGTTTTGAGTACTCACCGCTCGGAAAAATTGAGAAATTGATTGCAAACTGTAAGAACTAATTTCATAAATATTTTAATGCTAAATTTCATGATTGTAATTCATATTACCATATGTATGCATTTGCCAAAATTTAGAAAAAAGAAAAAACTATAGTTACTCAATGGCTTGTGTCCAGCAGTTAAGACAATGAGATGTACTTGATAGCTTGTGACTGGCCGTCGAGAGAGGTTAACGCCATCTCTGTGGGCTAGCACACGTGAACACCCGTGAGTGGTCGCTGACCCTCTATCGACGGCTTCATTGACAACCGTCGAGAGAGATTCATATACTCGATGGGTTCTCCATGGCCGTCGAGAGAGATATATGTACTTGACTATTTTTTCTTGGTCGTCGAGAGAGCTTGGCGTGGTTGGTTTTCTGCGCAATTCCTGTAGTGGGAGGGATGGATTCTAGGGTTTGGGGAGAGATTGACTTTTTATATGGGTGAGAATGTAAGATCTAGACCGTTGGATCTTAAAATATGGAACTAATGACAGTCTAGTCGTTGATGGATTAGCAGATTGAGTTCGGCGCTTAACTTCAGATCAGTAGCTGGCCGGTAGGTAAGTAGTGCCGGCCAGTAACCGAAAGCAGGAGAGCGAGAGCACAAGCAGATATCAACATAACGTACTCCCAGTCTAGATCATCGGGAGGATATTGCACGGGTAGATAGGTTAGGTTGCAACTTGCACAATATGACAAGTGGCAGAAAATATGGAAAGAAAACATGGGATTGGCTTCTGTAATTTGCAACAGATGAAGCTAGGTATTGTATCGATCCCTTTTTCCGAGCTATATAGTAATACATACTTGCTAGCTAGCTCATGTATGATCATGAATACATAAATCTTTCTGCTAGTACGTAGTACATCACAGTTTTGAGTACTTGATGATGATTTCATCATCATAGGTAGAGTCAGTTGAGTTGATATATCCCATGCATGCATCAACCGCTTCCGAAAGGAAAATTAACGAGCAGCATGCAGGAACAGGCGGGACCCAAGCCGCTCCTAGCTACATATATATATATAGCCCCATGCAGCAGCACTCTGTAAAGCTCACAAGCCACAGGCTCGGTAGCTAGCTAAAACTTGGATTGGCGTGATGATTCGAGGGCCTAATGCGGTGTGGCACTCGCAGTCGCAGATGGGTGTCCTGCTTTCATGGCTCCTGGTGCTGCATCCATGGATATCGGAAGCACAGCCTTCTGATCCTGGGTACTACCCCAGCGCCATGATCAGGTCGATGGCCTTCTCGGAAGGGTACGACAACCTGTGGGGCTCGCAGCACCAGGCTCTCTCCCAGGACCACAAGGCACTCACCGTTTGGCTGGATCGCAGCTCAGGTACGCGTTCTAGCTCCAAATTAACCAGCTAGATAGATAGATATATAGCTTCATATATAGATGGATGCAATGACGAATCGATGGCATGCAGGCAGCGGATTCAAGTCGAAGCGTTCGTACCGGAACGGCTACTTCGGTGCGTCGATCAAGGTCCAGCCGGGCTACACCGCCGGCGTGAACACGGCCTTCTACGTGAGTACATACTATACATATAGATAGATAGCTAAGCATGCATGCAGGAGCAATATCGCTGACGAGTGATGCATGTAATGTACGTGCGATCGATCGAGTGCAGCTGTCGAACAACGAGCTGTACCCTGGGAACCACGACGAGATCGACATCGAGCTGCTGGGCACGGTGCCGGGGGAGCCCTACACGCTGCAGACGAACGTGTACGTGCGCGGCAGCGGCGACGGGCGCATCATCGGGCGGGAGATGCGCTTCCACCTCTGGTTCGACCCCACCGACGACTTCCACCACTACGCCATCCTCTGGAACCCCGACGAGATCGTCTTCCTCGTCGACGACGTCCCCGTCCGCCGCTACCAGAGCAAGGTGGAGGCCACCTTCCCGGACCGCCAGATGTGGGCCTACGGCTCCATCTGGGACGCCTCCGACTGGGCCACCGACGGCGGCCGCTACAGGTCCGACTACCGCTACCAGCCCTTCGTCTCGCGCTTCCGAGACTTGAAGCTCGCCGGCTGCGACGCCGCCGCGCCGCCCACCTGCCGCCCCGTCGCGGCCTCGCCGTCGGGCTCCGGCCTCAGCGCGCAGCAGAGCAGCGCCATGCGCTGGGCGCAGCAGAGCTGCATGGTGTACGACTACTGCCAGGATCACTCCAGGGATCGCACCAACTACCCCGAGTGCTAGCTAATTACCTTATTAGTATATTATATTAAGCTTATATATGAATGTGCGTGCGTCAGCTCGAGCTAGCGGCAATGGAGGTGTGAGTGAGCTACCGCCTACCGCTGGTTCAGGTCTCTGAGCTTTATTATGATTCTGCTCTGCACGTACGTACGAGTGCTGCAAAGTAGTTGAGGCACACTGCTGCTGCTACGAGCAGTTATTGCTGCAAAGTAGTGTGCTCTACATGAATGAATTGGATTGAGGCAAGCACCTGATGCATGGGCATGGTACACTGCATTTACTACAATATATATGCTTTACAGTTCAGGAAGAAGTAAGCTCAATTTCCAAGCCGAGAGAGGTTCAGGGATGCAAATTGTTAAGACGCGAATCGCTACATTTCTGCGCAAGGGCAACACCGGAGCATCTATCTATCATCATGGTAACACGTACTGTAAACATTTTCGGCAAAAGACTTGTTTCTAGTCTCTTTACAAGCTACTATGTCAGTTAGCGCTTAGCAGAGCTACCAAAGTTAAACAGCAAAAGCAAACCTAAAAGTGTTCGCTGACATGCTACCTAATTCTGAAAACCTGCAACTTTTCCTGGCTTAAACACCCGAGATACCTCTCCCCTCCAGCTGAACTTTCTGCGTACCTTAAATCGAGGACAGGTTGCCGGTGGGGGCTGAGATCGGTATGCATGTCAAACCGAGGTAGTTGCCAGGTCCGGATCCCACGCAACGACTCATCTCCATAGGCAAAGACATGTTGATTGTTTCCCCAAGGTATGATTGCGGATTTTGACAAGCGTAGTTCACTTACGTTGGCATAGCATGTCCTGTCTTCTGCAAAGGATCCGTCGCCTGTCCTCCTTATCAGAGCATGATGCCCTAATTTTACTGAACCAGAGGTTGGTGTTGGTGTTTGTGAAAGATACGCCTGTGATGTAGTAGCAGCGGCTTCTGATGGCTCAACCTTCGGCCGGAAGGAAGCCACTAGGATATCGCTTGATGCTGGGGTGCATGCAAGAGAGATGCATACACGTTGACTGTCCGTCCCTGTTAGCAAAATTGGCCTGGCCAAAGCCAAATACAAGACATCAGAACCAAAATCCATGTTTCAAACATTTTTGTGGATCTTCCTCAAAAAGAACATTTTTGTGGATCAACAAAGCACAAATGCAGTTACAAACAAGTACCAATCATCAGCAGCGACGGTAAGAACTACATGATACTAGTGAGTTTTCAACTATCGCTGTGGCACAAACCTGCTTTGGTTGCCATCGCAATTCCACATGCAGGGCCCTCTCGCTGAAGCAGATAGAACCTTTCTGACACCGTTGTTATCAGTGACAGAGTGGAGTGTATGAACCGGATGAGTAGATAGCCCCACCATAGAATGCAAAGGCCTTGCAATTTGACGAATATCGAAGGCCAAAAGCATGCCATTCTGCAGTACACAATAATTCATTCATGTAAAACCTTGCAAGGATATCAATGAGCTTAAGATCAGAAGATACTGAAAGACTAACCTGCAATCCAGCATAAACGTGATGCGAACTAAATTCATCTGCTGAACACGACCAACCAGGAGCCTGAAAGGTATTGTAATAAAGAATTAAAGATAGTAAATTTAGGTAGTGTTATAGGAAGGTGTTTCACATAATTTACCTATCCAAATTCAAAAATATTCTTGTTCATTCCTAGCATGACATGTGGACAAATTTCAAATCCAAGCCAATAAAAACGGAGTAACAGATACTCTTTTATCAAAGATATTTAAAGGTCTGGTGAGAGACAAATGTGTGTGGTGGTGGTATGCATACCCAATTCTTATATCCATCCACGAATATAAGAATTACGGCAAAAGAACCAACTAGTACTAGATCAGTTCCATCTAAACTGAGATATCCATTCCCAAAACTCCCAATCAAACTAGCAACAACAAATATATAGCAAATGATATATTTCATTGGGAACTTGATAGAATAATAAAAGGAGACATCAGAACTTAGTTGTCAGATAATTACCGGTAAAACACATTGAAGAACTACACTGTCAGTGGTCATGCTGGATTCAAAATATAATGAGAAGTGATAAAATGAATAGTGTTAAAACAAAGTAGCAGACAACAATAGTACAGAATTTTTCATAAATTTGAGATGAACCTAAAGAATGATAGCCTCTTGCCCAGTGATGCAAAAATAGCAGAGCCACCAGGCAAGATACGTATGTCCCGGACAGCTTTAGTGTTGGCTGGAAGGCGTATTTTGTGTGCCTCATGACTAGAAAGCATGCTGATCTGTTAAAATTTACAATAAGGAGAATATTACAAAAGTAAGTGGTGATAAGCACAAATAGCTTCAATCCATTTGGCAATGCTGAAAGCATCCAATTTTAAATATATACCTTAGTAACAACATGCTCCCCACCTACACCAGGTGCCCTTCCAGTAGCAAGTATTATTTGGTTAGCTACATCTATGCCCATGACTCGAGCTCCATCCATAAATAATTCATTCTAGAAGAAGCAAAAAACATCACAGTGCAACATAGAGAAAGAAATACATAAATAATTCAATTGCATACTCAGTGAAGAACATGTTATCAAGGTACAATGGTTTTATAAAACAATTATATATAATCAATGGAGAAGTGCCACTACAAACTCCAAGCCTCTTCACCATAGTTGCATGATATTTATGATCCAAACGTATGAGGCCAGACCTCGAACAAATACATAAGATGGGGTAGTTTTGGACTATTGGAAATTTGGAATGAAGTGTTGGCGATTGGCATAGATGAACATAAGGATAAAACACAGTACAATATTTAAGCAACTCAGAAGGGGAATTGTAGCAGTTCATGTAATCACAGCTGTCTAAAATAAACAAAATTAAGCTTCCTATCAATGGTTGCAAAATTAGGATAAGTTTTTCTTTCTACGAATGTCAAGAATCCAGCAAACCTTCTAAACTATAAGATATAAGTCAACAAGATTTACATGTGTTGCTTCAACAACAAAAATCAGCGTAGCAAAATATTCTTCAGTTTACATGTAACAGAAGCTGGGCCAGAATGATTTGAGTCCATACTGAACTACACTTCTACTTTGTTGTTATCATTACTCAAATGGTCATACGTTCGATGTAAGCAATTCAGCATGACAAGCTATCATGAGTAAAACGAGCAGTATACATAAATGTGGACTGAAACAGGTTACAGGAAACTAGAAAATAAGAATTAAAGCACCTTGAATTAGTATAACAGCTACAGATGGCACTGTAAAAAAATGACCTGTAAAACAAAACGGCAGCTGTTGCCAGAGGTAAAATCTTCTGTGACTGAGGCTGATGGCTCCAGACATGTTGTCCCATCCAAGTGTTCTGTCAATTTCTTCATAGTGGAACAAAAAGTTTTTGAGATAAATGCTCTTCCGTTAGTCATTGAAAAAAAATTAAATAGCACTACCTGTCTCTTTGAGCTACTACCATCAGTTGATCTCAGTCCTGACATAATCTGCCCCTGCAAGGTATACAACATAAGTAAATATATGCACAAAGATGTAGTAAAAGTGACAAATGTTACATTTATGTTCTGACACAGAAACAGTCAATGAACAAAGCTTACAGGAACATTTACTTTCAAGATGAAGAACTTGTAATTCCATCTTTACATATTACAATACCATGAATAATACATATATACTATCTAGTAACACTATGCATTAACATAATTGCCATCATTTGGAGTTTGGATGATGCAACAGGGAGCTAAGATGGCACCGTCATACCTTGAGAGCACTTAATTCCTCAAGCAATTTCTCATGTTTCACAACCTTTGCACAGGAAAAACACAAATCAGAATAAGGAGAAAAGTGATTTTGCTTCTGTATACTCTATTTGCCAAAAAAGAGTAGATGATTAAGAGGTAAAGAGACAAAGAAGCAACCTGACTTACCCGTTTCTCAAGGGAGTCAGCCTTTTCCCTTAGATACAACATTTGCTGCACAAATGAAACAATGTTCAGTTGATGGTGGAATAACAAATCTCCAGAGAGAAGTAGAGAAACAAAGCCAACCCTTTCAAGATCATCATTCGGAACTGTGACTGCCGGTGCATAGAGATTGATAATGTCCTTATGCTTAAACCTTCTTCCACACTGAGGGCACTGAAGAAGGGACAATGGGATGAGAATGAGATTACACAGAAGGAAGCGAAAGCTCAGCCCACAAGCTGCTGTTCCATTAGCAATCGGCATACCGTCGCACTGGTGCTCCGACGCTGCGTTAGCCACCTCTCCAGGCAAGATCGGCCATAGACATGCCCACAAGGAATACAACTACACAGAGCATTAGTATATCTCTGTGACTGTGAATCCAATCACCAAACGCGAAAAGTCGAAAATTTGGCCGCCTCACCTGATGCGATGCGCGCCTTGGGCGGTCCAGGCCTCCATACAAACGGGGCAAGTGGGCGCCGCGCCGCCGGAAACCCTAGCTCCGACGGATGGCGCGCATCCCTCCCCGACACTCTCCTCCTCGTCATCGCCTTCAACCGATCCTTGGTCCTGCTCCTCCGATCCTTCACCTTCATCCGATCCCTGGTCATGCTCCTCCACCGATCCTTCCTCCTCCTCGTCCCTCTCCTCGTCGTCGTCGCTGTAGTTGAGCTCGACATCGAGGTCGTCGTATAGTATTTGGTCGTCTTGGAGTAGCACCGGAGAAGACAGCGCATTGCCGTTGCCGCTGCGTCGGTAGCGCGACGGCATTGCGGCGGAGGCGGCGGGCGAGGGAGAGGACGGCGGCTGCGCAGGAACGGTTGTGATGGGCTCCACATCTATTATAGGCTTTCCGGCCCAAATTTTAAGAGCCCATGCGATTCCTCTGCTCCTACTGATGCATTGCGTCGCGGCGGTGGAGCCTGTTCCGCCTGGGCGTAGCTTCGGGGCCTTTTTATACATAGTTTTATAATACATAGGGTTTATAATTATATATATAAATTATATTTTCACCAAATCTCATTAAACTCTGATATTTATTAGAACTATTATCTGTTTAGATACATGATTTTTAGGATGATAAACTTAACTGAACGCAAGAGCCGGTGAGAGCCAACCAGTGAAAACTTTAGATAGAAGTTGAGTTTCTTTTTTTTTGAGTAAAAGGAGTGGAGTTTCAAAAACTCCAAAAATACAATAGTTTCTACTAAACTATGGTTTTAAAATGTATTTTTTTTGTCATCCAAATATCTCATGGTTTTAAAAACTATAGTAATTTTAAAAACCATGGTTTTGTCTCGAAACTATAAAAATACTCTGTTGCCAAACAGGCTCTTGTGGTTTAAACTAGTCTAAGCATCAGTGTCCTAACACATATGGATCGATATTTCCCTTCTGATGTCCTAACACATATTCCTTGATATTTCCCATAATAATATGGGGAATAATACCGGATTTGGATCCTAACTCATATTCCTTGGTATTTTCCAGATACGAATATAAATACATAATATCTATTTAGGGCTTGTTTGGAAGCCTAATTTTCGGTCGGGATCCCCCTCTATTATGAGGGTTAAATACCTACGGGGAAGTTTCCTTGGGTCAACGTCGAGAGATGTTTGGATGGCCATCCAAGAGAAATTTCCCTTCTCGATCCTTCCTAATTCCACGGGGAAACAATCCTCCACTCGGCATATTAGGAATATTTTCTCTCATGTGCGCCTCGGTACCTCCCTCGTACCTCGCTCCGATGCAACCGCCTCTGTCTTCCTCTTCCCCTCCTACTACTCCGCGGTAGGCTAAAACGAGGACGGAATGGTGGCGGCCTCCCAAGCACGGGTAAGAACGTCGCTGCTTCTTGCTCATCGCTGGCGAGGCGGGCTCCAAGATGCAGTGGCATAGGAGGACACCGATGAGGCGCCTCCAAGGCGCTGGGGAGGCCGATGCCGTGGAGCGAGACGATGCGATGGCGAGCTTTGAAGCATAGAGCAAGTGGCCCGCGCTGCACGACAGCTCCAAGGCCTTGGGAGAAGAAACCGACAAGGAGGACTCAGGGAAGAAGATGGCGTTGAGGTGGGCTTCGTGCTGCAAGGAAGTAGGACGGCGATAGTAGCAACTCCCGTATCCAACAATGGCAGCGCCTGGCAACGCCATGCTTCCAAGATCCTACGGGGATGGCGTGCAGTTGGCGACGAGGAGTTGGCAGATTCGGCGGCAGACGACGACGAGCTGCGGATCCTGCAGCCAGGGTCCGGCAACCAGCGGCAACGATTTTGGGGGCGAACAGCGATCAATGTGGTGCTAACTATGGCTGTTGGATGGTGTGGTGCTAGCTGCCAATGCGATGTAGGGAATACAGTGCTAGTTGCAGGCCTGTGGTGAAGTGCCCAAAAACCCCACTAGGGATTAATTTTCCTAGGAAAAATTCTCCAACCATCCAAACAAAACCTTATAAATAAAACCTTGTACGACATTGAGCAACTTAGGGCATGTTCTCCCTAGCTTATTTGACTTATTTCTTATTTACTTATTTGACTTATCTCGTAACTTTAAGAATTTTTCGAGGTGGCCTCGAGAGCCAGATGCCCTTGGTGTTTAGGGTTTAGAAAGCTTTTAGACACGTCTACGAGATAAAAAAAAAAAGATTCAAAAAGTAATAAATAAGTCAAATAAGTCAAAATAAGTCACATCTTATCTGACTTATTTCATGTCTTATTTGACTTATTTTCACTTATTTGGCTTTTTTAATTACTTGTTGAATCCTTTTTTTATTTGGTAGGCGTGTCTAAAAGCTTCCTAAACCCTAAACACCAAGGGCATCCGGCTCTCGAGGCCACCTTGTGAAATTCTTAAAGTTACGAGATAAGTCAAATAAGCAAATAAGAAATAGGTCAAATAAGTTAGGAAGAACATGCCCTTAGTCCTATATGCTATTACTTAGCAACCTAAGATCATCTTCAGCATGGGCTTTAAGCCGATTTGATACATTGGAGCAGTCAATTCTAGCAGAAAATTTCGGGAGCCGGCTCCTATTTATGGGTCGGCTCAATGGAATAAACAATCACACCGAGCCCCACCTGACAGAGAAATAACAGTTACGGTGGTTCCAAACCCGGCCGGTGAGGAGGCAGTTGCGGCTTCCGGTTTGGTCTGGATCTGGTTGCTCTCCAACCGGTGTGGGCCCCACTCGGAATTAAATAACCGGTTCAATACACTAGCCAAAAAACTGGTTTGGAATCGGCTGCGTATGTGTACTGATCTGGGATCGACATCCACTCAATACACCGCTGATGCCTAACTTTTCTACTCATTGCACTCGTTATTTCATTTCCTTCGACGCAAACTGTCGTCAAACTTCATTAGCTTTCATCATTTATTTTTTCTATAATTTTCCAAATATCTCAACTTCTTTCTTCTTCCTCCCTCAAATATCACGTCTGGCCTCCCCCACCTCCTCCCATTGGCGTTCCGGCCCCAAACCCTCCCTCTCCCCGTCCAACTCGGCCCTCCGCCGCCTCCTCTCTAGCCTCAGCCCGAGTCTCACATGAGCCCCAATGTCTAGTGAAAAGAAAAGGAAATAGGTTTATTCCTGTCTGTCTACACGTACCCCTTCCTGGCCTGAGCATCAATAAGGTGTGGGGTGGGATGTGAATGTCCTATTTCCAAGTGAAATTGATTATGTATATACGTTATGTATCTAAAACAAAAATTAGAACAAACTCCCCATTTTAAACCATAAAATTAGGGAACTCTCAGTGCATGGTTTCAACAAGTCGTTTTTAATCATGCTACATCATATAGAGAGAATTATAGATACAACCCTCCCTACGTGTTGGCCCCGATCTCCGGGAACCTCGGTGCACCTGTGCTAGCCCAGGATCTTGTCTTGCTAGCACGACACCTTATACAAAATGCTAGAATAATCTCACACATGTGTTAAAGATTATTATTACAATTGAGTTCAATCACAACATGGCTCATTTGAGCAGGCCAAAAAGGCTAAATCTGTAAAACCAAAATGAACTCTTATCAAAGTTTAGCAAAGCGAAAACAGTAAGAAGAGTCGGGTCTCTCAAGGCTGTGCCCAACCTAATCAGATAAGTGACTGGAGTCCCGCCTAATACCCGGCCTTTACGTCATTCTTCTGGCCCTTCTCTTTCTTGTCGATATCATCCAGGCTAAGTTCCTCCTCGACGTTATCTAAAAAGTGAGTGGGTGCGAGTGTGAGTGTGCAATCAAACCGCGCTCGCGAACCAAGACCTCACCTAAAGCTATACAATTATACAAGACTTCTTGGTGGAGGCTAGGCTCTTTTGTTTTCTTAAAACCAAAAATGCCATATTTTTAAGTTGAAATCTCAAGACTTAAACTTTTAACAAATCAAAGACGTATTGGGCTATATATGCCAATTGTTCATAAAACAGGGGTATCTCAGTGGTGACAATGTAACCTTAGACAAGGAATACGTGTCCCACGTGGCAGATCCATACTATCGCTATGGTCATGGTCTTCACAAACGGCAGACTAGTACCCATAGCTATAGCGTACTATCTCCAACGGTATGGCGAACCCATGTCCATACTACAACTGGCATACGTTTTCCATCTTCTGGCCAACCAGTGCCCATACTACAACTGGCGCACGTTTCCTAGCTTCTGGTGAACCCGTGCCCATACTACAACTGGCGCACGTTTTCTAAGTGGTGATACACTCACTCTCTTTGCCAAGAGGCGTGATCCCCTTGAGCTCAACAATGGCCAGGATTCACAAATCCTAATCTCAATCAAATAAATCAGAAAGGTTTATTGACCAACATTCACACTCGGGCATAACTGGCACCCGAATGCATGGACTATCTCTTTAGCTTATCGAGTGCAAGGAATACTCAGGAACAGGGCACAACACGTCACCATAATAATGTACTCGGGATACGCACGTGCTAACTAGACTATCTAACAAGGGAGCTATTTAGATGCTACAATGTCGTAGTCCTGATCAGAGACGGTATGGTTCATCTTTGGTCTCCCTGCACCACCACGCCGTTGGCTACCGAGGTCGCCAAAATCGTAGCGCCTCCTCCTCCTTCTAGGAGTATTCTTGGTCGGAGGCAGTTTCGTCATCTTGGCCTGAGAATCCTCCTCTCCAAACACCACATCATCGTTGCTACTACTATTTCCTGCCGTGCCTGACGGCGGCAGCAACGACATTGGGATAGCGCTGCGCTGCGCGTCACATAGCATACAGAAGCAAGCAAGCTCATATGCCCAAATTAATGAGAAGTGCAGGCCCAATACACGAGCTAGCACGCCTGCACACATAGCACAGGGAAAGGAAAGAGCCGGGCGGATTGATGTCTCTCCTCCTGGATGTGTGTTTAGTACTACATCGGTAGCGCCAGGAGAAGCTAAGGCCTGCGTTGCACCATACTTGACGTGGTCAACGGGCCCACATTGCACTTGGTGGGGCGCGTTGGTCTACTATCCCCTTAGAGTATCTCCAGCTGGTCCTCTATCCTTCCACTCTATAATACTATTCACTCCACACTCTATCCATCCCACTAAAATTCCTTCACACTTTACACTACACTAAAAGATTCATTTCCTCTAGCAGCTACTCTATCTAAATGAACAGTGTCATAGAGTACCACCTGGAGATGCTCTTACAAGTCACAAGTGGGAGAGTGGACGTCATAATTTGTGCTAGAGGGGGCCTACCAATTTTTTTAATCATTAAATATTGAAATAAAATAAAATTTATTAATTGAATTCGTCATCCCCTCGAACCGCAGCCCTGTCCATTCGAATGGCACTAAGGCCCATAGGCCATAGCAGGAGAGGCCGACCTAAATTGCTTGTGAAGCCCGTCGAGGCCCACCCCCTTTCTCTGTAGACTCTAAGTCTGTACCGTGGCTTTCACGAGGAGGAGAGGAGAGAATTCCCCGACCCCTTGTGCGGCCGGCGCCGGACATGGCGATCTCCTACGTGTCGGCGGCGCAGCTCCTGTCCATGCTCCGCGATCCCCGCGTCGCCATCGTCGACGTCAGGTACCTTTCCCTTTCCCTTTCCCTTTCCATCCATTCCCTATCTGCTCTGCTCTAATGCTGCGCTTCAAGGGACGAGGAGAGGAGCTACGACGCCCACATCGCCGGCTCGCACCACTACGCCAGCGACACCTTCGCCGAGCGGATGCCGGAGCTGGCCGAGGCCACCAAGGCCAAGGAAACCCTCGTCTTCCACTGCGCCCTCAGCAAGGTCGCTCCTACGCCCTCACGCTCCCATTTTTTCTTCTTCATTGCAAGCAATCAGTAAGTTAGTAGTAAAACAATAGGCCATGCCTTTCGTGGATCCTAAAATTTGCCGGTCTTGATCATTAATTGTGAGTTGCTCAGAGTGGAACCATAGGTTACAGATAAAATTGAGCTAATCTGTGATATTTATGTGATTCGCGACCTGCAATTATCTTTTGTTCCTTCTTTGGTGTGAACCTTCTTTTTTTTCCTAGCAGTTAGTGCCGTAAGGATGATAACTACTATTTATGATAATTGATAAACAAAAAGTGGTTGTTTGGATATATAATATAGGATGAAATCAACAAGATGCTTCAAACTGAATTATTATTAAACTTTCAAAATCACATGAACTTTGAGGCTTCATGAACAGAGCCAATGAAGAGACGTCCTCTGTCCAGACATCATAACCACAGATCTTCCATTCTTTTTCTTTCTTGGGATAGGTCTCCATTTGATGTGATTTAACTCTATTTACGATTGTACGATATAATACCTCTATATGGCTTAGGCTTTGACTGAATCTGAATGGATACTCCTAAATCACAGCTTTACCTTTTAGCGTTAACACTCACCTAATTGTATTTGTTAGTTCTCTGGGATTTTTCAGTTTCTCTGAATTGCTACATTTGACACATAAGGACCAATAGGGTATAGTATGCGCTAATCGTCTTGGTAAATACACTTGGTTTTGTACTTGTGGTGGCCTAGCAGCAGCAGTTTTATCACAAAGGGAAATCAAGATAGACGTGCTGCAACTTAACCTCTCCTCCCAATTCTTAAATCCATTTCAGCATCTTATATCGCTTGTGTTCTTTCATCGCAACTTTAGCTCCCAATTTAATGTTATCGCCACTGGCTTTTCCTGTAACCTGTTCCCTCAAACTGCAGGTGCGGGGTCCGTCATGTGCACAAACGTTTCTGGACTATTTATCAAAGGCTAACGAAGATTCAGGGGTAAAGAACATCACTGTCCTTGAACGTGGATTTAATGGATGGGAAATTTCAGGGAGGCCTGTTTGCCGCTGCAAAGACGCTTCTTGCAAGGGTGTAAGCTCTTGAGTGTTGATGCAAACACCAAGTTGGATGCTTCTCTGCACGCATCAAAGATGGCCAGTATCTACAGGCAAGCCATTTGTAGTTGATTACTATAGCACATTAAAATGGTGATATGTGGATCCATCCATTCAATAACGGTTAATGTCACTTCATGGCATGTAAACTGAAAACCGCATTGGCAATTATTGAAAATATTTTGCTTCGACCAACCGATCAACCTTTGGGCATCCATATCCTGTCTTTGAGCTGGAGTTTTGTTATCTCCATATTTTTCACAGTATGGTACTTATTGCTGTGACACCGTGCAGTTTCCTCTTCCCATAGAGATTTTCTAGTGAAATTTCCTTTAACGTCGTTCTGATTTTGTCTAAGTCTAGTTGAAATTTACCGTTTCCTGGGCTCGATCCACCACACAAGTTCACTCAGAATGTTTTTGGCTATAGTTGAACGTTTTTGGCTATAGTTCGATGCCAATCATTTTTCCTATCCAAATAAAGATTCAGGCGACAGGCATGGAAATCATGTAACCCCTGTCATGTTTTACAGAATTCAGATACCCTGCTGAGTCCCTTGTCATGTTTCACTGCCTCATCATGCTAAAAACTGAACAACCTTCTACAAAATAATTGCACATCCAGTAGTTTGAACAGTCGAACTCTACAAGAAAATCCAGGAAAATTTTCACAAATCGTTTTCTATAATTCATTTTTTACATATAATACACCATTTGGTTTTCCTCTACAGAATAAATAAATGAATAAGCTAATTTTCTGCACAGAGCTTGCCAATTAGTCAGCCCTCGGAAAGCCATTCTCCAGTTACACTAACCACCCCAACTAGGCTGGGGCTTGCGAACCAACCGATTGGCCATCCAAAATTGGGATTGAATGTGAGGAACTGATAGTCTGAATATCTGGCAAGAGAAATCCATGTTACCAGCAGTACTCAGGTTGAACTATTATTTGAGTCAGTTGGGTGGCAAGTGTAAGCTGCACGCAGTTGTTGCAAAGCTGCAACTGATTAGACGCCAGCAACAAACAAAAGATCCTTAGCACAGCATGCTTCTCCCACTGGTCTTCACCTCCTCCATGATCCAACATACCTCCTCCTCTGAGACCGGTCTAGCAAAACTTTAAGCTCCCTCAACACTTGCCATGTGGCATCCCCCTCTTCCAATGGACGATTGAAAACCAGAGCCTTCCGCTTGACAGGGTCCCACAAGTTCTTCTGTATAGCCGTCAAGTTAGTTGCCACAACATGGTCCAGCACCATCTCAAGATTGGCAACATCCTTCTCAGCCACCTGCAATGAGATATCTGGCCACTGAAGGACGGAAGGGAATGGCAGGCGTATATCATCGGCAATTATAACAGGAATGCATCCGAGGAGGACTGACTCCACGAGCCGAGGGCTCCATGGCGCCCATCCCAGTGGGCAGAGGCAGAACAACGAGCGAGCCATCTCTGATCGATAGTCGCCATACCGCTTTCGCTTAAGGTAGAACCTGCGATTGCGGCCATACTTTTGTAGTAGGTCAGTCCTCACTTTCCTGTTGCAAGGAAAAGGTAAGAGCCGGTAAATTGCAACTGTGACCCAATGAAGTTGAATCTATTTTACATCTGTTCGAGACCCTGCTACCCATGTACAACTGTTGATGAAATTACAACAGCTAGAATCATGAATCTCCTAGTTATTGTCTTGAAATTTCCCAATCAATTAAATATCTTCCTGATTTTTTTTTAGAACTCTTCCTAAAAAGGCTATTTAGGTTAACCCCATGGAGTATTAACTGGTTTTGAGCTATATGTTGAAGAGAGGTCCAAAACAAATGAAAGGATCAAAGAAAATAGCATTGAGATTTTCAGAAGGCACAGCTAGCGAGAGATAGAACAGGACATAATCAACCCCCATGCAAATCCTTTTGGAACAATTGCAAGAAGAAGCAACTAAAAGAAAAGCAAGGGCTTGCACGTTATGCTTACTTGCTGTAGAAGCGGCCACTAATGTTCTTGGGGTGGACCTCCATCTTGCCCCGGAAAAACGCAAAAATGTCCCTTGGTGCCTTCTCCGGTTCCGGTAGCTCAAGAGCCACCTCCGGAGGCATGTGTGGCGGGATTACCACATGATCTGCCTCTTGGCACACATGAGGGCCATGTACACCAAAAGTCTGTAGCAGGATGGACCTCTTCAGGAACTCCGGTATGCCATCCGCTATAGCCACATCCTCCTAATCAAACAAATGGTGGGCAGTTTAGAGTGATTGTGTAGTTTCATTAAATCGGCAACCTGAGATGAATTCAAGTCAGAACGTAACTGAGTTCCATTATGACAGCACAAGAGGAAATCTGATAATTGGGTGAGAAATCAGATGGCCTACCCACAATTTGCAACTAATGAGCTCTATAAACCTCAATATAAATCGGATCCAAAACTGAAGTACATTCTAAGGAACTAGTAGAATTGATTCCATCTTGATTATTGAAGGCGTTCCCTATCACGATATATATGCCATTTACAAACCAGAAAGCAAGGAACCGACTTCCATCTTACAAGTTCCTATTTGGACGCAAGAAACATAGGCACCTAACCGAGACGCAACAACCGCAGCAAGTCGATCGAAGCTGAAGGGGATCCAAGCTCAGAGCTCACCATGGGGTGGAAGCAGGCGCCGAAGTCGTGCGACGCGACGAAGACGTGGTCTGCCCCGCTGGATCGGTTCCAGTACGGCATCTGCCCCCGGACGAGCTCCACCGCCTCGGCCAGCAGCGCCCGCGCGTGCGACAGCGACGGGAAGCCGTTCGCCGTGGAGAAGTTGCAGGAGACGTAGACCGGGACGAAGAAGAGGTCGGCGTCATCGGGGCGCGCGGCGCGGCCGGCGTAGCCCAGCAGCGCCTCGTGCAGCGCGACCTCGGCCGCGAAGAGATGGCGCTCGCACCGCGCGTCGGCGGCGACCCAGTCGCGGTTGAAGCGGCTGGGAAGGTCGTAGACGTAGATCCGAACGGGGGGCTCGGGGGCGGCGGTTGTAGCGGAGAGGGCGCGGGCGCGGGGCTTGGAGGGGAGGAAAGCAGGGCGGAGGGGCGCAGCGGCAGGCGGCGTGGCGGAGAGGAAGAGGTAGACGGAGAGGGCGAACCAGAGGAGGAGGAGGAGCCATATGGAGTGCTTGCTGAGCTTGTGGGCGAGACCGCCGCCGTGGGAAGCTCTCCTCGGCTTTGGATCTCCTCTCATGGCGATGGCGGAGGTGCTAACATGCACCCGTGCTTGCTGCTGGGTTCCCTAGCTTAAGTAGTAACTAGCATTGATTGCGCGCCCAGCGCGCACGTCCCAGCTATTTCTTTTTTTATTATTCCGTGTGTTATTGCGTATAAATGTGAAATATCATTTGGATTTGGAACGATATTTCGAGGCCTTTATACAAAAAGAGAAAGAATGTCCATTACATAGGTATTACAGATGTCGTTATTAGTACAGACTGTTCTAGTGCAATATAGCAGTTTTGCATAGGTAGTTTAAATGCGATTGTCTTGGTTTGATATAGGATGGATTTATGGGGACTGGAACAAACGTAGCTTTGTACAACAAAATAGCCTTTTACATAAGGATGAGACGTCTTGAGTGTTTGTTGCTAGGATTAGAAAAGCATCTATTTGTCGATTCTTTGGGTCGTCCTCAAATAGCTTCCTCTTTGCAGATGTCTTCGATGGATAATTAGCTGGGCTGCGCAATGATATTGGTGGAAGGTGTCAGTTTAGTGAAGGATTTTATTTATGAAATGGGTACGATGCAATTACCTTTTTCCTTTGTGTTGTGTTGCGTCGTGGTGGGCGATGTTGCTTTATCGGTGTGGTGGTGGCCAAGAGAGGCTCAGTAAAGTGTTGTTGTGTTAGCGATAAAGACTATGCTGAGATGTTTTGTGCTGTGGTGAAATGCACATGAAGTTGTGAGATTACCTCTTGTATCCGTAGAACGTGAGGAGTAGTGCCGCTGGCTGTTGCTTCGAGTTGAGCAGCATGGTCTTCATTGCGTTGATTCTGTGAGGATGTATTTTCGTGGAGCAAGACCGGAGTGAAAGCTGTGACGGAGTATGTAATAGTAGGCTGGTTGAAGGCTTTTTCGATGGATTTGTAGTTATGTCAAACTGCCTGGAGAAGAGGTTTATTATTTGTTGTGGAGTGGTGTCTTCCGTGGTTTGGCTTGTTGCAATAAGGGTGTCAATTGGTAATCCTACCAGCTGATCTGCTATATTGCCGAAGAAGATGAATTCTACCTCTGGTGCGTTTGGATTGGCAATATCAGGCGGATCAACTCCCATGACTGTAATTCGGTATCTATGGAATGCATAGAGCTGTTTTTAGTATATGTTTTGGTTGATGATGTATGTAAAAGGATTGTGACTTTGGTATATGATGGTGGGATCGTACCTTGGGGGTGTGGTTGGACCGCAGCTCCAACAACAGAAGAGCCATGTTCTTTTTGGCTGCTCTGCGACATAAGGCACATGAATCATACTTCGAGTGACCATGGGATAATCCTTTTATGGCAATCCCGGCTTTGTACGTGTTCCCCTAGAAACTCGATGAGAAGCTAATTTGTTAGGTATAACAAAAGGAAATTTGCAATAGAACGGTAGATTGTGGAAAGTATCAACAATTGTTAGTCGGGATTTACACGATGTGAATTAAAGTTTAATGGTTGTTTGGTAGATAAGGTACTTACAAGCGGTGTCATGTGGGGTTAGATGACAAAGATCTCGCTATTGTTATAGGGATGGATGATGTATGTGCTGGATGTTGAGTTGGGGACAATAGTTGGAGCTGCGTGCGTGGCGTGTATCTGTCATGTTGTAGTATGAAGGAATTCAAGTTTATGAGTTGCAGTGGCAGAATGCTGTGGGGAAATGAGAATGAAAGGCGCGGTTGCGTAGTTTGTGTTCTACCTGTTTTGCAGTGCTGTTGCTTCAGGTATTGTTGGATTGATATACCATTTTGTAGCGCTTGTTGACTGTAGAGTAGTGTGGCCTGCAATACATGGCATGGAAAATGAGTATATTTAGGTGGCGAAGTGATTGGAATTAGTGCATAGAAATGAAGCATGTTTATTGGAATGTATGATAAAGCACTGATTAGCAATATGAGAGTGTGATTTTGGTGCAATGCATGTTACCATTGCGTTTTTCACCATGAGACCTACGAATAGAAGAACGACGGTGCGGTTACGTGATTGGTGAGAATTTCTTCGCTGGAAGTCTTGTGCCTGGTGGTCCCACAATGTGAGGGTGAGAGTGTCGCTGTTTGGAAATAGCTTATTATTAGGTGTCTATTAATAGTTAGTGCTAGTACATACAGATATTCAATAATATGGAGTGGAAGAATGCATATACAGTAGGAACCATGTACAAAAGAACTATAGAGGAGTGTTGGTTAAAAAAAGGGGAAAAAATGAGTTCAACCTATGTTCTAAAATGGTCACAGTTTTCCAAATTTTACAGAAAGCTAGTGTTGAGCAGGTAGTAATACATGCTGGATATTGATTCTTGTTAAAGAAAATAGGAGTTGTTTGTCTTCAGGGTTGGTGTCTATGATAGTCATGTCATACCTGCTATCTGTGACCTGCATGTTTCGTAGATCTGTGGGCGCTCCTCTAGTGCCTGCTGGTGTAATAGGTTCGATGGATTCTATTACTGCGACAATATCTGGTGAAAGCATAGTTGTGAAGTTGTTAGAGATAATAGGTGTATGCATGATTAGCTTATTAAATACATAAAGCAAGAAAGTTATGATGATTTGGACAAGTATATGAAGAAGAGTAAAATGGAAAGAAGAGCTAACTAAATGCATATTGTAAGACCATTCTGCATTGAACAACTTAGCAAAAGCAGTTGGCGATTTGTGGGAATGAAAAAGCAATTTACAGAGAGAAAGGATAGATCGGTTGAGTACCTGATAATAACAATCTGTCATCAGCTCTGTCCACTAGTTCATGGAATGGTTTCATTTTATAGGCATACAATGGAAACCAATCCGGGATGGATGAAAGGCGATTAAGGATGCTGAAAGCTATGAAGCGAGCCATTAGAGGTGCATCAACAGTTCGGTAGGATTGTTTGGCATTAGTAATCTGGAAGCGGTGAACGGTATAAACGTCGTCTTCTTTAAGTTTTGTCCTGATTCGGCCAGCATGATTACGTGGTAGCTGAGCGTCCATGGCTGTGCCCTATTATTCATTGAAGAATACAGTAATGATTTATATGAGTAAATTATGTGAGGATTGTTGCTGATGGGAGAAATCGTTATACATACCTGTTCATCGATCATGACGAAGTCTATTTTTTGATCCTTTGTGAGGTCTACACGTTCTTTGTAGACGGTAAACCGTGTGAGCCTTACTTGTATCCGCCAGTTGTGGTGTTCCGCGGTGATGTCGCTTAGCATTGAGTAGTTCATCTACATATGAGCAAAGATGGTAGATGGATAATTAGTGCTTGGTTTCATAAAGCTGTTTTGTAAGAAGAAGGATTGGAATGAAAGGGTTTTGCGGAGGGATTCTGCGTGGAGGATCATTATTCCTGTAGGGTTCCAAATAACAGAGGGGATTGGTACAACGAATGGTAATGGAGATTAATGTTATAGCAGGCAAAATAGCGGCGCGGTATAACTGTTGTTTGGGAAAGTTAGCTAACCTTGCTGTGTGAAAGATTGAGTAGTTAGTCTGGATCAGATGGTGGCGGCGCGAACGTTTGGGTGCGTCGAGGGGAAGGTTTGCGACGCGTCACCGGTGAAGAAAGCGGCGGAGATGAGGAGATCTCGAGGATGATGAACGAGCTTCGGAATTATCTTGGATATATCGAGAGTCGGTTTATCTTTGGAGACGGAGTTATCACAGTTATGGGCCTTGTGGTCGACTTGTTCATATGGGTCGTGAGGCGTAAGCGACGACATAAAACCGGTTTAACGGCGGCGTCGATCTTGATTGTTTATTTCCTATCGGTGAGTAAGGTTGTTTTTATTCAATGATTGGGTGGAAATCACGTGTGTTGATAAGGCATTTAAAGATAGAAATATGGAAGCAAGATCTTAAATCATGGGCGTGATCTCGCCTAGGATCGACCTTTTTTGTTTAGTTTTTAGTTTTTTTAGGCCGTAATCCTGGCTTGATTTTAGAGCGGCGTGTGGATTAGCATATGTGCTGATCTAATATTCCGTTATTTATCGTTTTGCTAGTCTGAGTGACCTTTTACATTGTATTTAGTATGTCGATTTTTGAGGTTGTGGTTCCATTGTAGTTACGTCCGATTTAAATATTTGGTGTGAGTGAGCTCAGATCGTGGCTTTAGGAGTAGTTGTATCATCATCTTGATCTGCATCTTGATATCTTGTAGACAAGACTTTTGTGACCTATGTGAAGCACTGAGTCTGAAATGGTGGTGATTACTGTTAGCAAATCGGGAGTAGAAAGTAAATAGCTAGAGGCACTATTTATTTTTATGGACGTTTTAAGGAAATTATGTGAAAGAACAGCATATACTCTTTTAGGTATACACTAAGAAATTGCAATCATAGTGTGCAGTTTAATATCTGAGTAGTCTGTTATGGAGGACATGAGTAGGTTTAATATTTGCAAAGAAGGCTTTATTTATATGATGCTGCAAAGAAGGCTTTACATTGTAGCTGAGTACTGTATAGCTACCTATCTGATTGATTCAGTGGATGTTTAGCTTTCATTCTGTTTTTGCTCTCTTTTTTTTTCAGTGATCAGGAGTGAATATCTTGTCAAGTACATGTTGAGTGGGGCAGGCCATCTATGGAAGTGCACTGCTTCATCAGAGGATGGAAGATGAAATGGCTCTAGTGTAAAAAAACTTTGTATGATTTCTATTAGTAAAAAGTAGAGTGCAATGTTGTGTATAAATGTATACTTTATTTTACTGAATAACGAATAACTTGGATTGCCTATTTCCTGAATTTAATTGTTGGTGTCCAGTAGGAGCGGTGGATGTGTAAGATGAGTAATTATTTGAAATCTTGTTATCGATCCGCAATAGGTCGACAAAAGGATAAGAAAAGGTCATTCATTTGGCTCATACTTTGTTCGGTGTTTGGTCCAACATTTTGTGTCTTTGGTTTAGCTAATTTGAAATCTGTTGTCTGTTCAAGAAAGATTGGATTAGTTTCAAGGGCAAAAACAACGACCTATTAAGTATAAGATAATTTTTGAAGGTCTTTGTTTGAATGGTTTTTATTTAAGCAAAAGGAGAGTTTCTTTGTTATATGCATTAGATAGTATAATGTCACGTAATTGAGAAAATAATAAAGATAATAATGGTTGGCTGTAATAAAAACTATGTCACTGTAACATCTAATTATGTTGCTATTCCATACCATAACCGATAAAATTCAGATCTGTTATTGGGGAGGCTATGCAGACAGTATAGTTTGAACAGTCTGATTCGAGAGTCTCGAAGATAAGTGGGTGACCAATGACCTTTTGGATTGATGGCTTATTCAGTTTTGAGGCACATGTTGTAAATTTGGGAATAGCTTAAATAGAATCTATAAATGAAATAGTGACATGCTTTTATCAGTGAAATGGAAATAGCCTGAAAATAGGCTTGATAATCGGCAGTTTGGTTTAATTGATGGCTTATCCAGTGGTAGTTTGTTTCTGTTGATGGCTTACCTAGTTTATAGTTATGATAATGTGCTGGTCATCTGGTTGTGGTATAAGTTAAAATATGGGGAATAGATAATTTGTGAATGAAACAGGGAATCGGGGTGTGAAATGCAAAGATAAAGAAAGGCATCATTTATGATATTTGAACTGAGTTAGGTATATTTTCATCTTACGGTAATAAAAAACTGCTTTAGTCCATAATAGCTATATAATAGTCAGCCCTTTTTCTGATCTTTTTATAATAAAAAGCTGGTTGTTAATACTATAGTTAGTTTGACTAACAAAGTTGCCATGTCGAATGTAGTTTGTTACCAAGGCAAAGTATGAAAGCTTGATTAATATGGCTGTTTTATAGCAGTGACAAAAAAAGAACTGCACCATATATATATCATACTTTGGATTGATTGCTGTAGCAGATAATGATAAAAAAAGGACAACGGCCCGAAGGGATAATTTCATTGACATGGATATTTTAGTGCAATGTACATATATGATAAGCTGACCTCAGTAGCAAAATAGTGATCAGTTCATATATGATAACCTGACCTCAGTAGCAAAATAGTTATCAATACATATATGATAACCTGACCTCAGTAGCAAAATAGTGATCAATGAAATCAGTGATGCTGCTAGACAGTTTTGGAAGGAGGAAACCTGCAGGAAGCACGTTTGTGGGATGAAATAGATGGTATAAAATAGAAAAAGGCACAGTAAAATGAAAAATGAAGTAATATGTAAAACTATAAGGCGAGAAGGGAGGTAACCTGATAAGGTTAGAAATATTTACACAAAAGGAAGCACCTCATCGTATACTATGTTTGTTGTTGTACATGGATCTTCTCCATCAGGATTTTCAATCAGGATTTTCAGTCCTTCTCTAGAAGTGACTCTTGAGACAGCGACATATAATTGTCCGTGAGTGAACACTGGTGTTTTCAGATATACACCAACCGATGACAATGTTTGTCCCTGGCATTTGTTGATGGTCATAGCATAACAAACCCTGATTGGGAATTGTCGGCGACATAATACAAAAGGCCATCTATGTGCTGTAGTATTAAGAACAATACGCGGAATACAAACAGCATGTCCAACATGTGTTCCTGTCATGACAGTTCCTTCGATAACAGTGTCACCAAGTCTTGTCACTATCGATCGTGTTCGTTGCAAAGCCCAAGCGATTGGTTTATATTTCGCGAAGCATGACCGAACACCAAGTTTAAGACAGAGCTTATGTGTTGGGAAATTACTGACATTGATTGTATTAAGAAATTCTGGTGGATAAAACATATGAACATCTGCCATATGCTCTTGAGCATTGCCAATTCTATCAAAGCTGAAGTATTCTTTCTGTAATGATGGCACTCTAGAGAGCATAATGTTGTTGACTTCGTCAACAACAGAGTTTGTTGGGCAAATGACCGCACGTTCTGCTAGATATGCGGGATTGCTAAACCATATTGGAAAATCAGTATAAACAACATCTGCAACTATGACTGCATTGTCTTCACCACATGGAAGAAGCAAATCCTGCGGTATACGGATATAACCTGAGACGGATGAAGATGTAGCAACATGCTGTGTAGAGGAGCCCTCTCCAATAGCAAGAACCCAATGAGCAAATTCTAATTTGGATTGCCTTTCATGCAAAGGCAATGAAGGGTCTATTAGCCTCATGTTTATTGTTAGATGCATAACCTCAATACTTCTCCACAAAGGGGATCGGATTAGTGATGCATCAATTATATCGGCACGGTCACCTCCTGGTACAACAGGGAGGATTTGCCTAAAATCACCACCAAAAAGAATGGGCTTCCCACCGAACGGTTTTGTGGCATTGTCAGGATGGTTGGCAGAAAGCAAATCACGTAGACTTCGGTCAAGTGCTTCAATGCTGTTCCTATGTGCCATAGGAGCTTCGTCCCACAGGATTAAGGTAGCCTTGGCGATGAGATCACCAAGAAGGGTGCCTCTGGATATGGAACAATGATTTCGTTGATCAAAATTAAGAGGTATTGAAAATCTTGAATGTGCTGACGTCCTCCAAGCAATAATAAGGCAGGCTACACCGATGATGCAACCAAGAAGAACTACATGGCCTTCAGACCGTAATCTAGCAATGATTGAATTCCAAAGAAATGTTTTACCGGTGCCGCCATGACCAGACACAAAGAAAACACATTTTTGTTGCTGAGCAATTTTATGGATCACAGTATCATAGATGAGGCGCTGATCAGCATTCAAAGATGCACTCATTCTGTTTGCCTGAGTAGCTAGTTCAGCTCTATCATAATTGAGTTATTCAGAGATTAGATGGTTACCAATATTGCTTCGAGAAGCATGGGTTGGTTAAGGCAAACCATAGGCTGAAAGTGTAAGACCATTACTACAAAACATTGTTTCAAGCTCCTCCAATAACCTGTTCTCAAGGATAGAGTCCGGTATGGAATGGTCATCGAAAGAATAGTTTTTTCGGATATTCTTTGCAATATCATCAGCCATGTATTTCCAATATGTATTGTATAAACTGTAAGCATCTCCAACATCGCAATGCATAAGGATAGCCATGAATAGAGTTCTAAGTTGCCTGGAAGATGCCCACACAATAGCTTCATCGAACACCAATGTCCACTCTCCATCATCACTGATAAGACCCCTAGCTTTGCATGCTTCACGGAATGTAGCATACACAGTTCCTTCATGAGTTTGTAGATCTGTATAGCTCTTTGCACCACGTACCACCATAAGAAGCATCCTCAAATAAAAGACCTCGCTGCGCTAGGGTGGATGTGACGAAGTCGCCAACCTTGTCCTCGTTTACGACACCATTGCTTCTGTCAGGTACCATGTCCATTGTGAAGGAAATTCACAGTATGTGAGTGTACGTGCAGCTGGGAAATGCTGGTTAGCCGTAAACCATTCTGTTAACATTGACTTGGAAGATTCAGGGTTCTGAAGGATATTGGAGAGATCAGATTCTTCAGAATAGGTGATGCTGTTCATCCCTGGAAGATGGACGATAAGCCTTTCAACAGTAGGCTTTCTACCATGTATATCAAAACTAAAGGTCCTCCAATATGCTTCACATGCAGATAGATATCTAGCCTTTTTGTATTCAGAAATTTCGTCAATGCCTTGGTTATCATCTATAGTGCCTGTTGCTGACAGAGGTGTAGAGGAAGAAGAAGTAGAAGGCTGCTCATGAGGTATGGTGTTCTGAAAACTGGTAGTAGATGAAGAAGTGTGGGAGGCAGCATGCATTGCTAGGACAGTAGAATCGTGCCCTTTGGTAATATATTTGAACAGGTACTTGATTAGGTGGTTGCCACAACACCACTCAACATTAATATGAGCTTGAAACTTTTTTAACAGAGATGGATTATATGGCACAACCCATGTATTGTCAAATGCAATTCCATTTCTCATCACAAACCTTCCATCTCTACGACGCTTATAAACTGGGTATCCTTGTGAATCAAGAATAGTATGTTCTTGAAATTTTTTAGGGTATCCTTTTGAGCACACACCATTCTTCATGCACGGGCTGCGTGGATTGTAGTGACCACAAGGACCATGAATCATAAACTCATCGACCAAAGCATAACCAAGGGGGTCGCTCATAATATCGGGAATTTCAGCCGATATAAAAGAATCAATAAGGGGAGGATTAATTTCTCCTTCAATGACCAACCATACCACTGTATGTGAATGTGGGAGACCTCTTTTCTGAAATTCAACAGAATGCAGAACTGCAATTGGGAAAAAAAAAAGAAAGAGATGATGTTTGCACAAGGATAAAATGAATAGTCAAATACATGGAAAATGTAAACTAAACAAACTCCTTTCGGATGGGGCCAAAGGCTTTTTCGCTCTTGATATCGTTCAAGTGCTCCTTTAGCTTCATATGAAACACACGTGTAACTATATCAGGTCTATCAACAGGTCGCTGACCTGGATCATAAGCAATGGCTTCTGCTATTTCAGGCCATTTGGGATTACAGGTGAAAGTAATGAAAAGATGTGCGGATCCATACACACGACAAATTGCTAAAGCATCCTGACAATTCTGAGTCATGTATCGTCTGCCCCCAGTAAAGCTAGCTGGCAAGACAACTCTCACACCGACATCCCTGCCAGAATTGCTGCCTCTCCCAACTGCATCTGATATGCCTTGATATGTTTCAAGGCGTAGTTTATCCTGATGGAAATAGAAGAACGACAGTCTATTTGCCTCAATGCAGGAATATGCATTAACGGCCATTTGCTCTGATAACTTTCCGCAGCATCTAAAAGGGTTTGATTCACCACGTCGGTAGTGTGCTCTGTACCGATAATATTCCAGCATCGAAACATTATTTCGCCCACCAGTTGGATGGTCACCAAGCTGGGCTAACCTGATGCCAAGATGGAATCCGATATCACCATACGGAAACAATAAAGGATACTGCAATGCCATTAAGTATGGATGCACGGGATCTATGGTTTGGAATTGGCCAGCGTGATTCTGAACGATAATATCAAATTGAGCATTATCAGGAATCATCTCTCCGACAATGAGGGCAGCCAACTCGGAAGTCGCAGGCATAGAATAAACACCCCGGCTTTCTCTGACAGATCCTATCAACCTTATAGCTACCTCAGGAGTTTCCTCAGACAGGAATCGCTCACGGGCAAGTCTAAATTTCTGAACAATTGGATTACAATGGTCCAACATAGAGATAATGGCAGCAACTACATTCGGGTCAACCTGCGCACGTTCTCCATCCTGTGATTGGAGAACAGCAATCCGATTCTCGACCTCATGAGATGTATCATATATATACAGCTGTGCAAACTGGGGGCGCTGAGCAGGTGCGAGCAATAATGAACCAATACGATGATGAACAACCCCATTTATCCGAAAAATGCATGGACCAGATCCTGTATTAATACTCCTATCAACATGAACTCCCATAGATGTGAAGGAAAAAATAGCATTGTATTGCCTTATTAAAGCCATAAAAGTTCTTGAATCATGGTTGCCGTCAAATCTGATAAGTTCTGCCAATGGAGAAGGAAAAGGTCTATCAGATGGAAGCCGAATCCTTCTGCCTCGACAAAGACAAAGCGTATGGAGTTCGTCCATTGGAGGAAGAAACATCTTTTCCGGTCTTCTCATGAAACCAAAATAACGCACCGCAATGAGGACACTCGTTTGTCGGAGCGGCATAATAAGACCTACCTCGAAAGGTTTCTGCATTGGAAAGGCAAAATTGCAAGATAAGACAGCAGAAAAACTAAAAAAGAAAGATAGGGAAAAGGCAGAGGCAACAGTAGCATACGTTTGAGGAACCGAATATATTCGTTTGTCATATGAGGTGCAGACGAAGATGATGAACGCAATAATGGAAAGGTAGAAGGACCTAACAATAAAATGAAAACACGAACAGAGTAAAACATGAGAGCGGAGAGGACGACAAAATCAAAATGTGGCACTAAGAAAGAACAAAGAGAAAATATACCTGCGAAATCATTAGCAGTAAAGGCTGTTTGTGATGAAGAGGGAACCATCATAATGCTGCGAGAAGAGGAAGCAATATTGCTTACCGATGATCCTGTAGTAAGCGAGCAGGCTAATGTTAGCAATGACACACCGAAAAAAAAAGCAAAGCTGGAGAAAAACTATTGGTTCTGACCACGTCTTCTTGCGTTGGAAGCAGCAACAATAGCAGCTCGTTGGCGACGGCGATCCCTAGCAATCCGCCGAGCATCCAAGACAACAGATGAGGTGGATCCCACAGCTATTTAGAAGAGTTCCACAAAGGAATCCGAAAATTAAAGAAATTAGTCTGTTGCATAAACAACTGTGAGATGTGAGTACGTATGATCAGAAGATTAACTCTGCAAAGAGAAATCTCTATGCGCAGTAAAATCAGCTTGTTCAATAAAGCATAAAACGCTGATGTTTTGTTATTTTCACAGGAATTGAAGTCCATAACTCCATATACTAAAAAAAACAATATTTAAAAGCTAGCCTAAATTCTGACGACAACTAAGCCGCAGCAGCCATCTAGATTCTGAAAACTGTAAGGGCCCATCGCAACCGAAGTAATAAATTAGTTCATCATTACTCCAATCAGAAGATAAGGAAAAAGATGGAAACGATCTATTTTCACTGAAACATCGTCATTCCAACCAGAAGGTAAGAAAAAAAGAGCAAAATGATTGTATCATCTATTTTCACTGAAATTTCTTGAGGTCCATAATGTTGTAAAGCCAAGGCTAATTAGCCCATTGTCATTCCAATCATTCCAACCAGAAGGTAAGAAAAAAAAGAGCAAAATGATTGAATCGTTTTTCATCATATACACAGCCAATTGACAGCAGAGTCGTGGTGCAGGTACACACCATCACGGCCAACAGTATCGACAGACAAAACAGGGGTGACAGTAGAGTCGTGGTGTAGGTACACACCATCACTGCCAGCGGTACCGACAGACCAAACAGGGGAAGGTCGGTGAGAACGAACAACATCGGGCGCATCCATAGGCATAGCCGATCCTGAACAAACATTTAGCAAAAGCCAGAGCGGCGACCATCCACAGGAACATGAATGATGCAACAGCAGTGAATAGACTGAAGAATGACACCAGCAGATGACGCTGCACCAGCCGGCCACGCTAACCCAGCAAGAGCAGAACGCAGCAGCAGGACGACGCGCTGCGGCAATATCGAACCGACTTACAGGGCGAGGAACAGGAGGCGAGGAGGCAGGGTCCCATAGAAAAAACATCGCACACGCAGAAAGCATTTACGCGCAGCGAACGAGCGGTGGAGCAACACATCCAACGAGCAGGATATGTGGCGGGCGCGAAATGAATCACAAAAATGCAGGACCAAATCGCATTCGCAAACTGCTTTTGCGATGGTGCACCCAAAAAGAAGAAAGAGAAAGGGCCACAGTGAGGTGGGCGTGTAGTATGATGAAGGGCGCAGACAGGGGAAAAGAAGAACGCAGAAAGCCCGCGTGTGCGCTGCGAGGCGAAGCCCAAGACGGGAAAAACCAAGACGGCAAGACTCAGCGAGAAGCAACTGGAAGGCAAGAGAGCACACACGGAACGCATCAACGGCGATGGAAAAACCAAACGAACGGTACAGATTTAAAGAAGACGTGGAACAACCAGAAAGCTGGAATGCTTCCCCCTATAGGAGATAGTATAATTTGTACTAGTTGCCTTTTCCCTTCTTTGCTAACTATTATTACTAGTAGCTTAAGCTTACTTTGATAGAGTTTAGTTAATGCTTTCTTCTCGTCCTTCCTTCTGGGCTGTTTTTACGGATCTTCTTTTTTTTTCGAAGGATAGGTCATAGACGTAAGCAAAAAAGTTCAATGTATTTTTGGATAACTAAAAAATATAGAGGATTGATTCGGTTTATGGCTGGTGTACCAGTTTGAACCTATGTTTTAGGGTTTTAGATAAACCTGAGAAAATCCTTTCGGCTCTTGCGAACAAGGGCGGAGCGGAGACAAGTTAGGCGGAGAGGCTGTCCGGGCCATCGCCATTGTGGGGGAGCGGCGGATCTAGGCCGGAACTTGTACAGTATTAGGTGTGAGAGTAGAATAGGGCTAGTTTTTAGGCATTTTTGACCGGTGGCGGCAGCGGATGAGGGATGCGCGCGGGTCGTCGTCCCCAATGGCGACGATCTTGGTGCTGGTGTGGATGTTCGTCTGCTCGTCGTCAGGCTGCTGGGGGCAGTCTCGTCGGCATCAATAAGGAGGTCTTCGATGCAGGTGAGTCTCATCGAAGTTTTGTTGGGGGATGAAATCTCAGAGAGACCTCTCCGATCTGTGGATGAATCGGATGAGGAAGTGGAAGAGCCTCAGTGAGAGATCTTCTCCGGGCGGTTTGCAAATCGTTCGGTGTTGTGTCTATCGCTGGTGGGCGAGTTGGGATTTTGGGTTGTGGGTTTCTTTTGCTGAAGGGTGGAGGTTGTGTTGGCTGGGTCTTTCGCCGGCAAGGTCGTTTACTCCGGCGTCGCTATCCGGGCGTCGCCTTCGTTTCTGGCCATATCGGAGATCAGCTCGTGGATGATTATGACCATCTTTGATGCTTTACTTCTTGTTGTTTATCTCCTCCGTCGCCCTTCGAGGCTTGGCCATAAGGAGGTGTGCTTGGATGCGTCGTCTTCCCGGCTGAAGATGAAGGTCATCGCCGGCGACGACATTTGGGGAAGAAATAGTTTGTTCAGTGCAGATAGGTCCTAGGAGAATGTTAATGTAATTTTACTTTTTACCAAGGACTTATTTGTAATATGTATGAG
The DNA here is from genome assembly GCA_036346145.1 of Olyra latifolia. Lineage (NCBI taxonomy): Eukaryota > Viridiplantae > Streptophyta > Magnoliopsida > Poales > Poaceae > Olyra > Olyra latifolia. Next base: position 520,897 of record CM070525.1, on the reverse strand, counting down.
TCCGTTGGAATGAAATGGAAGTACCCTTCTCAAAAAAAAGGTATACCTGAGAAAAAATAGCTCAATACTTGTAAGCACGCTCGGCCTCGTACTTTAAACCAAAATTGGGCTAAGTATAATCTCATCTTATATAAGAGCATCTCCAAGAGTGTAGCCAACCATTAGCTATAAGAAATTGATATGTCATCTATAGATAGCATATAGTCAACCTCTCTAATAAATTAGCTATAACATGGTCTATAAAATTATTATGGCCCCATATGTAATAGAGGACATGTATCTTGAAATCAGTTATAGACTGACTATAAATTAGTAGATAGTCTTTATCTCTCTCCTCCACATAAGCAAAAATACTAAGTTGGCATTCTTATAGCTAGCTGACTAAGCACCATTGGAGATGCTCAAACACTATTTATCATATTCTAAAAGATTCCTTTTATTCTCTAATTTTTTTTTCACATTTTATACTGCATCCTCCGAAACATTTGTTTCTATACCATCTTCACTATCCGAAAAAGACAAATAAATAGTATTTTTGTAGATCATGTTGGCGGTGCTCTTAACTCAATCCCAAATTTGTAAAATTGGGCACAATTTAGCCTATCGAATGGAGATTTTGGGCGGGATTTGCTGACGTGACGGTTCACGTAGAAGTGTTGTGTGACGTGACATACACATAGGATGCCACATGAATTGTCATGACAGTGAAAACTACCGCACGGGCCGCCACATGGACAAAAACCGTTGTTTGATTGTAAAGGGATTATTTGTGTTCAGCTTTATCAATCGAGAGACCGAGTTAACCCGGTTTTAGTTACCAACAACGACCAGAGAGGACCTTTTCTTATCTCACCTATAAAAGACATGCAGTGGTGCCCGATGATCCCCGGTGAAGTGTCGGCTATCTTGTGTCATGGTCCTTTTTGGGTTTCACGAATATGCCCTATTTTTATGTTTTTGGCACCCTTCAATTTTTGCATTTCACACACATATCCCTTTTTACTGATACCTGCCCCTTGGGTTTTTTCTGCTTCACACACAGACCCCCCTTTTTAGGGCATAGTGTATCGCACCCTCAAACTAATCCATATAGGAAAGAAAGAGATAAAGAAACAAGATAAGACTAGGGTTGGAACTTTAGCTCAGAGCTTGCGAGCAAATTAGGCTTGGTTTGGCGCAAGCTTGGCTCATTTGTAAACAAGCTTGAGCCGAGCATCATCTCTAGCTCACAACCCAAAATGAGCTCGAGCCAAGCTGGTATGGGCTTGTTTGCAAAAGAACCCATATAAAAGTCATTTTTGTTCCATAACTATGGAGTTGACACAAATTGACCACTCAACACCAAAACCTAGTAACAGTGATCCATCAATTGTTAAAACCAAGTAGAAATGATCACTTATTGGTCAAAATGGTGGTTTCGGGCATTACTTGGTAATCCACGGTGGCAGTTTTTGGTGCCGCGACATGACGTGTGACAAAACATTTAAAAAATTGGTTCTAATTAAATTTCTAATCTCGTCATACCCACACGTGATACAAAACATTCATATTCATTCATACCTACCCATAATTAGTCTCCTAATCTATTTCTTCCTCGTGGAAGCTACCTTCAGCCAATGCATTCTTCTCCTTGGTGCTACCCTCCCCAACTTCCTCCCATGCAGACTCTATTTGCACCCCCTTCTCAACACCCTCCTTGCAATCTCCTCCTTCAATAGCCTCTTCCTAGCATCCTCCTCGATGGCTTCCTCCGTTGGCCAATGGCTCATCCTCTTCTAGCGGTCCCTTCTTCTCCTTGGCGGTCGAAGATGGTGATGATTGGGGCAAGGGTGGTGGTGACAACAACCAACGGAGGGGTAGGACCTTCCTCCTCCTGTCTGCTACTCGATCGACAATGACGATGGTCGAGACATTGGATCAGCAACCACAATGGCTGGAACACCATGTGAGGGACTAGTTTTCAATACATAATATTGAAAATTAGTCTCCTCTAATATTATAAATATTAATCTAGAATCAGTACATCAACTTTGCCATGTTATTTAACTATAATCATGGTACATTTACAATACCAAAATTGTGGTATTATAGACCACTTTATATTTGATGAGTTTATGAAATATCTAGTGTTCTAAGCCGTAGAGTTTCATATCCTCTGTTGAAAAGTCAAAGTTGGGATCTGCAGCGGAATAGGGATCTATTCATTTATCATGAATAGTTTCCACAACAGTACTAGCAGGTTTCTATAGGGAATGAAGTATTAATTATATGCAAATAATTCAAAGAAGGGAAGGGTTGTAATTTGACTTAGTATAGAATGTAATATTTGAAGACTTAACATCTGCATTTTAAATTTAAAAACCACATGAAACCCCCGCCGCGTGGTTTGGATGAGACCGAGACGAGCCTCGTTGTCGGCCATTCTGGCGGGTTCCATTCTTTCCGCCCCCCAGATAATAATAAGACCATTGACAAAAAGAAGCAAGGGAAGAGATGGGTGATGCTGGAGAAGCAACGGACGATCTGCTGCCAGGTGGCGCGGCAGGAGCCGTCCGATGGTGGGTATGGCGCCGAGAAGGGGTCAAAAAGGCGGAAAGTGGGCCCACTCGATTTAGCGAGAGCAACTGCAACGGGGAAGGGGTTGATAGACCGGGTCCACTCAAACCAGCGGGAGCCCCCGTCGTTCGTCTTCATCCTCCGCTCCGGCAGCGGCAGCGGCACTCCTCCTCCTCGCCGGGGAAGGGGAAGAGGAAGCCATGAACTGCCTCCAAAATCTGCTCAAGTAAGTCAGCCGGGGCGAGGCGTCTCGTCTTCTCCTTTGGATGAATTCGCCTAATCTTCGCTCTGTCGATTTGATTTTGCGCAGGGAGCCTCCAACCATCGTGGGATCCAGGTCCATGAGGCGGCCCTCGCCGCTCAATCTGGTCCGATCCATTCCATCCTCGTTGTTCCCTTCTTTTCTATCGGCTGATTTCGTCTCGTCGTTTTCCATGACTAGGCGATGGTTCGTGGCGGGAGTCGTCGATCCAGTACCGTCAAAACTGTAAGCCCCTCCTGTGTCCTGGCATAGGATTAGGGCAGCTTAGATTAATGGTTATTGTAGATTTAGTCGCAATTTATTTTTGCTGCTCACTTCCCTTGCCACTCACCCTACTTCAGGCATCCGGCGCATCCACTTCCAACGCCGAGAGCAGCACCGTGGACGCTGGCGCAGACAAGTCCGATTCCTACAGCACTAACATGACACAAGCTATGGGGGCAGGTAAACAATTGGCATGACTCATTCAGTGTCACTTGAAAGGATGTATGGCTACCCCTAATTGTTAGGTTGATGCGCTAGTTGCTCGCTTGATGATTACCTTCATAGCTGCAAAATGAAAAGAATGGCATAGCCTCTCACAGATGTCACCATCTAAGTGTTGACCCCAGCTGCTAGTGTGATTACTAGTACCGTTTGAAACAAACTCTTATCCTTCATCCTAGCTTGACGTATTCATGACATTTTTCTTCATTCCTCTTTATGGACATGTTGCCACAGTTCATTCAACCTGACTATCTGCACTGCATATCTTGCCTCCCCTTCTCTGAGTCTGTTAACAACTCACCTTGTGGAGGGTGCTAGCTCCTGTACATGTAGTATTGTTCCTCAACTGAAAGTATTCCCATGCGCTGCTATTTTTTTTCATTCAATTGTCCATGTGTTTTACCAAACTTGATATGATGCAATCATAACTGTTCTACTTTCAGACCGACACTTAAGCACAATTTTCTGGAATAGGATTGCATTCCTTTTTGCTTGACTATGACAGGATGTTTTGTTCATTAATACCCATTCCTGAAATCATTTTCTTTTTCAAAAAAAACATTTGTAGTGTTGACGTACAGACATGAGCTTGGAATGAACTACAATTTTATACGCCCGGACTTGATCGTAGGCTCTTGCTTACAGGTTCTCATCTGAACCTTTCCCATAGAAAAATTACTCCTCTGACTCCATCTGATTATTTGCTTTCATTTCTAGAACCCACTTGATGTTGATAAGCTTCGGAAGATTGGTGTAAAAACTGTATTCTGCCTACAGCAAGATCCAGACCTTGAGTATCCCTATCGTTGAAGTTGGTTTTGCCACCATTCTTGTAGAAAATGAAGAAATATTTACTATAGCTAACTAAACTGACTGCTTTAGGGGATTAGGGCTTTTCTGTGGCTATATGTGAGAAAAATATTATAAAATTCAAATAACAGTTTTTCATCTGAACAGCATTTGTTTTCTTCAGCGATTTTAGTCACTGCAATATATATAAAACATCTGCTAAAACGATTTTATCCTTAATGGCATATATATTCATTGCTTCCACTGCTATATAATGCTTCGTTCCATCAATATATGTGTTCTATTCCTTCATCGCTTTGATAAGATATTTTGGAGTTGACATCCATGCCATTCAGGACTATTGTCTACAATGCAAAGATATTGAGCATTGCCGTGCAGAAATTAGGTATCCAAAGTTCTGTTCCATTACTATATGACTTCATTTTAGGTTGGAATGAATAATTTTGGCATAGTCAATGGCAAATGCAATTCTATATTGTTCTAAAAAGAAGTTAAAGCGGAGAAGATGGCACTATACCTTTTTGTCTTTGATCATTTTAAATGTTTGTTGAGCTGTCTTTTTTTTGTTCCAAAGATATTTTTTTTTAGCATTTATTATAAGCTGTATTCTCCGTGATACTGTGGACATTAACTATGTACAATATAATATATATTTACAGGAGGGTCCTGTCCTCCTGTATGCTTTTTTATAAAATCCTTATTGTCATCAATAAAGTCTAGAAGATGCATATTTTGTTACAATGTAAAGTCCTATGTAATATTTGTCTATCAGTCCGTCAGTATTCGATCATAATTTTTCACTTTTCAATACCTGGAGCTAGATGATCCATATTTCCATCAAGGAGCATTTATATGTCAACGTGGTTTTTCCCTGCATTGGTGAAAGTACTTTCCATTGTTTGTGTTGTGCATATGTGGATGTTTTTATCTGGTCTGATGTTTAATTATACCAGGGATTTTGATGCTTTTGATTTGCGATTGAGGCTTCCTGCTGTGGTTAGCAAATTGCACAAGCTTGTCAACCGTAATGGTGGGGTGACATATATACATTGTACTGCTGGACTTGGAAGGGCTCCTGCTGTCACAGTAGGTTTACATAATCTTTCCTTTATTGTTTCCCAAGAGTCACATCTGGAGTCAGTACATTGTATTGTATGCACAATGTTACAGTGTTTAGTGACCTCAAAATGTCAAAACTGACTTACGCTGTCCGCTTTGATTGGATGCTGTCCATAATCTTGAACGGTGATATTTTTCTAATTTTGAGAACATTTTGTAAAATTTCAGTTGGCATATATGTTCTGGATTCTAGGCTACAGTCTTAATGAAGGACATCAGCTATTGCAGGTAGTCTTATGCTGTTGAAAACTTCTTAATTTACCTTTATGTGAACATACAACAGTGTTGGTGGGGAAATATTGTTTATATAATATGTACAGCCTGTTGATACAATGTCTACCAACCATCTGCTTGTGTGCACATCATAGTGAATTTGTGTTGGCGGGTTTGTGTATCGTTACCAAATGGCTAGTAATCTTGCTTTAGTTTATTTCCCCCCTGAATTTAAGCTCATTTGTTTATTATGTAGAGTAAAAGGGCTTCCTTTCCAAAGTTGGAGGCCATTAAATTGGCAACTGCTGACATTGTAAGTAAAACACATTTCTCTGTTTGTAGTGTTGATGGAGAAGATAAAACAGTACTTATATCGTTGTGCGTCACATATCTTTGTGCTGAGTGATGACTGCCTTGTTATTTAGCTGACGGGCTTATCAAAAAGTTGCATTACTTTGAAGTGGGAAAATGGTAGTTGTTCCTCTGTCGAAATATCTGGGCTTGACATCGGCTGGGGGCAGGTACTTCTATTCTCCAATTATGGAATATGTACAGCAGCTATGATGTTATCACGTTGTTTTGTTCCATAGAATGCACTCTTTACTGAATAATATTTATCTCTTACATTTCCTGTGCTTATTCAGAGAACTCCTCTGACATATGATAAGGAGAAAAGAGCTTGGTTTCTTGAGAGGGAGCTACCTGTGAGTATTGAATAATCCATTATACTGTTTATTGTCTAAACCTTGATGTTTCATTATTCATGATGATTCATGTATGGTTGATGTGGATACCATCAGTTTGTAGTATCCAGCTTGATACTTCATAAATGTCTACATTTCGACAGCATTCTTTGGATTTTAGGTGCCAGAACATGCTGTAAAGTCGTACTATTATTGTCTTTTTTAAGTGGTCCAAGTGATACTAGCTGGAGGCGGTATTTGGTCCTTTTACAAATGTTGATTTTTCCATATCTGTTACATTCTTACACATTGGTTTGATTGTGGCTAACTTCATATTCACTGCATCTTACACCTTGTGCGTTTGTGCTTCCTGAAGGAAGGACGGTATGAATACAAGTATATAGTGGATGGCAGGTGGGTGTGCAATGAACGCGAGAAGATGACCAAACCAAATGCTGATGGCCATGTGAATAACTACATCCATGTGAGATTCTTCCCTGTACATGTGGACGTTTTGAAAAGGATAGCATAACTCACATATTAGTTGCAGGTTTCCAGGGATGGCACGAGTGTTGAAGAGAGAGAGTCAAGGGAGCGATTGACTGGTCAAAATCCCGATCTTACGAAAGAGGAAAGGCTGATGATTAGAGAGTACCTAGAACAATACGTTGAGCGATAAGAGGTTAGTCCAAATCATCGAGACTTTTATGCTGCATTTGCTAGTGCATGAAGCGATCATTCTGATTAAGCAAGTAAGCATGACATAAATTGCAGAATTCCACTTGCTCGAAACGCGTGGTTGTGATTCGCTTCTCTCTGCGCCCAGCTCGCTATGGAACATGGAACAGCTACTGATGTATTACTGTGGAGCTTCATGTTAATAGTAGCTTAACCCTGGGAATTGTGGGCTCATGATTAATCACGAGCCTCCTCTGTAAAGGCAACGGCAGTCCGCATAATTAAATGGAGCAATGTGTGACCATTGTAGCAGTATAAAAAACAAATAAGGGCTGTATACTTATAGTTGTAAAACGTGTAACATATGCTTTTGGATAGAAGTAAATTATCTTCATATCATACATGGGCGGGTCCTCAGTGTCACAGCAGAAGCAGTCGGTATCGCACACGGCTAGAACTCCTCCCCAAATTAATTAAAGGTTTTTTTTTTATCCATGGAACTGCAAAGTTTTAATTAAAGGGTCTTTTTATATAGTTCCTCAGTCAGTGAGTCAATCTCACCCTCCTTGACGGTTGGCTTGCCCTGTTTGAACGGAATGAGATCCGTCTGCCTTGCCTTGACATGGGAAATCAGTAATTAACAATAACAAATCAGCAAGAATAATGCACAATAAGCTCGAGTAGAAGACAAGACGAGAGACATGGAACGGCGTTGATATATCAATATCTAGGCAGGAGAGGGAACGAGGGGAATACGCGTGCTACGAAAGGAAACTGGAGAGTGATCTCTGCGCCTGGGACCGCGATTCCACCACCAAGCCCATGTGTTGATCTTATCTACTCTAGTATTAAAAAAATATATATCTTACGACAAGCGGTCTACTACCCAATGGTCCATACATCATATCATAATGATATTTCTCTATTATTATTTTAGTGCGTTTTAGGTTTGTAAGTTTTTGATTTAATTTGCTTTCCATTTTACTGCATTGGTACTATATTATAGGAAGTTTTCAACGATATTTATGTTAGAAATTTCAAAACTGAGGATATATAGACACAATACAATCAAGCATGGAAGCGTCGTTAAATTACCGAGCAAAAAAAAAAACCGAACATGAGGATTCGTGGCACTATGTAGAGTTATATACTACATAGAGTTATATAGTTGATTATGTAAGCCAAACACATTCTTGACAACACAATATGGCAGGTATCATTTGATGGGCAATTTGCAAATATGACTGTAACATCTCTATTTTTAAAAACTAAAAATCATCATGCATCATGTAATTACATTTTAATGAATTTCGCTAAAATTTAAAACTTTTTAAAAATAAGTATGTTACGTTAGATTTTTATCTTATTAATCAAATAACTTGGTTGTCTAAATAGAAGAAGATGTTTAAATGAGATTTCTTGGCTTTTAAAACAAATTTAGTACCAAAGATATTTGTTTTTAAATAAAATTTAAGATCTTGCAAAAGCAAAACCTTCAATAAATTGAATTATCGAGATAAGATAATTTATGTTAAGTTTTAAGAATACCTTAATTCCCTAAAGAAAATAATTTTGAGATCATCATTTCAAATAAAAGGCATAATTAAAATTTTGCATTCACAATATTTCAAAATGCAAAAGTGTTTGCTAAGGACTTATTACAATAATTTAAAAATGTATAAATTCAAAAATTACATTTTGAAAACAATAATTTGAATTTGGTTCAAATAAGGTTTTAAAAATTGCAAGTTAAATAGGTTAAGTAAAACAAATTCCTAATTCACCTACCTATTTTTCCTCTCTCCATTTTCTCTCTCTCTTACATGTGGGGCCCACTCTCTCTCAACACCCGCCACCTCACCCTCCTCTCAACTCCGCCACCTCACCCCTAGCCTCATCCCCACGCCACTCTCTCTCTCTCTCGATAACTCTCTCTCGGACTCTCCTCCCACTCACTCCCCCTGTCTCCTCCATTCACCTAGGCGGCTCCTCCCCCGCCCTCCCCTTCGACCGTCCCTCCTCACCTCGCGAGTTCCATTTCACCTTCGCCGCCATCGTCAAAAGGCCGGATTCATCGCCAGCAAGCTCCTCTCCGCGGCCATGACGCCTCCGCTCCATTGGTCTCTCCAGAGGTGAGTCCTCTCCTCCACTTCCTCCTCCCTAGGCCCCTACGGACCTTTCCCGTCGCCGCTGCTGCCTCGCCTGACGCCGGAACACCTGCCGCCGGGCGCCATGCTCGCTTGATCTCGTCCTCGCCGCCATTGCCTCGGCCGCCCCGCCCTCATCACATCCTTGCCCAAGCATCCTCTCGCTCCTCTTGCTTTCGCCGACCCCGCCATACCGCCTCTACTCACCTGCCCCACGCCTCTCGCTCATGAATGCTGCCATGCTGCCAGCCGCCACCGACCTCTGGCCTGGCCTCTTTCTCGCCATGACCCCACCCCCCCTTCCTTCCCTCCTCTCTTCTCCTCGCTCACATGGCCGTGGCCATCATCGCCGGATTGCTCCCGCCGAGCCGCCGCCGTTACTTTTCTGGGTCGTGGGTGGAGCCCACCCGTCACCACCACCTCCTCCGCCGCCATGGCCATTGGCCACGGCCGCCTCTTCATTAGGTTGCGCCCACCATGTGGGCACACACACAGCATGTCAGACGCGAGTGCGGCCGACCCTATACGTCCATCATGACACATGCATGCCATGTCTTGCCGCCATGCGATATCCAACCCTTTAGGTTTTCCCTTCTCCAATTTAAAATCAAATAGAAAATTGTAAAAACCCTATCTTTAAAAATATAAATTCAAAAATTATGCAATAAAGTTCTAAAAGCTCACGAAATGTGACCTTTAATTTAAAAATATTACTAAAATAATTTGATGCATATTAACACATGATTTAGATTTAGTTTTAGTTTTATAAAGGTAAATACATAAATTAATTAACCTTAAATAATTTTGATAAATAAAAATAAGTTGGCAATTTAAAATGGTGGAGTATGATAACATAAACATTTATTTTAAGGAATTAGTTTATTTTCTTCATTTCTCAATTAAAAAGAAATATGTTGTTACATATGTACTTTAATTAAGTTCCATATATAAGAGTTTCCAAAATTTATAAAGGAAGTCAAGTAAAATTTATACAACTTTCAGATTAAAGTATCTTCATCATATTTATGCATAATCCATTCACATGCATACATTTCATATTTAATTTTTGGTATTATGTTTAGTTTGGTTGTTTTATTTGTTAGGCCCTAACGACGATAGTTTCGCGATCAATCCCCCGGAGGATCACCAGGAATTTGCTGAGCAAGGCAAGTGCTGAAACTTGTGTCCTATGGTTTTGAAACTAAATTTCTTAGAAGTTTATAAAATGCATGTTATATCCAAAATTAAAAATGCTAATCACTTAGCTGCTTAGTTAACACCCAATCAATAATTATCCTGTTAAAATACTCCTTGCTACCCTAGGTTATTAAAATTGCTAATATTTAACATCACCTTTGAATTAGGTTTTGCAATAATGCTTAGAAATGCTCAGTGCTAAGTCATTGTTCATTCTTGATATCTGCAATTATCAAATACTTGTTTAAATGATTGATTTAAAAAGACAGTGGGTGCTGTCATGGGTGTAGTTAAGATAGTGGGTGCTATCGGGTAAAACTGTTTTGCAAAACCTGATCGGGGTGGATGGATGCAAGGTGGGTGCCGCGAGCACGAGACTTGGGCCTAGTGTGGGAACCACCCCGGTCCGTAAGGACCGATTCCTTAAGGTAGACAAGCTAAGTACAACAAGTCGACGGCAGGTGTGTACTGTATGGGCCGCCCCGACTCGGTATCCTTGACCCTTTAGCTTTGGCATTCCATCGGTGGAGTAAGCGATGAGGTCTTTGTTCTATTGGCGCAAAAGGGCATCGGTGTGGAAACCTTAGCGGAATGCCTTAGCTAGGAGGAGGTTGAAAAAAGGCCTTGTGGTGATCTTTTCCTTTGGGGCACCCTCGGGAAAAATCACCTCGCATGGGTAAAGCGTCGCGATCTCTGCAGAGCGTAAAACTATCATGATAGCCGTGTCCACGGTCAGGGCCAGACGACGGGAGGCGCCTCATGGTACTTCTTCTCTATTTGTTTTCAAAATGGTGTTTCAAAGGAAAAACACGATCATGGGTCGTGTGTTTTGTCTTTTCTCCTCACGATGGATCTTTGTGGCGATGAAAGTGTCGCGTGGTGGGTGCAGAGTGTGTAGCGAGTTGGGCAAAAACCGGTGGGTCTTAGGAACTTCAAAGAAATTGATTCAAACATTTGTGTTCCTTAACGCGTTTTAAAATCATTTTATAAAACCTTAGGTAAAATTTTGTAAAGCGGCTTTATGCAAAAAACCCCTAACTCTCCTTTGTCAAGCCTTAGATACATGGTAGTCGGCCTTGCTTGTTGAGTATAAAGTATACTCATCCTCGCTTTTTATCTTGAGTCTTTCATTCCAACGGAAAGGAGGCTAACAACAATGGAACCCCAGGAGGAGATGTACCACGACGAAGGATTCGCACGGGATCCAAGGCGAAGAGTACCTCGACGCCTAGGATTGCGTTCCTCCAAACTTTGCTGTGGGGATTTGACTCGCTTTCTTCTTTTGGAGTTTTCGGTTGTAATATAACAACTTCGCTTTTGTAAGGCCTTCGTGCCAAACTATGTAACCACGCCATAAAGGCGACTCGATGTAAAGTTTATGTAAATTAATCGTCATGGTTGTGATGCAAATTACGTGATGCGTATTGTCTTGCTAATCTCGATCCAGAACTCAAGACAGTGGGACCTCACCTCCGCCAGGTGGGGGTCCTGACAATGACACACTCAACAATAGGCTTCGTTACTTTGCCACTCTGATCCACTGTTATAGACATGACACATATAGTCCCACGTGTCGGTGAGAGAAGAGGGGCAAAAAAAAGCAATTTTTTCATCATTTGATATTATTCGATGCCATGCTAAAGCTAATTGTGGGGTTGATCGGCTGGCTTAGGTTGAGCTACATGTTTGAGCAGGGCCTGGGCTGAGTGGCGGGCGAACTGCCTCTGTCTGAGCTGCACGTAGGGGTAGCAGATGGCGGAGAGGACGTGTGCGGGTTTGGAGAAGGACAGCACCTCGTACCACACCTGCTCACCCTCCTCCACCTGCACGGAGAACCTCTCCTCTCCAGCCTGCAGCGGCAAAATCATCATCCAAAGCAAAAAGCCATGGGAGGTGAGACACAGCGGATTGTACCAGCAGATGGCCTTGGAGGGTGCCGCTGCCGAACGCGAAGGTGCCGCCGCCCTTTCTTGTATCGTCGGTGACGTAGGCGATCTGCAGCGGGAGCATCACCCACGGGATGAGCTCCTTGTTGCAGATGCAGAACCTCGTCCCCACCTTCACCGGCGTCTCCGCTTCCACGCTCGCCCATCCCAGCGCAACGTGCCTGACGCACAGAACAGAATGCTTCATTTAGCAATTAGCAGAGCACGCCACCTGCAGAATTAGAGAGAATTCGTGCTGGTTGCAGGCTTACTTCCAGGAGAGGAGGGCCGCTTTGGCGTCGAGGAAGGTGGCGGCGCCGGAGCCCAGCAGGACACGCGAGCGGTTCACAAAGAAGCCGCGCTCCACCAGTGCTCTCTCCTCAGCCTCTCCCTCTCCGAGGCGCGCCGAGGCACCCTGGAGAGCTGCGTCGTAGTTGAAGCCGCCGGCCGCCGCAAGGCAGGACTTGAGCTGCTCCGGCGAGGGGCGGCCCAGGCTCAAGAAGAAACCTCCCCATCCCCAGGTCATCCTCTCCGGCTCAGGGGCTCAAGATGGGATTTTGGTGCAGATCTGAAAACGCTACGGGTACCTGGAGGCCGGAGACGAGACGAGGAATCCCAGGGCCAGCCCAGGACTGTTTCTTTGGACAGTTGCGGTTACATTTGCGTTTAAACTAGAAATTTGTAGCCCCCTCGATAAAGATATCTAAAGAATCAAAAAATTATAAAAAAATAGTTTTAAGAGCTACTTAAAGAAATAGTAAGATCTACAAAAATTGGTTACGAAACGTCAAAACATTTGGTTTGTACGAAAATAACAAATTTTCAGCTTAAACGCAAGCGTAGCCGCAACCGCTAAGTCTCTGATGTGCATGGCCACGACCAACTCCAACATTTCCAGTGTCAAGTCACACAGCCAGCAGCTGAGGGAACCATGACACATGCCACAAGATTCACCTATTTCTCCACTATTGGAATACATAGAATTAGGATCCTCTGGAGTTATAGGGTGTGTTTGGTTCGTGTTCCTCACTAGCCCTGCCAATTATTGGTCACGACTAATTCCAGGGCACGACCAATTCGTTGGTAAAATTGGGTTGTTTGGTTTATAGCCAATACACGTGACTAAAAATTAGTAAGGCGTGAATGGTTGCCGTTTGGTTCGAAGCCAAATAAGATAACCAAAATTTCAATAAATAAGGTGAATATTATTTGATTTATTATCATATATAAGTGATTACAAAATATTCAAAAAACACAATTTTCAACAGAAAAATTTTAAAAAACAATTACTGAAAAATCAATAAATTCAAAAACGAAATTCAAAATTCAAAAAAATCTGTTTTTTTCCGGACCTTGTACTTGAACCTACGGTTTCATTTTTCTTGTCTCATTAAATTTAGATGTCATTTGAATTTTAAAATTTTTTCAAAGTTGTGTTATTTCTATGTAGAAAGTTCTTACTAGCTAGTCTTGTGGGAGCTGTTTGACCTGACCAGTAGCTTACTGCGTTAGCACACTTGCTGCGATGGGTGAAGAAATCGATCATGGCGTGTGTGGGCGGTGTAGTGTGATGCAAAAATTTTGGCATGCTAAATTTTTTCGTGGGCATGCCAATCTCCAGCTACAAACCAAACACTGGCCAAATAATAAAGGCACGATCAAAATTTGGTAAGACAACCGAGGACTATGAACCAAACACGCCCATAATCCTCTGTCTTTGTCCTATCTAGCCATCCAAATTCTATCTAATGCTTCTCATTTCCTGCCTCTCTCCTCTCTCCTTGTCCCTCACAATCTAGCTACGGCATCCTCTGCCATTACGGCGTAACGGCAGAGGATGCATGCTCACAACATGCCAATTAAATCTTAATTGGTATGTAAGGACCTCTTTGTATCTTTGCCACGGGCTTATTTTAGCAGTTTTTTTTTTGGCTTTTGCACCATAAAGAATCGCTCTAGCTTCTCGGAGATCTCCAAGCCCAGTCGAATAAAGCTCTCAGCGTTTCAACCGCGTCAGTTCCAAACAAGCAACGCACAACTACACAACACTACTACAAAATGGTCATCCATGCCCCCAATCACTACCAGTTAGACCAAAACCAGCAGTGATAACTTATTACTGCCGGTTCGTAAGCCTCAGCGGGTTGTGTGCTTGAGAACCGGCAATGATAAGACTTATCACTGTCGGTTCGTTGCTCAAAACCGATAGTGAAGTATCGTTGCCGGTTTGAGAAAAGAACCGGCAGTGATAAATCCTATCACTGCCGGTCCTTTAGGCCTCTCGCTCCTAATTTTCAACCGATAGTGAAAGAACTTATCACTATTGGTTCTTGTCAAGAACCGGCACTGATAATGAGTTATTACTGCCGGTTCTAGGCAAGAACCGGCAGTGATAAGTTCTTTCACTCCCGCAAACTGGGAGTGAAAGAACTTATCACTGCCTGTTCTTGGTTAAAACCGGCAGTGATAACTCATTATTAGTGCCGGTTCCTAACAGTAACCGACACTGATAAGTAAAGGTTAAAAGGTATGCATATTCTTTGGAAGTAAGAATGTGAGATTGGGTGGGATAGTTAGAAGGGTGAGGATAGAGTGGAGAGGTCACAGGTTCGAGTCCCAGGTAACGCAATATTTATATTTCGCGCAAAAATGTGCCCTAATAACTTATAGTAGGTGGTACATGATTAGTGTATAGATTTCGGATAAAAAAATATTTTTTTATTTTTTTACACAGTTCGGTATGGACTATCACTGGCGGGTTTTTACTCAAAAACCGGCAGTGATAAAGGCTATCATTGCCGGTTCCAAAACCGGCAATGATAACCTGGGTTATCACTGCCGTTTACGCAGTGCCGGTTCAAAAACCGGCACTGATATGGTGTTTTGTAGTAGTGCAAGCAAGAGCCAATACTGCAAGTGCTCTGATGGACCACTTATTTCATTATAAAGCTACTCACTGATCAAACGTTTCTACAAATAGCCACATTAGCATGGAATGGAGGCTACAGGAACAATGGGGTTATACAACTCGATCGTGCAGTCAATATATATAATATGTAGCTACGCCTGCTGTTACATTATGCAGTAAGCTCGGATGACCTCAATGATGGGCGCACGGCACAGTGGGCATTTGCCAGCCCCGTGGAGTAGCTCGCCTGCGCACCTTGCGCAGGTGCACATATGCCCACACCTGAATGATAGCAGCCAACACATGTTACTCTCATCTCATGCCCGGCTAGGCTACCTCATTGCTGTTTCTCAAAACACTCTTGTCACTACACATGTTTATGCAAGTAGCTGACAAACCTGTAAAGTAGTGAGTCAATCTGGTTGTCACAGCAGATGCAGCAGGTTCCTTTCCTTGCTAGCTTCCATTGTGATTCATCCTCTTCAACTGTCCACCAGTTTATAAAGTCTGTCAGACACAGTCAATCACCGTAGAGCCTAGAAAGAAGGGAAACACTAATCAACCGACCTCCTGGAATGGCTGAAGAGCGATTCAGAGCAGCAGAAACTTCCTGCTTGATGGATCGCTGCAGCTCTATCTGCATTTCCATACATGTTTCCAGCATCTGCTGCATGCTGGCCATTCCTTGCTGTAGTCCGGTCAGGTCATCTCGAAGAATATGGATGGCATCCCAGTCCTGCCAGACAGATTTCAGTGACAAAAAACAATGCATGGACACCCATAATTATAATGAAACTTCCAATTGTGGCCTGGAATGAAGGAAAAAAAAAAACAGGAGAGACCACACTCACAAATTCAGAGCGATGCATGGTTTGTTCAGTCCAGTTCTGATGAGGCAATTCGATCTGCCAACGCCGCTGCTGCTGTGGGAGAAGTGCTTCACCTGACAAGACAATTGAAGGCTGGAGAGTAGCGTCATGCTCAGCCTGATTCGATTCATCGTTCCTACGCTCAGCATGATCTTCGTTCAGTAAAGCAGTGGTTGGGCTCTCCCTATCATAATCCCAACCAAGAGGATCATGCTCTTGTCTTCGAACATATGATTGTATGAGCTGGTCTAGACTTTCACGGAAGCCGCTGCTGAGAAGATTAGAGACGCTTCGCCTACAAAATATAACCCGCTTAAGCATGATTCAACGAAAGGGGGTACACTGCATTCCATAATTTTGTAAAAGGAATACCTGCTTAAGAGTTCTCTAAGCTCTACTCCATAGATATCATCATCCGGTGGACTAAACCTATTAATATTTCTGCTAGAAGAGAAGCTTCCACCTAATTGCCATTGTGGCTCAGCTTCTTGGGAATCAATAACATGCCACTCCTCATCTGTGTGTAGGAAGGGCCCAGCTTCGCCATCCTCACCACCAGATATCTCCCTTGACCATTGCAAATCAGTCTGTTGCTCGTAAGTTCCAGCTTCTTGTTGCACTATGTTATTGGATAGACTAGAAGAAGAATCAGATTGCTCACTGCCCTGTTCCGAGGACCTTGAATCCGAATACTCTTCATATCCGTGCATATGTTCTTGATCAAAATCATCTAGCAGAACATCATTACTGTTTGGTAAAGTGCTTTCGATATCGATGGATTCTTCGTCTGTTGACTGAAATGTCTGGATTTCACGATTGCGAGTAGTATTCTCTAGGTGATGGTTATTATCACGTAAGACCTGAACTATAAAACTATGATGCTCGCTACTGACATAACTATTTTGAGTATCCATTGGCCCAAAACGGTCTGCTGCTTGATCATTGGTGATATTTTCCGCTCTAGTGCGAACTTCTTCCCTAGTCAGTAAGAGTATATTGTCAGCATGCAGAAAGCCATCCTCCTACGCTTCTCAGCTCTCGCTGATGTTGGAAGTGAAAATAGCTCTCTCTCTCTCTATATATATATATATAATTACCAACCAAATTTTATATATTTTTTTATTTTATTACTATTTGTTTATTTATGAAAATCCACGATCTAAATAGTTGTAGAACCTCTAATAAGGCTGATTTTAAAAAATATGAAATAAATAGTTATTTTTTTTTTTAAAATATAAAATTTGGTCGGTAATGAGATTTCAATGAGATAAACAAGATGGATGTTCGGATTGGCCGTTTAAGTCTTGGTTTTTTCAAACATGGTGCAAAGCACGAAGTGATTCGTGCTTTGCAAAGCACCATAGCAAAACTGTCTCTCTCTCTCTCTCTCTATATATATATATATATATATATATATGATGGAGTTGAATTATAAAAAAACTACTATAGAGTATGTTCATTTGGCAGTTTGACCAGGATTGATGCTTATTCTGTACTGATGTACTGAATGCCGATGGCTGTAGTTACAAATAGAAATAGTGATGCAGTGAACAAACAGTAGTTACAGTACTAATGAAACCTACAAATCAAAGAATCCCTATTAAGCAAGATCAAATCTGTGACAGCTAAGATCAGCAACAGTAGAGCAAATCTTACTGGGCAAAGGAAGCCATACCTCAATCTAGAGACAGGATGAGACTGTCTAAGCTGTCCTAATTCTGTGGTCCCCATAGGAAGGGGTCTCTCATTGTGCATAGGCCTTCCACTACGAAAGAATCTACCTCGGAGAAAGGACTGAAAAACAATGACTATCAATCCCACGAAAGAAAAACATCTACCATTAACACTTGAAATGGTTTGTTTACTCTTGCAGAAAACAATTTAGAGAAGGTTATTCAGAAACTTATTGGTGGTTGTAGCTAATGTCCCCTCAAAAATGCATGTACTGATTCAATGACGCGGATCAACAATAGTGACTTTTTTCTGAATCAGCTGCTGGCATTTGGAAAAAGAAGGCCTTAGACTTAACTTTATTATTTACTCTAGCATGACTCAGAAGGCAGTTTCAGACAAAACTATTCAGAAATTTCACATGATGAACATGATGCAATAGAAATTACATTGTGGTTCTTTCGTGAGCTCTCTGCAGAATCATCATCTATCTCAGGCGCAAGGGATAGATTTGGCCATTTGCGTATATTCAGCACAAGGCACAACTCACAAGCTCATCAAGTACATCACAATATCCAACTTCCTGGCACTCATGCTTCCAAAGTGAGAACTTTAGAGGTACCACAGGCATGAAGCAAGTACAGGTGGGGCTTTTGGCCAAAAACAGACCCTAGACAAAACTTTTCAGCTGTTACCAGGTACAGCAGCAATGTGAGAGGATAGTATGCATGATCCCAAAATGTAAAGCTTAAACTGATTCATCAAGAGTAGAAGAAAAATGAGTTTTTCATCTGCCTCACACTTCACTTGATGCTCATACATGTTGCAGGTTGCAGCAAGCTAGCCTCAGGGCATTCAATTCGTCGACCAAAATGCAACAGCATCAACTCATCAGTAGTTTGGTGCTAACTAGTACTACTAAAAAGGCGCGCATTGATTTGTCCCACCTGAAATGCAACTGCAGCTAGCGGTATCCTACCTGACAAACCAACATCGACCGTGCTTTCCTTACTATGCTTCCCCAGAAATCGCAATATTTTTATGAGATTTATTTCGGGGATGGATAAGAGGAAGAGGTGAAGCGAAGGTGGTTTCGGTCTTCACCTGAATGCGGCCGCGGTGGGCGAAGGCGGAGACGGCGCGGTGCTCGGAGAGGCCCTGCAGCTCGCGCTGCCGCTCCATGGCCATGCGCGTCACCACGTCCGCGCGCAGGCGCAGCCGGGTCCGCTCGCGCCCGCGCGTGGCTCCCTGCTCCGAACCGCCCTGGCAGGCCATGCGGACGCGCTCCCGCACGGAGCGCACCCGCTGGCGCTCGGTCTCGCCCAGCCACTCCTCGGCGGCGCCCTCGCCGCCGCGAGGGGAGCTCTGCGGCGCCGTCCACTCCCGCGCGATCCGCCGCACGAGGGCGCGCTCCGGAGACCGCGCGCGCCTGCCGCCGTGGGCGTCATCGTCGGCGCGGAGGAAGGAGGCGTCAAGCATGGAGACGGCGTGGAGGCGCGCGATGGCGAGCAGCTCTGACTGTCGGTCGCGGCGCTGGAGGTCGAGCGTGGTGAGCACCATCTGTTCGCAGGCCTGGCGGCGGCGCGCGGCCCAGTGGGCGATGATCGTGGAGGTCTCGCCGGCGCAGGGCCGGGGCTTGGCGCGGAGGTGGTCCATGGGCATGGGAGTGGGTTGCTAGTGCTAGGGCGGGAGGGAGAGTGGCGGGTATAAGTAGAGGAGGAGAAGGGGAGGTGGGGATGGCATGTTGAGCGGGCGAGGGAGCAGAGGAGGAGGAGGAGGAGATGGGAAGCAAATCCCGAGGCGGAGGCCGCAGGAGGAAGAAGACGACGAGGAGCTTGCAGCGGCGGTTGCACAAGGGCGAGATCTTAAAGTGGCCATCTTTTCCCTTATCTTATTTAACTTTTTTTAGTTCTTTTTTCTATCTCGAAATCCAATTTGCCTTCTTTAATCTGTTTTTTTAATCACGAAACCACGTATCGAAGCTCTTAAAAATGAAATTAAATTAAACTAAGCGGATTGAACTTTTCAAGCTATATCGAGCCCCTAATATAACAGGATGTTGATGAATATCAAAACAAGAAAAAAAAAACCTTTTCTTGCCACTGAGCTTTAGTCTTCCAACCGTTTTGGTCTTTGAAACCAGGTTAATTCAGTCCTTAATATGTAAAAATAGACATTTATGATCCCAATCAATCAAAAGGTTGTTTTAGGTGACTTTCATCGACGTGACAAACACGTGGCAGTTTAGAATAACGTGAGCATCATTTCAAACCGCCACGTGGTCTGATAGCAAGTGAAAACCACTCAAAAACACTGTTTAAGTAATCAATAAATTATTTTTCCCAGTTTTATTGATTGAGGGGCAAATTAATCCGATTCTAGTTTTTAATACCAAAACTAGGTTGCGGTTGTGTTTATGTTTAAGCTGGAAATTTATTATTTTTGTGCAAGCTAAATGCTTTGATGTTTCGTAACTAATTTTTATAGATTTTACTATTTCTTCAACTAGCTCTCAAAACCATTTTTCTATAATTTTTTAATCTTTCGAATGTCCTTATTAAGAAGATACAAATTTACAGTTTAAACACAAACACAACCACAAACGTCTAAAGAAACAGTCTCCTAGACAAAGACCAGAGCTCAGGACTGAAACAGGCCTTTTTTTGGGGGCAAAAAACACTCGTGGGCCCTCCTCACATGATGATACAATCTCCAATTGTCCGATCATGAGAGACCTTTCGAGATCATGAGACCTTTCGAGATCAAACGCCAAGGAATTAATCCTCACTCCTCAGCTACATTGCTACAGAACCATTCTAGAGGTATAGAAAATCCTATAGTAATCCTAAAATCATAAAAGAAAATTATAACATATAACTTCTCACGTCGACGGAAAAAGTGAATATCTATGTTCTTAAAACGAAATTATATCTCAATTTTCATTATAGAACAGAAATAACTAAGTTTTCCTCGTTATTCAAACACCAAAAACATTCACGGCAAAAATGCAACTAATTAAAGACCCAATATCTGGAGCAATAGGCAAACTACAAACCAATAACAATGTCGATTAGTCAAATAGAAATAGAATACAATTGTATAACAAATATGACTACGTTTAGGCTTTGTTTGCTACAGCTTTAATCCAACCATGGATTTTAATCTAAAAAAGTAGCAGGTATTTTGGTGGCTTCAAAAGACCAAAAAAATGTTAAAATTTGGCTTTGAGATCTTCCAGAAGAAACATCAAGATCTTAAAAAAAAAAGGTCTACAAAACATATGTCAAATCGTTTGGCTTGCAAAAAAAAATTTGTGGTTGTAGATCTTAATTTTAATTTAAGCCTAAGAGAACAAGGCCCTATAACAAATAAATTTTATTGTAATATCTAGCTGTGAAAATTACGTGGACATGGAATTGATCTACGTAATAATAATAATAGAACTATAGTAATTCGAGCTTGGGAGAAATTCAAGAACAATATGGTACTTAGTATATAAGTGAGACGTGGAGTCCCCTGATTAGATAATTCAGGATTTGCCAATGCAAACATTGAGATTTTAGGATTTGTCACTTTTCGTGTCAAATGACATGAGAGTGATAGGGCCACATATCATTAGATCGTGAGTGACAAATTCTTAATCGCCAATATTTGAGAGTGGTTAATCCTTAAATGCCCCCCTCTGATTTGTCCTCTTCTTTGCAGATGATCCTAGCAACTCTAAATTCTCGAGGAGACTTTCATACTACTACTGCTCCCGTAATAAGTAAACTAAAAGTTTGCCGCACATGCATGGAATGTTGGTTTAGTTAAACTATGCATACCGAGCTGCCATTAATCAATGTAGGAAGTAAGTTACTAGTAGTGCGTGATAGAAAGTTTGAAGTGAAGAATTTTTAGTAGTGCGAAATAGAAAGGTTGTATTGAAGGATTTATTTTTGCCCTTGATAGAGAGAGAAATGTACAGTGCATGTTTTGCAGCTTATGGTTGGCCAGGAATGGAATGGAAGGAGGATGCCATGCGAGCATGTCTGCTTGATCCCTCCATCAACGTGCATGTGTAGCAGTAGCCAGTGTCAGTGTGTGTGTGCTACCTTCCAAATCCACGAGTAAACTCAAGAGTCGCTGCCTGCTTGTTGCTTACCGCCAACGCCTGGATTCCTGGAGATGTATCAATCCATCTATATATATACAACAATTCTATGTATAGTTCTATTCTATTTAATTACTCTCTTTAGGGCTCGGCTCACCCCATATCTTGCTCTCCATTTCTTTAGCTTCAGTATCCTGCATGCATTGCCGGCCTTGGACCGTTTTACAGATGATTAAGAAGCTGATAGCTAAATCAGAGGAGACCATACATGTAGCGACAAAGGAATCTAATGAAACCATGGTGATCTGGAGCTAATTAATGCTGTGTGTGTGAGTGAGAAAACCAAGTGGCCTGAAATTTTCATGCATCTTTCTTGCCCTACGCATGTTTCCGTAATGTCAGAATCAGCATGCATGCATCGCCTTGTTCCGTGCATGCATGTTGATCGTCTTGTCCGCTCGGAATGTAGCGCGTGCGTGCAATCGGTTTGGCATCCAATGTTGCAGCTAGCCTTAAGTGAAAAGCTAATCGATTAGCAATAAGGCTGCACGAATGCGCGCCGGATCTCTCTCTAGAATTTGCAAGCAACAAGAAGCTGCAGGAGAGGCTGGAGACAAGCAAGAGGAAACGCCGGTGATCTTTTCGTGGTGCAGATCCAAGTCAAGTCCCGAGGAGGTTAAAGCTCCAGCTCCAGGCCATTGCTCACTGCACACTGCACAGCAAGCAAGCACTGACACCATTTCCATGCAACTAAATTAGCAACTCATCTCCTTATCTATCCAATCCTTTGCTTGGCCTGTGTAAAGTGAAGTTTAGTGATCCAAGAGATGCAGCATGCAGTGCAGACTCCTCTCCTGCTTCTGGACCACCAATGGGAACATACACGGCCATCAACATGCCCTACCTCTTGTGTAAACTACTACTAGTATGTACCTTCACTTTCACTTTCAGGCAGGCAAGGATCGTAAGCATTCTAGTGGTGTGTGTGCGTCTATATATGACAACTATATCTGCACAGATGTTTAACGATCATCTTGCACAAACCCCCAGCTCTGTGCTTACTAGTGGACGTAATCATGAGGATAATGCTATTACTACTACTTAACCACCTCTCAAGTCGTCGCCTGGGAGATGTGAATGGCTCGCTCACTCCATGATCACTTAATAAAAGCAAGATGTGGGATCACTCACTCACTATGCGGTGCTACTCAATGAAAAGTATATACATCATAAAATACACTACATACGTAGCTAACCACTCCCTCCTTATTATACAAGCTTGGATTGGATTCGCTCTAAAAATAGTTACATGAACAAATGACAGGGATCAACATATGGATGGCATGAAACAAAGGGGCACACACTCCTTGATATTTTACATACCGCATTACAATAATGTAGGAGAGTATAGGGACTGTACGACTAACTCAACCTCTTCACACTGATTTCACAAAAAAGAAAAAAACTACATTAAGCGACAGTTAAGTTGACTCCACTTCATGGATGTAATCATGTGAATGGCGGGTGATCCGAGTAACCGTATGAACAAATAACGTCCACCCTCCCAGTCAATTGAGAAATCGGTATATATACTGGACAAAAAAACCATGTTATTACATGATAACAATCAATCGTTTAAAACGGGATTATCAGAGCGACGCGTATATATGTGGCCTTTTCTTCCAGGAAAATAGTCACAGGGTCACAATTTGCCTCATCAGGGAGATCTTCAGTCTCTTGGTGCATATCCTCCAGTACCAACTAGCAAGTCCAGTGCACATCACATCCGATTCTCCACTTGCTTGTTCTCACATGATAATCTGACATGCTTGTCGTAGTTGTCTTGGCACAGGCATAGGTGCTGGTTGATGATGCCATCCTGCCAGAGCAAAACCGTTTTAGGCTACCATAATAACTGGAATGAACAGAGCAATTGGGATCTCTTTGTCAACAGATTTATTTCAGATCCACAACAAAGGACAGCAATCACGGCATATGTAGCCAAATTAACACATTAATAATTGGATGCAACCAGTGCCACAAGAAAATATACCCAATACCTGTGTTGTCAGTCTTATGTATATGGCAGGCAACAGTCCTCCATCATGCTAGAACCATCGCCCCCCCTTCTTGACAGCTTTCAGTTCCATCACTAAACGCTCCCGCTGAGCCTCTACCTCTGCATATTGCAAGCTCATGTTGAGCAAACGCTCCTTCATATCTCTTAGCTCTCCTTCCAATTGCAAAATCCTGTCACTACTGTCCTTGCCATCCCCACCAGTAGATTGCCCCTCAAGCATGGGGCTGTACAAAAAAAAAGGGGGAAAACAGAAAATTGTGACTAAAGAGTACTGATGAGCTGATATATATTGCATACTGAAGTTGTCTTTGCTTTTGCAAGATCGTTGAATTTTGATTCAAAGGTTGAATGGATATTCCATTACAAAGGAAATGCGTACTTTCTGGAAGCCTATAACTTGTCAATGGTTTGGTTGATTCTAGTCGGCTAATACTCGTAACAAAAATAAAACAGAATAGCATACTTATGCCATTTCTACATACAGCGTGAGCATCTCATAGGAAAGCATTTTAGCTTTGGAATATAAGGGATACCTCTTCCGTTGAACCCTGTACATCTTATTTTCTTCCAAAGCCTCTGCAAGCTTAGTTTCCAGTAATTGAATCTTTGACTGAATGCCAGCTTCCTCATTAACTGGAAAATCTCCAACCTCCTAAAAATATAAGTAAATACATGACAAAAGAAGATATTAGGAACACCAATAGAGTGAAAAGTTTTCATCATCATAATAAGTACTTTGTATGGCTTACATGCTTTCCAAGATTCTCCTCTCTGATGTGGGAAATCTGCACAGTTCCCTTCTCCATAAGTTGAGTTCTCCTAGTGAGTTCCTCTATTTCCTGCTCAAGAGATTGTATCTTCCTCTGGTACTCACTATTGGATCTTTTGATCCTACTAAGTTCATTCTTTAACTCTGCTTCATGTACATGTGATGCTTCAAATGCTGATAGATCACTCTTCAATCTCACAAGCTTTGCCTGTATAGCTATTCTGCTTCGTTTTTCTTCTTCACCGCTGTTCAGAGTCTCCTGCATATCGGAAACTCTATCAGTTAGCATAGCCTTCTGTGCCTTCAGTTCCTCACACTCCTCATTCACCGAATGCAGTAGCTCCTCCAATTTTCCTTTTCCAAACTTAGCTTCATCAAGAGAACTTTTAAGTTTGAGAACTTCATCTTGAAGACTCGTTATTTTCTGGACCTGAAGTTTCAGACCAGATATTTCTTCCATCATTTGCTGCTTCTCATAATCACTGGACTTAAGCTTCAATTCTAGTTCACCAGAAGTCTTCCTTAACTTATCTTCATTGGATTTGGCGGTTTCCATCAACTTTTTCATATGTTCTGCATCTGCCGTCAACATTTCCTCGCTCTGTTTGGATGCATTAAGGGAATCAACCAAACCTTTAATCTTGCCTTTAGACTCCTTCCGAAGGTCTTCCAACTGAGACTCGTAATGTCTCAATTGTGCACTGACATCTTGGAGATTGGCCTCAAGTTTAGCCTTGTCTGCTCGCAGGATGGAGAGCTCTCGAATGGCATCCACCGTGGCATTTTCTCGCTCCTCATGAGTGGAGGAGACCTGTGCAGTGAGGCTTATGACCTCCCTCTCGAGATTCTCTACTTCAACTGTCTTTTCTTTCTCAATCTTATTTAGCATAAAATGTGCACGGTTTATTCTTTCTTCTTGCTCCATGTGGTCCTGGAATATACCCTCCAGTTCTGACAGTAAAGATTGCTCCTTGGAAGATATATCCTTCTGAAGTGAAGACAACTTTGCCTCTAGGAATTCCACTGTTTTGCAAAAATCGAAGTTCCTTTTCTTCGAGTCATCCAATTCCTGCTCTTGTTGCATAAGACAGCCATGCAATTCCAACTTCTGCCTCTTCAGATCCGCCGTTAGATTTTGGAGAGAACTGCACTCTTCAATAAGGTTCTCAACTGTAGATTGTAGCTTAGAATTAGATCTCCTCAGAACTTCTGAATCATCCTGTGCTTCAGACAATTTTCTTTGAGCTTCTTGATGTTTTTGCTTAAACTCGAGCCTCTGAGCTTCCATCTCTGCATTCTGTCGCTCTACTTTTTCTTTGAGATTGGTAATAAATGATTTAGAGTCATGCATCTGCAGCTCACTTGACTCCTTTTCATTTGTCATGTAGGTCAACTGAGCTTCCAGTCCAGATATGCGCTCTGACAACTCTACATTTTCCTGTTCCAGATCTGATATATGTAACTCCAGTTCAGCCTTACAGCTCTCTAGCTCAACTATCTTTCTTTCAAGAACTTTATTGGCGGAAACATGGGAATCTATGCTGCTAGAAAGCACAAGGATATCTTGCCGCACTTCATCCAAACATTTTGAAGTGATGTTACTTTCTTTAAGTGATGCCGCCAAGCGTTCCTCTAACCTACTCTTCTCTACCTTGATTTGAGAAATAAAATTTTCCATTTCAGCTTTGGAGCGTAGCAAGTCATCATTTTCCTGTTGTAGCTGAATTCTAGTCTTTAGCACAT
The DNA here is from genome assembly GCA_036346145.1 of Olyra latifolia. Classification (NCBI taxonomy): domain Eukaryota; kingdom Viridiplantae; phylum Streptophyta; class Magnoliopsida; order Poales; family Poaceae; genus Olyra; species Olyra latifolia. The sequence continues at coordinate 494,688 of CM070525.1, read as the reverse complement.
CTGTCTCAGGTTCACTATCCTCTAATTCTGTTGCATTAGACATTGATGTCTCAGCAAAACTGCCTATGTGCAACACTTCCTTATTTCTAAGTTCCTCTTCCAGTTGATGTATTCGTGATGTCAGCTTTTCGATTTGCAATTCACTGTTGTTTGAAATACGAGGACCCTGCCCTTTTGTTACACCACTTTCTTTCAGCTTATATATAAGCTCCAAATTTTCATCTGTTAGTTCAGAACAATCCTTCTCAAGCTCTTGTATTTTGACCCTTAAAATTTCATTTTCTTTCTCCAGTTGAAGATAAATGGCATCAGAACCACTACCTGCATTTTCAATATTGAGTGCGCGATCCAATTTCTCCCTTAACATTGTGATTTCATCCTCTTTCATCGACAGTTTCCTAGTCCATTCCCGGTCTTCTTTGACTAATAGCCCATTGTTTAGGACATGGGGATCAGTGGCATCCTTGACCGTAGAACTTTTAGATATTTCCACCCTCTGTTCCTCTATGGTCTCTTCCAGTTCCTGAAGAATGGAAACAAGCTCTATGTTTGACTCTTGAGTCTTCTTCAGTTGTACTGTTAAGTTTGCATTTGATTCTTTCAGAAATTTCACTTCATCTTCGAGTTCCTTCTGCAGGTCTATCCAGCCCCCACATTTGGAGATTCCTGAAGTTGTTTGCCGTGCTGTTGCCCCTTGCAGAGATGACTTCAATTCTTCGATTTCTTGCCGATAGGAATCCCGTTCAGCATGTGCAGCGGACAGTTCAACAGCAAGTTCAGCCTGTTGCTTGGATTTCTCAGAGCATTCCTTCTTCAGCATCTCTAGATCAGCCTTCAACTTGCGAGAATGCCGTTCCCACATTTTTGCTTCATCTCGGAGTTCCTCAATCGTTTCCTCAGCAGCTTCAAGAAGGTCTTTGGATGAATCAGATGTTCCCAAAGACAACTGAGCAATCCCATTTGCAAAAGATTTTGGAGTATTCCCTTGCAGCACATTTGGACCTGAAGCCCGGGAACTGAAAGATGAATTGTTTGGTCTAAATCCGTCATCACCACGGCCAGCACTAACATAGCTAGTATATGAACTACCAGAATCCTGCCTTCCCACATAAAATCCCCCATTAGAGTTGTCTCTAGGAGAGAAGTTCGTTCTATCTGCAGTGCTATCTCCAGAATTAGAACTCCGGTGGGACCCTGATGCTGAGAAACTTGTTTCCTGAAAAAGAATAAAGAAAAGGAATTGGCATGTAAACATGATACACTGACAGAGCATCGCTGCATCAGACATGCACACCCACGCAACTTACATAGATAACGGGTCATGAAAATGTATCTGTGTGCAACTGATTGAAAATCAAGTGGTTGGTGGTTAGAGTAAGTTGTAAATCAATTATGACATATAATCCAACACATTTCTATATTTTGGGGAAGGGGAGAAATGAACTTAGGACGAACTGATGGAGAAAACTGTTTGAGAGTATCTTACCCTGTTTCCAGGTTCATCTTGGTAAGTGCTACCTAAAGGATTTCCTGATGAAGAATGAACACTCCTGTTGAACATATTGTCAGAGCCATCTGATTTGTTGTCCATATCATCATTGGTTGGGCTGCGGTCATTGAGATGGGGAGACATGTCCTTTGAAGATCTTACCCCGCTGCATATAAATGCCAAGATGGTCAAATAGTATCTAGGCTAAGAGGCAGCAAAAACAATTGGAGAACAATATAATGGGACTAACTGGCAGCCAGACAAGATTTTGCAACAAATGTGTGTGCGCTAGGGTTAAAAAATGAAAACAAAGTAAAAAAAACTCAAACTTCAGTTCATTCACCTCAGCTTCGACTTTGTGCCAAGACATTGAACCTTAAGCTGCAGAGGAGAAACAATGAATGTCAACGTATGCAGAATAAATGGAAGGCAATTTCGACACCAAGAATTGAGCGAGTCGACATCATTTTCTGGGCAGGAGAGACAGTTGTAGTGCACAAATGCATAACTACCTGTAAAACTGTTCCAGAATTGCATCTCTTCAATGGCAAAGAGATAGCAGTTGGGTCGATCAAATTCAGGAAATTAGCAAGATTTAGGAAAATTTCCCCAAGAATACCAGTTTTTGTTGATCCCTGCACAATGGCTGAGAGCTCAGTAACATAAATACTCCCTCCGTTCCAAAATATAAGGCATATAAGTTTTTGACGTGGTCTCCAACGTAGAACTTTGACCATAATTAATTTCTTTCACAATATATCATCAACTACAAAATTAACATCATATCAAAGTACTTTCAAATACAAATCTAACTATATCACATGCATAACACTAAACATATATGTTTTTAACTTAATTATTGGTCAAAAGTTCCAAACATTGACTTTTCAAATACATGCACGCCTTATATTTTGGAACGGAGGGAGTAGCATAGAGTGATTCACGTATGGCTGAAAGGAGGCCTGGAGATTGAAAGGCATAATTATGTTAGTAATGTCCATACCACAGAAACAACAATCTTGTACTGGCACTCATCAAATTCCTTTGATACTTGATCTTGAGAAAACCATATTGGTTCCAGTATGGAGTCAGGCCACTGACAAATTCCACTGCGGGCAGTGGCTTTACTGGACTTGGCAATTGTTTTGCCAGTATCCACTGAGACTATCGAAAGGAAGAGCCTGTCCGATACTGCAGGGACCTGTTGAACAGAAAACAGCAGGAGATAAGGTGAGCAAATACATGTACCATGTGTAATACAGGAAATGCACCTGGAAATGAAATCAGGATGTAGAGTGAGCTAACATTTTTTGAGCAGGAACACCAGATTACGGTGAACAACCAGCTGTGCAGATTCACTAGCATGATCTTTTCCGGTATCAGGGTGCACTTGCATGCAATATTTTCCAATAAATATGTATTCTTCCCACCACCACCACCACACACACACACACAATAATACACACTGTGATCGTGGGAATGGGAAAAACTGGACATTTATGTCCACGGTGTAAGCATGAGCAAGGAATTACGGCCCAGCAATGAGTTGAGTTTCACCTAGACATAGTAGTAGTAAAGCACCAGTGGATTTAGGTGAGCATGGGCAACAAGTGAGAACATTTAAGGAAGTCCCGTGTGGCAGTGGCAGCCCCGTGTAGAGCATATGAATCCATCCAATGAAATTTGAGTAGCGGAATCCCCAATGCAGATGCAGATGCAGTCGCAGGCAGGGCGCTTGCTTGACGTGAGCAGATGGAGTAGTACTAGGGAGTGGAGGGGAGGGGAGGGGAGGTATAGCTAGGCGAAGGGAAAAGAAATCTGATTCTGACCTGGACGGCGCGGAAATTGGAAAACCTGAAGTCGAAGCGTTCGCCGACGCGGTCGGAGGAGCGGTGGCGGTGCAGCTTGAACATCCTCCTCTCCTCTCGCCGGCGACTGCGCTGGCGACGGAATCCCGCACCCCCAGATGGCGGGCGGCGCCCGGATTGGGAGCAGAAAAGGAGGAGGAGGGGAATCTTACGAAGCGCGGTGAGCCAGTAGTAGTAGTAGTACTACTACCTGCTGCCGCCGCCTCCCATCTCGCAAGTCGCAGGAGAAGGAATGGGAATGGGGATTCCTTTCCTTTTTTTCTTAACTAAAAAAAAATATTTTTTCTTGCTGTTGCTGGCGATTACCAGAAGCTTTAGCTCCGGTTCGCGAGATTTGTAAGGTGGATTGCTTGTCCACTTGCGGTCTGCCTCCCGGCCGGCCTCAGGCCTCCATCTCCATTCCCCGTGCTACTGCTTATGCTTAGTTAAAATTAAAAGTTAAGTTGCGCACTGGATGGAGGACGGTTTTTACTCGCAATTAAGGGGATGGTTAACCCTGGAATGTGATGTGCAGTGGAAGTGGCAGCTGCTGTCAACTAATCAACGCAACGCCTCGCCTCGCGTACAACAACGACAGCAACAGCAACAGGTTGGTGCCTGAGCCTGACAGGTGACAGCTTCTTGCCTTTACCAGCCATGACATGGCAATTGCACGCATGAAGCGAAGGAGATTTTATGGCCAATCCCAATACCTACTTGTCTCTCTCTGCATTTTAGCATTCCATCCAAAGTTAACTGCCCTGCTTTGATTTGCCTTTCTTTCCTTTGATCATGCTTCCAAAAGCCACCCTCCTATCCCTCGCCCCCCAACAAACAGAAAAGATACTCCAAAGCTCAGCTTCTTTTCCTTTGGACTCGTGTCAAATTAAGAGAGCAAAAGCAGAGCCAGAGGTATTTGTACGTTTATTAGGTAGCCACCCATTCATTGGGCTTTGCTCGCCATGTGGCGTCATCAACGTGCTACAATGCTGCCATGCTCTTTCCCTCCACGTCACATGCCACCGTACAAACACTACAACCCAAATGCTCAAAAAAAAAAACACTACAACCCAAAACCCTTCTTTCTTCTTTCTTCTTTCTTAAAAAAAAAACAAATCTCTCTTTTCTGGTTTATTACGCAACATATACTTGTTCACACACAAAGAGAAGCACAGTACGGGTAGCATGGATGCCAATATGTGTTGCTCTAGTAGTACATGCCAACATGTGTTGCTCTGGGATAAAGAGTAACCATTGTATGAAGCAAAATAAATAATCCTAAGTAGTTTAGGTGTGGATGAAAAAATCCACAATATAAGGTGGTTCTGTAGTGCTCCATTCTATCCCCTAGCAGATAAGACCATTGAATGAATGTTTTCTGCATAGGAAGTGAGCCGATCCCTCTTTCCCCTTTTCCTATGAATTTGTTTTATTCTCACCTATTGAAACAAGGAAACCGAATTAAACGAAAAGCTTCATCGGTTTCTATGGGATCAGAAGACCAGCGTTGCAGTCCAATGACACACATTCTACATTAATCTCCAGCGGACATTTGTATGGGCAATACATCTATTTGTTTTTTTTTTGGCCAAGCTATAAAAAAATTCCAAATAATTCCCTGAAAAATTAGAAAATTATATATTATGTAATTTTGATCTAGTTTTTAGTAGTTTCTTGATAGTTTTGTATTAATCGACTCTTATAATTTTTTATAAACTAAAATATTGACCATATAAATATTTTAAAAATTATATCGAAACAACTGAATATTTTATAATTTCATGATTTTTGGGGTTTTTAAAACTTTTTACACGGTTTAAGAAAAACAAATAATTCATTTCATACCATTGAAAAATCAACAGTTTTGGAATATACCATCCTACCCCACTAGCATAGACGCAGAGAGTCCCACTTATCGATAAGACAGAGTGGTATATTCCAAAACTTTGGTCTTTCAGGTGGTATGAAACGAATTTTCCCACGTATAAACAAAAAATAAATAAGTTGAATTAAATCAATTGTGTTCGCGGGACGAAAAATCGATGGATAGAAAAATTTTGCCAGCATTGTCTATATATGCATGGAACGTGCAGCCACACTACCATGCATAGTATTTTGTTCTCTTCCGCTTATTTACTTGTCTTCTCTACTTATCTCTGAATCAAAAAGCCAAACGTTTTGGTTTTTGAAACCCGCTTTTTTTTTTTGTCTTGAAGCCACGTCTCAGATATCTCGGGAACAAGTCAAACGTAGCACACTAGACGTTCAAGCTATCTCAGAAAGCTCTCGAAATTCAGTTTATAAGCAAATAAAAAGATAAACAAATAAGATAAATCGAAGAAAACGATTTGTTCTCTCTAACTTATCTTCTTATCTTATCTACTTGTCCCCAAATCGAAAAGTCAAATGCTTTGACTTTTACAGTCTTTTTTTTCTATCTCGAAGCCAAGTCTGAGAGCTCTCATATTCAAGTCGAATGAAGCTTGCCGGACCTTCTAAGTTATCTCAAAAAGCTCTCGAAGTTTAGCTTATCAGAAAATAAGAAGATAGGGAAATAAAATAAGCTGAAGAGAACAGCCTTAATGGTGACTTTCTATACATGTATGGATGAAGAGAACAATCTCAGTGACTTCTCATACATGTACGGATGGTGATGTGGGTGACCTATTACTTCCTAGGGTGTAAGGCCTACCCTGAGCCCTTGGATCAAGTTGTATCAACGATCTAAAATAATTTAGGTGCACAACAAAAATCTTCGCAATATAACCTTTGTTTCAGCGGTAAAAAAAAATCAAGAATAAGAAACGTACGCAATAAATCATTTCGGTTGCCATATCACTATCAAAGCTCCAGTATAGTTCATTTCTGACCAAAATTGCTGAAGGAACCAACTTCCGGTCTTCCGTTTGGAACATCGTTTTCTTTTCACTAGTCTAATTCACACAAAATTCCTACCCGGCTACTGTAAAATTCATATTCAACACAGGCTATATAAAGGCCATTTAGCCTTTTTTTTTTTATGGAAAATCCCTACATATGCATATTTATGTCGGTCGGATGAACGCCGTTCCTGAATTGATAAATCATCCAAGCTTTCGTTTTTTCCCTGGATCCACTAATGGTAGTGGTAATGTTTTTTTTAAAGGGGTATAACTTGGATGCAAACAAACACGTTCACCAACCAGATGCACACATAGAAACTGGAGTGGGTCGGAGGACCTAAAGACCTCGTTGCTCTAGCCAATCGAGCCACCCTCGGTTTGCTAGAGCAAGTAGTGTTGAGTACTCTACTAAGCGTATACATAACCGTTGCAATGAATCATTTCCACAACCCACCTTGTAATAGATGATCATTTTTAACTAAGGTGCCCTTGATTCTGTGACTATGATTTATATATTTTTAAATTCTTGAAGAACGGAAGAAAAAGAAGAAGAGAAAAAAAAGGCTGTAGGCTAACTTATTTGGGGTTATGCATGATTATATGTATCTCTACTATTAAAAAGTTTTTAGTGGTGGTTATTAATGGTCGATGTCACACTTTAGTAAAATTACCTACACTGTCATCCATTGTAGCAAATTAATAAATTACCCACCATGTTTTTCATTATAACAAATCTATTTTATCCACTTCACTAAAATTAACTACCATGTTATTCATTGTAACAAATCCATCTCATTCAATAAAATTACCCACCATGTGGTAACAAATTCATTTTATCCACTAAAATTACGAACAACATCATCAGACGCAGTAGGCATACACTGAGAAGAAACTCACGCAATCGCTCGTGACGCATTGCACCACGTGAAAGCCGAAGACATACGAGCGCTCTATCAAAGTCTCGATAGTCAAATTTGGATTTTTTTTTTCATAGCAAAGTACAGGCACTCGGCTAGTATACTCCTATGTAAATTGATGTTCTATTCGAAATAGCTAGATTAGCCAAAAAGAAAAAGTTCCATGCCTGCGATTATGGTGCACCTACTGTTACTGTTGCTGGAACGCCTTCAGATATAAAACCATATCATCATTAACAAACAAGAGAAGGGTACATGCATTTTAATTAGCAATAGGGTCAAGCTGCCTACCTAAACTTAACTTGTCCTTGTTGGCTCCATCCAGAGCTAGACGATCGATTTGACTGAAGGATTTCTACAATTACAGAGATATATAATTCGATCGCATTACTGGCTTTGTAGCCAAAGGTTTTCTTACCATTCTGGTATTTCACTGTATCTTGAAACAGAGCCTCCGACAGGTTAAATCAATAGATATCAAAACTTGGTATGATCCTTCTGCCTCCCTGAAGTCTGAAGATGGTAGTGCCTAAAAGTAATTTCTTCCTCGTCCTCTCCAGGCAAAAACACCAAGCTGATCTGCTGATGGCAATGGCCAACTCCACAGAATAGTCTGCTGTCACCCACCGAAATGCTAGATACAAAGAGCCCGATATCTCTGTTCAAAAGGTACATGTCTAATATAAAGAACCTAATGTCATTATTGAGAAGGCATAAGGCCGTCCATGATGCAGCCTATATGGATGCCTATAAGGAGGTGCTTAGGACGTATGTAACTGTTTAGAGGGGAAAAAGGGGGGGGGGGGGTTTTGCCAGGTAGGATAGTGCAGATGAGAGGTGCTTTCGTACTTAACTTAGCATGGATTCTTAAAGAGGTGCTTCAAAAAGATGCAACTTCTAATTAAACATATGCATAAACTTCGTTGCGTTGGAAGAAAGCATTTTTCATAGATGTTTAACGGAGATGTAGCAATGATCTCTCTTTAAGCACTTATGTATAACCAGATTGCATTGCACATGTTTTTAGAGGCTCCCTCTAACCATTTTGGGCTAGTTGGTGCAACGTGTAAGCCCCAATTTAGATTATAATTTTTTTACATGCCAAATGCTTTGTCTCTTTGTAATCATCATTTCAAGATCTTTAGTGTTTCTTCTCAAAACTCTTAAAAACAATTTCAACAATTTTTTCGTACTCTCTAGGTCCCTTATCGAGGGCTCATAACTTTTCATATTATAATTCACATCAACTTTTTAGCTTGAAAGAACAAAGAGGCCAAGTGCCCCACTTGCAACTCACAAATGGATGGTAAATTCTACTTTTTTTAATTACACATGCGCGTCTCATCCTAGAGACTATAGCAGGAAAGACCTCTAAATTTAGAGATTAGTCATGAATCCTAGCTTAGAGGTGTTACCTATAAGCACCGTAGACTCTCCTATGTATAGAAGCGTGCTTATACGGTTACTAGTGATGTGTCCGTGCTTCGCTACAAAAAAAATGAAACAGAAAATTTGACAAGGCAAAACATAAAAAAAAAAATATAGAGGCATATGCAACAAATAAAGAAACTTAAGGCTCAAAATATTTAAAAATTAGGGCAATCGATGGGGCAAAACATAAAATGTGAGGTGGGCTCATCGCTCACTACGAGAGGCCGTTATAAAACAGGCCAGAAAACCTGAGAGGGCAAAACGTAGAGTGAGATGACATCATCACTTATCTCTCATCACTACTAGAGGTTTTTTAGTAGTAGAGATACCAATCGATCAAAGAACCTTGCGACCGTGCCTAGCTGGTCACCAACATGTGCCACGTGGAGTCATCGTCCAATGTTGCAGGCTATAGCCTATAGGGCAACACGCCCACCATTGCAGTCGATATCGCCATGCTCGATCGTCCCGCGCGACGTCACCCATTTGTCGCTAGCTAGCCTGCGCTGGTCGCCACTTCCTAATGCCAATTCCACCCCTTGCATAGCCGCTCGGATGCATATCCTCTACCTTGACTATCTCCAACAACAATACATATTTAAAATCAGGTACCTACCTACATAAAAAGATGGGTTAATTAGATATTTGCCACTGCTAAGTTGCGAAATTTAAGAAATACCACCGTAGAGTTGCTCCTCCCAGAATTGCCATTATAAAACCGGTGCAATCGTAAAAATGCCACTATTTTCAACACGTGGCATATTTTGACCCATATTTTTGTATTAAGACGATTTTACCCCTACCCTCTTCTTTCACCTCCCTCCTTTCTCTCCTCCCTTTCTCCTCAATGACCTCTGACGACTGGTGTCTTGCCAACCCTGCCTCTTCCTCCCCATGCCAACGCCACCCCTTGCCTCTCCCTCCTTATCGTTGGCCCCACCCTGCCTCTACCTCTGCTTCTTTACATCGGCGTTGTCTCCTTCCTCTCCCAACGCACCGTGAGCTCGCCAGAGCCATAGCTCGAGAGCCACCCACAACTGCTCGATGCTAGCACTAGGGAGGGTAGGGGTGGCACCAATGTGATGGAGGTTGGGAGGGACGAAGAAGAAGGTGGAGATGGCAGATCTGAGAAAGACCTAGGGACAGCACCATTGTTGGGAAGGGAGGCTGAGGCCGGGGCGTCGCCAGCGTGGTGGAGGGTGGCCGAGGCAGGGACGACATTAGGGAGAGAGGCAGGGGCAGATAGGCGTGGTGGTGTTCGGCCGAGGGAGAGGCAGCACTGACGTAATGGAGGTTGGGAGAGAGAGAGGGGGAGGGAGGAAGAAGAAGGTCGGGTAGCAATTTGACGTAAATAGAGGATAGAGACGAGGGTAAAATTGTCCGTTTTTAAAAATATAGGGTCAAAAGGTGGCACGTGTCAAAAACAGTGGCATTTTTTCAATTACACAAGTTTTATAATGGCAATTATGGGAGGAGCAACTCTATGGTGGAATTTCTCAAAATTCACAACTTAGCAGTGGCATGTATCTAATTAACCAAAAAAGATTGCCTACCTATACTTTTACCCTCTCCAATAGCATACCTGAACCTCAAAGCTATATATGTAAAGGAGAGAGAATACCAAAATATAGATATCCTGAGACTGGCCTTGATACCTAAAATATAGGTATTGCTATCCCCCTCGGTTGCTCCAACACATGACCTATCACAATACCTATTTTAGATTTCTCCTCCTATGATACCTATATTAGGGTATTTCCTCTCCTCTACCCATACAGTTTTGTGGCTTAGGTATTCTGTTGGAAATGATAGAAATATATGTATGGAATATTTTGGTAAATGGGATATAGGTATCCGATTTTGGGTACATGGAGAACTGTGCCAACGTGTGCCACATTGTTTGATTTACCAGTTCTAAGTATTGAATTTTTGAATAGAGAGAATGAAACTAGTACCAGCCTATCGCCAACCGTGTTTGTACCAACGCCGTCTATTGTTGGGAATAGTCCAGAAAGGATACTTAAAATAGATATTGTGATAGGTGCATAGGTACTCTGTTGGAACTAGAGAGAATACCTAAATATAGATAGAATACCAAATTTTATGTATCATTCCCTTTTAGATACTTCGTTGGACTTATTCAGTAGAGGAGGCAGTTCCCCACTTCGTGCATTCATTGCAAATTTGATGCACACCATCTCGTTTCTCTATCACCTCTCTCCTCCCTCTCCCACCTCACATGAGTGCAAGTGCCCCTCTGCCATTTACGGTAGAATGACATGTCCTAGTTACTCCTAGTAATATATTGCCGGGGCTAGGATAAATTTAATGATAGCAAAGTATTCCTGACACCTAAATCCAAATAATGACATGTACAAGGAATAACTAGAAAGGTCAAGACCGTATGACTTGGGCCCTATAGGCCTAAGCCTTTTATTATGAGAGCAATTGTACGCTTGGCTCCGAGCACCCTTTCTCATCCATGAGCAACCATACATGACATCAATAGAAGCTCGAATGCTTGTGTTCGGGCCTAACAACCATGAAGCCACATCTCCCATGACGTGGGAGTGCACCTAGCATTAGTGCGCTATTATAGCCACGATTTATTATCTATAACTGATGTTAGTAAATAGCGGCATTAGTGCGCTAGGGCATTTATCCTCTTGTAACTATATACCCCTCTTTTCTGATTGGGGGAAGATCGCACCTTATTGTAACCGATCCATATATGCATTCTCATAACAAGTACTATGATAGGTCTATTATCTCCACCGTAAGAGGTCACATCGTTTCCTGTCAGTCTGAGTGTTTTGTTAGATGACAACATCCCCGCTTCATAGAAGCGTGTGCATATATGCACCGCAGTTTTTTTTTTTTTTTTACTACGGTTGCTTGGTTCGCAGCTAGTTAATATTATGAACCGGCCGGCCTGGCTCATCCCTCCTTGCACTAGCTAGTTGTCAATCGATTTTGAGCATCACTCAACAAATTATGCGCAATGGGTAAGGGGTAATGGGCTGACGAAAGGAAAAAGGACAACGTCCAGAAGCGGCTGGTTAGATAGCCCAATTGCAGTTGGCGGCCCATATATACTGGCCGATCGAGTAGATCGTCCTATATATCTTCCTTGTACCTTGGTTTCAACATAATTAAGTACGTACGTACGACGTCACTTTTTACGGCACAAAACATAAAACTTGCATACATATGTAATATAAGTTGGCCAAAACCGATCGGAAAGATCACGTACGTAGCTGAAATCGAGCTAGAACATACACACACAGATATATACGTGAATTAAGAGTAGAGGTACGTACGGAGGTAGGTTCATCATATCATGATTGATGGCACACCAACCTTAATAGTAGTAGCAAAAGGAAAGGAATTAAGAGGCAGCTAGCTAGCCAGATTAAGATGAATTAAGGAATCGAGTGGCGGAGCTTGCTTGCACTTGTCTCTGCTGGTAGCTAGCTAGCTCTAGAGTACGTGCATGCCTGCAGTCTCATTATCGATCTGTTCTTATATATATTAGCCGATCGATCGAGTTAATTTGTTGCACGTACTGCAACCACGTACACACAACACGTACGTACCGCATGCAGCTCATGGGTACGTACGTGCATGGCGCGCGCACGATGCCCATGCATGCATGACCTATATAGCAAGAGCTTGTACGTACGTTACGCACGGGGTGCGCGCGACGTCTGTTCATGCACGCTCCCATGCATGCATCCATCCATGACGTACCATGAGCTAGCTACAGCTAGCCTAGCTACAGCACTAGCTGCAAGTACGTGGCATTTCCTTACGCTGGCTGGGCTAACTCTAAACAAATTCTTAAGTATATGCACACCTATATAGTTGCTTTCCATCGATCGGTCGTGATGCATATGTGCAAACACTTGAAACCATATATGAATTGCGCAGAGCGGAAGTCCATCGATCTACTTAAAAGGCTATATATACCTATACATGCATGAATCATGTCATCCTGACCTTAATTGCCAGCTACTTTTCTTTCTTTCTTGGAAACAACAAGGACTAATAAGCACAGGGAGAGTGCAGTCGCCTGCATCCAAACGAGCGATCGATCGATCGAGAGGTGTGGAGCAGATGCTACCATAATACCTGACGTTCTATGCACTAGAACAATCGAGCACCATCTTCATCCATCAGCATGCCCTGCCTAAGTAACTGATGGAACTACTCGATCGACATACACATATCTCTACATGCTAGCTAGCCAGTCAGGTTAAAAGTGGCGCCAGCTAGCTAGGCTTTAGAATAAGTTTTGAATCTTTAATTGTCGATCTCTCCAAATGCAAAGGCTGCAATTGAACTAGCATCTGTGTGGAGAGCATTCCACTAGCTCAGCGCTACCAATTCAATCATGATGATATATATATGATCAGGTTTAATTGTCTTGCTACGCGCGGCAGATCGACCAATGTTGATTACGTGCATAAAATCACCATGGACGTGTTCAATCAGCGATGGAGCTAGCTAATTTAACCCCCATGAAATATATAGAGGCTGTAATCGTTGGACATGTTCAATCACCGAGCTTGCTACCACTAAGCGTTCGGCAGCTTTGCTAGCTAGCTAGTAACCTTCTCGTAGGATGATGCATGCGTACATTCTGCATGCAGTCATGTATATCTAAATCTAAACTTATTTCAAGCGCCAGTAGTAGCTAGCTTTGCCACAAAATTATAGATGCGTACATGCTTTGGAACTAGCTGTATGCGAACCTTGTAATTCTGTTGGTGTGTGGTAATGGAATAACTGGGGTGGAGATAGCCCCTTCTGCAAAAAAGATGAAAAGTATTACATGCAGTACAAGTTAATCAAATGGCGGTGTTTAACATGAGTTAGAATTAATTAACAGCTTTGCTGATCGACTTAATTATAGCAGTATGTAAACCTCGAATATAATTTAATTTGATATACAAAGTCCATATATACATGTGCTCATGCGCCAATATAATTATTTAAGGGACGAAGCGATCCATGTATATATTTTGATATCGATCGGGCTAAAATTAAGATGCATGCATGTAGACGTACGTACGTGTCGATTGTCTGTACGATCGTGGCGTTGCTAAGATCAGAGATCACGATGAATGTGAGATGCCATCATCGCTTACTAACCTAGTAAGCTTCTGACTCGTTGGCTTAATTAGTACGTTATATTGTATGTAGCTTACTGTGATCCATTAATATTTACTATGTACTAGTGTTTGCATGCATGTATATAGATACACTATTTACGAGCTAGCTCCTAAATAATTATTCGTCACCCCAAGGTCGGTTGGTCGAGCCAGATACAATGGGTTGATCGGTTGCATAAAAGACAATCATTTATAATCAAGAAATCCCTTAATTGTAGGCATTAAATGATCACCATTCTAGGATCCTATTTAACCACCTCTATTCTCTTTCTCCATTCCGTTATGGTCTAGATCCAACCGGGCGGGACAGTGCCCCAGTGAGCTCGTCCTCTCCTCCATGTGTGGCGGCACCCTAACGCTCTCGTCCACCCTCTAGGCGTGGCGGTGTCCCGACGACCTCGTCAACCCTCCACGCGTGGCGACGCCCCGACGACCTCGTCGACCCTCCACATGTGACAGCGTCTCGGCGACATCGTCCTCGTCGACTCTCAATGTGCAGCGATGCCCTAGCGACCTTGTCCACCCTCCTCGCACGTGGCACCCTGACAACCTCATTCTCCCATCGTGTGGCGGCATGACTATGGGGTCGACGCCCAGGCAACCTCCCCAACGCCACGATCCCAAGCACAGCTTCGACTTCTTCCTCATTGAAGATCCCATTAACTCTCCGGTGAGCACCCCTAGTTTATCATATGTTACTGACAAGTTATAGTAACGTTGTAACCGATAGTCATTTTTTTTATATACATATTATACTGGTCGTTATTGGTTAGTAACTAATTGTAGTTATCGGTAATAACAAATTTTTCGTTGGATATATGTTTTCCCCTATTTAACTGGTTGATACTAGCATGTAATAATAATTATCTTACAATTGATCTGATTCATAACATCCAGTAACTGAGCAGTAAATCAATAAGACCACTAACACAAAAAAAAATAAATTTATATGGTGAGTTTGATCTTGTTTTGTTCGTAAAAATGTTAGTATCGCAAAGGTGAAAACCGTTCATTGATCAGATGTTTGAATCAAAATTTATGGTTAAAAAACACGAGAAAATATGTTTCAATGGAGTAGTTAATGTCTCCCATGTTTTTAGGGATTTGTTCCCGTAAGATGTGGGCTACATGCAAAACGTGTGGTTTGATGTGTTTGTTTAGATAGTAATCGACAGTAATCCAGTTATCCATAATTAATGCGGACCAACCCAGTCCCCAAACCGACCGGGACCCCAAATAGCTATTCGCATCCGTATGTATATATTTTTCAAAATCGACAACCTCTAGGTGTAACTGTCGAAATGAATATAGAATTACTGTCAGAATCTCACCGTTTTGCATGCAATCCAAATTCCAGGAAAAGGAAGTTCCTAGAATCATGGAGAACATCAACTACCCTAAAATTGTAGGATGCATTAAAAGGGAGGTTAAAAAATCGTTTTTTTTGCCATAACTTTTAGTTGGTAGATCAAATCAATGAATAGTTTTCACTGTTGTAATACTGATATTTTTACGAACAAAATAAGGTTAGACTCGTCATATAAATATTTTTTTTGGGCCAATGCTTTCTTTGAAATTACTATCGATTACTGTCATTTTTTATTTCTCATGGCAGAGTGTTATTACTAGCAATAACTAGTAAAACCGAAAAAATGAGATAACAAAATAAGAAAATTACAATTACTATTTATTACCGACTAGTAAAATGAAAAATTCTGTACATAAAAAATTAAAAAAGCGCTGAATTACAACTTTGCTATATGTTATTGTCCGTGTAGGAAACTAAGATATGACCATGTTACGGGTGGTCGGGGAGCACAGGGGATGGCGCCGAGCCGTGGCCAACAGGGTGGGGCGAGGATGTAGGGGTCAGAGACGGAGCCCATAGTGGGGCGTAGTGGGGCTGAAGCCCACCTCGTGTCAATCAGCGATTTAGCCCAAATATACTAGCCGTCGTTCACTCGTTCGTCGTTACGTCGTAGGCTCGTAGCTGACGGCCTCACGGGCTCACGTAGTCACGGCCCAGACGGCCAGACCGCGAGTGGGAACGTAGGCACGCAGTGTCGCAGCCGACGCTTGACATACTCCGTACTTGATAGTCCATATGAGTCGTATGATACGAGTACGACGCGTCGAAGCCCGACGCCTTGCCGCCCCGATGCTTGATATCTCGTTCGTGGTTCGTCACTCGTTAGTCTCAAACCTCCGGGCACCGGCGCAGTGGCAACTTGCAAGCTCGGGAGTCGCGGCGTCGCGCGCAGCCGATCAGCAGTCATCACTCATCACTTCATCAGGTACTGCCATACGCCCGTACTGTATAAGACTTTTTTTATTGATGAACCCTAATATCCAATACAACAATATGTCAATATCCCACCATCCAATTCTTCAAAATTGAGAAATTTTGTTGTGATGTTGTTTTATGATTTATATATTTGAGCAGATTGATTTGCTAGCAGATTCTAGATAGAATGAAGAGATTTTTTGCACCCTTGTCAAAAGCAAAACCATCTGAATCTAGACAACATGAAAGCTCTGAACATGACCATCATATCAATGCAATTTCTAGTGCAAGGTCTTCTGCCGCACAAAAGAAAGCTCGTATTAGTGATGAAGTAAGTTCGGATGACATTGTTGCCGATCCAGGGTTGCGCAAGTCGATTGAACAGTATAAGTCCAAAATTAGAGATGATGTGAGAAGGTCATTCTTGTTAAAGGGTCCATGCCAACCAGTCGGTCATAATTTTCCACGTAAACAATAGGGAAATATTTCAAGATGTTTCCAAAAGACATGGTTTGATGATTTTGATTGGTTAGAATATAGCATAGAGAAAGATACAACATTTTGTTTTTACTGTTAGCTTTTTAAGCAACCGGGGATTGATAATTTTGCAAATGATGTGTTCACAAAAGATGGCTTTTCCAATTGGAAGAAGGCAAAAGAATCATTTTATAAACATGTTGATGGCATAAACAGTAGTCACAACAATGCAAGAGGCCTTTGCGATGCTTTCAAAATTCAAGAGCAAAGTATTCGACAAGTCATAGAAACTTGCATGAATGATATGCGAGTTCAATATAGAGCTCGTTTAACTACTGTTACAAAGGTTGTTCGGTTTCTCTTGTCACAAGGTCTTGCCTTTCGTGGACACGATGAATCATCCAGTTCATCAAATAAAGGAAATTTTAAGGAACTACTAGAGTGGTACAAAAATGAGATTGAAGAGGTTTGCCATGCAATTGATAATGCTCCAGCAAATAATTTGATGACTTCACCACCAATACAAAAGAACCTGGTAAAGTCATGCGCTGATGTGGTCACAAAGGTCATTATGGATGAAATTAGGGATAGTTGTTTCTCTTTACTCGTTGATGAATCCTAGGATGTATCAATCAAGGAACAAATGGCTGTGATTTTGAGGTTAGTTTATCGATAATTTTAATTTTTCTGTTAGTGTTAACTATATAAGATTTTCATTCTTATTTTGATTTTGATAGGTTTGTTAATAAGAAAGGACAAGTAATTGAAAGATTTGTCGGTGTTGAGCATGTTAGGGATACATCATCTGCTTCACTCAAAATAGCTTTGGAGTTGTTATTTGCTCGCTTTGGTTTGTCTATGTCTAAACTGAGAGGACAAGGTTATGATGGTGCATCAAACATGAGAGGCCAATTTAATGGCCTAAAGGCACTAATTTTAAATGACAATCCACATGCTCACTATGTGCATTGCTTTGCACATCAACTACAGTTGGTTGTTGTTTCTGTTGCCAAGAGTAGTCGAGTTGTTAGTGGTTTTTTCAATTAGATCCCTATGATTGTCAACATTGTTGGAGCTTCTTGCAAAAGACAAGATGCATTACTCCAGGATCATCATGAGCGCATGGTTGAGAAATTGGAGAAATGTGAAATTGTCACAGGAAAAGGCAAGAATCAATAGATATCTTTAGTAAGACCTGGTGATACTCGATGGGGTTCACATCTTACAACTCTGATTCGTTTTAGTGCAATGTGGGATTCAGTGTTGACAATTTTGAAGAATGTTAATGAAGATGGATTTGACTTGAGTCAAAGGAGAAGAGCAAATGGATTGATGGAAACATTTGACTTTGTGTTTATCTTGCATCTTATGATTAAAATATTAAGTATGACTAATGATTTGTCATGTCTCTTGCAGCAAAAGGATCAAAATATTGTTAATACAACGGTGCTTTTTTCTAGTGTGAAAGTCCGTCTACAGAAATTTAGGGAAAATGGATGGGGAGCACTTTTAGAAGAAGTAAAGAAGTTTTGTGTTGCATCGGAAATTTTAGTGCCTAATATGAAGGATCGAAAGCATGCTAGAGGTCACATGAGGTATGAAAAGACAATTTGTCACTTATCATTATTATTATTATGTTGATATTTTTCTTGTTGTGATCGATTCACTTGCTACTGAGTTAGACAGCCGATTCAGTGAAACTT
Organism: Olyra latifolia; assembly: GCA_036346145.1. Taxonomy (NCBI): domain Eukaryota; kingdom Viridiplantae; phylum Streptophyta; class Magnoliopsida; order Poales; family Poaceae; genus Olyra; species Olyra latifolia. Next base: position 476,484 of record CM070525.1, on the reverse strand, counting down.
CTACAGAGCTTTTGAGATGCATTGCTTGTCTGGATCCGAGAGATTCATTTGCAAACTTTGATCATAATAGGCTTGTTCGACTTTCATAGATATATTTGATGATTTTTCGATATATGACCGTGTTGTTTTGAAAGAACAACTTCACTTATTCATTGATGACATGAGAAGAAATGAATTTCAAAGTTGTGATGATCTTGCTAGTTTCGCCGTAAAGTGGTCCAAGCAAAGAAGCACATCGTTTATCCATTGGTCTATAGACTTATTGAATTAGCACTAATTTTACCTGTGGGCACAGCTACAGTTGAAAGGGCTTTCTCTGCAATGTATCAAGACAAATTTGCGCAATAAGATAAGTGGTGACAGGCTGAATGATCTCATGATATGCTACATTGAGCGAGATGTGTTCTTAAAGATAGACATAGAAGATATTTTATAACGTTTTCAGAATATGAAAACCCGTAAGTATCAACCGTTTCCAGAACATGAAAACCCGCAAGTATCAACTATCAACTCCTGTGAAGTAATTAATGGTATGTTTTTATCCCTTACATAGTTATATAGTTACATTATATGTATTTTACTTCTACGATGTTATATAACATAACTGTATAACTATACTATAATACTAATATATTATATACTATAATTTAGGAATTCGATGCATGTCTTTAGTACTTGACCCTTAGGTGTCTTAGATGTTTCTTTTTTAGTCCTCCTCTATGGAATTTTCTGGCTCCGCCACTGGTAGGGGTGGCCGGGAACATGGCAGCTCGCCGATGCAGGTCGTTGGGCTGGGGGAGGCGTGGACGGACCGGGAGTCGAGGGGACAGAGCAATGGCCGCCATGGATCTGACCGTCGACGAATCTACATGCACGGGGGGACGTGGAGGTGAGGGGTTGCACTGCTCGTGATGGTCGCGCGGGCGCCGCCCTGTCAGGGCTCACGTCGGATCGAGGGCATAGGAACGGTGGTCGTGCATGCGTCGCCTTTGATCTGGAGCTGCGATGGTAGCGACGATGGCAAGGAGACAGTGCGGCCAACACAAGGTCGCCATGGCCCCGACCGCAGGCGTGGTGGGAGGACACCGGTGAGAAAAGCATCGCAATGGTCGGAGGCCACCTCACCAGATCTACATTTTAGGGGTGAGAGAAAAAATGGAAACCACCAGCCTCTAATTATGGCCATTATAACTAGACCAACCAAATCAGTAATTAGGTTTGGCTCGACCAGCTTTTGCTTGACCGAGCCCAAAAGGCTAGCTAGCATGCAGAATGCCCTATTCTACACCCATACATACATACATACATACATACATATATATATATATATATATATATATATATATATATATATATATATATAGTGTTAGGCTCGATCAGCGGCGACGGAGCCTCCGTCACTCAAGCTTTTTGCAAAATCGGTGATCGAATTGACGATCCGAGCAGACCATCTCCTTCGTCTGCCGAAATCTCACTCTTGACAAAATTTCACATTTTTGATTTTTTACTATTTTTTTCGTATTTTGAAAATCCACGATCTAATTAGTTTTGGACCGTCCAATAAACCCGGATTTCAAAAATACGAAAAAATAGTAAAAAATCAAAAAATGTGAAATTTTGTCGAGTGAGATTTCAAGTGAGACGAAGAAGATAGTCGGTTCGATCGTCAATTCAATCACCGATTTCAAACAAGTCAATATATATATATATATATATATATATATATATATATATATATATATATATATATATATATATATATATATATATATATATATATATATATATATATATATAATCACCAAGTTCGATATGCGTATTTGACGAGAAATTCATTTGTTACTCTTAAGAACATATATAATGCTATAGACAGCTGCTGTCTATAGCAAGTTGTCATATCATCTATAGATAACTTTAAAGACAACTATACAATGGTACAGACAATCACTTCCTTTATGTACAGCTAATCTCTATACATAGCCACCTTGGTTCCCGTGTTACAGTTGACTACAAATGTATAGACAGCTTCTTTCTCTTTCCTCTTTCTTTTTTATCCACACCAGCAACTAGGTGACATAACAACTCTTATAGACAGCAGCTGTCTATGTATTATACATGGTCTAATTAACGGAACGTTAATAAGCTGTATTAATTAGCAACGGGGTAGTTGCTTATTCACGTCGATCGCTACTGGTATAGGCTGGGAAACGCGTTTCCCGTTGTCTCCTGGCAAACATGCTGCAGATATGTACAGCTCTCGTTGCGCATGCATGCATTCCCCTAAATCGGCAATTTGATGATTAGCTAGTGCCGTACGTTAATGTGCTCTTCTCAGTGCCTACTATATACGTAGACCACTTGCTAATCAATGGAGTTAGATTAATATCCAATGGTTTATTAGTGATCGAATCAGTAGTTGTGAGTACACATCTGGCCGGCATGCAACTGATCATAGATCGGTAGTGGAATTTCAACTTTTTACTGCAACTGATCATAGATCGGTAGTGGAATGTCAACTTTTTACTGCATATATAGCTCGGTAGTTTGCACTCTCTACCTAAGTAGCTAGGATGGATCAGCTTGCAGATGCTTCTAATTAAAATCAACCAAACTTAATGGATCAATATTTGTGCCACCGCGCGCGTTAGTACCGTGCAGTACGTACGTACTAATTTGGTACGTAATTGGTAGTGCAGTATCAACCAAATTTAAAGGTAGTCTCTAATTTCTCCAAAGTACGTACTGTGCTTAATTAATTACATGTGGACACACATACGCACATGCAAAGCCAAGCACAAATGGTACCCTAATATTAGAAATTAATCGAATTTTCTTTTAAGACTGCCGCTTTCTCCCAAAAGTAGTTCGATCAAAGTAAGAATTTAGCACTATTAGTTAAAGGAGTAGTTGACATGTGGAAGAGAAAATTTTTTTAATTAATTTTGAACCATGACTCATGAGTTAGTTAATTAACCCAAGTCTATATTCGTTGTACATACGCAACAGCTGATATTTTTGCGCTTCCGTTTGTTAATTTATTCATGAATCACGGCTACTCTTGAATCTTAAATATCCATGCATACGGTATATGCCACGTCCTCCATGAAATGATCCAAACGATGAAAGCCAGATCGACAAATATATGAGCACATATCTAACAATTAATTAATTATTGTGCATACATATGTATGTATATGTGATGGCGGCCTTTAGTGGCGTATCCAGAAACTTGAGAAGGAGGGGGCTAAAATTGAGACCTCCACACTAGTATATATAATATCTTTATATATATATATATATAGTATATAATTTTTTCATTCGTGTAAGTTTCTATTACTCGCCGAATACTTTGCTCTTGAATTTTGGATTGTCGGTGGCCGCTTGGAACAGAGATACGTAGTTACGGAACGACGATCAGGGGAGATGCTGAGACCCGATCGAGAGAGACCAAGACAGCTAGACCGTCATGTGCAGGTACAACATATAAGTGTGATCATGTTCAAACTAAATAGTAATCAAGCTATGCAAGAAGACTAGTAGTGACTTTTTAGTGCTAACCATTTATCTGTGTATGTGGAGGTGGGGATAGGGGACTCAAGGGGGGGCTTCAGCCCCCAAAGCCCCCCTGTGGATACGCCACTGGCGGCCTTGGACCAATCGCCTGAGAGTATCGGCTCTATAGGGTGGCCGTCCGTCGTCTAATCACGCGATTAAACTATTGGTTTAACTAAAATAGACGAAATTAAAGGTTGGACCCTGTGAAGTTGATACTTCCCTAAAGTACAATCAACTAATGAGGCGGTGATCATGCGTAAGTACCCGAGAGGCGAGAGTGGCAGCGCAAGCTCAGTGCTTTGGCTACTTGATTAATTAATGCCCAGCTTAACTGCTCCATCGATCTGTCCAGTTGCGTAGCAATGAGCTCGATCAATCCATCTCGATCCTAAATTAACCAACCAAGTAATTAATTAGCGTGGGGGCAGCCATGAAAACACACCGGCAGACGCTTCTCACTGGTGCTCGATCGTCATGTTAATCCCCCGCGGTACGTAGCCATACTTTGGAAATAGTTTGACCTGCGCGCTGGTTTAGCTTTTCAACAATAGCATTATGCATGCAATCGACGAGATCAGGCGCTAGCTCTCCCACTCTCTCTCTCTAGACCGATCATGGACACAGATATCGCATTGTGATTTTGAATGCAGGGTGTAGCACTCGATGGTTGGACTTGGGGCCGGTCCATGTACATAGACGGCACGTGTGTCAATACCCTAGTGCTTTGGGGCACTGTATGGGTATGTATCTCAGTCGATCTGTACGTGCTTTTGGCCGGGCGATAATGTCCCAGTGCGTACGTAGGCTGGGCAGTGACGGCATGAGCAGCGTAACTAGTTTACATTACCCTTTTGATCTCATTGCATTTGACTCTTAGGCGTTGTACGTTAGCTGAGAGCAACCAACCCTAGCAATAGATCGATATTGCTGCAGGATGACATGAGCCACCGTACCAGCTCGCCGCTGCCACTACATATACCCGCCAGAGCGCCTCTCCCCTCTCAGTGCTCGACTCGATCGATCAAATACACCTCGAAGCGCCCAATCGATCGATCGCGGTGTACGTGTTCAGCTAGCTACTTACTTAGCTAGCTAGTGATCAATAAAGCACTAACAGAGAGAGATCGAGTAGCTAATTAAGCAGTAAGAAAGTAGCTAGGTACGTAATTCGATCGAGTGAATTGGTCGCTAGGCAGAGACAGATCGAGCAGAGCATCATATCTGTGGTGTCGAGATGGCTCTGGCGTCTGTGTCCAAGGTGGTGCTGGGGTCGGTGGCGTTCGGCGTGTTCTGGATGATGGCAGTGTTCCCGTCGGTGCCGTTCCTCCCCATCGGGCGGACGGCGGGGTCGCTGCTGAGCGCGGTGCTGATGATCATCTTCCACGTGATCAGCCCCGACGACGCCTACGCCTCGGTGGACCTGCCCATCCTGGGCCTGCTCTTCGCCACCATGGTGGTCGGCGGCTACCTCAAGAGCGCCGGCATGTTCAAGCACCTGGGCACCCTGCTGGCCTGGAAGAGCCAGGGCGGCCGCGACCTGCTGTGCCGGGTCTGCGTCGTCACTGCGCTCGCCAGCGCGCTCTTCACCAACGACACCTGCTGCGTCGTGCTCACCGAGTTCGTGCTGGAGCTCGCCGCCGAGCGCAACCTCCCCGCCAAGCCCTTCCTGCTGGCGCTCGCCTCCAGCGCCAACATCGGCTCCAGCACCACGCCCATCGGCAACCCGCAGAACCTGGTGATCGCCTTCGGCAGCAAGATCCCCTTCCCCAAGTTCCTCCTCGGCATCCTGCCGGCCATGCTCGCCGGGATGGCCGTCAACATGGTCATGCTGCTCTGCATGTACTGGAAGGACCTGGAGGGCACCAGCCCCGATCTGGTGGCCGCCGGCAAGCAGATGGAGGCCGTGGAGGAGGGGCGGTCGCCGTCGGTGGCGTCGCTCAAGAGCCCGCAGCCGCCGCTGGCGCTGGGCCTGGAGGCGACGATGATGGAGGAGAACATCTCGACGAAGCACCCGTGGTTCATGCAGTGCACGGAGCAGCGCAGGAAGCTGTTCCTCAAGAGCTTCGCCTACATCGTGACGGTGGGGATGGTGATCGCCTACATGGTGGGGCTCAACATGTCGTGGACGGCCATCACGACGGCGATCGCGCTGGTGGTGGTGGACTTCCGGGACGCGGAGCCGTGCCTGGACAAGGTGTCCTACTCGCTGCTCGTCTTCTTCTCCGGCATGTTCATCACCGTGAGCGGCTTCAACAAGACGGGGCTGCCGGGGGCCATCTGGGACTTCATGGCGCCCTACTCGAAGGTCAACAGCGTCGGCGGCATCTCCGTCCTCTCCATCATCATCCTCCTCCTCTCCAACCTCGCCTCCAACGTCCCAACAGGTAGCTAGGTGCATGCATGCATGCCATGCACGTACGTACGTACGTACTAATATATATATTAATCGAGTCATGCATTAATTAATTAATATGGATGGATGGATGGGATGCGTGCGTGCAGTGCTGCTGATGGGCGGCGAGGTGAGCGCGGCGGCGGCGTTGATCTCCCCGGCGGCGGTGACCCGGTCGTGGCTGCTGCTGGCGTGGGTGAGCACGGTGGCGGGGAACCTGTCGCTGCTGGGGTCGGCGGCGAACCTGATCGTGTGCGAGCAGGCGCGCCGGGCGCCGCGCAACGCCTACGACCTCACCTTCTGGCAGCACATCGTCTTCGGCGTCCCCTCCACGCTCATCGTCACCGCCATCGGCATTCCGCTCATTGGAATGATCAAAACCTAGGCGCTTAATTAATTATATCTATATGTATCCATCGTTATTAAGCAACAAGCCCGTACACGTATTGTACTCCTCCTATACGTACATATATACGTATGCGTGTGTTGGTGTATAGCTAGCTTGCCCCTCGATCGCTCTATCTACGACTAGTGTTTGTTTGTTTGTGGAGCGAGCGAGGTGCATGCACAGTACGTAAGATCGATCGTCACCACTTGTTAAAGCTACTTCAAGTGAGAGGAAGACATTAATTAAGGACAGAATTAAGCTAAACATGCATGCTCGACCCATTTGCCTCAACAATATAGAGTAACATGTATGTACGTATGATGATATATGCATGTCGTTGTCGCCAAACCATATATCAAGGAAATATTAATTATCTCTTGTAGCTGGTTGAATTTTTTTTTTCTCTTGTTGGCTTCTGCCTGATCTCTATTGCTTTATTACTAGCTCGTTCCCTATATATATTTCATTATATGCTATGTATGCCTCTAGCTATCAGTGTTATATTACTAGCTACTACCGGCCATTTGTTCCAATCATCCAAGAAATTATAAATAATTGGAGGCAGTTAGAATGAAGACTCCCACAAACCGGGAATCACGAATGCCCTCTCTTAATTACAAATGATAATTGATGTGTGCGCGTCCCTTTCCAAAGGCAAATCTCACTGCCTTTTATTTAAAGGCCAATCAGCCTAACGCTTTTCTGGACGTAAACACAATTTAATTATGCCGTTTGTCTTACAACAACAGACTAGCAGAATACAAAAACAGAAGTAACATCTGTACACTCTTCTAGCTCTTAATGCTCATAGTATGTGCTCTTAACGTACACTTCTTTAGAGCATCTCCAACAATGGCTCTATACAAGGTGCTATATTTGAATTTAGGGTTTTTACAAAAAAAAACGAACTCCAACAAGGGGTCCTATATTTTAAAAACGTCTCAAACTAGGATAAGACCTCGAGAAGAATTCCTAAATATAGGAACTCATCTACCGAGCCCTAAAACTTTTTTAGTTATATTTTAGGATAAAGCTCATTGTTGGAGTTTCTTAAATCCCTAAAAAAGAGATAGACATGTGTATAGGGCCTCTAATTTAGGACTATTGTTGGAGTTGCTAATCATTTTTTAGCCCAATAATTTTTAGAGAGTATCTAAAATGATTTATAGGGCTCTATTTTTAAGTCCCATTGTTGGAGATGCTCTTACAACAGAAATTGGGAGGATCTACACACTCGCATATTTGCCCGATCACCGAATAATCACTACTTAATTAAGGGCTTGAGCTTCTGAGCTGATCGAGTAAGATCATTTCTCTATATGCAAGCACAGTTAATATTAGGTTTTATGTTTTCAATGATTAAGAACTTTATATTAATATACACGGATATATACCCCTTAGTTTAAGCAGATCGCAGATGATGTAGATATATATACCCGATTATAATGCTCAATGGTAGACAGTAGTGTTTCTCAGTACCCGTGAATCAACTCGATCCTAAAAGTTCGACCCAACCAGAGTATCAATGAATAACAAGTTTATGCGAATGTTGGTGATGGCCAGTTCAAATTGATAAGAATCTGTCCTCAAATGGATATAATTCTTTCTTTATTTTTAGGAAAAGAAAATGCACAAAGTTCTAAACCTTTATTTTTGCACCTCAATTTCCTTGTGTTTCAAAAGAGATTCAGGTTGAGGAGATCTACATATGTCAAAGTGGTTAAATGTCGAACCTGCCATAACTGGGCATTTCAAAAGAAAAGTTGCACGGCACATGAGAAAATATCTCATGAGCATATGCTTCTCAACGGCATTACTCTAAGGAAAAAAGGTCATCAAAAAGCGACATTTAATTGACAACCTTTCTCGACAGGAAATTGCCAGCCAATACTAAGATAGTTTCTCCTATATAACTTGATATCTTCCTAACTACCCTCTTCTATAATTCACAGGATGATGCAAACCTTGCTAGTTTCTACTCCAATGGCCATCCGACAACACATTTTAAAATTCGAGCAATATTTCTAAGGATGATGCAACCCTCCTATTGCAATGGACTTCCTGTGCATCCGACAACACATTTCTCCACTGCATAAATTTGTATTATAGTTTTAAATTCACATGACATTTTAAGGATGATGATGTATGCAGACAAGCTACTGCAGTACTAGCCTTGCGCATCCGACAACACATTTTGCCACTGAATAATTATTTGCACAATAATATTTCGAAGAATGACGCTGAAAACTCACCTGCCAACTGTCATCATCACTCATCAGACATGCCAACTGCACCACCATAAAACTATTGAGGCAGACACCAATTGGTGCATATGCAGGTTCAGGCTTGGAGAGCCTCCCAAACCACCTAGGTCATGCATGACCTGCACAATTGTCACTGTAATCACTTCAAAGTTCAAAACTTCTATGAAGGTATCTTGAATACCATGTCATAATCCTAACAGTGGATATATATATATATATATATATATATATATATATATATATATATATATATATATATATATATATATATATATATATATATATATATGCAGGTGTACCTGAATGACAAAATCAAAGGGCAAGGAAGTTATATATCCTTTCATAGGGTGGGGTATGTACTTTTCCAAGGCATCTTGCAAGAGATCATTAGTAAATTATATTGTTTGTTTATAAATATACTCTCCAGATTAGAACCCAATCAGAAAGAGAGGAGGCTGAATAGTCCAATTTTCATCCATGTATATTTAAAGATGTTAACCTTTTCAGCCTCTCACTTTCAGCTGATAGCACCGCAATGGACAGTTGAATTTTTTTTGAAGGGCTTATAATCTATATATTTGTCGGCGATTGGGAGTACGGAGCCCCGGCATCGAAACTTACTTGTTGAGAGTGAGGATCAACCGGCTCTTTTTCATGGGCGTCGGGGCTTTCAAGAAGACGAACTTCGATCGAGTGGCTATCGAGAGAAGGCACGCATGATTTTTGGGCTGGTTCGGCCCTCGAGTGGAGGTAATGTTTCACGTCGATGGTATCTATATGAGGATCGAAGAGGTTACAAAGGGATGAGTTTCTTGTGGCGAGAGGATGAGCTTTGGCCCGAATGGTGCGGTGGAGCTCCCACGATGTGCGTGTGTATTTCTGGTAGTCGCCTCTAGATGTGCAATGACGTAGTCTATTTATACATGGACGAATCGGTTTTTCTAGCGGTGAAATCCTATTACCTAGCGGTATGATGGTTGTCCTCCTTTGTCCGGTGGTCCGAAGCATGTCTTCTCTTGCGTCATCGTCATCATTCTTCGCCTTCACGGGAAACGGTGTGGGAGCAAGTGTTACAAGACGTGGGTTGGTGGGCGCATCCCTGCGCAATTGTCTCGAGCGGTGTCGAGCATTTAATGCAATGAATCCTTCCTTGGTCGGGAAGGAGCTGCTCGGACCGGTCCGAGCAGAATTGGTCGTGCCCGAGCCCCGGCGAGGACTCCTTTGAAGTAGACCCTTGCTCGGGAGAGGGCTGTTTTGTTTTTTCGTTTAGCGTGTGACTATCCGAACGTCACCTTAGTCCCCTGTCAATATTGTTTTTTAAGAAAATAATGAAAACAGAAAACAGAGTGTATCATAATATATTTATAAGTTGAAAAAGCAAAACATTAAGGATCGATGGGAAAGAAAAATAAATTATTATGAAAGAACATATACGAAAATGTAAAATGTTAGAACCTGACTAGATAGTTTCAGGCTGCACGGGATGGATCTGGTAATAGGCCCAAATTGTTGTGGAATGTAAAGCCCAAATAAGGCCTTTTCTATTTCTGACAAACATTTTTAATTGCTTCTAGCATACTGTACTCATGCAAATACTCTCTGAGGCTCTTGCACGTTGCAACATTTGACTAACATAAATTTTTTTAAAAAGGCAGCCTTGGACAATGTTATTACTGCACAATTACATTTTCTGAATCGTGAGGGATGGATCAGATGTATAATTTTGCACCTGAGATTTATTTGCTTGAGGTATTTACAGGCGATACATTGCGAAAGGACGGGCTACAGAAATGGTTTTTAAGCTACCTAACTGGAAAGCGGCTGCTGTAGCCTGACATCAAGTATTACATACAGTGACCAGAGCAGAAATACATGTAGGATCGATGAACTCATGCACATTGTCAACAATTTTTCACTAGTCATCTTTGCACGCCTCCATCTGTGACCTGCCAAAGAGCAGAATCAATAACTGTTAAGAAAAATGGATGAAGGCAAGAAAAATTAATAATCTACAAACTCCAATTCTCAATCTATCAACTTACAAATCAAAACAGGGGTCAAGAGAAGGACAAAGTTGTAAAACCATATCAATCCAGCCCTGACCCAACCAACGCCCTGTGCTAGTGCAAAATCCAAGTCACCGTATACAGCTTTACGGGTCGCCACCTGACATAAAACAGCTGATAATAATGCCTATTGAACATATAAACACCAAGTATTAAGAAACTTCATGATTTCTATGTACTACATTCTTGACAGAACGAATACAACTCTGTTTTCTTTCCTTTTCTTTAGGGAACTTTGTTAGGCAAGCAGCCTACCTGAAATAACTCATCTTAGTTGATACAATTGATTTAACTCTGAATATGGATACGTGTTGGACAATCATTCATAGCCACAACCACAGTTATCCTGTGCTAAATTATGGTGATGCCGTGGTGATCATAATGTAGAAGTTCAATGAAATTATTACGCAGCAAACAAATAACTTCAACAAAAAATTGAAAGAAAAAAGGAAACGAGCTCACCGTCTGGGTAAAAATAAATGTAAATGCAATAAAAGGACCAGGACATCTGATAAGGCAGCAGTCATCAGAATGGGCAAACAGTGCAACAGCCTGGTTCGCTATGCTCATCTGAAGGAACAACGCAGCTCTAATTTCCTCATCGGAGCCCATCAGTGATCTACCTTTGAATTTGTACTGTTCAGGTAGTAAATAATCAGCTTATTAAAACTTAAAACCAAAAGAAGCTATCTTCAATCATAAGAAAAGGGACTCACTGAAAAGAAGCCGGTCATTGTTGCAGCCCTGAAAAAAATGGCTGTACTCAGAACTATGTAGCTGCCAAAAGCAGCACCACTTGAAATGATTTTCTTAACTCTCCATCTATCTGGTGACGTACTTAGGTTCATCCTTTCAAATAACATTGCAAAGGATGTACCTGGAAATAAAATAAAAGGGGAAAAAAATAAACAACGCAACAAGGACACAAACATTATGTATTGTCAATTAAGGCTGGGGGCTTTATGCAGCTGAAACTCACAGTAATTAACACCAGCAATCACCAAGGCCAGGAAACTTGACAGGCCGAAGTTCCATAGAAGTAAAATGACAGAGACACCAAACTTCAATTAAATTAATGACAAAAGTTAGCATTGTACAATGCAATATTTTGTGAAGACTATAGAAGGCATAATCATAACTTGTACTCACAAGATGGACAGTTGATGCCACAGTATAGATCTGCAACAAAAGTAATATATGGCAAGTGATTACCCATTTATCAAGATCTAGACACAAAAATACCCTGCCAGTGACACCAAAGCTATAAATGCATCAGAATGACTTACTGTGTAGGCCTTAATCATCTGACAAATCTCCCTACTGATTCGCACAGCTGAAGAAATAGGTATCAGGGCAGGCTGAGTCAAAACAAGATCAGATTCACTCTTGGTGTAATCAGTGGCATCAGCTACTGAAATTCCAATATGGCTTTCACCTATGGCATCATGATCGAGAAATTCGTAACCAACCATTGCACAACGGCATCCGAAATTTCTTAATCTTCTTACTATACCACTGTTGTCCTCTGCACTAACAAATCAATAGAACATAATGTAAGAATAGTGCTTCCATGTTTAACTAAAAAATCTCTAAATTGCACTAAAGTAACACTCATAGTAAATTAGACCCTTAATGTCCTTTAAAATGTGCACTTTTCAATTTTTTCTAGAGCATAGAAGCACCGCTCAAATCAAATGGTAAACAAGAACTTCTTGCAAAGATTTCTTGCTTAGGTTAACCAACAAAGAATGACAAATGATCATCACTCAGAAGATAAGGATAGACCTGGAAAGAGATCGGAAATGCCACTGATGTTTAAGCAAACTTCTTTGCTATTGCGAGCTAACTCAAACACTGAATGAGCGGGTAACACATTGGTGCCTAGTTTTCCAAGCTTTCCACATACTTGCTTTGTAGTCGACAATGGGCTTTCTGAGTAGATAAAACAAAATATCATCTGATGAAGAACTGTGTGTTAGAGCAAATGACAATAGCTGCAATCTCAACAAGACAGCAGAACAGCTCAATCACCAGTGAGGACTCTTATATCCAGACCCAAATCGATAAGGCTATCAACAGCATTTGCACTATCACTTCTAAGGTCATCTCTGAAAGGTAGAAGACCAATGAATTCCCAATATGAGTCTACCTGGAGGAAAATAATAGAAATTAAATGACACAAACAAAAAAAATCGTAAGCTGAAGCAAGATAATATGGAATCAAATTGCCCACCTGATGTCCTACAGCTATGGCTTGATACCCGTCAATAGCAAGGTTATCCACTATCATGCTTATTTTCTCTTTGACTGCCTTGCTGCAGCCACACTGATGAGCAACCTATATATAGCGTAGAAACAAAATACGGCTAATAAACAAGCCCATACTTACACAATATGTGCAAATGTGTGTGATGATGGTGGTACGTGTGTGCCTCTGTCTGTGTGTTGACATGTTTGACATTGCAATAGTGACTTGCCTTTGCAGGATCACCTTTGAATACACAGCACCTGGAGCCATTTCTCTTGATGTATGTAGTAAGGAACATCAGCTTCAGTGCAACAAAGAAACGAGCATGGTGCTCTAAGACTTGAATACCACCTCTTGCCTACAAAAACAATATGCTTGTTAAGTTTATTAAAAAGAAATATACAGAGGAATTAAAAGGCGATATAGTAGCAGAAAAGGAACCTGTTCTGGATCATCCAAGAGGTTTAAAATTGCTGCATCAATTGGTTCAATGTACAATTCATGTTGGGATCTTGATGCTCATGCAGCTAATATAACAGCTTCATCTTTATTAACACCATCTGCAAACAACTCAATCTTGTCCTGGGAAAAACAGGGTTTATTACACGTTAAAGTACCAGTCATGTTGAAGAGGACCACATCCATGCTGGCCAAATCTTCAAGTGCAACAGTTCCTCGGCTAGCAATCCCCAGCAAGCAAAGCCTTAGAGACCCCAATGCCAATTCCAGGTAGAGGACAACAGGCATTGCCAATGGAATCCCACCAATCAATGGCATAAAGTGGCAATTGTGCAGCACGACCTCAGGGGTGTGTTTCTCGAAGAACAATCTTAAGACTAACTCGGCAATGATACCGATAAGTATCAGGGAAAAGCAGAAGCAGCCAGCCACCATGACCCCCTCTTTAAGTTGCCCAGGCCGAGCATAACGTTGTGGGTAGAGTCGTAGTGTGCTTCTAGGGATGCCACGGCCAGTCGTGATAACGACAGCAGTCCCTTGGCCACAGGACACAGTCCAAGCATAGTATATGAGGAAGCCATGCACACAGTCAACAGATCTTTTGGCCCAGCAAGTCATCGTGTCGATTTTTTCAAACCGGAGGACACGAGCATTGGCAGGGACAATGTCCCCGACCTTGAGAAATATGATATCCCCAGGGACCAGATTTGCTGCATGCACATCTATCCACCTCCCATTCCTCAGCACCTTGGCCCTTGGTGCATATGCTTTGGCCTCCAGCGGAGCCTTAGCATACTCCACAATAAGCTTCGCAGTAAAGCACGCAACCAAGCTTATAGCTAGTAAATAAATGGTGGTGTCCAGTGCATAAGATCTCTGCTCAGCTGAGGCGATGGTGAGGGACACAATGGCAGTTAGTGCTGTAACCCATGACATGGAGTTAAGTATGACTCGGACCATGTTCCTGTACTTGGGGAAGACATGATTCCATCCCCAGAGTGAGAAGAGGCCCACCAGGCATTTTCGAAGAATGCTATCCTCCTGCAGCAGCAGTCATTTTTTGACATTATCAAGCTGCAACTGTAGCACAAGTGAAAATGATATATGACCAGGATAGTTAAGACCTATTTTTTTTTTTCCAAAATAGATGTCAATTGTAGTAAAGTGCATGGCAAACACACACCTACAAAAGAGTAGCATATATATATATATATATATATATATATAGAGAGAGAGAGAGAGATGCTATAAATCGTTCGTGAAGCACGGATCGCTCAGGTGCCAGCGATGAGTTCTGAAATCCAAGACAAAAACGATCGATCCGAACCGTCCATCTTCTTCGTCTCGTTGAAATGTAGCTATAGAGCAAATTTCGTAAATTTTACAATTTTTTACTATTTATTTCATATTTTTAAAAATCAGCCTTTTTGGACGCTCCAGAACTAATTAGATCGTTGATTTAAAAAATATGACATAAATAGTAAAAAAAATCTAAAAATTACGAAATTTGCTCTATACCTACATTTCAACGACACGAAGAAGATGGACGGTTTGGATCGATCGTTTTCAGTCTCAAATTTCAAAAACACAATGCGAAGCACGGAGACGCCCGTACTTCACGACTAACGATAGCATTACTCTCTCTCTCTCTCTCTATATATATGTATATAGATAAAATAACACTAAATTCAAATTTTGTGCTCGTGGTCCAGGACAACTAATAGCAAACGAAAGCTTTGAAACAGAATGACAGGAGAGATAAGCTCCGCATTACTGAAAAGATGGACTTTCTCAGTTACCCTTTGAAAAAGGGAAATCGGAAACTTACCTTATTAAGCATCTGAACACTAGCAATACTTCTTTGGAGCCATATTCTAACATATACTCCTAGAGTCATAGGTGATTAATCCTCAAAGTGTTCTTTTGATTAACAGAGATACCCTGAATTCTAAAAAAACATAAGAGAGTTGCTGATTTCCAATGTACATAACGAGAGTAAAAGAGGGCCAATCCTCAATTTTCTGGCACATCAAGCAATGCATTCTGACGACTCTAGACGGCACATTGTGTTTAGTTGGGACCGATACCTACATGTTGGTAAAGTGACCATTGAAACGCATTCAACCAAACAAGAAGATTGTCAGATAGCAATACTAGCGATATTTGTAGCTGGGTTTAGGAAAAAGAAATTTCATGACCCATAAGGAGACTGGTGCAGTGTTAAGGAGGATAAAAAGGAGAACTGGAAATGTTCCTGATACCGTTGGCCTGATAATGCAGGTAAAATTTCATCCACCACCATTGTTACATAATCTGATTGGCGACAACTGACATAGATGCAAATCGCAATGGGCTTGTATTTGACTATTTGAGGCAGCTTATTACACTACTAGCCTAGTCCCAAAGAGAATCTAGAAACAAAGAAAAAGACCAATGTGCTTGGAAAAGAAAGAAAGGGAGAAGCCAAGAAGGCCTGCACTATTCCCTATGGAGAGACGAGTCAGGTAGGTTGGATAAGCAATGGAAGGGGAGGGGGAAAGGGAGGCGCACGTGGTGAGAGAGGATGACGACGTTGGGGCCGTGGAGGCGGAGGCGGCGCGCTGCCTCCTTGTGTGTGAGCCCCACCTTCTCCTCGGTGCCGAGCCGGCGCAGCACCTCCTTCTCCTCGGCCGTCTCCTGCGACATGCATCCAATACCATGACGGAAGGAAGGAACAAGGCAACCGGTGGAGATGGAGGGGGAGAGCTCACCAGGTCCGCCATTGCGGTGTCCTCCGGCGACGCCATCCCGTCCCCGCCGAGCGCTCGCATCCCAATCCCCATCCCACGCTGAGTGGAGCGGCGGAGAAGTACTAGTGGGCCGGCCCAATATAATTAGGCCCAGGCATCGCGATGGGCCTGGCTCCTCTGTCTCGTTCGCCGCCTCCGTTGGGCGTTGGCTTGGCTTCCATTCCCCCCAAGCCAAACCGCAGGCGCACCCCCACCAACCAAAAAACCACACACCTCTCTCTCCTCCCCTCGCCGCCGCCGCCGCTGCCGCTCTCCGAGTCCGACAGCCCCTCCATCTTCTCTTCGGCCTCAGGTACGTCCCGCCGCTGCAGCCTGTTCGTCCCTGCGCCTTGTGTGCGTCGCGTCGGGGTTAGGGTTTTGCTCAGCTTCCTCGTCCCATTTCGCTCCGCCTAGGGTTTGCCTCCGCGGTCTCACTCTTTGGCTAGGCTTTCGCCCCCATTTCGCTGCCCTGGGTTGTGCTTCGTGTGCGCTTCTGCTTCCTATCATGCTCCTGCAGTCCTGCCCTTTAGGTTTCATCGCTTCTTGTGTTCCCTGCCGGTGCTGGATATGTATAGGCGGACCAAGCCGTGCGCTTACCTTGTCTCGGTTCGGGTTTCTAGGTTACTGAACCAAATGGCCGCCGTGCACACCCATTTCTGCCGATTGCCATGGAATTGCTGCGTGTCTGTTTCATTGGACGTTAGTGTTATTCCCCATGCATGTTTGCTCATCATCACATGCCATTCTAGGCCACAAAGGCTGCTTCTTTATCTTCTTTTGTATTTAATCCATACAACAAAAGATCACTTCTTTGTGTTAAGTGAACCAATGGCCTGTCATGCATGTTTGGTCATGATAAGGTGTTTACATTAGTTCTCTCTCTTTTATTTTAGCCCAGAAAAAAAATTGTTATTTCAATGAAGTGAACCAATGGGCTTCGAATATGGATGAGTTGACAATTTCCTGCCAATTGGTACTGAGGTGTTGAGTGTGTGCCTAGTGGATTGGGGATGTATATATGTACGTATGCAATGTAAAAACTAACTAACCCTATGAGCTTAGCGGTACATTTCTTATGGACAGCAATATTCCTCTTCATCTGTTGATCTCAATTACTCACCATTTTGAGTCTACGGGTTTTAGACATAAGATCTCTATTCAAAGTTGATTTTTCTGTGCTATTTTGCTTGTTGCAGATTTGCACTCGTTTCTATTTTATATTGTTCACCCCTTGTAGTTAACAAAATCCCATTACTCATGCATTGTCATGCATTGTTCTTTCTGTACTGTAGGTTAACCAATAAAGTGAGTATATTGAATTGTGTTGCTGAAGCCAATATTCATTCAATTAGTTGGAAACAAGGTCCCTGTCTAATCCAAAGAGAAATAAAGCCAATCACCAATCTGAAGAGCAAACAGGGGGTGCGTGATTTGTTGTACAGAATAAAGTTCGCTGAGCTAAGGATACTCAGTGGTGCTATACCTCAAAAGGAGTTCCTTGTAAATTTTCTGGTGTACTCAACTATTGCCATTGTTATCTCTCTGCTGTTGGCAATAATGTCAGAAAGTGAGTTAGCAGTAATAAAACCAGAGGTATGACCCCTGTGCATTTCTTGATTTGAACTCTTTATTGTTAGTTTGACGAGGAACTGCTTTTTTTTTTCTCTTATCAGCTGTCCATTTGGGTCTAACTTAAGCTTATTATAACCTGACAGGCATTGAAGAGTTATATTTGGCTTCAGTGCATTGATGGTTCCATACAGCAAGTGGAGGAAGAGGTTGCGATGTTCTGTCCAATGATATGTCGAGAAATAGTGAAAAACGGCACAGGATCATCAAAAAATCATGCTATTACGCTCCCAGATAGAGTTAATCCGGCAAGTTTGAGTTTAATTCTTGACTATTGTCGGTTTCATCAAGTCCCAGGGCGCTCAAACAAGGTATGTAGCTGTTTACATTTTGCTTGTACATATCTGTTTTGCCTGTTCATGGTATCCTTTTTTTCTTCCTTTTCCTCTTCTCTATGTTTGAGCAATGCAATATTGTAAATATGAATTCATTATATAATTTTTGTTTTATGTATTAGCCTATTGGTCTGATGGGTATCACCCAGTTTTATCACAAGGATGACTTTATACTTTAAAAAAGGATCACTGAATAGGATAGTTATATTCTGTTAGATTTTGCTTATTATGATTGTGCAATAATTATCCGTTGAGTTTGCATTTGTCTCTTATTAGGGTTTCCTTTGTTATGCAGGAGCGTAAGTCATTCGATGAGAGGTTTGTTAGGATAGACACGGAAAGACTATGTGAGCTGACATCTGCAGCTGACAGTCTTCAATTAAAACCATTGGTTGATCTTACGAGTCGAGCACTTGCTCGGATTATTGAAGGAAAGACACCTGAGGAAATTCGTGATATTTTTCATTTACCAGATGACTTAACAGAGGTACGGGCAGCATTTATTTTTTGTAGATGCTAGCGTGTTCAATACTTATTGTGAACTTACATGTATCCAGGAAGAGAAATTGGAGCCCCTAAAAAATATAAACGATGATCCCAGGATTCGCTTGTTGAATCGATTATATGCAAAGAAGCGGAAAGAGCTACAGGATCGCCAGAAACTGAAGGTAATTATGATTGAATCTACTTGTTTTAATATTACTGGAGTATGATCATGTTTCAATGTTAGATTCTGAGGTTGGCTTTGCTCCAGGACGTTCAAGTACAAGAAGAGCAAAAAGATGAGCGATCTTTGGATGAGATACTCTGTTTTATAAATGGGGATGGAGGTATAACTACAGTGAGTTATATTGACTATATAACTTCCTATGTTATCCCTTCCCCGTTCCACTATGGTGCCGTTTATGTTAAGCAATCATAAAATTACTAAAATGGTGTTGCCTAACCCAATGCATTTGCCTACTATGGATAGCCTTGTCAACTAGTTCTAAGCTCTAACTACATTTATGTGATTAAGACATTACTGCAGTCAATGCATATGAATATATGCCCATAATTCTTTGTGGTTTAATAAGGATTAAGAAATGAACTTTCAATCATTCATCTATCATTAACTTCCATAGAGTTAGGGTTCAGGTTCTCATCTTTCATGGATTTCTCCTTCAAATTTAATCTTATGGATCTAAGGGCAGACTGCAATAGCGGTTAGTTTTTCTAATTGGTTCTAGACCTTTGTCTGCTTAGAATTTAAAGTTGGCCTAAATTAGATTGTTCAAGGTGAATATGTGGGAATAGGGGTGAAAACAGGTCGGATAGGATCGGATAATGGCTGAACCATATCCGTATCCATATTATTTTTCGGATCCGGATCTGGATACGGATAGCACAGATATGAATACGGGAACGGATATTGTCGGATACGAATACGGATCGAATACGGTTGCGGATACTGATCGGAACATTTAAACCATATAAATTGTACACTCCAAAACCTACTACAACACATAAATGGCTCAATTAATTAAAACATTATTATAATTTACACTTGCATGTAGGCTATGGACCTAACTGACTAGGCTGGTAGGTTATGGGCTTGTTGGCTATGGGTCTAAATAGCTAAATATCCCCTTTATAATTCATATTTGCCTGTTGGGCCTTTGTATTGGCTGAGGGCTGAGATCCGAATAAGGATCCGAATATAAACAGTACCGAATACCCGGATCCGTCGGGATCCACCGTCCTGTATCCGGTCCCGTATCCATATAAAAATATCCGGATCCGGATCCGAAAATATCCGACTCGAAGATATCTGGATCCGGATCCGACTGGTCTGGACCGAGAAATATCCGACCTGTTTTCACCCCTATGTGGGAATCTGGGAGCAGTAAAGGACTGGAAATGCAGATGAAGGCTGCCACAAGAGAAAAGAAACAAATAAGTATTGTGTTATTGCACAAAAGAGAAAAGAAACAAATAGATATTGCATTCTTGTAACGGTGCGATTTGGGGCATGGTGCGAGAGGAATGTTAAGGCCAGCAGTTGTGGGAGGGCTTTAGTACAGCCGCAGAGACAGTTCCTGGAATACCATACTAGAATTTTTAGGAGCATCTGATTAGTTTATGAAGGCATATTTATTTCCACCTTATGACTAGTCAACTGACATTAAGTTTTTATGATTTTCTAAGGTTTTCTTCTGTTGTAAAATCGATGACTTGACTTAGCTTGGCTAATTTTGGTCCCTGCTTCAAGTTAAACCAATATCTACTTGGCTGCATGCATGCAACATAAGAGCTATGTTCATTAGTTTTTTAAAATTAAAATCCCCCCGTGATCTCATGTAACCTTTGTCCATTTAACAGGCTCCGGTGGTGTGAAAGCTGCTAAGAATAAGAAAAAGAACAAACGGCGGAAGGATCATGGTAAGAATCCGCCAAAAGATAACCACCCTGAACCTGTAAATAAGGTTAGGTCTCTAACTCGTTTTTGCAGTGTTGTTATGCAAAGGACATTCTAGTTCTTACATGATCTATGTGTTGAGTTTAGGAAGAAGCTGCTTGTGCGGTTCCATGCAATGTGGGTAGTGGTAATATTTCTAGAGCTCCTTGCCAAAGTGCAGATGGGCAAGATGACGTTGAGTACCCCTTTGAGGATGCTGACCTTGATGATGGACTTGATCCAGCAATGCAGGAAGAGCTTGATAGGTGAGGCCAGATCTCTCTCTTGTGCATATATGTAGGCAGTTAGCTTATAGCTTATCTACTTATTTGCTTATCTCTGTTTTCAAAATACATATGCTTTGGTTTTTTTAGTCCCTTTTTTTCTATCTCGAAGGCGTGTCTCGAGGCCATCTCGGGAAGCTCTCGAAGTTTAGGAGATAACCAAATAAGTAGATAAGACATAGGTAA
Source organism: Olyra latifolia (assembly GCA_036346145.1). Taxonomy (NCBI): domain Eukaryota; kingdom Viridiplantae; phylum Streptophyta; class Magnoliopsida; order Poales; family Poaceae; genus Olyra; species Olyra latifolia. The sequence continues at coordinate 455,473 of CM070525.1, read as the reverse complement.
ATAAGCTGTAAAGAACATCCCTCCTTTTGGCTTTTATGTGTTAGCACATTTTTTTCTTTCTGAAGTGTTTACTGTTAAGGGGCCTATTGTGCATGTACTATTCTTTCTTAAGCTAAAAATAGATCATTGCCCCTGAAATGCCGAGTTATAAAGGTATTTGTGCTGATGGGCTGATCTAAAAAAAATGTTAATATATTAGTTAAGAATTCACAATTAAAAAAGTATTGAATAAATCAATTGTGATATGGATTATGAAACAACTTTTTACTAGTGCTTGAACGTGCTGCTGTCTATGTTCATGTATTATCTCCACTGTGTTTAAAAAGCTATTAAAACAATTATTATTGACTTGCCTGGACCTAAACCCTGGTATGGAATAGTGATATTCTTCATTTTTTAATATTCAGGGAAGTGGAAGACTTCGCGAGGAGGTTGAATTCCGCTTGGAGATTTTCTGGTAAGTTTTTGTGTATCGTATAGTTCATGGTAGGGACTATGGAGTGAAGAATTTTGCACAAAGTGTTACCTTTTTGTCTAGGACAGGTGTTAAACATTGAGCAAAAATGTAAATCTCTGTTCAGAGATTTGCATTTGACGTGCTCTTCAAAATCAAAATTATGCTAGTGAGTTTGATTCCTAGTGCTGCTGATTTCTTATGCAGAATTTTGTTTGTTGGCCACATTTTAACTTCTGCATACTCTCTATCCATCATCGTGCTGCAGCTGAATAGTTTTGTTTACATGTTTGACTGATGTATCCTATATCCTATGGCTTGTTTTCCATCTAATTATTTTTAAAATGCTAAAAGCTCCTGATACCAAACTATTCCTCAAATCTTTCCTCAAACTAATAGATTAACAAAATAAAAGCATGTATGGGAAAATTCTACTGAAATTATTTTTGGAATAAGAAAGTTTTCGGTCAGTATTCTAGAATCTCTTGACTTTAAAGAAATGTATTAATTAAAGTCAAACTGAATGACATCATCACTAGCACCAGCTCATTCCACAATATGGTGAAGCTAGCAACGAGAATTGGGTCATGTTTTTGTTGGCCTACCGATTACGAGTTATGGATTACAGTCATTCCTTCGAGCCAAACGTTTTGGCTTCTCGAAGCTCTTTGGCGAATATCTTTAAGCCGCTTCAGGAAGCTCTCAAGAAGCTCTTGAATCCCAACAAAACAGGGGGTCATTAATATGGTGTGATGGACGAGCCTAGTCTAGCATTTGGTATATGAAAGAGTGATTTCTTGCGTGCATGGGTTTCAGGATTTGTATTAAATCTTGTTTGTGTTTGTGCAGGGTTCACGCACAGGTGACTGCTAAATGGCAGGATCAGCATGCAGAGGCACAGGAAATTTGTGCACATACAGCTTGGAAGAGAGCTATAGACCAAACTGGCGAGTGGCGACCTGTTACTTGAGTAGTGACTGCTTGCCGAGATAGCCTTGATAGCTCGGAACGAAGCACGCAGACAAAGGCAGTGTGCATCACTTTGTCTTGGACATTGTTGGTGCAGGGGCTCATCTTGTCGGGTTGAAGCGAAGCTTATCAAGGTTTAGATCAGGGCACAGGGAATTTTTTTTTCCAGTCGTTACAGTTGTTGACTCGGTTTTCCTTTGCTGTGTTGCCAATTTTCCTGAGTAGTGTGGTGGTGACAATTGCAACTGGAACAGATGAAAGAAATTCCGTTGATTAATTTGTACGTGGCATCGCACATAAAAATGACGGGTTGTCTATGTTCTTCGGGGCTTATTTGCTCATCTGTATTTTGAAAATCTACACTTTTTTTTCCATCTTGAAGTCAAGTGGCCTGTCTTCAAGTCTTTTCCTGAAGAGTAGCTTTTTAGGTTTTTATCGAATGAGCAATCCGCAAGTAAACGATAACAGGATTGGAGAAGCTCTATAGTCAACCTGTGGTCTCTTTCTACTGCATTTGATGAACCATAGGGCAAATATTAACACTCAAATTAGGACCAACCTTGCATGTATTATGCCGGAGTCGGACAACCAATCATATTCCTGCTCCTGCATGGCCGGTGTTGCTCATACGAACGAGCCCAAGATTGCTCAGCCAGTTTGCATGCTACATGAGACATCAAGTCGAAATCACTAAGTACAATTCAGAAACGTGTTTACCGCAAAAACAAAAAAGAATGCAATTATCAATTTATCATTGTAAAATCTAGTTCCAAGGATTACTCTAGACCAGGGTGATATGTAGCTAGGCGGCGATACATGCATCATGCATGTTAGTGCAACTCTATATAAACTAGCACATTATCGAGCATGGGCAATACACCGTGAGAGAGACCCTCCACACACCTTTCCTCCATGTTTGATCCATGAAATTGGGGCGCTTCTTCCTGCTCAGCTTGACACACTGCAGCCCTAGCACCGCCATCTCCTCCCTGGGGCAATGCATATTTGGCTTTCGTTTTAAAATCAAATTGTTTGACAAAGGTAGCAGGCGCTTGGAGGGAATAAGTGGCGTCTTGACCGGCCAATGTGGCAGCGATGACAAGCTCCAACACTTAGGGCAATGCTTTGAATAGAGTCATGGAGGCTGGGGAAGGGCAGAGAAGGCGGCAGAGCAGCTCCTTTCGCCTTGGGTTGCAACTAGGAGAGAAGATGTGGGAAAGGAGAGGGGCGAGATCGCTTTGGGGAGAGGAAGAGGAGGGGAGGGACACACTGCTATGGGTAAAAGGGGAGCGGTGCCGTGCCAATGTCCACATCGGAAAAGAGGAGGATGGGGCTAAATGGTTAAAGCGAATAACTCATAATCGTTAAATTTGCGGGTTCAATTTTAGGCGGTGTGACATCAGGAGAGGTGGAGGGGGAATTTGGGATGGCAATTGACCGGTTGTGGGATGCCAGTGTAGGGCTAATGGGGAGTAGAGGAGGGAGACGTACATGGAGTAAGGGTTTGGCTTGTGAAGTAAAATGGGCTAGGCCATAGCACCATGCCACCTCAGGCGGGAGTAGTTTTGGCCTAAGGCTGAATACGATGGCCTGCAAGTTCATTGGTTCAGTGTTTTGGTTTTTGAGGCCTTGAAACAGAACCGAAACAAAATACCGAAGAGAACTAAAAGAGAACCGAAATTAGTTTTGGAATAAGAAAGTTTTCGGTCAGTACTCTAGAATCTCTTGACTTTAAAGAAATGTATTAATTAAAGTCAAACTGAATGACATCATCACTAGCACCAGCTCATTCCACAATATGGTGAAGCTAGCAATGAGAATTGGGTCATGTTTTTGTTGGCCGACCGATTACGAGTTATGGATTACGGTCATTCCTTCGAGCCAAACGCTTTGGCTTCTCGAAGCTCTTTGGCGAATATCTTTAAGCTGCTTCAGGAAGCTCTCAAGAAGCTCTTGAATCCCAACAAAACAGGGGGTCATTAATATGGTGTGATGGACGAGCCTAGTCTAGCATTTGGTATATGAACAGTGATTTCTTGCGTGCATGGGTTTCAGGATTTGTATTAAATCTTGTTTGTGTTTGTGCAGGGTTCACGCATAGGTGACTGCTAAATGGCAGGATCAGCATGCAGAGGCACAGGAAATTTGTGCACATACAGCTTGGAAGAGAGCTATAGACCAAACTGGCGAGTGGCGACCTGTTACTTGAGTAGTGACTGCTGTCGAGATAGCCTTGATAGCTCGGGCAAGCACGCAGACAAAGGCAGTGTGCATCACTTTGTCTTGGACATTGTTGGTGCAGGGGCTCATCTTGTCGGGTTGAAGCGAAGCTTATCAAGGTTTAGATCAGGGCACAGGGAATTTTTTTTTCCAGTCGTTACAGTTGTTGACTCGGTTTTCCTTTGCTGTGTTGCCAATTTTCCTGAGTAGTGTGGTGGTGACAATTGTAATTGTAACAGATGAAAGAAATTCCGTTGATTAATTTGTACGTGGCATCGCACATAAAAATGACGGGTTGTCTATGTTCTTCGGGGCTTATTTGCTCATCTGTATTTTGAAAATCTACACTTTTTTTTCCATCTTGAAGTCAAGTGGCCTGTCTTCAAGTCTCTTTCCTGAAGAGTAGCTTTTTAGGTTTTTTATCGAATGAGCAATCAGCAAGTAAACGATAACAGGATTGGAGAAGCTCTATAGCAACCTGTGGAGTCTTCCTCCTGCATTTGATGAACAACCCATGTATAGGGCAAATATTAACACTCAAGTTAGGACCAACCTTGCATGTATTATGCCGGAGTCGGACAACCCATCACATTCCTGCTCCTGCATGGCCGGTGTTGCCTCCGATGGCGGTGAGCCGCATACGAACGAGCCCAAGATTGCTCGGCCAGTTTGCATGCTACATGAGACATCTCCGGCGAGCCCTCCGTTGGCTGCTCGCTGTCGCCCATAAATACCTCCACCTCCCCACCGTCCAGGCCCACACCAAAGTAAACTAGCTGGTAATTGAGAAAGATGGCCTCCCTGCTCGCCGTTGCGGTTTTGGCGGCGCTCGTCGCCGGCGTCTCCTGCGCCCCCAAGGTGCCCCCCGGCCCTAACATCACGGCCAGCTACGACGGCAAGTGGCTGGAAGCCAAGGGCACCTGGTACGGCAAGCCCAAGGGCGCCGGTCCCGACGACAACGGCGGCGCCTGCGGGTTCAAGGATGTCGACAAGCCGCCGTTCAGCGGCATGACCTCCTGCGGCAACGACCCCATCTTCAAGGATGGCCGCGGCTGCGGCTCCTGCTTTGAGATCAAGTGCCAGAAGCCCGAGGCCTGCTCCAACGAGCCCGTCGTCGTCTACATCACCGACATGAACTACGAGCCCATCTCCGCCTACCACTTCGACCTCGCCGGCCACGCGTTCGGTGCCATGGCCAAGGCCGGCAAGGAGGACGAGCTCCGCCACGCCGGCATCGTCGACATGCAGTTCCGCCGCGTCCGCTGCAAGTACCCGCCGGGCACCAAGATCACCTTCCACGTGGAGAAGGGCTCCAACCCCAACTACTTCGCGCTGCTCGTCAAGTACGTCGCCGGCGATGGCGACATCGTGGAGGTGTCGCTCAAGGAGAAGGGCTCCAACGAGTGGAACGACCTAAAGGAGTCGTGGGGCGCCATTTGGAGGCTGGACACCCCCAGGCCGCTCAAGGGCCCCTTCTCCATCCGCCTCGCCACCGAGTCCGGCGTCCGCCTCGTCGCCGACGACATCATCCCCGCCGACTGGAAGCCCGACTCCGTCTACAAGACGGAGCTCCAGCTCGAGTGATCTCATCTAATGACCAGCAAGCTCACTTAAACAGCATACATCTAATTATAAGCGTGCCGTACGTTGCATTGCATGGAACGCATACGCTACCTATACATATATATAGAGAGAGTGCGCGAATAATAATTTGGCTCTTGCTTGTGGTGTGTGTTAAGTAGGAGGCTTTTTCATGCTCTCCCACCCTCGGATCCATTAATTTTTGTGGTCTTTAATTACGGTTTTTCATGTAACGAAATCCATTGAGCGTATGAGAAAACTCAAGCAAGTATTTCACATATATTTTGGATTAGCAAGTTAAATGCTAAGGTGATGGTTAGTTTTTCGTTAATTATTTAGGTGCTTGCCATGCGTGCAGTTTTTTTTAAAAAAAAGGTCTACTTGCGCCCCCTCTAACCATGCATAGTGGCGCACTTGATTCTTAGACCTGGAAACTAGGTATTCAACTCCCTAAGTATAGAAAGCGGTACAAATAACTGGCCGCAGGCGGTTTTGCGCTCGGTTTTGTCATTTGAGCTGTCCTTATGAAGTGAACACATGCCATTTTTTTAATAAAATATATTTTACACATGGGTCTCACATGCCAGTCCCTCTCTCGCTCCTCTGTCCCGTCCTCTCATCCTCTCCCTCACGCTCTCTCCTCTGCTCCCTCCTCCACCTTGCATCCCATGCCCTTGCCGAGGGAGGGTAATGGGAAGAGGTGCCCATCCGGCCTCCTACTATGGAGCAAAATTTTTTACTTCCTTCCCTACCTTGCTGCCTCCGACGGCTAGGGGCTCCCGCCCGGCGTCGTTCTGCACTTGCACCTGTGGCGGCATTCCTCCCTTCTCCGTCGATGATGTGAAGGTTTTCGGCGATTCACTTTTAGTCGTACAACAATTATCCGGGAATTATGAATGCAAAGACGACATTCTGGATGGATACTTGAATGAGTGCTTGGATATCATCAGCTCATTTAGAACGTTCGAAATTAGTCATGTTCTCAGGGAACAAAATTGTGAGGCCAACGCATTAGCACAAAGTGTGTCCGGCTACAAGCCATTGGATTCCAGGGATGTACTGGAAGTTGCAACCATAGAGGGCGATTGGAGGCAAGAAATCATCAGGTATCTACAGAATCCTTCAGGATATAAAGATACGGAATTAAAGAGAAGGGCTTTGAAATATGTATTGCTCGATGGAATGTTGTACAATCAGAGTTTGGAAGAATTGCTGCGTAAGTGCCTTAGTACAGAAGAGGCCAAGGTCGTCATGGGAAAGGTTCATGAAGGAATTTATGGAACCCACCAATCGGCTCATAGGATGAAGTGGCTTATTAGAAGAACAGGATACCTCTGGCCAACGATGTTGGAAGACTGCTTTAGATATTACAAGGGATGTCAAGATTGACAAAAGGTTTGGTAGTGTCCAGATAGCTCTAGCATTGGCTATGAATCAGATTATTATGCCATGGTCATTTAGAGGATGGGGAATCGATATAATCGGCCAGATCTACCCTGCTTCATCTAAGGGGCACACATACATCCTGGCGGCTATTGATTACTTCACTAAGTGGGTGGAAGCAATGCCCTTGAAACAAGTTATAGCCGTTGAAGCTATCGGCTATGTGAAGGAACACATCGTATATCGATTCGGGATACCTCAAACGATTACAACAGACCAAGGGACTGTGTTATGTCGGAGAGCTTTCAAGACTTTGCCAGAGAGTTAGGGATTAATGTGCTAAACTCATCACCTTACTATGCTCAGGCCAACGGACAGGCTGAATCGTCTAATAAAGGGTTGATGAAGCTTATAAAGAGGAAGATGGACGAGAAGCCAAAGACATGGCACACAACACTACTGGATTCATTATGGGCCTATCGGATTGCATGTCATGGAGCAACTAAGGTTTCTCCTTATCAATTGGTATATGGCCAAGAAACAATATTACCCTTGGAGATTAGTAAGACGAGTTACAAGCTGATGACTACAAGAATCTACTGATGGACAATTTGGAGGATTTATCTGAGCATCGGCTTAAGGCGTTGGAACATATCGAGAGGAATAAAGCGCAAGTGGCCAGATGCTACAATAAAGGAGTTGTCGCCAAGTCTTTTGCAGAAAGCGAGTTAGTATGGAAGATGGTGCTACCTATCGGCTCGAAAGACAATCGCTATGGAAAGTGGTCTCTTACCTGGGAGGGGCCATATCACGTAAGCCGATCAGTGCACAGTAACTCGTATATTCTGGTAACATTAGAGGGTGAAGAATTTCGCAAGGCGATTAACGGTAAATATCTGAAGAAATACTACCCTAGTGTTTGGGTCGGCTCTTGATCGTGATCTACTCAAAGCTGATCCAATCCATAATAGTCGCCTTTTGTACTGCCCAACGCATTGTTGTCGGGACAGTTCGAGGACTAAGTATGTAATGGGATAACGCAAGTATGGATGGAGATAAAAGAAAATTACAATAAAATAAGAACTCGAGTACAATTGGATACAGAGCACTTGGGCTAAAGAGAAAGAAAAGTACAGAATCGGCTCAAGAGGCCGTAAAAGAAAAATACAAGTCGTTCAGTTGGAATCGACTCGGACCGACATCGGGCAGATGACCTTAGAAATAGCCATCGCTGCTGCTGCCAAGATCTAATGGACTTCCCAAATGATCGCTTCGTCGTCCTTGTCCGATCCTGGGACTTCGATGATACGGGACTTCTGCTGCTTGGCAGAGGTGATACACTCTTTGACTTTCTGCTTTTGGAGAAGGGCAACTGCGCCGGCTTCTTCTTTGACCTGGATGGCATGTGCCAGTTGGCCCTTCACCGTCTTCAGCTTCTCCAAAATAAGGATGGTGGTCAGGGCATCGTCGGTTTCCTTGGTGGCGCTAGAGGCCAATTCAGCGAGCTTCCGATAAGCCGTTTGTTGGGTATTGGCGTCTGCCGCCAGGGACTTGAGGAGATATTTCTCGTCCCGCTGAGCTGTGCGTAGGGCCATCTGCTCCTTGGCCAACGCCACTCCTCCCGATGTGAATCAACATCGTGGGCCGATAGGATGGCGCTCTGGGCTGCCTCTGGGAGGACTATGTCCAAGTCCTGCACTGCGTTGCAAATCGGTTGTGCGTCTTGGAGGAGGGCATCGATATTGGAGGTGAGGATGAACTCCAGCCGCTTGAGCTTCTCCAGGATGGCAGGAGTCACGGTTGCTGATGCCGATGCTTGGCCAGCTTCTTTCGAGATGTTGGGCAAGTCTGTCGTAGGACGGGAGTCAACTTCCTCGTCGTCTTCATCTTCAAACTCTCCCAGATCAAAGTCTAGGAGAGCGGTGATATCGGAGACCCCCTTGATTGGCTTTGAGGGAGCCTGCAATGGGGGAATAATCAATATAATCTGAGGCATGAAGAATCAATGAAAGAAAGCAAAAATACGTGCTTAATCAGCAGGGGCAACAGCAACAGGAGCTTGGGTTGGCTTGGGATCCGATGGAGGTGTGATGGAGGACGTGGCTAGTTGAAACGTCACAGGTGAAGACAGGATCGGGAATACGAAGGAATTTTGCCGTGCGATAATGTAGAAGCCAAAACAAATTTGCACGTGAAGAAGTTGTGCAGTCACCGAGGCTAGTGGTATTCATGCAATTCAATGCACGTGGCTATAATGGATCTTTTTAGCTGGTGACGACATCAAGATAGAGTGTGTGAGGCTGATACAATAGCCGATAGTTTTGGGACATAAACATTATATCCCAAAATTAGGGGCCATGTGTTGTCACCAGATTTGGCAAAAGCCGATGGGCCAAAAGTCGGCTTGGGCCATGAAGAGAACGGGCTAGAACAAAGTAGTACGACGGCCCCAAATCGGCCAACAAGTATACATAGAAGGATCAGCTAAAGATATGGAAGAGTCCAGATCAGCTAGAAGAATATAAATGGAAGGATGAGTCCGTATCGACCAAAAGTCCGATATGCTAGGATAAGTTAGTTAAATATAGAAGATGGAAATGAGTTTGTATCTGATACGAGTCAAGATTCCTAGTTATAGTTGGGTCTAAAGGTCTGTATAAATAGTTTGCCCTCGAGGGCGTGTAGGGGACATCAACACATCAATCAAATATATTTACTTTTACTTGTCCTTTACTTTTCGTTGCATTAGAGTAGTTTAGAGTAATTTCGTCGTATTTATATTTCGATTGACTTTTACGCATCGCCTTTTGATCGGTTTTGAGATACATCCCAGGAGTTCTTACAAGTGAGTACTGTCTCGATTAAGTTCGATCTACGGGCTTGCATTGGTTTTCGATTGAAACACTATCTTGGTTGATATTGCTGCGCATCGCCGTTTCAACCAAGGGTTAAGTTTCACCCCTCTTTCTGTCGATCAACACATTCATTAGCAGTAGACTGTTTATCTCTCGTTCTATCGGCCTATAGCTTGTTATTTATTGATAGTCTGTTTACCCTTTTGTTCTATTATCTAGATGATACCATCGGTTAGTTGATAGTTTGTTTACCCTCTTTCTGCTGCTCAATTGATTTCATCGGCTAAGCAGTAGATTGTTTACCCTTGAAACTATTGGTTTGGATCTGATCTAAGCCGATAGTTTTGTTACCCGTTATCTCACTCGAATCTTTTCCTAAGTGTTGTAGATTCACCATATTGCAGATCTAATCGGCTAGGAGAAAGCCGATTATGTCCTCTTGCCGATTACAGGTGTTGGAATATCAAAAATATATAAAATAATAATGATAAAGATAATTATTAATCTCGTTTTAATGAAAAATAGAATTAATATTATCTGCAAAAATTTGGAATGGATTAAGATAGAGTTCGTTGCAAACTTTATCTGCAATGGACTCTATCTCTATCTCCTATCACCCCTATCCACTCACCTCCTATAAAAGCAGACTCGGCCTCGCGGGGTGGGGGGAGGGAGAAAAATCAGAACAGATGGAGCCCACAGGCACGAGATCAGATCGAAGGAGCATGCGGATCAGAGACGCTGGACGGAGCAGCAGGCACACACCCAAAATGTACAAGGGAGGCCGGAGCTGGAGCAGCACACGTAGGAAAGTAGATTGAAACCATGAGGAAGGGTTCATGTGGAGCAGAGGAGAAAAAGCATCACGTGGAGAAAGGAAAAGGTAAAAGCAGAGAGAAGAACCAAGCTCCTGCCTGATTACTTTTTCTATCTACTTTCTTCTTACCTCTCTTTCTATCTTTCCCTCTCCCTCTCTCTCTCTCTCTCTTGGCCTTCCCGTCCTGCTTCTGCTAACCACTTTCTCCATCCTTCCGCTGTCAAGATACCTACCTTGCCGCCACACCGCTTGCCGGTGGCCGAGCCTCGTCATTGCCGCCACCAAGCATTTCTCTGCCGCTAGCGTGTCGCCACCTCTTCACCGCGCTGCCCGTTAGGCTACCGCACAGCCTTGCCGCTGCTCTCTCGTCGCAAGACCGCTGCTGCCTGAAATTGCTTGCCAGGTCGCGACGTCGCCGCCAGTAGTCCCTAGGCCGCCACACCGCCGTGTTGTCCCGGGCCGCGCGTCGCCTACCGCCGAGCCTTGTAGCTTGCTCCTTGCGTTCCATTGCTTGCTCTCCAAGAGCACCTCTTGGCCTTGAGGCTAGCACCGCCTCGCGCCGCCGCGTGCCGCTCTGCTCCCTAGCCTGGCGCTGGTCTTACAGCGCGCTACTTGGCTAGTGGCCGCCACGGTCTAGCCGCCACGCCCGATGGGCTATTCCTGGCTCGACACTGCTATCCCTGCCTCCACGACGCTGCTTCATTGCCACCTCGCGTGTCGCCCCCACCTAGCCGTCGTGCCCGGGTCGTCTCGCGCCTGACCTAGCCGCTCCTCACGCTCAGCCGTGTGCCCGCGCCTCGGCCTTCAATGGTGCCGCCTGGGCCTGGCCGTCTTGCCACGCCGCCTTGCCCTAGCGCCCGGTGCCCTACCGCCTCACCTCCACCGCTACCTCATCACGCCGCTCCTCCTGTCTACTCCTCGCCGTTGCCTGGCGCCGGGCTCCCCATACCGCCAAGATCTCGCGCGCTGGCGCTCGACCTCGCCGCCACGCCACTGCCCGGCCGCGGCTCGCGTGGCTGGCTCTGGTCTCGCTGAAGCGTTGCCGCCTGTTGCCGTCTTGGTTATGGCGCCGCCCTGCGCCCTCGAGCCGCCGTGCTAGTTTTGGCGCCGCAACCTTGGCGCCGCTTTACGCCACCGTTCCGACCGCGTTAGCCTGGCGCCACCACCGATCGCCGCTGCGTCGGCCTCCCGCGCCGCGCCGTCTCAGCCCCGATTGCAGCTACACCGTCGGACCTTCCTGCTCCAACACTGGACCCTGGCTTCAAATTCCAATCCGTGCGACGGCCAGCCTGCGTCTTGGTGCCGCCGCGGCGTTCCGCACGTCGTCTCTGCTCCACGTGCCGGCGCCATGACGTTGACGCCGCCGCGCCCTGGCGTCTCTCGTGCTGGCCACACCAACCTTTGCGCTGGCCTCACCACCAAGTTGCATCGCCTTGTCTTCACCAACTCTGTCGTGCCCCGAGCTGGCCACATCACCTATGTCGGCCGCCTTCGTGCGGCTCTGTTCTACTCGGCACGCCGCTTTGGTCTCCGGCACCCCGCAGGCCTATGTCGCCAGAGGCACTCTCCTAAGGCAGCCCCGTCTTCGCCTCATCGCTGGGCCGTGCTAGCTCCCGCACCCCGTGTGGCCGACCCTGTCGTCTGTACTAGTATTGGCTTCTTCGTCGCCCGCTATGGTCTACGCTGGCTTCTACGACCTCGTCGAGGCCTAGCGCCACTGCCTTCACCGCCTCAGCCTAGAGGCCCAGCGCCACTTCCTGTGGTGCCATCCAGCTTCCTTGTCACCCCACTGTCTTTAATGCCGGCCTAGCATAACCATCACTGCCACCGCGGGCCTAGGTCGGCGACCTTCGCCTTTGTCGTCGCCCCCAACATTGCTGTTGTTCTTGGGCGCCGTTTTGGAACTATTGCAACTATTACGACCATCACACAATCAAACCAGCAAAGATTATGTATGCATGCATGCATGCAACAATTAAAGAAAAGGCTGTGTGTAGATGTGCACTTCTTTGCCATCATCAAATCCAAGGACGTGCTGTCACTACTTTTATTCATCTACTACAAGTTCCTTTGGTTACTTGCCATCATAACTTTATCCGTGGACTGTCAAACTCCTACTGTCCAATCCGTTGCTGAGCACTCTTTGTGCCAAGTGACTCAAAACGGGTGCCTATAAGCCAGTACAAAGGTTGCTGGATAGATGCCTTTGAACAAGATATGAAGCCGATGTGATGAAACAGATCCCCTAAGCAATCAAATTAGCCAGAAGTCGGGCCGAGGGGAAATCCGACAATTTAGACTCCATCAATAAATTAACAACAAATTCAATGATCTCTTGATCAACAACTCAGTAGAGTCCAAGCGATCGAAGGAGTTTCAACATTCTGACAACCTCTCTATCAACAATTCAATGTTCGATGAGTTTCCTGGACAACCCCTCCATCAACGATTCAACGTTCGGCAAGTTTCCTGAACAATTACCTCAAGACGCACTACATCAACAAATCAACATCAACTTCGATTATTCAAGTTCACCTCAACGTCCACATTCGAAACCTGGCACTCGAGGACACTTCTGATGATGCCAGCAAGTCGTCAACTTCAAATCCAAGCCAAGTATAGAACCGTGCAACCCTATTCAATCCAATTTCAATGTGGCGTTTGACGAAACAATATTAAGCGACATGGGCAGGCGGAGCTAAACAGTCAACGGCTATGCTAGGCATCGCATGGGCCCAAGTCTACCCTATGTGTTTTGCCATCGCCACATCTACATACACCAATCAGCACGATGATCCAAGAAGCGAAGACAAGAAGAAGATGACAAAGCAGCTTAATCGAAGGTGTTCCGTGTGTCAACTCACGGATATAATTAACTGAGAGTCCTTCCGAGGCCCCAGGATCCAGAATCTCCACGATCGTCAAGATAGATATCTACAGCGCGCAATCAACGGGAACCTATATTTTATTGTGATAATAGAATATTAGCTTTCCGATTTCTTCTTTTCTTTTGTGTATCTTTATACACTGGCACGCCTACGAATTTCGTTTCCGCAAAGGTTGAAATTTGTATGCGAACAACAGGATCAAATCGGTTGGCATGCCTCAGACCTAGCTGACGGGAATCCTATTTCCTAAGCCCGCGTGTGCTAACGTACGAACCCTCTTTTTTCGTCAATAGGGTCCTTTACCGTAGAGGTGCACCTGGAATCTTATCTAAATGCATCTCGCAAGAGGAAGGGCTCTACCTTCTGAAAGACATTCATGAAGGTTTGTGTGATGCGCATGCATCCTTGAGGGCGTTGGTTGGCAAAGATTTTCGCATGGGCTATTATTAGCCCACGGCGAAGAATGATGCCCAGGACATAGTGGTCACGTGCAAAGTTTGCCAATTCCATGCCCAGAAGGTGCACCAGCCTGTCCAAGCGTTGCAAACAATTCCTCCCTACTGGCCATTCTCGACTTGGGGGATCGATATCCTTAGTCCGTTTCCCCGAGGTTGAACGGGTTGCAAGCACCTAATTGTTTGTATCGGTACATTCACCAAATGGATCGAGGCTGAGCCAGTGTCGACCATCACAGCACAAAGAGCCAAACGCTTTTTCTGTAGTAATGTGGTCACAAGGTTTGGGATCGCCCACCGTTTGATCATGGACAGCGGAACTCAGTTCATAAGTATTGCGAGGACGTTAGCACCAAAGTTTGCTTCGCGTCTGTGGCTCACCCGTAGAGCAACGGGGTTGTCGAACATGCTAACGGGCAAATTGTCCATGGCATTAAAAAGAGAGTGTTTGATCAATTGAACAAGGACGAGCTTCCTTCCGTCCTTTGATCGGTTCTCACTACGTCTAGCCGAGCCACAGGGGAAACCCCTTTTCAGCACGAGTACGGTGGAGAAGCCATCATTCTCGCTGAAATAACGCTTGGCTCCCCCACAAGTCAATTCTGTAGGTGAAATCGACTAAGAGCCTGAATGGCTTCTCGACCTCGACCTCCTTGAAGGCTGCCGCGAGCAAGCCTAAATTCACTCAACATCCTACCTGCAGGCTCTACGCAGACACGCGGCCAAGTCAATGCGGCCAAGGACCTTGCAAGTTGGCGATCTCGTCCTACGTCGCGTTTAGGACTTATCTAAACCCAACAAGCTAACTCCCCATTGGGAGGGTCCATACGTGGTCGTCTTGACAACACGCCCGGGGGATGTACGCCTTGCCAGCACGTGGATCATCGACCAGCTTCGCAAGTTCTACGTGTAGGTTCTATTACTGTTTTTCTTTAGTGCTTTCGTTTTCCAAAAGGCCGACCCGAACTACATTAAAAGTACAACCAAGACTAGTGAATGTCGTTCAGGCTCCTACGATCGTTTCTCACCTATCCTTTGCATTTGGTCTCACTTCTTGTTGCCCGGGTATTCGCTCTCTTGTTAGCACTTGGCCGGCGCGTGATAACCCTTGCATGCCTAATACTTGCGCTGTGTGACTAAGACACCCGCCCCTTGAGAGTCTCGTACCTATAAGCCGATCCTCATCGCACTGGCAACTCTCTTGGCCGGTTCAAGAGTTCGGTCAATGTTACATCTGCAACACATTACGGGCAGCCTGCAATGCTTCTATCGCGCGTCAACTCCTTTCCTATGTCCGTACCCGGGCTCGCAACTTAGGAGCCCGGGCACGAATACAGCGGGGGTTGGGATAGGGAGCGTTCTGTCATGTTTTCTAAAACGCGAGACACGACTTTCCGTTATCTTGTATGTCTTTGTTTGCCTTGCATTTCGGTTCTTTATTTTTGTAGGAATGACACGAGGTACAAAAGAAATATTACTTTCATTCAAAATACAAACGAATGTAAAAGGCAGGAGGAGTTACATGCGGCCCTACTCTACTAGTCTTCAAAGGCTGAGAGCTTCTCCCTTAGCTTATCGAGCTCGTCTTCGAGCTCCAAGACCTTTCTCTGCGCAGCCCGGCCCTTGGTGGCGTGTTGACGCAAAAAGCAAATTCTTTACGCCAACTAACGTGGGCTTAGGAAATAGGATTTTCGTCAGCACCGAAAGCTTGGACCAAGGCGTGCCAGCCGATTTGATCCTGCAATCGGCAAGAGGATTCAATCTGCTTTTACTTAGCCGATTAGATCCACAATATGTTGAATTTGCAGCACTTGAAAACAGATTCGAGTAAAGAATGGACAACGAAACTATCGGCTTAGATTAAATTCAAACCAAAGGTTCCAAGGGTAAACAGTCTACCGCTTAGCCAATAAAATCAACTAGGCAGCAGAAAAGAGGGTAAACAGTCTATCGACAAATAGCAGGATATAAGCCGATAGAATGAGGAGTAAGCAATCTCCCGTCAAAGAATGTGTTGATCGGCATAAAGAAGGATGAAACCTAACTCTTTGTTGAAATGGCGATGCGCAACAATATCAACCAAGATAGTGTTTCGATTGAAAGCCAATGCAAGCCCGTAGATCGAACTTAATCGAGACAGTACTTACTTGCAACAACTCTCGGTTGATTTTGTAAATGGTTCCCAAGATGGCCCAGTTCCGGCAGAGCCTTTGCCCGAAGTAGTTCTAGGTGCTGCCCGGCTAGGGGTTGCCCGTCTCGCCCTGACGTCATTGTCATAGCATGCTCGGGCCGGGCAACGTCGTAATGCCCGGGGGTCTTACTTGCCCGGGCACCGCCTTAACAGGTCGGCGTGATAAAACGTGCCACGTGGCCACATTTCCCACCGATGTGGAAGTCGTTGCCCACGATCTGTGCGGAGTGCACAACGGCTTCATGTGCAGCACGTCACAGGCTTCTTCGCCCCCGTCGTGCGCAACTGCCTCCTCGAAATTCGGAGCTGACGGTTAGAGATAGGCCCTATTTATACTCGTTTTTGATCATTTGGGAGGCCGATCGACGAACGCTGGAGCATACACTATAATCCGTAGCAACAAATCGAAGAGCTTCTTGCGCTCTAAAATACACACAAGCTGGAGTAGGGCTATTATCCTTCTCAGGAGGCCCAAACCAGGATAAAACCCCTTGTGCCTTGTCCATTCTCAGTTCGCCTACACTAGGAGTCTTCGACATCTCGGAACGCCACACTTCGACAGAAAGGGGCTTTCTGATCCCTCAATCGAGAAATAAGCTCGACGGGGAATCTAGTTCCCAATCGTTGACACCAACCAATCAATCAAATCTACCTTTATCTGTCTTTTACTTTTCGTCGGCTTTACGTCGATTTTGCTTTAGTTGTAGTTTCGCCGTATCTCGGTCCTGGTCAACTGCTGGGTGCATCACCCTTTCGATCGGCTTCAAGGTACATCCCAGTGGTTGCTTGCAAGTAAGTGCTATCTTAATTCGGTTCAAACTACGGATTTACATCGGCTTTATAGTTCAAATAATATCTTAGTTGATATTACTGTGCATCGCCGTTTGAACTGAGGGTTAGGTTTCATTCTCGTTCTATGGACCAACACATTCGTTGGCGGTAGTCTGATTACCCTTCATTCTATCAGCTTGTAAATTGTTGCTTACCGATAGTTTGTTTACCTTGAGATATTGTTGATTTAGATCTAATCTAAGCTGATAATCTCATTACCTTTCACCTCTATTTGAATCTGTTTCCTTGTGTTTCGGGTTCAATACTTTATATATATAATTGTCTATCTGGAAGTCGATTACGCCTTTTCTTGCCGAATGCAGGATCAAATCGGCTGGCAAGCCCTAAACCCTTTTGTCGGTGCTGTCGGGGTTCCAAAATCCTAAGCCCACGGTGTTTAAGCCAATATCTAAATCTCAGTGTGAACAGTAGACGGAACCGTTAGGGCGGTGAGTATGGGCAGTTGTGCTTGCTCGTCTCACGGCGATCTGACATAGCGGCGCACGTCGGCAAACTACAAACCTTGGAGCGAGGGCTATCGACCACCCGAGAAAATTCGACATCAAGAAAATGCGAGAACGGGGTGCCCTTGAGCGAAGGAAGATCGACTTTCCAGAGAGGGCAGAGCCCTTGCGCGTTCACAGATTCTTGAGAAAGGGAGCCCTAAAAAGGACTAAAAGGGAAAAATACTAAGCATAAAACTTATGGAGGGGCACAATTGCCGAATTTGACAAAAATGGAGCCATAAAAAGGACTAAAAGGGAAAAAACTAAGCATAAAACTTACGGATGTGAGCGATATTTCATGGGCTTTAGAGCTCCCAACCATCTTCCATCACCAAACTAACAGCCCCCGAGCATGTCGCCAAAACGACCTTGTACGGGCCTCCCATCTGGGAGTAAGCTTGTTAGCTTTAGATAGGTGTTGTGAACTCATCATAGGACAAGGTCGCCAACTTGTAAAGCCCTTGGTCGAACCGACTTGGCTGTGTGCCTACGAAGATTCAGGATGTAGGCAGCGAAATGATGTGATTCCTCTTCTCACTAGGCTTCCGCGAGGTCGGGTTCCAGGAGTCTCTCACCTTCTTGTTCGCTGTCATCGATCATGTTGACTCTCAGAGAGCCAAGGAAGATCTTAGCAGACAAAACGACCTGTGCACCATATACAAGCTGGAATGGAGTTTTCCCCATTGGTTGGCTCGATGTGGTACGTACCGACCATAGAACAAAAGGAAGCTCGTGCACCCATGTCTATCGGTACTTGTTCAGGTGAGCAAATACGCGCTTCTTGATGCCTTGCATTATCTATCCATTCGCTGGCTCGACTGCTTTGTTGCTCTATAGATGTGCTATAGAAGCGAAGCAAACCTTAGTGCCCACTTCTTCGCAATATTCTTGGAACAGCCTCTGGTGAACTGAGTCTCGTTATCTATGATCAAATGGTTTGGTACACCAAACCGAGCGACCACATTATTGTGGAAGAACCTCTTGGTCACCTAGGCAATTATAGAGGAGACGAGCTCGACTTCTATCCACTTGCTGAAAGTGTCTATGGCCACGAGAAAATGTGTGCAACCCTTCCATCCCTAGGTAAGAGGACTAGCACATCAACTCCCCAGGTCGAGAATAGCCATGAGAGGGAAATCATTTGTAGGGCTTAGACGGGTTGATGGCTTTTGCGAACATGGAATTGGCATGCCTTGCAAGTCGTAACAATAACTCTTGCATCGTCCAGGGCTGTGGGCCAATAGTACCACATTCTAAAAGCCTTGTCCACCATGGTCTGGAAGGACGAATGAGCCCCACACATTCCTTCGTGAATATCACGGAGTAGGTACTCCCGTTCTTCTCGAGAAATACACTTCGAGAGGACTCCCAGTGCCTCCCTACGGTAAAGGGATCCCTCGACCAGCTTGTATGGTAGGGATCACCTGATCAACCGAGAATGCTCAGCCGTATCCTCAGCAGTGTCCTATGTGCAAGATATTGGACGAATGGCGTCGCCCAATCCACACTCCGCTTAAGAAGTGAGATGTTACCGCTCGTCTCAGGTGCCTCCACATCGACTGGTATGGAGGGCTTTTCTAAGTGCTCTATGAGCACTCCTGCCAGGGTGGACATTTGTGAGAAACTGAGTTTCGAGAGTTGGTCGGCCAGGGCATTATCCTTCCTGGAAACATAAAGGACTTCAAAGTTCTTGATATACTTCTCCATTTTTCTCACCTCATCCATAGAGACTAGCGTCATCCCCATCTAGCATGGGTTTATCTTGTTCCGGAATTGGTCTAGCAATGGCTCGGGAACGTACTCTGAACTCACTGGGGAAGGACTCCCGGGCTCAGTATGACCCTCTAGGTCGGTGATCCTGGCCACCATCCCGTCGGTGTAGTATATGTCATCATCCTCTAGATCATCGAAGACACAGAGGTCTTGATTGTCTTACGAATTCAGCATCACCAAGGAACTTTTTGACGAATGATCCAATTAGGTGATTGGGGGATTCGTTCCCCGCCGAGCCTACTTCTTGAATGTGGGATCAATCGGGCCCCTTTTTGCAAAGATTTAGCTTTGGAGATGTAGAAAGATACTAAGGACATGGGACATAGGGGAAGATTAGTTTATCCTGCTTTAGGCCTCTCGCGGCAGAGATAATAGCCATATTCCAATGCTTGGAGGTCATGGCCGTCGTGTGCGCCTTCTTCGGAATGACGGTTACGCCCGAGCATGGGGTACCCGGGCTAGCGTGCTTGGCCGTATGTGTATGCTCCGAGGGTAATTTTAGAATATCTCGAGCGACCAGTCCAAGGGCAATTTTATAACTTAATATTCTAGCCAATCTCCGATAGTTTCACACACATTTTTAGACTAAATTTTTTAGGATTTCTAACCTGAGCTCTAATCTCTTTTTTTTTTTTGCATTCCTACGAGAATTCCAATACAAACTTCTCCTTTTCACTCACCACAATCTATCAACTAAGTTTGTATTTAATCTCAAAATTCTCATGTTTTTCTTGTGGTACAATCAAACCATATGCTTAACCATTCATTTCAATTTAAATCTTGTGTAATTAAAAATGCATGTCTAGATATCTCAATCTTGCATTTTTTTTTCCCTATAGACAGATTTTTAAAAATCCTATGAATCAAAGATAGCAATTTCTTTTTTTATCATAAATCTCCATTTCTCTCCTTCTATTCTTTGAACCAAAGAAAGTCCTCTTTGTTCTGGCCAAAGCAGTATTGTCATAGAAGTCATATTGATAATCTATTTTAGATAATGGAAGAAAATTTTCAGCTCTACATCTCAGTATGTACAAATATAGCCCATTACAAACCGGAAAGGTACGGCAAAAGTGAGGATCAAAATAAATGCAAAACAAGAAGATTGAGTAATAATACAATCATCTAGCACTCGTCTATTATTAAATTTCCTTCCATTGTCAGTGAAGAAAGCCATCACAACACTTTGCAAGGATTGGCATGCCTCAATCATCTTCCTTTTGGAACAAGGCCTAATCTCTTAACTAGTTTGCACTCTTGAAAATTACCTGAAGAAAAGTATTAAGTTTCCATTTGTCAAAAATAATATTGTTTCGACAGAGTTAATTGGATCAAAAGAGAGCTATCGTGTCAATCAAAATTTAGTTATATTGTTTAAACCCTATCCCTAACCAACATTTTCTCATATATGTTAAAGAGAAAACTATACTGCTGCCCTCCTAAACTTGTAGATAAGTCTCACTTAGCCCCCAAATTTAAAATTTACTTTTTTGGCCCCTTGAACTTGTATCTGTCTGCACCCTTGCCCCCAAGACCGTTAGTGATACCATTAAATGTTGAGATGGTCGTTAGTTTTCTATCAAATGCTTATGTAGTTGCCACGCGTGTAGTTTATTTATGAGATGACATCCAAATCATCTCCCTCCCCTTTTATCTTAAAAAATTTAACTTTATTTTTTTTTCAAAAATCAACTTTATTTTTCAAAAGAATTTTTCAAAAAAATCAAAATTTGGAATTTTCCATACCTTCAAATTTAAATTTTGAAATTTTTTGAATTTTCAATACCTTTGGGTGTGGACTTTCGAAGTTCAAAATTTCAGAACTTTGAAAGTTTGGAAAATTCAAATTTGAATTTTCAAATGCCGCAAAATCAAATTGTCACATGTTTCAAAATTTGAAAATTGAAAACGAAAGTTTCAAATTTTGTTTTTTTTAACTTTTAGATTACATTTTTCTTTAAAATTTTAAAAACAATTTATTTTTTAAAAAATAAATTTTGAAATATGTTTTATTTGAATTTTCTATTTTTTAAAAAGTTTTCAAATTTAACTTTCTTTGAAGAGAGAGGGAGGGAGGAGGTGACATAGATACCATCTCATTAAAAAAGAAAAAATTTACTTATCTCCCTGAATTATGGATGGTGGTGCATTTAATCAGTTAACTAGAAAACCAGGTATTCACTCTTAAAAGTATGCAAAGTTGTGTAAATAATCTCCCGTAAACGGTTTTATGGACAGCGGCAAAGCCCCCATGGAGGATATTGCCACATAGACCGAACATCTGAACGCTGTGTCATTTCCTTTTATACAAAATATATTTTACACATATATCCCACATGTCAATTCCTCTTCTCTCTCCTTCCTCTCTACCTTCTCTCTTTTCCCTCCATCTTCTCTCCTCCACTCTCTCACGCTCTATCCCCGGTTCCTCCTCCATCCATCCCATGGCTGTGCCTAAGCACCTTTGGCGGATTCAAGCATGGCATCGCACACGCGCCGGAGGTTGCGTCCCTTGACCTTGAGCGTGCGGCCAGCGCCCTCAAGCATAGAGCATCGAGGACGGCTAGGAGCTCCTGCCCAGCTGACTATTATTGCCGTTCCGCTGCAGCCCTGCGCGGGAGCCAATCCACAGAGAAATAAGCCCACAAGCCAAGGTACATTTGACAAAATTTTATTTTTTTAGCTAAATTCGAACAAGAAAGCAAAATCAAAGAGCTGCAATGATTCATTGAATGTTCTCTGAGACACGAGAGCTCTAAGAAGCAAGCAGGAGAAATTGGGAAAGAGCTTTCTTGCAGCGAGGACTGGAGCTTGGCGCAATGCAAGCGCAGACAAAACTCCGCCCGCTCAGCTTACCCACGAATCTCTAGAGGTGGGTCGCGAATGGCGATGCTCGATTTGGCTCTTACCGTCCTTGACGGGGACGATGCTCCAACAGTCGTGGCCATAGTGGAGGATGTAGTCACGAAGCTTCTTGTCCTCCTCCGATAACCACAGGCCCTTCTGGTACTGCGCCTTGGGCTTCTGACACGTCTTGCACCCCATCGACGGAGAAGGGAGGAATGCCGCTCTCCTAGACGACGAGGGAGTGGACTCCTGTCCTATGACAGACTTGCCCAGCATCTCGAAAGAAGCCAGCCAAGCATCGGCTTCGGCCATCGTGACACCTGCCATCCTGGAGAAGCTCAAGCGGCTGGAGTTCATCCTCACCTCCAATACTGACGCCCTCCTCCAAGACGCGCAACCGATTCACGACGTAGTGCAGGACTTGGACATAGTCCTCCCAGAGGTGGCCCAGAGTGCCATCCTATCAGCCCGCGACGTTGATTCACATCGGGAGGGCGTGGCGTCGGCCAAGAAGCGGATGGTCCTACGCACAGCTCAGCAGGACGAGGAATATCTCCTCAAGTCCCTGGCAGCAGACGCCAATACCCAACAAGCGGCTTATCGGAAGCTCACTGAATTAGCCTCTAGCGCCACCAAGGAAACCGACGCTGCCCTGACCGCTGTCCTTATTGTGGAGAAGCTGAAGACGGTGAAGGGCCAACTGGCACAGGCCATCCAGGTCAAAGAAGAAGCCGGCACAGCTGCCCTTCTTCAGAAGCAGAAAGTCAAAGAGTGTATCACCTCTGCCAAGCAGCAGAGGTTCGGGATCGGACAAGGACGACGAGGCCATCATTTGGGAAGTCCAGAAGATCTTGACAGCAGCAGTGACGACTGTTTATAAGGTCATCTGCCCGATGCCGATCCAAGTCAATTCCAAGTGAACGACTTGTATTTTTCTTTTACGGCCTCTTGAGTCGATTCTGTACTTTTCTCACTTTAGCCCAAGTGCTCTGTATCCAATTGTACTCGAGTTCTTATTTTATTGCAATTTTCTTTTATCTCCATCCATACTTGTGTTATCCTACTACATACTTAGTCCTCGAACTGTCCCGACAACAATGAGATGGGCAGTGCAAAAGGCGACATCTTTCACGTCGGCTATTACGGATTGGATCGGCTTTGAGTAGATCACGATCAAGAGCCGACCCAAACGCTGGGGTATTATTTCTTCAGATATTTACCGTTAATCGCCTTGCGGAATTCTTCACCCTCTAATGTTTCCAAAATATACAAGTTACCGGGCACTGATCGGCTTACGCGATATGGCCTCTCCCAGGTAGGAGACCACTTTCCATAGTGATTGTCTTTTGAGCCGACAGGTAGCACCGTCTTCCATACTAACTCGCTTTCTGCAAAAGACTTGGCAACAACTCCTTTATTGTAGCATCTACCCACTCACGCTTTATTCCTCTCGATATGTTCCAACACCTTAAGCCGATGCTCGAATAAATCCTCTAAATTGTCAATCAGTAGATTCTTGTAGTCATCGGCTTGTAACTCGTCTTGTTTGCTTATCTGTAACGAGACAATACTAACCTCCAAGGGTAATATTGTTTCTTGGCCATATACCAATTGATAAGAAGAAACCTTAGTTGCTCCGTGACATGCAATCCGATAGGCCTAGTGTTGTGTGCCATGTCTTCAGCTTCTCGTCCATCTTCCTCTTTATAAGCTTCATCACCCCTTTATTAGACGATTCAGCCTGTCCGTTAGCCTAAGCATAGTAAGGTGATGAGTTCAGCACATTAATCCCCAACTCTTTGGCAAAGTCTTGAAAGCTCTCTGACATAACACAGTCCCTTGGTCTGTTGTAATCGTTTGAGGTATCCCGAATTGATATACGATGTGTTCCTTCACATAGCCGATAGCTTCAACAGCTATGACTTGTTTCAAGGGGATTGCCTCCACCCACTTGGTGAAGTAATCAATAGCCGCCAGGATGTATGTGTGCCCCTTAGATGAAGCAGGGTAGATCTGGCCGATTATATCGATTCCCCATCCTCTAAATGGCCATGGCATAATAATCAGATTCATAGCCGATGCTGGAGCTATCTGGACACTACCAAACCTTTTGGCAATCTTGACATCCCTTGTAATATCTAAAGCAGTCTTCCAACATCGTTGGCCAGAAGTATCCCGTTCTTCTAATAAGCCACTTCATCCTATGAGCCGATTGGTGAGTTCCATAAATTCCTTCATGAACCTTTCCCATGACGACCTTGGCCTCTTCTGTACTAAGGCACTTACGCAGCAATTCTTCCAAACTCTGATTGTACAACATTCCATCGAGCAATACATATTTCAAAGCCCTTCTCTTTAATTCCGTATCTTTATATCCTGAAGGATTCTGTAGATACCTGATGATTTCTTGCCTCCAATCGCCCTCTATGGTTGCAACTTCCAGTACATCCCTGGAATCCAATGGCTTGTAGCCGGACACACTTTGTGCTAATGCGTTGGCCTCACAATTTTGTTCCCTGAGAACATGACTAATTTCGAACGTTCTAAATGAGCTGATGATATCCAAGCACTCATTCAAGTATCCATCCAGAATGTCGTCTTTGCATTCATAATTCCCGGATAATTGTTGTACGACTAAAAGTGAATCGCGAAAACCTTCACATCATCGACGGAGAAGGGAGGAATGCATACAGTGCAAGTCTTGAAACGGACGCCAAGGGAGCCCCTAGCCGTCGGAGCAAAGAAGGTAGGGAAGGAAGTAAAAATTTTGCTCCATAGTAGGAGGCGGATGGGCACCTCTTCCCATTACCCTCCTCGGCAAGGGCATGGGATGCAAGGTGGAGGAGGGAGCAGAGGAGAGAGCGTGAGGGAGAGGATGAGAGGGCGGAGAGAGGAGCGAGAGAGGGGCGGCATGTGAGACCCATGTGTAAAATATATTTTATTAAAAAATGGCATGTGTTCACTTCATAAGGACAGCTCAAATGACAAAACCGAAGCAAAAACCGCTGCGGCTTATTTGTACCGCTTTCTATACTTAGGGAGTTGAATACCTAGTTTCGTGTCTAAGAATCAAGTGCGCCACTATGCATGGTTAGAGGCATAAGTAGACCTTTTTTAAAAAAAGCGCACGCATGGCAAGCACCTAAATAATTAACGAAAAACTAACCATCACCTTAGCATTTAACTTGCTAATCCAAAATATATGTGAAATACTTGCTTGAGTTTTCTCATACGCTCAATGGATTTCGTTACATGAAAAACCGTAATTAAAGACCACAAAAATTAATGGATCCGAGGGTGGGAGAGCATGAAAAAGCCTCCTACTTAACACACACCACAAGCAAGAGCCAAATTATTATTCGCGCACTCTCTCTATATATATGTATAGGTAGCGTATGCGTTCCATGCAATGCAACGTACGGCACGCTTATAATTAGATGTATCTTTGTTTAAGTGAGCTTCTTTGGTCATTAGATGAGATCACTGATTTGGAGCTCCGTCTTGTAGACGGAGTCAGACTTCGGTCGGCGGGGATGATGTCGTCGGCGACGAGGCGACGCCGGACTTCGGTGGCGAGGCGGATGGAGAAGGGCCCTTGAGCGGCACGGGGTGTCGACCTCCAAATGGCGCCCCACGACTCCTTTAGGTCGTTCCACTCGTTGGAGCCCTTCTCCTTGAGCGACACCTCCACGATGTCGCCATCGCCGGCGACGTACTTGACGAGCAGCGCGAAGTAGTTGGGGTTGGAGCCCTTCTCCACGTGGAAGGTGATCTTGGTGCGGCGGGTACTTGCAGCGGACGCGGCGGAAGTGCATGTCGACGATGCCGGCGTGGCGGAGCTCTTCCTCCTTGCCGGCCTTGGCCATGGCACCGAACGCGTGGCCGGCGAGGTCGAAGTGGTAGGCGGAGATGGGCTCGTAGTTCATGTCGGTGATGTAGACGACGACGGGCTCGTTGGAGCAGGCCTCGGGCTGGCACTTGATCTCAAAGCAGGAGCCGCAGCCGCGCCATCCTTGAAGATGGGGTCGTTGCCGCAGGAGGTCATGCCGCTGAACGGCGGCTTGTCGACATCCTTGAACCCGCAGGCGCCGCCGTTGTCGTCGGGACCGGCGCCCTTGGGGCTTGCGTGCAGTGCCCTTGGCTTCCAGCCACTTGCCGTCGTAGCTGGCCGTGATGTTAGGGCCGGGGGGCATCTTGGGGGCGCAGGAGACGCCGGCGACGAGCGCCGCCAAAACCGCAACGGCGAGCAGGGAGGCCATCTTTCTCAATTACCAGCTAGTTTACTTTGGTGTGGGCCTGGACGGTGGGGAGGTGGAGGTATTTATGGGCGACAGCGAGCAGCCAACGGAGGGCTCGCCGGAGATGTCTCATGTAGCATGCAAACTGGCCGAGCAATCTTGGGCTCGTTCGTATGCGGCTCACCGCCATCGGAGGCAACACCGGCCATGCAGGAGCAGGAATGTGATGGGTTGTCCGACTCCGGCATAATACATGCAAGGTTGGTCCTAACTTGAGTGTTAATATTTGCCCTATACATGGGTTGTTCATCAAATGCAGGAGGAAGACTCCACAGGTTGCTATAGAGCTTCTCCAATCCTGTTATCGTTTACTTGCTGATTGCTCATTCGATAAAAAACCTGAAAAGCTACTCTTCAGGAAAGAGACTTGAAGACAGGCCACTTGACTTCAAGATGGAAAAAAAAGTTTAGATTTTCAGAATACAGATAAGCAAATAAGCCCTGAAGAACATAGACAACCCGTCATTTGTATGTGCGTTGCCACGTACAAATTAATCAACGGAATTTCTTTCATCTGTTACAATTACAATTGTCACCACCACACTACTCGGGAAAATTGGCAACACAAAGAAAGGAAAACCGAGTCAACAAGCTCAGAACGATTTGGAAAAAAAAATTTCGTGCCTCTGATCTAAACCTTGATAAGCTTCGCTTCAACCCGACAAGATGAGCCCTGCACCAACAATGTCCAAGACAAAGTGATGCACACTGCCTTTGTCTGCGTGCTTTGCCCGAGCTATCAAGGCTATCTCGACAGCGGTCACTACTCAAGTAACAGTCGCCACTCGCCAGCTTTGGTCTATAGCTCTCTTCCAAGTTGTATGTGCACAAATTTCTGTGCCTCTGCATGCTGATCCTGCCATTTAGCAGTCACCGTGCGTGAACCTGCACAAACACAAACAAGATTTAATACAAATCCTGAAACCCATGCACGCAAGAAATCACTGTTCATATACCAAATGCTAGACTAGGCTCGTCCATCACACCATATTAATGACCCCCTGTTTTGTTGGGATTCAAGAGCTTCTTGAGAGCTTCCTGAAGCGGCTTAAAGATATTCGCCAAAGAGCTTCGAGAAGCCAAAGCGTTTGGCTCGAAGGAATGACCGTAATCCATAACTCGTAATCGGTCGGCCAACAAAAACATGACCCAATTCTCGTTGCTAGCTTCACCATATTGTGGAATGAGCTGGTGCTAGAATGACTGGATATGTCATTCAGTTTGACTTTAATTAATACATTTCTTTAAAGTCAAGAGATTCTAGAGTACTGACCGAAAACTTTCTTATTCCAAAACTAATTTCGGTGCTATGGCCTAGCCCATTTTACTTCATAAGCCAAACCCTTACTCCATGTACGTCTCCCTCCTCTGCTCCCCATTAGCCCTACACTGGCATCCCACAGCCGGTCAACTGCCATCCCAAATTCCCCCTCCACCTCTCCTGATGTCACACCGCCTAAAATTGAACCCGCAAATTTACCGATTATGAGTTATTCGCTTTAACCATTTAGCCCCATCCTCCACTTTTCCGATGTGGACATTGGCACGGCACCCCTCCACTTTTACCCATAGCAGTGTGTCTCTCCCCTCCTCTTCCTCTCCCCAAAGCAATCTCGCCCCTCTCCTTTCCCACATCTTCTCTCCTAGTTGCAACCCAAGGTGAAAGGAGCTGCTCTGCTGCCTTCTCTGCCCTTCCCCAGCCTCCATGACTCTATTCAAGGCATTGCCCCAAGTGTTGGAGCTTGTCATCGCTGCCACATTGGCCGGTCAAGACGCCACTTATTCCCTCCAAGCGCTTGCTACCTTTGTCAAGCAATTTGGTTTTAAAACGAAAGCCAAATATGCATTGCCCCAGGGAGGAGATGGCGGTGCTAGGGCTGCGGTGTGTCGAGCTGAGCAGGAAGAAGCGCCCCAACTTCATGGATCAAACGTGCAGGAAAGGTGTGTGGAGGGTCCCTCTCACGGTGTATTGCCCACTGCAAGAATCAGCCGCAATCTCAAGGGCCAAACGCCCTCGAGAAAAAGGGCAAAACCCTCACGTTTCTTTTCTCGAGGGTTGGCCCTCGAGAAACGGCCGTCGCGATTGCATGCTCGAGAAAAACAAGGTCTGGCCCTCGAGAAACGCTATTCTCGAGGGCTGCCCAAAAACCCTCGAGAAACGTTGTAAGAAGACGGCTAACGGCGCTGGAGTAGTAATTCTCGAGGGCTAGGTCCTGGCCCTCGAGAAACGGGGGGTGCTGCCAAAAAAAATTTTCACCGCGCAGCCGCCGCGCTGGCCGTCGCTCGCCGTGCTAGCCGCCGCTCGCTGCGCTGGCCATCTCTCTCTGTGCCCGAGAGAGAGAGAGATCGGAGTGCACGTCGCCACTCGTCGTGCCCTCGTCGCGCCATCGCCACACACGTCGCCGCCGCCGCTATCCCTCGTCTCGTGTTTCGCCGACGCCCCACCGCCCCGTGCTCACCGTGGCTGGATCCGACGTCGCGCCGTCACGCCGTCTTTCGCCGAAGCCAGCCGGCCGCCGCCCGTCTTTCGATGTCCCCGCCCTCCCAAGGTCGCCGTGGCGGATCCGCCGCCCCGAGGCCGCCGCCGCTTCGTGTGGCGGATCCGGCGTCCGCGCCCGCCGCCGTCGAGGTCGCCGTCCGAGGCCGCCGTCGAGGTCCGCTGCCCCGAGGCCGCCACCACTCGCCGTGGCGGATCCAGCCATCCGCGCCCGCCACGCCGAGGCCGCCGGAGCGGGCCGGTGCCGCCGTCCCAAGAGGGAACCAGGAGAGGGAGAGAGGGAGGGAGGGAGAGAACTGGCGTGGAGAGAGAGATTAGATTACGTGCGCTTTTATAAAGTTGGACTTCGCGGGCTTATAAAAATTGGACTCCGCGCGCGGGAAGGGGATGTTTCTCGAGGGCCTCTAACGGGCCCTCGAGAATCAGTAACGTCTGTCGCTTTTTCTGACCCTCTGTCTTATATTCTCGAGGGCTTACCGTCGGCCCTCGAGAATCGAGGGTTTTTACCTGGCCCTCGAGATTAAGAAGTATTTCTCGAGGGCTGATTTTTGGCCCTCAAGAATTATCTTTGCCCTCGAGATTGCAGCCGATTCCAGTAGTGGCCCACGCTCGATAATGTGCTAGTTTATATAGAGTTGCACTAACATGCATGATGCATGTATCGCCGCCCAGTTACATATCACCCTGGTCTAGAGTAATCCTTGGAACTAGGTTTTACAATGATAAATTGATAATTGCATTCTTTTTTGTTTTTGCGGTAAACACGTTTCTAAATTGTACTTACTGATTGCGAGTTGATGCCGCGTCGCTGAGCATCTGAGCACGTTTCTCTATCTATAAAAACTAGAGAGGATTGCGCGCCCGCGCACGCGTTCCGGTTGTGTCGCTGGACGTGAAGTGTGTGGTGAGAGCTAAGATAATGTGTTTGAATACATTTGTTAATAATTTGCAAAAAGTTTTTACATGGTTACGACGTATAAACCCCACTAAACAAATGGAGATGCAGATATGTTGGTCAACAAATCTATAACTAAAGTAAAAAAAAAATAGAGACCAAGGAGAGGCCTCTTGGTCCTAAGAATTTCTTTGATAATAGCAGTCTACAACAAATGGCCTTACAATGTAAAAAAGGGTTGCACCAAAACATGAGGAGCATTCATTTTCTTAATTGAAATGAGGCGCCATTCGTGTAAGCAACAGTGAAAAGAGAGATTTAATTACAGCCTAACAGCAGAGGTACGCCAATTTCAGGTGATAGCATTGTAGAAACAAAACTAATCAAGATGTATTGTTTAATACTAAACCGTAAAAA
Organism: Olyra latifolia; assembly: GCA_036346145.1. NCBI lineage: Eukaryota > Viridiplantae > Streptophyta > Magnoliopsida > Poales > Poaceae > Olyra > Olyra latifolia. The sequence continues at coordinate 425,596 of CM070525.1, read as the reverse complement.
TTACAATGAACAGATGTAATAGTGATGCTCCTTAAATAAATTTTCAGCGACAACGGTGTAATTGAGCATGAAAATACCACAAAAATTTGAGGTGCATGACATACATAATGTGTAAATTATTAAACTAATTAGATGCTAATCTGAATTTGTTTTGCACATATTCACCTCACTCCTCACTGAAGGGAAATCGACATCTAACCTTTTTCCTATCATGTGAAACAACTAACAAATCATTAAAAAGGTCGATGAAGCATACAACTACAAAGCATTCCTAGTGTTTAGATGAGGTGAACATGGGCATGGCAGATAACACATTCAAGACGATGATAATGTTTCTAAAATGATAAGTCTTTAGCATGAGGCCTTGAGCTCATACATTTAAGCGATGAAAGGTATGCTTTCCATAGGCAAATATGCTATATATATGGAGGTCAGTGCACCAATAGTGTGCCATGTTGCGCAGCATGAACAAAGGTAATTAGGTAGTATCGATTAATATTAGTATTAAATAGCATTAATGGTAGGCCTGTTCCTTGCTATCATTTGTAAAATTCATCCCATAAAGTTCGATCTATCCAAATGTGAGTCTGCTCCTTCAAGTGATGGAAATCTTCTACTCCATGTGAAGTTTTGAGGCGATGCACCTGCATTTTCAATTGTACAATTAGCTCATGAAGAAAACATGATCGGTGCACAATTGAGGAAAACAATGAAACGATCTTGTTGATGTAATTATCTATTTAACAAATATAAGCAACGACAACATTGAAGTAGAGTACATGCTAAATTGATTTTAAAGTGCCAATTAATCGGCAAAGTTAGTGGTCTGGTATATGAGGTAAAAAGAAATCTATGAAATAAACAATTTGCATGTACCATTGTAGTGTATAATATGATATGTTGGATCATCATCTGAAAACAATTGTGTGCAATGACAGATGGCAATTCTGAAAGCACATATGGTGGTCTGAACTCACCAAAATGATGTTAAAGGAAATGGCGGCAGTGCGATTAATTGTAGTGCCCCTAGTATGTGAAAGCAACCGCACGCAAAGGGTGACAGAGTGGGTGTCATAACAGATTGAAGGACATCATCCACCTTCAACGCTGCAAATATCAAAAGTAATGAGAAAACATTTTCGTAGATCAATAACACATTTTTAAAAAGCGTATGAATCACAAAAAGAGCAAGCTGCAGCACCAAAGTGGCCATTTTCACTACGCAGAAAGGAAATAGCCAATCGCTTTATGACTTAACTGGACGATATACTTGACACGAAATCCACGGCATGAATTACACAGTAACCTCGAAGGGGCCAGAAGCCTTCAGGTAGCAAACATGTAAGAAGATATACTAACCTGCATTTTAGACCCAAGAAGTCTAAGAGTAGATTACACAATACGAAATATAAGCCTTAAGGTGATTTGGACGGCAAAATATAAGTGTGAAATAAACGGTGGTCCAATACAATGAAGGATCAACTAAGGTAGCACATAAATCCATGAAGGCTTAACAACATTAGGACATAAACGATGAAGCTACAGGCTGTGTTGAATCGAAGAAAAAATCTATGTAAATGATAGGGCGGAATCCTTACATAACTTGATGGTTGGTATGAGACATTCACATAACACTCCGAAAAAATATAAGCACAAAGCCGAAGAACGGTTTCAGCCCAAAAAAAAGGGTACAATCTGAAGGCACAATCACACTTAACACAGGACCCATGTGAGCAATCTAAAATATTGAGGCAGGCTGCACCGCTGTGCATACGATCAGGAAAACTAAAAACATCAGTTGGAAGGGCCTCTTTTACTCTGAACTATAATCCCAAATTCAAAGATCTATGTAAAACAGGCTGAAATGCCCTTACTAATTTAGATTGTCTTAATCAGTTAGCAACTTTCTCCTGGATTACTATTGTCAGATAAACAAAATTCTGTAAGCACGCGTACGAAACAATTTGTCGTAACCTATAAGGGCATGAGCAACGATAAAAGGTGCAGAATGGATTATTAAGCAGAAGATCAAACCACTGGAAGAAAAAAGGTGGCTCGAACGAAGACCCAATTAAATTTGAAAGAAGCGTGTACATTATGTCACAAGGGCCTGCCCCACATAAGCACCTAAGACTAATGTAAGAAAGAAATGACTGGAAATAGCCTTGGAATTATCGAAGGCAATACCAATACTGCAAATCAGAAAAGGAACTGTGTAAGCATATGCGTCAAGATATAACTCTATTATGTAAAAGTGTTCTGTAAGCATTCACTATATATGGTTCTATAGGATTAGCAAAACATGGCGTAGCCAACTGTCAGGAAAAAAACCAACCTTTCAGATCAAGAAAACATAGAAAAGAAGAACACGGTTTTTTTAGCACTACCTGTAGAAACTGACTGCAAAATAATCAACTGCTGCTACAGCAGCTGAAATTGTCTTCAGTCTTAAATCCTTGGTTTTATTTCTGAACCAAATAGTCCTATCCTGACACCTGATGCAAGGTTTTTGACATGTGTTACTAATATATTTGTAATTCATAAAGTAAATACTGTCATTGTGATTCTGATTCTGAGAATTTTGGCTTGGACAGTCAAACATAAAGGTGAGAATATTACTATTCAGGTAACCCAAGAGAGCAGCAGGAATAATAGTCATGCTTTTTTGTTATAAGCTATTTCTAACCTTCCTATCAATGCAGGTAGAGGCAAGTTTGCTGCATCCAGGACCATATAGAACCAATGGAACCAATATAAGCGCATCACTGTATATCGAACGATATATTGTAGAAGCCAAATCTGCAAAGCCATATAAAGAACTCCCATGTCATGGCAATGTTTGCACAACACAGGACAATATATAAAGGGAGCGGCAATGCTTTGCAATAGTAAAAAAACATATTGAGTCATATTTGACCTAGAGAATTCAAGGATATATAACAGCTGTAAAATTATTAGATGATGGGTTGATATTTAGTGTTTGATGGCAATTTTTCTATGGCTGTTGTGCTACAGCCACCATATGCATATATAAATTGGCCTTAATATAGCTAGGTCGAAGGAGAGATTATAGTGATTGCTGGTCCTATCTACCTAAGTCTCACTTTGCAACCAGGGCATCAGAATCTAGATAAGGCAGTATAAAAATGGCATGCTCTAGAGTAGGCCATAAGCAAGAAAGTCAATTGCATGTACCTCTATAATTAATGCTTTTTTAATAGCTTAATAGAAATGTAGTCAACGATGTGTGAATTTTCAACACAAAATTCCCTGTACCATCTGCCGATAGTACAATTCCAAATAAATCGAAAGATGTAACCTGGCACTTTGACCCACAAAATGCATCAATGATTAGAGATAGAAAGAAACTGATCTAATCCAGTAAAGACTCGTAAGTTGTTGCAATCTAATCGAAAGCTGTGACAATTAACTCAAAACTCACAATTATCCGTTAATCACCCACAATCCCAGATGATAAAAACAGAAACTTCTCAGCTTCACAACCTCAGAAAAGACTGCAACCAGTACAAACCCTTGGCAGATAGAAGTAAAAAGAGCAAACTTTGTGGAGAACTGAACAATACTATTGGAATTGAGAGCAAGAACTCAAACATTGCTGGAAATGCCCAATAATTTCACCTGAGAAATTCCAAAGTAATGGGGTAATACGCACAGCCTCTTCCGTAAAGACTGTATCAGTTAAGGATCATCATATAAAAGGTACTACCAAACAATCAGATTGTTCAGAAATGATAAACTTTGGAAAGCTTCAAGCATGCACCGCACCTAATGTTTTCTTCAAGAAATGTGAGTCTACTGCTTCTAAGGTATTTTGTGCCTTTTGTCAGTCTGATGATATTACAGAGGTATGTTCAGATAACTTGATTTGCAAATGCCTTTTGTGGAGGTTGTAAATCTACTCACCATCGCACTGGCGCTGTGCATGGGCGTGCTGGTCCTTGGCGAAGAGAAGAAGGAGAGGAGGCGTCGGGACGGAGGAAGGGTGGCGCTGACTGACGAGAGGAAGGGCGGCGCCGTCGTGGGAGAGCGGAATGAGGAAGGAAGCGAGCACGGATTCGGCGGTATGCGACGTCGTCACGGTCGAAACCGCCGCCGGCGACCTCGTCACGGCCGGCTCCGGCCTCCGCCGACCTCGTCACGGCCGGCTCCGCCTCCGCCGACCTCGTCACGGTCGGCTCGATCGCCGCCGACCTCTTCACTCAGACCAACCGCCGCAGACCCATTTCCCATGGATCGCCGCCGTCGACCAGTCACCCTCGGACCGGGCCACCGTCGATGTCGACCGCCTCGTGGCCTTCGGGTCGTCGCCGCCGACCTCGTCACTCCGGTCGACCGCCGCCAACCCCATTTCCTTGGATCGCCACCGTGGACCCGATCGCCCTCGGACCCGCCGCCGTCGACATGGGCGTGGCTCGAGAACGGCAGATCCGGTGGCGGCGGTGGCGGGACGCCGGATCCGGTAGTAGTGCGGGTCGAGGACGGCGGATCGATGGCGGCGGTGGCGAGGATGACGGATCGGCGGCGGCGCGCTCACGCACGATGGAGCTCACGGTGGGCGGCTCGGTGAGAGATGAAAGAGGCGCGGCGGCGAGGCGGCTAATCGCGAACCGTAGCCCTCGGCGGGATGAAGGAGAGGAAGGAAGGTACGGCTAGGCTCGGGCGACGCCGCCGAGGAAGATGGAGGGCGGCATGGGGCGGGAGGAGCATGAGGCGACGGCGGCGAGAAGAGCCTTGGGTGGCGATGGCGGGAGGCGCGGAGTGGCATGAGGAGGGACGGGAAGCGCGGCGGTGGCGTGAGGAGGATGGGGACTGGCGGCGGCGAACCCTAGCAAAGGAGCAACAAAGCGGGGCATCAAGACGGAGAGGGAGGAAGCGAGAGCGGTCATGGGCGAGGAGGAGGGATGGGGACCGTGCGGTGCCGAGCCCAGCGAAGAATTGCGCGAAGCGAGGGGAGGCCGAGGACTCGGGATGGCACGCTAGGGTTTGGGCCGAGCGGGAGGACGGCGGGTTGAGGAAAAAAAACCAAAGGGGCTAAACGCGAAGACGGCGCAGCGATGGCGTTTGGCCGCTGATCGGACGATCGTGAAGGTCCGAGGACGTGGTTGTCAAATGAAATCATTGGAGGGGTTTTTTGCATTGGCAATCCGGTTGGCACGGTGGGCAGCAATCGGATGGACGGATCGGTCCGGACAGGCAGATCGGACGGCCGAGGTTTTCTCGATGACGTGGACACACGGCTATCCGGGATGAGATCCCACTTTATAGTATAGATAATGTAAGCATGCAGCTCGCAGGAGCATTGCATTGTGGTCCAAGATATATGGCGAGCAGTGGCCTACAGGTACGTAATATGTGTTGACTTGATTGTTCCTGTTCTTCACTTGTTGTTCCTAATTAATTAAGCTACCAAGAATTCATCTGTTGTGTACATGCAGATGCATGGAGTAGTTTAGATACAGAGATGTACATAGCTAGCTTTCACCTGCCACATGAACTCTTTTTTTAGATAAATCTCGCCTCTGCATCACATCACATGATGATGTTGACACTAAAGTTTGAATAAGCCGAATGGTGTGAAAAATGTTGAAATCGGTTAGAATTGGGCTAATCGAATCGGCTATAATAGAGTTTATCTCGGATCGTAGAAATAAGCTAATAGATAAAATAGGAAATAATGGGTCGAGACCATATCGTATACAAAGTCAGAGTCCTCATCGATATCCGTCGACTTTAGTCTAGTTTAACGTAGTTTCGCTGTATTTTGTTTTCGATCGATTTGCTATGTATCGCCTTCTCGATCGGCTTCAAGATACATCCTAGAAGTTTTCTTGCAAGTAAGTGCTGACGAAGATTCTAAACCCTAAGTCCACGTGTGTTTAGCCGATAGTTACCTTTCAGCACGAACAGATTATACGGCCAGCCACATGAACTGTTTACTTAATACCAGATTGCCTGCTTGCCTTGATCCAGAATCACATGTATTCGATGCCATCTCCTGTTGCCACAGGATGTTTATCCTCCTGTTTCGGCCGGAGGAGAATGCAGTGAGACAGCACCCAGTGTTGACCACTTCCTGGACGCAGTCAAACAAAATTGTCCTGGCAAATAGAAGATGGGTACGTGCAGTGAATGATTAAGGAGGTTTTACTTTACTACTTACACTAACACTAACACTTGTTTTTGTTCAATGCATTAAGAGCTTCTTGTTGTAGGTGCCTCCTAGCCTAGTATAAAAGGTTCTAAAATACTACTACTGCTACTCTGTCAGATTCTGATTTTTGTTTCCCTTCATCCAAAACGTTACTCTGCTCTGCTTCTGCTTTCACAGGAAGGCTCCTATAAATTTTAATCGCGGTATTTTTCGAGTTGAGACCTCTACCTGTTCATCGTTGGCATTGCTCTGCACTTGCACTTTTAGCTTATTATACTATGTGTAGTGCTTGTGAAAGTAAGAAAGGGATATACGTATGTATGTGGCTTTCTGAAATTATGCCCTCCACAGCAAGTACCTGGACCAAGTCTCTCCATGCAACATTTTTGTTGTCGAAGCAAGTATGCATATATGGGCTATGGCCGTGGTCTCCAAGTAGAGAGAAAAGAGAAGAGAAGAGAAGATAGCATTATATTTCCACTCCAGCGATCAAAGGGACCATACTGCCAGGGCAACTATACAAGGAAGAGTACAATCCAAGTTGCGCCAAGCAATGCACGGCATTAATGCTTGTTGGTTGAAAGAGTGGAGTAATGTAATGGTAATGGATGGAGGAGCAGCTTCTCTTGTGGCAGTGGAGGAGGTGTTCTGACTGCACGGGAACACCTACTTGTGGCCTGTGGGTAGCTTGTCAAGCTGCCTCCGCCATCATGTGCCACCAAAGTTAGCCTTATGCGATGCTTTCACCGCGACCACTCTGGAGCCGGTCATCATCGGTCTTCCTTGCGACAGGTCCGACCAGTCTCGGCACTCGCGCTGCTCCGGGTGATACCATCACCCTGCCAGGTGCACATCTGGCTTCATGCCCTCAGCCTTTTTCAGCTCCTACGTCGCTGCCCTCTGCCCGCAACACTTCCACATCCAACCATCGCCTGCACGTCCTCCCCACTGGCTTGAGGTGGTCTCTACGTAGGTCGCTTCTCCTTGGTTGGAATCGTGTCTCCCATGCGCGCGACGCCAAAGCAGGAGACTTCTTCACCTGTGCTTCCCCTCTCGTGATGGATCCGGCCTTCCCCGAGCTCTTGCCACCGAATACGTCCTCCTCGTGACGAATCCAGGCTTCCTCGAGCTCATGGCACCAAATCCGTCCTTCTCGCGAAGTTACCATTACCGATAGCTTGCGCCATCTCGAGGCCTAGGAACAGGCCCGTTCCTAGGGCAGGGCGAAAGGGGCGACCGCCCCGGGCCCCAAGAACGACAGGGCCCCAATCCACGTGGCTCTATACACATATATTTATATTGAGTATAGACAAAAAATTATTATTAGTCTTGCACTAATTTCTCTTCTCTTCTCAAATTCTCGTCTCTCTCCCAACCAACAACCACCCAATGGTGGCTAAACTTTGTTGAAATCTCCTTTAGTCCCACCTTTCCCAAAGAGCATTTCGATACGTTAAACTGAATGTGGGTCATTCATTATTCGTGATCCTATGGTTCATATCACTTATGATTTAAACATACTATACCTAAATGACATGGATAGTATAATTTTATTGATCGAATGATTGGATTTAAATATACTACCACAATATACTACTCCCTATAATGAACAGTAACTAGCTCTTCTACAAAACATCACCATAAGGATTTATTTTCCTAGGCCCGAATTAGCAACTGTTGGAGTCAAGGATAACAAAACATGCCGCCACACCACACCCCATATTGAACTTTGAAAATTCAGCTTTACCTTCCTTTGTTATTTTTTTGCCGTTGTGCATCTACTGATCTGCGCAAGCGGTGAGCCCCAATGTCCTCAAGTCTACTTCATGTCTGCATGGGGGCGGCACAGACAAGTGGATGACCTCTTCACCCATGACTACATCCTCCCTCATGCATTCATTCGCTAGGATTCATCTAGTCGCCTTCTCATCGACTTTGGAGCGGTACCGACCGGATTTCCAACTTTTATTGATATTTTCAATAGTGGGACTTTGTAGTACCATAAATAGAATTAACAAAAAAAATTCTTATATATTTTATTGGCACAGGCCCTATTTTTATCCCGCCCCGGGCCTCCAAAATGTCAGGAACGGCCCTGCCTAGGAACAAGAAGGGGAGACGAAAGTTAAAAGGGGGAACACTAACTTGAAGGCATGCCCACCATCGTCGCACTGATGACAACGACAACGGTAGGGAGGGACGCCGGTGAGGGGACTTTTGGTGTCGAGATCGGATTGCCCTTCACGTCGCCCATGGGAGCGACTTAGAGGGCCAAGGTGTTCATAAGATTTACAAACTCTTCCATGTTAAGAAATACTATGCTTTTGGGGGTTTTGTCATGGTAGCAAGGTTTTAGTGAGAGGTGTGGGGTTTTCGATAGTGTGTGGTGTCAGGTGTGTCCTATGAGGTTTTTAGGACATACAGAGTTTCCGATGCCACGTCAGCGTGGTGGTTGGGTTGGGGCAAGAGAGAGGAGGATGGACTTATATAAAAAAAATAAGGAAAGGGCAATGTGTTTTTTTTGGTTAATTGAACACATACCATTATTAAGTTTTTATTCCATAGAAATGCCATTACAAAATGTAAAATTATTGTTATATCATTATTAAGTGTGATTCATTTAAAACATGACATTATAAGGCCTTCCCAACCTGTTTTGACCCAAATGCCCTTACCTTCTTCTTCCTCCTTCCCTCCTCTCTCTTCTTCTCTCTCTTCTTTCACCGGTGACTCCCTGCGCTTGCCGTGCTGCCGCCCTATGCTGGCTGCACAGCCGCCACGAGCTTATCGCGTCGTCTCCACAAGTTGGCTGCGTCGCCGCCATGCTTGCTGAGAAGGCACCGGGGGAAGGAGGAAGGGGGGAGAAGGTTGCAGGAGGGTTAAGGGAGAAGAGAGAGTTGCCCAGAGGAGAGGAGGAAGAACAAGGTGAGAGCATTTTAGTCTAAAAAGATCTGACAACGCTCAAAAATGGCATGTCTGAAATGAATTGCACTTAACAATGATATGCCAATAATTTCTTGTTTTGTAATGGTATTTTCGCGAAATGGAAACTTACCTTTTTTTTTGGCAAAATAGGGCGAGGCAGGAAAGAGAAATGTACAAATCTCAAAGCGAATTGGTCGGTGTTGGGTAGTTCCTTGGCCACATGGAGCAATTTCTCATTGCAAATTGAATATTGGAGAAAATACAATGGGCCAATTCCACGCCGATTCAAGGGGGTAAAAAGAATTCGGGCCACCACTGAACAAATAGATAGCAAAAAAGGCTTCCATTGGACTCGGTCTTTCTCGATCCCCTTCTCTACTACAGTACCTAAAGAGGGCAGCGGCGAGGTGATTGGGATTAGACGTGGATCTAGCCAAGGTTCTCGCCACCGGCGGCCTCTGGGTCGTCGGTGGAGGGGAACCTAATTGGATCCGCATCCGATCCATGTACAGGCTAGGTTTTTTAGGGGTTTTCTACCTATTAGTTTTAGGGTCTTTTGGCCGATGGCAAGGACTGCGCTAGTTCTCTTGGTGGTGCCCATGCCATTGTCGGACGTGCTTCTTTGGGCAGGTGCAAGTGGCGACAATGCCCTCGGCGTTGCTACTGCAGGCTGTTGGAGTCCGGTTGCCTCTCTAACAATGGTGGCTTCTAATGCGTGTCGGTAAAGGTTTCGGGGGGTCAATAAAGACATCATCGTGGTTTCGCGACTAAGCATTTCAAAGAGCTTCAGCCCGGGCTTTCCTATCTCTATCCCCCATTTCCATAACCAACTAGGATAGTTATCTTAGACTCGTTGAAAAGATAACGAGATAAGCTTTCTGACGCATCCAAAACCATCTTGAAATTCCTTCCGAGTCAACGGAAAATCACGACACAAGTTCCGTCCAGATTCTGGACGCAAATAGATCGCATCTTCTTCCCGCGTTCGCTTCGCGGTTGAAGTTGTCTTCCGATCAGATCTGATCCGATTCTTCAAGGGCAAGTGTGCCGAGGTTGTTGATGACGAAATCCAAGCCTCCAAAATAGGAAGCTTGGCCGAAGGTGAATCGGCAATGGCTGCCGAGAGATGCCATCGAGCTTGATGAAGATGATCTTAGCGCTGCCCTACCTGGCGCGCCAACTGTCGACGAATTGTGTCGGCAATATACTTTATGGGGCTATGCGTAAGACCCAAACCCGATGGTAACACAAGAGACAGATTTATACAGGTTCGGACCCTCTGCGGTGGAGGTAATACCCTACTCCTGTGCTCGTGGATTGTATTGGGGTTGATCTCGGTGGATCAATGTTGAAGATGGCTATGGATCGGTGTGATCTCTCTTACCGATGTGATCCCGGATGTCTAACTAGGGGCCCCTGCCTCCCTTTATATAGTGGAGAGAGGTAAGGTTACAGATAAGTATCCTAGTTGGTTATGGAAACGGGGGATAGAGATAGGAAGTCTATCTCTATCCTTCCTTGCCGAGTACGTAATGTACTAGACTACAACTGTGTCTTTCTTATGATACAAGTCGGGTCTTTATGCGGGGCAGGCCCATCTTCTAGATGGTAGGCGTGACCCTGCTCCGTGAGGTGGTCCGCCTAATTTGTCTCCGTGAGATACCCGGGGACCATGTTATTCACAGTGGTGCTCCGAGCTTTGGGTTGGAGACAGGCCTTCAATTCAGCATCTTCGGGTCTGGCCAAGGTAGGTTTTTGTTGTTGGGAAAGGGGAGAAGGCTTCTCCCATGTCTTAGCATTCTAGTTATCTCCTGCGTCGACAACCTCGACGAGACGACGGTGGTCTTCTGTGTTGCTTCTTCAACCTTGTCTTCTTCGACGACCTCAGATCTTCAAGCTTCTACTTTTTTTTTCTTGATGTTGATCTTTCGTACCCATTTCCATGTGCGGACAAGGCTGGCGGAGATGATGCTGGTGGCGGCGCTGGATTTCGGCGGCAATCTTGCCGACGACGGCTAGAGCAGGAATAGAGATGGATACTTTCGTCTTTTAGCACTTGCGCCTGTTCAGGATTTCTTTGTAATTCTGCTGTTGGTCAGGGGCCTGTGTGTAAAAGGGTCTATGAACTTTGAATGAATATTTCCCTTTCTAAAAAAGATTCGGGCCCCAGGTGTCGGTCGGTCTCGATGGCCCTACAGGTCAGAGCGGACGTGGGTCCTATAAAAGGCACGGCAGCACGGGGAATTCAAAATCGCGACCACTCCCCGGTCTGCAAGAAGGGGAAGAGGAAGAGGGCGATGAAGCTTAAGATGAACAAGGCGTGCGACCTGGCCTCCATCTCCGTCCTCCCGCCCCGGTACTACACCTCGCCCCTCCCCCGCTTCCTTCTTCCCTTCGCCCCTGCTCATGCGCCTTCCTCCTCTGCCTCTGCCTCTGCCTCTGCTTCCTTATCCAGGAGGACCGGCGGCAGCGGCAGCGGCAGCGGCAGCGGCAGCGCCGGGATGAGTGCCTCTGCTTCCGCCGCTGTGGCCTCGCACTCGCAGCCGCGGTCGCAGACTCTGTCGCAGCAGTCCTTCTCCCAGGGCGGCGGCGGCGCCTCCCTCCTGCACTCGCAGTCGCAGCTCTCGCAGGCCTCCCTCGACGAGAACCTCCTCACCCTCCACCTCCCCTCCCCCTCCCCCGCCCGCCATCAGGTCCTCCTCCACCCTCTCTCTCCTCCCCCCTCTTCTGTGCTCATCTTCTGCTCTGTTTGTTGGATCGCTGAATTCGTGGAGGGTAATTGGGGATTCCGTCAGTCATGTGTTTGCAGCAAATTGATCGGTGTTGCTTGATTGCTGCGTGGATGGAACAGTTCAAATTGCTGCTACTGTAGACATTTTATTTGGCGAAATCATTACCTGAATTTCAATTCATATCAGGGGATCTCTCTTTGGTGCCCGCATGTAAAGCTGTCACGGAATTGACTTTGTCTTTTTGAATTTGGGATCATGTTCAGTGACACTGTTTTAAACTGACGATCTAGCTTCTAGGAGCACTCAGCATGAAATTTTGTCACATTAATCTCTCTCCTTCAGAAATGGCTTTGCATTATTCATGCCCAATCTAGCACTCCTGTTCCTGCTAAATGTTTCACTCCCACCACCTGTTTTTCTACTTACATCTTAATAGTCACAACATGATTTTTGTTGTCTCTTACCTAATGCTTTCATGTCCATGTTCTTTCGATTCGTGACCAGAGGTTCGGCTTGCATGATGATTCATCAAAGAGGACGTCTTCATTACCTGGCAATGCCAGTTCAGCTTCTTGTGTGCGAGATGAATCTCAGCTGCAAGTGGCAAAAGTTCCAAGCAACCCTATCCACCGGTGGAACCCCTCCCTTCCGGATAGTACATGTAAGCTCTAAAGCCCCTGTGCTGCATCTGAAAGGATTTTTCAATACCATAAACTTCAAGAGCAATTATTTTTGGGGTGGTTTCAATAGGTTCATTTCTTTTTTAAAAAAAACAACAGCACCCATTTACTGAGCAAGTAAGATGGGCTGGCACATGCTTTTATAATAGAAATTGCATCTGAGGAGTATATTTATTTGATTGGTGTGCCTGACAGATTGTATTGTCAACAGGTCAGGTTCCGAATGAGGATGTTGACCGCAAATTTCAGCATTTGGCAAGCTCGGTACATAAGATGGGGATGGTACTAGATTCAGTGCAAAGTGATGTTATGCAGTTAAACAGAGCCATGAAGGAGGCATCACTAGATTGTAAGTTCCCCTAATTGGTACTAAGAGAGACTGTGACCGCTGCTTTTTTGTTCATGAACATTACCATTTACCACACTAATTCAGTCCTTATTCAACAAATGGTTCATCAAATAACTGTAAGCATGTATCTCTTTTGTTCAGCTGGTAGCATAAGGCAAAAGGTTGTTCACCTGGAAGACTCACTTCAGCAAATTGTAAGGATAATTTGGTGGTTCATTCCTTTCTCCTACAATTTTTTGCCTGCACAGACAACAAAATTTGATTTATTCAGACTTGTTATTACAGCTTAAGGGACAAGATGATCTCAAAGCGCTCCTTGAAAACAGCACAAGAGGCAATCCTGATCAGCTGAGTGTTTTGAACTCTCACACCAGCAAATTGGATGAGATATCCTCGACCCTTTCAGTCTGGCCGAAACAAGTGCAAGCAGATTTAAGGCAACTGCAGGGTGACATCTTCAGAATTTTTACAAAAGAGATGAAGGTACTTCTGAAAATTCTTCTGCTATGCCTATCATCCACCTCTACTGTTGATACAACTCTCATAGGTTCATTTATCTTTGGAATTATTTTGATGACTAGCGTCTGCATACAAGTAATTATCGTTCTGATTTACTAGTATGTGGAGTTTTCTGTTATCACCATATGTGCCGGTTCAATTCTGTATGAACATACAAGTTAGTCACTAAAAAATTTATTGTATATTCTGTTTTTCTTTTTTTTCCCCTGACAACGGGTGATCCTGTTTTTCATTTTGAATAACTTTTTTCCGTTGTATATACATGATGCCTAACATCCAACCATCTGAGTGTTTGCTATATTTACTTTTCAGCATTTTACTTTTAAGTCTGAATATGGTCTGAAAAACATGCAAATCATGTATACCATGCTGCATTTTCAAACCTCATCACTTCGTCCACTGAAATCAACAGTTTTGGTCTAAAAATGGCTGAACTTTGCCTCTTTGTGCAGGGGATTGTTAGAGCTATCAGATCCCTCAATACTAGGCCTGCTGCAATTCAAATGCTAGCAGTACGTGTACTCACTAAACTAATTGAACCCGTCTTTCAGTACACTCCTCTTACTTCTAAATTTTGTCTTCACTGAAGGACCAGAGCTGCACCACCAATGACAGACCCCTGAGGAACCAAATACCAGCAGCAAATGGAAAACCCCTGACGAATCAGACGCCAGTAGCAAATGGAAATGCCCAGATGAACCAAATACCAGTAGCAAATGGAAGACCCCTGATGAGCCCAACACCAGTAGCAACTGGAAGGCCCCAGATGAACCAAAGACCAATAACAAAAGTGTAATCTTCTAGCCTCAGTTTCTTACAAAGTTCAGTTATCTATTCCTGTAGTGTATAGCACTGAATGGGAAGTTCGCTTGGTGGAATCAAAATGCAAAATGAGGTTTTAAATATTGAAACCCTCAAAAGCAAGTGCTAGATGTTTTTATGCTTTTCCAAATGCCGATAAAATATCCATTCTGATGTTCATGATCTTGTAATAAGATGCTTATTCTTTCATTGCAAAGCTGGTTAATGCTGGCTATTCAAATCCTGAAATGGTAAATGTTGTGATGCATGTACAATACTACTAAAACGTATTTCGTCTTTTTTGCATCAAGATTATACTGGTTTCCTTCAGCTGTGTAACTAGCATGTTTCCAGTTTACTCTGCATACGTCTCCACCGTTATTTCTTTCTAGAAATGCCTTTATTTGATCTTAGAATCTAATGACGCTTGTTTGTTACTAGCAGCCTCCCTGCACCTTTGGTTTATCCTGCAAAGGTGGCTGATCCGAAGGCAAAGGTAGAGCAGGGAAAGGGAAAAGGGGCTCCACAAAAATTGGTTGCTTCAAGCTATAACCTGGCACCTAAACAGGAAGATGGGGTGAATAGAAAGGTCAATCCACAAACGGCAATTAAGAAGGTAACCTTGATCCTTTCTAGGTAAATGAAAATGATATATGATTGCCTCGTCCAAACATAAGTAGCTGACTGCTCTTGCTCCGAACCAATGCTTTCAGTGATATCTGTTGGCCAAATGCACCAATATTGCTAGTGGTTCAAGGTCAACATCACTGAATTTTCTGGAACATGATTCAGTCACGCCGCAGTTGTAGCTTTGTAGTTTGCGCTTTGAAGCAAGTAATAGTATTGCTATTGTAAACAAGTAATGTTAGGCTGGAACGCTGTACTTGCCTAATGTTAGTGTGCGCGTGATCATGCCGCTTGCTTGTGAATGCAAAATGCAGGCACCGATCAGCATAATCATCGACTCGGATGATGACAGTGAAGGACGTGTTTCCTGCGTGATTCTGAAGACAGAAACAGGTAGGTGCAGTGGTATCAACAGTTGAGCTTATTTTTCTTTTTCCAGTGTGTTTCCCATGTGATTTTTCTGGTGGTCTGGCCCCCCTTGGAAAGATGGCATTTCTTTTCGATGGATGAACAGAAATAAAACCTGGAAACGTAATAATCACCTAATCTGCTATTATATTACTTGTGCTTTAGGGATCGTGAAACGTAATAAAAATTAAAGCGGCAATAATTTAGAAAAGGGAGGAGGAAATGATTGGTGCCCTCATCCGATATTATTATCTTGTCTTTGCATCTGACGGTGCCTCCTTGTGGTGCAGCCGACAGGGTGAAGGAGTGTCAGGCCCAGGTGACGAAGGAAGGCAGTGAGGAGGGGCTGCAGATCCTGCGGAGGGCAAGGAAGAGGCGGAGAAGAGAGATGCAGTCCGTTGTGCTGGCCTAAGGTAATGGTGCCTTATTAAACGTGTTTTAACTGAAAGGAGGAGATAAAAATTAAGGGAAAATAAAGTTTTGTCCGTGGTTAGGTAGATCAAGGTTGTTCTATTCTCGTGTATCACTGGCAGTGGCAGCACAGACAAGTGTATAGGGCAGTAGCATTTCTGACATATTACCATTTGCTTGGCCAGCAACGCGCTGCGATAACGATGCTCCGTCTTGTGCCATGGCAGGTCAAGATAGATGGCTGCCATTCCTTTTCTTTCGTTTGGGACCAGAGGAAAAGAGAACAACTTACTTGATTTTAACATAATATAATACTTGCTCCATACATACATGGACGGGCTCATCTTAAGGTCTCCATGCAGAGGCCCTCTTGTAAACCAATTTGGCAGGCAGTTATTCGAGAAAGAGACCCTCTACCAAACACGATAAGTATAAACATAAATAGTAAACGTAATGCGTGCTAATAACTACCTTACAATGGAGTATGTAGTTTTTAGTATGGTGTTACGTCGAGGGTGTTAGTGGCGTGGGTGCGGTCATTACTCTAATTAAGACAGGTAGAAATACAATGTGGAGTACTAGTATTTTGCAATTGCTTATTTGGTTGGTATGTTGGGAGGCCTGCTTTGATTGATTTATCGGTATCTATTGTTGCCAACAACGGGGTGAAGGGTAGGTAGATGGACAGGCCATCCAAAGCCAGCCAGTAAACAGCAGACAGCACTGCAGCGTGTGTGCAAAGTGCACCGTGCCGAGCAGTGTCGACATGTTGTATTAGAGCATCTACACCAGAAACTCTATGGTCATGTTTCTTTCAGCGGTTTCTGGCGGTTGACAGTTTTACTGTAGCAAATTTATAAGTCTTTGAAAAAATTTTAAATGAGCCTAAAAAGATAATCTAAAAAATAAGAAATTTTACTGTAACGAACCGCCGACTGCCACGAAAAGGAATGGAGCCTATCTCTATTTTTTCTCTCTTCTATTCTATTCTCTCTCTCCATTACTCTAAAATTCCTTCACGCTTTACACTATACCCTAAAAGATTCTTTCCCTCCACCAGAAACTCTATCTTTAAAACTTTATTTCTATACTACTATAGAGTTTCTGCTATGGATGCTCTTAAGAAGATATAAAGGAAGATGTTTGATAACATTACCATCAATGGCCATGAAGTTTACCTGTTGTGCTAGCTTCGTGCTAAGCAAATTATGTGTGCTCCTGTATCAAAATAAAGGAAGACAGTGCACACTCCCAAGGCACTGTAAAAGAGGCTCTAGGCAGAAGGAGAAACACACGGGACTCTAAATCAGAGCAAACCAAGAGCATCTACCCTCCCTGAGAGCACCTTTATCTTAACAGTACCATTTGTAATAGGCCTCCTATAAAAGAGGCTTGTAAGGTAATTTTTTTCATTGTATTAACCTCAGGGATCCCGGAAGGGAAAACCATGTGTAAACTTGATAGTTTCCTCTTTGAAAACCCTTATGTCTTATCAGTTTGATTTTATGGTTTAAAATTTTATGCTAAGAAAATCTTTGATAGTTCTCAGGTGATCCTTGCATAAGGGTAAGAGAGCTCTAGGGCCATAGAGAAGTATTCCCTTTGGATGTAACTACTTGAGACGGCAATAAAAAATTATCTCATACAACCATAACTGAGGATAGTTAGAGAAAGACTTAGCTACTTTTAAAGCAAATTAGTAATAAATATGATGAGTATCAAGTAGGATTTTTACAATCATTGTCATATTTCTAGTTGTCTTATTGGTTTCACCAACCTACGAGATCCTAATATTAGTAAAATTTCTAATTGGTGCATTATAAGTAAGAATCAAAAAGCAAAGTCAAAAATAGTAAGGATAGTGCTATAAATAGTAAAAAAAATTAGTAGTGGAAAGAATAGTAAAAAGTTTAGTGGGGGAGAGAATAGTAAAGAAAGAGACCAGATGCTCTTGTATATATATATATACACACACACGTACGTATGTATGTAAACTAGACATGATTCCGCGCCCATGGCGCGGTGGCTTTATTATTTTGCTGCAAGTCTTCTTTTGGATTTACAAAACGTAGTTCATAGAATTAGTCGGTTTCCCCTCCCTGCGACCTGGATAACGGATCTGGCTGTGTAATAAAAAAGAAAAACACAAGGATGATTGCAAGGAGGAAGCTAGAAACGATGGTGAGGAATAGAAACATCCAATAACCACTGATGACTTGTTTACAGACATGGACACTGCTCTATGATATTTTTTCTAGCAACCACATCACTTAACATAAACGGTGACAAATCTCATGTTACTCCCTTAAAGAATTTCTTCATGGCCAATAAGCTCATATATTTAAAGCGCACTCTGGTAAGATATGACAAACCTTGGTAGCGTTACGTAAGCCTCAACACTGATAAACGTACCAAGCATCAAAAGCTTGGATGAGTGCAAAGTTCAATATTTGCCATTGCAGCTTAATTACATTTAGATGTCCTCAGCCAAGGCACGATCCATATAGACAGTCTCTGCTGTGTAGAATGTAGCAATTGAATGGATACAAAGATTAAATCACCTAATTTAAAGATGTAAGCGATGAAGTAACTTATTATGAAAACAGTAAGTATGCTCTCATATCATAGTTTATCATGACAACTCTCATATCATAGTATATCATAACATAAAAAAACCAGATTTACTGCACTAGCTTAGATTTGTTTGCATGTTTTCAGATCCTGAGCCTTAAAACCGGAATAGGGAAGCCTGCCCTCAGAGTAGGTGTCATTGTCAATACCATTTCCAAAAATAATGTTCTTGTCTCCTAGGCTAAGACCACCCTACATTAAAATTACAGAGAGAAAAATAGAATAAAAGCAATGTAATACCTGAAGCATCTAACAGTGTCCATCTGTCTGAACAACCCAAGGATACTGACCATTGGATAAAATCAAAACCTAAACAACTAGAGACTCTGCAATATAACAATGAGTTCATTAACTCTTTCCTTCAAAAGGCAAGTCTACAATATGTAAGATAAATTAGAGACCCATAATCTTATTTGATGTATAGAAAATTAATAGGTTGCCTAGACATCCTGGAATTTTATATCCTGAGCCAGGAAAATTGATGATGACCTCTCCTCTTGAAAGCAACTATGATTATTTGCATGCAGAAACATGCATGGAGCGGCTATTAAATGAACATGTGTAGGTAACTAACACCTATCAAAATTATCTAAATTTGTCTTGACATACCAATCAAAAAGAGAAAAATAACTAAAAGCCTGAGCAAGGCCCAACCCTAAGATTGATTATTGAGATTCTTTCTTTGGATGAGTGGATGCGCAGCCTCTGTCCGATGTTGTAATTTAAATTTTGCAACCATTTTATCAGCATATTTGTAATTTGGTTCTTCTGAACAGAAAAAATTTCCTCAAAAAATTTTTTTTGGAAAAAATAGCCCACCATTCTCATGCAAAACATGTTTTACCATATAAATTACACAACTACAGTACTTGAAGCAACACATATGATCCTCTGCAACGAATGTTAGATAAGAAAATATAGCACATATGTCAACCAAAAGGGTTAGACATGCACCAGCTATCCAGTAGTCCACCAATGGATTGAAGGAGTGGAATCTCCTAAGAGGCCTAGCATTGGTGTTCTGTACATAAGCATGCCAATTATCTTAATGGCGGTTACCAGCGCCACAACACCTGTTAGAAGAAACATCCTAGATTCCTAGGCCACCAAATCTTGGAAAAACACTCTGTTTGCCTATATGGTAGGAACAGGAGCACATAATTTAGCTCAGACCATCTATATTAGACAAAATTTCTGTAATAACCTAAGTAATTTTCATTTCACAACCTGCCAATGCAAATGTATTTTAGTTATTGTGCTCCACTGGATTAAATGGGCTTTTGACACAAACACTATTGGCCTCTTTTCACCCAAAAAAAATGATGGTCTCTAATTCCACTGGATCAACGGACATGGAAATAAACAAATTGACAAGTGAATGGTACCTCATTAAATGAGTAAACGAAATCAAAAACCTCCTGTCTGAAAGTTTGCCCCTTCCAGTTATGGTAACATAACTGCTAGTTTAATGGGGTGGAGTAGTGGAAGGCATATTTGAATTAGAAGTGAAGCTTCTGAAGATATAGGTGACCAACACTGCGCTGAACAACATAAACCAACCCAGTCACAAAAATCAGTAAATTTTGCGCTTGGATACTATTTGCATCTCACTAAGATAAATCATGCAATATAGAAAAGTTAAACCGAAAAAAGTTTGACCATCGAAGATGCAGCGCCCAGGTAAGCCTCCCTCTCCGCCGCCACTGGCCGCTGGTTCCCTCCGCCGTTCCTACGCCCTTGTTGCTGCCTCAACGCCTCCTACTCCCCACTTCCCTCCACCCACACCCCTCCCTCCGTTTCGATCTTGCTTCAAGGGAACTGGCTATGTCAGATTTGGGGAGGATTGGCCCCCCAGCCCCCCTAGGTTCAACCGTGCCGGATCTGACTATGGGAGCCAAGTCTCCGAATTCCCTGAGCTCCACGCCCCAAGTAGAGGCAGATCTGCTCCTAGCAGGCCATATCCGCTCTCCTCTGGTGAGGATCATATTCGAGACACCTCGCGCTGTCGAGTCAGGTTTGTCTTAGCCTCACCGCCCTCGGGAGGAGCTGGAAGGCTGTTGGGCCTTTGCTTGGCTCAGGAGGCAGGATCTCCCATAGTTGGAGCAAGCCGGAGACGCAGTGATCAAGGCTCCATCTATGCTTCAGGGGCGACAGGCAACAAGTCAACGTCTCGCGGGATACTTCCCAGAAGATTTTCTGGTCCTCTTCCCCTCGCAGGAGCACTACTGCCGAGTGGTGGACAAAGGAGATCGGCTCAGTGGAGGCAGGCAGTGAAGACATGGCAAAAGCTACGGAGGACGGATCTGTGATGGCCATGTGAGGGAGGGCTAGGCAAAAAGAAACAACGGTGGAGGCGAGCGGTGCTGCACTGTAGCTAGGGGCATCAGAGGAGGTGGGTGGCCGGATTTGACCATAGGCGTGACTGAACAGACCGAGGGCGGCAACGTGCGCCGATGAGGAGGGAGGGTTAGTACCAATAAGGGAAGCGAGAAGAAGGCGGCGGGCCAGGGTTAGGGTGGAGAGAAACGGGCGGGAGGACAGCAGGTTGAGGAGCGAGAAGAGCAGGGGTCTAAACAAAAAATAGGACGTAGCGAAAGCCGCTTGATCAGCCGATCGGATGGTCTTGACGATATAGGGATGTGGATCGAAAATCAGAAAGCTTAAGGGTTTTTTTGTGAAAGCATCTTAGTGCTCTTTTGACGGCCGGATCGGCTCCAACGCATATGATCGAACGGCTCTCGCTAATCGGACGATGTGGTTCAACCATAGAATTCAGGACGACGTGGAGGGTTTGAAGAGAATCATTGTCCAGCCTTAGCGCGCGCACACACACATATATGTGTGTGTGTGTGATATGACCTTGTGGCAGGTACACGGACATAGCATAATGAGCACGGTTCGGTTCCTTGTTGGTTTGCTGTGATTTGTCAAGCCTCGTATTCATCGCCCCTGCATACTACTGCTGCTGCTCTACACCAGGCCCACGCTGATGCATGCAGATGCGTCTACCATTCTGCTTCCCTGCACCAAACCAAAACTCTAATTTTAAGTCCAACCGGGGCAAAGAATGCTACTTGATGCTGCTTTGCGACGGCCTGCAAGCAAGCAGCCAATGATTTCCATCATCGGAGTTTGTTAATTTTGACAGTTGATTTGGTCCACAAATTAAGGGTGTGTTCTTTTGGGCTTATGAGCTTTGACTTATCTGTCTTATCTCCAACTTCGAGAATTTCCCGAGGTGGCCTCGAGAGTCGGATGGCCATGAAATTTAGGATTTATGGAGCTTTTAGACTCGCCTCCGAGATAAAAATAAAACGGATTCAAAAAGTAATAAAAAAAGTCAGATAAGTCAATATTAGTCAGATAAGTCACGAAATTCTCGAAGTTGGAGATAAGACAGATAAGTCAGATTAGATAAGCCTAAAAGAACAGGGCCTAAGTCGGTGGGGAAGGCCAACCAGATCCAGATTCTAAACTTGAGTCCACTACGTCGAGGGATCTTTATTAGACAACTCCAACCATATTCTCTTCATTGGTTTATTTTCCTATTTTCCACGCCATATTCTTTTTCTTTATTTTCTATTATCTTTAACAGCATCTCTTCTAGGAGCATCTCTTATAGGAAAATGATATAGAGAAAGACCTCTCCAAAAGAGAAAGGTGAAAGGAATCTGTTAGAACGTTGAAACGAACAAGATTCCCTCCATGAAGGAAGTGGGAATGGCGACAGGATGCCGTTGCGGATGGTCTTAGACCATGTGCACTGGTTTCTCTTCCTCATTCTCATTTACTTCACAGAGGAAATCTGGTTCCCTTCAACGTTCCAACAAATTCTCTTCACCGTTCTCTTTCAGAAAGGAATATCTTTTCCATCAAAGGTTGAAAATAATGGAAAATAATATAGCGTGCGGAACAAGAAAGAGAACAAAATGAAGTGAAAATGGTTGGAGATGGGGTTAAGCTTGTGCAGTGCACACCGATACTACGCAGCATGTAAAGATTACTAGAAGGGACAACGGGCGGCTGCCCGTCTGCTTCTTGATGTGCATTGGCATTGGCCGTTGGGTTGCTCGTCCATCTTTTGATATGCATTGGTCGGGAATACGTCGACCTCACTGGGCTATTTTGGTGAGCCCTATGTTTACTATACTCCGTGAGCATATATGAATCTTCTTGGGCTATTTCTGTTGGGCAGTAGTTTGGATGTGTGTTATATTGGTTGAAATCTCAATTTAGCGGCTAAATAATATAATATAAGAAGCGATTTAAATAAGGAATCTGGGGAAAAAACTTTGAAAATTTGTTAGATCAGCTGAAAACTTTAGAAAAATTCATGAAACTATGAATGTAACCCTTAAATTTCCTATGGACCCTTTTTAAATTCAAAGGTTTGTAAAAATTCTAAAGTTTCTATTTCTAACCTAATCTCCGTAAACTCATATGACATTAAAATACAACGGGAATCGCCGCAATCCAATAAATTCAAGATTTTTTGGATTTTAAAAAAAATTAAAAAAAGACACAATTTTTAAACTCAATGTTGTGTGAAACTTTCAAAAAAATTTCACGGTTTCTAAAATTTGGAATCTTCTGAAATTACAAAGTTACCATGACAATTCCATAAATTCTAAATCTTGTAGATTTCTTAATTTGTTTTAAAAAATCATGATTCTAAGTTGCGAAAAAGAAATAAAAAGTGTTTTTAAAACTAAATTTTTTTAAAATTTCAGAAGTTTTTAAAAAATCCAATTTTTTTTGTGGTAATATGGAAGAGGGAAAAAGAAAGCGAAAGTGTTTTTTAAAATTCAACATTTTATTTAATTTTTAAAATTTTTAAAAACATCCAAACTTTTTATGGACCTTCTTTGTGCAGGTATGGTTCTATTTCTTAAAACTTTCTATTTTTTTGGATTTTTAAACGGCCTAGAAAAAAGAAAATAGAAAAGAGGAAAAAAAAGAAAAGAAGAAACAACGTACCGGAAAAGGTGCGTGGCCGGGTTTCGAACCCACGCCAAGACCGAAAGTTAGCAAGAATGCCAAACTGACGTTCACCACTTCGTCAAGAAGAGAAGAAGAAATCTTTTTATATATAACCTAAAGATAGACGGCCGGATCCAAGTTGGCCCGACGATCGGACGGCCATCGTCACCCGGCCGATGGCAAAAGCGGGTAATTTCTATCCAACTCGGGGTGTACGAAAGCGAAAAGGACCGCGGTGCGAGAGCCGAAAAATATGGAGGGCGTGGACGGAAAACTTTGAGAGGAAAAAACACTGCACAAGGACCTCCAAGCGATTATCTGGGGACCTCGACAAAATATCGGAAACTATAAAGGTTTTTTCGCATTTCGGTAGGGGTGGGAGGGGGACAGGACGGAAGGCCGGATCGAAGGCCACGTCGCCTGATCGGACGGCCCACGATCCGAGGGCGACGTGGCCTCTCCGGGCGGCCGGGGCGCTACGCGCTATATATAGCAAAGCTAATTATATGACTATGAGGCTAACCATTCAACCAAGAGAAGGGAAAAGAGAAGAGAAGAAAATCGAAAAACAGAAAGTATAAGCCTCTTGGATGAGAGTTCCGATATGCCACTCCCGGCCGTGGGTGGATAACCAAGAAAAGTTGGATGCCATCGCCGTCTCAGCATTTTGACGCAATTTTTGGCTCAGCCGTACAAAACGTATATGGAGGATGATATTATCCTCTCCGATTTTTGGGTCTGCAATTTTTTAGCACCTATCCTGTTGACACTTTTTTACTAGCAAACACCTCGGGGGACACCACACCGCATGATTCCATCATCTCTACAGGCTCCACAGGCAATTATCAGAGGCTTTTTTGCCTGCCATTGCCGGCCACTTTTCGTCTGCATGGCATGTGCTGAGCTGAGCTGCTGCGTCCACTGACTCTTCAAAGAGAAGCACAAGCAACTGCAACCAAAAGCAAAAGAAACATATATAGTGCTCACCGGGGCCTTGTGCAAGAAAGGCTTCCGATTCCTTCCTTCCGTCATCGTTGCCAAAAGGACGCACACCACAGCTCCTCCAAGCATTGGCATCTCCTCACATGTCCTGAACACTTCTTCTCGGCTCCTCACACTGGCGATTGCTCAAGTTCCCTGTGCTCCCTCCGCTCTCAGGTATGTCAGTTTTCTATTGAGTATACTCTTGATTTGCGCTCTTACAGGTTATCTGTGCCTAATTTCAAACTTTGTTATTCTAACGAAAACCAACATCTGTGCGGTGCTTCCATGCCTGTGGAGCTCATGAACACTTATTGCTGTGAAGCTGATTAATTGGAGTAACAGAAGAAGTAAACTGTAATATAAGGGCCTGAGTTCTGAAAATGTTCTCACTGCATCTTCTTTGTACGTATATAGAATTAAATGAGTTACTATCGTATTTTCCCTTCACATATTTTCTTGGCTCAACAGTACATTAAATTCAGTAAGAAGAGAACAGTGGGGCAGGGTCACTCCCATTTCCCCGAGTCGTGCCCCTGCAAAATCCCAATCCTTCCATTCTCTAAACTTGCCATGCGTGACCCCTGTCGTGAACTCTAATTGCTGATCTAACTGCAGAGTTTCTCTCGGCAGCCAGATCTGTTGCAAGAGGAATAGCCCGATGAACTAAATAATCAATATAAAGAAGGGATATTTCAACTGCAGAGTGTAGTGAGAACAAACCATACAAAATGGGGAAGAGAAGTCAAAGACGGGCAACACGACGCCAGGAGAACGACATCGGCTGCATGTGGGGTCTCATCCGCATGTTCTATTTCCGACGTGATGCCAAGTTCCTGTTGGACAGGAGACAAGGGAGCAGAAGGCATACTTTCAGTGGGTTCGCCGGTAATTCTCTTCAGGGATCACAATTGCCATAAAACACAATAGCTAATGAAGTAGGATGGTGGTCGCCACATGAACCACATATTATGCTGGCAGAACTCTTCAATATGCTGAATATGGTTTGAACTAATATGCATTTTGGTCATGTGTGACTTACAGCAGACTATGAAAAGAGATCATGTCAAGCTCAAATATTTTGTTCATGCTCTATACTATTAATTAATCAATGAAACATCAGCTTGCCTGTTGGTCAGTTTCATAAATATTAATAACAATAACAGAAGCAACAACAACAATAACAATATGGCATATAACTGTAGCAAACATATCATTCACTCCTGTCAGTGTACCAAATAAAACCTCATTTAACTTTAAAGAAACAGACTCTCATCACTGTCAACCAAAAATAAAAGCTGCAGTAATCAATAAGCGTTCTTCGTTGCATTTGTTTAAGTCTCATTACTAGGCAGTTCGGTGAAATTGTGTCAACTAAGACCTGCATGCAAATACAATCTTAAAGTTAAACCTATAATATTCGTCCTTCAGTTCACAATTTTCTGATGTTACGAACTATCACTAGTTCCCTGCAATCTACATTCTAGAACCACCTGACAAAAAATAAGGTATTCAAGAAAAACATCATGCAAGCTTGCTACAGACTTTGTTATTATGAATTCGTACTGCTGCTGATGCATCCTGCATGGTTGCAGGACGGCACTCAAGAAAGAAATCCAGGGACTTCGAGGAAATAGATGAAGACAGGGATGTAAGTTTTTTATATATATATCAAATAAGCGTGATGTAGTTTACAGGGTAAAAACTCTACAGACTTATATTTGCAGCTTACTGTTGTCCACTTAATGCTTTCATGAACACCAGTACACCACAATGATGAACGATGAATCAGATGTCTAGTAACTCTTAACTGTACTTGACTATATAGTTACTTGCATATTAAAATTGCTTTGCCTTGTGGAATTGAAAGTGTGAACTTAATATAAACAGCAACCAATTACACTTGAAAGTGTCAACTTAATATAAACAGCAATCGATTGCACTTCATGCAAGTTGTGAAACAATAAACCTAGAGAAGGCGTGCACACCAGTGCGAGGGAAACCTCCTTACCATGTCAGAACTTGGATTAAACAATCATCGTCCATTTTTTATGCTAAAGAGATTTGATTCAGGCTTTGTGATTGCTATTTGTATCAAAATATTTTCTCTGCATTGACCTGCAGAAGAACTTCAGTGGATAAATAATAATATCAGCACTCTTTAGATGACAATCTGTTGGGCTTGTACATTACTGTTACCAAACTGAAACTACCAAAGTTCACACAAAATGAATGCTGTAATAAGATCAGGTTTACTTCAAGTATATGTCAGCATGGTTAAGCATCAATATGATATAACTGACCTAGCTTCCATAAAGTTTCTACCCGTCATGCGATATAATTGTATTCAATATTCCATTTCACGATGTTTACTATTTTTTATGCTATATATTAAATAGCTTATTTCCTGAAAAGGAATAAATGCACTGCTCTTATACTTCTCAGACCATGGAGGAATGCAGTACAAGGAAACCAAGCATCAAAAGACTTATGGAGGACGAGTTGGGAAAGGTAAAACAGTTGAAGATTCCAAATGATGAGGTTCAAAGAATATTAGCTGACCTGGGACATGATGTCTGTCTGGACAAAAGTTTGATGCAGAACAACGAATCAGAGGGAGCCAAAAATCACAACACGAGCATCACCATGGCTTCTCCATCTGGATCACTGGATCCCAGTGGTTCTAAGTGCATGAAACAGGCAGAAGAAGATGACCTTGAACTTGATGTGGCAGATTTCCTGGGACAGATCTATAGGTACCATGATGATTGCAAGAATAAGAGTAAACTATGTCCTGAATTGAAGTCCCTTATCCACACAAAGCTTAACGAGTTAAATGTTCCTCATAGTGATCTTGCTCATGAGCAAACTCCAGAGAATGAGGAAAAAGAGCTTGCTGATAATAGAAATCCTGGTAACAGCAGGCAAGATCAATCAACAACGCCAGCAGATGCATTAGAGATGACAAGCTTGGACAATAAACCTTTCTTCAAGACACTTCAGAAGCCAAATTCACATATTTTACAGAACATCCAAAAGCATCAGAAAAGACATGTCGGGACCAAGTCAGAACCCAGGAAAATGCTTGAAAAATCCGTCATTGTAGAAGATACTAAGAGCTCAAACAAGCATGAGTTGGCCAACAAAACACAGAGTAAAGAGAGCAGACATATCTTTTTCTGGAAGAAAGACAAATCAAACAGAAGGCATACATCAGAAGGAACTGATGGTTCTCAGCCTGTTAGCAAAATAGTTATACTGAAGCCAAATCCAAGTAGGTGGATTGATCCTGCTGTAGCTACTACTTCAAAATGTTTACAGCAGAAATCTTTCACAGTTCAAGCCCCAGAATATAGTGCAACTGAAAATTCAAAGTTTTCAATTAAGGAAGTTAGGAGGAGATTCAGAATCGTAACTGGAGAAACAGAAAAAGGAAGATTCATAGCGCATGAAGATGGCCTTCAAATTGATCCACATGGGCCGAAAGATTCAATTTTTACAATTAGAAAGGATTCTACACAGGTCCCTGAACAGACCTCAGCACAGAAAGCTTCAGCTACCACTAACAATAGTTTTAGACCTTCAAACAGCAGCACGCAAATGCAAAGAAATGATAGACTAGGTGAAATCAACAGTAACCTAATTACATCAAAGGATGAATTTGTCTTCTACGAAGAAGCAAAAAAACATTTAACAGAAATTCTAAAGGACAAAACTCAAACGGCCAAGTATCCAACAGTTCAAATCTCAAGGTCCTTGGTAGGAATGCTTTCCCTCCCTCAATGCAGCACATCATCACCTAGGAGTAGCCCTAGGGTAAAAGACTGCATTGACCTTTCACCTGAAGAGAAAAATATTTGTGCCATAGACAAGGCTGGGAGAGAAGAATTTGCAAACGAAAGAAGTAAATCAGAGGACGATTCAGGGAGTGTGTGTGGTACTAACGAAGCATGGGATGAGCAGGCTGTTCGGGAAAGGCATTTCATGGAAGAAGAAGTGACCCAACATGGTGAGTACAAAATACAATAGTCACTGAAATGATCAATACTGCATGGTTATACGCTAATAACATACAAAATTGCAGGTGATGAACTTGAGATTGCATGTGTTGAAGAAATCGACAAGCCCGATTGCTCTGAAACAATCTGCAACACACGATGCACCCCAGTAGAGCAATACGGATATAACTCACTGCTAGTATGTTAAGGCCAATACTTATTGATATTCCATCTTGTTTCCATTGTTGTTCTAATTTTAATGTATTCATGAATGTCTGAATTGAAGGAAATGATGGAGGGAGTAGAACCAGGCAAAGAGCATATTGAGATGTTTCCAAGTTCCCCTGAGAATTTCGTTGAGAAGTCAGAACACCAAGAGCCAAAAACTCCCAAACCAAATGCATCACTTGAACTGATATCACAAATTTCCCCTGAAGGAAACCATGAAAAGCAAGAGCAGCCCAGCCCTGTATCTGTTCTTGATTCATTCTTCCATGAAGATGGTGACAGTTTTGACAGAGAAACCATCATAAAATGTATTATTCAATTGTCACAGTCAAATTCAGAGTTTCCGTTGACCTTATAAAAATAAAATGTCCTAAAAAATCTAAATGGTTTCTTTCGATATTCCGTTGTCTGCAGGTGAGTTGCGTCAAGACATCTCAAGGCCACAATATTCCTCAGATGCTGGTTCAGACCAAGAGATCTTCTGGGAGGACAAGGATGTCAGGCTAGGTTACATAAAAGCGGTGCTGGAACTATCAGAATTATGCACGTACCAGAATTTAGAGGTGTGGTATCTATATGATGAATTAATCAGCCCTTGCTTGTTTGAAGAGCTGCATCAAGGCAATCAAAAAAATGATCTAAAACTCCTTTTTGACTGTATCTGTGAAGTTATAACAGTAATCCAGGGTACATATTTTAGGAACCCTCCTTGCTTATCTTTTCTCAGACATAACATACAGTCACCTCCAATGGGACAGAACCTCGTCTCAGAAATAAATAAGCATATTGAGGGCCATCTCTATCATCAATTTCCAAGCACATTACACCAGCTAATTGACATGGATCTGGAAGATGGCACTTGGATGAATCTTGGATTGGAAAGTACAGAGATTGTTGTCGATATATGGGAATTCATACTAGATGAACTATTAGAAGAAGTCACTTATGATGTTTGGATTTGAAGCTTTAGTTTCCTCGTCATGGTTGGCATTTCCGACCACCATGCGTAGAGTCATGACTCGAATAGAAGTTATGTTGCTGACAATAACCTGTTTGTGTGGCAGTCAGGATAACAACACATGCACTGTATGCTTGTTAATTTAAGTGGTATATCTTAGGAGCCCAAGTACCACGGAAATTTTTCTGCAGCTATTATGCCACAAGCTCCTGAGACAAGCACTGCATATAGATTAACATTTTAACAGATTTGGAAGCGACAGTTCTGCACAGAGAGCCAGTGAGGTGTGCTTCTTCCTGCAGTTAAAGCACAATAGCTGCAGATATGACTAAATGATCTTGTGATATTCTTCTAGTTCCTTGTGTGTACTCCTGTTTTTGTGCGTATATGTGTGTATGTCAGTTATGTATGAAAATAGTTCTTATACAAAGCATGCATTTTTCAGCAAAGTTTAGAGCATGGTGTGTGCGTGCGCAAGTTCTTAACATATATAACCTATCAAAGGATATATTCTTTCAATTATTTCAGATGAAGATTTGTTTTTATTGAGTAATCCTACTGCTGAGTTGACATCTGATGCATGCAGGTGTATAAATTTTAGCTCTAGTCTTTGGTCATCCTGCTCTACTCAGATAGATCTGGTGCTGGCTGATCTATCAAGGTTGGTGTACATGGAGAATCTTAGTTGTATAATTTTTTAAAAAAAAACTTAAATGTTTATTTAACAGTCATAAATCACAGTATTTATAATGTATTTTCCTTCCCCTGTTGAAAAGATATGAAATTAACTGTTCAGGGACTATCCAAAACGGTGCACTGATAAATCTTCTACAATTGCCAACCTCCATGGTCTTTCATTGTGACTACATTGTAGAGAATGGGCAATTTAACTCAAAATGATCCTGTGAGTAAGAGAAGATTCTGACATTAATCCAATCCTTAAGTTACAAAACCACATGCGCCACAAAGTCCTGATTCGCCAAAATAATCCCTGAACTACACATTCAGCACCAAAAACATCTAGGCAGAAGACATGCAGGTGATAGACTAAGCAGATATGATATTGGCCATGCAGTGCATTGTTCGTACAGCTTGGTGCGTCTAAGCTCTGTGTCACCTTATGCATGCTGAGGGAAAATGCGCAAGAAACAAGAGGCCAAAGGATAATGCTTCCATGGAGCAGGCATCAAGTGCTGCCATCACTACTCAGTCTGGACGGCGATGGAAGCTGAATGGGCGATGCACTCACACTCACTCTATGAGTGCCTGGGGCCTATTCGCTCCCAGCAGCATCTGCTCCACACTTCTTCCTCTGAATTTTCCTTTTTTATATATATAAATGCATGTTCATGAGGTCCAAGTGTGCCGCGCACTATATAGCCACTAGATTAACCCGCCAATTTATAATTTATCCTACTAAACTAGAGAGCACCGCTTAAACCCTCGGAATTGCTGCAAAAGTTGGCAACCCCCGTCCAAAATCATCACTAAAAATCGTGAAACGAGAGAGAGATGAGGTAATGGAACCTAGTTGAGGCGGAAATGGAAGTGCGCGAGGAGAGGGGAGGGGAAGGAATGCATTGGAGGAAGAAATGGAATCGGGACTCACAGCACAGGACGAGGGGGCGCATGCCCTACCCGGACCTGCATCCTCCATCCTCCAGCCTGCCTTCTCTCTTCGTTTCTCCCCACTATTCATTTGTCCTTTCTTTGTTCTTGTTGTTTTTCAAAGGAGGGTCATACTTTAAAAGAAATTCAACTTCTACATTTGTTTCTTTGTTCATTTGTCCCCTCTCCCCCAAAAAGAAATTCAACTTCAAAAATTTTATAAATTTGAAGCTTTAGTTTGGAATTTTCAAATTTGAATGTGGAATTTGATTTTTTCAAAATTTTTACATTTAAATTTTCAGAATTTTCGATGCCTTCAAATTTGATCTTTTGAATTTTCTGGACAAATAAAAAAAGGTTTGATTGTTTTCAAATTTGAATTTTCACATGTTTCAAAATTCAATAATTCAAAACTAAAGTTTTAAATTTTGCAAAGTTCTATAAGTTGAAATTTTGAAATTTCAATGTTGATTTTTTTTTTCCCAGATAGAGGGGAAGGGAGATGACTTGAATGCCATCTCATTAAGAAAACCGCATGTGTGGCAACCACCTAACCAACTAACAGAAAACTAATGCCTACCTCAGCATTTAACGGAATCCTAATAATTTTGGGGGGCAACGGTGCTAACTGATGCAAGTTTAAGAGGCCGAGAAAGTAAAGTTAAAGTTCGGGGGTTAAGTGAGATTCGTTGCAAGTTTAGGGGGCAACAGTGAAATTTCCTTTTTTTAAACTAGAACAGTTATCGAACTGCTCTGCCCTTTGGTTCACGGCTTACCAGTTTAACTGATTGAACGTTGGTTCAATACGATGGACCAAATCCCAAATATCCAATTCCCAATTCCGATCAAACCGAAATCATGATTTCTTCCACCGATCCACCAGCACACCCTTTCTCTTCTAGCCTACCAACGCACGCCGCCCTACCAGCCCACCATATCTCTTTCAAAACCCTAACCCCAAGTCCCTAATAGAGCTAATCCATAGCAAACCCTAACGCCTCTACCTTGGCTCATTCTCTCCGTCCTGACTCCCCACGTGGTGGTGTCTTTCCTCCTCCCCTCTGTCACGCTATCGTCATCCTCCCTTGTTGCGCCGCCGCATGCGCCCTCCCCCTTGTCACGTCCTCTCCCTCAGTCACTCAAGCTCCTCTAATCTCCCTCCTGGGTGGCGTCGTTGTGCTCCCCTTCCTCTTTTCCTAACATTACGCCAGCCATGCTCACTGTCCCCAACGGCACGTGCCGTCGTGGTCCCTCTCCTCCGACACGATGCATCGCCCTCTCCTCTGACACCAATGCCGCTGTAGAAAGTATGGGCCCAGGGTAGCCGAATATACACTACAGGACGTACCGCCTCCTTGGGCCGAGTCAATTGGGCCTTCCAGAAGGCAGGTTTGGAGGCCGGTGCAATTGAAGATAATCTACAAGGAAACGAATTCGTTTCCTATTCGAAATATATGGATATAGGCGTAGCCCGATCGGTTATATCTATATCTTCCAAATACAGATCAGGGTTTCTATCTGTAACCCGACCCCCTACACTATATAAAGGGGGTCCGGGGCCCCTAGTTCAGGCATCCAATCTCACATCTTGTAATCATCATCAGAATCCACCGCAATACAATCCACGAGCACAGGAGTAGGGTATTACCTCGCCCCGAGGGCCCGAACCCGTATAAATTCGGCTCCCTATGCTACCATTGTCGTTGTGATCTCTCGCACTACCCCATAAAATACATTGCCGACGCAAATCGTCAACAGTTGGCGCGCCAGGTAGGGGGCAAGCGTCACGATCAACTACATCGACCTCGATGGCTTCCATTGGCGGATTCGTCTTCACCTACGCTCCTGGCCAAGGCTTCATCTTCGGAGATCTCGGCTTCATTGCCGGCGACTTCGGAGAGTTTCGGTTGTGTGAGCCGAACTTTGTTCGGTCCACGCATTATCGGGGGAGATGGTACGCGACTCCGGCCGAGCCTCACCACTTTGGGATCTCTTCCCCGGATTCTGATCCAGAGGAGATCCGATCTGATGATGACGATTTCGACTGGCCTACCGCGGGGTTTCCCTTCAGTTTCGGTCGGGATCTACCACTTCTCTCCTCGCCAGCACCTTATGCTGATGAAGGATCGAGCCGCGATCTGATTCCTGGCCCGGATCGCTCTCAAATCTAGTCGGGGCTCATGATCCCTCAGTCGTGGTTCGCCCCGTTTGGATTTGGAAACTTGGTTGATGTTTTCCATCGGACAATGCGCCGGCTTTTCCAATCTGGGCCAAGGGGCGGAACACGGCACATATACGCTGGGACGAGCTTTCTGAGCCAAAACTCAGGGACAACTCCTGCCCGTTTAATTCCCCGAGTGGCTATGCCATTCGATCTGGTCAATTCGGCTAAAAGATTCCAGCAGATTCGTTCTGTCGGAACTCAGTCGGATCCTCTTCTGACCAGAGATCCAGCACGAGAGGTGCGAGTTATAATCACTCCCATCGACGAGCCGACGAATCAGGATCGGTTGAGCCTTTCCTTCTCGGAATCCGAGTCAGAAGAGAGCGTCAATGGGATCCCCGACTTCCGCGGTGTCTATGTGCTGAATGGCCAAGCCTCCAGGTCGGCCCGGCGCCCCACGGGGGAGGCTGGAGCCAAACCAAACCTCGAAGGCGGAGAAGATTTGCTCGATCAATTACGTGGTCGTGCACGGGAAGTCCGGGAGGAACTGCTTCAAATCCGTATGGGAGATCACTCGGTCTTCCGTACGCCACAGCAGAACATCCTCGCATGTAAGACCCTCCTGGATAATGTTGGTCCTTTACTTGGAGAGAACAACCCCGCAACGCCGATCATGGAGCAAGTCAAAGCCATGATAACGGCAGTGGCTGTCCAAGGCACTCGGGATCAACCGGCCAACTCGACCAGAAGCCAGAATGCCACAAGTAGTACTCGGGGCAGTCGGCACACACGAAGTCGCGGGCAAGACGCCCGCCGGAGTGCAAGCCGCGACCTTCGCCTCGACATTGAAGCCCGGCGCAGGGATCGAGACGAAGATCGGCGCCGTACACCACCGCGTCGAAACCTCCCCCGACGATCTCCTTCCCCCACGGAAGGGTTGATTGACGGGATCAAGGCATTTACCCCCCGACTCCGTCAGGTAAACTGGCCCGAGGGGTTCAACCCTAAAGGCATTGTGAAATTTGATGGAGAACGGGACCCCGAGGCTTGGTTGCAGATCTATTATCTGGCGATCAAGGCTGCGGGTGGAGGATACGACGTAATGGCAAACTATTTGCCCGTCATGTTAACCTCTCCGGCTCAGAACTAGCTCGCGGGCCTTCCAGAGAATTCGATCGATTCCTGGGAAGAACTTTGCGACCAATTCGTTACCAATTTTCAGGGCACTTACGAGAAGCCCGGGACCTAGTGGGACCTTTATCAGATTCATCAGAAAAAGGATGAGTCGTTAAGGGATTTCATTCGGCGTTTCACCAAGAAGAAGAACACAATCCGGGAGATCTCGGAGGCAGACGTCGTCGCAGCTTTCCAGAAAGGAGTTCGCGACCCCGACCTAATCAAGAAGATGTCCCGGAAGCCTCCGACCACTGTCAAGGAGATGTTCGCCTTGGCGGATCGATATGCTACTGCCTCGGATGCTCTAGCCGAGCGTCAAGAGGATCACCCAAGCAAGCATGAAGACAAGAAGGACAGGCCCGAGTCGTCCTCTAAGAAGGACAAGAAGCGTAAGGGTGAAGAGATGGTAGCGACCGCAGAACAGGGTCGGCTAAGGCCGCCTCGACCCGCTGACTATAGCAAAGTCATGGAGACGCCGTGTCCTTTCCATCCAAACGGGAAGCACGCGGCCAAGAACTGTACATCTTAAAGAAGTTCGCTGAGGATCACAACAGCGACGCTCTGAGAGATGCCAAGCAGGATGATAAACGCGATCCTCCCGAGGGTGACGCTTACCAAGAAACTGAGCGAGAGCTCAACTACATATTCGGGGATCGAATGCATATGAGTCCAAGCGTAAGCAAAAGCTACCGTCGGAGATCAATGCACCATTCCGGTGACCCCGGGTATCTTCGGTGGTCCGAAATTCGATCATATTTGATCGCCGATCACCCAGATAACGCCCCATGCCCAGAAGATATCCACTCATCCCGGATCCCGTGGGCGCGGGCGTCCGATCGCGAAGGTCCCGTTGATGGCGGGAGTGGATTGAATATCCTTTTCGCTAAAACTCGGGCGAGATGCAGATCCAAGGACGGCGCCCAACGCATGTAAGCGCCGTTTCATGGTATAATTCTGGGAACCTCATCGGTGCCAATCGGGAAAATCACCCTTCCTGTCACCTTTGGAACTCGGGAACCCGCAAGGTCGAACTTTTCGTCCTGCAGTTCCTTAATCTGGGCCTGCAGCTCTCGGCGCTCCTTGGCTACCTCGGTCCGGACCCCGATGACCTCCTCTTCCATGGATTTAATCCGTTCTATTTGGGGGAGGAAGTAATTGAGGAACTTGGTTTTCCTCTCGGAGTAACCACCAAGTTCCTGCAAGGACAAAGGATGGTCACCGTCCTAACTCAAGCCAAAGAAGATTTGTCCTACGAATCAAAAAGCTTACCCGAACCATTCGGCCGCACTCGGTGGCATACTCGAAGAAGACCTTCCTCATCTCTGCCTCGGCCTCGTCGTCGACAAGGGCCCGATTCCCGCCTCGTCTCTCAAAATCGCCGAGAACTTTCGATCTTCTCTGGGGAAGATGGGGGCTAGCGGAGGATTTCCTCAACCATTGGCTCAGCCCCCACGCTGCCCTCGGCGGACGGGTTTGGGTCAGAGGTCGCGACGGTAGCACCTCCTCGTTCCCGACGCTGGTTCCGCCGGCCACGGTGGGGTACCAGACGCATCGGTGGTGGAGGAGCTCCTCGACTTCGGCTGGCAGCTCGATGCCGGCTCGGTCGGGCGACTTGACGGAACCTCTACCGATGGTTTCCTTAGAATAGGGAATATTTCGGTCAGAGAAAATGCAAAGAAATACTATCAGAAGGTGGCGGAGTTGCGCTTACCGGTTGGTGGTCTTAATCTTGATGCCGGCCCCCTTTCGAAAGGAAGCTCCGCTCGAGGAGGCGTCGGGTGGGCCTCTTGGCCTAGCCTGAGGGGTTGAGTTCTTTTCCCCCTTTGGCGTCGCGCTACCGCCCGTCCTCGGGGGGTGAGTCCCCTGACTACATCCGGAAGCCAGGGTTGGTTGGCTCGCTCCCTCTTTCGGAGCTTCAACCACCTTTGGCCCCGAGCCTCGCGGGCCGCGTCCTCCTGACGGCGGGACTTTCTCCTCCACTAAGCGAGCCGGGCCCTTGCCTTTTTTGGCCGCCGGGGTATCTTCAGGTTCCCCCCTGGGCGCTTCTCGCCCTTGTTGGCAGAAGCATCAGGGGTAGGGGCCGTGGATACGAAAGACTGGCGGCTCTGCATAGGAGCAAGGCATCCCCAAACAATAAGCTTCAGCAACAGGACTGCGCGGTGTTCAACACAAGTAAAAAAGTATACTCGAACTTTACCTCAGGAGGTGGATAGTTGAGGGAAAAGCTCCTGGGGCTCCCTGGATTTGAAAAGATAGTTCCGGGAGCGAAGAACTCGGAGAGTCGATCGATGGCGTCGGAATTGGGGGCATCCGTCTCTCTAGTAGAGTCGGATGGTCTTAAGATACTCGAACCCGAGCTCGATCCTTTCCTTGAGTGGTCGTGACGCGCGTTTAGATTATGAAACAGCTACAGCGACGCCGGTCAGCCCCTCTTCTTTGAGATGTTAGATCAGACCGAGTAACTCGGTCACCTGATCTATTTTAGAGGAAAGAGGGGGAGAGTTCCAAGAGGAGGAAGCTCGGGGCTTCCTCCCATCAAAACAAGGAAGACTGGGAGGAGGATTGGAACAATAGAACCAATCCTGATGCCACCCCTTTAAGGAAGTCTGAAGCGGCAAGGCGAAATACTCCTTCTTGAGGCCGCTCCGGAGTTGGAACCAGCCCCGCCGACGGCCTTAGGGGCATTGTCGGTGGGGTAGGCCTTCAGGAAGAAGAGATGGCGGAAAAGGGCGAAATGGGGAGCGATCCCCAGAAAAGCCTCACAAAGATGAACAAAAATCGAAAGTTGAAGAATGGAATTGGGATTCAAATGGAAAAACTCAATCCCATAATGGTGGAGCAAACCGCGAAGAAAGGAGGATACGGGGAGTCCGAACCCGTGGGGAGAAAAAGGATTCAAAGACAACAATCTCCTCTTGATGAGGGGTGGGGGAGGATTCACCTGCGGCGGCGCTCCAATCAATGAGCTCTGGCGATGAGAGA
Source organism: Olyra latifolia (assembly GCA_036346145.1). Classification (NCBI taxonomy): domain Eukaryota; kingdom Viridiplantae; phylum Streptophyta; class Magnoliopsida; order Poales; family Poaceae; genus Olyra; species Olyra latifolia. The sequence continues at coordinate 388,266 of CM070525.1, read as the reverse complement.
ACGCTGGCGTCGATGAGGGCTTGCAGCCGCTCATCGGTGGTGTTTGAGGTTGCCCAGTCCCCCGCCATTGGAATGTGGTGGATTTGGGGCTTGACGATGGCGGCGGTGCTAGGATTGCTTGGAGGCGGCGAAAGCACAAAAACCCTAGCGGGGAGTCTCAGGGAGGTGAACGGTTTGGGGCGCACAGTGTAAGCGTACCGGTTTAAAATCCCTGGAAGGCATCGCTTAAAAGGAAGCGGGCAACGTTTCGTTTCCGTGCAAGGTGGGAAGGGAATGAAGCCCTAAAATTGTCGCTTCAAGACTTGGGTTCTGATTTAAGTTCCTGAGGACATGCCCTATAAGGGCCGTGAGCTGTACACGACTTACTCGGGTACAGGTGTCACTCGGGTCATCTTAGTCGGGAAAAATAGCGTGCCCCCTGTTGGGCTCATTGCCAGTCCTCAATTTGAGGATTGGGCGCTTCCCAATGTCGCGACCCAGCTTTTGATGTGCCCCTTGGGGACGCTAGTCGGTTTAGCTTTTTAGCCGGGCCACGCATCGGAAGTTCTTTAAAATTGTCCTGGTGGCACATCTCCGGATCGTTTGTCGTCAGGACAGGCTCCACTTGGGCAAAATTAATCAAGCTCTTGGCGTACCTCTTGGGGTCAATGGCTGGTCCGATTTTATAATCGGATTAGGCGTCAAAGAGTTACCTCTTCAGTTGGGTCTCAGCGGCACATCTTCGGATCATTTGTTGTCAAGGCAAACACCACTAGGAGGACCTTAACTTGGAGGCGGACGTATTCCTTTGGAAATCACTAGCTTGAATCTACATTAGTCGGATCAAGGCGCCTGAACACCCTACACAGGTTGTGGCATGTCCCATGTCGGACCGAATGTCGAGCTCTGCAAGTCAGGCTTGAATGCCATAAGTTGTAACAGGGAGGATAACGCTGGGTGGCATTGTTTACTCAGTAACATCCACTTTTTCTCTGGTATGCCTCTCCGTGGGGCCATCAGCCAGCATACCGATCCGTCGGGCTGGGTACCAGGCATCTCTAATGACTTGGGAAATTTTCTCGAGTTCTTTGCAACTGTGTTGTTTGATCAGTAGGTTACTCGGCAAGCAGACTTCATCAACCAGGCGAAGAGTGACATCACTCGGGTAACATATGAAGGACTGCAAGCTGAACCCCGAATCAAGACAACCCAGTCCCGAAGCACTCGGGGGCTACTGTGGAAAGTATGGGTCCAGGGTAGCCGAAGATACACTTCAGGACGTACCGCCTCCTTGGGCCGAGTCAATTGGGCCTTCCAGAAAGCAGGCTTGGAGGCCGGTGCGGTTGAAGATAATCTATAAGGAAATGAATTCGTTTCCTATTCGAAATATATGGATATAGGCGTAGCCGGATTGGTTATATCTATATCTTCCAACCATAGATCAGGGTTTCTATCTGTAACCCGACCCCCTACACTATATAAAGGGGGTCCGGGGCCCCTAGTTCAGGCATCCAATCTCACATCTTGTAATCATCATCAGAATCCACCGCAATACAATCCACGAGCACAGGAGTAGAGTATTACCTCGCCCCGAGGGCCCGAACCTGTATAAATTCGGCTCCCTGTACTACCATCGTCGTTGTGATCTCTCGCACTGCCCTATAAAATACATTGCCGACGCAAATCGTCGACAGCCGCCATACTCCCCTTTTCCCAGATGTCGTCCCCTAGTGATATTGCCCGGTTCAACCATAACCGGTTGGTTCAGTGGTTCCTAGAAAAAAACGAACGGTTCTTTTGGTTTTATCCATTCTAGTTACTTCAACAGCCCTACAAGCAAACTAAATTGGCCAAGACCTCGGTTATGGTTTTTGCCGGTTAAAGCAGTGGCTCGGTTCGTTTTTAAAAACTAGGTCTTGCCTTTAGGCACTCTATCTCATGCTTAAAAGCAACCTCTAACTATTGTGAAATATCTAAAAACTACCTCTAAGTAAGAGAGCCTCCAAGCTAAGCATATAAAGCATTAAATTGCTACCTATGGCTCGTGGGTTCAGCGTGTCTAAGCTTAGAGACAATATTGCTTCTAAGTATTGTGAAAAAAGTTTAAGCCTTAAAGGCCAAATGTAGGTCCCACGTTAGAGGCAATAGTGTCTCTAACTATTGTAGTTGCCCTGAGAGTATGCGTAATGAAACACCTCAGCTATCTATAGCAGTTGTTATATCAGCTTATGTGTAATGACACACCTCAGCTATCTATAGCAGTTGTTATATCAGCTTTTTATGACATGTATGAGAGAGAAAGGAAAACACGTCCTTTGCCTTTAGTACTCTCTATCGTCTCTATCGTTCCCTCAATTCAATCCTCTGGTCCAAACCAACACACAGGATGTCTCACTCTCTCTTTCAGTCTCTTCCCCCATGGGCTCTTCCTCACTGTAGCCGCCAATGGTAGTCGCTGTTGGTAGCCACCACCGAGGAGGGCTCATCACTCACTGTCCTCCTCCGCCGGGTAGAGGTCCTTGAAGCTGACAGGAGGGCCTGGAAACCTTAGGTGTGTGAGGGACCCACCACCTCCAGCTCGAGGACTGTGCCTCCGTCCAGCTTCGGGACGAGTTGAACCATTGGGGAGGACCACCACCTCCAGATTCTAGGCCTTGCCGGCTATGTCCTGCTTTGGCTCCATTTGCATCCTCCTCGACTATCAACGCTGCTAAGGGCCACGTGCAGAGGAGACCTACCCAACCGTGCCGCCCTCCTCACCATTAGTGTCGCCTGGTCCTCCCTGCCGTGCTCAAGCTGCCATCTTTGGCCCTTTGCTCGTGAACTTTGAGAAATTTGATTTTCTGAAGGAAGGTGGAAGAACATGTGTGTTTTGATTTTTTGAAATCATTTGCTTGTACTTTGCAGCATGTATGTAATCAGACCATTATGTAACAATGAGATTGGTCATGTATGAGATTTAAAATATTCTGAAGCAAGAATTGTGCATGTGCTGTTATCAAGAATCTGTAAATTTTTATGGCTTGATTGTTTGTTCAGCTACAGAGCTGAGAGCTCACAGCTGAGTTTTATTAAAAAAACATGCTTATTCAAAGAGCTAATGGCCATTTGGCTATCTGTAATTTTATTTTGTCCAATTTATTGGCTAGGTCAATCCTAAGTGATGATCAGATATCTGAAAATTGGTGATCAGTTCATTTTTGTATGGGAAACAAATCTGATCCAATGCAAAAAGTTCAGTTCCATCTTTTTGGTTTTTGGACAATGGAACTATAACAGTGATTTTAAGTTCAGTTCAATTGTATAATTGTATTTAGCATGTTTTTAATGGTGGAACTTCCTTGAACAATGCATAATTTCAGCAAAATGCAAATTCAATGGGGGTAGTGACTGGCAATAAAATTTATGAGTCGGGATGATGAGCTTTAGCTGAATTACAAAAGTTGTTGCATGCATACATATTGTATTGATCTCATCATGCCTATCGTAACTCTTACACTTGAGATGGTTATGAAAGAGGGGATGTAAAAGAAGCGTTACAGGAGATGATTTGGGCAGAGAATTGCTCAGCCTAAGATCCATTCTTCCACCGGGTCCAATTTGCGTGATTCACAAGGGAGCATAAATATGGCCAAAACCGGGTCTCCAGGGCAGTAGCATAAATCTACATGAGTCTCCAGCGCAATAACATGCTGCATTTTTTAAGTTTGACTGGATTTGCAATTATCTAAAAAACTAAACTGCAACTATATGAAATTTGAAGTTGTAACATCCCATTTTTGGGTGATTGTAAAATTTTGAAAATTTTAAAATCATTAATAAAGCTAATGATATTTTGGAAAGATTTTGTCTACAATATATTGTTTTGACTCCATGAAACAAAGTATACATATATATATATGTATATATATATATGTGTGTAAATATTATTTTTGGTACAACCATATTCTCCCATCATGAGAAATAATTTCACCCAAAACTAGATTTTCAAAATGTTGCTTGGAATATATTTAATATGAATATATATTTATTAAAATTGTTTGGAAAATGGTATTTTCATACCATGAATAGTGTTTTCATGTTGGTGAATAGTAAACTATTATCTTTCTCAATTTCTTTTCCCCTCTTTTGCCATTTGCTTAATCTACCTTCCCTAATTCTACACTCTGAATTCAAATTTGAAATCAAATTTGAATTTGCCCAGTGAAATGACCTCTTTGCCCTCAGCCCAAATTTTCCCTTTTTTTTCTCCCCTGTTTTGGGCTCAACCCACGTTTGGGCCATGCCAGCTAGCCGGCTTTGCTTCTGCCTACCACTGGCCTCCTCTCTCCCACCTTGCCCATCCGCCCAATGAGCCTCCTCCTCCCCCTGTTCTGCTCTCTGCTCTCTGCTCTGCCGTGCCCTTCACCGTGGCTGCCGCTGACTGCCGCCCCTACCACCGTCCGGCCTCGCCATTGGTCACGACCTCCTCTGGCGCCATATCACGCCCGGCAAAGACCGACCTCCCTTCCTCGTTCCTTCCGTGGTGGTACAACTCCGGAATCCCGCTTTGTTCTCCCGGATGGCCATTGCCCCAAGGCTGTCATCACAAGATTCACTCCCCTCCTCCCAAGACCTCCTACCTATAAAACCCAACCCAAGCCCCCATTCCTCCTCGTTCCGCCCGCCTTGCCCGTGGTCGCTCGTCATGAGCTCGTTCGGTGAACCTCGAGCTCGGGCGACCAGCTCCATCTCCTCTCTCTCCCCTCTCGCTCTCCCCGAGCCTAATTGCATTTTCGTTGCTTGTAGCTCGTGAGCGAAGCTCCATCGCCGCCGCGCCGCCACCACGCCCTTCTTGATTGCTCGTCGACGGCAGCCTCTCGGCCTCCCCCGGTTGGAAGCTCCACTCCATCGCCTCCTTCTCGAACGGAATCCATGACGTCCCGAGCGCCGCCGCCATCCTGCTGCAAGACCATGCTTCCACGTCGCCGGCCTCCTCCGGTCCTCCCGATCGCGACCAAGTCCGAGGTAACGACCCTTGAAGCTCCTAGAAGCTCTAGGAAGCTCGCCTTAGCTTTAACGCCGCGAACGCCGACGTCGCCGCCATAAGAGCTTCGCCGCCGCCGTGGCGCGCCGCTCGGCCGGCCGCGAATCCGCGAGGACGCCCTAGATCTTCTCCCCACAAGACCCATAGGAACAAACAGCACGCGTTTTGGTGCCCGTAGCTCACGGAGCTCGCTGGCTCACGGAGTTCGCCATGAGTGATACCAAGGCCGACGCCACGCCGACGTCATCTTTCAGCACAAGGCGCTGTCTCGCCGACAGTGGGACCCGGATTTAAATATCTCCGCGGCACCCCATATTGAGAGCCGACATGTGGGCCTTCGCCCCACCGTCATAGTTAAGGAAAGCCTTGCTTGAAGTGCGCCAAGATCGTTTCAAGACGGCCGACCAGCGATTCATGCCGCCACACGCCGAAAGCACCATTTGGGCCATAGCGCCATAGCCGGCCCGACACTGTTTATAGTGTTTTCCCAGTGATTTCTCACTTGTTTTAATACCAGAAAATGGTTTTAGATTATTAAAAATAGTTAAAGACTTTGTAAAATCCTGGAAAAATTTGGTAAAATACTAGAATGCTTTTGGAACCTAGGAAAAATATTGCTTTGCATATTAAAATAATATAATTCTCTGTAAAGTAATAATATCCCTTTTCTAGCTATTTCCTTTAACCAGAAAATCCAGAAATAGGTTTTCCCTTTATTAAAAATACTAGATGACCTCCAAAAATCATGAAAATATTTCGGGAGACACTTTAAAGTGTCTGTAACTTAGGAAAATTATTATTTGCTCATGCACCCATATATTATTTCTCCAAATAATAGAATAGGCAATATATGATTATTGAATTGTTTGTATTAAGCTTTTTCCATATAAGATATTTTGATATATCTATTATTCCTACTGTTTATACTGATTTTTTTATGAATGTTATCCAATTATTAGAGCTATTATGGGTAGACTTCATACATAATCATGCATATACATTTATATTTGCATTAGAATTATTATTGCATAAAGGCTCTTTTAATAAAACAAGTAGATTATGGATCTCGTTAAAAGGTCCATAATGTTTGTAGAATCATTGCACATCATGCATCATGCTCTAGCATATTTCTAATTGTATTTGTGCTATTTGGATTATTCACGATAGATCCGGAAGGCCCGGAAGGACAGTGTGAAGATCAGGACCCCAACACATTTGGCCCAGGCGAGCCAATATCTCTAGAACATTCTCCTAACCCAGTTTTACTTAAATCTATGTTGATTTAAATTATGAAATGCATGCTTTACATTATGTTGATTATATTATGTTGAATTAAGTGTGGTAGTTATGCCCTGTTCATTTAATCATGTTGTATACATGCCTCATTCCTTGATGATTGTTACTACCACGCCTTGATTTCCTTGAATATCAAATCCATGGCATCACCCTAGAATAATTAATAAACAATTTTGGACTCTTTAAAGTCTTGGGAAAAGAATGCTTAGACAGAGCTTAGGTCTAGTCAAATTTTGCCCAGGACCCAAAATGTCCTGGAAGGGTGGATGAATAATCCGCCGAACTTGTATTCACCCCTTGATTATAAAGATTTGTGTGGCATAAGCATCTAGGTGATTTGGTCTAAGGTGATCGGGTTTTAGTGTCTAAGTGACAGGCTAAGTGCGTCTATGTGTGTCCCTGTGACGTCCCGTGAAACCCACTATAATCTATGTGTGTTTTGGCATGGATTCTCGATGTGAGCCATGCATTACTAAATAGATTATTTTGGGGTCTACGTGACGGAGTAGATTTGGTTTAGGCTATGTGTCGTCTGGCTATGTGTCACTTGGCTATGTGTCGTCTGGCTATGCGTCGTTTATAACGGAGCGTATTTGGTCTAGGCTATGTGTCGGTTCATTTGGTTTGGTCTTAGGTGACATGAATAGAGATAAACACCCCAGTCATGAATATTGTTGGCATATATAGCCCAGTACGTCTTTTATTTGGTAAATGGCTAAGTCATAAGCTTTTAATATAGATTATTGCAACTCTGGCTTTAAGCGAATAAAATCAACCCAACCTCCACCAAACAGCCTGAATCATTATACTGCATTAGGTTGGGTATTGGTTCATGAGCTGTTGATTTATGGCCACCTCGCACTCCACTCACTCTTTTAGGTCAAGATGGAGAAGATGATGATCCCTATGATCGCTATGAGGACGAGGATGCTCGTGGAGCCGATGCAGAGGCGTGGTGTTAGGCGGGACTCAGCCGCTGTTCTGTCAGGTGGATGGCATAGCCCTTGGAACCCAAATTTATCTTTGTTTCCGCATTTCCGAACTCTGATTAAAGAGCTCAATTTTGGTATTGTAATATTTGGCCAACTCGGCCCTACAAACTTGAGCCACTATGTATTTGAACCTTTACAAATGTATAATTAAACGTGCTTGTATGAGATGGTTCCAGTATTTTGTAACTCGTACAGCGCTGGCAAGACAGATCCTAGGCTAGCGCAGATGTACGGAGGTCCCTGGAAAATGGGGTCTCACAGAAGTTCAGTAATCTTCAAGACCTACTCTTTTGGATGTATATCGGTATAGTAGTTATTTGCCTCTTTGATTTAGAAGATAACTAAAATAGCATGAAAAAATAATAAACAATAGAAAAATATTTTAGGGAAGGTGACCACAATTTTTTAACAACGATATGAAAAGAGTATATGATTGTAGCTCTCTCACAATCCTCTTACACTTTTTTAGGACCCTTGCTCTATACAAGAATGTGGTGCTAAAGAATACGTAAGTGGTAAAATCTCATCGCAATCCTCTTACACTTTTTTGGACAGGGAAAGATGAAACACCAGTTTGATGTTGGCTCATCTCCATTGTTCCCTAGAAATGATGTACTTCATGCCGTCACAAATGTCTAGACTAGAAGCATGTTCGGAGTGGCTGAGCTGAATGAACAAACTGACCGAGCTGAAACGAGCTGAATGTTAAGTTGGACTTTGAGAGGTTATTGAATCTGTATCTTGAAACTGGTTCGTTTCGGATATGTTATTTTTAAGAGTTTTTAGAGGTGGCTTTATGATAAGAAAAGATTGAACTAAAAAAGCCAAATTGGTTTTGTAGCCAAATAAGGTTAAGCCGCTCCGAACATCCTTTAGATATACGAAAACATATGCATATATTCATTTTAAAATATACTTGCACAATGTTATAGTTTAAATCTGTTTACAAAATAAATTGCAATAGATGAAAACTGTAGTGATATTTTAAATGACAAATATTTGGTGACCTAGAAAAGTAGATGGAACCGGAGGAAAGCTTGAGGCTTGATTGTTGAAAGAAGGGGAAGAAGTCAAACGCATATACTTGGCTTCCGCGACAACATTTTATTTGGAATAATTAAACACCCCCTGTCCATTTTGATTTTTCTCTCTCTCTCCGCCGTCTCGTCTCCTCTGATCTCTCGCCCAATCCACCCACTAAACTCGCACCAATCGCTACTGCTCCCTTTCCCCCTCCTCCTGCTCTGCTCTGCTCTGCCCCAAACCCTAGCTCCCCCGAGGTACGGCTCGCTCCGCCTCCACGCGTCTCCCACGATTCTTCCGCGAATTTTAATGTCTCCTCTTTTGCCGCCGCTAAAACCCTAGCTCCAGATTTCGGATCGGGCCTCGTCGTGCGCGGATCCCCTCGAATCGGCAGCTCCCCCGATCCGGTTCTAGGGTTTCCTCTCGCCGCGATCCGCTGCTCTCTCTCGTCTCTTCAGAGATACCTGCTTGCTCTGCCTCCCTCGCCGATCTCAATCTGTGGAGCGTGCGGCGTGCAGTGAATCGAGTCTGGACCTCACTTCGTCTGGAGCAGGCTTTTAGTGGGAGGGAAGGAAGATAGAAGCTTGCCTTGGCGAGTGCTCTGCTGCTGGATGGTCTCAAGAGCTTGGCCAGCTGCATAGCGCCTTGATCCTCCGTGTCCATGTTGGGCGCAGCATGCTGCTGACTTGCTGGGGGAGATGCAAAGGTACGCAGGCACCAGCAACAGCGCTGGGTTTAGCGGTGGCGCCGGTGGTGGGCCAGTACCCGGTGGTAGAGAGAATGCCAAGTTGGAAGCATCACCCTACTCTTCTGCTAATTACCCCCTCAACTCGAGGTAACAGTTTCTTATTCCCTCTCTTATTCGTCAAATGTATTTACCTGTTTAAGCATTGTAAACTACTATTGTGCAGACACTGAGCTGCACCAATCTGCATGTGTTTACTAGGTAGTACTTGTAGGTGGTGTAATTACTGGGTAGACATTTTGTGTCGAATACCATAATAACGGCATATCTTTAGATCCATAATAATTGATTAACTTTTACGTTATTACTTGTGTGCTCTAACTTCCAAGAATGAACTATCCACATGCTATACATATTTTTCAGCCTATCAACGGAACGAATAGATAAACTTTGATGGGAACAATTATTCAGCCTCAAGCAAGTTATTGCATGTTGTTCCTAAAAAATGGAAAACTACTGTAAAAAAAAAGGTTTTTTGATTAAATGGTGTGCAAGTCAAGCCATCCTATTTACACCATTAGAGGTATATTATCACTCTTTGCCCTGAAGATTGACTAATTGGATCCTATTTGCACCTTGATGTATTATCTGTGGAATCGTGCCTTAAAATATCTGAATAGCACGTCAGTCTTTCACATCAAATCTTCATTACTAGGATGATATGGTATTATATCTCAGTCTTTGTGGTCTAAGAAAGGAAGATGCTACCTTCTGTTTATTGTATGATTGAATGAATAAACTGCCGGGAGCTTGTATGGGAGCTGATTTGGGTGCCACATGACATGTTTGGAGAAATAGATGTTTCTGGTTCAAATTGGGGCGAATGAACCCTCAACCCTCACAAACAATTGAATTCAACATGAATAACAAATACATGTTCTATAAACTTTTCATGTCTACCATAAAATCGTAATTTCTAATAACTAGAGTATAGGGTTCTTGAAGACTAGAATTAAAACTTATCAGTGCCACAATCTCATCCTTATTATCAAATTTCTGTTGAAGTTAGTTGCTACTAAGTTTCCTTTTCACCTGTACTAAAAATTGTGGTTTGTTTACTTCCTAACACTGCTGTTTTTTCAGGCGGCAACAGCAGCTAGCTCCTTACAGGCTAAAATGTGACAAGGAATCACTCAATAACAGGTATGTATGAACTTGTGAACCAAAGGCTGTTCACTGAGAGCTAGAGTGTGCCCTTGGTTTCAGCCTTGACACCTGTTTGCATATAAGAACACAATTCCGTTGTTCTTTTTGCAACGTAGATGAGTTGCTTTGTCCTATGATATGATTTCACTTGGTCTTATGCAGTTTTCCTCTACACTATGGCTCTTTTGTAGGCTTGGGCCACCTGACTTCTATCCTCAAACACCCAGCTGTCCAGAAGAGACGTTAACCAAAGAATATGTACAATCTGGCTATAAGGAAACTGTTGAAGGAATTGAGGTGTGTTTGGAAACAAAAGTTGTATACAATGCAGTATGGCCATCTTATTATTTTTCCTCCAGCAGCAATTTTTTTTTGGCATTTTGTTGAATATTGCCATGAGTTTAGACACAATTAAAAAATTACCATTAACGGTTCCACCTGTACGTAGCTTCGATACATTGGACATAATCCAACATCCTTGTACATTGACTGTTTCTCTTCTTTCATGGCTTTATAGGAAGCCAGAGAGATTGTACTAAGTCAGATCCCGAACTTCTGCAAACCAGACATTGTTGTAAAATGCAAGGAGGTAAGGAAACTTTATCAATGTTTGTTGAATGAGCCTGTGAGGCAATCTTGTTTTGACTTTTGGCATGAATTTTTTGGGTTTAAATGAGCTTTCATAACAAGGAGGATAAAGTATTCAGTACACAACTTATGGGAAGCGATAAATGATATACCTAGTTAATGTTATCACATGATTAATTGTAGCAAATAGTGGAGCAAAAGATTTGTCTCTTTTGTGCAGTTATGTTCACTTCTGTGTATATCGATCGATACCAATGCATAATCGGTTTATTTATTTACAGTTTGATACTCTTGATAGATGATTAAAATGATTGTTTTCTGGCTGTAAATCTGAATGATTATCCTCAGAACATTATCCTCTTTTTTTAATCAATTTTAGCTCACCTGCCCTAGAGGCTAGAGCAAACTGGTGGATGGCCTAATGGGTAGTAAATCTTTACCAATAACGAAGTGCTTGCTTGGACCAGCTGATTATATCAGTAAAAACATGTAGATAGAAATCTTTACTCTGAGGCCTGATTGTTTGTTTGTATTCTCTTTGGGCATTCTTGTTTTTAGCATAACCACAAGCGGGTATGCTAAATATGAAGTACTCGAAATGTTAACAGCTCGATTTATACATGCAGGGAGGCATGACATTGACTTTAGACGCATCGGTTTTTGAATGCAGGGAGGCATGACATTGACTTGCAGTGGATTGTCTTTATTTTATAGTTGTAGTGGATTTTACTTTTTTTAAAAATAAAAATCTATTGTGCTTCAACATTCAAAAGCTGCATAGTCTGCTAGATATGACTTTAATGTGATGATATGAAGCACTCAGCAGAATATGGTAGATATGTTCTGTCCTTTTTAGGACATGATGATTATTAATCCTCTCTTGCTGATTGTTAGAACCTTAACAATATCTTTGGTTTTATCTTTTTTTTTTAAAGAAAAGAACATGGGGTATTGGGGTGTATGGTACGCAGAACTAAGGCTACAGCTAACATTTTGTTGTTGTTCATTGTTTGCTGAAGGCACTAAAGAAGCGGTTGAGGGCTATTAATGAATCTCGTTCTCAGAAGAGAAAGGTGATTCTGCCATCTCTGTTGATTTGTTGTATCTGCTTCTGTGGGGATGCCTATACAACTTTGGTCTCTTAACCAATGATGTTTTCCTGTTCAAACAGGCTGGCCAAGTTTATGGAGTTCCCCTTTCTGGGTCGCTATTGATAAAACCTGGAGTTTATCCAGAGCAAAGACCATGTAATGAGGAGACCCGCAAAAAATGGGCCGAGGTCGATCAGACTGACCTGTTATTTGTTAATATAGTTTTCTTTTCAAATGGATGGCCGTCAAATATTTATAAATTGCTGTTAAAGTTAGCAAAATATTTTATTCCAAGCTTTTCTTTGGATGATGATTAGCTGTTTGCTCCTGTTGGGGTTGTTTTGTTGGGGAACTATGGGTTTTGCATGGAGTTAATGGCCAACTATCTTTCTTTACTTTGGGGTTGCCTTGGCGTTTCAGACCATATATTATTACTTAAAGTTGGTTAATTATGTTTCGGGGGGTAGCTTTACGGACCTCCCTTACTGAATCTCAAGAAGATCGCATTTGTGGAAAGGGTGCTAAGGCAAATAACTTGGATATTTGATTTGTTGTGGGCAACATATCTAGTGCTAATGCCCATTGAGTGCTAATATGCTAACATTCAACCAGCACCAACAGATGGACTTCGTGCGGTTGAGATCGAGAGAGGTGGAAGCTCCACATCCCACTTAAAACATGTAGGGGGTTATCTACAAAACAGTTTAAGTGGATCTGGAACTTCCACCTCTCTCGATCTCAACCACACGAAGTCCATTTGATGGTGCTGGTTGGATGTTAGCATATTAGCACTCAATGAGCATTAGCACTAGATATGCTGCCTTTGTTGTGCTGATCATCATTTTTTTACTTTTGTTACATCGTGCTGTCATCAGCCTGCTAACTTTAACTTAATCTTCTTCCATTCTTTTGTTTTCTTACGTCTGGCGTTACTTCACAGGCCCTTGCCCAGCCAAACAAGCGACTGCGTTCATTATCTGAACATGTTCCTCATGGTTACCGTAGGAAAACACTTTTTGATGTTCTCACTCGGTGTAATGTCCCGTTACTAAGGGCAACATGGTTTGTGAAAGTTACATACCTTAATCAGGTTTGTAATGTCTTTGAGCCTATCTCATCCTTACTACCAAACTTGACACTACATTGTAACAAAATCTTCTCTACAGCCACAGGCCCGGCCAACATCCAACAGTATTTCAACAGGCGCTTCTGATAATCGATCTAATCAGTGGACAAAGGATGTTGTTGAATATTTACAACAACTTTTGGATGAATTTTGTTTAAAAGAGGTACATCCATCTTTGAGAGAACAGTCATCACCAGGGCTTATTGCTGGACCTACTCAAGTAAAAGTGAAAAATGAACCATCCCCATCTGGTGGAGACACCGAAGAGCCCTTGGTTTACTTCAAATGGCGGTATATGGTTCGTCTTCTCCAATGGCATCTAACAGAAGAATTGCTTGTTCCCTCAGTGCTCATTGAATGGTTATATAACCAACTTCAGGTATTTCTATTGCATTTACTCAGTAACTCATCATATTTTAGTGATGTTTCAGCTGTCAGCTCCCTTCATTAATTTTTCACCTTTAATGATTTGCTCTTACCCTTTATTCAGGAGAGAGATTCAGTTGAGGCTTTAGAGTTTCTTTTGCCTATTGTTCTTGGTTTGATTGACACCATCACTCTCTCACAAACATATGTGCGCATGTTTGTGGAAATACTGCTTAGACGCCTGAGTGATGCTCCTGTTGTTGATAACCCGAGGAGGTCATCTATTTCTTGTGTTATAGCTGAGGTACTGCGATACATGGTGCTTGCAGTGCCGGATACATTTGTTTCTTTGGATTGCTTTCCTCTTCCCTCGGTTGTGGCCCCTGATATATATGGTAGGGGTGCTTTGTTGAAGATAACTGGTGGTAGTGGAATTGCTAGTTCTAAAAGGCGGGATGCATTCCGGTACTTTTCCTGTGGTTATGCTGTTTGTTCAATTCAGAAACATGCATCTGACCTTGCAGCTGTTGCCAACCCTAACCTTCAAGCAAGAGGTGCTGCTAAAGTGGTACAAGCTTTGGACAAGGCTCTTGTCACTGGAAATTTAACAATGGCATATTCTTCACTCTTTAATGATTTATCTGATGCATTAATGGAAGAGAGATGGATCAAAGAAGTTAGCCCATGCTTGCAGTCTTCTCTGATGTGGATTGGGACTGTTGAGTTATCCCTAATCTGTTCTGTATTTTTCCTTTGTGAATGGGCAACATGTGATTATCGTGATTGCCGTACATCTCCCTGCCAGAATGTAAGATTTACAGGCAGAAGAGATTTATCTCAGATACATGTGGCAGTGTTTATCTTGAAAAACAAAATGGATGAGATGAATAACTTATCTCGTTCTAAGAGTAGCAGTCGCATTGCAATGAATAATATTGTTAAAGGTTCTTCTCTGAATGATGCCTCTTTGGCAGCAACTACAGTGGATGATTCTTCTGGATTGAGAAGTAGTACAAAGAATGTGGATGAGAAGAAGGAAAGGAAGGATATCTTTGAAAGTCCTGGTCCACTACATGATATCATTGTGTGTTGGCTGGATCAGCATGAGGTTAGCAGTGCTGCAGGTTTTAAACGCGTGGATGTTCTCATTGTAGAGCTTATTCGAAGTGGCATATTTTATCCTCAGGCTTATGTCAGGCAGTTAATTATTAGTGGAATAACTGATAAGAATGATAATATGGAAAGAAAAAGGAGGCACCATAGAATTTTGAAACAGCTTCCTGGGTCTTCTTTATTTGATATTCTTGAGGAAGCTAGAATTGCTGAAGAGCAACAATTGTATGAGATGATGTCAACATATTCTAGTGAGCGCCGTCTTGTGCTTTCTGAACTTTCAAGTGGTCAGTTATTTGATGCAAATAGCAGCAGTGAGTATACTTCAAGTTCCTGCCTTCGGAAGCAGAATGATCTTTTGGTTGCCTCTGCAGGTGATAAACATAGCAGGGTGCCAGAACAAGTAGAAGATGTGAAAGTTAAGGTGTCAAGCCTGTTGCGTTTTACATATCCTCACCCAGTGGAATCAGAACATTATCAAATCAGAACAAATTTTCAAGGGTCATCAACTTCAACGCTCTCACATGTTGATACTGGAGAAGGGAAAAATGATTGTGAGGATTGTGTGAAGATCAAGAGACAGAAATTGGATGAGAGAGACTCTCCTTTCCAAGGCTTTCCATTGATTCAATCAGATGAGGAAGATATTTGGTGGTTGAGGAAAGGAACAAAGCTACATGAATCCTTTAAGGCTGAACCGGCACAAAAGTCCATTAAACAAACTTCTAGAGGTAGGGCAAAAGTGGTTCGCAAAACACAAAGTCTTGCACAGCTTGCAGCTGCTAGAATTGAAGGCAGCCAGGGGGCATCTACTAGTCATCTTTGCGAGAGCAAGCTGAGCTGTCCCCACCATAAACCTAGCACTGATAGTGACAATGCCAAAGACGTTCACGTGAGGATGGCAAATCTGGCTGAGGTTGGGAAGTCGCTGAAGAGGCTAAGATTGCTTGAAAGACGGGCCATTTCTTTGTGGTTGTT
Organism: Olyra latifolia; assembly: GCA_036346145.1. Lineage (NCBI taxonomy): Eukaryota > Viridiplantae > Streptophyta > Magnoliopsida > Poales > Poaceae > Olyra > Olyra latifolia. The sequence goes on along the minus strand of CM070525.1, from coordinate 372,797 downwards.
GAAATCAGTGAGACAACTTTTTGAAGGAAATGAAATGACAGCTCCTAAAGGTAGCAATTCCTTAAGCTCCATCTCCTCACAGCCTGATGACAAAACTGTGTCCAAATGGAGGCTAGGTGATGAGGAACTATTTTCCATTCTTTATGTACTGGACATATGCTGTGATTTAGTCTCTAGTGTGAGGTTCCTTGTATGGTTACTGGCAAAAATTCGTGGTGGAATGACTACCTCAGCTCAAATCGGGAGGAGTGCTACACATATGAAAAACAGAGAAAACCAAGTTTGTCAGGTTGGCGAGGCACTTGTGTTCTCATCCTTGCTTAGGTATGTTGCTCCTAATGCTGTACATTTTTTTACCCAAAAGACTAGTCGAGTGTCTCTGCTTTGCTATATCGTGATAAGATGTGATATGCATGCCTATGCCTCTACTGCATGGTGTCTCTGCACTTTTGACTTTGTCACACACCCATTAAAACTCTACTTTTTTCACTGTTAGATATTTCTTAGGGAAGAGGAATTTGTTTGTTATGAGATTTTTTATTTCTGTTAGATTTATTGGTAGAGTTTTTTTTTTGGAGAGGAGTGGGGTTGGTAATATTTCTGTTAGATTTATTGGTAGAGTTTTTTTTTTGGAGAGGAGTGGGGTTGGTAAGAGAGTCAGGAGGAGGGGGAGAGGTCGATCTGGGCCATTAGTCTGAGGGGTTGGATGGTCAAAATGGATGACACACCGCTATCTCCACTCTTTGGAATATTAGAGATCTCATACAATGATGTTTTATTTAAATTAACGGAAGCAGGTAAATTTTTAATAACACTAGGGGATGATATTTCTACCTCTTGTTTTCCCTTTTTTAGTCTATATTTCAATGTAAAGTGTGGCACATAATCATACTGTGGATTTGTGGTGGGGTTTCACTTGTGCTTTACAAGAGTTTACAACAAATGAACAATATTTGTGGAATGTCGGTAGTCTGACTTCTTAAATGTTCACTATTTATCTCTATCGGTTAGTGCGCTACAATCACATTATTTTTTGTTTGTATGTTCTACAATTTTCCAAATCCACTTTGTGTTTCTGGTTTTATGCATAGGCATTTGTTTACATAGACATTCTTAACTTTTTTGATGATTCCTGATACAGATTACTTCGAAAGTACTTGCTTAAGTGATTGTTGAGCTAAAACCTATGTATTCGAAAAAATCAAAACTATCAAACTCTCATTAGAATATTTTTTGCATTACTTGAAATAAAATGAGCATTGATCATAGTGTAGTGAAGTGAAATTGTTAGTCACTGACAAAGAGGCCCTTATTACATAGGCGAAATATGTGTTGCAAACCACTGTTTTGGTGCAAACCCGTGAAAACCATACCTAAAAGTTTTGTAAATTCGTGAAAAAATTACTAGAGATAGAGATAGTCATGAACAATATTATCACCAAATCTCAAGATCAAACTTAACTTCGTTTGAGAGATAAAAAAAGACAAATTTTAAACAAACAGCGACATGAAACTATTCATTCAAAATTTGTCTTTTTATAGCTCCCAAATGAAGTTGAATTTGGTCTTGAGATTTGGTGATAATATAGGTAGTGTTTTTTTCAGCGGTTGCGGTTGCGTTTAAGCTGGAAATTTGTACCTCCTCGATAAGTACATCCGAGGGATCAAAAAATTATAGAAAAAATGGTTTTGAGAGCTTTAAGAAGAAATAGTAAGACCTACAAAAATTGGCTACCAAACGTCAAAGCGTTTGACTTTTACAAAAATAACAAATTTCTAGCTTATAAGCAAACGCAAACGCTGAAAGAAACACTATCATAGTTCATATCAAGATCTATCTCTAGTAATTTTTTCACGAATTTACAAAACTTTTAGGTATGGTTTTTACGGGTTTGCACCAAAACAGTGGTTTGCACCACATATTTCACCTATTACATATCCATCATTTGTGATTATTGTGGTCTTATTTGTAACTTCTTGAACTGTGTTATATTTTGTCATGACTTTTTCTTTGATCGCTTTAGTATGTAATGCACACAGGTATGAGAACATACTTCTTGCAACTGATCTCTTGCCTGAAGTCTTAAGTGCTTCAATGAACAGAAATTTTGTGTTAGCAAGTGCAAGGCATCCTGCTTCTATAGCTTTTGCTTATACCCGATATTTCTTGAAGAAATATAGAGACGTGGCTAGTGTAGCCAGGTGGGAGAAGAGTTTTAGGACCACATGTGATCAGCGACTGCTAGCTGAGCTTGATAATGGGCGGTCAATTGATGGTGATTTGGTTTCTTCTTCGGGGATTTCAGCAGGTGAAGAAATTGATGAGCAGATCCGTCAAAAGTTGAATGGAAGGAGTTCAAGAATTATTCCAAATATGAAGGAGATAGTGCAGCGGCAAGCTGAGGAGGCTCAACGTAATTTGAAGGAGAAGAAAATTATTACAGCACCCAAGAGTTCCTCCTCTTTTGAGAAGGAAGATAGTTATCAGATTGCACATGACATTGTTTTGGGCTTAGTAGATTGTATCAGACAAATTGGGATTGGGGGAGCAAGTCCAGATGGAGACCCTTCAATAGTTGCTTCTGCTGTTTCTGCAATTGTTGTCAATGCCGGACATGTCATTGCTAAACATTTGGATTTTGTTCCGTCTGTTGGTAATTCATTAAACTTTGTTCGGCACACTTTGCACATCCACATAAATTCTCTTTGCTTACTGAAAGAAGCTCTTGGAGATGGCTTCAGTCGTGCATTTGAAATAGCCCTGGCTGTTGAAGCATCTTCAGCTATTACAGCAGCTTTTGCTTCCCCAAAGATGCACCGCAATCAGTTTCAACCATCTCCTGAGACCCATGATGTGTATGGAAATCATACAAATGAACTGCCAAGTAACACAGGGAAGGGCATTGTTGCGAGGGCTGCAAAAGTAGCTGCTGCTATTTCTGCACTACTTGTGGGAGTTATTGTCCATGGAGCTGTTAGTCTCGAGCGGATGATTGCTGTCTTGAAGATAAAAGATGGTTTGGATGTTCTGCAGCTCATAAGAGGTTTGAGAACAAGTACAAATGGTGTATCTCGTTCTTCTGGAACTTTCAAGATGGAGAGTTCCACAGAAGTTTTGGTGCATTGGTTTAGGATATTATTGGGGAACTGCAGAACTGTGTATGATGGGCTTATTGCAGATATTCTTGGTGAGTCCTATGTTCTTGCACTATCAAGGTTCCAGCAGATGCTTCCTTTAAGTGTGGTCTTTCCTCCAGCCTATTCAATTTTTGCCATGGTCCTTTGGAGACGGTATCTTTTTAGCCGTGAAGATGTTCAGGTTTATCAGTCTCTGTCAAATGCGATAAATGATATCACCAGACATCAACCTTTTCGAGATATTTGCTTTCGTAATACACATCAGCTGTATGATCTTCTGGCAGCTGATGTTGGCGATTCAGAGTTTGCTGCAATTCTTGAAACACATAGCTCAGACAAGAACTCGAAACCTATTCCGTTTATACCTCTTCGTGCTCGGCTTTTTTTGAATGCTCTCATTGATTGTAAAACACCAGCAGTTATTCAGGGGGATGGTTCAGAACCTGGTGAGGCAAAAGAGAATGAGTTAAAACTCTCTGAGAGGCTTATACAACTACTGGATACCCTCCAACCTGCAAAGTTCCATTGGCAATGGGTTGAACTGAGGCTTCTTTTAGATGAACAGGCTCTTAATGAAAAAGTCAAAGCAGGTTTGACCTCGATTGTAGAAGCCCTTCGGTCTCTGTCCCCTAATGCTGAGAGTTTTTCTCTTTCGGAAAGTGAGAAAGGGTTTACTGAAATCATCCTTGCAAGATTACTTGCCAGACCTGATGCTGCTCCTCTCTACTCTGAAGTTGTTCACCTTCTCGGGAAGCTGCAGGAGTCACTTGTTGTGGATGTCAAATGGATCCTACATGGGCAAGATGCTATTCTGGGGCGCAAGTCCACAAGACAGCAGCTTGTTCAAATTGCTCAACGGAAAGGACTTTCAACAAAGACACAGATTTGGAAACCATGGGGATGGTCCAACGTGCTTAGTGATGTAATATCTAATAAAAGTGCGAAGAGGAAATTGGAAGTCACTTCGATTGAGGAAGGTGAAGTTGTGGATGATTCTGCTGATGCTAAAAGGCCTAGCAAAACTACATCCCATAATGTGGATAGAAGCTTCGAAGGGATCAGATCCATTAATAAATATTTGACTGAGAAAGCCTTTGCAGAATTAATGTTGCCATGCATTGACAGAAGTTCTACTGAATTCCGCAGCATATTTGCTGTTGAGTTGATCAAACAGATGGCGGCTATCGGTGAGCACATCAAAGCAATAGCACGAAATGGTACTAAACAGGCTGGTTTAGTTCCTTCCGGAAATGAAGTTTCATCGAACAAATCCAATGGTCGCAAAGGAATTCGTGGTGGAAGTCCAAATATTGGTAGGCGAGCTCCTGTTGGTAATGATCCAACTCCTCCTACAGCATCTGCTCTGCGGGCAGTAGTATGGCTGCGCCTCCAGTTTATCATTAGGTTGCTTCCAGTCATCATGGCAGATAGGTGAGGTTAAATTCAAAAGTGATATTGCTTTGTTGGAAGTTAATTGACCTCTGTGATGGTCCCTATTTTTTGATTTTCAATGATTATACAGTGTGTTTGTCATAGATTATACTTAATTCTAGATGCTCTTGTTAGTTTCTTTGTGTTATATATTTATTTCATTTAATAGATCACTAGTATACTAAAGTAGTTTACATCTGTTTTCTTTCTTTCCATTTCAGATAATACGTCGATTGCTTCTTTTGATATTTTATGGCATTGCTGTCCCTCAAATGAAAGTTGCATGGTTCCCTTTGTAGCAATATCATGCTCTTACACTTACATATTCTGAACATGGAAATTGTAGGACCAATAGGCATTCACTTGCTTCTGCAATACTAGGCCTGCTTGCAGCACGCATAATTTATGAAGATGCGGATTTGCCTCTGCCTCCTACCAACCCTACTACTTTAAGGCGGGAAGTGGATTCTTTGCTGGAGCCTCCGTTAGATGTCCTACTTGATCGTCCAGATGAAAGTCTTTTTGAGAGGCTCTTATGTGTTCTTCATGCGCTGCTTGGCAACTGCAAACCAAGTTGGCTGAAGTCAAAGTCAGTCTCTAAGTCAACCGTTAGAACTCCTCGAGATACATTTGACAATGAAGCAGCAGCTGAGGGCTTGCAGGTCAGTTCAATTCTGAAATCAATAAATTATGTTTCTATTTTTAAGAAAAAACTTTTGCATCACCTGCATGAATGTTCTTTTTTGGTTATCACATGCTACAGGTGGTTGACATGCACTCCCAGAATAGTTCTTTCCACTTTTGACTTTTCTCATGTTAATTTTCTTTTGTAGTCTGCGTTGGATCACATGGAGTTGCCCAGAACAATCAGACGAAGGATCCAAGCTGCTATGCCGATCCTGCCACCATCTCGCCATCCTTCTATACCATGCCAACCTCCTCAACTGTCCTTGGCTGCATTATCGCCACTTCAAAGCGGTACATCTACTGTAGGTCCCCAACAGAAAAATGCTTCTCTCAGTTGGGTTCCTACTAATATCTCGAGCAGAAACAAGGCAATATTGCCTTCACAAGATCCTGAGATGGAGGTAGATCCATGGACCTTGCTCGAAGATGGTACGAGTTGCCCCTCCATGTCATCAGGAAGCAATGGTGCCAGTGGCATCACTGGTGATCATGCTAACCTAAAAGCTTGCAGCTGGCTCAAGGGTGCTGTGAGGGTCAGGAGGACAGAACTAACCTACATTGGGTCTCTGGATGATGACAGCTGACGCTTGTATAGTCGGATTGGCATCGCCAGTAGCTTCGCCGCTGTATACATGTCAGCATGTTAATTCTTGTGAGTGGGGTGTTGTATGACAAAGCGGAAATTGTGGCCTTATGGGCGGCCTCCATGTAGAATACCACCCACCAACCTTGCCCCTGTTTTGTTGCGAGGGCCAGCCTGCGGGTGCGATTGTGTACATAATGTATAACATTATTAATCCGGCGTGTGCAACGAATGGCCCGTGTAGCTTGCTGAAAATTAGGATGAAATGGAGTAGCTCATTAGCGGAAAGACATGTATTTTTTTTTTGGTTGTTGGAGATGTAACATGGTGGCACGTATATTCTTTGATGATCTAATTGTTACGGTTGGTGCAAGATGCCCCTGCTTTATTAACTGAGCAATATTACGTTTGGTGGTGGCCGGGTACCGTTGACCTGTTGTTGCCAAGGCCAAGGGCAATGGGTGGGAGGCGGAGCAGCAGGAAGAGCTATCTGCATCTGGTCTCTAGGGCCTATGGCTTCGGCGAGCCCTTCTTTTAAATCTCAAAGTCGTTTCGCAATGCTTAAAAGAAATGGATTGAAATGGGCTGGCTTCTTCAAGCCGAACAAGTTTTTGAAGTTTGGAGTTTCAGCCATTCAATCCAGTCTATCTTACCTAGACCTTGATGTCGTTCGTCAGTGTTTTTTCCCAGAGCACTAAGCAGGGGTGCAAATGGATTAGATAATATCTTTATCATATTCGTATCTATATTCTTATTTTTTAAAACAAATAGAGATACAAATTTGGATATTGTCGGGACCCCCTCTGGCGGAGGTGAGGTCCCACCTGTGCCTTACCTGTACTAGTCCCTGGATCAAGTAGTTAGTACACACAGATTTCAGAACTTGGATCATAACCATCCGATAAATTTATTTATTACATCAGAGTGCAAATTACAAGTCTGGCGCGAAGGCCTTAAAGCAGCGAAAGTCTTACATAGGCAATAGAGGCCTCAAAATAAAACCATGAAATCCAGATGGAAACCACAATGATTCCCCATAGGCAGATCCGGAGGAGCGCAATCCTAGGCGTCGAAGTATTCTTCGTCCTAAACTCCATCGGCGAATCCGTCATCTTGGTACATCTCTCCTGGGTACCATCACGATCACCACCGCCGTTGGATGAGCAGCCCGAGCATAAACTCGAGGTAAGTATTCTTTAAATACTTGCAAGCCAATGCCTAGTTGCTATGTAGGTTCCACGAAGGGGTTTGTGTTAACTTTGCGTAAAGCTGATTTTTAGACTTTTAAACCTAGTTTGAGAAAGAGGTTTTGAAATTGAAGTTTTGAACTTTATAATTCATCCTTTGGAAAAGACAGCACCTACTGGCTTTTCCGAAACCACCATGGCACCCACCATGATAACAATCACGCCCATGCAACACCAACTGCAGAGCAATATCCCAAAACACAGAGAGGAAGAAGAGAATTTTACAAAGCTACAGTGAGGTAGTTTCCGTAGTTCACCCTTAACCATTGGGCAAGGTTTTCATGAAAGTTTTCACTCTACAAAGGCCGTACGCTTTACCCACGAGAGGTGGTTTTTCCTAGGAATCACCCAAAGGAAAAATGCTCACCACAAGGTCTTTCACCACAACCTTCTCTTAGCCCGGCATTCCCACTAAGGTTTCCACACCAATGCCCCTCTTGTGCCGGTAGGTTCTGTTCTATGGACACACCTAGATACCCACTCCCATCCACATAGGAAGGTTCTGTTCTATGGACATATCCAAGTGCCCACTCCCTACTTCCACCAGGAATGCTTGACTAAGAGTCCGAAGGGTACTCAACCAGGACCTGCCCATACAGGCACTCAATGGTCGCACTGTTGAACTAGTTTAAGTACCACAAAGAATCGGTCCTCAAACCAAACGGGTATGGTCCATCACCAACCCAATCTCGAGCATACTGCCACCGAGCAGATGCAAACCACCTCGCAACCATCCATCCCGATTGGGAAACCATTTAAAAAGCCCGGGATAGCACCCACTATCCTTACACACAATTCTCGACACGGTAGCACCCACTACTGGCCATTCAATTTGCAATCAAGTTTTTGTCGGGGTTGAACATAAAAGTAAGTCTCTAGATTGCAATTGCTAAGCATGTAATGTAAAAACCACTAAACAAGGATGGCAGCAAGATTAAATAATATTAAATAGCTAGGGTTGATGAGGTTGGCTGCGTATATTATTCATATAGGACCGTATCTACAACTTAGCTTAAATACTGTTTTTAACTTTTAATTAGCATCTAGGTTTTGCAAAATCTAATAAAATGGTTATGAAAACTAGGTAATAGCAACATGGCACAATGACCTGCCTTGATCCGGGTAGTTGGACTGATCGCCGGCAAATCCTTCGGCGGACGGATCTAACGTTTAAAAGAAACGACAATAAGAACCACATACACAACAAGCGATATATGCACGACATGATTTGAATTGAATGCAAACAGTACAAAACAATACCACATAATTTTATAAAACTCCTGCAATTAATTTCATCACTTTTGGGAAAAACCTATAATTGACTTTGATTTTCATAAGTTCAATATTAGAGGTACAAAAGAGACTTAATTATAAATAAATTTCAAAAATTTACTAAAACAGTACAGAAATTAGATTACAATATATCTAACTTCAGAAAACAAGTTTTGATATTTTTGGATCTATATTTTATTCTATAAAATTCCTACAAGTTGAAGCACTAAGACAATTATTAAAAATTAAATTTAATAGAAATATGTAAATAAACAGTACCTAAAAATAATATATGATTTTATGAACCTAATAAAATTTATTTCACATTTGTCTGAATTTTCTACGAATTTCTATGAAATTTACAACATGAAGCAAAATCTGGAAATGAAAAGAAATGAGGGGAAGGAGGAAGTGGGCCGGCGGGGCAGCGTGGGCCAGCCCAACCGGTGTCCCGCACGCACAGGAGCGGCAGGGGAGGCTGCTGCCATGAGGCCCACCCATCGGTGGGACAAAAGGGAGGCGGGCGAGGTAGAAGGCGCGGCCGGCCCACGGCGGCATGTGGCGCGTCGGAGGAAGAGAGAGAAGTCGAGGCGGCGCTTTGGTGGAGTATCGCGGTGCGAATCGAGTGGGGCGGCGGCTGCTCAGCCCTAGCGGCGACGGCGGCGGTCACGGCAGCATGGCGAAGCGGCGCAAGAACGACGGCAATGTCGGGTCGGTGAGCATCTACGAGCAAAGGGTGCTAATGGCGGTGGCGGCTTACGCGGGTGCCGAGGTGGTCCGGCGACGCAAAGCGGCGGGCGGACGGAGGAGCACGGCGCGGCGGCCCGGCGGCGAATGGGGGTCGGAAGCGGGTCGGCGAAGCCAGGGCGCCCAAGGGTGCTAATGGCGGCGGCGGTTGGACCGGAGATGCACCACGGCGGTCCGGCGACGTGCGGCCGGCGTGGAGGAAGAAGGCGGCGACGGCAACTTAGCGGCGAGCAAAAATTGGGTCACGGGAGGCGGCGGGGAAGTGGAGCGGATCATGGGAAAGCGAAAGGGAGGGACGATGTGGGAAGTTACCGAGCTATGGCGGCGAATCGCGTGGAGAGGAGGTCGCCGGCGAGCTTTGACTTGGAACGATCGGCGTCGTGTTCCGGTGGCTCCGAGCGACGGCGAGGGTGGCGGCCTAGCAAAACGAGAAGAGGAGGGTGATGGAGGGGAGGTGATGGGAAGGATCGGCCGTGGGACGAGACGTACCTGGCGGTGGAGGAAGACAGTGAAGGAGGAAGAAGGAGGAGAGTGGGAGGAAGGACGGGGAAGAAGGAAAACGACCGAGGAAGCTGGCGTGCGGCAGAGAAGGGTGACGCGTGGGAGGGGAGGCAGAAGCAAGCCGCCACGGGGCATGTTGCTCAAGGAAGAGACGCCACGGAGGAGGGGAGGTGTGAGCAAGGGAGAGAGAGAAGTGAGAGGGAGGCGGTGAGGGAAAAAGGGTGCACGTGAGAGGAGAGGATGTCAGTGAGAGATGGGTGTGGAGAGAGAAAGGAGAGAGTGACAAGGGGGAGGAACCCACTTGTCATAGAGAGAGAAGGGTTTAAGAGAGAGAAAGTTGGTGGGGTTTAATTAGGAAAATTAATAATTTGTTTAATTAACCACTTAGTTTGTAATTTAATTTTATTTTATTTGGATGAAAATTTTAATTTGTCGTTTCAAAGATCTAAGTTGAAATGACAAAGTTTACAAATCATCATAATAGACTTTTAGTAAATAATTTGCAAATAATACTTTAAAAGCAAATCTTTTTAATTAGGATTTTAGGAAATTAAACGTAGTAACATGCACATTATCCAAAAGTATTTTAAAATTGTTTAAATCGCATGCAATGACTCCATGTTTTTGCTTTTCAAAAGATTTTCAAACAAAGATTTTAAAATTCTTGAAAACATATTTTACCAAGGCGGTTAGTCCTGGAAATCTATGTTTCCACTTAAGTTCAAACATAAATCAAAATAAATTTATTGATGGGGACATTTTACTTTACCAAACACCTGTTTGATATGAAAAGGAAAATTTCTAAAGCCTTTTTGTTTTAGAGCTAGGATCTTTAAAACGGACTTTTGCAAGATTTTAAAATCTCATTTAAAAACAAACACCTTTGCAATTAAATATGTTTTAAAAGCTAGGGTTAAACCCTTAGCAAATCTCATTTAAAACTCTTCTTTTACTAAGGAAACCAAATTATTTGATTTGTAAGCTCAAAAGTTATTGTAACATACTTATTTTCAAAAAAAATTAAAATCTAGTGAAATTCATTAAAATGAAATTGCATGATGCACGATGATTTTTAGTTTTTGAAAATAAGGATGTTACAGATATTTTCGAATACTAAATGGATATTGCAGTAAATATAGATATGAATGGGATATGGGTATCCTCATAATTTATGTGATGTAGATATTTATAATATTTTATCAAGAAAAAGGTATCGATTTAGTGCTTGATCTCACTTGATGTATTTTGTGTTAAGAAATAGATTAGTATGGAAAAATAAGTAATTAGGCAACAGCTAAGATTATCCAAAAGACAGCAGTTAGAGATGCCTTTTGGAGGCATCCTTTCATGAAAAGGTGCCTCTTTAAGGCATCCCTTGATGTACTATATAAAGAAAACTCACCCATTGTAATTATGAATTGCAATAAAGATTACATTGAGCACTATTTGTTCTTTGCCTACCCTCTACTTTGTATTGCAACACATTTTCAGCACGCTTTTAGTATTTTAGTGAAGCAATCAGATGGAGGAAGAAATTTGCTTAGTGGATAGTTCTACCACTAATACTATTTTAAGGGAGATAAAATATTTCCATAATCTTACAAAAGAGGGGAATATTATGACCATGCCAGTAGCGGCGAATTAATTGTTGGTTCTGGAAAAGCCATAATTAATGAGTACAAATATACCTTATTGAGTTTAAAGATATTCGTATGAATAGTTTTGTCGACGATTGGGAACCGGACTTCCTGTCGAACTTATTTCTCGATTGAGGGATCAGAAATCCCCTTTTGACTGAAGTGTGGCGTTCTGAGATGTCGAAGACTTCTTAGCGTGCGAGCTGAAAAATGGAAGACTCGTTATCCTGGTTCGGGCCTCCTTAGAAGGATAATAGGCCTACTCAAGTGTGTGTGTATTGCTGAATGTGAGTTTACAATAAGCTCGAGAACTAGTTTGATGAGTGTAAAAAGGGTCGTAAGAAGTTAGAGATAGCAGTTAGAGATGCCTTTTGGAGGCATCCTTTCATGAAAAGGTGCATCTCTGAGACATCTCTTGAGTACTATATAAAGGGCGCTCATCCCATTGTAATCATCAATTGCAATAAAGATTACAATACATTATCAGCAACGCTCTTGGAATTTTAGTGAAGAAATCAGATGGAGGAAGAAATTTGCTTAGTGGATAGTTGTACCACTATTACTATTTTAAGGGAAACAAAATATTTCCATTATCTTACAAAAAGAAGAGAAATATTATGACCATCGCCGGTAGTGATGAATTAATTGTTGGTTTTAGAAAAGTCACAATTATTCTTTCAATGGATACAAATATTGTAATGCAGGATGCTTTATTAAATCCTGATTCAAAACATAACTTATTGAGTTTTAAAGTTATTCGTATGAATGGTTTTCATGTGGAAACTAATAGTGAGAGCGGAGATGAATATTTGCTTTTAGCTAAATATAACGGATATGAAAAACAAGTGGTTAAAAAACTTCCTTCTTTCTCATCTAGATTGTACTATACATACATAAGACCTGAACCACGTGTTGCGATGAAAACAATATTTAAAAACCTAGAACACTATAAGATCTGGCATGATTGTATAGGTCACATAGGTTTGGATATGATGCGAAAAATTGCAAATCATTCTGCTGGCCATAATATTAAGAATTCCGATTTTCCAAAATCTGGAGATTTTATATACACGGCATGTGCTAAAGGGAAATTAATAATAAGGCCTTCATGTCTCAAAGTTAGAGATGAACCACTGAATTTTTTGAAAAGAATTCAGACTGATATTTGTGTTCCTATTCAAACATTGTCCAGACCATTGTCTAAACCCTAAACCCTAGACCATTCAGATATTTTATAGTGTTATGTGATGCATCTACTAAATGATCCTATGTAAATTTTCTATCTACAAGAAACCATGCATTTGCAAAGTTAATGGTCCAAATTATAAAGTTAAAAGCCAATTTTCCTGAATACAGGATAAAGATAATTCGTCTGGATAATGCCAGTGGGTTTTTCTCACGAGCATTCAATGATTAAAGCATAACGGAGCTCGGGGACGATGCTTTGCGACAAAGCTTGGGGTGACATGCTATCTTAAGCGGAGGAGCTTGGAGAAGGAGGCCCAATGGAGAGGCGGCGCGGATCAGTGGTGCTAGGAAGGCCTGAAGTGGCACTGCCTTAGGACAGAGACGGGCAACAGCAGTATCCATGCATGGCGGCAGATTGACTGGTCTGTGGTGAGTAGAGCGACAAGGTTGAGGACGGTGAGGTTAAGGAGAACGAGTGGCAGTGCATCAAGCATAGGCTTGCGGGGGAAAAGAGAGGAAAGGAAGAGGGAAAGAGGAGGGTGGAAAGGTGGCATGGCTGACGAGCGGCGCACGACTGTGAGCATGCGAGTCCTGTCATGTTGTTTCAACCTCATATGGGAAAAAGGAGGACAAGAGAGGAAGAGAGAGAGGAGGACAAAGGCATCCAAATGTATAAATATTGTCCACATTTATGTTTGAAAGTGACACATGTCGTCTATAATAGCATATTTATGGTTTGTGCGGTTTTATAATAGCGTTTTCACAAATACCGATATCATAGTAACAATTATCTGATTTTAAACTCTGCAGTAGCATCAATCCAACGGAGATAAATGGGTTTGAAACGCGTGTTAGGTTGTTATGGGCGTTGGATGGAGCGGTTGCAGCAGCAGTCGTGCATCTGTGATGGTGTCCCCACCTGTCATCCGCTCCGCGGGCGCCGCATCCTTTCCTCCGCCGCGGCCGCCCATGGGCATGGGAACTGAACCACCCCTTGGCCCTTGGCCCTTGTCTCCCTCCCTCTCCATGGCGGCGCCGCCCACGCCCACCCCCACCCCCAGGCCCAGGCCCTCCACCGCCCCGACCAAGCCCGGCGTCGTCGCCCGCTGCTTCCCCGACCGCACCAAACCCCCACCTCCATCCAACCCGCTGCTCTCCCTCCTCTCCGCCGTGCCGGACTGGGCCGACGCCATCAAGGAGCGCCGCGTCCGCGACCGCCGCGCGCTCTACACCCACGCCGAGTGGCGAGAGCACCGCAGCTCGCGCCGCCACCTGCGCCACCTCCTCTCCTCCCTCTCCTCCCGCGTCATCCTCTCCCTCGTGCCCCCCGTCTCCGCCTTCACTGCCTTCGCCGCCGTCATCGCCACCTACAACACCCTCCTCCCCGCCTACGCCCTCACCGCCTCCTCCCTCCCCTACCAGCTCACAGCCCCCGCCCTCGCGCTCCTCCTTGTCTTCCGCACTGAGGCCTCCTACGCCCGCTTCGACGAGGGCCGCAAAGCCTGGATGCGCGTCCTCGCCGGCGCCGCTGACCTCGCCGGGATGGTCATGCATCACCATCATGGAGGAGGACAAGCTCGGGCCGCGCTCCTCAACTACATCCTTGCCTTTCCGGTTGCGCTCAAGGTGAGCTAGCTACTGACGACACAGCCTCCTCACCGCTCCGTCCGTCTAAGGACATGCTGCTTTCTCTACTCCTGCGCTTACGTTACAATATTAGATGTGCATCACTACATATATATTGATGTGGAATGAAACAAAAACATATAAACTGGAATTATGAAAGCACTGCGAGTGAGTTGCTTTCCATTGGCTCTTATCAAGGTTTCTCCGCACATTGACGTGCCAATTGTAAGTTGAATTGGGTTGTGCCATTCTTTGTCCTTGTTCGGGAAAAGCTTTGCTTGAAATGAATGTGGCTCTAGGAAACGTGTCATCTAAGGCAGTATAGTTTTACTGAAATTGGTACATGTTTAGTAAAGAATGAGATGGAACTACTATTAATTCATCCATTCAAGTACTACATTTTGTCTCTTGCAATTGATCGTGCCCTTGTACATTTCAATTTCTTTCATTGATGTGCATGTACTTGGAATGGATCATGTCCTTTGATAAAATTGGTGGGCTAGATTCGTGGGGCATGCCATTATGGAATGTTAAATAGGTACTTCCTCTAGTTATTATTTAGCTCTTGCACACCCATCATAGTATATTTTGTATTTTCTAGTATAAACTAGTAATTTGACAACTCTCTGAAATTATTTGTACTGCAATTACTGTCACAACCTGTGTTGTTGTTTCAGTGTCATATAATTAGTGACTCGGACATAAAAAGGGACCTTCAGGGTTTTCTCACAGAAGATGATCTGAATGTCGTTCTGAGATCAAAACATCGGCCTCGTTGTATTATTGAGTTCATTTCACAGAGTCTTCAAATGTTGGATTTGGAAGAACATAAACGGAGCATCATGGTAATCATCCTGTCTTCATATTTGCAACTCTGTGCTTGGTAGGTAGTTCTTAAATATCCGGGCAGCACTTTTGTCGTCATTTATGTTGGATATGCCGAGTGACTGTCTTTTGTTCTCTAGTTGATGACCTATTGGTCTGCAAAGCCTTCCATTCTAAAGACATCATGTAAGCTGTAACCTAATGCTATTTATTTTCTTGACTGTAGGAGTCTAAACTGTCCTGTTTTCTTGAAGGAATTGGTGTTTGCGAGCAGCTCATCGGGATTCCTATTCCTCTGTCATACACTAGACTTACTTCAAGATTTCTTGTTCTGTGGCATCTTACCCTTCCAGTCATACTCTGGGATGAATGTAAATGGATAGTCATTCCAGCTACTTTTATCAGTGCTGCCTCTTTATTCTGCATCGAGGAAGTAAGTTTTTACTTCTTCTCAGTCCACTGCCACAAACATGCTTCCATTGCAAACTGTTCAAAAACCGTGGCATTGCTAGCTTGCAGATGCAAACATTAATTTACCATAATTTTACAGCCATCGACATTCTAGAATGGTGACACAAATTCCCCTGTGGACTTGGGGAAATCGGTAGTTTTAGTGTGGTTTAGTATACCTCAGTTACGGTAGTTATGCTTGGTCTTATTTGTTCCCTAATTTTTTTCTCACTCTAAAGTTAGTCACAACCCATCTTGTGGTTGGCCTTTAGAGTTTGGCAGAAAGACAACTGAGAAGGCTGTCTTGCTGGTAGTTCTGTTTTGGGTGACTTGGTATATGCACAGTCAGCAATTAGCCAATACATGCTTCTCTTAGATCTTTTACAGATAAGCCCGGATCCTAGTAATTATGATGCTTACTTTGTCCTGCTAAAAATTTTAGGTACTCATTGACTTTTGATGCCTGAGAGGATATTTCAAACAGAAAATGAATCTAATATTCCTGCTTTTGTCTATTTTTGTTTTGTAGTGTTTCAAACTTGCTTCATCAATTACTTGTACTCCCCCCTGCCTCCTGCCTGCTATACAATAACACAGAACACCCCTAGTACATTTCAGGTTGGTGTTCTTATTGAGGAGCCATTCCCCATGCTAGCTCTTGACGAACTGTGCAAGCAGCTCCACGAAAGCATGCAGGATGCGATGTCAATGCAAAATTTGGTTCACAAGCGACTGGTTGCCAAGACTAATGGCGACGGCGGCAGTAGATGTGCAGATAATGGTTGGCCTAGCTCCAGAAGTGAACAAGCAAAGATTGATTGAGCTGGTTGTGTATTATTCAAGGATGGCATTGCAGGCAATCGAGGTGCTGGTATCTATTAAAGATGATGTGTATCATACCTCCATAGCGCCTCACTTTGCAGGCACATTCTATGTGCTGAACAACTTCCAGGTCCATTCTATGTGAATGGCTTTGGAGCTGGTCAAGTTGATGCGCTTGAGCGGAGTTGTTGGATCAGAGTAAAGTAGAATTAAGTGACAGGTGAGGGACTGTTGTAGTGTAGTTCTCATAAGTAGGTATGGTATACAAGAAGCAGCATGCATGTACAGTACAGAAGATGGTAGATAAACCAGATGCTGCCCAAACAAAGGTCGCTCCTAGCTGTATATATAGTTTTGATGAGCTATCCTATCTGTAAAGATGTACATGGCGTACTGTTATATGTCTCTTTGACCAGAGATTAATATTACCAGTTGGAATTATGTCTTATTTTAGTGCTCGAGACATATATAGCATGCACGCATGTAGCTAGCTAGGGCTCTCAAACTGTCATTCTCAGTAACCTCATCCAGCAACATGCACGCCTCTCGATTTTTTTGTGTCCCGCCCGTCGCCTTTCTGGCATATATGTGCCTGCCACTCCCAATGCTTCCTAATCGCCGTTTCTATAAATGCCGACTAGGATAAAAGCTAAGCTGGATGGTTAGTTAAAAAAAATTAGCATTATGTGAAGATCGCCGTTTCCTAACCCTCCCACAACGAATGATTAGGTGTGGCTGCCTTCCATTTTTTAGCCATGTATGTGTTTTTTTTTGCTAAATACAGAAGATCATGCATTGCTTAGTCACTTATTGTGCTAATTAATATTAGAGATAACCCGTAAACTATCCATGTCAGCTATCTATAAGTAGTCTCTAAGAGTTTCCATACAGGACATGTGATGATATGGAGAAAAGAGAGCATGCATAGATATTTGAGCCGTCTCTAAAGACATCTCCAATGGTGTTAGTTATAAGAAAGTATCATGTCATCTATAGATAGCAAATAGGCAACCTCTCCAATGGTGCTAGCTATAACATTATCTCTAACATTAATTTGGACCCATATGTAATAGTGTGCATCTACCTTGTAATCACTATAGACCAGCTCTTAGCTAAGAGACAGCCTCTATCTCTCTGATCTCCTTCTCTCCTCCACATAAGTAAAAAGCTAAGGTAGATTTCTTATAGATAGCTGAGGTGTCTCCATTGGAGATGCTCTAATGCAAGAGTCGACTCTACACAAGAATTAAAAAACTTTGTGTGTGAGAAAACTGTCTATAAAAGCGTGCAACCATCTCTACCATTGTATGTGTTGTTTCTAGCGTTATTTCTAAATGACATAGCAATAGTTAGAGACAGCTGCTGTCTCAACCATTGTACATGCTTTAAGATGGTTGTCTCTAAACAGGCATTTAGTGCTTTCTCTCACCTCATATAAACTACTAAAGAGATGGTGTACTAGGAGTGCCCTAGCCAAACTGCGGGCCGTGGCCTGCTTGCTTAATTTGTAGCACACTATTCCTCCTTAATCCTACTCGCCAAGTACGTCCTGACACGGAGAATTACTCAACACGCAAAGAAACAAGCTAGGATTCCTCTTAATCTCTTTTTATAAACAGCGTTCTAGTTCAGCTAGAATGGAATCATTTTAACTGTTAAGAAATTGGAACAAGATAAGGCGCGAGGGATTAAATTTCTTTTCTGCAGTATGGAAAATAGTACACTACTCGACTAACTAAGCTGTACGGTTTCCGATATGGTTCTCACATTTGATAATGACCTCCTATATGCTCATACTGCCGGCGAACGTTGTTGATAAATGTGCCCCTCTCCCTCTTGCTCAAATAAACCTCTTTTAATCAAACATTTGCCAGAACATATCCTCTGCATCGATTCGCTAGTCCAACTCCAACTCCTAGGAAGAACTATCCAGCTCAGCACGTACACTTGACTTAATCTTGGGATCAATAAGCTTAGATCTTAATTTTATGTTTACCAACTGCAAAACAATGGATGGCTTCAAAGGAGCCGGCCAAGCTGATGTGTAGAGTGAGCTTTATCGATCCATCTGTGCAGGCTGGGATCTGGGGAGTTGGATGACACTCGGGCGAGAATGTTCCACGTTACGGTCGATCCGCATACTGGAAGACTCTTCGTCATCGTCTTTTTTCGTGCATAAGGATCCCTGCAAAAATATTTTGTTGAAAATTTATTTTTAAAATATCGGTTGAATTAACTTAGAAAATATTAATTTCGGATATTTAAACATTCAATTTTTCTAAAGTTATTTTTTCTTAGCCCTTATACAGTAGAATATTTTTGACATTTTTACTGTTCAAAAATCACTGATTAGACCACGTACGCAGCTGACTTAGACAAATCCGGATGTCACATTACCAAAACCACCTTTTAAACCATCGAGTGTGTAAAATGACCCAGTTTTAATAGACGGAGGGAGGGGGTGCGTTGAATAAATGGTTTCGTAGTTTGAGGTATAGAATGAGCTTTTTAGTTAGTTAAGGTGGGTGTAATATGTACTTATTTCTTGGCAGAATAGTTAAAAGAGGGATGTTGCATGTTCTTCTTTCTCTACTCTCTAAATATTTGTATAGCAAAACCTCTAAAACACTGTTTATCAGAAAATTTAGAGGTTTGAATTTTAGAGTCTCTAATGGAGAAAGAAATCTTTTAGAGGTGGTATTATAGAGAGTGAAGAGTTTAGAAGTTGTAGGGTAACTTTTAGATGTCGTAGTAAGGGGGTACAGAGGTCAAAATATAGAGTGCCTTGGTGACATTCAATTCCGTAGCACTTGGTTTAGAGGAATGGCCCCGTATTCCACGACGTAGATATAATACTACCACCATCGTATAGAAACATCTCTAATGTTTGCCTTTATCCGATTTAGTGGAGGAGAGAGAAAGCTACAAATTGATTCAATACATTTGAACAATATTTCTACTATTAAAAAGTCTATACCGGTGAGTGATGAGTTATTGAGTGCGGTAGGGACTAAGAGACTGGATCTCTATGTAGCGACAAGAGCCTGCGACGATGTTGTGGACAAGGGCGATTGGATTTAGGAGCTGCTAGAGCAAGAGGATGACTTGAGGGTGGTGTAGATGAAATGTATTGGAGAGGGACTCATCGGTGACGACATTGAGACACCGCGATGACAGCCGAAAATTAGGAAGAACACATCGGTATGGTTGCCCTGCGAAGGAAAAGCGAAATTGACCAAGGGGAATGATCCTTGGGTTTGTAAAGGGAATTATCAGGTAAGCAAAAAACGGCGTAGCTTACTTGGTTGCTTTGCGGCTGTGCGAGCAACAGATGAGGAATTCAACTCATGGGTCTCGCCTTTCCCCAGGAATTTTCCTTGGTAAGAAGACTTTGGGCCTCTGATTTGATCAGTGTGTGTATCTGAAATGCATGTGTGTTGGTATGCATCTGTGCTGTACCCCTTAAAAATTACGGTATAGTATAGAGAAGCCACACAAATCAAGAAGTTGGTACCGATCAGAGATGCTGAAGCTAGTACCTATTATTATAATATTAAAGATGCATGGTGCTGGACTGCTGGTGCCCGTGCGTATCATATCATACCTAGTACGTACAGTGCAGTCCC
Source organism: Olyra latifolia (assembly GCA_036346145.1). Classification (NCBI taxonomy): domain Eukaryota; kingdom Viridiplantae; phylum Streptophyta; class Magnoliopsida; order Poales; family Poaceae; genus Olyra; species Olyra latifolia. The sequence goes on along the minus strand of CM070525.1, from coordinate 353,017 downwards.
ACTAGCTTCCGCTTCGATCTGGCTACAAGTGTCATATAAATTTCCAGGTCCATTCAATGTGGCATGGATATATATGTTGGCTGCGCTTGCTGCTGCTCCATTTGATCCAACTTGTATGATGAAGTAAATTAGAATTAAGTGAGGGATTGTACGTACTCCTAATAGTGGTTCAATTCCATTAAGTAGGTTCGGTACGGTATCCAAAAGCAGCATCAACATGCACCTGTACGAATTAGAGCACTACATCAGATTATCGCATTGTTCTTTTCAGTTTAAATTCATATTATAGAGACTTTATAGTCTATAGCGAGATATTTGTTCTATTTACACAAGCCCACGTTTTGATGAACTATTTACCTGTAAAAGATTAGATTGTCGTCTGCTTGACCAGGGATATATATTCAAAACGTACTCTTGATGAACTATTTGCTTTAGCTTTCTATATATTCAAAACGTACTCTTGCTTTAGCTTTCTATATGGAGGCTAATAAAAGAAATACAATATGTGTCAATATTGTTTGTCTTGGTAATTATTGGTAGTGTTGACCAAATTTGGCATACGTTTGGATTGCTACCATTGAATTGATAATATTTCCTCTCCCATTGCCATGTTTGCCAAATCTAGTTCATTTCTTTACCAAAAGTTGATCAACTCATTGGCTAAGAAACCCTCAACCTTTCAATGGTCATACCAACTATTGCCGATATTCAATGGGGGCAAAATTGGCTATGAATCAAACACACCCTAGGTGTCATGCGATGGCAATGCAGTGTTGATATAATGTTGTAGCTACAAAATAAATGAAGAGAAGACTTTGTGTGTTAGTCCATTTTTGTATGTGAAGCACGCCTGCATGCATTGCATTGGCTGAAACGTGTAGCGCGCGGACAGAGAAACAAGGTGAAGTGGTACGAGTGATGATAGGAGATGCGCGCAGGGGGAAAAGAGGAGAAAGTTTGCAGGTTACGTAAACGCTAACGCTGCTGGAGCTGGAATGGATCATTGGTGTCGGGAGGAGGAGGAAGATGAAGATGATGATGTTGATGGTAGAGGGGCAAAGCAAAGGCGAAAGGCGCGCTGGAGCGGGACCAGCCGTCCAGGTGCCTTCTGCTGGAGCATCATGCGATCGATTGCCTTGCATTCGCACCACCTGTCAGTTTACTGCTTCACAAACACCCCCCTAGCTATCTCACACACGTTTGCCTTGTCACTACATTACATTTTCCTTTCCACAAAGAAACGATATGCAATTGACGAGCAAACCTGAGTGAATAACCCAGAAAAAATTTCACAAGTAAAACTAGTCCATTTTCTCTAGCTAGTCCGATGACAGTATATGGGAGGCCAAATCTTTGTTTTTTTTAAAAAAAATTAGACATACAAAAATCCTTGTACGTGGATAGTATGTGGCTTCTTTCATACTCCACATATTCAGCACTTTATATTGTATTTCTTTTATTAAAATTGGGCAGGAGCACTGCAGATCTAATGGCACTAATTGTGTCCGAGATTAGATAAAGTACCTTAACTGCTAGGCCCATACACAACTTATCCTTGGAGTGCGTACGTGGAGAAGATAAGGCGAATATGGTATGCTTGGGCTAATACCCCGACGATTAATTCTTAGGAGTAGGCATCTTTGCTTGTGGACCGTTAAAGGTGTCATCATGGGTCTCGGAGAGGTGCATCTAGATGGTCGGCTCAATGCTCCCACCGTCTCGACCGTGGCGGCAGCGCTGCTATCCAGTGAAACTCCAGGTCGTGGCTCCCAGCAGCAGCAGCACGGCTCTCCGGCGACGCGGATCCAGGGTGTCACCCTCCAGCTGCGACACAACTCCCCCGTGGCGACGGGACTGCTCTCCGGCGACGCGGATCCAGGTGCGACTTCCCCATAGGAATGTAGTGTTTGGGGAAGAGGATATACTGGGATGAGGTTCCCAGGATCCAAAATGCCCAAAATATCCTTTTATGGGATTTTTTCCACAGGAAATTTCCCGTTTCAAACCAAACAAGCCATCAAAGATTAGGCTATTCACGCATTAATTAAATTAACAACTCTCACCGGTTGCTCCTTGCTCGTGCGGTCCATGCACGTTGCCACGCAAGCCATGCATCATGCGGCAAGTCCAAGTCTTGACCAAACCAATAAGGGAAGTTGTTAAGAAGAAACTTAAAACTATGATTGATGCTTACTGCCTACTTAAGTTATCAACTAACTGTTGAGAAGAAAAACAAACTGACCTAATTCGTGCTTTTGTTCCAACCCATTGAGTGAATTGATGGATTATATCGTGATTTCCGATACGAAAAGGACCCTGACAGAATAGTAAAATACATGGACGCTCTTTTGTAATGCAAGAGGGACCAAGCTTGAAGAGAGAAGAACAATGCAAGTCTAAATGGTTGAACAAACAGCCTATAAGGTCATCCACGATAAGACCTATCGGCCTCTAAGGTTTAGAGACTTTTCGCGTAATAGTTGGAGGATATATTGTCTCTAGATTTGGGACAACTAGTTATAGACAACAATTTAACACTATTGTGCTTAAAGACAGTTTTTAGGAGCTACACAATAGTTAGAGACAGCCTGAGAGGCCGTATGTGAATGTTTTAGTTAACCTCTCTCTTTTCTCTACTATTAAAAGTGTCTTATGATGGGTTATGACTCATGAGTCCTATTACCAATCCTGACTATCACTTTTTTATCCAACTGTCCACACATCGTAAATATACTTTCCATTCATTTATATTATTTTATAATTTTAGTATATTGTATTTATGAAAATTTTATTAGCAAGAATGCTTTTAGTTTATTTCATTCGTTTTCCTATTTTACTATTTTATTATGTTTCTATTATATGAAGGTTTTAATGGCATTCATGAAAAATTTTTGACATAGAGGACATATAGGCATAACCCGGTTAAGCATGAAAGCGTAGCAGAATTTTTGATTAATAAAAATAGTAGAACCTGAAAATATATTATGGCGACACAGTCGAGCATGTAGCATAGTTAAATGGACGAGACAAACACAATAATTATAACGTGGTACTTTTAATTCATAGCAAAGTAGGAACATTCTGACCAGTAAATTAAATTTAATAATCCCAACCCATTGACAGAAGCAATGTTTAAATTCGTCTCGAGCCTACCGACCAGCCGCTGCATCTGCCCGTGAAAATTAGTAGTATCAGTTAATGCATGTAGCTAGTTGGATGAACACCAACTTCCCCCTGGCTTGGTTTGACGGATCGAGAATTAAGGCACACCAAAACAATGTGCATCTTCTTTATCCTTGTAATCCTGCATCGTCAGCCATGCATTTATATTTCCTCTATCTCTCTCCCTCTCAGCCAGGGTTTCAAATCCATCTGGATTTCGATGTTTCGGGCCAGAACGGTAGCAGTATGTAATATTTTAAAATTCAAAATTTGTATTTTGAAGTTGGAAGATTTCGCTCGGGATTTTAATGATTTGAGAACATGTCAAGATTTCGTTTGGAATTTTCGGTAAACCGTACCAAAATTTCGTTTTTAATCCGCTGCCGATTTAAAATTTTGAATTTTCACCAAATTTGACATGGTTTAGTTTGAAATTTTGGATCTAGTCCGTGAGCGAGATTTAGGGGCAAAATGAAACTGTGAATCTTCCTGGCTTTGCCATGTTATGTCTTTTTGGGTGTGTTGTCACTAGTTGGTCGATACGCCTGAACTCCGTCCGTCCCTCATGTACTCTGGACTCCAGTCTACACTCCTTAAAAAAAAAAAAGAAACAAAAAAATAGTCTAGCTAGGCTCTGGAGCAGCCGCAGCGATTTCCGTAGAACAGAAGAGACTTGTTTTATTAGACTATACAAATTGAGTAACTCCGACGCTACAATGGGACAAGTCGATTTCATTGTGTTGCAGATTGGCCCTACGGGGATCTTGTTGGTTTTTTATTTGTGTCGAGGTTGTTTCCGTAAATCGGCAATGTTTCTCCCCTGTTTAATGGAAATGCTCTTTTCTCAAAAAAAATTTTTGAGTAATTACGCTGCTGTCTTTTGTAGGTTTTTTTTTAACAGGTTCTAGTAGCTTTCTTGATGTTTAGTGTTTGATAGATTAATAACAATTAAAGCCTTTTAAACTTTAGCCTTTCAATTCTGACTTTCACATTTTATATACATTCTACTCCATCAAGTAACAAATGTTTGTCGGTTGAAATATGTGCAAGCCAAGATTTTAAACTATAATTGTGAATATCTTAAAAATATTTGCATTTTTTGTCTCATAAAATTAATGTTTGCATAATATTATTTGGTTTTATTAAAATACAATAGTAATTATTGATGAAGTGGTATTTGAAGAGCCTCGTTGAAACGACCTGTTTTGATACATGGCTTTGAAAAACCATGGTTTCTAATATATAGAGTTTGCAATTGTATATATATAAAAAACATGATTTTAGTAAACTCTGGTATCTATTGGAACTATCACCTCTTAGATACATGGTTTGTAGGGTGATAAACTTACCAAACAGAAGAGCTAGTGAGAGTCAACCTGTGAAAACTTTAGCTTAGAGTGGGGTTTTAAATACTCCAAAAAACCACAGTTTCTACTAAACATGAGCTTTTTTGAGTATCCAAACACCCCATGATATTAAAAACCATTGTAATCTTATAAATCATGGTTTTGTCTAGTAATTACGAAAATACTTTGTTGGTCATCTCTAATGGTCACCCTATTTGAGGGTACCCACATCACTTTAGCGAGTAGAATTTGAAATTGTTGTTAGGACGGTGAATAGTGATAGGATGAGGAATAGTGAATATAGGGAGTGGTAGTTGAGAAATAGAAAGTGAATACTGATATGGTGATGAATATTGATAGAGAGACCCTAAGAGCATCTCTAGCAGATGCTCTAAAATCAGACCTTTATACACTTCTTCTAAATCACTATTTGTTCTCTATATTTCCATCATCTCCAGCAGAACCTATGTAGAGAAACTATAGAGATCAATATAGAGAGCCTCCAAATTTAAAGTAATTTAAAGGCTGGGAGAGAGAGACTTTAAATTTAGAGGCTGAGATATAGACTGCTGAAGGACAAGAGACTCTAAGTATAGAGAAGATTCTGTTTCATAAATAGTGACGGGTTGGAGACTCTAATACAGGAATGTAGCAACAAAAAACTGCTCACGGGGGTGAAACGGTAAATCTTCCCAGCTGAGCGCATCAGTCAAATCGTCGTTCAAACGTAGTAGCCAGTAAATTATCCCAAGGGATACCTCCGCTCCGAGGGCAACAGTAATTAATTGATGATTAGCAGCGGGAGGAGGAGATCCCTCGAGACAAAAGGGTATCATCGCTGCTAATTAATCTTCCCAATTACTCCCTCCGTTTCACAATGGTTGTAGTTCTAGCATTCAAAATTTTTATCAAAATGGTTGTAGTTCTTACATTCCAATGCAACTTTAGAGCCAATATGACCTTTGTACCCTTCATTAATGCAGTCATCTATTTAAACTAATCTGTTCAACTACCCTTTATTAAATGAGGGTAGACAAATCATTTTTCATGTCTTCTTATTTTGTGTGTATTTAGCTAAAACTATAACCACTGTGAAACGGAGGTAGTAATTGCTTTCTCTCTCTCCTCAGCAGCCGCCAAGGGAAAGGGCAGTGTTAGTGAGGAGTGAGAGGAGCATCGCTTTGCCCCCATGTCCTTTTGCTCCCTGAGGCCGAGGGAGACGGAGACGGAGGTGGGCGCAAAGAGGAAAGAGGCTCAGCTCTGTCTCCATTTGGCGTTGCCGTCTTGATCTGCCTCTCCGCCCGCAACCTCTGCCCAGGTAATGCCGCTTCTCCATTCTTGTTACCGCGAAAAAAATCTCTTCTTTTGTGTGCGCAAGTGTCTGTCTGCTTGGAGTTTTCGGGGCTGTTTCTCTGCCGGGATTTTGATTCTGGTGTGTACGAGCAGATGTGGTTGGGGTGCTCTATCATTTGGGTGCCCACATCTAGCTTTCCGTGAAGAAAGATGCGGTTTTTGCTGGATGTTGCTACTTCTTCTTGGGTGCGAAATGGCCATGTTCTTTGTTTTGCAAAACGAACAGATTCATTTGGGAGATTCCTAGGCGAGTTTCTCTAAGCATCAAATTTTCGCTTTCAGGTAATTGTAAGCATTTCTTAGCTTATTCGGTGAGATCTGGTGAGCATTGCCTGGTTTGTTCGTCTAAGGGGGGGTAAAAGGAGCTCCTGTCTGGAGCACACTGGGAGCATTTGTATTCGGAGCTCATCATTCGTTCTCCCTTTCACCCCCTTTTGCATTTCAAGAGAGCAAGGATGTGGTATGTGCTACTCCTTTTTCTTTTTTCTTGCTTTCTTTTCTGTCTACTTTGGTGAACATATCGATTGTCTTTAATGTTTGTCCTTAGTCTGGGTTTGGGGAGTTGATGCCAATTGTTTTCTTTTTCTTCATCTCGTAGGAATACATTTCTTTCTTTAATTCTGTGTCGAGTGTTCTTAAAGTTTAGTATCACTCTTGTGCTGTATATCTTTTGGAGGAATTCGCGTATTGCTTCCCTAGTGGCAATGGCAAAGCACTGCATCACACCAAATGGATTAGTAGCTGTAGTGAAAGGAGTAATTGTATCGCGTGAAATATTTGTGAAGCAAAAATCTTACAAGTTGTCTGTCCACATGTCAGGTTTCATCTATGGGGCAAGATACTGGCTTGAAATGTGAGAATCATACCCGATTGAGTGTAAACCCTGAAAATCTGCAATCCCCTTGCCATATCAACAGAGAAAGTGACAGTCAAGACAGAAGACACCATAGGTTGAAATGCTCAGGTGGCAACATGGTAGAGTTGCGTCTGAATCACATCCCAAATTTCCACTGTAAGAGCTTGCCTACAAGAAGCCACAAGACATATGCAGAGGATAGTGTTGTGGGAAAGCGTGGTTCTATGTACCAGAGCTCTAGTGAAATTAGCAGAATAAGAAAAGTTCAGGAGGGCAGGAGGAAAATAGATTCTGCATTTGATGCAGATGCATTTCTATCTTTTGAGATCGTCGACTCGTCCTCTCAGCCTAGCACAAGTGGAGCTTACCTTCTTTCCCACCAGAATCGGCGCTCAGAGGCTAAGCCTTCTGTTGAAACTCGTAGAATTCATCGAGCATCAAGGGACTTTCTTGATCTATCATTCCGTGAACTTCCTGATGAGAATTTTAAGCTTGACCGACCACGCTTGGACTGCACCCTGTTGAAAAATGATGCTGGTGATGATTTCTTAGAGATTTCTGTTGAGGAAGAGATCACAAAAGGCCCCTGGAGAAATGCTGCTGCTCACTTGCTAGATGGAGAGCTGGGTAAAGTTACAGAAGCAAATTGCCAGCGGAAGATCAGCGTATGTCCTGGTGTTAGTAATTGTGGTGACAGGGAGAGGGGTTCAGTAAGCAGTTTTCCGAAGTCTATGTCAGCAAAGGTGAGCATCTCTGCTGGTATCCGTCCATCAGAGAGTGTTCATCATAGCATAGAGAACAGCACTAAAGCTCGATCAAGCCCCTTCAAGAAGATTCTGGACCCTATCATGAAGTCAAAGTCTCTTAGAAGCCCATCTCTCATGGAACAGGAAGACTCCAGCTCTATTAGTATGCCAGTTAGCAGGAAAAAATGCGTATCACGCAAATCGTTGCTGAGTGATTTCTCAAGGACTGAACAGATCCAAGCATCTAATGACCAGCCAAATGGAGAAATCCAGTGTATGACATCCGCTTTGTCACCAGCTCATCTCCAGGCAGTTCTTAAATTGGATTCCAGGAATGGTACTCCCGTTTTTGAGTTCTGTGTTGAGGGCCCTGAAGAATCCATTTTTGCTAGATCTTGGAAAACTGGGAATGAACTGAACTGGACTTACACTTTCCATAGTGGTGGTGGTAAACGAGCAAGTGTGGCTGGAAGAGCCTCCAAAGATGGACGGTGGTGTTTACCTCCGATTGTAGGCCAGATGCATGTTTCTTCCTATTTATGCTCAGAAGTCGGAAAAGATGGTATTCTGAATAACTCCGTCATCACCGAGTTCGTTTTATACGATATTGCTCATGCGAGGCGGAGTTTTTCTGTTGAGGAGAAGACAAGGTGTACAGAGACCTCTCAACTGACAACGTGCAGCGTTGCTGATCGATTAATCTCTGGTGATTCTCCACAGCGGATAAGTCTTATGGACCAGCAAAACATTGCAAGAAATAACTTGGATGTATCAACATCTTGCCCATGGTCTGAAGAGGATCTTTATCCTCATTTGGAGATTGCAGCAACTGTAATCCAGATTCCATTCAATAAAGACAAGTTCAAAGAACTGAAGAATGGTTTATCTCCTGGTACTATCAAAGTGGTCACACCGAGTGGGCTGCATGGGTTGCCAAGCGATAGTGAAGCCAGCCCATCACCGTTGCTAGATAGATGGAGGTATGGTGGGGGTTGCGATTGTGGCGGATGGGACATGGCTTGTCCGATTGTTGTCTTTGGCAATGCATATGATAATAACTGGGTCGATTCTATAACAAAGGAAAGCAAGCATCCAATGGAGCTGCTTGTTCAGGTGCACCATACAATCCCTATCTTGATGTATACTTGTTTACTTGTGCTTTTCTAGTTTCTGAGCACACTGGGTTTTATACATATTTATTGTCACAAAGACAACCCAAAACTGATTAAGACGACTTGCAGGTGTGGTAATTTATTAGCTTTGTTGCTCATAGGAACTATCGTCAGATCCACTTGATTTTTTTCGTAGTAGCTCTCTCTAGCCATAAAATCATTTCTGACCATATGACCTAGTGTAGGCATAGCTTGTACGTTCTTTTATTGGCCTTATAGCGTATGAATTCAATAAAGGTCCTTGCAAGCTTATTTTAGAGGTCAAGTGTAGCAAGCTGGATGTTAACCATGAAACTTATTTTAGCAACAAGGCTGTTTATGCAGTGGATTTATTGCTTAAATCAGCGTATGCATCCATATATTGATCTTATTCCAAACAAGAATAGTTGTCATGTGTGCCTATTGTTCAAACAGGGTAGCAAAGAAGAGCTCCCTGCTCTTTCCATGAAGGCAAATGGGAGAGGACAGTTATTGGTGGATTTCCATGCGCGCTTATCAGCGTTACAAGCATTCTCGGTCTGCATTTCTCTTCTGCACTGTTCTGAAGATTCAATGGCTGTCAGTATTGAGAAGGGCAAGCACAAGCTCTACTCTAGCTCACTCAAAATGCTCCTTGAGGAGGAAGTGAGGCACCTGATTGAGGCGGTCACGGCAGACGAGAAGCAGCAGCAGAAAACGAAGAGAGAGAAGGCACCTCCATCCGTTGTGCTTGATCCGCCTTTTTCTCCCATGGGACGAGTATAGGGACAGTACAATTGATGGATGAAGAATCCGGGGGAAAAAGATTATAAAACACCGTGGTTCTTATTGTGCGTAAAACATTGTCAGTCATGATTTGGTGTCATGTTCATATTTTTTTTTTCCTGTGATAAGAAAAGGTTAATTTATGTTGTTCATAAAGGTGGAGGTTGCATGTAGTTTGTGGTCCTTAGCTTTTAGCCAACTGGCAAGGCCATGTTGAAATGCCGGATAGAAGAAAGACTGTAGTTTGTAGTAGGCAGTTCCATGTTCCAACAGAAAGAATATAAATAAAAACATTTGGCCATTTCTTCTTCTGAATATGAATGACATCACTTAAACTCAGTGTAGTGTCCATTGTGATTCAGCACTGCATTTTTGAACCGAAGGCGCATTGGAACTGACAGTGCTATGAATTAGTAATATATTCTTGAGCTTTGTGGGATGCAGCGCCCGAGTCATTTGGCTGGTGTGCTTCAACAACGCTGAATGGATGGAGATGGGAGTAGGCCACGAGCTAGGAGTTAAACTGCTGTCGGATGTCCGTTTAGGGTATCTCCAATGGTAGAGCCTGCTTGCTAGCTATGAGCATCTTCAATGGTGGTTAGTCAGCTAGCTATAAGGATGCCAACTCAGTATTTTTACTTATGTGAAGGAGAGTTAAGGAGAAAAGAGATAAAAAGTATCTACTAACTTATAATTAATCTATAACTGATTTTAAGATGCATGTCCTCTATTACATGTGGGGCTATAATAATTTTATAGACCATGCTATAGCTAGTTTATTGGAGAGGTTGGTTATATGCTATCTATAGATGACATATCTATTTCTTATAGCTAATGGTTGGCTATACCATTGGAGATGCTCAAAGCTTGTCCATATCATATATAGATATCTTATAGACAATCTTTCTAATGGATTGGCTATAGTATATCCTTAAACATTAAATTTGAATCCACTTGTAATAGCCCTTATTTGTCTTGAAAAACACTATAGACTGGCTCTTGCATAAGAGCCAGCTCTTGTCTCTCTCCTTTACTTCTCTTTTCCATATAAGCAAAAAGCTGAGTTGGATTTCTTATAGCCAGCTGATATGGCATCATTGGAGATGCTCTTACGTGTTGTTGCATTAGCATTGAAGAATCCTAGGAGTTGACTGAGAGAAAATTTCAAAAATCTTGGTTGATTGGAGCCTGGAAATTGGGGCTTCGGTAGTAAAAGATGTTTCGGATGCACAAGTTACTCTTTGTTCATTCCCCTAGCGATTCTGGGAATGCTTGTTCTCGAACTAGAGTACTGGCCAGTAGTAGAAGCACAGAGCTAAACATGCAGTATGCGCATTTTTTTTTACAAAAGCAGCAGCTACATTGTTAAAAGAAAGAAAGAAATGCAGTCTTTGAGATGGAAAAATTCTACTAGTGAAGGCAGCTAGCCTGAAATATTGGGCAGTGCAGTCTGCAGATGCAGAGGTTGGAGGCAAAGATGAAGTTTTTGTAGCGTTGCTGGAATTGCTAGTGGTAGTGGATGAAAAGAAGGGGCATCTTGATCTTGGTTCTTGGGCTTGTGCTCTATGGCACTTGTGTATCTGTAGGATTAGCAAGGATGGAGTGGAGGAGAAGTGCTATTATTATTATTAAATTAATTAATATAATTTGAGGGTTGCTTCCTCTCCAGCTTCTCGCCTCGCCTCGCCTGCTCTTGTCTAGGGTTTGGCAATGGAGGCCTACCACCACCTGCGGGGCCCTTCCCCCATTGTGTGGGCCATGCGCACCCGCCTCGCCCCGCCGCCGCCGCTCGCCGACCCGCCTCCTCTCCCCGCTCTTCCTCCTCTGCTGCCGCCGCAACCGCAACCGGAGAGGCGGCGCCGGGGGCGCCCCCGCAACTGCGACCGCCTCCCGCCGCCGCCGGGGTTCGCCCCCTCCACTTTGGCTGCCCATGGTGAGCTTCTCGTGCTTGTGCTGGTGCTGCCTCCAACTCTTAACAGGCTTTTACTTGCTCAATTTCTTCTTCTTCTTCCGGTTGCGGACAGGGCATGGCCAAATCCAATTGGCTCTGGGTGGGCTCCACCCGCACCTGCTCAAAATTCTTGAGGGAGAGGTATGCTTCTCTGCCATAGCTCAACACTTACTCAGAAGTAGTGCGCATGAAATTACTAATTACTCTAGTAGTAGTTGAAACTTTCACATGATCGGTGCAATTTCTACTTCTGATAAATGTTTTACTTTTAGTTATTGCTTTGATGCATACGAGAGACCATGACTTACTGTTCAATCCAAAAGATCTCTTAGCAGAATCAAACACTCATCTTAACAAGATTGAAGTGTGAAATACTACCTGATTGCAGCAGAGTTCAGTCAGATTATCAATGGGAGCTACAGATGAAATGTTATCAATTTGGAATGCTTAGAGAGGTATTAGTATAGCAAAGGGATTAGCATAGCAGTAACAAGGGTCACCAAGGCATCTGGCAATTGGATCATGTCGCCGAACAATATAGCAACAAGCTCCTATCGCAATTTGATTTGGCAACCTGGTGAGATGGCAGCGCTGTCGCCCATCTATTTGGCGACAGGGTAATAATGATAGCAGTTGGCATATGTTTTTCCAAAACTGAATATAAAAGCGTATTACTTGGAAAGGAAAATCACTGGCACTTGCTATATTCTCTCTGCCAAAATGTGGCAAGCACTTTGATTATCTGAAAATGCTTGTGCAGGATATCGTATCAAGGATCATGGCAGTTTCACAGAAAAATGGGGAGGCCATATGTGTTCTTTCAGTGCTCGGGGCTGTTAAGGAAGCAACCCTATGCCAGTCATCTGGTGTCATTTTAAATCACAAGGTTTATTTTTCTTTCAAAAAAATTAAGTGCACAAGGTGTAACCTTTTTTATTTCAATATTTATTGAGCATGGCTATCATGAAATTCCAAAGATAGGAATGTGGGTGCAAGTGATATTTTAAACAAATAGATATCAGACTTCCAAATTACCTGAAGAAGCCATTTGGTGATGTTCTGGTCCTTGTAGTAGTCATCTGTGTTCTGTGATAACTGATAAGAGATGGGTATCTTCTCTGTAGTGAATGCAGTTGTTTGATGAGCTAAGTTTTTCCAGCAAAAAAAGGGTTACCACAATTCTTAATTCCTTTTTGCAGGGCCCTTTAGAAATCATTCACTTGTTCGGATCCATTTTGACATCTAATGACCATGGAAGCTTTCGTGTGACCCTTGCTTCTACCAATAGCTCTGTGGTTGGTGGTGTTATAGCTGGACCTCTCGTTGCTGCAACACCTGTTCAGGTATCTTCAGATGTTAGAATACTGAACACGTGAAGCTTTTCAGTCCATTTTAATATCACATCCTGTGGAAATCATTGTTAACAGTTATTTTAGTGTTTTAAGATTCTTACATGTTCAACATGGGATTAATAAGTGTGTCCGCAATAGTATGTGCTTGTTTATAGTTAGTTTATAAGCTGTTGCATTCTTCTATCCATGTGTTTTTCTCTATGCCAACATGAAACATACAAGTGACAAATAGCTACCCGTAATTCATTCAACAAGTTTATATACTTCTTGCAGGCAATTGTTGGAAGCTTTCACAATGGTGCATACTGGTCAAACAAGGCACCTAGGGTCATTGCAAGTTATCCTAATTCTCAGGTTACCATCAGCAATGGAAACACTCCATCCAGTGAGCATTCCAATCCAGAATATGCATCTCATACTACAGTGGAACAGAATGGATCAAGTAATATTGATGTCAAGCCCTCACTTGGAGTGGCTTGACTTAGCATCACTGTAGGTGCTGTCAATCAACCGGCAGTATATTTATCTCTGAAAGGCGATAGAGAAGTACATTCATTAGATAGTTCAGCTTTTATGAATCACCAAACTAACTATTGAGGTGTAGTTTTAGTCGAAAAGTAGTCCTTTAGAGATGGAGCTTTGTACTCATGGGTTTTGCTGTTGGAAATTATGTGGGCAATGGCATATAGCTTTAGTGCTAATGGCACTAGATCTCTTCCGATATATTTGAGAAAGGGAGTGTACTCTCCAGGTGAGCCGTGCCTTTGATGATTTGGAAGGCAGGTGTTTGTGGAAACTTGGAAATATCACCATGGGCAATAAGCATCAAGGTTGGATAGCACTTGAAATTTGAGCTTATGATGAACTTTGCATTTTGCAAAGATCTCCATGTATGAATGATGACGCTAAAGGTTGCGCCGTGCCTTTGAACTGAAATGATGCAACAGAGTAGTTACCCATTGTCATTCTTTTGCATTGTTTCGTTTTGTACCAGTCAGCTGGACAGAAATGCAACTGTAAATGGAAATCTCATGTATGTGATGCAAACATGGACGTGTGCTTTTCTTCTTCTTTTTTTTCTCAAGATGACAATGATGAGTGCCCGAGAGTCCATTGCTGGAAAGCTAGTATTGGAGGGAAGCAGAGCAGAGCAGATGGGCTCAAAATCTGGTGACCAGCAATGAAGAGGGAGGCAGGTTGTCGTTGTCGTTGGGTTGCAGCAGCAGCAGTGCAGTGTGCTCCTCCGCCGACAAATTACCATCTGAGTTCAGTCTGAAAGCAGCAGCAGCAGCACCAGTGCAGTGAAGTGGTTTTGTTGGGTGGGTTTGCCTGACGACAAGTCCGTCCTGTATCTATCCCATCTTGAGGAGGGATGCCGTGACTGTACAACAGGCTGGCTGGTTTCCACAGAACGAGGTTGCTCTGGAAGAACTGGAGCACAATCTTCAGGCAGTTCGGCCAGCAGCCTGATGCCTCACTGTAACAAGTTTGAGATTCAGATAGAAGGATCAGTTCGGCAACGCTGAAAATTATATGATCGTCCGGTGAAACAGAACTTTGGCCGCATTAAACAGTTGCTTAAAAAACCCGAAACCGAGAATCGAAATGGGATTTTACAGTGCTTAGTGCTTATTAAGAAACGACATCAAAAAAAGGATATAATCAAATAATTGAATTAAAGCATAAAAGAAAAAGAAGCTGCGCAGAACCCTATGGCGGACGCGACCCGAGCCATCCACGAGCCTCCACGTTGATTCTTATTCTCATTTTTCTTTTTGATTCTTATTTTTTCCTCCCATTATGTGCGCAATTTACGGGCACGCAAATATGCGACAGCCAGACGCCACACCGTGTAGCGAACGGCACCGAAGCTCGCCACATGGACGGCTCAGATCAAGTCCACCACATGGTGTGGCGGACACCACCAGAGCTCGCCACGTGAATGGCTCAGATCGCGTCCACCACATAGTGTGACGGACGCCGCGTAGGGGGCAGACCTGGGAGTGATTTCTATAATTGTAGCTGGGTGTTGTATTTTTTACACATAATATTTTTACTGTTGTATTTTTCAAAAAAATTCCCCAGAACATGCTGTGTATGGACCCCCCGCCAGCCCTGTGGACTGTTATCTGATCATATCACTGCACCCGTTCTTGTGTAGTATCGTCTCATGGTCTGCACTTGCATGCAAGTTCGTCAGCCATGAGAGGTCAGATAGTGGCAGAATCTTGAGCTTGCGTGATGTTACTTGCAAAGTCACATTGGGCATGGGGAAAGAGGAAACGGATACAAGTGGAATGGTGATGTATCAACTTGCAGTATCGAAATGGAGTGGAGGCAGGCATCAACCCAAGCCCATCCAGAATTGTTGGGCAGAAACACTCCAACTGGGTCTGGGTGGGGTTGCTTTAGATCATGAACAAGAAAATCAATCTTCACAGGCAGCAGATCCCACACGCACTTAGCAAGCATAAATGGTTGAGAGAAAGCATCAGGAAACCAAACCAGATAAAAACTCAACTCTAACTAGATTAACACACAAGAGCAGAGCAGTCATATATAGAGATGAGAAGGGAGACAACAAGAGTGAGTGAGGAGGTAGAAGGCATCAGAGCATTGCACCCCACCCCCAACCGAACCAAACCAAAATACTCCTACATCATCACCAGTTTTTGCTTAATCTTGTAGCATAGATTAACACAAGAAAGACAAATAGCAGCAGCAGCAGCCTAATTAAACAACCAAGAAACTAAATCCATAATAAGCAGCCAGATAGATGCTCTTCGAGAGAAGAGAAGATAAGAGACGATGATTTAGTCGTGGAGATCCTCCGCCTCCTCCTCGTCCTCGTACTCGCCCTCCTCGTCCGCCGTCGCGTCCTGGTACTGCTGGTACTCCGACACCAGGTCGTTCATGTTGCTCTCCGCCTCCGTGAACTCCATCTCGTCCATCCCCTCCCCCGTGTACCAGTGCAAGAACGCCTTCCTGCGGAACATGGCCGTGAACTGCTCGCTCACGCGCCGGAACATCTCCTGGATCGACGTCGAGTTGCCGATGAAGGTGGACGCCATCTTCAGCCCCGTCGGCGGGATGTCGCACACCGTCGACTTCACGTTGTTGGGGATCCACTCCACGAAGTAGGACGAGTTCTTGTTCTGCACGTTCAGCATCTGTTCGTCCACCTCCTTGGTGCTCATCTTCCCGCGGAACATGGCCGACGCCGTCAGGTACCGCCCGTGCCGGGGGTCCGCCGCGCACATCATGTTCTTCGCGTCCCACATCTGCTGGGTCAGCTCCGGCACCGTCAGCGCGCGGTACTGCTGGGACCCGCGGGAGGTCAGCGGCGCGAACCCCACCATGAAGAAGTGCAGCCGCGGGAACGGGATCAGGTTCACGGCCAGCTTGCGGAGGTCGGAGTTGAGCTGCCCCGGGAAGCGGAGGCAGCAGGTGACGCCGCTCATGGTGGCCGAGATGAGGTGATTCAGGTCACCAACTGTTGTTCATCCAATCGTCACATCAGCGACCCAGCAGAAGCAGCAGCACAGGAAAGCAAGATGGGAAGGAACATTTGGATTTGGATTCGGATTCGGTACTCACAGCTTGGCGTGGTGAGCTTGAGGGTGCGGAAGCAGATGTCGTAGAGGGCCTCGTTATCGAGCACCATGCACTCGTCGGCGTTCTCGACGAGTTGGTGGACGGAGAGGGTGGCGTTGTAGGGCTCGACGACGGTGTCGGAGACCTTGGGCGAGGGGAAGACGGAGAAGGTGAGCATCATGCGGTCAGGGTACTCTTCCCGGATTTTAGAGATGAGCAGCGTGCCCATGCCGGACCCCGTGCCGCCACCCAGAGAGTGGCAGACCTGGAAACCTGAGAGAGAGCAAGCGGCGTCGTGAGCGACTCGATTCCTCTTCCAGATCCAGCCGATCTGGCATGGGGAAAGAGGGAATAGCAGTGTAGATACCTTGTAGGCAGTCGCAGTTCTCGGCCTCCTTGCGGACGACGTCGAGGACGGAGTCGATGAGCTCGGCGCCCTCGGTGTAGTGGCCCTTGGCCCAATTGTTGCCGGCGCCGGACTGGCCGAAGACGAAGTTGTCGGGGCGGAAGATGTGGCCGTAGGGGCCGGAGCGCACCGAGTCCATGGTGCCGGGCTCGAGGTCCATGAGGACGGCGCGGGGAACGAAGCGGCCGCAGGAGGCCTCGTTGTAGTAGACGTTGACGCGCTCGAGCTGGAGGTCGGAGTCGCCGCCGTAGCGGCCGGTGGCGTCGATGCCGTGCTCGGCGCAGACCACCTCCCAGAACTTGGCGCCGATCTGGTTGCCGCATTGGCCGCCCTGGATGTGCAGGATCTCCCTCATGGCGCTCCTCGGCGGCGGCGGCTGGAGGAGGAGGCGAATGGGGTGGACGGACTGTTAGGGTTTGGGGGGAGGCCCAGGCCCAGGGGTCTTGGCTCTTATAGAAGGTGGCACGCAGACGGCGACGGCGTTAGAGGGGAGGAGGGAATTCGAATTTTGAAAATTTGGGGAGGGGGGAAATCTTGGGATTTTCGATAGCCGGCTGCCAGCCTGGTCCTCCGCCCTAACGGTTACATTCCAATCCACGTACCAGACCATCTCTGCTCTCTAATCTCGTCTCATCTCATCTAATGACACCCCTTGATCCTGCTACCTGCTTAGACCTTCTTCCACAGCCTCACTACGACCAGTTTATCCCGTGTCGAATTGGAAGCGAAAGTGAACGTATGGAGCTGTGACGACAAGCTCATGAGGCGAGGAGAAGTGAGACAGTACATCTTTGGAAACGGCCTCCTACTCCTTCACGTCTCTCCTCAATTGTGAGCGATCCCGACTTCGGCTCCACTTCGATCGCCACCATCGGGTCTACGAGGCTCTGTCTATGTTTAACCACTATGCCCCGTTGTTGTCATGCCACTACCTCCACCCCCGCTCCGCTGCCTAATTTGAGTTCGGACACACTGTGATAGTAAGGGTTAGGACGTGTACCAAACTGAGCACTATTTTCAGGCTCACAAACTACGGGAGGCCACCAACATATTCTCATCCAACGTCCCCAATCGATGGTGCACGGAGCCCGTCCCTAATGCCAATGAGGACTATCGTTGTCCATGTTTGTTGGAACATGACAACGACTTGGACAGGACACACGACTGAGGAGTAGTTCGTAGGTGTAGTAGGTAGTTGTAGCAGTATTCTTTTGTAGCCCCAGTGAAGAAGCAACCATAGAACACTTTTTTGTGGCTCCGTTCCTTTTAGCGAACCGGCGGCGGCCGGCGGTCGCTACAGTAATTTTTTTGTTTATTTTTTTCCCTAAAAACTTATAAAATTGCTACAGTAAAACCGCCAACCGCCAGAAACCGCCGAAAGAAACAGAGCCTGTATGAGTTTCACTGCTCCCACTAGGAGATACTAATGGCTTTAGCTAGTGTACTATTTAAATTGGATGGCAATTAATAACTAACAAATACAATATAGGAGAAATAAGATAAGAGAGTGGCATTTAAAGAGGCTGCTCGAGATGGTGTAAAGATAGAGAGCCAAAAGTTTTACATAGATATCTAAATGGGTTACAGAGCAGCAAACAAAGAGGTTATCGGAGATGGCCTTACAGAGTGTTGTTTAGATTTTGAGTACTGCAAATGAAAAAAGGATCGACTTTTTTATCCTATTTGAACTCACCACGATTCATTTTATTTTATTTTGAAGTTTTAGCTCAGCTGCAATTTGATTTGATTACCTGCGTTTTTACCGATGTAGGCACTGTGCATATCATGTAGCTATAGGATTACAGTGAAACCAATGCTTATCTGGATTGGTCACAACTCACCACGCGGGGACATACATTTTTTTTTTATATATAGGATGTATTTTAATTTGAGGAAGTCTTTATGGATATTTTGATAGTTAAAATTTGTTTATTATATGCTAACAATTTATACAAAGTAATATTGTAACAAAAGCAATTCGAAATACAAATATATTGGTACGTCTTTTATACACTAAAGATGCATATAATTTGATTAATTATTATTTAAAGTTTAGAAAGTTTGACCTTTTCATATCAAAATACACATTACAAAAATAAACGGGAGAATAACTGTAGTGCTAAAAATTTTTTTTTTTGCGTGTTGCTTGTGTGTGTGGCTCCGTTCCTTTTTGCGCGGCCGGCGGTTTGCTACAGTAAATTTTTTTTAGATTTTATTTTTAGACTTATTTAAATTTTTTTAAAAGACTTATAAATTTATTACAGTAAAAACCGTCAACCGTCAGAAACAGGGCCTGTGTGTTTGCTCCAGCAAATGGCATGTGCATGCCGCTGGCTTCCCACCAACTTGCTCGCCGCATGCGCATGCGCGCCTCCTCTCTGACGACTTGACGCACGCGATGTATCTTGACCACAAGTTTAGCGTTGGGCAGCATCTAGCCGTTAATCTAAAAAAAATCTAGCCGTTTAAAGTCAGAATGCTCAAAACCTAGTACTACCTCCGTTTATTTATATAACGCGTTTTTTAAATTATAGTGTAGATTAAGAAAGTTGTGAAGTTAAAATAATACCAAGAAAAAATGATTATTGCTCGTGTTATAAATATCTTAAAAATATGAGAGAGGATATCATATGAGAGAGTTGTTTATAAATGCATTAGAGAGAATTGTGTAATAAATAATGGTAGATAAGGAAGAAGAACAATAAATTTGTATGCACGCCTTATATTGCAAAATAAGAAGATCCAAACTATACGCCTTATATTAAAATACAAAAAGAGTAAGCATCTTCTTCCTTCTTCCTCCTCTGAATATCTCTTCTAGTGCATGTGTTTAGTTTGTGGGACATGGTGAAATACATAGGACGAAATGTGTTTGCTATCCTGATTAGTCGATTATTGCCCTGCACCGTTGATAAAACGTATCGTTTTTATAAGTTGTACAAACATACTAAAATACTGAAGAAATCACGGCGTTAGCAACCCATGCAATACTTTCAATCTATAATTTTTTGTATTTTATATATTCAATTCACACTTAAAAACCTTTTCGACATAAAATATTAATCTTAAAAATAGAAAAAAGTTGTCATTCAAATTGCTGCAGACTCGATAACTTTGTGACTTTAGGATTTTTAAAATATTTACATGGTTTAAACAAAAATATAAGTTTTTGCTAATGATATATATGATGATAATCAAACAATTGCAACAACATAGAATGGAAAAGCCACTAAGTGATAGCACTGATATAATTAGGCTCAAGCAGAATGACACATAAGGTTTTATTTAAAAAAAAAAAAATCGGGCTGGTGTGATTGATGGATTTTTTTTGCTCTCCATTCTTGCCTAGAAGCAGTCTCTCATGCCTCAAAGCTTTTTACACGGGACATGTGATTTCTTAACTATGGCATGAAAGATGGTTTAGTTTGGTGATTCTCATGGTCAACATAAAAAAAACCATCTCTCTTACATGGCCTCTGCTTTGCCATGGTCAGTGCTGGAGCTGGATAAGATAGAGGATGGGGCCCTAGCCTCCTCATCCAGGAGAGGGCGCACCGGAGGAGGGGGAGCTCGACGGGGCTCGCTGTATAGGGAGAGAGGGACGGAAAGGGGAGGGGGACTGCCAAAGCTGGACAAAGGACCGGAGGAAGAGGAGAAAACGGTAGATTTGAAAAATTTTTTTTGAGAAATCAGAGAGAAGAAAATGTTCAAGAATAGCATATTTACAATTTTCATAACTTTATAATGACATTCCTATGATATCGTGTTTTGTAATGGGGAATATATGAATCCACATATCTGCAGTGTCATATATTTAATTAAAAAAGGATTTGTTGTTTCTCAATTGCCTAAAATTTTGCAAAATCAGAGTCGATTTTGACCTACTTGTACCGCCATCATCTTTCTCCTATCCGACCGTCGCCGTCTTCTCTCATCATTGGTTAGGATTATGGGTTGACCACGACTTTCCCCCCGGTTTAGAGGGATGTGGGGGCAGAGGAGGACCAACAGTGGGTGGTATGAGCAGTAATGGAGGAGGGCGGTGGGTGGGGTCGGTTGGGGATTGTCATACGGTGCCCGAAGTTAGGGCGTGCGGGGATAGTTTGGTGGCAGGAGGATGGGGGCAGAGTTGCAAGGGTACTACGGTGGGCCAGCTGGGATGTGGGGGCAGAGGAGGACCAACAGTGGGTGGTGTTGGCGGTAGGGCGGTGAGCCGGAATGGAGGAGGGCGGTGGGTGGGGTCGGTTGGGGGATTGTCATACGGTGCCCGAAGTTAGGGCGTGCGGGGATGGTTTGGTGGCAGGAGGATGGGGGCAGAGCTGCAAGGGTGCCACCGACCGTGGTCGGTGGGCCAGCTAGGTTGGGGACAATGGAGGTGTGCGGAGCAGCGCTGAAGAGGGAGGAGAATGGGAAGAAGGAGGGGTGACAGAGATAAAGGAGATAGGGAGGAGGCAACATGTTGCCCTAAGACACGGAGCGGATCAGGGGAGCAAGGGATAAGTATAAACAGATCTAGGGCGAGAGATTTGAGCTAAATCGAAAAACCGAATGGGCAAAAAATAGACTGTTTTTTTAGTCAACTGATACCCATGCGGCCACGCCGACGCAAAGTCAAGAGAGTCTGGTGGGGTTGTTGACTCGTCAGTATATAGCCGCGTACCGATTTTCCTTGGAGAAGTTCAAGCTGTTCTCCTCTAAGCCTCCACCTTCCGCCTTTACTTCGAATTGGAATTGAAATCAGGATCGCAAATTCCCCATCTAATCTAATATATAAGGGAAACACTCTCCACCGAGCGTCCGATGGCTCTGGACGTGGGCGCTTGTTGTTGCGTAGCTCGGCTCGCTCGCTCGACGGGTTGCTCTGCTCGCTTCCTTTTCATTCTCCACCACTTATTTTCTTATCCCTATTCGGACGCACAGTAGCCAGTGGCCACCCATTAAGTCACTTTTGTGACATCCTAATTTCATTTAAACCCTAAAATTTCATTTTAATTAAGAATGGTTTATATATAAGCTTCTAGAATCTTATCTTAGCCCTAATCTCTAGCCTAAACTGCCTGAAACGACCTAATCTGGAGGTAAACATCGTGTTCACATCGGATAAACTCTGTCCCTAGCCAAACCGACCCTAACTCATCCTAATCCCCACTGTTTTTGGCCCCCGTTAGGCCGGATTCTCCCTTAATCCATCCTTATAAATACCCCACTTCCCCTCTCGTAACCCATCCAACCAAGACGCAACCTTACCTAGGAGCCGCCGTCGTCGCTGATCTGCAGAGGTAGGCGCCGCTACCCCAAGCCACAGTCGCCGCCGTCATGCCCATGCAGCAGCCGCTTTCCACCACGACCGCCGTCTTTGCCCATCCGATGTTGTTGCCGCAATGTCGCCGCTAGTCCGCGCCACCGCCTAGCTGTGCAGGGCATCGCCACTGGGGGAAGCTGCTGCTGCGTAGCTTGCCGCCACCGTGCGCCGCTGTAGGGGTGGGCCAGGAGCTTGCACCGCCGCCTGCAGGGGTTGCCGCTCGAACCAGATCCCTCGCCGCCGCCGCCTCGCCATGCTGGGAGAACTGCCGTTGCCGCCGTCTCTCTCTCTCTCTCTCTCTCTCTCTCTCTCTCTCTCTCTCTCTCTCGCACGTAGGAAGCAGGGCAAGCCAGCCCTTTATGCCTTTGGTCCGACCAAGTCCAACCGTGCGACATTGTTCATCATGAACAGTGCTCCTTCACAATTTCGTACCTTCCAAACCACAGCTTTGATCCATGTTAAACCAATTTTATTAGCCTTCTTTTACCCTAATCTACATATTGTATTTATTTCATAAGTTTTTGGATTTTATTTATTTGCTGTTATTTATTCATCTTGATATACGTGTAGACGCTGTCGATCTTCTGAACGGGAGTTCGCGACCGGATACCAAGGAGAACCCACTTCTGACCAAGGTGCAAGCTAGATACATGTCGATCCCAGTTTTGTTTCTGTTATTACTCTGTCGATTTTATAAATTTGCATGCTAGTTTTGGCACCGTAATTTACTTATTTAGAATTATAGTTACGACCTATGATGTGTTAATCATCTATTAGCATGCTCTACTTTCTATTGCTGCCTAGAGTATCATATACTTGTTTTATAACCATCCCTCGATTTTTTTCACACTAGATGCTTAGTTGTTACGATGGGAAATCTAGTTTGATATGATGGGAGACCATTTATAAAATTGGTAAAGAGATTCTACTCTTTAGTTTTGGTTTTGGTTAATTTAATTCAACTAAAATCAACGGGGTGTGAGTAGATTCTAGGTGGTGGTTTAATTGGTGGATGTTGGTTTTGTGGTATCCCACTTCGGTTGACCTAAAGACTAAACATGGTAGATGATCTAGCCAGGCACAACCGTACAACCATGGGTGTTAATAATAGTAATACCTTAGTTGTTACCTCAGAAAATCTAGGGTTGGTTTGTCATGGCGCTGTGAGTGTGGCTCACAACCACCGTATACTCACCTGGCACAAGAGGGGAACCTCTGGCTTAGTGGGAGATGGCTTGGGGGCGAATCCTTACGGAGACATTCTTGACATTAGATGGAATGGGGATAACGGCTTTGTCTTACTCTCGGGTAAGTCCTATGGGTAAAGTGCACACATTCTGCAGAGTTAAAACTATCATGATAGTCATGTTCACGGTTAAGAGCGGGCTTAGACAGCTCTACATGTTATCTCACCTTTTTAATAATTAACCTGCTGTAAATGTAGGGGCAAGGATTGCCTGCAGCGAGTACCAGGCAGCGATTGCCATGCAACGCATTATAGAAAGTGTATTACAAGGGTTTTTTATGTGGAGTTGGCAGCGAGTGTCATCTCGGTCTGTGCTGAGACGACATAAGGATATATTTAGTATTGAGAAAATATGTGTAAAGCAATGAATTTTGAAATTGTTTTTGAACTATTGCTGTACAACTAATAGGATTGTTGAAAATTGCTCTTTATGCAAAATAACCATCCTTAGTCCTTTGATAGTCTTGCATTCATTATTTAAGGAAATACATACTTGCTAGGTATGGTTTATCTTACTCATTAGTTGTTCTTCAAATCTGTGCGCAGGTGACGACACTGCCGAGTACGTCGACTACAAGGCAGGGTACGACGATGGAGCTTTCGGCTACTAGTATATCCCAGTCAGATGCCTGTGGCGTATGGATGGGTTTACTGAGCCGTCATTTAATTTTCTATCTTTCGTTTGCTAGTATTAATATTAAGACAATTATTGTAATATTTGGCGTTTGTTGCTAAGGTACTTTATTTGGTTAATCGTTAAACAGTAAGGTGTGATTCCAATATGCTCTAACTGTGCATACTAGCCGTGATCCATTGGGACTAGTATCGTAAGGCACAGAGTGGTCGGTTTTACTAAATAGGGTCCCGACAGAGTTGGTGTCAGAGCCGAGCTGACTGTAGGGATCGCTAGATAGTTTTTGGAAGACCTAAGATTTTATTTTTAAAAAATATATATTACCTCCTAACTGTTCTACCTGTCTTCTTTGATAATGCCTTTCATCTCCTTATTGATATTCTTAATATTTTTTGTTAGATGCCGATCGACACCTTCTATGTCCTGGAAGAAGGTGGTTTTGTCATGCTGTTGTGGGACATGCTGCAACACCAAGCTAGAATATGTGAGAATGTCATTGTACAAAATGGAGTGGATCAATGGATAGCTGCTGTTACCATTCTATCTTGTGGAGTAAAGTCTAAAGATGAGACGCACCAGTTCAATGCAGGGTTTGAAAAATCGTTTTTAAACCAAAAATCGGTCAGGCCCGATTTTCGATTTGCTGCGATTTACCGCGGCAAATTAAGGAAAATAGGTTGAAATTTGAGTTTTGAATTTTAAATTAACCGGAGGTGTAAAAAAATCAGAAATCACTTGTTTTTTCGATAAATTAGTCGATTTCTTCGATAAATCGACCGATTTCTTCGATAAATCGTTTGAAAACAAAAAATCGGTACTGAAATTTTGAAATCTCGAGCCAAACTTCGATAAATCGGTCGATTTCTTTGATAAATCGACCGATTTCTTCGATAAAATGAAATCGCTTGTTTCTTCGATAAATCGGTCGATTTCTTCGATAAATCGTCTGAAAACAAAAAATCGGTATTGAAATTTTGAAATCTCGAGCCAAACTTCGATAAATCGGTCGATTTCTTCGATAAATCGACCGATTTCTTCAATAAATTGTTTGAAAACAAAAAATCGATATTGAAATTTCGAAATCTCGAGCCAAACTTCGATAAATCGGTCGATTTCTTCGATAAATCGTTTGAAAACAAACAATTAGTATTGAAATTTCGAAATCTCGAGCCAAACTTCGATAAATCGGTTGATTTCTTCGATAAGTCGACCGATTTCTTCGATAAATCGTTTGAAAACAAAAGATCGGTATTGGAATTTCGAAATCTCGAGCCAAACTTCGATAAATCCACCGATTTCTTCGATAAATCGATCCAAATTAATTTTTAATTTTAAATCAAAATTTTGAATTTAATTCGCGATTTGCCGTTACCGAACCCGCCTCGACTCAAACCTTGGTTCAATGCGGTGAGAATAACCAGGGAGTCTGCTACAGAAGACGCGCTAGAAAAGCAATACATCTCATGAAGGAGAGGTGAAGAGATCGAGGCGGAGATGTTGGAGGAGCTGCTCATCTTCACGCGCGACGGCCTCATCCGCTCCTGCCTCCTCGAGGGCCGCTCTGCCGACGCCACCTTCACCCCCGACCCCCCCGACTACGCCCTCAAGTGGACCTTCCACAACGACCTCGGCCTCGTCTTCGTCGCCGTCTACCAGCGGATCCTCCACCTCCTCTACGTCGATGACCTCCTCGCCGCCGTCCGCAGGGAGTTCTCAAAGATGTATCACCCCAAGCGCGCCTCCTACCACGATCAATTCAACCAGATTTTCCGCTAGCTCCAACTCGAGGCCGAAGCACGCGCCGAGGAGATGAACAAGACAACATCGTATCTCGTCCAACGTTAACTGCTGCCAACAAGCCTGCTCCAGACGCTCGCGGCGGTTCTCAGGGCCATTGCCCTAACAACAAGGGCGGATCCGGGTCTGGGAAGGATGACTCCGATGGCGGCTCCGGGAAGCACGCTTTGCCAAATGGTACCTTGAAGGGGCAGGAGAATGCTCATGCCCATGCTGTTATTCTTAAAGGGAAAGAGAATGGAGACCCCAATCCCAGTGATGCGGCCTTTGATTGATGTAAATAAGTTACAAAAGTTGCGCAACAAGAATGATGCTGGCGGTAGGAGGGTGCCTAAAGTCGACAAAAGGATCAAGGAATTGAGGATTTGGGATGAAGCACCTACCAACATCAAGAAGCAGGATTTCGCGGACCCAGCTGATGAGAGAGGGGATGAGGTGATAGACTGGGGGACTGTCAACCCGGGGGAAAGCATGATGGATAAGGACGAAGCTGTGAGCAGCGATGATGATGATGATGACCAGGAGGAGGGCGGAGAGGAAAATGCTGCAACTGGCTTAAAAAAAGAAAGGATCATGGTTCTCCTCCATGTTTAAGAGGTAATACATGTGCTCCACATTTGCTAATACCAATAACTTAATAATCTTGGCTTTACAATTTGTTATTGTCCACTCTGTATTAGTATTACACTCCGGTGACTTGAACTTGAACATACTGTTCTCCTAATTCAAACTGCAGTGACCAAATAAGACAGTAGTTTTTTGTCTTCAGAAATACTCCCTGGTTTTCATGTCTACATGTTTTTGTTGAGGCAAAAGATGCAGATACTTCAAACCGCATGTTTCTACCCAAATATACTATCTAAACTATTAGATGACTGTACTGGGGAAGTATTGCCAGCGCACCTGCCTCCTCAGTTTATTTACTCACTTGATGCGTGTGCACCTGATACAGTAGTAAAACCACTTTCCAAGAATTTTTTGGTGTTACACATGTGTTATTATTAATTTATTATTATAGTGACCTACATAAAAGCCTAGAAAAAACAGTGTAGAATGACAGCTTGAGTTTATTAACCATGATACAATGATAGATCTCTGTGGTGGTGGCTACTCTTGCTGCCTGCGATCTGTTCAGCCTCTCATTTTTTTTTAACCTTTCCCATGTCACCAGGCGCATAATGAAATGGGACCCCTAATGAGATTGCTGCCTTTTGTTTCTTATAAGGTTTTGCATTCAAGTATTAGCATAGATTTATGTTGCAATTTCTCAATCTACAAACATCTCACTCAGCAGTACTTTGTTTTTTTTGCCTGTGCTCAGCATTGCAGGTAACATTGTGCTATAGAAGTCTGATCTGCAACCTGCACTCAAAGCCCTTAAAGATAGGCTGATGACAAAAAATGTGGTATGTATATCTTAAAGATAGGCTCATGGCAGTTTTGATAAGCTTACTAGACGGGTTAAGAAGAAATTGCAGAAAAGCTTTGTGAATCAGTAGCAGCTAGCCTTGAGGGCAAAAAGCTAGGATCCTTCACAAGAATATCCTCTATTGTTCAGGTTTCTAGCACACCCCTCTCCAAATTTCTTGCACATTTTATCTTTTTGCATACATTCTATATAGCTTCCTAATACACGACATTTGATGGTATTTCTAGCACACCCCTCCAAATTTCTTGCCCATTTTATGTTTCTGCATACATTCTATATAGCTTTACAAGACATTTTATGGTCACTGCTGCAGACAGCTATGGAAGAGGCTCTTCTCTGCATTTTAACTCCAAGGTGATCTATTGACATATTGAGGGATGTACATGCTGCCAAGGAGCGTGGGAAGCCATACATCATTGTTTTTGTTGAAGTAATTGGAGTTGGCAAATCTACCAATCTTGCAAAGGTATAAATATCTTTTTTTTTGAGTAAACAGGCAGGCGCTCTGCCATTTCATAAATAAGAACAGAGAGACATATGTACACAAGGGGGGCCAGGGCCCAAAGAGGGTTACAGCTCGGTTACATCGTGGGCAACACGGCCCCAACTAGAGACCTCATCGCGGATGAGATCTACCAAGCGGCAATGGGGGAGGAACTCCTGCTGGAAAACGCGTCTATTCCTCTCTTTCCAGATGTTCTAGTTCTAGAGGGTATAGATCACGAGGCCATTAAAGGCTGGGTGTTCACTTCTCGTAAGACGGCTGCATTCAACTTTCCACCACACCCGAACATCACCACCTGGGGGGGTCGAAGTAATAGAGGAGGTGCGGAGAACCCCCCTCCAGACTTCCTTCGAGAAGGTGCAGTCCGACGTGAGGTGGACAAGCGTCTCTTGGTCAGAGGAGCAGAGGGAGCAGACTGGGTGAAGAGGCCACCCTTTCCGTGCTAGCAAATCCGCCGTGTTGATTCTGCCGTGAGCCAACGTCCATGCGAAGAACTTGCATTTGTTCTCCACATGAGCCTTCCACACAAGATTAGACATGTCCTAGTCCACACAACCAAGGAACTGGAGCTGGTAAGCTGAGCGCATGGAGTAGGAGCCGTCAGGGGTGGACGTCCAAGTGATCTCATCCTTGGCTGAGGGGTCTAGGGAAATCTGCTGAAGGAGAGACCATAGCCGGAGGAATTCCTGAAGCTGACGGGGAGTGTGGAGACGCTGAACCGTCTTGATCCACTTATTGTTGCGGAGGTGGTCGGCTACCGTGCGGTGCTTACCCTTGGCGATGGCGAAGAGGTTGGGGGCAATTTCCCTCGGGGTGGCTCCTTCAAGCCACTTGTCTTTCCAGAAGTTAGAGCTAGCGGCATTCCTGACACTCACCATAGTGGAGGCACAGAAGAGATCTTTGTCGGTGTTGTCACAAGGGGTGGGGGTACCAATCCACGGTTTATCTGGGTACTTCCAAGCCTGCCAGAGCCATCTCAACCGGAGGGCCCTGCTATATCGGATTAGGTCCGGGATACCCAGACCTCCTAGAGCTTTGGGCCGGCAGACTGTTTCCCAGTTCACTAAGGCATGGCCCCCGCTAGCGTCTTCGGCTCCACACCACAGGAACGATCTACGTATTTTGTCCACTTTTTCGCCCCTCCTTTCGGGAGAGGGATAACTGAAATGAAGTAGGTCGGAAGTGCTGAGAGCATAGATCTCACAAGAGTGAGGTGGCCGGCCTTCGAGAGCAGCTTTCCTTTCCAATGAGGGAGCCTGGTGTGCATCTTGCTAATGAGGGGCCAGTACTGAGCGCGGCCCAACTTCCTGGAATGAAGCGGGAGACCCAGATATTGGCAGGGGAAGACACCTCAAACTCCGGGGAAGTGACTGAGAGTGTCCTGAAGGTCTAATTGGGAGCAATTTACCGCGAAGACCGCGCATTTACTCAGATTGGTACGCAGACCGGATATGTTCCCAAAAACCTCAAGAATGTTCATCGTCGAGATGAGCTCATCTTTGTTAGGGCTGAGGAAAATGGCCGCATCATCAGCATAAAGCGAGGTCCTTAGCCTAAGCGGCTGGCACTTAATATCCGAGAGGACACCTCGCTCCCTAGCAAGTTGGAACAACTTTTGGATGGGGTCCATGGCTAAGATGAAAAGCATGGGAGAAATAGGATCCCCTTGACGCACTCCTCTGCTATGCCGAAAGGACGCCCCGGGAGCGCCGTTAAGGAGGACAGAAGAGGACGCGGTCCCCAGCAGAGTAGCAATCCAGTTGCGCCAACGCTGCCTAAAGCCCAACTTCGCTAGGACCTCTAAAAGGTAGCCCTAATGGACCGAGTTGAAGGCCTTGGCGAAATCCAGTTTGAGGAAGAGAGCTGGGGTCTTGGAGCACCTAAGATCATGGATAACATTCTGCACATAAAGAAAATTGTCTTGGATGCAACGTTTTTTAATGAAGGCACTCTGACACGAAGAGGTGAGAGCATCCAGATGAGGGACCAGGCGATCAGCCAGTAACTTGGCCATGATTTTGCCAACACCGTGGATAAGACTGATGGGCCGGTAGTCAGTAAGCTGACTGCAAACCTCCCTTTTTGGGAGAAGGACAATGTTGGCTGAGTTAAGCAAATTGAAGGAGGAGGTTTCTTGATTATAGAAGTGTTGGACAACCTGCAGGAGATCTGACTTGATAGTGTCCCAACACTTCTTGTAGAATAGACTAGTAAAACCATCCGGGCCGGGGGCCTTGTCCGAAGAGAGGGAGAAGACAACATGTTTGACCTCCTCCTCATCGAAGGGTTGCTCCAACTCCACTAGGTCACAGGGGGAGTACCCCAACTCATCCCAAGCCAACTTAGTGGTGCGGTTGAAAGACGTCCCTATGTGGTTCTCGAAGAAGCGAAAGCATTCCTCCGCCTTGCCAGTGTGGGAGAACACGTTTTCGTCTGGGGTTTCTAAGGAATGGATGAAATTTTTCCCCTCCTGGAGTTCGCATGGATATGGAAAAATTTGGTATTGGCATCACCCTCTTTTAGCCACTTAGCCTTTGCTCTCTGACGAGCATGGGTTTTTTCTAGAGCTGCAAGCCCTTGGCATCTGGTTTTGAGGAGCTGCTGGAGGGCACCCTCGAGATTGGAGAGGGTGCGAGTCTCTTGAGCTCCGTTTAGAAGGGAGATAATCTCATGGACGATGGCAAGTTGTAACTTCAGGCTACTGACCTTGCTCTTGGCCCAATTGCGAAGGGCCTTGGCCACTCGAGAGAGCTTGATGTGTAGAATTCTGTAGGGGTTGGCGGAGGCGACTTGACGGCTCCAAGCCTCTTGCACTACTTGGTGGAAACCTTCCAACCTAGGCCAGTAGTTCTCGAAAGGAAAGCAGGAGGCAGTTCCTGCTTATTGGCTTATAATTTGCTACTGGGAAAAATATCTTTTCACACGCCATCCATGAAAAATAGTAGTTCCTGGGAAATTTGCTCATTTCAACCGGCCTTATAATTTCACAGGTTGCTTATTGGCTCAGTCAGCATAATCTCGGTGTAATGCTAGCAACATGTGGTACCTTTAGATCTGGTGCTGTTGAGCAGCTTCGTACTCATGCTCGCAGACTTCAGGTAGTGACCTAACTCCTCTTGAATAACACAACAATCATAGGTACCTAGTTTTGCTACTATGACATTAACATTGTTTAGGTAATTGGATTTATTTGAATTAGGAAACTTCCTAATCATGTAAGGAGTAGGTTTATAATATTTTTTTTCTCTGCAGTTTGTTTGCATCTAAGGAACACATGAGTTTATTCCACTCAAGCAACATATTGTAACTGCTGAAACTCCAGCTCTCATCCGTTGGTTTAGTTTCTATTTCTCTCTAGTATGTGCCGCCTGTCTAAATATGACCTCATGGGCATAATACATCTTCCATGCACCTTTTTTTTGGCCGAAATGTGCTCATTCTACCTATCTAATGGCCTCCTGGTAACCCCTCACACCCAAACCATAGTCACAAAGTTCCCGGGTCGATAGGGTCAAGGTACGGGGTCGCGGGTCGAGGGTCGACACTTGAAAAAAATATGGTACGAGGGGGGTATACCTCTATGGGACGTGAATCGTGGATTTGGTACGTGACCCCTAGTCCGATGGGTCGATGACCCCGGTTCGACACCTTGGTTCGAGGGCCCGAGAGTAGTCTCGTAGTGACTAGTGAGTCCATAAACAATTGTTTTCAGCCGAGAGCCCGAGAGCAGTCTCGTGACCTCCTATTTTCCTCTCTCCCTCGTGCGTCGGCTACTACCTCGTACGCTGGCGGCCCTTTGCTCGGCGGGCGGCGGCTGCAAGACGGCGAGAGGCGAAGGCGGCGGCGGCGCAAGACGGCGAAGCGGCGGCGGCGGCGGCGGACACCGCGCAAGATCTGAAGCGAGGCGGCGACGGCAGCGGCGGCCGCCGCACAAGATCTGAAGCGGAGGTTCGGCGACCCATCAAATTTTGGTACTCGTCCCTTATTCATGCCAATCTCCAAAGGTTCGGCGATCCCCTCATGTTTGGGACGGCGACCCGGGGTGACCCCGACCCGCGATTTGGGACGGCGATCCCGGGACACGGGACGCGGCTTCGACCCCGAACCCTGTGACTATGACCCAAACCTAACCACACAAAAATAATTTTCTCTAACAACTTCCTAATGGTATCACAGAAAAAGGAAAACACTCTAAGGGTTTAGCTACTTAGCTCTGAATGCTGTTTTGTTGAGTTGTACTATGTATATCTGTGTTTTGTCCCATATGCACCATTTATACCTGGATATTTACATGAAAACATTGTGGACAGGCACCTATATTTGAGAAGGGATATGAAAAGGATCCTGCAGTTGTAGCAAAGGAAGCTATTCAGGAAGCTAACTCAAAATAAATCAGATGTTGTTCTCATTGACACAGCTGGACGCATGCAGGTTTGTTGAGTGGCTTACTGCAATGTACTCTAGTATCTTTGTATGCTGGTTGCTCTGACATAACCTTTCTGGTGAATTGACATGGTCAGGACAATGAGCCACTCATGAGAGCGCTCTCCAAGCTCATCAATCTCAATAACCCAGATCTAGTTTTATTTGTTGGGGAAGCATTAGTTGGAAATGATGCTGTTGATCAACTCACTAAATTTAATCAGGTAATGCTTTTTTAAGGACAAATGGGCATAGAGTAATGCATATTTCAGTAGCAATATTGTTGTTATGTTCCATTACTTATTGCATTTTACAATTTTATGTGATGAACAGAAATTAGCAAACCTTTCCACTGTTCCTACTGCTAGATTGATAGATGGTATCCTGCTCACTAAGTTTGACACCATTGATGACAAGGTATGACCTGTACGAAATCTATATATACTTTATATATTAGTATTACTACAAGTATAACCTTCCTTTAAATTTATTTTGATGAAAATTTCGTAAAACATGTAGGTTGGAGTTGCACTTTCAATGGTTTGCATGTTCGTTGAATGTGGTCAATCTTACACTGATCTCAAGAAGCTCAATGTGAAATCCATTGTGAAAACCTTCCTGAAGTGAATGCTACATGTTATTTTACCGGGACCCGTAAAACGAAATCGAGTCCCTGCTGCTGTGCTTTTACCATACCAGTCCTTGGATCAAGTAGCTAGTACACATATCACAGTTTGGATCACAACCATTACGAAATAAAATAGTTATTACATCAGAGTATCGACTAACATGACACTTATTACAATAGTTTGGCACCATGGCCTTACACCAGCGGAAGTATTAATGCATAAATAAAAGTCCAAATGGAAGATCCAAAATAACTCCACAAACAAGACTATGGGAACGCGCTCCTAGACGTCAGAGTAATCTTCGTCCTGAACTCCACTCGCGAAATCTTCGTCTTGATACATCTCTTCAGGAACAGGTTTTGTGTATCAGGATCTACTCGCTGGAATGAGCAATCCCGCATGAAAGGCGAGAGTGAGAATGCAACATTCTCAACAAGAGAGGCTGACTAATGCAACATGAAGGCTTAACAAGGGAAGTAAAGGGTCCTTTTGCAACAACCGGTTTTGCCCAAAACCTGGCTAACTCACGGCTCCCATCGTGTACAACACCCTCATAACTCACAGCTCCAACCGTGAGGAGGAAAACCAAAACTCACGACTGCAATCGTGGTTTTACTTTAAAATATATTTTAAAAACAAATAGATAAGAAGTACCATTGAGGTAACGCCCCGTCGTCCGCCCGTGACCGTGGACATGGCTATCATGATAGTTTAACACTCTATAGAGGTTGCACGCTTTACCTACGAGAGATGATCCACAAGTGAACCATCACAAAACCTTTAACGAACTAGCTCTTAGCCGGGCACTCTTGCTAAGGTTCCACTGTTGGAGAGTTACACTACTTGAGCCAGAAGTCCCCTCGTGCGCCAATAGTTCCAGCTCCTGTTGTCTGCCCACCAAGTG
Source organism: Olyra latifolia (assembly GCA_036346145.1). Taxonomy (NCBI): domain Eukaryota; kingdom Viridiplantae; phylum Streptophyta; class Magnoliopsida; order Poales; family Poaceae; genus Olyra; species Olyra latifolia. Next base: position 319,467 of record CM070525.1, on the reverse strand, counting down.
GAATGCCCAAACTAAGAATTCGAAGGGTACTTAGCTAGGGCTTGCCCATATAAACATTCGTGGACGCACTGTTGTATTTTGTTTGTCTTCCTCAAGGAATCGGTCCTTAGGGATTAACGTGGTTCCCACACTGTGTCCGAATCTCGTGCTAACCGCACCAGCCTTGCAACCATCTACCACAATCAGGTTTTTGCAAAAACATTTGCGCAAGGATAGCAACCCACTATCCCAACGAACCCAACGATAGAACACGACAACACCAACTGTTCTTTTTAAAACCATGGAAGTAAATCAAACAATTGACAGAAATTAATTATTAATTGATTAACGGATAATCTTCGACTAAGCATTGCTAAGCATGAATAGTTCTAGATCAAGGATGGAAATAATAATTAACAAATTTAATATATTAGGGCAGCAAGGTAAATCTTATTAACTGATTAATTAATTGGGGTAGGTTTTAACTAATCAACCTAATTAAATTAGCATTTTAATTTTAACATAATATGCAATGTTTGTAAAACTCTAGGAAAAATAGTTGCAATCATAGGAACAATATGATCAACATTTGCTTTGGTCAACAAAGCTAGGGTTCTCTTCCGAAGTGTTGCTCACAAAGTCTCCTCTAATCGAATCTATCGTAAGACAAATAAAATAATTACAAATAGAACAAAATAGCAGAAAATAACATTTTTGCAAATGCATATGCAAATTTAGAGAATAGTAGATCTTGATTTTATAAACATTTTAAAACTGGTTTTATAATTTTTGGAGTTATAGAATTAAAGATACAAAATAAACAAGTTTTACTGTTTATTAAAATAAGTAAAACTAATTCGGCCTAGAAACTAACGCGGCCCAACGCCAGTGCAAATTTAAGGCTCGACGCGCTCGTGCATGCGTTCGATTGGCGCAGCAAGACGACCAAATGGCGCGGCGTGGCGTGGCTCACACGGAGTGGCGGCGGCACCGACCGGCTGGTCAGTCTGGGACCCGCCTGTCAGCAGCGACATCAGACAGAGGAAGGTGGCGCGGCTTCGTCGGGAAACGACGGCAACGGCGAACGGTGGCTCAGCGGCGGCGGCGAACCCACGAAAGAGGTTCAGCACCGCCCGACAAACCTCCTGGTGGAGTCGGCCTACCGGGAAATCGGCGGCGACCTGAGCAGTGGCAGCGCGCGGCGCTCCGGCTAAACGATGGCGGCTCAGGGGCAGCAGCGATGCTGAGAGGCACGTTCCAGCGGGGAATTGCGTACAGGTTTGGTGGTGCGACGGCGACGGCCATGGGGATGAAAGGCGCACAACGGCGGCACTCGCCGGCAGCAATCGGGCCTTAAGGACCTGATGGATGAGTTCCTTTATGCCTAGGAATGCTAGAGGGACAGAGAGAGGAGGAGATTACCGGGCGACGGCAACGAATCGACGGCGATACCGAAGCGGTGGCAGCGGCGGCACGGCTCTAGCTGCAAATTCTGATGGTACTGGCGATGATCGCCTGAAAACGAGGGATTAGGGCACGCTGGGGAAGATCGTCGCTGAAGGAGAGGGGCGCGACGACTTAGTGTCGGGGCGGCGGGAGGGAGATAGGGGCGGTGGCTACAGCTTAAATAGGGTGAGGGGCGGCGGTGTCGACCGGAAGTCCGTCTGGGAGGAGGGGAAAGAAATCCTCCTCTTCCAATTTAAGCTTTGGAAGGGGATGGGGAGGTTTCCCTTGTGGGGAAGCTTCCCTGTCCGAATGGGAGAAGGGAGGAAAGAGGGGTCAGCCATGGAGAAGAAGAAAGGAGGGAAGAAAAAGGGAAAAAGAAAAGATAGAAAAGGAAAGGGAAAAAGAAAAGAAATTTGGAAAGTTTGGAAAATTTATAAAATTTTACGAATTAGGAGAATACATATATAATTTTAACATTTATCAAATCTTTGAGTTTGCCAATTTAATTCTTAACCAAATTAGCCATTTAGTTAGTTTACTTTAGAAATGTAAAATATTTTATTACAATTTAGTAAACTTATTTATTCTTAAAATAACCATTTTCAGTTATGTTGAGAATATAAAAATAATTTTATCACAATTTAGTATTTAAAGCTTTTCTAGAAATGGAACATACTCATTTTTAATTATTTTCAGAATTTAAATAATTTGAAAACAAAATGCAAATGCATAATGCATGAATTTAATATTTTTGAAAAATGAGGCTGTTACATATTTGTTATCTTCAAATCCCCTATGACCTTGTCATCTGCATGTTGGATGTGGATCTGTCCCTGCAAATTGTCGTAGTATAAATTGTGGTATTAAGTATTAACTTGTGGTACTCTGTATCTGGGTGTACTTGGTTACCTTAAAACATAATAATGAGTGCAGAATATGTGACCTTGAGAAGCTGTGTTGAAATTGCAGCTAACTGGTTGCCTTAAAATATGTAAGATCAAATTGGTAATCTGAGGGATGCTATCACCCACATAGGCATTGTTTTAAATTTTTGGGATCCAGATATCCAGAAGCATCTGTACAGATTTGCTTTGATCAGATTTTTATTATTTGCAATGTCATGCGCCAATTTTAACTAGCTAGTGCTTACACTGCGCTAGTGACTAGTGTGTTTCTCTGATGCATGCTAACTAGTCCAGAAATGGGTTTACATAGCCCAAGCACCAACCACGAACAATTTGATAGGTGTTCTGAGAACATATTAAGCTGGAAATCTGTACAAATGCTGGAATACAAAGCTGATGATAATATCCCTTGAAACCATGCTCTGACCTTGAGAAGCAGAGTAGGGCATGCCAATAGATGGCATGTCTGAAGGTGATGCAGAACCACTTGTTTAAGAGTCATATCTTGCAATAGCAGTTGGTAACACCGTATCATTTGTGCGGTCATATTATGTCATTGCCTGACCATGTATCTAATTTTGTTTGCACACATTGTCAATCTTTCTCCTGCCTGTAACACCTCTACAAAAAAAATCAAAATAATCTAGTCGCCATGGGAGGTTACACTCTGAACATGTTGATATGATGCTATCAACTGTATACTACATCATTCTCTGGTTATATTTTCTATGCCATCTCTCTTGATTCTGAAGAACCTACTCTGTTTTGTGTTAGTTCTTGCTTCAGGGAAGATTGGTGATATAAGCTTGCAGAACACACTGGTGAAACCAGACCTCATACAGTGTACTATTATCCACATTCCCCTGCATAATCGTTATTTCATTCCTAACTTTATACTTGTGTTATTCTTTTAGTTTTTTAAAGATAAAGAAGATTTAGGGAACAGCGTTGGTCTACACACCATAGTCTACTACTATTTTTCTTTCCAAGAAATTATCTCCTTGCCTCTACCTTCTTTCTACACTTAGCTGATATTAAAGTCAACTCTCATTCTTATCAAAAGAGCCTGCTTGATCAAGCGTTTAAGGGACCACATACTGTAGCTAGCCGTTGACTACGATTTTTCACTGTCCAGTTGTGGCCTCTTATAGGATATCTGAACCAGCAACAAGATAAATATTCCAGGTACATTATGTCTTACTTTGGCCATTATGTAAAGTTTGTCTTAGATTCTCTACAAAACATATTGTTCTTAAAATCGCAGGAACCTTCTTCGCGAAGGTAAAAGGGCATCTCCTTTCATCCTTTTCATTTGCTAGATGCCTTGCGGAAGACGTGTGGTTTGGTGTAGGCGCATTAGCGATTTTTCAGAGAAATATATTCCTGCTTTATGGAATTGTAATACCTGTTATTATCACAGTGTTGATTTTTTTTCCATCAAATTAGGTGTAGGAAAGTGAGACCATGCATCGAAACAAAAAGAATTTCATTGTTTAGCTTAATCAAGGCATGATATTTTAGAGAAACATGGAAACACACAGCGGCCTTCCTGGTAGAGAAATCTGTTGTTCTCAGAGAACAATATCTTTGATTCCACTGTACACTGCATAGTGATTGGTTTTATCATGTTGGTTGCTGGTTCTCTTTCGTCATATGTTATGGTCCTTGCAGTTGATATGATCACAGACAATATTCTTTCTCCTCGGCATGAAACTAATGACAATTACGGAAGGTTCTGGCTGGTTTCCCTTGACTTAAGTTTGTTAAATTTTCTCAGGTATATTTAACCAAACCAAGCTCCCATAAAAGTCATTTTTTCCTTCTGAGGGGTCCATTTTTTTGTGAGCTGAGGAACAAAAGTAGCAAAGTTTCTCTATGTGATGCCACCTGGCAAGTGATTTTTCTACAGTTCTCATACCAAGCAGTAAACCAATTTCACTTATGTTGTTTGTGTGAGAGAAAAAAATGCCGTTGGGTAGTTTAGTAACCATGCATTCAGTTCGAGGCTAAAAATAGAATTCTTGGAGATGGATTCGCCTGTCCACTTGAGCTTTTCAAGTGTTCTCTGATAGATTTCGGTTGGATGCACAGGTGCATTTAAACTCGGCTAACATGAGACTGTAGTTGACCCTCAGATAAGTAGGTTATGTAGTCAAATCGCCTAAGGAGCCGTTGTACTTTTGGTTGTGCCCAGACAGCTGCCCCTGACTTTATCTAGAGAAATGATGTGTTAACTAAAAGCAAATTCCAGCACCATCGAAGAACCGATGCCATCCGTTAATCTGTTGTGCTTCAAATGAGCACTAACAGTGGCTTGGCTTTGCCTTAGAAAACATGAGCGTAGATTAGAAAAATGTGTTGTTTCTTGGCTCCTGTTTTTTCAGTTCTTAGCCATCCCGCTCGTTTAAATTTGTGTGTTGAAACAATAACCACTCACTGCAGTGACTTTGGAGAGCATTTTTTTCCCCTAGGGAAAGCATGAAATTGTGCAGGGATGAACGCATTTCAGTGGCTTGTCTACTTCTATCCGAGGACTGGATAAGAATTGATTCTATACAATCAAATATTTTGCAATCATCCTTTTCTCCTACTCCTTTCTTCTTCAAGGTGAAACTGAAAGATGGTGTGCATACCACAACGCACTGCTATCTTGGGAGGGATTGACAGGAAGGCAGCTCTTTACATCTTTTCTTTGGCAAAATGAATAAATAAATAACACTAGTATTTGAGGGGGGAAAAAAGGCTATGGATGATGCATCAACAAGCTTGAGGATGACACATCCTTGCCGTTGTTTTTGTTTTTTTTCCCTTTAGCTAGCTTAAAAAGGCGCCTATGTTTAGCTCCTTCCAAGGGTGGCACTCCCACAAAGCTGAATACTCAATCGATGTCTCATGTGTATCTGAAGACCCTTCCTTGCTACTATCACTTGTGTGGTTGGATTCTCAGCTTTCGAGTCCTGCTGCAGATAAAAATTGCTCGCCCTCCTACTGTGACTGATTCATTAAAAGTAAAAAAAATAAGTGCTGTATAACGATGTCAGGGGATGGATGGACGGGGAATAAAGCAGGCAGGTGCTTCATGTCTCTGCAAAATCATGTGCTTCGGATGGATGGTTCATCTTCTTCAACTCGGCAGCAGACCAACATTGGGATTGCAATCCCTAACCTTCACTGAGCACAAAACATATGCAGCAGCCAATGGTGATCCATTCACCTCCCATAATCTAGTGTTCTTTTTTTTGCTTCCATCAAGACTTGCCAGGAATGCAAGTCCATCCTCATTTTGCAACCTCTACAGCCGTTTATGGAAGCAGGCTAACATTCATATCCGTTGCTTTTAAATCCAAAACACCTCCTCCTTTTTACCTTAGTCCTCTTGCCACAATAATCTACTGGATTATTGTGTGCAGATGCAGTCTCGTACGTCTACTGGAGATGAAAATGCTCAACACCGATCTGACGACATTGATCAATTGCTATGCCTATCCTATTCTTGTTCATGTACAAGTCTGAAAAGAGAGATGGCTTTAGCATTATCTGTTTGTTCATCCTATCCCGGCAGACAGCAGCAGCAGCAGCATCATAACGTGGACGAATTCGGTACTCCAACTCGCAGTACAAATGCTGATGGCTAGAGATGCTTGCCTTGCCCGTATTGAGCTAGCTACGTTAAAGCACCCCTACTTTACGTTGTGATCCCCATCAGAACAAACACACGATTCGGTTCATGTGAAATTCCATCTGTGCACACAACACCATGGACCATGGGGAGCTCTCAGCTCTGCTCACTTATCTGCTTAAAACAAGATTCCAACACGAGCTCAAGCTGTATGCATTATTTGAGCTTGGATGATACACCTGTGGTCCATACTGTAATGGGATGAATATGCAACGAGGGACTGGACACGATGGATAAATTGTATAATGCGATGATGGATAATATGGTGGATGGACTGTACTGACCCTCGTGGGTGTTTATATAGATACATGGTGACTTAGATCGCAAACAATCCTAGAGATAAGATCATATCGAAGAGATCATAATCAATCAATCCTAATATATCCTATCCTATTATAATAGCCGGATCCTTCCGAATTATACCATATACTCGAACACATATCACCTCAAGTACATATTCAGAATTTCAGAGCTGAAAGAAAGCCCAGCCAGTGGTTCACTTCTCAACTGTGTATAGGCTTGTGCGAATACATTTGAAGCAGATGCCTAGGGCTATATAAGAGAGACCCATGTTTTTAATGTTCACCCGACAACATGAAGCACGTATTAAGGTAGTAAATTAAAGAGACCAAATAAGCATATATTAGAGAATCGCAAATCTGATCAAACACTAGCTTGTAGTGGATAACAAATTATGTAGATGCAAAGCTTTGCCAAAGTCGTCATCAACAGTTTAAATAACAGTATTAGTTCTCCAGCCACACTTTGTTTTGGTGATAATGTAATGCAAATCAGAATCCCACTCAGAAAACAAAAAAATTTATGCTGCTTTATGCTTGCCTCTAACATCCAGCCACTTTATTCCCAATCCTTGTTGCATCCACGTTTGTCAACTTGGAAATGTTCTCGTAAAACGTACAATATCATAAAGGCTATCATTATTCGTAAAACATGCATTTCTCGTGCAATTCTGCTTTCCAGGTGTTTGAAGGTTCGTGAAGGAGAAAGCATTTCAAGGTACTTATCTGACCACCAAGACTTAAATTAAATATAATCTTTTGTTATCAATGACTGTACCTCACTGCTCGTACACTAGGCATGGTAACGCGAGTATTTTTTTTCCTGATACATCGATTTAATCACAAAAGGCCACCAAATTTGTACCATAGCCAGGTTTGCAATGAGTCCAAACTTCTGCTAAACCAAGTCTGTTCAAGTTTCAGAACTCAGAAGTTCATCCAGCTGTGTTTGGGAGAAAATAACACGTCATAAACCGAGCACTCGACCATAAACAGTTTGTTTTTAGAAGATATCTTCATATAGGTTGGGAACTGGGAATAGAGCGTTCATGTGAATTTTTTTGTAAATTCAATGGACACCTAATGCATTACGCCAATCATTTATAATCCTCTAGTCTACAAAGTTAGGATAGTACTCCACTTTTAAATTGCTTATAACCTTTAAGAGCCTTTTTTTTCAAGTCCACAGAAGTTTGATCATATCAGATAATCAGATGAAAGTTTGACACATCCTAGAAGATAGAAAACCTACGTCGTCGTCGTCCATCCCGCCGACGCTACCCTCATCTAGCCTACCTCCTCCTTCCTCCTCTCCTTGGCCCTCATCCTCTACCTCACCCTCCGCCTTGCTTCCACCCCATGCTTCTCCTTGCTCGCCATCACCGCCACCGACCTCTCCCTCCCAACGCCACTCTCCTCCTCGATGCTACCTCCACTGCCCGCAACCACCACTGTACTGCTCACTGCCGCTACGCCACTCCCACCCTTGGACCAGCTATCATCGCCGCACCACCCTACGCCACCTCTACTCGCCTTATCCCTCAGTTACGATGACTCCAGTGAGGGCTCCATGTTGGCCGGTGACTTCGCGAACATGGGGCACGACCGGATCTAAGCACCAGGTCATCGACTCTTCCTCGATTCCTCCTCCACCTAAATACCGGTCTCCATGACGACAGATTGGGCCAGGAGCATAGGAGCGCAGCCAACCACCATGCTAGATTTGGAGTCTAGGGAGAGGAGGCGATGTCGGTAGGGGAGAGGAGACGGGCCGCACCGCCCCTCCCCCTTGTCTCTATCGTGCCACCCCTCTCCCTCGTCTTGGCCGTGCCGTCCTTCCCCCTCGCCCATGGTCGCACCGCCCTCCTCCTTATCTCTAGCAGCGCCACCCCTCCCCTTCGCCCATGGCCGTGCCACCCCTCCCCTCGTTTCTAGCCACGGCGCCATAGGGGCATGACGGAGGGCCAGGTTAAGGTCCGCGCCGGCGAGTAAGGGCATGGATGGTGTGCTTCGGCAATGATGATGTAGCTCCGGCTGCAGCTCTGGATAGGAGCAAAAAGAGAGAGTGAACAAAGAGGAGAGAGTGAGGGAAGAGAGATGGGGAGAAGAGGGATACTTACATATGGGCCCTTTGCCATGTCACTACCACGTCATGTATTTTTTGACTGGACTGCCACAGTGGCAAAAACACCTCCAAAAACGCCATCAGGGGTTATTTGTACCGATTTTCAAGTTTTGGGTGTTAGAATACCTGGTTTCATAGTTCATGGGGCTATGTAGACGAAGCCCAATAGTTCAGAGTGTAAAATAGGTAGTGTTTTTTTCGGCGGCTGCGGTTGCGTTTGCTTATAAGCTAGAAATTTATAGCTCCTCGATAAGGACATCCGAGGGATCAAAAAATTATAGAAAAAATGGTTTTGAGAGCTTTGAGAAGAAATAATAAGATCTACAAAAATTGGCTACCAAATATCAAATCATTTGACTTGTACAAAAATAATAAATTTTTAGCTTATAAGCAAATGCAAACGCAAACGCTGAAAGAAACACTACCATAGACCTTTTCCTCATCAACAATATATGCATTGATTTAGACATAATGAAGATTATAGAGATTGAGCACTATATTTCTCAAAAGCTTTTTTTTAAAAAAAAACATGTGAAGTAACCAAAAGGTCATGATCTTCCTGAAGTTGCAACTCGGATGGAACATTTCAAACACCATAGCCATAGCCATTGATGTTAGGAATTTTAACACCATGTAAGATCTAGACGACACCGGATGCATGATGTTTCGCAACGCAGTTTGACACGATTGCCTATATCAGCAGGGCACGATTATGTGCGCTTCTCCCCAAAAGCACAAGCACATCAGGCCACTTGGGTCGCAGCCACATGCCGGCCGCTGACCCTGTGTGCCCTATGTTATAGCTTAGTCGTTATGATGGGTTATAACAGCAATGCCCCCTTTATATAGGACCTAGGATATAGAGTTCGATTAAAACTCCAACCTTCCTTGTCTATTATAACTCAGAGTCTAAACATAACCCTATTCGCATACATATTTGATACAAACTCTTACAAACTCCACCTTGATGAATATGACTCCGCTGCCAAGAAGCTTGAAATTGTCTTGTGGGAACATCCGTATACTCGGACTCGAGTTGATACTTTGTAGCTTACTGAGAGCCGTCCGACGAGTTTGACTTATCCTTAGATCCGTTGACTTCTGGAACCAACATTACTATTTATGTGAACCTTGACTCCACTTGCAACAGTACTCTCCTGGAGCCTGTACAGACGTGAAGTTGTCCTCTTCCCGATCATCACAATCTCACCACCTTTTATGATCCTGATTGTCTTTCCATCTGCAATGGCCTGGAACACCATCCCATCTTCATGTAAGGTCCTAAACGAAATTAGATTCCTCCTTAGCCCTAGCACATGCTTCACACCTTGAAGTATCCGGTCAACTCCATCATACATCTTGATTTTAATGGCTCCTACTCCAATGGCACGATATTCCGCATCACCGACTAAGTAGACCAATCCAAAATCACTAGCCATGTACGAAGAAAATAACTTCTTTTTGTGTCACATGAAAAATATCAACTAAATCCAACATCTACGCTCCAATTAACCGCACATTTGATACGGAGAGAACATCACCACCACAGCTTCCTTGTCAGCATCATCCTGCTGACCGGCGGTTTACACCACCCAATCTGTCTGCCGCATGGAAATGATCTTTGATCTTATCCCCTGATCCGTTCGCGTCCTTGAATAGATCTCTGGCATGACCGATTGATTTGTTCGCCCCGTGTCACAGATCATCAGTGACTTCGTTGTCAGCTAGTCCGACCTTTCGGTCAAACCACCACTAGTCTCTCTAAGCACTTCTTCTTGAGAAACCCACATCCTATGCCATATTCTAAAACCACATTTAGAATCCATATCCCATGCCTTATTATGAAACATATGCTCAAACGGGTTGAATTGAGCTATAGATATGAGTTCTTTTGGACTCTCCAAATACTATCTTTTTTTTTTTGCACTCCTATGGATCTGATATTTATACAGGTTAAGGGCACCTATCATTTTCTGTCTCGAAATTTGAATCAACCCAACCGGCCTCTTTCCTTTGTCTCGGTCTAGGACATGTAGTCTCCCATCATTTTTCCCCCTTTATGGACTTTGTTTAGGTGCCTGATCGTTGCCACATGCATGCTCATGCTCTGATATCACTTATTAGGAATTTAATGCCATGTAAGATCTAGACGACATCAGAGGCACGATGTTTGGTAACGCAGTTTGGCATGACTGCATATATCTGCGAGGCACGATTATAGATGCTCCTCCCTAAAAACACAAGCACATTGGGCCAGCATGGTCGTGGCAACATGCTGGTTGCTGACCCTACGCGTCCTGCGCTACAATTTAGCTGTCATGATGGGTTATAACGATAGTACCCTCTTTAAATAGGGCGAGGATATAGAGTTCGACTAAAACTCTAACCTCCTCTGTCGGTTCGCCGCGTGCAGTCGGCCAGGCTTGCCGCATGCAGTTGACCGCGCGCAAGCTCGCGTTTGGTTGGCTGCATCGCTCACGTGCGGCCTGGCTCGACGCTGCATGCGGAGGCCAGCCAACGCCGATGCGCCTGCACACGCAAAAACGCCACGCGCGACCGTTTCCTGCAGGCACGGCTCGCGCGAGCCGTGCTCCGCGCGTGCAGCAACCAATCACACCCATATTCAACACAAACTTGTACAATTGATTTCACAGGAGTAGAGCAAGGTGAGCACTAGAATACAATGGTACTGTACCATAATAACCTCGCAACCTGATCTGCCAAACAATCTACTTAAAACAAGCGAGATGACAGATGAGCCAGCAAGGTGACGAGTAGTAATTAAGTTGATTGGATGATTGCAGCACAAGGAAAATAAAATATTGTTAGGATCATTATATTATATTAGTCCTACCAACTTGTTTCCATGGCGGAGAGGAGCTTCAACATCGCCATGCCGACACGGACACCAGCTCGCCGCGTTGCCAATGCAGGAGGAGCGACCCGGCGCGCTTCTCCACGCGGAAACCCCTCACCGGCACCTTCTTCAGGAGCGAGTCCGCCTGCGCCTCCGCGAAGCTGCTTATCTGCACCGGTACGAACCCAGCCGACGCCAACATTGTCCGCCATGGCAGCGTCTTGTCGCCTGTGGTGGCAGCGCGGTGCCGCCTCACCACGCAGCTCTCCATCTTTGGCTGAATCAAGAAGCGCTCGATCTTGTTCGCCACCTCCGAGTCCGTGCCCACGGCGTCCAGCGACTCCAGCAGGATCACGCACGACTGGAATGCCTGGAGCAAGTGCGCGGCGAACGGCAGCTCACTGCGGTCGCCGCTGCGGTCCACCGAGACCACAAGCTTGGCACCAAGCCGCTTGACCAGGTGAAGGACGGATGGCACCGCGGGACCGTGCACCGAGCCCACAGGGAGGTGGACGGCGATGGCGTCGCCGCCGGCGATGGCGAGAAGCTCAGTGGGGTCCATGGCGTCAAGGCTCAAGACGGCAAACTGGAACGGCACGCCGAGCTCCGTGGCGAAGTTGCAGAGGTTCTCGTGGACGAGCTGCAGCTCGAGCTGGTGGTGCCGCGAAGCCGTCGACACCAGTGCGGTCACCTTGAGCGCCGCTCCAGGGCGGCGTTGGGCCAGTTCCTGCATCAGTGATGCCCACTGCTCGCCAACGCCGATGTCGAAGTCGAGCACGTGGACGCAGCCGGCGCCACCGAGCTCGTCAAGCACGGCCTGGACGCACGTGAAATGCGCGAACTGGAGCACCGGGGAGACCTCGGAGAAGGCCTTGTAGGCGCCGAGCTTGAGGAGCACGTCGACCGGCGTGGATGCTGAGGGGGCGTTGCCGGTGGTGGAGAGCGCAACGCCCAAGGCCTCCTTAAAATAGAAGGCAGAGCGGAGCAGCGGCGCCCCGGCCGTGGGAGCGGTGGGGAGCCGGTAATTGAGCTGCGCCAATATCTCACGGGCGCCGAAGGCGTCGCCGGCCTCGGCAAGTTTGGCCGCCTCGGTAAGCTGGTCCATCACCACGGCAGTGTCACCGCTCGCCGCCTCCGCCTTGGGCTTCAGGGTGGGCACGAACCCACCTGCAGCAGCGGCGGGGCCGGCCAAAGGAGGCAGCTTTGTAGTCGATGCGCCGGCCATTGGGTGCTGCCGCTTCGGCGGCGCCGTCGCCGTGTCGAAGGACGGGTACGCGCCGTGGAACGCAGCGTGCGGATGGTGGTGGGCCGGCGGGGAACCGAAAGGCGCCACTTTTGTGTCCACCGCGGCCGTGGGGAACGGCAGGTTGGGGGCCATCATCGGCGGCTGCGGGAGCATGGATGGGATGTGGTCGAGCTCAAGAGCGGGGTGGTCCATGACGGCCGGCGAAGCATTGTCCCCGCCGATGATCCAGTGGAGGAAGGTGGTGTCGTGAGAGAGGGGCGGCGGCGGGTGCGGGGCCGCCTCTGGCAGGACGGGCTCCCAGGTGTGGGTGGAGCCGAGCGCCATGTCGAGGGGCGGGAGGTGGTGGACCCAGTCGTCGTTGGGTGCGGCAGCGTCGTCCCATGCCGGCGGGGGCGGGGAGACGTTCTTGGAGTTGGCGCCGGCCACGTCGGCGGCCGCGCCCAGGGGCGAAGACAGTGTGGAAAGCGAGGTGAGCGGGGTGGCGGTGGCGGTGGCGGTGGGGCTGGGGCGGTGGTGAAGTACCGAAGCGGGGTCCCAGCCGAAGCCGAAGCTGAGATGATCCTGGTGGTGCTCGCCGTCGACGAGTTGCAGTGCAGCAGTGGTGTCCCCTGTTGCGCGCCTCCAGTTGCAGTGAGGGGCAGCTCTGGTGCATCCAAAGTTAATTAGCTCGTCTTCTTCGCGGCGGCAGCCTGCAAGCTCGCTCGATCAAACTGCGCTGCGTTTACTTTGCGTGGATGGCTAGCATGACTGATGGAGTAGAACTCTCTTCTCTCTGGCCAGCTGCCCTCGTCTCTCTGGTTTCTCTCTCTCTCGCCGCCACGCCAATGGAAATGAAATGGAGATAGCGTGCAACATGAAAAAGTGACTGCTGTCCCCTTCCCTCTCTTCTCTCTGTCTGCAAACCGGAATTTCCACTTGGATACGTGGCTTCCATATATGTTCGCGACCACTCTACGGTGCTCAGCTTCACTTCCGCCTCACAGGCTCTTTTGTAAAAAGATCATTGGATTTTCGGATTTCAAATGACCAGGTCCTTCTTCGTCCTCTCCTCCTCTCTCCTTCGAGTCAGTCATCCTTCGGGGCGTGGCCGTTGGTGACCACTGTCAACCATGCTCGCGACCACGGGGGCACGTGGTCACCTGTGGCCATGCCCTTAGAGGATGGCCGACTCGGAGGAGAGAGGAGTAGAGGAAGAGAAGAGGAAGAAGAAGGATCTGATCGTTTGAAATCTGAAACTTGAGGGGATTTTTTTTTGCAAAATGACCATGTAAAGGTGGAGTGGAGCTGAGCACAAATCTTGTAGCAGATGGGGTGGTCACGGACGTGCATGGAGCCGCATATGCATGCGGGAATGAATATCCACTCTGTCTTGTGCCCTATTCCGCTCCTTCCTAGAGTTGGCCAACGCGTCGCCTAGAACAGGCCCATTCGGTCTGGATACTGTGTGAACTGGCCAATGGGTTGGGGTCTAGCCAGTGCCCTAGACCGAACTAGGTTTGCTCCACCAGATAAGCAGTACCGAGCCGCCCGATTCAGCCCGCTTAGCCCGTCCTATTTGATTAGCTCTACTCTTTACTTTCCGCTCGGCTCCCGTCTCCCCCTTTCTAGTATATTACGGATCTAGCACTCCCTCCTCACCTATCTAGTAGCGCTATATCACTTGCTTAAAAGTATATTATTGGTTTGTTGGTTTTCTAACACTTTGTCTAGACACAACTGAATGACTCCAATATTAAAAGGGTTAATTAGATACATGTCATTTTGTCTACTGCCATGAAAAATTGCAACAAAATAATTTCGTTGTAATAGCTAATGCTATTGCCACAAAATACTTTTTCATGGCAATAACTTTTTTATATTGCAACAATCGTGGATTGTTGTATTTTTTTTTCATTTTTGTTGCAATAAATTGTCTATTGCGATGAAAATGAAATCGTTGCATTAACTATTTACTATTGCAACGAAACAGAAATAGTTGCATTAACTAGGTTCTATTGCAACAAAATTATAATGTTTCAATAATTTTTTACCTGATGCATGATTATTGCAACGGCTAGCAACGATTTTGATTTTGTTGTAATATATACATATTGCAACAGTTTTAGGCTTATTGCAATACTTTGTTCCGTTGCAATAGGTTCATACAACAAGGTCAAAAGGAACACATATCCCATCTAAGAAAATAGGTTATTTAAGGTGGACTGGTTAGGTGAGCTTACTTAGAGTTAAGAGGCCTTGAGTTCAAATCGTAGAAACTGCGTGTATACACGTGGAAAAAATACATTTCGTTGCATTATGCAGTGCCACGAAATATAAATTGTGGCAATACATATAACTTGTAATGATTTCAGCAAGTGATGATGGTTTGCTATTGCAGCAACCAAATCATTGCAATACATGAATTTATTGCCATGATTTACGTTTTGTTGCAATTTCTTATTACCACGAAGATTATTGCAACAGTTCTAGTTTCGTTGCAATATACACATATTGCCACGATTTTCTGAATTATTTTATTTTTATTTTATTTTTATGAGCTTCCTATGATTTTCTAGAATTTATTTTTTCGAAAACCATGCTGATTAGGACGCCACATTAGCTAAAACCTATTGATTAGGATGCCATGTTAGCTAAAACCGAGGTGGTTAATTTCGACTTGAGGGGGACATTTGCCGGTACGAAGAGTTGAAGGAGGTTGGTTACCTAGTTTTGAAGTTAAAAGAGAAAAACCATATTCACTCAATAGTTGAAGATCCAAAATGGACTTTTTCTACAATTTAAACTCGCGCTAGTTCGTCGATAACTAGGGGTGAAAACAGGTCGGATACGGTCGGATAAGGGTCAACCCATATCTGTATCTGTATTTTATACCGGATACGGATTCAGAGACGGATAGTGTTGGATATGGATTCAAATATGAATTTAGTCGGATACGGTTTTGGATCGGATATGGGTTGGATACGAATACGAAACCGGGTTTTACCATAATACCTCAACGGGAAAAAATCGATAGAACCTATACTCATTGTTGGTCATCCACAAAAGCACAATACGTAGTATAAAACTAAATGCAATTTAAAAGACATAAAAGCTATGAATATAATAATCAATGCTACTAGAAAATAAAGTGGAATAATTCAAACAACCCGATAATAAGTATTAAACATAAATTCATAAAATCTAATAATAAGTGCCACATGTAAGTGAACATACTCACATACATGTAATATCCAAATTCTAAAATCTGGATATCCGAATTCCGATATCCAGATAATTATCCGTATCTGTATCTGGATAACACTATCCGCCGGATACCCTCCAACCCGTATCTGTATCCGTACCCATCAAAAAATCTGGATAATTATCCGTATCCGTATCCGCTTGGATAGGAAAATGGGTTGCAAATTACTAAAATGCGGATCTGGATCCAGATCCGGTTGGATATTATCCGACCCGTTTTCACCACTATCGGTAACCACGACAACCCTGTGCATCAATGGCGAGATCCAAACTTGTTTCCCACCAAATGTTTCCATTCCGAGACTGTGTTCATCTCACAATATACACATCGGAATATTTATTCCATTATAAAGAAAACTGTTTTTTTTGTTCCATTTGCTTTCTTCACAACGCTCTCAATGGCAATGCCAAAGCGTTCGTCCAAAGTGAATGCGCTTGGATCAATGCCAAGTGCAACCTAAGCATGTTCTGCATAGCCTTTTCTTAAAATTATTTGATTATTTTTTAGTTCTTTGACTTTTTATGTCGTTTCTCAACATTCTTAAATTCAGCTCTGATTATCATTTTGAGTTTCTAAAGACACTAGTCAATGGGGTTAAAGTTCAATTTCAAGTTTCAGTAGATAAGATCATTTCAGCGCCACGCAACATCGTCTCTATTATGTTTTTTAAACCACAACATTCTTTACTTCCACTTAAACTAACAAAGCTAGCTAGCATTCCATGAGTCCCAAGCATCCCAAGCTCCCCTAGAATCTCATCCTCTACGGCACTATTCAACACATCCCATAAAAAGATCCTCTTTTCTCTCTAAAATTCTTTCGTACTTTATACCACATCCAAAACATTTGTTTCTCTAATAGCCCTTCTATTCATAAAAAGTTAAATAAACAGTATTATAGGACCTCTTAGGATGCTAGAGGCTCGTTGGATATCTAATCATGAAGCCTAAGGGCCTCTTCTTTTGAGCTTATCTTATCTATTTATTTACTGTAGCACGTGACTTCGAGAATTTTTGAGGTAGCCTCGAGAGCCGGTTGGCCTTCAATTTTGGGATTTAGAGAGCTTATAGACATACCTACGAGATAAAAAAAAAACCGACTCAAAAAGTAATTAAAAAGTGAGATAAGTCAAATAAGACACGAGATAAGTAGGATAAGTATATATCTCGTGTCTTATTTGACTTATCTCATTTTTTTATTACTTTTGAATTGGTTTTTTTTTATTAAGTAGGTGTGTCTATAAGTAAGATAAGTAGGATAAGTCTTATATCTCGTGTCTAATATTTATTTGGTGTAAGTAATTGACTGATCATGCATGGGAATCTGGACTAACAGAGCCAATGCGTCTTGTACGTTCTATACGGAATGGAGCAAGCTCATCGTGGCGTGCTAGTGCTACCTTACAACACTGCTTCGGTTTGCCTTTTTTTTTTTTAACTATGTTTTGGCATGTTTCTTCTCATCAGAAACCAGACGCCTGCCATATCCCTGTAGCGTAGTACATTTTGCCGACTAGCAGAAATATTGCCACACTCAATTATTTTCGTGGAGTCGTGATGACAGAGATACTGGCCGGCCGGGTGAATCGTGGCCCTATATATGCACATAAGAACGGTCCTAATCTAAAGTATTTTCTCATGGCTTCTATTCCTGCCATGTCAATAAAAAACAGTAAAGAATAAGATCTCTCCAGTGTATTGTCTCTCTAATGGATCTCAGCTCATTTAAAATAGATCTCTTTCCCTTTCTCCATCATCATGATGGGAACGAAGAAGTTCCCAATGTGAGTTTTTTTAGGGTTCCTTCGCCTCGGAGTTGTCATAGGGATGGTTTTTGTTTAAGGGACGCTGATATTTTCTCTCCGTGTTAATTGTTGTTCACATCATCTTTCTCTCCTATGTGGCACATACGGAGACGGTAGAAGGGATTGCATTGGGACTGCTCTAATGTCACCGCTATTAATTGTTCATGATCAATTTGTTTGTTGCAATATATCATGGTGATTGTGGGCCCCTATTTTTTCGGGGACATCCGTACATCTGCGTCCAGGATCTGTCTTGTTAACGCTGTACGAGTTACAAAACGCTGGAATCATCTCAT
This sequence comes from Olyra latifolia, assembly GCA_036346145.1. Lineage (NCBI taxonomy): Eukaryota > Viridiplantae > Streptophyta > Magnoliopsida > Poales > Poaceae > Olyra > Olyra latifolia. The sequence continues at coordinate 301,590 of CM070525.1, read as the reverse complement.
ACAAGCACGAGTTTTATACAACCACAAATGTTTAATTAATACATAGAGGCTCAAGTTTGTAGGGCCGAGTTGGCCAAATATTACAATACCAAAATTGAGCTCTTTAATCAGAATTCGAAAATGCGGAAACGAAGCTAGATTTGGGTTCCAAGGGCTATGCCATCCACCCGATAGGCAAGCGACTAGAGTCCCTCCTAACACCCGTCCTGTGCGTCCGCGCCCTGGTCTCCCTCGTCGTCGTAGCAATCGTAGGGATCCTCCTCTTAGGGATCCTCCTCTTCTCCATCTTGACCTAAAAGAGTGAGAGGGTACGAGGGTGGGCGCACAATCAAACCGCGCTCGCGAGCCAAAACCCCGTCTAATGCACATAGTGATACAGGCCATATGGTGGGGTTAGGGTTTACTTTATTTGCATAAATGCCAAAGTTATAATAATAGTAGTGAAGACCTAAGACTTAGCCAAGTTAACAAAACAGAGACATATGATGCTTATATACGCAAATTGATCATATCTGGGGTTCAACTTATCATCCGAAACTCGGCTATCCCAGCGATACCAAAAGCTCACAGCATGCAGTTTTATAATTATCTATCTCGGTATCATCCATCACGGATAGATACTTCCATTGTATTGTCCATCGCGGGAAGACATGCCCTTCGCGGCATCATGTCGAAAAATATGATTTCACACCATACCAAAATATGCCCATCGCGGTACACAAAACCCTTCCCGGTATCGATTCTCAAATTCAGGAAAATGATTGATCCAAAGACACTTCGCACTCGGGCAATAAGGGGGCACCCAAGTGCATGAGTTTTCACCATGTTAACGACGTGTACGTTGATAGTCAGGAATTGCGAGAAATCCGTCATCGATAGTCAGGAATTGCGAGAAATCCGTCATCCTATATCCGTATCCATAGATAACAAGGATTCGACCCATTCGGATCTAGACATAGCCATTGCTAAGCATTCGTCAAAGATTCACTTAGTCCACGAGTTGTTAATTAATTTCTTAGGACAGGGCAGGAATCGTATCAAAGATAAGAGTTGTGCTTATTAACACATGTAACAATTTGGGTTATATCTAGACCAGATCTATCGCTTTGTTTTCAACAACATATTATAGTGACAGAATATAGAGCATGCATTTTCATAATTTAAATCAACATAATTTAAATAAAACTGGGTTAAAAGGATAATTCTAGAGATAATGGCTCACCTGGACCGAGTGTGATGGGATCATGTTCCTTGAGCTGCTCCTCCGGGTTTTCTGGATTTAACGTGAACAATACAAATAGCACAAAAGCATTTAGAAATATGCTAGAGCATGATTCATGTAATGCAATGGTCCTACAAACATTATGGTCCTTCTAATGGAATCCATAATCCACTTGTTCGATTAAGAGAACCTCTCATGAAATGATAGCTCTAATATGAATCAGTGAATGTATGTATATGCATGATAAGTATGAAGTCTACCCATAATATCTATAATAATTGGAGAATAACATTCAAGGATACAATACAGGCATCCATAAATTACAGAGGTACATATTTTCTTATATGGAAAAGTATAATACAAATAACCTTATATATATAAGCTAAATAGCCTATTCAAATATTTTAGAGAAATAAAATATTGGCACAAGGAGAAAGTAGTAATTTTATGGTTTACAAATACTTTAAAGTGTTTCCAGAAAAATATTCATAATTTTTGGAGGTCCAATAGTATCTTTAATAAAGGGAAAAGTGGAAAACCTTTACTGGATTTTCTGTATAAAAGAAATATCTAGAAGAGAGCTATTAATATTTTACAGAGAATTGTATTAGTTGAATATACAAAGTAATATTTTACATAATTTATTCATGATTTTACAAAGTCACTGTCTATTTTTAATAAATCAAAACTCTTTTCTAGAAGTAAATTAAATGGAAAACACTGAAAAATCAGTTTACACAGTAGTGGGCCAAAATCCATCACTGTGAGGCCCAAACGGCAGTCCGGCCCGTGCGTGGGACGGCCTGAGCGCAGCATAGGGTGAAGGCGGGTTTCAAAAATGTGCTTCCACTTATTATGACAGGTGGGGCCGAGGGCCCACCAGTCATTCGTAGCAAAGGACTCTCCCGCAGGATTTTTAAAAGAAAAATTCCGGACGTCGGGTAGAGAGGAAGCGCGCATAGTTCCTCCAGCCAAAATTCCGGCGAGCCTTCGGCGGTCTCTCGGTAGAGCTACAGGGCACTAAACTGAACACCGTTAATTCCTACGGGTTCGCGGGACCTAGCTCTAGGACGTCCTTTCGGCGTTTCGCCGGCGGCGAGCCGAGGCGGCGGCGCCATTAGCAGGAGCGGATATAAGCTCCGGGAGGCCAAAGCGACGGCGATTCAAGGCAGTTTTGCCACGGGCAAGAGGCCTATGAGTATCTAGGGGCTACTAGGATTATTACCTCGTGGTTGATTGTGGTCGGGAGGTCCGAAATTAGCCGGCGATGTAGAGGCCGGGCAGAGCCAAAAAAGAGGAGATGGTGCAGGGGAGCTCCGGCGAAAATCGCGTCGATTCCGTCCAGGGGGAGGAAGAGGGCGATGCAGGGACGCTTTAGACCAAAGAGGGTGGTCGGAGATGCTATCGACGACAAGAAATCAAAAAGGTTATGGTGGCGGCCGGCGGCAGTGAAAACGATCTCCTGCGAGCTATACTCCAAGAAAATCCAATTGGGCTCGGTGAGAGCTATGTGGGAGGGAGAGGAACTGATTCACGGTGGCGGCGATGGCCGGGACTCATAGCGGTGGCTTGGTGATGGTGGGCGGCTCATGGGTAGGGCATGGCGGGTTGAGGAAGAAAGGGGGAGCTCGGGCTGGCCTTATATAGGCACGGGGAGGAGAGAAGAGGGCAGAGGGGAGGACGAATGTGCACGTAGGTGATGCGGGTTGTCGTCCTCGCTCGGCATTTGTTTAGGACGGAAGTACCGTCCTCGTCGACGTTCGCCGAATTGCGGGGCGCGATGGCTCCGGGATTTCGTGGGGGAGGACAGTGCTAACCGGAGCTCAGTATGGCGCCAGTGCAAGGTGACGTGGGCGTGGTAGGCGGCCAATGGCGGGGCACGGTCGGACAAGGTGGGGGCGGCGCTGTCCTGGCTCGGACAAAGCAGAGCAGGGGAGCAGAGGAGCAGAGCAAAGCAGGAGGGAGTTCCGTTGGGCCTTGCTGGGCCTCGGCCGGGAGAGGAGAGGAGAAGTGGGCCAAATGCAGGAATGGAGTAGGCCGAGAGGGAGATGAAGCCCTGTGAAATTTGAGCCCAAAACAGGGAAGAAAGGAAGGAAAAATAGGGGATATTGGGCCCAAGGGAAAAATGGTAATTTTACTAGGCAAATTCAAAATTTGAGTTCAAATTTGAATTAGAGAAGGAAAATGGAAGATATTAAGAGATGGCAAGAAAATAGGGAAAAGAATTTGATGCTAAGGCTAGGCACTAATCCTAATATTAAAATACTATTCACCATCATGAAAATACTATTCTTTATATGAAACTTCCATAATTTCATGTATTTTTGATAAATAATGGGGAAACATAGGCACAAATACATATATATAGTCATATCATATGTGCCATGATCAAAGTTAGTTAAATAGCATGGCTAAACATATTCAAAGGTCTTTTAAATTTTGAAAATTAGTTTAGTGTATTTTCAAGATCCCCAAGGTAAAATACTTTAATACAATATCTTATGTTTTTAAAATGGATGACATTTTCTTTATTAGGGCAAAAACATACAAATCAAATCATAAAATAATTATCATAGCATTTTTTTTAATTTTGAGAATTTTAGATTTTTCCCAAAATTGGGATGTTACAGTGATGCATGCTTTGTATTGCTGAGTCCTTGGTCCACCAAGGAGATGGATGAGTAACAGGTGCATGCATGCCTTTTGTTGTACCAAACATTAATTGAAACTGAGATTTGTCAAATATGTTATCTCTATGTTTTTTGAACTGACGTTATCTCTATGTTGGTGCAATATATTGTTCAAAAGTGAAGTTAGGGATTCTTTGCAATATATTGTTCAACAGTAAACTTAGGAATTCTTTCTTCTGCTATTGACAATTTGATGAACTCGGTACCGTTACGTGCTTGAGGTTTTCAGCTGCAACTGTGAATAAATAACGAGTGTGCTATTCGTCAGTCAATTCCACGGATCTGCCGGCCACGGCGTCAGAGACAAGGAAGGTGCGCAGGGCGGGAGCACCTTGCCGGAGACAAGGAAGGAGATGGCGTGGGCGGGTGGCCAGAGAGGAGGAGAAAATGGCAGCGTGTCGGCATCAAAGGAGAAGGAAGCGGCGGGGGAGAAGCAGTCGGCGGTGTCAGCTTCAACCCAAAGATCACTAGAACACAGCACGAGGTAAACTCAACGCGACCACTCAAGGATGACTCAAAGGTTTGTGCTGCCCTAAAACCAACCAACAGCGTTTTCTTCGTTATCTTCTCTATTAAAAGTTAAACACAAGGAAACGAGCGGTCCTGCGCCCCATGCTCCGAGTTTAGCGGAACGAACCCACATTCACCCACGACTCGGCAACATGCGCCACAACGACTTACCTGCTTTCGCGCCATGCTTCCAACAATTTGGAGAACATGCCGTGCTAGCGACACACACCAAACAAACTCCTCAACTAACACTACGCCCGTACGCAGACAGGCCAAATAAGCAAAAGACTCTGAATCAGACTAAAACAAAACGAAAAAACACAAGATTAACTTTCAGGCGGCTGAACGTGGGGGATGGGGATTAGGGTCTGAATAAGAAGGCCTTGTATATGAAAGAACGGATAGATCGGCCAAAAGAATCGACTGATTTCTTTGCTCTTTTTCAACCGAACCGACTGACTACTAGTCGGCCCCAATAAATAAACTGTGGTTTCAACTGATCGTTAATATACAAGTAGTTTTTCATCGATCTCATGGAAGATTGGAGTTAATATCCAAGTTTTTCATCTTATGGAAGATTAATTTCCATGCAAGTTGTAGTACGTAGTGCAAAATGAAGTTGAGCACAACTAGTCTCTTTCATCCATCAGCAGGGGTCACATGGGACTGTAATCATATGATTTTGGATGTTACTGGTATTCTTTTGCCTCCAGGTATGCAAGTAACATGTTATGGCTATGGCGTGATGATGCAAATCCTGGAAATCATGATATGAGCTGATATTGTTTGGCAATTTGTGCTAGCTGGCAGGCCAACTTGTGTGTAATTAAGAACCATTTTTGTTTACCTACAAATCCATGCATGTCACAACATCTGCTCGATCTATATATGCATAAACAGCTGGAAAATCTTCAGAAGCTTTTGGTATGTTTTGTTCACAAGCTGACCAAGACTGTCATTTTGGTTCCCAAAAAGTGTGGCCATATGACAACCAAGCTGCATGCATAGAATTAGGACCATTAATTCATCTGTTGAAAGTTGCCATGCATGGTAAATCCTGCTCGATCCGATCGATGTCTGCTCGCAATTACCGGAACAAGTAATAGGTACCCTTTAATTGCTTTGCTTTGTTTTGTTTTGTTTTGTTGTTGTGACTTGTACTGATTATCATCTCATAGCTAAGTTAATCTCTTGTGTTTTAATTAATCTGAAGGGAGCTTACTGAAACTCGCGAGCTGCACGCGTGCATCGATCTTTTTTGAAGTAGAATGATTCCATCATTTCATGCTTGATTCGCCGGCAACTAGCTAGCTAGCTACCGACAGCTTCGATCGATCATTTCGGGTGTCAACGGCGCGCGAAAGACTAGCTATATATCTAACTCAATGGAATGAATGCTTAATTGGTACATGTTGATGCATGTCGATCGGGAGGTTGCATCGATCGATCCTGCAGGCCAGGCTGCAGGACCAGCCTGGGCTTTCAACTTGTGTTCGTGACTCCATCGATCGACCCCGGATGTCTGACAAAATATATATAAATATATATGTGCTTTTGTCACCGCCATTGACCCTCAGCGCATCTTCCAGCTGGCGGCAACGAAGGGTCTCCTCTCCCCAATCCACTATTGCTCCCTTGCACTACGCATCTCCTTCTATGCGAATGACACTGCAATCTTCATCAATCATCAAGGAAGAGATCGAGGTGGTCATGTCCATCCTTCGGGCCTTTGGCTTTGCCTCAGGGTTATGCACCAATCTCAACAAGTATGCGGCATACCTCGTAAACTGCCAAGATGTGGACTTGGATGATGCCCTCACCTCCTTACTAGGGCTCCGTAACAACCTACCTTGCCGCTATCTAGGACTTTCCCTTCACACTCGCAAACTTAGACGAGCGCACTACCTTCCGCTCATAGAAAAGTTGCGCACGAGGTTCCCCTCGTGAAAATGATACAACTTATCTACTTATGTGCTTATTTTCTTATTTGCTTATCTCCGTTTTTAAAATTAAAATGCTTTGTTTTTTAAGTTCTTTTTTTATATCGAAGGTATGTCTCAAAACTCTAAAAAGCAAGTCAAACAAGTTAGACTCGACGCTCAAGATCACCTAAGGAAGCGTTCAAAGTTCAGAAGATAAGCAAACAAGTATATAAACATAAGTAAATAAACTCTAAAGAACATCTTCAAGCTGGTTGCCTCGTGCTGGTCAACTCAGTCCTCTTTCTACCCTCCCAACCCACTTCATCTCTGTTTTTCGCTTACTTCGTTGGCTCTAGCATGATTGGAAGTCATCCAACAAACCATGGGTTGGCATCACCACATGGTGCGACAACAGTGTCAAGGCTCTTTTTTGCACTGCCACAACTATCATACTTGGCAATGGCAAAAAAAAAAAACAGACTTCTAGCATGACCATTGGCTCTAAGGTGCGTCACCTCGATACCTCGCACCAAAGCTATATCAAATTGTGTGGCACAAACATCGCTCTGTGGCCATGCAACTCTACAACAATAGATGGATCAACACGGTGCACCACCTTGAGAACCTGGCCCAGTTATAGGAATACCTCATCTTGTGGAGTCTCATTTGTCGTGTTGTCCTTGAGCCAACCACCAACAATGACATTAGGGGTGTAATCGGATATATTTCGAAATCCGCTTACCGAATCCGTAAAATAGCAAATTTGACATTGATTTTGGGAGTTCATTTAGTTATTGGGATTGGGATTTAGATATTATCCGAAATTGGACTTTCATATTCAGATAATCCAAAATAAAAATCTCATTTAACCGTTGTATGTCTTACTTTAATTTCGGATATTTTGGATAATCGGATTCGGATAATCGAAAAAACTATTGTATGTCTTCAATTTAAGTAAACAAGTCAATTTTAATGGTATAAAATCCCAGTACTCCAAATGTTATTTCGATTATTATTCGTATCTAATACAATTAAATTAATATCTGTCAGTGATTGACTCATGCCTTCCCTGGGCAACTTCATGTTAGAAATCATATATGTATGCAGGTGCCCGTGGCAGTAGCCGTTCGTCGTCTCCGGTAACTTGCACGGGCAATGAAGGTCGCTTCAGGAGCCGTGTTCGCCCGGATACCCTGGACGGTCAGGCTCGCACCAGTCGCCGGTGCGCCAGACGGAGGAGCTGCCCGGAAGGGTTGCTTAGGCTGCGCGTCGAAGGGCACACGGGCCTGATCCAGTAACAAAGAAAGTTTCCAAGATCGCAGGAGCTAACCGATTTGGAGATATTTAAGGCGTTTATCTATATTAATATCTATCTTTCCATTGTTATCGCCTGAGGCATGGTAGTAGAAATACCCCTGTAATCGCTATAGGAAGGGAGGAATGATTTGGCAGATTGCAGACCGCGCATTGTAATCTATTCAAACCCTAATCTAAAGCACTGGACGTAGAGCTATTATCCTTGATCCTGGGAGGCTTGAACTAGGATAAAAGTCTCTATGCTTCTTCTTCACAACTCTTCATGCCAAGATCTCTTCGACATCTCGGAAGTCCCACTGTGGCAGAAAGGGGTCTTTTTGGTCTCTCATCGAAGAAATAAGATCGGCGGGGAGCCTCGTTCCCGATCATCGACAATATCTGATCCGACTCCGAATTTGAAAATTATCCGATCCGACTCTAAATCCGAAAAAATTTGAATAAATCCGGATATGATTTAGGTGATATCCGATCTAAATCCGATAAGATTGCACCCCTAGATGACATCATCTAGTACCCCTCTGCCTCTTGCGTCTATTCCTCCAAATTAGCCTATAACCCTCCAATTCCATTGTAGCACTAGCATCCCCTTCATGCTGGCCTCAACTATCTAGAAAGCAAAGTCAGAAAAGAAGTGCAAATTCTTTGCTTGGACCCTAATACACGATAGGATTCACACGGCATGCGCTCTTGCTAGAAATTAAGGGGTGGCCTCATCAATCGATATGCTCCTTCTGTGGCTCCAGCCCGGAGACAATTGCCCATCTTTGCACCCACTGCCCTATTCGACCATGGTTTGGCATGACCTCTTGCGTTGAACCCCACAGACGTGTAATCTACAAGGTCTGGAACATCTAGAATAAAAGGAATAGACGGATTTTTGAACAATGCAACTTCATGCGTGAGAATGCCCTTGCTTGGGGGCTGATAGAAGGTTATGTACGTATGTAAATAGTGACTAGTGTAGAGTAGTTAAAGCTACCCTCCCTCTCCTCCTCCTCTTGTACCGTGTATATATAGTGCTCTTCTTTATTAATGGAATGGCAACACTCTTGTCCTTTACTAAAAAAAAAATAAGAATATATTTCCCCATGCACCCCGTAGCCATTAATTTCAGCAACCGTGACTTTTAATTTGGCCAAAATAAAAATAGCATTAATTTTCCAATTCTGACCATCTTGCCATGCATGCATGAGCATATATATATATGATCGGTCAGAAGGAAAATCGCAAGAATCTGCACACCCCTACGCTAGGTAAGGTGGATCTACCAACAATTGGTTAATCAGAATGTTTCATTTCCTAATATGTGGTTATAAAAGCTTAAGCTCCCTCTTAATATCAAAATATTCCTTTGGTTTTTATGAGAGGGGTCATTTTGATCAAAGATAATTTTGTGAAGAGGAATTAGAATGGGAGTCAAAAGTGTTTTTTTTAAGTCCTAATGAAACCATATATCCACCATCTTTTCTTTGATTGCTATTTTGCTAGATCAATTTGGTGTTTAGTACGAATTGTGTAAGGTTTAAATCCTCCAAGGAGTTGTAACCATTTGATGGGGTGTTGGCTTCGGTGATTTTTAAACAAACAAAAAAAAACTTGTTTTGAGTGAGAATGACAACTTTGCTCTGGTCTATTTGGCGGTGTCGAAATGATATTATTTTTGACAATTGAAAAGACATATTTTTGTGCATGCTATTTTCAGGGGGACCCATTGGTTGCGACACTGGTTATAGCTTCTGAAAGAGGATGATAAAATGATCAACGTTGAAGCATGCCATTCGTTGAAGTTTTGGTGGTCATGTCTTTCTTTGATAATAATGACTGGAGGCTTAATAATAAAATTTGTGCTGTTTGAAGCTTCTTTGCCCTTTCATGCGTGGACGTTTTATGAGTTGCATTAGACAACTATGAGTTTGCAAGGGCCATACGATGCATGTTGGGATGTGAAGGCTGGATTACGAAAAAGGTAAGGTGCATATATATAGTTGATTTGGTGTCTTGGTGTGCACACGATGGACAAATAGCTAGTAGGCTGGTAGCCTAGTAGTACTTGACAAGCCAACATGTCGCGGTGGGTCGATGCCATCCATCCATCCATCCATGTTCAGGTGCAGGGCCGGCCGGGTACGTAGATATTTTTGATTCAGCTGCATGCATATATGGACGTGCGACATATAATATAGTGTGAGCCACAGCCTCAGAAGCTTCCAATCGGCACTTAAATGTGCCAGCTGCAGGAGAGGTGACCCTTCACTTGCCCTACACTAACGACGTAGGAGTACCTGTACATGTACATGTACATGCATGCATGTACGCCCGCGGCCCGCCCATATAAACCCAGCAGGCCTAGCTAGCTAGCGCTATATAGCCTGCTTAATCAGCCCTATACCACACAGGCCAGCCACTGTAGCGAGCTAGCTAGAATGGCCTCCACGAGTACGACGACCCTCTGCCTTGCCGTGCTCCTCTCCCTCCTCGTCAGCCAGGCCGCGGCGTGCGGCAGCTGCTCGCAGCCGTCTCCGCCGCCGCCGGCGCCCGCGGACTGCCCGCCGCCGCCACCTTCGAGCTACGGCAAGTGCCCGAAGAACACGCTGAAGCTGGGCGTGTGTGCCAACGTGCTGGGCCTGGTGAAGATCGCCGTCGGCAAGGTCCCCACGGACTCGTGCTGCGCGCTCCTGGACGGCCTCGCCGACCTGGAGGCCGCCGTCTGCCTGTGCACCGCGCTCAAGGCCAACGTGCTCGGCATCACCCTCAACGTCCCCATCAAGCTTTCCCTCCTCCTCAACTACTGTGGCAAGACCGTCCCCAACGGCTTCATCTGCGCCTAGCTAGTTAATTCGCCGCGCGTATTCCTCCATGCTGCTTAATTGCATTCACTGATCGTTAGGTTACTCACTTCATTCCCTTTTGCTTCGTCCCACGTACATGCATGCGTCCATTGGCTTGCTCTTCAATTTCTTTTACGTACCTACTGTGCGTTCATGTCTACTTGCCCGTACAACACATACATATTGTCACTAGCTTTATTGTATTTGTATCTCCTTGGTGTAATTAATCCATGTTTCATGAAAAGCAGTGTTCTCTTACTTTGAAGCTTAATTGTATCTCTTCAAGAGCTAGCTCAGATTAATTTCCAGGTTTAATTCGTTGTAGACACTGCTACCCGTTTAATTGAGGAGGAGCTTAATTGTATCCGGCTCTGTACGCACAGTCCGTCACCCCCCTGGTTCGATCAAGTATATATATGACATGTACTTGTAGTAATGCCAGGCAAAATGAGAGCAGACATGACGTTTCCATGCCGCGCCTAGCAAAACGGGCTGCTTAATTTTGTGTCAGCTAGTACGAACATGCAATAGCACACGAACACCATTCTATATATAATATATCATATCTGTCTGTACCTTGGCCAAGTGTCGAGATATGATACGCTGCTTGGAATGGCATGCAAGAGCATGGCATGTGGCACCGATCGATCGAAGAATGGGATTCCTCGCTTAATTACGTACAGTTAATTCCTACCACATTAGTTCTCATTTTGGTTAATTACCACAACTGATCTCACCCGGATCGATATTGTCCAAGAGCAGGGGGGTGAATTGGCTTAAAAATTGCCTATGCCGTCGAGAAAGAGGGGTTGCAGGGAACTCTATGGAGGCAAGCACTCTCGACGGCGGACATACGACCATCAAGAGAAGTTAAGATGGCCACGTGGCCCAGAGCCTTAGATGTCACCTCTCTCGATGGTCACGTGACCATCGAGGGAAGTTAAGACGGCCACGTGTCCCAGAGCCTTGGATGTCACCTCTCTCGATGGTCATGTGGCCGTCGAGAGAAGTTAAGATGGACATGTGGACTAGAGCCCTCGACGTCACCTCTCTCGATGGTCACGTGGCCGTCGAGAGAGGTGGAGCCAGAGCCGTCAAACCGCCAAACAGCTGTCCACCCAATTGACTTGATAACACTTTCTCAAGCCGTCGAGATAGGTTTTCTCGAGGACATCTCTCTTGACCGGGCTGGCCCGACGGTCATTTCTCGACGGTCAGCCATCGAGAGAAAGTACTCTTGACGGTTTAGGGGCCTCTCGACGGTTTCAGCCGTCGAGAAATTGCGCATTTCCTATAGTGTTAAATAGGCCACACTAAAAAATTAGCCATTGGGATCCAGAAACAGAAAACCACCATTGGAACGTACCATACGGTACACGCCGTACCATACGGCGCCATGGGTTACCGTATGGTACGGCTCCTGTCGGACCATACGGTGCCCTCCCTGAACACCAACCCTACGGCAACCCCGTGTGGTAACCTGTACCATACGGGCAATAGGAGCCCTAAGAACACTCTCTGGAAAAGAAGCGACGACAGTGCCATCTGGTACCCCGCACTATATGACATGCCAGAGCCTCTATAGGACCCTTTTGAAAAAAATGATACGACAACGCTGTCTGATTAATTTCCATGAAGAGCAGTGTTCTCTTACTTTGAAGCTTAATTGTATCTCTTCAAGAGCTCAAATTAATTTCCAGGTTTAATTCGTTGTAGACACACTACTACCCACCATTTGAGGAGGAGCTAGGTATCCGGCTCTGTACACAGTGTCACCCCCCTGGTCCAAGTATATGACATGTACTTGTAGTAATGCCAGGCAAAATGAGAGCAGACATGTCGTTTCCATGCCGTGCCTAGCAAAACGGGCTGCTTAATTTTGTGTCAGCTAGTACGAACATGCAATAGCACACGAAAACACCATTCTATATATCGTCTGTACCTTGGCCAAGTGTCGAGATATGATACGCTGCTTGGAATGGCATGCAAGAGCATGGCATGTGGCACCGATCGAGGAATGGGATTCCTAGCTTAATTACGTACAGTTAATTACTACCACATTAGTTCTCACCCGGATCGATATTGTCCACGAGCAGGGGGTAAATTGGCATAAAAATTGTTTTAAGATTTTTCTGTTTACTTTTAAATTTAATTGCAAGATTAAATCACAGAGACCATCCATCCTAGAAAAAATAAACATTGTTATAGAACTACTTCAATGTATGAGACTAACTTACATATAGACTAGACATGCATACACTTACCCGATCATTGCGCGAGCAACGGAAGAATGGGATAAAATCCACCCTTGGGTTAGGCCGTATTAATATTGACTAAACATAGCAATGACATAGAGGCTGGTTTACTAACCGGTTAGCACTTGCCACCGCCTTCTCCTCCGTTGCCATTTCCGGTGGATTTGGTGGAGGAGGAATCCAACGCCTGAAATACTGAATTGGCTTAGTTTCCATGGAGCGCCATGGGAACAGCCGGATCCTCGGATCAAACATTTCAGGTCCATCAATCCCCTTGAAAAACCAACACTGCCGAATAGAGCACCTGCCAATATCTTTGTTCTTCACACCACAAGTGTAGAAGGCTCTACCGGCAGTATCATGGTCCCTCGATTGCTGAACCTCCGCAGAAAGGCCGTGCTCACAAAGTGGAACCGGAAACGGTGAGGCCCGAACAGAAGCATTCTTACCCCTAGGGTAATCCTCATATTTGAGCAATGGCTTCGTCGTCCTGCTATCGTTTTCTACAATATAGTGCAGGATGGCGGGAAAATAAATTATTTTACCAAAACGTACTCCGCATAAACATACATTTTAGGCTTAACATTAGTACTAAATCAAATATTATAAAAAATTCACTACACAATCTAGGCATTTTCACGAGATCATCAGTGAAGACAAAACAACTACGCAATTCATAGATCTCCACGCTAAGTTTAACTAGAATCCTAACCCTAACCCTAACCATAAATCAATTAAAAAAATCATCAAATATTATGATTAAATTTACTACACAATTTATGCATCTTCAAAAGATTATCAATGGAGACAAAGCCACTACGCAATCCATACATCTCCATGCTAAGTTTAACTAGAACCCTAACCCTAACCATAAATCAATTAAAAAATCATCAAATATTATGATTAAATTTACTACACAATCTATGCATCTTCAAAAGATTATCAATGGAGACAAAGCCACTACGCAATCCATACATCTCCATGCTAAGTTTAACTAGAACCCTAACCCTAACCCTAAATCAATTGAAAAGTACAAAAAATGCAACCAAAAGACACTAAAGGAGAGGGGGTCACCTGCCATGATGAAATGCAGCCTTTCCCCAAAAAAATCTAGTCGGATCTAATGGTCAAAGTATTTGGCAATGGAGGAGGAGAAGAGTGGTTAGAGAAGAGGTGAAATGGGAGAAAATGAAGAATGACCGAGTGAGGAGGAGCTCTGGAGGCCTTTGTGTCAGGACTTGCCGCGCCAGGCGCCATGGCGCGTCAAGGTGGGGCCCAGATCTGTCGCGCCCACGAGACTGGGAAGAGGCACCGGTCCCACTGCTCAGTCCTGCCGCGCTGCAAGGACTGGTGCGGTCAAAGGTGGGGCCCGCATCTACCACGCCATCCTTGTCCATTGCAGGCGCCAGTGGCACCCCTGCGCGCCATATGCCTTGGGCGGCGGTGGTGTGGCCGTCTTGAGTCTCGAGTGGTGCGGCCAAAGGGGTTAGATCTGCAAATTGTTTCTGTCCAGGGCTATTATTAAAATAATGATTAAAAAAGGTTAATTTTTTTTTTTGTAGATGCAAGAACTAACAAGGACAAGTAACCTAGAGTTAGAACAAGACACAAGAGATAGTTCGCGGAAACGTAAATACATGAAGTAAAGAAGATAAGGGACAATGAATTTTTTCTCGAGGTTTGAAAAAGACTTTTCCTTTTCCTATTCCTTATTGGAGCACTCTTCACGAAGAGGAGTATCGCTCTGATTTTACTCAAAGGAGCCCTTCACCGCTCCAGTAGGTGGACTCGACCTTCACAGCCACTTGGAGTCTTCCACAAGCTCCTCCTTAAGAGATCACCAAGCACCACTCCAGAAGCAAGAAACTTGAGTAATAAGCTCGAGATTACTTGATCTTGCCGGATCAAATCTTCCATGGAAGCACACTAAGACAAGCTCTCATGAACTCACTCTATGATAGAAACCCTAGTTTTTGGTAACTCTTACTCAAATGGACTCTAGAATAACATATAGAGTGAATCGGCAGGGAAATAGAGGGGTAGCTTAAGTCCTTACAATACAGAAATCACGTGAAAAACAGACCCCGCCAAACTCTCTCGACGGCCAAAAAGACACCGTCGATAGAGATAACCACTCTCGACGGCCAAGGTTTAACCGTCAAGTACATCTATCTCTCTCAATGGCCGCCACTCAAGCCATCGAGAGAGGTTCAGTGACCGCCCACGGGTGCCAGCCCACGGAGACAGCGTTAACCTCTCTTGACGGCTTACCGTTTACCATCAAGAAAATTTGAGCATGAAAACGAAATTTGGGTCAGCTGGGTGGCGCGCTAGGTGTCTCTCGACGGCATGACTCAAGTCGTCGAATGAGATTGAGAGTAAATGTTTTTTTTAAATTTTGCTAAATTCATACATATGTTAATATGAATTACAATCATGAAATTTGGCATTGTAAGGGTTATGAAATTAGTGCTTATAGTTAAGACGGCCATGTGGACCAGAGCCCTCGACGTCACCTCTCTTGATGGTCACGTGGCCATCGAGAAAGGTGGAGCCAAAGCCGTCAAACGACCAAACAGCCGTCCACCCAATTGACTCGACGACACTTTCTCAAGCAGTCGAGATAGGTTTTCTCGAGGCCATCTCTCTCAATCGGGTTGGCCTGATGGTCATTTCTCGACGGACAGCTGTTGAGAGAAAGTACTCTTGACGGTTTAGAGGCCTCTCTCGACGGTTTCAGCTGTCGAGAAATTGCGCATTTCCTATAGTGTTAAATAGGCCACACTCAAAAACTAGCCAGTGGGATCTAGAAACAGGAAACCACCATTGGAACGTACAATACGGCACACGCCGTACCATACGGCGCCATGGGTTACCGTATGGTACGGCTCCAGCCGGACCATACGGTGCCCCCTGGACACCAACCCTACGGCAACCCCGTCTGGTATCATGTACCATACGGGGCAATAGGAGCCCTAAGAACACTCTCTGGAAAAGAAGCGATGACATCGCCGTCTGGTACCCCGTACTATACGACGTGCCAGAGCCCCTCTAGGACCCTTTTGAAAAAATGATAAGACAATGCTGTCTAGTACATCGTACCATATGGCGTGCCTGCACCAGCCTAGATCCCTTCTAGAAAAGATCAGACGACACGCCATCTGGTACCTCGTACCATACGGCATGCACAGTAACTCTCATAACCTCTCTGGAAAATATCAGACAACACGCCGTCTGGTACCCCGTACTATACAGGGTGCACACCAACAGTCTAAGACCCTTTTGGAAAAGATGCTACGAGGTGCCGTCTGGTACCCTGTACCATACAGCACCACCGAGCCTACCCTGACAAAACTCAGCAAGAACCTAAACACTTCTAACTCTCTAAAGACTTACTGGACTCAACGTGCATTCATGGAATAGCAAGTTCCAACAAGCTCAAAAACATTTTAAACCTCTCTTAAACAAAAGAACCAAATAAAAACAACTAACTCTAGATGAACTCATCTTGACTTCTGAGTTCATACTAAAACATCCTTAATCTTAAGCATCTTCACCATCAAAGCATCATAGCTCCATCACAATGTCATCATCACCAAAACAAAGATGTTTTTTTCACAAACCACCAATGGGGATTTGAGCCATACATTGTGTACTCCCTGTACAACAGACCACGAGAGAGGGAGATGAGATTTAACGCAGCGTTGTAAAAGCTAAGGGAGGAAATGGTGGAGATTTATAGTGTTATTGGAGAGAGCTCATATATGGAAAGTGGTATGCTTGATGAACTCGCAGGGAGTCATATGTGAGCAATTTTCCCTCTTATGTTTTTGCCTCTCTCCCCCCCAAAAAAAAGAGGTTTTCGTTGCTTTTTTCTAGTGAATCAAGCATGTAGTCACACGTACATATGCATGTACTGTTATGTGGATGTGCGAACCGTGCTTAACTAGTACGTTCACTTAACCTACGTATATATAGTGGGCTACATGAAACGCTGAGATCGAGAAGGAGAATCCGGCCGGTGTGGTGGAGCCATCAAAGAGTAGAGAGGAAAGGAAGGCAGCTGGTAAGCAATAGCAATAGCATTAGCATTAGCATGGGGCGGATGATCATGTGGATGCTTTCATCCCTCTGGTGTCGTCTTGATGCTCCGGCCGGGCAAACCAACAAAACCACGTACAGTACCACTCCTCTTCACGGGCTGCGCATCCCTCCAAATGGTTCTGCCTTTCCATCGCCATCCCTGACCGACCACACCATACCGTCCTGCACCTGCACCTTGATTGATTCCCCAATGCCCGTCCATCCAGACATACCATGCATGTGATATGTTTTACTGCCCATATTCATATATCCATGACCATGACCATAGAAAAGGGGGAAATTAATGGTAGACCCGTGCAAGTTTGAGCAGCCAGAGTGCAGTCTCTCTCTCTCTCCAATCTTATATACATAGAAAAGGAGATGTGCATGGTCAGATGTAATGGGCCATAACCAATGTCAGTATCGTGGTCATTCTCGATCGCTAGCTAGCTACTGATGTATATACATGCGTACCGGACTGACGGACAAACGACATCACATGATGGATGCATGAGTTTCGGCCGATCGAAAAGCTGCTTCCGTCCCTGCTTGCTTTTGGTCGAGATGAATGTATAATCCATCTGCGGAAAGCAAAGCCTGCAGAATTGAGTTTTTATCCTTGACTTTGTAAAACGATCCATGTATATGATCCTGATGACATGACGTTGATCTATATATGCAGGAAAGTCACGATCGATGTTATATACGCTGCTAATTGCAATTCTCTTTCTCACTGCGCGACTGACTCTCTGAAGAAAACGGAGGAAGACGACATTTACAATTCTGCGTGCGACAAAGAAAGCTAGCTAGCTATAGAATATGGAATAACCTTCAGTACTCGATAGATAGATGGTGAGATCGATCTGATGTATAGGAATTAATTTGTAGGATCGATCCATCGCAAGACAAATCAGTTAACAGCTAATTAACTCGAGCACTGTGGTTGCATCGTATTGGTTGTAATGAGACACGACACTGATCGATCATCTCAGGCCACGGGCGCGCGCATCATACCGATCGATCAGTTTATGAAGCTAGCTACCTAATCGCCTAATTAATCAACAGCTGTTTCTTTCTTACGAACATGCATACATGCCTGCTGGATATATAGTACGTAGCTAATATTGGGAAGAACTGATGTGGGACGGTACTGCAGCTCTATCTATTGCATGATTTTGCTCTAGAGTTACGACATCAATTTCTACCTAATATTAATTACTACTCGATCCCTGACTTATCTAAGCATTTTTTTTTAATTTCAGTTTGAAGATGAGGCCAAATCATGCCTACAAAAATGAGATCTAGCTAGGCAACTGGCATGTATATATCTTATATAATATGTAGAAAATTTCAAGATCAATTACATGCATGATCCCTCTGATGTCTGGCTAAGCTAGCTGATACACGAGCATCAAAAAGTTAACCTCATACATAAATCATGAGTTCAATTTACAAAGGAAACTGATTGCATACGAACACTGTGATTTCTTTTATTAATATCGATCGTCGATGGACCGAGAGAGGGGTAACCTCTTAAAAGCAAACAATAACGGGTACATGGATGAGTACAAGAGAGTGACAACTTGCTGTACGTTCGTAAGAACACAAAGCAAGCTTACGGGCACATTAGAGTGCAAGTAATATTTAACATATATATGACACAGCACACACACTGTAGCATCCGTATTGCATGATGATCATAAATAGATCGATGCTTACGATCTCCTTAATTAATTTGTGCACACGTACGTGAACTGGAAGCCCTGCAAATAAAAAAATTAATTAAGCAAGTGTATGCATGCTGCACGTACGTATATCGGCAGCTGCTAATTATATAAGCTTGTGTATAGTACGTACGTAGGGAGGGACGATCGATCAGTTGCTGGGACACTGGAAGCCGGAGGGGACGCGGCGGCCGCAGTAGTTGACGAGGAGGCTGAGGTCGATGGGCACGTTGAGGTTGATGCCCAGCACGTTGGCGCGCAGCGCCGTGCACAGGCACACCGCCACCTCCAGGTCGGCCAGCCCCTGGATCAGCGTGCAGCACGGCTGCCGAGGCGGCGTCCCCAGCTGCAGGTTGATCAGTCCGTTCAGCACGTTCGCGCACACCCCTAGCTTCAGCGTGTCGATAGGGCACTGGCCACCTGCACCACCGCCGCCGCCTCCTCCGCCGCCGCCTCCTCCTCCGCCACCGCTTCCCCCTCCTCCTCCGCCACCACTTCCCCCGCCGCTCCCTCCCCCTCCTCCACTGCTGCCCCCACCACCTCCCCCTCCCCCTCCCCCTCCTCCTCCGCCGCCGCTGCCTGGACTGGGGCAAGAGCCGCACTGGCAGCCGCAGGCGTCGGAGAAGGTGAAGAAGAGGAGGTTTAGGGCAAGGAGCGTGGCGATGACTGCCGCTTTCTTGGCCATGGCGGCTAGGTGTGCGTGTATGTATAGGGTTGAGAGGGATGAGGTCGCTGGCGCGCGCGGTTTGTGTGAGGCAGGCAGTGCTTGGGCGGTATTTATAGGAGAAGCTTGCTAGGCTGAGATCTGTGATGAAACAAAAGAAAATCAAATGAGCAGTGTCATCTATTGTGCTAAGTAAGGATGGCATGGAGATGGAGATGGAGATGGTACTACTCCAGTGCAGTCGCAGTGAGCTAATGAGCTAGCTGGCAGGGAAGGAAGGAGACAATGGATTGGACTGGGCGATTGCTTAGAGGGTGCTACTGCTACAGTTGTAGCCTCAGCTTTCCCGTACAAGTCTGCTGTGTAGGTACGAACCACCTGCTGGCTGCTACTGCTTCAACCAAGGAAAAAGTATCTACTCGGTACCCCCAGCTATACCCGTTGTACCAAATTAGTCCTTAAATACAATACAAATACCGGGTTCAAGGGAAGGCACGCGTGAGTAAGAGATGGCAGCGGGAGAGTAGAGAGACAGAGGAAAGGGGGACATGGGTTGCCACGTGGAGAGAGGGAGATGGACATGGGTGCCACAAGGACACCACATCAATGAAAAACTAACACACAGATGCTACGTCAGCGATACCACTTAAAGAAGTAGTTTTGACTGCTCAAGGGACCATTTTTTGTCCTGTTTTACAAGTTTAGACCAGTCCAACCCGGTATTTGGATTTAGGAACCAATTTGTTACAACAGACTAATTGGTTCAACAGACATAGTTCAGTGACCAAATAATTACTTTTCCCTTGAATAAACTACTTAATTTACTGATCAATCATGCAATATCGATAATACGCGCGGTGGATTATTGTGTAGAGTAGAGTATAGGTAGATGCGTATGGACGCATGGTATCGATCGATCAAATAAATATAAATATGTAAATAATATATAGTATATATATTTTATCATCGATTTATTCTTGTTTTCAGTTGGCTAGCTAGGTGCAGATGGGATGGAGGTGGATGCAGTAGCAGGTAGGCGGCATGCATGCTGCAACTGCATTGTTCAACACGGCTACTATACTCCATGGGCCGATCGGTGCTTAATTATATATTTGAATATATATGATATACAGTTAGCCTTTTTTCGAGGCACCGCGGATGGGGTGTGGGCGTGTACTGCAGATTATACTTGATATATATATCAAGTATATATTGCGTGCGTGCATGTTCCTGGGAAAAGTGCACGTATGTAAGTCAGCTTTGTCCGCTCGGCACATGCATATATATGCATGGAGATGGAGTAATAATAGATACAGACACGTACGCACGCATCAATCGTGTTTTTTATTTGAAAAAAGTCTATTTTATATTCTAAACTATCACGCTTCGTCTACGTAATCCTCTGAACTATAAAAGCGGGTATTCTGTTCCCATAACTTTCAAAACCGGCGCAGATAACCCCCTGAGACGGTTTGGGAGCTGATTTTGCCACCGTGTCTTGTGACATGGCTGCGGATGTGACGATGGCCCACATATCAATTACTTTCGTCCCTCTACCTCCTCTCTCTCTCTCTCCCCCCTACTCTCTCTCTTGCTCCTAGCGGCCAGCACGTCTCTGTGCTCTCCAGGAGGATGCCATTGGGGATATGCTGACATGGCTAGCGAAGATGTGACCAGGGGCCTAGGCCTCCTCTCCCACAAGCAACGGCGTTGCCACCTCTCCCATCATTCACGACACCGCCTCCTCCCCCATCTCTGATGGCGTCGTGGGAGAAGGACATAGGGTGAGCTGCCACAGCTTGAGGAGGCCAATGGGCGGACCAGCGAGGACGCCACCATACCTGCCATTTTGGTCTCATCGTGGGCCCCACGTGTTGGCCCCAAACTACTGTGGGAAAGTCTGGGATGTCATATGGTATACGGTGGTCGACCTTTCAACTCGTGACGTCCGTGTGACATTCCAACAAGCCTGCACGAATTTTGCAAAAAGCCTAGTCGGCCATGACAGTAATGACACTATGGCCGCCTAGGGGTTTTGACCAAACATGTCGTTGCTCCCACATTTCACCAAGAGAGAAGTATCCCAAGAATGCAATGATGTCTGGAAACACCGCTACAATGACTACTTGAGAGACAGTAGACTACGCATTGTCCTACAACATAAAGAAGAAAAGAACATCAAGTTTGAAGAACTCTACCAAAAGTACATGTATGTAAGTATCTCATGTTCTACTAAATAACAACACATTCTACCAAAAGTACATGCACGTAAGTATCTCATGTTTGGCCTAGAAGAAGCATTGAAGTCTATGTCCTGTTAACTCCTCTAGGATGCAACCCCTTTAACAGATCCCTTGACCTGACGCTTCCGACGTTCCCATATGACCTGTCCAGAAGGGAGGATGCAGCGATTAGGCGAGTGCATTTCCCAGTAAGGTCGTCCCTCTAGAGGGGGTGTCGCGTCAGGCTGGGACTGCTGTGTCGGTGGAGGGGTGCGTCGGGGAGCTGCGACGAGCCCTGCTTGTCCGGAGTCACAAAGAAGGAGTCCACATCGATCTCGAGGAGGTATGGCATAGCCTGGACTGTCCTAGTCACCAAGACGGCTACCTGTAGTACGTACTTGTTAGAGTGAGTTAAGGAAATCCAAAGGTACTGCATTACATATGGAATACGCGTACTAACCTCCAACTTCAGCGCTGGGAGTCAGGGACGACTGTGTCACGCCAGGCCGCCACTCTCCCAGAAATGGGTTTTGTGAGGAGGTCCCCTGCCCGGCGGGCGGCACCGCACTAGGATGCCAGGACGGTCCTTGCTCGTCTGTGGAGTCAAGATGATGAGCATGTGAGGAGTTGGTCAAAACCTTCGGTTTCCGGCAAAATTCTTTCAAACTTGACCACTTTGACGTGGCATGTTGTTCCTTGATTCTTGCAAAGTTTTGTGATCTCCTTAGCATGAAAAAGACCCCTAAATGATTTAGGTGTAGCCGGCGAAGTCGCCAAAGTGCCACAGGACGCACTTGCCCCTAGGCGGTTGTTTCGTGTCGGGCTATTCACTATTTCGGTTATCATTTTTGCATACTAACCCCGATCGAGGATCGGTTTGTTGTGTTGGGTTCGTGGTGATGCCGCGGACGTTCTGGATGTGTTTTGGTTGTTTGTTGTTGGTATTGTGGATGTAGGTGAGAACAGGGTGCGAGGTGGAGTGGATGAGTCCGTTCGCCAGGTGGGCTGCCGGTTTGGTTGGAGGCTGGGCGCGGAGTTTCGCGGTGGGAATGGTTATCACTTCGAAGCACGAGTTCTTACTGGAGGCTGGTTGCTCAGTTGTATGTATATGATTCACAAAATGAAAGAGATAACAGAGTATCGTTGTTTCCTCATGATGCTGATGTTGCTGATTCACAAAATGAAAGAGATAACAGAGTATCGAACGTGCCACGGGACGTGCCATAATTAGACTCGACATAATCTCCATATCTTGTTAACCGAACCCAAATTTTTGGGAAAAAAATAAAACTGCAAAACACCCGATTTTGGTGGACCATTCCCGCCGGTGTCGTGCACCGGCCCCGGCGAGAAGAGTGAGCATGCACGAATTCTTTTTTGTCTCTCCCATATGAGCTAGTGAGGTGGAGCAAACGCGTGCGAATTCTTTTTTTAAGAAGCCTCCACCTCAATTTTTCTCTCACCCACATGAGCGAGCGCGCGGGAATTTTTTTCTCTCTCCCACATGAGCTAGCGGGGAGAATCCACTATTTAAGTTGGTGTCTCCCCCACCTCAATTAGCAATATAGTATGAAAGAGTTCCACATTCCTTCCATACGTGGGTGATTTTTTAGAAATTATTCTCAAAATACATAGCCAAGCATATAGATTCTAATATATACCTCCTACCTAAGCACGTACGTACATGCATGCACGATGCATTAATTAACGCTCACGTCTCACGTACACTCGATCCATCGGAGCTAGCGGATGGATGTGCATCACTTAATTCGGAATTTTTTTTTAAAATACAAAACAAAAATCAGATTTACAAAAAATATACAACACTTTTATGTATTTATAGAAAAACCATCCATAGCCGGCATGTCATATACCAGCTATGCATAGCCGGCGTATCATATACCGGCTATGCCATAGCCGGCGCACTATATGCCGGCTATCGTGCGCCGGCTATGGCATAGTCGGCGTATCATATACCGGCTATACCATAGCCTACACGCCATATGCCAGCTACATGTACACCGCATACGAGACACCAAATATGTGTGTATTCCTATTTTTCAGTGAGAAATTTTTTAAATAATACAAAAATAAATTCAAAATTATGGAATAATACAACAGTTTAAAAATGCAAAAATAAACCGGCTACAGGTATTCTCAACATTTTGGCGTACGACTGTATGTACGGAGTATATAAGGCTAAGATGACGTAATTACGTCTGATTTCTCATACACCGGAGCGAAGAAAGTACAGGAATGACGAGTATAATGAAAGACGGCCGTCTTCGTGGACGCTAGTGCAGGAGAGTATGATGCAAGGTTCAAAGAAGAGCGACGGGGCCTAGTCGTTTGGAAGAAGAAAAAGAAAAGAGGATAACACATGTTCTGTGATCTATGTAGGGGAGACACCGAGAGCATGAAGAAAAT
This sequence comes from Olyra latifolia, assembly GCA_036346145.1. NCBI lineage: Eukaryota > Viridiplantae > Streptophyta > Magnoliopsida > Poales > Poaceae > Olyra > Olyra latifolia. The sequence goes on along the minus strand of CM070525.1, from coordinate 277,726 downwards.
AACGGTGGTGAAGTCCACGCGGGAAGTAATGAGAATTTTTTATTTAATATTTATTTTAAATTTTTTTCAAAAATACTCATAGGAAAATTAAATTTACAGTTGCCATAACCTAATTAACCCTCAATGTTGCGTCTTCACTCCGCTGGAAGGCTCGTAGTTGCGTCTTCACTGTGCTGCCTGATTATTTCTTCGTCCCTCAAAATTTTTCATGCAGAGTGATGGCTCGGGTTGCACTGCTCGATCTCCTTCAGGAGCGTGTCGACGAGAAACATAGGGTCAGAGCAATATTTGCAGGGACACAGGTTCACGTAGCAATATTGTACTGCATTGCATGCAATTAATCCTGATATATTCGTTCTATATATCCATTCTATTGACTTACACGATGTATTTTTCAGTTGGTTCTTCTCAGAACACGTCCTGTCCATGGCATTAAGAGGATTGACCCCCAATTCTACATCGCACTCGTAAGAGTTGAAAAATTTGGCAATAGTACAAATTTGGAATGGGGTGACCGGTGCCTATTTTTGTAAACTAATGTTATAGTCTAAACAAATTTGGAATAAGGTGACCGGTGCCTCGATTCTACGAGTATTTCCCAAAAAAAGATTTAAAATAAATATTAAATAAAAAATTATCATTTCTTCCCGCATGGGTTTCACCACCGTTATTTTCTCTATGCTCTCGGTGCCTCCCCTACATAAATCACGGAACATGTGTCATCCTCTTTCCTTTTTCTTCTTCTAACTGACTAGGCCCCCTCGCTCTTCTTTGAACCTTGCATCGTGCTCCCCTACAATAGTGTCCTCAAAGACGGTCGTTTTTCATTCTACTCGTCATTTCCTGTACTTTCTTCGCCATGGTGTACGAGAAATCGGACGTAATTACATCATCCTAACCTCATATACTCCGTACATACAGTCGTACGTCAAAATGTTGAGAATATCTATAGCCGATTTATTTTTGTATTTTTAAACTGTTGTATTATTCCGTAATTTTGAATTTATATTTGTATTTTTTAAAAAAAATTTCCCGCTAGAAAGTAGGAATACACATATATATTTGGCGTCTCATATGCGGTGTATGTGTAGCCGGCGTATGGCGTGCAGGCTATGGCATAGCTGGTATATGATACGCCGGCTATGTCATAGCCGGTATATGGTGTGCCGACTATGAGTGGTTTTTCTGCAAATAGATAAAAGTGTTGTATATTTCTGTAAATCTGATTTTTGTTTTATGTTTTTTTAAAAAATTTCCCACTTAATTCCCGCATAATTAATCTGTGCGTGTCAATTTCCCAGGTTTTAATATACATGAGCATGAGTGACTGTAGATCGATGGGGACTCGATGGCGTGAATTGATGAGATGGATATGTTTGAAAACAAAGCAAGGAGAGCGCGAGCGTGTCGCTACCATCCATGTCCATGCATGCGTGTTTTCAAACACCCGAGCTGCAACTTGTTCCATGACCGATTCGACGACCTGGATCGTTGTATATATATATTCGCGCGCGGTTAATTCATATCGATCATACATATGTATATATCCATACATCATTTCACTGCCGTAAGTACTGACTAGGAAGCCAAGGCCAATAATAATCGATCGACTGGAAATATGGAGTTACATGAATGGAATATGCTAACAAAACTAAAAAATTACATATGTGACAAACATTCCTCTTTTGGGAAATTAGAAATATGCCATTCATGGATCAGATTATGAAAGCATTTAGATGCCATTCAAAAATGGGTTCATTATATACATATATCATTGAAAAGTGGTAAAATTTGAGAAATGTCATTAAAGATCATAATTGGATCTCCGGCCTCTCGAGCTCACCGGCAACCACAACCATCGCCATGTGAGCCTTGTTTTCTCTGTCCTATGTACTTGTTGTTGCCCTGCTCAACCTCGCTAGCTCACTATTGACGCTCGGCCCCTCCCTACTCAGCTTTGCTCATCCGTTAGCATCTCCGGATGGCACTTTATAATACTGTTTATCTGGATAGAGTAGCTGCTGGAGAAAAAGAAAGAATCTTTTTAGAGTGTAATGTAAAGTGTGAAGGAATTTTAGAGAGATTGATAGAGTGTGGAGTGAATAGTATTATAAAGTTAAAGGATAAAAGGCCACCTAGACATGCTTAGCGTCTCCCGGCCCTTGCCTACTTAGCTCAATCTCGTTCGGCCCCACCTCGCACCGTCGAGCATTAGCCCTGCACTGCTTAGCGCCGCCTAGTCAACATGAATCCAATTGAATCATCTGGTCCAGTTTTTCGAATTGCTATCAAAGCCTAACATTTCATCAATTCAACCATCTAAAAAGAGCAGGCACATATGTCACTGATGAAATAAACTTTGTCTCTTCTAGCTGTACGTCCATCATTGATCATCTAGCCAGCTAGTGCATGCATGCCCCACTTGTATTCCTTGTCCCGAGAAAAAAAAACATTCTCTGCAATATATTGTCAAAAATGACTGCCTCTTTTACAAGTCAAGTTTCTAAACCAATACATCAAAATCGGTTTTTTCATAAAATAATCTTTTTTAGTTAATATATAAATGCAAACTCGCATGCTTATATTGACAGGCACTATAGGAAACGCAGCGAAAGCTGACTACACCTAGCTTTCTCGACGGCTAAGCCACTACAGGAAACGCGTGATTTCTCGATGGCTAAAACCGTCGAGAAAAGAAGCCAAACCGTTGATATTAACATTTCTCGACGTCCGGCCATCGAGAAATGGCTGTCATGCGCCAGCCCAGTCGAGAGAGATGCATTGTCTCGATGGCTGAGCTATCGAGAAAACTTCCCTCGACGGCTGGACAATGTGCCGTCGAGTGAGTGGGGCCTTGATCTCTATCGACGGCTATATGTAGCCGTCAAGAGTGCTTGTGTACCGGGGGATTCCTGAAACCATCCTTTCTCGACGACTTATACATAGCCGTCGAGAATATTTGCCTTCCAGTAAAAAAAATAGCCAAGTAATTGGCTTTTAAAAAAAATCCAATTTAGCAGTTGCTACTGCCCTAGTAGTAGCAGCTGCACCTGCATACCCAAAACACCCCGCATGTATATAATTATTCCCACATCTCACACAAATGCATCCACAATGACAATTTCAAACCAGAATCATATAATATATAACATTCACAATTTCAAAACTAAAAACACAATTCGAACTAAAATCATGTAATATATTACACAAGTCTCATATGTCACATCCACGGTACCACTCAAGGACAGGGTGGCGAGTCGAAGTGAAACAAACGTGACACCAGGTCTATCGGCTGGCTCCCAGACCCATCATTGTCATCCTAGGCAACCGTCCTAATAAGCAACGTGTCATGGCGGTGGAGAAATACCACAGGTAAGCAACCGTCCTAATAATATCCTTGTCAAATGGTATTTACTATTTTTACACCTTCGAACTTTTGTGCATTTCAGAAAACACACCGACGAGCTGGTCAGCACGAAGAAGACCTGGGGCATCTACCTGGAGCCTAACGACTACGACCGAGCGCGTCCTAAGTGGACGAGGGACCCAGTGGCAAGGAGTTCCTCGAGAAGTCTGTGAAGACCAAGAAGAACCGGTTCTCAAAGGACTTCAAGACGAGAGTGGGGAGGCAGTCTATTCCCCACCTAGGCAAGAAGATGGTAGGATCTGGTTTCTTCTTTTCTTTTCCTTTTTTTTTGCTAACTTGTCTTTCCATTCCTGTAGGCACTAAGTGCCATAGAGGCCTTTAAGAAGGTCCACACTCTGAAGCCCAAGCCCGGCACCCAGCCCGTGATGGACCCCCATGCGCAAGGCAAGCTGGTAAGTGCCAACAAAACTTGTCACACTTAGCAAATTTGTAGTTTACCTTAGTCTGACTCGAAACCACGCAGGATCGCTACCGGAAGGCGTACATTCAGGAGCACGGTTCGAACAGCTTTCGGGAGGACGCGCCCCTCGACCTAGTGGTGAGCAACAAGCACTTGGGCGGCAATGCGCACGGGAGGCTGGCAATCGGAGCGGACCACCTCAGGTGAGCTAGTAACTATGTTAGATGTCATTGCTATGATAACGTTGATTTTTTGCAACTAACTACGGTCCTCCTTAATTGTAGGTCGGAGGATTACATGCCCGAGGTCCGGGCCTCCCAAAACATCCTCGAGAGCCGGCGCGAGTTCGAGGCCCGGCTTTGCCAGGAGATGGAGCAGCAGAAGCAGGAGATGGAGCAACGGATGGCGACGGAGAGGGAGCAGATGCAGCAGGCGTTTCAAAAGAGCATGAGGACAGCGAAGGAGGAGATGCTATGACCGCCCACATGGTAGCGCGCGAGGGGCCAAGGGCAGTGCGAACGGAGACGCGACGACGACGACTGAGGGAGGAGGAGGCGCCGCTTGGTCGGTGAAAAGGGGAGCATGTGGGATGGGGAGAATGAGAAGGGGAGGGGGAGGGAGAGGCTGCCAGAGGAGAAGTAGGGGAGGGACGCTAGAGGAGAAGCAGGGGAGGAGTCACCGGAGGAGGGGAGGAGTAGGGAAGGCATGCGTGAGTTAGAGAGGGCAGCGAGAGAGTAGAGAGATAGAGGAAAAGGGGACATGGATTGCCACAGGGAGAGAGAGAGATGGGCATGGATGCCACATGGACACCACATCAATGAAAAACCTAACACACGGATGCCACATCAGTAATACCACCTCCAAAGTAGTTTTGACTGGTCAGGGGACCATTTTGGTCCTGTTTTGCAAGTTCGGACCAGTCAAATCCGGTATTTAGGTTCAGAGACCAATTTGGTATAATGAACATAGTTCGATGACCAAATAATTACTTTTCCCTTCAATAAACTACTTAATTTACTGATCGATCATGCAATATCGATAATACGCGCGGTGGATTATTGTGTAGAGTAGAGTATAGGTAGATGCGTATGGACGCATGGTATCGATCGATCAAATAAATATAAGTATATAAATAATATATAGTATATATATTTTATCATCGATTTATTCTTGTTTTCAGTTGGCTAGCTAGGTGCAGATGGGATGGAGGTGGATGCAGTAGCAGGTAGGCGGCATGCATGCTGCAACTGCATTGTTCAACACGGCTACTATACTCCATGGGCCGATCGGTGCTTAATTTTATATATATATAAGACCTATGATGTGCATTGAGATTCGTGATGTTCGACGTGTATATCTTCACATATCCACTAAAAAAAGTATTTCAGATATGAAATTCTAAAAAAATTAAATTCGAACTTGGTTTAAACTAGTTTGAAGTATAGTTAAATGTAGTTCAAATTGAAGTTCAACTCAACTTTTTTCGAAGTTTGATGTCTCAAATATTTTCTTTAGTGGGTATATGAAAGTATAATAACCAAACAACACGAATCTCAAAGCACATCCAGTGGTAACGAATCATGGAGCCTGCATGTCTCTGTGCTCTAGGAGGATGCCATTGGGGATATGCCGACATGGCTAGCAAAGATGTGACCAGGGGCCTAGGCCTCCTCTCTCACAAGCAACGGCGCTGCCGCCTCTCCCATCATTGACGGCACCACCTCCTCCCTCATCTCTAATGGCATCGTGGGAGAAGGACATGGGGTGAGCTACTGCAGCTTGAGGAGGCCAGTGGGTGGACCGGCGGGGACGCCACCATGCACGCCATTTTGGTCTCATCGTGGGCCCCACATGTTGGCCCCGAACTACTGCGGGAAAATCTGGGATGTCATATGGTACACGGTGGTCGACCCTTCAACTCGTGACGTCCGTGTGACATTCCACCAAGCCTGTACGAATTTTGCAAAATGCCTAGTTGGCCATGACAGTAACGACACTATGGCCAACTAGGGGTTTTGACCAGATATGTTGTTGCTCCCACATTTCACCGGGAGAGAAGTATCCCAAGAATGCAATGACATTTGGAAACACCGCTACAATGACTACTTGAGAGACAGTAGACTACTCGTTGTCCTACAACATAAAGAAGAAAAGAACATCAAGTTTAAAGAACTCTACCAAAAGTACATGCATGTATGTATCTCATGTTCTACTAAATAACAGCACGTTCCACCAAAAGTACATGCATGTAAGTATCTCATGTTCGGCCTAGAAGAAGCATCGAAGTCTATATGTCCTGTCAACTCCTCCGGAATGCAACCCCTTTAACAGATCCCTCGACCTCACGCTTCTAGCGTTCCTGTCTGACCTGTCCAGAAGGGAGGATGCAGCGATTAGGCGAGTGCATGTCCCGGTGAGGTAATCCCTGCGAAGGAGGTGTCGCGACGTCAGGTTGGGACTACTGCGTTGGTGGAGGGGATGCGTCTGGGAGCTGCGACGAGCCCAGCTTGTCCGGACTCACAAAGGAGTTCACATCGATCTCGAGGAGGTACAGGTCCGAAGGGTTGGCATAGCCCAGGCTGTCCCAGTCACCAAGGCTACTACACGGCGACTACATGTAGTACGTACTTGTTAGAGTGAGTACGCCTCATGGTCCACTGGTATCTGAGGCCCACATGTCTGTACGTTAGCTACTTTTATTCGCCAGCTAGGAAAAGCTGGCTCATCTGGCCACAGGCCCAACTCCGACAAACTTGCTATATATAGTAGTTCGGCCCTCCCCAGGCCCAGCAAGCCAACATTAATGGGTTTTTTTCGTACGTCCAGTTAATTAAACATGGATTTGTTTCACAGACGCGTTAAACTAAGCTATTTTGATGGTGATAATAAGTTTGGGAGTGGCCAAGCCGAGGCGGGTTGCCGAAGCATTTCAACGTACGTACGAGATCGAATCTAAAATATTTATGCAGCCGGCCGGCCCCACTACGTATTATTAAATTAAGCTATAATGATTAAAGAACCCTACCTGCCTTGATAGACCGGCATGCATGAATATAATTCTGGTATCTTTAATTAGCTGGCGTGTACTAACTTGATGTAGGCTTGGCTAGCTGGTCAGAATGATTGACATGATCGAAATGCATGCATGCGATTGCGATTTGCGAGGTAATTAGGTATGTAAACGGTAGCAAATTGTGTGCTAGCTCCTGCTGGATAAATATTCTTGCCGACGTTGAGAAATGGCTTTTCCGCATAGCTTATTTCTTAATTGAGGTATTAAACATTTCTTTTCTCCTAAGATGTTGCTTTTGGGATGCTGCGCACTCACAGGATGATAAAGTAGGCGAGACAAGTTGTTTATCCTGATTCAGATCTCTCAGTGAGAGATAACAACCCTACTCCAGCGTGTATATATTATGTATGCTTCCATGTGTGCGAGTTTGTCTTGGGTCTATTTGATTACAGAACAGTTATCAACCATCTTATAGTCGTGATATTACTCTATGGCATACAGTTCACTGCCAGTATCAGATGCACCGAATTTGGTACTCAATGCATCCTACGGTTCCTCCGCATCTTTTATGTGTATATACACATCACAAAGATGGTTAGCAAGAATACTAAGAATGGCTCCTATAATGAGTGTGGTGGCATCCTTGAATGTTTTCTCCTGTTCAAGGCTAAGGGTTCCTTCGGGTTTGCCAATAGCGACCCAGTAAACGTTCATAACTGTAAATCACAAAGTGCCCTTGACCTGCCTGCACACCACTAAATTTGTCTAGCCTCAATGCATCGGCAAAGTCAGCCATTGTAAAAGCAAAGTGTCTGATATAAGGTTTTTGGATTGTTGAATAAATCAACACTTTTAAGTTTAATTTAATCACTAAATAAATCATGACGAACTAGATAAATCCTGATGACTGGTGCACGCGGGCGCAGCGGGATGGAGTAGGTTATGTGTGACGACGCGGCGGATTGAGAGAGGCAAAACCCTAGCATTCTGTTTCTCTCTCGGTGGCGGCGGAACAATATTTATATGGTAGATCGAGTACGGTATTTATATGATAGATCAAACGATCAAACGTGTCACGGGACTTGCAATGATCGGACTCGACATAATCTTCATATCTTGTTAAGCGAACCGGCCTCGGCGAGGCGAGCGAGCGCGCGCGAATTCTTTTTTTCTCTCCCCCACATGAGCTAGGGAGATGGAGCGAGCGCTCGCGAATTCTTTTTTTAAGGAGCCTCTACCTCAATTTTTCTCTCTCCCACATGAGCGAGCGCGTGGGAATTTTTTTCTCTCTCCTACATGAGCTAATGGGGAGAATTCACTATTTAAGTTGGTGTCTCCCCTATCTCAATTAGCAATATAGTATGAAAGAACTCCACATTCCTTCCATACACGGGTGATTTTTTAGAAATTATTCTCAAAATACATAGCCAATCATATATATTCTAACACCTCCTACCTAAGCACGTACGTACAAGCATGCACGATGCATTAATTAACGCTCAGGTCTCACGTACGCTCGATCCATCGGTAGCGGATGGATGTGCATCACTTAGGGGGTGTTTTTTTGGGCTTACGAGCTCTAACTTATCTGTCTTATCTTCAACTTCGAGAATTTTCTGAGGTGGAGTTTCGTGACTTATTTGACTAATATTGATGACTCATCTGACTTTTTTTATTACTTTTTGAATCCGTTTTATTTTTATCTCGTAGGCGAGTCTAAAAGCTTCCTAAATCCTAAATTTCAAGGCCATCCGACTCTCGAGGCCACCTCGGAAGATTCTCGAAGTTGGAGATAAGACAGATAAGTCAGATTAGATAAGCCCAAAAGAACAGGACCTTTAATTCCCGCCTAATTAATCTGTACGTGTCAATTTCCCAGGTTTTAATACACCATGAGTATGAGAGCATCTCTAATAGGGACACCTCAGCTGACTATAAGAAATCCACCTCAGTTTTTTACTTATGTGGAGGAGAGAAGGAGATGAGAGAGATAGAGGCTGCCTCTTAGGTAAGAGCCAGACTATAGCGAATTACAAGGTGGATGCACACTATTACATGTGGGTCCAAATTAATGTTAGAGACAATGTTATAACTAACACCATTGTAGAGATTGGCTATTTGCCATCTATAGATAACATGTCACTTTCTTATAATCAACACTATTGGAGATGCTCTATATAAGTGACGTACTTTAGCTCGATCGGGACTCGATGGCATGAATCGATGAAATGGACATGTTTGAAAACAGAGCTACCGTCCATGTCCCTGCATGCGTGTTTTCAAACACCCGAGCTGCAACTTGTTCCCATGACCGATTCGACGACCTGGATATCGATGTATATATTCGCGGTTAATTCATATCGATCATACATATGTATATATCCAACATCATTTCACTGCCGTAAGTACTGACTAGGAAGCCAAGGCCAATAATAACCGATTGACTGGAAATATGGAGTTACATGCATTGATGCATGGAATATGCTAACAAAACTAATAAATTACATATGTGACAAACATTCCCCTTTTGGGAAATTAGATATATGCCATCCATGGATCAGACTATGAAAGCACTTAGATGCCATTCAAAAATGGGTTCATTATATACATATATAATTAAAAAAGTGGTAAAATTTGAGAAATTAATGTCATTAAAGAGTGTAAAATCAACCTCATGCCACTGCAATGTTAGGTTCCTTTTTAAAAAATACTGTTACAAATATTTTTTTGACCAAAGTGTGCTTAGCTGGTGAGCTAGCGCCACCGCTAGCTCACCAGATGTGGGCTAGCAGAGAGATATGCCTACAATGGTATATAGGGGTAGACCAAAAGCTCAGACTCGACAAGCTTGAGCCCGACCCTCATCGAGCCCAACCGAGTCCAGACAAGCAACATAATACAAGTTATCCCTCTCTATAAACCAACTAGCCTAACCAATTTGACCCGAGCTCGAACTCAAGATCGAGCTCAATAGAGCCCATATGGCCCTCTCTTCTCGCTTGTCCCAGCATTGACCCTTCATTCGAGCTCAACTGAGCCGAGCTTCCATCGAGCCCGATCTCGAGCCTGACCCTAAGCTCGATACTAATTCGAGTCGAGCTCGAGCCAAACTCAAGCCAAGACAGCCTAAACTCGCTCAAGATCGATCGGCTTCGAATCCAGCCATAATGGTATATATTTAATTTCATAAAAGAGAAGGAATAGGCATCATATAATTTATGACTTTTTTATTAGCATTTCTTGGAATAGCATATATACCTTAGAATGACCATGTCTCAATTAAACATCCTTTTTAATATAAGGGCTAAAATTAAGAAAGTTATGACATACTGTTGACGCAAAAAGTTGATCTTCACGCTAACACACGTGGGCTGAGGGAGTTGGATCCTCGATAGCACCGAAAGCAGGGTTCAATGCATGTCAGCCGATTTGATCTACAATCGGCAAGAAAAGACGCAATCAGTTTTCAGATAGCCGATTAGATCTATAATATAGCGAATCTGCAGCACTTGGAAATAGATTCGAGCAAATCAAAAGACAACAAAACTATCGGCTTAGATTATATCTAAACCAACAATTTAAAGGGTAAACAGTCTACCACTAAGCTGCAACAGAACAGCAGAAAGAAGGTAAACAGACTATCAACTAGCCGATAGCATCGTCTAATTGATAGAACAAAAGGTAAACAAACTATCGATAAATAGCAAGCTATAAGCCAATAGAACGAAAAGTAAATAATCTACTGTCAATGAATGTGTTGATCAGCAGAAAGAAGGATGAAACCTAACCCTTGGTTGAAACGGCGATGCGCAGCATTATCAACCAAGATAGTGTTTTGACCGAAATCCGGTGCAATCTCGTAGATCGAACTTAATTGAGACAGTACTTACTTACAAGAACTCTTGGGGTGTACCTTGAAACCAATCGAAAGACAATGCGTAACAAGTCGATCGAAATCTAAATACGACGAAACTACTCTAGATGTGACGAAAAGTAAAGAAAGGTAAGTAGATGTATTTGATTGATGTGATGATGATTTACATGCCCTTAAGGCAAAGTATCTATATAGATCCTTTAAACTCGACTCCAACTAGGACTCTTGTCTCGTGACCGAGACAGACTCGATTTTATCTTGTAAATCTAACTAACTTTTTCTAATATACTAGGGTCTTAGCCGACCTAAACTCAGTTTTCATATTTATCTCTGAGCTGATCTGAGCTGTCGCAGCATCTGTTTCAACCAGTATTCACATGTCCCAAACCGATTTCTAGAAGGTTCTGAACCGTCGACTTCTTTGCCAAAATCTGGGGTCGACGCATACCTATCGACATGGCGTACAAGCTAGCTAGCCAGCACTAACCGGGAAACAACTGGCTAGCTAGCACCAAATTGCATACATACATTCGTACGATCGATATGATGCGTCGTGCCTGATTTGATGTGCCCATCGATGCGTTCCACATATATATCAAGTTGGTTGTGCGGCGCCACACACCAACCGTTCAGAGGCAGCAAGGTCACGAGACGACCAGAGGAAGAAGAAGATTACGTATGTATGTATGCATGCGTGGAAAATAAATAGATAAATAGCTAGCTAGGTAGGAAGCAGCTGTTACTGTTGGGTCAAACATACCGTCTCGTTGCTGTGGCCAACGGAGACATTGTTATTCTCTGTTTCACACCAGCTCTACGTAGTTACTGATTCTTTCGATTTGTTGCTTCCTGTGATCGCCATCACGTGGGTGCCCAGGGATTCTTATCGTTTACCTCCAATCCATGCGACAAGTTGATGATGCAACGAGATAATAGTCACTCCTTGTGAGGATAGCTAGATAGACCGTGACATTATTGGCTTATTTCACTTTGATTAATGTCGCCATATTTGTATAATTCCTTTTAGTTTTGTATGGCTGGTGACCGATCAAGTGTGCACGTCTACCCATGTCGGCAGTGTTGGCTAGCTCGACGAGCCATTCGGCAGTAAGTAATTAAAACACAAAGAATTAATATTACTCCCTAATTTATATGTACTATATATATCTAGGAAGAGTAAATAACATGTAAAGAAATTCTTGTGTAGATGGAGATGGAGATGTTTATTCATCCCATTGGCGAGAAGCTAGCTCCATGCATATATTAACTAACGTACGTGGATGCATCGGACTAGCTCTAGCCGGTTAATTAATTAGGAGTAGCTCTCTCTCTGTGTGTGTTTTCACAGCATTAATTCATGAATCAAATCGACCAGTTCGTAGTTTTTAGCTAGTGTAAGGACTAGGGAGAGAGAGGTTGGACGTTAATTTGACCTCCCTTGTGATCAGTTGAGATCCACTGGGTCGCAATCACACAAGCTACGGTGCAAGCGGTAAATGAAAATCATACCTACATTAATTATAATTGTAGCTAGATTAATTTGTAGGCTTGATATATAGTTGCACATGATTAATAATTAATTCAGGTGTACTGTTGCATGCGCTCTATGTTTCATTCAGGGAGAGCTAAACGGCCAGTGGAGAACAGAGTACCAATTTTTTTTTAAAAAAAATTAAATGAACAAAGTTCCGACCCTTCCGTCGTGAGACGGATACAACCTTAAATATGCAACACGCATTGCCAATTCGAGGGATGAAACCTAGGTGGGTAATAATAAACATCCTTATTCCCGCCACTAGGCTACGAGCCCATCTAAAAGCCTAAGATGTACATAACCACAAATACCGCAAAACGTCTCGAAGAAATCTAGCTATCAACCAAAAAATGAATAGCAAGCTAACAAGAAAAAGGCAACTCAAACATCACAAAGCCTATTACCAAATCTACAAGTGAAGAGAGCAATTAATGGGGACCACCTCCAAAGTATAACACACCTTGAGAATCTCATCCTGACTATCTCTAACCATTTTCCCTTCATTTCATTCCTTTCCCTCTTCCCTTTTCCATATTCGTTCCCTTCATTTTCCACCATCTCCAACAATATCTCTTCGAAGGGAATGATATAGGGAAAGAAAAGAGAATCCCTTCCTCGAGGGAATGGAGAGAGGATTGCTGAAGGGAATCTGTTGGAGCGCTGAAGGGAACGGAAATCCTTTTGCGACAGGAATTAGGGATGGGAAGGGAAAGGGTTGGAGATTGATCCCCCCTCCTTTCAAAAGTTGGTCTTTTGCAGGACGAGAAGTCAGCTTAATTAATTTGCATTTCAGATACAGGAGACCACAATGCCACATCAGCCTGCTTTCTGACAAATTAATAGCACATCCAAGAGTACGTGTGCGGTATGCTACAGTCGAGTGTTCGTAGCACGATAAACAGAAACAAAATTAAATACAATATAATCGGGATTATGTGTCTATAAGGACAGTAGATATATAGACGCTCATTGTACAAGTTGTGCGTAGCTCTATGCCTCTATCTATAGGTCATGTTGATATGGTTCCTATAAACGGTCGTTATCTTCGTGTATATATCATCGTAAATGCGCTATATATATACTCCCTCCGTCCCACAAAGAATGCATTTCTAGCGTTCAAAATTTGTCCCACAAAGAATGCATTTGTAACTTTTGGATTATCTAGATGGGTCCATTTGAGTGATTAATTGCTTGTTTTTTTCCATTTCCAATGTGCATGCGTATTTAATTGCTTGTTTTTTTCCTTTTCAAGATGCATGCGCATTTAATTATCTGCTTTTTTTCCTTTTCAAGGTGCATGCACATGTTTATTAACCCTTTTAATTAGGGGTAGGTAGGTCATTTCTCATGACTACTAATATGTCCTAAAAATCCTAAAAATGCACTCTTTGTGGGACAGAGGAAGTATATATATATGGCAACATATCTAGTGCTAACACTCATTGGGTTCAGATGCAGAAGGAGTGGCTTAGATATGGAGAGGTGGAGGTCTCTTTCCTACCTACAAAGTCAAGAACGGTTGTGCGAAAGCATTTAAGTGAGAAATGGAGTAATTAATGGGGTTTTCATCTCTCCATATTTGAGTCACTCATCATGTATCTGATAGCCTAGATTTAATGTTAGCATGTTAGCACTAAAGAGGCATTAGCACTAGATATGTTGCCTATATAAATATATATATATATCATCTTTACATGCATCGTCCGTCGGTTTAGGTAAAGAAGCGGTTTTCCACATCGTCGTCTTTATATAGTTGGAGCTGGATTATTAGGTTTTTATTGCATATACCGTACGTACATATAAATAGTTTAAAAAGGCGTGCCAGCAAGCAATTAATACGTATTGCTTACAATGGCTAGCTAAGCTACGAGTTAGGAATGAACGCGCGTACGTAGTTCAAATTAAACTGTCGGGTTTAATTTTCCTGATAAGAAACCCTCAGGAAAATCAAATTTTACTAACTGTCTAACCTTGGGGTGTTTGTCGATCTGATGGTTTCCCGTCAGGTTAGGGCATCTCCAGCAGAAGCTCTAAAATCGGATCTCTATACATCCCCTCTAAATCACTATTCGATATCTATATTTCTATCCTCTCCAGCAGAGCCTTTATCCAGAAAAAACTATAGAGGTTGATATAGAGAGCCTCTAAATTTAGAGGGTGATAGAGTGAAACTCTAAATTTAGAGGCTGAGATAGAGGCTCTGCTGGAGGACGAGAGACTCTAAATATAGAGAAGATTCTGTTTTAGAGGGTCTGCTGAAGATGCTCTTATATATTGTTTAATTTTGACAGAACTTGCTATTTTGCTGGCGGTTTTCTCTTTATCTGGGATTTGCAATAATCCAGTAGTGATAGATCAGGTTCAGGTCGGCTAAAAGATCCAGTTGCGCGCTTGTGTGTCAACTCTAAATAAACACCATGTCTTTAATTCATTTCTTTCTCTCTTCCTAACTTCCTGTCCGATTGAAACACTTCAAATTGACAGATCGAGTGATCGACATGGATCTCATGCAATTTATATATATGTCATACATTTTATGTAAGAATTACTCCAGATATATAATGCTCGTTGCAGGGAAAAAAATTAAGTGCTGGCTAGCCAGCCTACAACCTTAGGGGATGTTCGGAGTGGTTGAGCTGAATAAATAAGCTAACTGAGCTGGATGTTAAGTAGACTTGGAGAGATTCTTGAATCTGCTTCTTGAAATTGGTTCACTTCGTTTTTGCTTTTTAAGAGGTTTTAAAGATATCTTCGTGATAATAAAATAAATCGAACTAAAAAAACAATGCGTTTTGGAGATGGATCGAATTCCAGCTGGAGTTAACACAAGTTGCCTGAATTTTATTTATTCCATGAATACAATATACAGTAGGTGGACAGTACGTATGGAAGCTGAAGAGATGCAGGCGGAACGTACGTATGTAGTAATATATATATATAGTGATCACTGCCGGTGTTTGGCGGGATGGAGCGAAGGTGACGCATATATATAACTGGAGTACGTAGCGAGTAGCTAGATGGGGCAGGTGAAGTCGGCAGGGCAGGTCTTGCCGCAGTAGTTGAGGAGGAGGACGAGGTCGAGGGGGATGTTGAGGTTGATGCCGAGGACGTTGGCCTTGATGGCGGTGCAGAGGCAGACGGCGGCGTCCAGGTCGGCCAGCCCGCTCAGCAGCGGGCAGCACTCCTCGTTCGCCGGCACGCCCACCTTCAGCTTGAGCAGGTTCAGCACGTTGGCGCACACGCTCAGCTTCAGCGCGTCGATCGGGCAGGAGCCGCCGCCGCCGATGGGCACCGGCGGCGGAGGGGGCACCACCACCGGCGGGGTGGGGCAGTACGGCTGGCACCCCTGCACCACGCCCAACACCACCATGTTCAGCGCCAGCAAGAGGGCAAGCTTGGGAGTTGTTGGCGCCATTGATCGATCAAACTAGCTCGATGCTATCGCTACCTAGCTAGGCCTAGGCTGTACTTATACTTAGCAGTAGCTGTGCCTGTATTACTGGAGTATTATGTGTTGGCCAGGGTGGTATTTATAGCCTCATGGATGCTGCAGCCTGCAGCTAGTAGTACTGTTCGATCATCAACTGTCTGCATGCTGACCGACCTGTTAACCGTGCGCGCTGCTTCATTGGTCATGTGTACGTACCATCGGATTTTGGCTGGCTAACCAACAAAAGGTACACAACGACGCCAAGCACCTTTCGTTTTCGCCCTGTTTTTCCTTTTCTTCTAGAATCAATAAATCTGTCGGAATTTATTTTTTTTAGACCAGTTGAATGTCTGTGCATTGCGACGGAATTTTAAAAGAAGATGATATGTTGTTCATCCGGTTGAGCTGGTGTTTTTTTAATCTTTGGCAGGACAACATGCATTGATCATGAAAAATTTAAGATTAAACATGCATGTTCGGAGTGGCTGACCAATGAATAAATTGTTGAACTAAATGTTAAGCTAAATTTCGAGAGTTCTTTAATCTGTTTCTCAAAGCTGGTCTGTTTCGTTTATATTATTTTTAAGAGATTTTAGAGCTGGCTTCATGATAAAAAGATAAAGGTGGACTAAAAAAAGCAGCTTTTCAGTTCAGCTAGACTAAGTTTTAAGCCTAAGCGAACATTCATTTCTCTCAGCACCTCTGCTGATGTTTTTTTCCACAACCCAAATGGTTGAGTTGGTCTCTACTTTGCGGTGTGTATACAACAGTTCAATTTGGGGTGGCACGAGCTGTTCCCTTCAGCCTATTCTATCTTATTTACTTATCCCCGAATCGAAAAATCAAAAGGTTTGGCTTTTGTAGTCCATTCTTTTTTTTTGGTCTCGAAAGTGAGTCTTAAAGCTTTTAGAAACAAATCAAACCAAGCATACCGGACTTTTCAAATTACCTCGAAAAGCTCTTGAATTTAACTTATAGGCAAATAAAATGATAAGACAAGCCGAAGAGAATAGCCCCTAAGTGTATGACTTCTGATGGCACAACTTCCCCATTTTGAGATGCTTAGCTTTCCCTTATTTGAGCTGCTAGCATGGTGTTTAATTTACAAAGCACTGGTATTCTAACGGTTCGAAGTGACTGTGAGTTGAATGTTAAACTAGACTTTCAAAGGTTCTTAAATCTACTTCTCGAAGCAGATCTGTTTTGTTATTTTTGAAAGGTTTCAGAGGTAGCTTGCCCTTTCTCAGGTGTTCACCCTTTCCAAGCCACTGCCCCTTGAGATGATGCTTGCCCTCAAGCGACTGCAAATGGGTAGCGCCGACGCAGAACCTCATAAGCTTCCCAAGTGGCCAGGATGAATCAGTCGAGAGGGAGGAAGTTCAAAGCCTGTATGCAGCTGTCCTCACTCTTTGCAAAATCTCATATGGACCATAGTACTTGAAGGACAGCCTGGGGCAGGGTCTATCAGCCACAGATGTCTGAGCATAAGGTTGAAGTTTTAAGAAAACCGAATACACAGCAATCGTGAATTACACACGAGTTTCAATTTACTGCTTTAGCTACTATTACCGGTATAATACAACATGTCATAAGCATGAGTACAACACTGTGCAAGGAATGGTAAAATTTCTTGGGCGCTTCTGATGTCGCTATACCTCAAACCTACTGTTTGTGGCATTTCAACATAATATTGTCTCCAGTACTAACCCACATTAGATTGACCAGATTGTTCTAACCAAAGGGCGAATGGGCATCCCTGAAGAGAATTATGCTAGAGATTATTTTAACATCATAGTTTTGTTCGAACACCCACTAACAAAAGGTCAGGAAGAAGCAAAAAACTAAGCTGAAACATATACTGTGTTATCAAGGTTCATCCTATTCTCCTTAAAACTCATTGTTTAAAAGTCATCCATGAAACAATATGCCCATAAAAAAATATCAGTAACACACCAGATGTATGACTATAAGTATGGGCACATGGACAATGTGACAATGCCAGAAAATCAGCAATTCATACCTGCATGTAACTATATGTGGAAAATCATTAGTATTAACCACTACACAATCACGAAACACAAGGAAGGATAAAATGAAAATGCCCACTCAAAATAGTAATATGATCATTAGTACAAAGGGAGAACCACAAAGCAGACCTTTCACCCTTTACCGCAAGAATTCCAGAGATCGCTATTTCCAGCTACACATTTGGTAGTAGAGTGCAAAAATATAGTGGCAGATAGGACAATAGAATTTTTGTAAAAGATCTTAAATTAGTACACTAATGAAATTAAGATGCATGATATGAAATGTCTGTCAAGGATCTTAATCCTTGCCTCCATGCATCCGCAAGAGCAAATCCGAGGTATTAAGGCTGGTCTCACTACCAAGTACCAACTTCCATTCTTGTATCCATTTTTTGCCAAGATTAATGGCCTGCTCATCTAATTATTTTGTTCTGATGCCAAAGCAACCAGCCGAGTATTAAGTAACAATAGCCCTACAGAGAGAAAACCTAGTTAAAAACTTACAAATAACTAAAAAAGTTTTACTATTGAACTTTTACAGTGTGAAATACATATACACCATGCAGCAAGCCTACCTCTTTCTGACTTCCAAGGCTATTGACGGTTTTTGAAATCATAGCGACAGTACCTCCTTAACACCTTGACCGTCAATTTTGATGGAAGCTTAGGTGTTAGGCAAACGCCTGACATAACTACATGAGGTATCAAGAGTGTCAAGACTGCTGAAGTCATTTAGATGTGAATACAGAAACTCCACCTGAGAGATATAAAGCACTGTGCAGCATTCAAAAAGTGAATGAACTATTTATCTTTGTGTTCTTAGTCAAACATTTCCAAATTTGAATGCACATGTGGCATTTCAATTTTGTTTTCAAAGCTGAGGGGAACCAAAGAGTTAGTGAATTAAGATCCTTGCAGAATAAGACAATGGTGAGTTTCCCTATTACTCTGAAACTTCTGAGGTAGTAAACATTAGAGGGCAATTAGTGACTTAAGATCCTTGCAGAAAGAAGATAAGTTAAACCACATTGGACTCTTTAAAAAACTTAAATTATGCATTTTTTTTTTCCATTATACCACGTGTCTGAGCATAGAGAGACTTGAGCTTTTGTGTTTGATATGGCTGCCATGTTATAGAAGTTCCATGAAATGCAAACTGATATTAGCACACAGCCTCTAGAAGTTATTGAATCCGACCTCTCCGGTTTTTGTTGTGCAAGTCTATTCTTTATCCCTACCCTTCTATATTTTCATATAGTGTTCTATTTTCTTTCTGACATTACAACCATCTAGAAGTTTACATTCATATACCACTACCACTATTTCGAATTTCTCATTTAATATGCTGTTATTGTTATTTGGCTACAAGTTTAAGGGACAACAACGTACTTCTCTCCTTATTACATAGTGGAGTGTATATTTTCACTTCAAACCTTATCGAGTACTGTATGTGTGTGATGTTTTTTTTTTTTCTTTTGAAGAGAAGTACTAGCTGCTATGGAGGCATGAGAACAAATGAAATAAAGGCAACATATCTAGGCTAAAGGGTAATTAGGTACTATGGTGCTAGCTTGGAAGCAGAACCATCAAATCTAGAGCGTACAGGTGGAATT
Organism: Olyra latifolia; assembly: GCA_036346145.1. Classification (NCBI taxonomy): domain Eukaryota; kingdom Viridiplantae; phylum Streptophyta; class Magnoliopsida; order Poales; family Poaceae; genus Olyra; species Olyra latifolia. Next base: position 258,408 of record CM070525.1, on the reverse strand, counting down.
CCCATCCCACTTAAACACTTTTTCACAAAACACCCCGTGCCACAAAAACACACTCTCAAAGTCCCATCTCTCTCCGCGCCTTAACTCTTGATCCCTCCCAAATCCCAAGCCCTTCACCCAATACAGGGGTTGTTCTCTTCAGTTTATTTTCTTATCTTATCTACTTACCTATGAATTGAAAAGTCAAATATTTTGGCTTTTGTATTCCATTCTTTTGTCTCTAAGGTGTATCCCAAAGCTCTCTGAAACAAGTCAAATGAAGCGTACTGGAGTTTCAAATCTACCTTGAGAAGCTCTTGAAGTTTAGCTTTTAAGCAAATAAGAATATAAGAAAATAAAATAAGCCAAAGAGAACACACCTATAGCCCGCCGCCGCCTCATCTCTATGCCCTTCCCTCTTATGCAGCTACCATCCTAGTGTCGGGACCGTAGAATGGAATCGGGCCCCTTCTATGCATTACCTATATTAGTCCCTGAGTCAAGTAGCTACTACACACAGATTCACGGCTTGGATCATAACCATCACAAATAAACGGCCTAACTCTAGCCAAATTGGCTCAGAACGACTACTACTACACCTAGGGATGTTCTAGGAGTAGAGAGGGAGGAAGATTACCGAGAGATGGCGACGAATTGGTGACGAGGTATAGGTGGTGCCGACGAGGAAGACGACGACTTCGGCGTCCAATTCCAGCCTCTCCGGTGATGATCTCCTAGATACGATGGCAAAACTGGATCACAGGGCTGCCAATATAGGGGGTGAACGAAGACGAAGGGTGGAAGAAGGTCACTCGCGTCAGATTAGAAGAAATGGCAATGGAACAAAGAGAGAGCTCGGCAAAGGGTTTAAATAGGGGAGAGGGAAATTATGAAGGGGATTTTGGGGCTTGATGGCGCGGTATTAACAGGGAAACGGCCCTTGTGATTGAGGGCATCAATAACATTTAAGGCCATGGAAGAAATTAGGGATCCTTGCAAATACACGGATGTGAGTTTTTTTTGCTTTAATAAATTGTAAAAGAAAACATATAAATAACAAAAAAATGAGTTCAAAGAACTATAAGGATCCCAACTATACTATGAAAAGTTGAATTTCATGAAATATTTGAGTTGCATTGGAGGAGAAATTTATGGAACAATATATCATGCATAACTTTAGTGAAGTATGACACTGATCACCAGTACTCTTTTTATAGTGCAATGATATTTGCTAAAATTGGAATGACCGGATCCTTTTTTTCTTACAACATGAAAACCCGGTCTAAATTGGGCCGGTTTGGAATGCATTGCGCGTCCAGATCCGCTAATCCTGCATGCTTAACTCCCAGTTTACGTTAACCACCACATAATTAACCTCCACAGAAACACACATTACAGTGGCCAACCAATATGAACTGCCATCTCCTCGTGCTCCTCGTCTTCCTCCTCGCCGCTTCCTCCGGCCACGCTCTGGACCCCTGCGCCGGTCGCCGCATCCACATCCGCCGCCTCCCTGACCGCTTCAACACCCTCCTCCTCCGCCACTGCGCCACCCCGTTCCCTCTCGCCGACCCCTCCACCGCCGCCCCCTCCTGCTCCTCTCTCGCCAACCATGGCCTTGGCCCACGCACCCACAACCGCTCCAGCTCCTGGTACCGCACCGACGCGCGCCTCCTCGAGCCTTTCTTCCACCGCCGCCTCCTCGAGCACGACTGCCTCACCCGCGACCCCGTCCGTGCTGACGCCGTCTTCCTCCCCTACTATGCTGCCCTCGACGCCCTCCCCTACCTTCTCCAGACCTCCATGCTCAACTCCTCCACGCTCCACGGCCTCCCACTCGCACACTTCTTGGTGCGTGACCAGCCGCAGGTGCTGGCGCGCCACCACGGCCACGACCACTTCCTCGTCCTCGCCGGGCCCGCCTGGGACTACTCGCAGCCGCCGGACACGGACCCCAGGATGTTGGGCACCACGTCGCTGCTCCGCCGCCCCGAGTTGGAAAACTTCACCTTCCTCACCTTGGAGTCGCGCGCGTGGCCGTGGCAGGAGCACGCCGTCCCGTACCCGACGTCCTTCCACCCGGTGTCGCTGCCGCGCTTGCAGGCGTGGCTCACCCGTGCGCGCTACTCCCACCGCACGGCACTCATGCTCTACGCCGGCGGCGTCTCCAAGCCGTCGCGACCTAACATCCGCGGGTCGATCCTCTCCGAGTGCGCCAACCGCAGCGACGTGTGCACCCTGGTGGATTGCTCCGGCGGCGCGTGCGCGCTGGACCCGATCCGGTACATGCGGGCGATGCTGAGGGCAAAGTTCTGCCTGGAGCCACCAGGCGACTCCCCGACGCGGCGGTCGACGTTCGACGCGATCATCGCGGGGTGCGTGCCGGTGTTCTTCGAGGACGCGGCGGCGAGGACACAGTACGGGTGGCACCTGGCGGGTGAGAGGTACCCGGAGTTCTCGATGACCATCGCGAAGGAGGCGGTGGTGCAGGGGGGCGTGAAGATCGCGGAGACGCTGGCGGCGGTGCCGGAGGCGGAGGTAGGGAGGATGCGAGCGCGAGTGCTGGAGATGGCCCCTCGGGTGCTGTACCGGCGGCACCGGAGCACGGCGGAGCTGAGGGAGGTGAGCAAGGACGCGGTGGACCTGGCGGTGGAGGGGGCGCTGCGGAGGATACGTAGGCGGGTGCGCACGCTACACCAGGGCGACGCACATCTCCTCTACTCGCTGGAGGATGACGAAGACCACTAATTCATTCATTCATTTGCTGTACGCGTGCGTGCAACGTACACCTTGTCTCTTAACTAATAACTCCATGCCTCATTTTTATTGCAGATTGCCTAAACGGTAGCTACACCATGAGACCTTTTTTCTTTTTCAATCGATCTAGGGACGGTTGTTTTGAGCGTCAAGATTCGTGCTCTCCGCTGCAACCCTTAGGACGTGTTTGGTTTGCGTCACGGGAACCATCTGATCCAAAATCCAAGCTTAGCGTGGCTGTTTGGTTTGCATCGCTAGACCGAGTGAAGCTTTTTGAGGAATGGGTTGGCGATGAGTGGTTTCTCGCCGACATGTCCTTTGTGATCGAGTCCAAAGCTAAAACTCATTGCCAACCCATTTCTCAAAAAACTTCGGTCCTCCACAGTGCCAAGGCTCAGGATGTAAATACTTTGGTAGCGTGGCCATTGCAAGGCCACTGCAGTTTTCCGCTCGTCGGCGCCGCTGCTCCATTGTCCTCCCAGGTTGGTTTTTGGGTAGGCCAACCCTGTTTCCTTTTCACAAGGTGGCTTGAGGCCAACCTCCACACCCCGAAAATGAACCGTTCCAAATTCAACATGTGGTACAGAATGGAACAAAACTTGAAATAGATGGTTGGACCAAAAGCTCTGCAGTGCCACACTCCATGGACGCTTAGCTGGTCGCTCATCTACTTTAGGAGCGATTATTGCATGATCTTACAAAATAATTTATATAAAAAAAATCGTAATCCCTTTTTCCTTCCTTGAATCTTTTAGTTTTAGTCAGTTCGTGAAAAATTTTATACTATTCTGATTGGGTATATTTGATTCCATGGGTATGTACATTTACAATATTGGCAAATATAGCTCTTGCAAAAGCATAACTTTCCGGTGAAAAGTAGCCCGAGCAAGCTATTTGGAAAGTAGAGATTCCAGAAAATTTAGACCACAAATTGAGCTGAAAATTTAGCTCAAATATGTTTGTAGCTGAAAGTACATGGATTTCCTCAATATAATTCCTATTTAATGCGAGACGGTGGCCATCCAAGGAGCTAGTAATGTTTTTTGTGGTGGACGAGAATTTATTGACCACTTTATAAGGTATAGGGGCAATGTTGTTCATTATAGCATTTTGGGAAACCGAGTATAAAGTTCTGAATTTCGATTTGAGCCTGTTAGAGTATATGGGCCTTGGGAGAGACCCATCTCCTGTACTCTATTTATATTCCACCCATAGAGGCAATACAATACATCTATTCCGCAATTCCTATTCCTCCAACATGGTATCAGAGCCTAATTCGAAACCCTAACCTCTCAGCCATCGACACCGCATGGCTGACCCTCCCCTCATATCGACGGCGGTCGATGTGGTTCCTTCGTCCACGGCCCCCCTCTCGTGGTCTCTACGGTCGACAACCCGACGACCTCTGCCCAGCTGACCACTGCTCAGCTTGTAGGCGCCGCTGCCGACCAAATCATCGCCGCCGTGCACTTTCTCCCCAACGAGGTGCAGGCGACCCGTCTCGCCGCCGGCCTCATTCTACCCGGCGCCCCCCCAACCTTGGCGTACCTGGAACACGGGGCATCGATCTCCCGGCGCCTTCTTCCTCCGTCGGCGTCACTACCACGGTGGATGCCGCGACTACCCACGTCGCCGGTCTCGTCGCCGGTCACCCGTTCTCCCTCCACGGATCTGGGGGCACTGTGGCTGGACTTCACGCGAGCCTCACCGGCGCCTCCTTCCCTCACGGATCTTGGGGCATCGACGCTGCCGCCGGCCATCACACGCCTGCGCGCGCCCCACACCACGGCGCACCTTTCCATCCCGTTGCCGGTGGAGTTCACCCTGCCGCCTAACCCGCCGCCGCCGGCCGATTCCACCTCGCCGCCGGCTTCGCTGCCACCGTCAGCGGCTTCCCCCCTCCCACCGGCTCCGTCGCCTCACCTCTCCCTAGAGCCGACGCCCGCACCTCTCTAGGCAGGGCAACGTTGGGGGGAGGTGGGCTGGGCCTAGGTGATGGCCACCCCCTTAGTGGCCGCGGTGGGCCTTATGGTGGTGGGTTGGGTGGCTTCATCCCTCCTTATGGACTAGCCGGTGGAGACAGGTAGACTACTTTTGGCTCACACGGCAGTAGCCAGCATGGTCCTCTAGTTGCTGCTCCATCCATCGATGCGGGCCACGACGCTACCGCTATCTTCAGCAGCCTTGCAGAAGACCCCGAGACGGTGGCCGCGCTTCATACGCAGGCCGTCGGACTCCCGAGCGTGGCCTCCCTTGTCCTGGTGGTACTCGACCTCAACAATCCTAACTACCACTGGTGGCGCGGCCTCTTTCTCGTGACACTCAGCCGCTATGCCCTGGCGGACCACGTCCTCTCCACGGTTGGGAACTTCGCTAACCCTACGTGGGCCCGCATGGACTACGTCATCGTCTCGTGGCTGTACGGTCGCATCATTCCCGATCTTCTGGAGGTGGTGATGACCCCCAATGCCACGGCACATCGCGTGTGGACCAGTCTTGAGGACTAGTTCCTCGGGAATTAGGAGACACGCATCCTGCATCTCAAGACGTAGTTCCACACCCTCTCCCAGGGGGACCTCTCCATAACAGACTACTGCCGCCGTCTCCGGAGCCTAGCGGACACGCTTGCGGACCTGGGTTAGCCGGTCATTGACCACATTCTGGTCTTAACCTTGCTTCGTGGGCTGAACGAGAAGTTTTCCACACAGAAGCAGATCATTCAAAACAAGCAGCCCCTCTTGGACTTCGGCAGTGTCCGCTCCCAGTTGCTCCTCTACGAGTTCCAGCTCGACTCCGCTTCCGCCGCTCCCTCCACCGCCTTTGTGGCCACCGCTCCCCGCCCACCTTCCGGTGGCTCCTCGGGGGACCTCAAGGGCAAGAATAGGGGCAAGAACAAGGGCAAGGGCGATGGAGACGGAGGCAGCAGTGGTGGTGGAGACAGCTTCAATAGTGGGACCGGGCACCCTCCTGCGCCGTCCTACTACAACCCTGGGCTGGTACAGTCCAGCTCTGGCCTTACCAAGGCCAGGGCATCCTCGGACGTCCGCCTGCACCGGCTACTTCGGCTACTTCGACTACGCCTCCGCGTCCACATCCCACGCCCTCACCGCAGCTGCCGGACCAGTGGTTCCTCCTTAGCTCACTGGGCTAGATCAGGGGCTCACACAGCCTTCGACCCCCAGCTCGTGGAACCCCATGGTGGGGGTAGCTGGGATCAGCAGTCCCTGGCTAGCGCCTTCACCACCATGTCTCTCGCTCCGCCTCCCAGCAACACGGAGTGGTACATGGACTCAGGTGCCACCTCCCACATGACTTCTGATGTCGTTACACTCTCCTCCTCCCATCCCCCCTCACCCTCATGCCCATCCAACATCATTGTTGGCAACTGAAAGTGCATCTAGGCACTTAACTAATTTTGGTGATTAATGAACAATGTGTGTATGGACTAATGTGTTTTTAGTCAGAAATACCTCAGCTCTAAGGTAAAAATAAAAGGAGGATAAAGAAGTGATAGCTCGATGACCCAATCGAAGAGATGATCAAGATTATCTAGATCATAGCTTCTTTATGATTTATTTGAGTCCTAAGGATGACCGTACTATCAAGGGGGAGCGACGAAATGAGGGTAATTAGAAGAAATAGTGCTCAAAGTGTGAATTATAGTGCGTAAGTGAACACTCACATTCATAGCATCTTAATTCAAGCTGCTCTACCTATTTTAGTATCGGACTGTCCGATCATTTTCTATCGGACTGTCCGATACCCCTTCGGACATTGTCCGACTTTTCGATCCATGGGTCTTTCTGTCCAGCAGCATCATCTTCTATCGGACTGTCCGATAGTTGACTATCGGACTGTCCGATACTCCTCGGACAGACAGTCTTGAATTGTCCGATTTTTCGATCTCTAGGCGTTTCTGTCTAGCAGTGCCAAATTCTGTCGGACTGTCCGATAGTTGACTATCGGACTATCCGATACATTTCGGACAGATACCTTCGGACTGTCCGATTTTTGTGACCTTGGCGTTCTCTGTCCAGAGTGCTGAATTCCATCGGACTGTCCAATAGTTTACTATCGGACTGTCCGATACTTCTCGGACGATGATCCAAGTTTGTCCGATTTCCACGACTTTGGTCTTTTTCGTTTCTTCTTGAACATTTCTATCGGATTGTCCGATCCTCGACTATCGGTCGTCCGATATTACATGTAATTGATCAGAATCGGCCGGGTTTTGAAGGCTTTGTATTTATACCCACCAACCCGTTCGGACAGAGGTTGATCACCATTTACACTTGCATTCAAAGCCCTAGCTCTCTCTCTCACTTGCTCCCAAGCTCACTCCTCCAACTCTCCCCTTCATTCCTTGATTCAAATCAAGTGTGAGGGTTGAGAGGAAGAAAAGAAGAAGATTCAAGTGCACCGACGCTCTAGGGTTCATCTTTGAGCACTCGTTCATCTTCTCTCCACATTTTGCCACTCTTTTCTCTTGGAGTTTGAGGGCTCCTAGACGGTCTAGGAGTTGCCCTTGAGCCACCGAGGTGTGTGGTGGTCGAGGGAAGGATTGTGCAGGCTTGGACTTCGCCTCCGCAAGGGAAGAAGCCGATTAGTGGAACCAAGGAAGCTTTGTGCGGATCTTGGAGAGGATTAAGGTCAAGAGTGACCCGGGCTCAAGTGTGACCGAGCCTCCCTCAACGGAGACGTAGGATTCCCTCAAGAATCCGAACTTCGGGATAAATCAGTTTGTTTCTCTAAACTTGAGCTCTTGCAAACCCTAGTTTACATTTCTCGTTCGATCTACTTGTACTTTAGGGTTTGTGTTAGATCGTAAGTTTACTTGTGTTCCTCTAGTGTCATTACTGCTGTTCATTGCAAAGGAACTAACCAATTTGCTCCAGCTAGGTTCTAGATTGGTTTTCGTACTTACAGGTAAAATTGACCATCGGACTATCCGAGCCTTACCTTCGGACTGTCCGAACATCATCGGACTGTCCGAGCTCCGGCTATCGGACTGTCTGATACTGTTAAAAAGTCTTCCGCAGGTTTTATCTCTGATTTTTTAAATTACGCCTATTCACCCCCCCTCTAGGCGACATATTGATCCTTTCAATTGGTATCAGAGCCTAATCTCCTATTTGACTTGACCGCTTGGAGAATTAATATGTCGACAGAGAATCAAAGCGGCATCACGGGTGATCTCAATGAGAACCCTCGTGATGCAGGTGGGGTTCAAATTCCTTTCGTGTATCCCAATCCTTCATCTTCATCTCATGTCACCATTCCGACGGGACGTGCTCCTCAATTCGATGGCACATATTACCCTCAATGGCGACATAAGATGAAGATGTATTTAATATCTCTTCATCCATCTATTTGGAAGATTGTAGAAACAGGTTATGCACCCAAGGACCCGGAGAAGCTCACACCTGCCGAAGAGCAAAGTTTCTACCGCAACTACCAAGCCGTCAACGCATTGCTTGGGGTTCTTAGCCCAAGTGAGTTCAATCGAGTCGACGGGCTCGAAGATGTAAAGAAAATTTGGGATACCCTCAAGATAGCACATGAAGGAACTTCGAGCGTGAAGGAGACCAAAATTGAACTATTCAACGGAAAGTTGGGAAGGTTCATCTTGGAAGATGGGGAGAGCTATAAGGCCATGTTTGATCGACTCATGGTGCTTGTAAACGAGGCAAAAGGGTTTGGATGCAAAGACTACACGGACCATGCCGTGGTGAAAATTCTTCTAAGGGCCATCACTCCAACCAACCATCACTTGGTACAACTAATCCGAGAGAAGGATAACTATCATTCTCTCACTCCCCACGATGTCCTCGGACGGCTTTTGAGTGATGAGATGATGGTCAAGGAGGCCAAAGACATAGAAGAACTTGCAAGATCAAGCAAGAAGAAGAACATTGCTCTCAAGGCCGGAAAGGAGATCAAGGAGCAAGAAGATAGCTCGAGCGAGGATGAAAAAGATGGACCCATGAGCTTAGAAGAAATGGCATTCTTTGTGAGGAAGTTTAACAAATTCCTCAAAAAGTGTGGCTACAAAGGGGACAAAGGAAGAAAGGGATCAAGATCGAAGGGAGGATCCTCCAAAAGGTCTTGCTATGAGTGTGGAGAGGTTGGACACTTCATTGCCGAGTGCCCTCATAAAAAGGACAAGGACAAAAACAAGGACAAGGATGAGAAGAAGGACAAGCATTATAAGAAGGAAAAGAGCAAATACTACAAGAAAGGATCCAAGGGACATGCTCATATTGGAGAGGAGTGGGACTCAAACTCCGACTCAATCTTCCTCATCCTCCGAGTCCGAAGACGAAGGAATCGCTTGTATGGACTCGCTTCACCACCACCATCGTGACACCACCAACCAAGTCACTTTTTGGTGACTTAAGCGATGATGAGGAGATCCCACGATGTCTCATGGCCAAGGGCCGAAAGGTACAACCCAAACCCTCCAATAGTCTTACTATTGATTCTTGTGATGAAGATAGTGAGGATGAACTTGATTTAAGTCATTCTAGTATACTAAAGATGCTTAAGAAATTTGACTTAAACAAAATGAATGAACTTATGGAAAGAGTAGAGCAACAAGAGGAACTCCTTGAGAAAGGAGAGGACTTGCTCATCCTTGAGAAGGAGAGAAACCTCTAACTCGAGGAAGATCTTGCAAAAGAAAAATTAAGAGTGGAGAAATTGACCAAAGAACTAAATGAGGCCAAGTTCAAAGTTGACTCTCTCGAGATCAACAAAGCTTCACTCGAAGAGGATCTCATAGGTGCAAAGGAAGCACATGAGACTCTTGTATTGAAGTTTGATGATCTCTTGAAGAGCCCATCCACTTCCTCAAACATAACTTGTTCTACTACTCTTTTCACAAGCAACGGGTGTGCAAAATGTTATAACATAGACGTGGATGCTTGTATGACTAACTTTGTCACCATGCAAGAGTTAGCTAATGATAATGAAAGGTTGAAGGGTCTTCTCGAAGACGGACTCCAAAAGTCCTACAAGGCTAGTAAGGGCCTAGAGGAGTACTTGGGTAAGAAAAGAGGAAACTACACAAAGACCGGCCTCGGCTACAAACCCCCCAAGGACAAAAAGGGCCACATTGTGGTAGCCCCGGTTACAAGACACATCAACTTCGTTAAGGCACAAGGGCCTTCTACCCATGCACCTCATTCTACTTTCAATGCTTCATATGTTCTTAGGAAGAATGATATTGGTAGGGTGCTAGCATATAGGGTAGGACCTAAAAATAGAAATACACCTTCGGTGAGATCCATTTGGGTCCCAAAGGCTCTCGTGACTAACTTAAGAGGACCCAATAAGATTTGGGTACCTAAAACAAAAGCATGATTCTTGTAGAAGTATCTCTCCGGTGGTCCAAGTTGGGTGCTCGACAGTGGATGCACTCACCACATGACCGGAGAGAAAACGATGTTCTCTCAACTCGATGCCTACGATCAACCTCATGAGAGCATCGTATTTGGAGACAATGGTAAAGGTGATATTCTTGGTTTAGGTAAAATTGCTATTTCCAATAATCTTTATCTCTCAAATGTACTTTTAGTTGACTCACTAAAATACAATCTATTATCCGTACCGCAATTTTGTGCTACGGGTTATGATTGTGTGTTCTCTTTCGATGGTGTGAAAGTCATTAGAAGGAGTGATGGTTTAATTGCCTTTAAAGGTCATCTTAAGGGTCGGCTTTATCTTGTGAATTTTTCCGTTGATAAACCCAACTCCGGGATATGCCTAATGGCTAAGTCTAGCATGGGTTGGCTTTGGCATCGCCGACTAGCCCATGTTGGTATGAGAAACCTTCACAAACTCTCCAAGGGAAATCACATCATCGGTCTAACAAATGTCAAGTTTGACAAAGACAGGGTCTGTAGTGTCTGCCAAGCTGGAAAGCAGATAGGAGCATCTCATCCCGCCAAGAACGTGATGACCACTACAAGGCCTCTTGAGCTACTTCATATGGACCTCTTTGGACCTATCGCCTACATAAGCATAGGAGGTAACAAGTATGGCTTAGTAGTGGTAGATGATTATTCACGCTTCACTTGGGTGTTTTTCCTCCATGATAAGACAGAAACTCAAGGGGAACTAAAGAAGTTTATGAGAAGAGCTCAAAATGAGTTTGATGTGAAGATCAAGAAAGTGAGAAGTGACAATGGGACAGAGTTTAAAAACACCGGTGTGGAAGAATATCTTGATGAGGAAGGAATCAAGCACGAGTTCTCTGCACCTTACTCCCCTCAACAAAATGGGGTAGTTGAGAGAAAGAACAGAACCCTCATCGAGATGGCAAGAACGATGCTTGACGAGTACAAAGTTTCAGACATCTTCTGGGCCGAAGCCGTCAACACCGCTTGCCACGCCACCAACCGGTTATACCTTCACAAATTACTTAGAAAAACCTCCTACGAGCTACTAACCGGTAACAAACCAAACATCTCATACTTTAGGGTTTTTGGAAGTAAGTGTTTTATTTTGAATAAGAAATCTAGAACCTCTAAGTTTGCACCTAAAGTAGATGAAGGATTTTTGCTTGGATATGGATCAAATGCCTATGCATACCGAGTTTTCAACAATACCACAGGTGTTGTTGAGATCTCGCGTGATGTGACATTTGATGAAACTAACGGCTCTCAAAAGAAGCAAGTTGATTCTCATGTGCTAGATAGTGAAGAACCACCATGTGAGGCGATAAAGAAGATGGCAATTGGAGAAGTTCGACCACGAGAAGAAGTTGATGACAAGGATGAACCCTCATCCATTCAACCCGAACCCCCTACTTCCACACATGATCAAGAGGATCGAGAGCAACAAGAGGAGGACAAAAATACCGAAGACAATCCCACACAACCTATCATCCATCCTCGAGTTCATCAAAGTATCCAACGAGATCATCTCATCGACAACATTCTCGGTGATATAAATAAGGGAGTGTCCACTAGATCTCGTCTTTCAAATTTTTGTGAATTTTACTCTTTCATTTCATCTCTTGAGCCTACCAAGGTAGAGCAAGCACTTGCAGACCCCGATTGGATTATGGCCATGCAAGAGGAGCTCAACAACTTTACAAGAAACAAGGTATGGGAGCTAGTGGAAAGACCCAAGCAAAACGTAATTGGAACTAAATGGGTCTTCCGCAACAAACAAGACGAACATGGAATTGTGATCAAGAACAAGGCAAGATTGGTGGCTCAAGGTTTCACCCAAATCGAAGGTTTGGATTGTGGTGAGACTTACGCTCCTGTAGCTAGAATAGATGCAATTAGAATATTAATTGCCTTTGCTACTCACCATGGCTTTAAGCTTAAGCAAATGGATGTAAAGAGCACATTTCTCAACGGACCACTCTCCGAACTTGTTTATGTTGAGCAACCTCCGGGCTTCGAAGACCCTAAGTACCCTGACCACGTCTACAAGCTCCACAAAGCACTATATGGACTAAAGCAAGCACTTCGTGCTTGGTATGAGTGTCTAAAGGACTTCTTGGTAAGAAAGGGTTTCGAAATGGGTAAATCCGATCCTACTCTATTTACTAAAATTATGGATGAAGATATCTTTGTATGTCAAGTCTATGTGGACGACATCATCTTTAGATCTACTAATGAGTCGTTTTGCGAGGAGTTTAGTCAATTAATGACTAAACGGTTTGAGATGTCCATGATGGGCGAATTGAAGTTCTTCCTCGGGCTACAAGTGAAACAATTGAAGGAAGGAACATTCATTAGCCAAGCCAAGTACGTGAAGGACATGCTCAAGAAGTTCGAGATGGATCAAGCCAAACCGATAAGGACACCTATGCAAACAAGCGGACATCTTGATCTAGATGTAAAAGGTAAGGATGTTGATCAAAAGGTATATCGTTCTATCATTGGCTCGCTCCTTTACCTATGTGCATCTAGGTCTGATATAATGCTTAGTGTGTGCATGTGTGCGAGATTTCAAGCCGCACCTAAAGAGGGCCATCTAGTGGCGGTTAAAAGGATCTTGAGATATTTAGTTCATACCCCAAATTTTGGCCTTTGGTATCCTAAAGGGTCAAACTTTGACCTAATCGGCTATTCGGATGCGGATTACGCCGGTTGTAAGGTGGATAGGAAAAGTACCTCCGATACATGCCAATTCCTAGGAAGATCGCTTGTATCATGGGCCTCAAAGAAACAACACTCCGTAGCCCTATCCACCGCCGAAGCCGAGTATATTGCGGTGGGACATTGTTGCGCCCAATTGCTTTGGATGAGGAAAACCTTGAGAGACTATAGGATTGACCTAAACCATGTCCCACTTTTGTGCGACAATGAGAGTGCTATAAAAATAGCCAATAGTCCTATTCAACACTCAAGAACTAAACATATCGATATTCGCCACCACTTCTTAAGAGACCATTCTACCAAGGGCGACATTGATATATCCCATGTGAGAACCGAGAAACAATTGGCCGATATATTTACCAAACCATTAGACGAGAAACGCTTTTGTGAGATTAGAAATGAACTCAATATCCTTGATTCTAGCAATGTGGCTTGATGTCTTGTACGCACTGTTTGATGTATGAAAAGGAATTTCAAAACTAAAATGTATTTACAAACCTTATTTCAATTTGATTTAATTTAAGACTTGAATCTTGATTTAGTCAATTAATCTATGACCATTGCCCACCTTGATTTGCTGTTACTGGTCATAGGTAAAGAGACACCTGCTTATCTCACCTACACTTCTTCATCTCTTTTCTTTTCTGAACTTCAGTTCTTTCATCTTCAGTTCTGAGTGTCTTCGGACTGTCCGATGTTCTTCTATCGGACTGTCCGAACTCTATCGGACTGTCCGACAGTTCTCTATCGGACTGTCCGATATGAGTGGCAGTTGTATTTGAGGGGTAGGGATCGTTTTTTTTTCTTACCCCACTCCATTCTCAGTTACCCCATCCTTTTCACCGCGTCGGTTCCCTCTCTCCTCACCGCCTCCCACTCCTCCGGAAACCGACGCACTTGTGGAGGGGATCAGCGCCCAGAACCTTCTCCCTCACCATCTCGGGGGTGAAGTTCGTCCGCAGGACAGCCACATTTGGTTCTACCCGCGGCTCTTCTTCTTTTTGAGGTAACTAGGGCTAAATCTCCATCTTCTCCAAAATCCCTAGTTGCCAAACTGTTTCTTTTGGGTAGAAATCCGTTTTGGCATGTTTAAAACCCTCCTGTATCTTGACATTGTCGTGTAGTTGATCAATTTCATGAATTTCGTGAAATTAGGGTTAGTCTCAGTTCTTGTAGTCTCTCAGATATCGGACTGTCCGATAGTTTGTATCGGACTGTCCGATAACCATCGGACTGTCCGATGATTTACTATCGGACTGTCCGATAGTGACAGAAGCAGGAATAGCTAACTCTAAGCTTCAGATCAATTTCACCATTGATCCTATCTAATCCCTGTCACCTTGTTTCAGCCTTTTTTTCCATGGATCCTAGCCAAGGAAGCAGTAGGGACAAGGGCAAGGGTATTGCTACCTTTGAGCGCCGAGTCAAGTCTCGTCTTGACCCTGCCACCAAGAGTCCTCCTGCCCTGCTCCTTCCTTCCTCGGCTCCCCTCGGAGGGCAGAGCAGTGCCCCTCCCTCTTCTCCTCCTCCTGCCCAGGATGTAGACAGCAGCTCAGAGGAAGAAGAAGCAGCTGAAGATGAGATTAGACCTCTGTTTTTGACTGTTCCCCAAAAGTTCTCAGGGCAGTATGCCAGGAGGGTGGTCAGCTATAGGGGCAGGGGTGCTCAGGCCCGTTCTCATAGAAATAGAGACCCCTTGGTGTATGAGAAGACAGAGTTCATCGATTCAAGGTTTTGGAATTTCTTCCAAAGAAGATGCACGAAAGTGTTATTCTCGACAAGCGACCGATGGTTGTAATGCGATGGATAGATCGGGATCACATGGAAAAGGCCAACAACAGAATCTTCAATGAAGTAATCCATGTGTGTGAAAAGCACGATCTCAGGGAGGTAATGGAATTCAAATATGATTGGAGTGTCAAGGTTGTGGCCCAGTTCTTCGCCACTGTCTACTTTGAAAGAGACAGAGTTTATACAGTAAGATGGATGACTCAGGGAGTGTGGTACAGCACCATGAAGAAAGAGTTTGGTGAAATGCTGGGTTTTCCTGCTGGTGCCTTGAGAAACAGGGAGAAGCTACATGATGAAGGTTTTATGGATGCTAACAAGACTGATTTCCTTTGTGAAGAAGGAAGGTACTGTAAATTGGGCACAACTGTAGGAATCAAACCGTTTTATGATGTGCTAAACAAACTCTTTAGGAAGACTCTCACCCCAAAGGAAGGAGATCGCTCAAATATCTCTTCATTTACTAGGAACCTCCTTGAGCGTGTGGGTAAGATGGACAGAAAGTTTGATGTGGTGGACTTCATCTGGAATGAGATCAGTTTAGCCTCCTTCGACTTCAAAAGGAGCTGCCCATATGCCCCATACATAATGTGCATGATTGAAAAGGCAAGTAGGCTCAAGTTTCATAAGGAGGTGTCTCACACAGCTTACCAGATCAGGCCCCTCGGTGGAGCTCGTCCTTCTAGCTCTAGGGGTGCCTCCTCCTCGAGGGCTGCTCCTCCAGCTGCTGCCCCTGCAGTACCCAAGGTTTCTTCGCCTGTGCTTCGTGCTCTCAAGGCAATTTTCTGTTTGGGCAAGAAGAACACCAAAAGTTTGAAAAAGATTTAACGCCATCTCGAGATTGAGTGCTCATCTGACTCAAGTGATGAAGAGCAGCAATTTCAGCAGATCTTTGGGGAGCAAGTCGAAAAAGAAGAAGACGACGACGACGACGAAGAGGATGACGAGTGAAGACCTTCTAAGCAGCCCTCTTTCTCTTTTTGGTGTCTTGATGCCAAAGGGGGAGAGAAAATGGTGTAGCTTGGAAGATGACTATATATATATCTTATCCTTAGTCCTCTTTGTTCATCGTCTTTTGGATCTTATTTGTGATATGCTTGGTAAAACTTGTGGCTGTCAAACTTAATGTCAAACTTAATCTTATGTGTTGGTGAACTACTCTTTATTGTAATAGGTTAGATTGCATATCTTGCTACCTTTGCTCCATGGTTGATGTTCTACGGAAAATGCTTATAGCTATTACTTTGTGTGCACCATGTATGTCATATGCATATGCTTAAATCTTGCTGATAATTTGAGATTGATCTGTTCTAGTGCATCTTGTTCACCCTATTCCATTCCTTACTGCACACTTTTAGGGGGAGCTTTATAAGATAAGATTAAGATGCTTATGTTTGCACTATTTACTCATTTCTTTCATTTATTCATCAAATCTTGAGCATTTTATTGCAAGCTACACATATTGTCATCAATCACCAAAAAGGGGGAGATTGAAAGTGCATCTAGGCACTTAACTAATTTTGGTGATTAATGAATAATGTGTGTATGGACTAATGTGTTTTTAGTCAGAAATACCTCAGCTCTAAGGTAAAAATAAAAGGAGGATAAAGAAGTGATGGCTCGATGACCCAAGCGAAGAGATGATCAAGATTATCTAGATCATAGCTTCTTTATGATTTATTTGAGTCCTAAGGATGACCGTACTATCAAGGGGGAGCGACGAAATGAGGGTAATTAGAAGAAATAGTGCTCAAAGTGTGAATTATAGTGCGTAAGTGAACACTCACATTCATAGCATATCAATTCAAGCTGCTCTACCTATTTTAGTATCGGACTGTCCGATCATTTTCTATCGGATCGTCTGATACCCTTCGACATTGTCCGACTTTTTCGATCCATGGGTCTTTCGTCAAAGAAGATCATCTTCTATCGGACTGTCCGATAGTTGACTATCGGACTATCCGATACTCCTCGGACAGACAGTCTTGAATTGTCCGATTTTTTGATCTCTAGGCGTTTCGTCTAGCAATGCCAAATTTCGGATCGTCCGATAGTTGACTATCGGATCGTCGATACATTTCGGACGATACCTTGGATCGTCCGATTTTTGCGACCTTGGCGTTCTCTGTCGAGTCTTTGAATTCCATCGGATTGTCCGATAGTTTACTATCGGATCGTCTCGATACTTCTGACGATGATCCAAGTTTGTCCGATTTCCACGACTTTGGTCTTTTCCGTTTCTTGCTGAACATTTCTATCGGACTGTCTGATCCTCGACTATCGGACTGTCCGATATTACACTGTAATTGATCAGAACGGTCCGGTTTTGAGGGCTTTGTATTTATACCCACCAACCCGTTCGGACAGAGGTTGATCACCATTTACACTTGCATTCAAAGCCCTAGCTCTCTCTCTCACTTGCTCCCAAGCTCACTCCTCCAACTCTCCCCTTCATTCCTTGATTCAAATCAAGTGTGAGGGTTGAGAGGAAGAAAAGAAGAAGATTCAAGTGCACCGACGCTCTAGGGTTCATCTTTGAGCACTCGTTCATCTTCTCTCCACATTTTGCCACTCTTTTCTCTTGGAGTTTGAGGGCTCCTAGACGGTCTAGGAGTTGCCCTTGAGCCACCGAGGTGTGTGGTGGTCGAGGGAAGGATTGTGCAGGCTTGGACTTCGCCTCCGCAAGGGAAGAAGCCGATTAGTGGAACCAAGGGAGCTTTGTGCGGACCTTGGAGAGGATTAGGGTCAAGAGTGATCCGGGCTCAAGTGTGACCGAGCCTCCCTCAACGGAGACGTAGGATTCCCTCAAGAATCCGAACTTCGGGATAAATCAGTTTGTTTCTCTAAACTTGAGCTCTTGCAAACCCTAGTTTACATTTCTCGTTCGATCTACTTGTACTTTAGGGTTTGTGTTAGATCGTAAGTTTACTTGTGTTCCTCTAGTGTCATTACTGCTGTTCATTGCAAAGGAACTAACCAATTTGCTCCAGCTAGGTTCTAGATTGGTTTTCGTACTTACAGGTAAAATTGACCATCGGACTATCCGAGCCTTACCTTCGGACTGTCCGAACATCATCGGACTGTCCGAGCTCCGGCTATCGGACCGTCGACATCATAAAAAGTCTTCCACAGGTTTTATCTCTGATTTTTTAAATTACGCCTATTCACCCCCCCTCTAGGCGACATATTGATCCTTTCAGCAACGGGTCTCACTTACCAGTCACATCCACAGGTCACCCCTCCATTCCTACCCCACAGGGACCTATTACTTTACGTAATGTCCTTGTCACCCCTTACCTAATTACAAATCTCATTTTCGTTCGTCAGTTCACCACTGATAATCACTGTTCTGTTGAGTTTGACCCGTCTGGTTTCACTGTGAAGGATCTTCGTACTAGGAGCGTGCTCGCCAGATGTAATAGCTCCGGGGACATCTATTCCTTCACTCCGGCATCCTCCTGTCATGCCCTTACTGCCACCACCTCCACGCAGGAGCTTTGGCACCGTCGTCTTGGTCACCTCGGCCATGGCACCATTGCTAGGCTAGCTAGTTCGTCTTCTATTTCTTGTAATAAAGGCAAACTTGATCATCTATGTCATGCCTATCAGCTAGGTCATCATGTTCGCCTTCCCTTTGTCTCCTCCACGAGTCGAGCCAAACTTAATTTCAATTTAATACATTGTGATCTCTGGACATCTCCTATTGCCAGTGTTTCGGGTTACAAGTATTATCTCATGCTTCTTGACGACTGCTCCCCCTTCATGTGGACTTTCCCTCTCCGCGTCAAGTCCAACACTTTTCCCACCATCTCTTACTTCTTCTCCTACGTTTGGACTCAGTTTGGCACAACCATCAAATGCGTTCAAGCTGATAACGGTCATGAGTTCGATAACTCCACGTCTTGTTCCTTCTTCCTCACCCTTGGTGTTGTCTTTCGTATGTCGTGTCCATACACTTCTCCACAGAATAGTAAGGCTGAACGCGCTCTTTGTACCACTAACGATGTGTTGTGTTCCCTTATGTTCCAGGCAAGCCTTCCCCCTTCCTTATAGGTCGAGGCTCTCCACGCCGCCACCTACCTTGTCAACATACGTCCCACCTCCACCCTCTCTCACTCCACTCCTTGGTTTGCCCTTCACGGCACTCACCTCACCTACGACAATCTCCGCGTGTTTGGTTGCGCCTGCTATCCTAACCTTTCTAGTACCGCACCACACAAACTTGCTCCCTGTTCTGCCCTTTGTGTCTTTCTTGGATATTCCTCCGATCACAAAGGCTGGCGATGTTTGGATCTCACCTCCAATCGCGTCATCATCTCTCGCCATGTCACCTTTGACGAGTCTCACTTCCATCTTGCCTCCGGCTCCTCCACCACATCTTTGCCATCTGATCTCGATTTCCTAACCGAACGAGCCGGTCCCCCAGTGCCCATCGGGGTCCGTGCCTCGTTGTCTTCTGCAGGTACCTCCTCTGCCCCACCGGTGGTCACGTCGGCCACCCTGGCGACCCTGCCGGTCGTCACCACTGCCCCTGTTGGATCACCTCCATAGGTTATTGCCAGTGGTGCCGCTTCTTTGCCTACGACGAGCTCTTCCTCGACACCTGCGGTCACCGCTGCCCTTGTGTACTTTGTCCCACAGGTTGCTGCCAGCAGTGCCCCTTCTTTGTCTTCCTCGACGCCTACGGTCACTGCTGCCCCTGTGGACCTTTTCCCACAGGTTGTCTCTAGCAATGTCTCACAGCCTAGCTCTTCACCGGCACCCTGGGTCACTGCTGCCCCTGCTGGACTTGTTCCACAGGTTGTTGCCAGCAGTGCCTGCCCCTTGACCAGCGGATTGTCTCCCGCGCCTGCCCTCCAACAGTCGCCCCCGATAGCCAATGTTCCCGTTGCCCCTGTTGGAACTTGTCCACAGGTTGCTGCCAGTGGGACCCCTCTGCCTCCCATGACCAATGCTCATCGCATGGTCACCCGTCGCAAGGCTGGCATTGTTGTCCCGCCTCACAACCGGCTAAATCTCCACATCTCGGTGCTGCCTCCCCCGCCGATGTCGTATCGCGCTGCTCTGGCCGACCCCTAGTGGTGTGAGGCGATGACGAGGGAGTTCGAGGCTCTTCGTGCCAACAAGACGTGGGATCTTGTCCCGCTACCACCTGGTGCCAATGTGATCAGCGGCAAGTGGATCTTCAAGCACAAGCTGCATGCAGATGGCTCACTTGACGGATACAAAGCTCGCTAGGTCCTCCGCGGCTTCACAGCGGCCAAGTATTGACTTTAACGAGACATTCAGTCCCGTTGTCAAGCCAGCCACCATCCGGACAGTCCTGTCACTGGCACTCTCACGAGGGTGGTCTATTGGCCAGCTCGATGTCAATAATGCATTTCTCCATGGCACACTGACAGAGACAGTATACTGCGCACAGCCTTCAGGATTTGTGGATCCCACCTGCCCAGATCATGTGTGTCTACTCAACAAGTCTCTCTATGGTCTTAAGTAGGCACCGCGAGCTTGGTACAGTACGATTGCTTCACATCTCCAGTCTCTTGGTTTTGTTGAGGCAAAGATGGACACTTCTCTCTTTATCTACTATCGAGGTGACGACACAGCCTACCTCCTCCTGTATGTGGATGATATTGTACGTTGACTGCATCTTTAGATGTTCTCCTCAGCCGCATCATCACTGCTTTGGAGCACGCGTTTTCTCTCAAGGATCTTGGACCTCTACACCACTTCCTTGGAGTTTCAGTGCACCGACAGTCTAGAGGTCTTCTTCTCTCTCAGCGCCAGTACGTCATCGACATTTTGGATCGTGTCGGCATGAGTGACTGCAAACCCTATGCCACCCCGGTTGACACAGGGGCCAAGCTCTCCGCGGATGGGTCTCTGGTGGCTGACGCCACTCTTTACTGCAGTCTGGCTAGAGCTCTGCAATACCTGACCTTCACTCGTCTGGACATCATATATGCAGTTCAGCAGGTCTGTCTGTTCATGCATGATCCATGGGAGCCTCACTTTGCAGCTCTGAAGCGCATCCCGCGGTACCTGCAGGGCTCTCTTGCCCTTGGACTCCTTCTCCGACAGTGCACACCCGTGGATCTCACGGTCTACACCGATGCTGACTGGGCGGGTTGTCCTGACACCCGCAAGTCTATCTCCGGCTATGGCGTCTTCCTCGGCGACAACCTGGTCTCCTAGTCTTCCAAGCGGCAGCATACTGTCTCCCGCTCCAGTACCGAGGCCGAGTACCGTGCAGTTGCCAACGGCGTAGCTGAGGCTTGCTGGCTTCGTCAGCTGCTTTAGGAGCTTCACAGTCCACTTCGCCAGGCTACTCTCGTCTACTGCGACAACATCAACGCGATATACCTCTCCACCAACCCGGTGCAGCATCAGCGGACTAAACATGTTGAGATCGATCTGCATTTTGTTCGTGAGCGCGTTGCTCTCGGACATGTGCGTGTTCTCCATATGCCGACGTTGTCCCAGTATGCTGATATTTTCACCAAGGGTCTTCCCACGACGGTCTTCACTGATTTCTGGGCCAGTCTGAATGTCTGTGCGCCGACCGTTCAGACTGCGGGGGAGTGATGGTCTTTTCTATTGATGGTCTTTTCTGCCTTTGACTGTTGACTGCGGGGGAGTGTGCGTTTGTATTGTACCAGTTTAAACGTTGTCTAGTGCCGTTCAGACTACGGGGAGTGTTAGAGTATATGGGCCTTGGGGGAGGCCTATCTCCTGTGCTCTATTTATATTTCACCCACAGAGACAATACAATACATCTATTCCGCAATTCCTATTCCTCCAACAGAGCCACTTGTTAGGGGATTTCATGAGTTTCGAGAGAAATTCCGCTACCGCAGGGATGGGAATTTCGAACCCTGGTGTGAACTATGTAGCGTGAACTATATGGCTTTTGATTAAAGTATGAAAATCAACTTTCCTAACTTGGCAGTTACCCCACTTAACAACTTGTTACCAGTTAGCAGTTTTAGCACGAAATTCATCTACTAAGCAAAAGAAATGTTTAAAATTCAGTTTTTTAGGGTACACAATGACAAATACACTGGATATATAAAAGTATAAAGCAAATCAAACCATCCATGGCAATTATTTATCCATATGCGATAGGTCTTCTTTGTACCTGCAATGCATCATGGAGTTCCAACCTCTGGCCGATTTCCCCGACCATCCAGTGCGCCATGAGCAGCCAAGCCAGGGTGAGCAGCTCCCCGCCCTTGGCCAGCTGCGCCGCGTGCGCCTCCGGCCGGGACTTGCCGGCGGCGTAGAGGAGGAACCGGATCCACATCTCTTTCATCTCCTCCAGCGTCTCCATGCTTGCTGGCGGATCGTGGTGTTCCCAACCGAGGTCACCGTCACCCTCCTTGAAGAGGCCGACCGTACTGAAGTACTGCAGGACGTCTTCAGGGACGCCATTGAGCAGCAGCATGGAAGGCTGGGCAACGAAGACGTAGGCCATGTAGTTGGAGAGCTTCCGACACTCGTCGACAAGGGCGCCAAGACGACGGCTAGCAGTTGCTGACGATGCCTCTCCAGCATTTGCCGCCATGTCAGAGTCAGAAGCAGGAGGGTACTTGCTCAGCTGCGCCTCTGTGAAACGATGCAGGTAGAGAATCACGTCTCCAAGAGACATCTCAGCGATCTGCACTAACATCTCGCTGAGAAATGGAGCAAGATTTGGCCACTTTGGGGGTGCCCTTGGTTCACCATGAGATGGACGTACGCGATCCACCCCTTGCAACACATCCATGATGATGTTGCTGCCCACATGGACATTTTGGGTGTCCAAGAGCTTGCTCAGCCACAAGAGCTTCTCCCTTCTGATGCCAACCTTGCTCGCCATCTTCCTGATCATGGACATGAGTAACTGGGACGGCCTTGCCTTGTCGCTGTAATTGCCTAGGTAGCTACGTAGACTGTACTGCCCCATGGAACTCGACCACAGGGGCCTCCTCTCAGGCCAACCAACATTGCTCGTGAGAAGATACATGGACATGCCAGCAAGCCTATGGTACCCTCGAGCTTCCAGCCATGCCCATGTCCAGGGCGACATAATGACCATCGCAACCATAGCGCATCCTTCCAGAAAGATGCCTCCGATGAATAATGCATAAGTGATTGCAACGTCGACCCTGTTGTATCGCTGTGAACTGCTCCAACAGAAGATCACAAGGGCAACCACTATGGACACCATGGAGACACATCGAAGTATGATGCCTTCTTTTGTTCGAAGCACCTTGGCCTTTGTGTATAAATCGTTATATACCAGGGCAAGCTCAACCTCCAAAATCTTGTGCACCTGGCCCTCATCTACTTTGCCTTGAATAGATTGACTTCTTCTTCTGAAAAGCTCAATAGAAAGACTATGTGTTTGCCTTTCTGTGATATTAGTGATGCGCCTTCCGACAAAGATATCTCGGATGACTGACGTTGAATGCAAAGCAAAACAAACAAGACTAGGATAATCACAACGACGATTCAACGGTGGAACATTTTCTTTGGTTTCTTCTTTGTTAGAGCTGCTCATGCTTGTTAGGTCACCATACATGAGAGCCAATGTCCGCTCACTATATTTGATGATTCCAGCAATAAACACAAAGACACCAGCTCCTAGAAGCTGCATATTATGCCAACCTATTGATTTGTAGAAGACATACAAGGCTAAGATGACTTGGATTACTAGATTCAGCAAATGTCTCAACCATAATCTGTTGTCTTCAATGGCAAAAGCAGTAATAGTGTCCTGTCCGCCAAGATGAATGAGGAGAAAGGGTGCCCACAAGAACACCAGTTGGTTCATATCTCCTAATAATGTATCCCTTCCAGTGCCATGGGTGGCATCCTCGAGCCTTGAGAGATATCCAAGGGCATAAACTGCTACAAAGTCTGCTCCCAAATATGCTAGCCACATAAACAACCTTAGAAATGCATTGCTACTACTCTGCCGAAGGCCACCAGTAAAGAAGAGGAATAGTTGTAGCGTGAAACTGAGGATGACTAGCAGTTGGACTTCCCACTTATTTAATAGTTCAGTCAAGCTCACCATAATTGCAAGATAGATTAATTGCCTGTTTGGATAATGTATATGCACCAATGATTTTAGTAAATAACAGAGTTTTACTAAAGTTGTGTACAAGTACCAATAGTTAGTACTTTCATATAGATCTTACTTTTTTCTCTATTATTTAGCACTTACCTTTAACATAAAACTCAATGCTGACAAAACAAATACATTAAACAATATAGTGATTTACATTACTAATAATGATATACAACAATATCTTGAATATATATTTGCTGAATATGAAATTTATACATACATACACACACACGCATATAACAAAATTATTACATAAGCTACAAGAAAGTATTAGACCATCCTTTTTTTAAGATCATGGATTAAAAATAAAAAACAATTATTGAAATTTGAAAATTAATGCCACACATATTTGGAAATGGATTTGTAGTGCACAAATCCCAATAACTAAAAATATGAAAACTACTCCAAGAACACTAAAACTATTGACATTGAAAATTCTCCATCCAATTTTATATAAATATAGCACCTCAAACATGATTAAAGTTAATATAATATCCATAAGAGTAGATGTGCTTGTTGTCTAGTTGTGGAAGTGAGGTTGTTCACTCCTACTCACCCATGTTTGATCCTAGGAATGGCACGATGTATGTACCATGAATTTTATATAATGATGGAAGTTTTTTGTGACCATTACATTAATTTGACTGAGCCATCAATATTTGATCCTTCTAAATTAGTTATCCAATTCACTCACCAAGATCACAGTAGATGACACCAATGACCCATTGACTTAAACAAACATATTTAGCCACCATTTGTTATAAGTTTTTACTTGTAGCAACCTCATAGGCATCAATATCATACAAAAAATAATGATTTCCCCTCACCATACTTGATGGTTCCCTGTACTTTTTGCCAAACCTACTACTTCAAAAGTCATATATGTTAGGGCCCATCCGCCTGCTACAACTAAGGTCTTGGGCCCAACTCAACCTAAAAGACTAGCCTGATAGGTGAGATACCCTCCACCTTATAAGTTGTGCTCCCCCATCACCTATATCCAATGTGGGACCAAACCCAACAATCTCCCCCATCACACATCGGACCCACTCCATCCTACACCGTGCAATTTCCAGGAGACGTTCCTGGTTTACAGACCATGGCATGGCTCTGATACCACTTGTTAGAGCCCATCTGCCTCTAGCCCACCTCATGGGCTCTGCAGAATGGCTCCCCTGTGACCAATATCCTGGTCTTGGCCCAGGTCTCCCACCAATATTGGCCCAACCGGAGCTATAACTAAGGTCCTGGGTTCAACTCAACCAAAAAGACTAGCCTGATAGGTGAGATACCCTCCACCTTATAAGTTGTGTTCCCCCATCACCAATATCCGATGTGGAACTAAATCCAACAAAATAAAGGTAAGATAACTTGGATTATTAGATTGGACATACGGCTTGACCATAAGTTATATATGGTCCCTGCTAGCAAAGCAATATATAGTTATGTCTTGTCTACCTCGTCATCTGTAATGACTTATGAAACCTATAAATAAATATCCAACAAGAAAAACCGATATGTCGTATAGAAATGTTTGTCCCAAGAGTAACCGACAGACATAATTGAAACATAAGAAGAATAATTATTGCCTGCTAGCTTGCTTGTGGTTGTGGACGGATGGTTACTGTGACAAATATATATGACCTTGATTAAGTTTGGTTGGTAGCGAGCCAGCATGCCATTCTCATGTGCTGCCTGCACGAATAAAAAGAGCATGTACATCATTAGATTATTTAGCGTCACTAAAATGTATCTTTGTAAGCTAAGGCTCCGTTTTTTTATGCGGCGCGGCCGTTGCGTTGCGTTCCGCGCGCGGTGTGAACGCACGGTCAGCTTTTTTATCGCGCGTGGAACGCGCCGCGCCGCAATGCAACGCAACCGCCGCGCCGAACGCTGCCTAAGAACCGGAGGCACGCCATTGGATAACATTTCTTTAGGGAGAATAAGTTTTTCGAAGAAGCAGAATCGCTGGAAAGAACTGTTAATTTTCAGACTTAAAAAAAAACATACCCAAGATGTTTCTACATACCTTTGATTTAGAGGTAGATGGTAGGCTTAATTACTTCTGAGCCAAAGGGTGCGAGTGCCGATGTTTCCGGCTCACTGTGGTTTGTGGAACAGCGTCCTCCTGTTCCCACTGTCTCATGGAGTAATTTAGTAATTGAGCCCTGCGTGTCCAGGAATGTCTCTATTCTTTGCTTGCAGGAGCAGAAGAGGAGTAAAGAAGCATTAGATCTGAAAGGCAGTATACATTTCTTGCGACAAGAGCAAGGGTAAAGATAGAAATGCCTTCCTTAATTGTATCTCCCACGTCTCTTGATCCATTTGCTACATAAAGCTTATGGTCCTACTGTCCTACGCAGTTGATTCCTACTTTCATTTTGATTCACTGGCAGCCAAGTTTCAATTTACTTTCATCCCACGCTACTCTGTTCAGTGTCTACTTTATTTGCATTCAGTTTAGCTTCGGTTGAATGGCCTAAAATTTATCTATATGATAAGAAAGATTTGAGAGATCCTTAAAGCAGCTTTGGACACTTCGTTCAATTATGAAATTTGGTCGTTAGCTTGATTTCGATGTGGCGAACAAGATGAACGGTTCGGATCGATCGTTTCGGTCTCAGATTTCGTAAACTCATCAAAGTACGGAGAGATATGTACTCTCAAGAGTACGCTAGCCATTCTCTCTCTACACACAGATATGTACTCTCGAGAGTACACTAGCCACTCTCTCTCTACACACACAGAGTGATGTTTCTAGGCTCCATGGAGCCTTGTGTGTGTGTATAGAGAGATAGGATGGTTAGTGTGCTCCCGACGAGTTTATGAAATCTGAGATTTTTAACTATCGATCAGAGCGATTGATCTTGTTCATCTCATAGAAATGTAGCTACCGATCAAGTTTTGTATTTTTTAAAATTTATTTACTGTTTCTTTTGTATTTTTGAAAATCAACTTTTTTGGACGCTCCACAACTAAGGTTAAATTTTTTTGGCAATAAAACATGAGAGAGGCGAGGGGCAAGCACCAATCATGGAGGACGACTGTAAGCACCAGTTTTTTATGGCCATGTTCTCTACAGCCTGCCTGTTTATTTGCTTATTTTAATTTCCGAAAGGGTAAACACTTTGGTTTTTTAAATCGGTTCTGTCGGAGCAAAGTACATGGCCCATGGGGACACGGCCCATTTATCTACCTTTGGCCCGGCGAAAGGCCCGCGCAAGCTTTGTAAGCTCGCGTCCGAGTTTGGCAAGCTCTCGCTCGAGCTTCCTCACTCCAGAGCCTGGGCCTCTTAGCTCCCCGAGCTTCCAAAGCTCGAGGCGGAGCTCAGGCCCCAACGCGGACTGTGCCGCGCCGTGCGCAGGACGCCGCGGGCCCCGCATGTCACCGCGAGTTAAATACGACCGTAGTATCGATGCACGCCTGCCATAGCCGCTGACAGATTGGTGGCTGGTCGTGTCAACGGTCAGCTTGCCCGTTCGCGCCAAGGAGAAAGATACGTATTGCTGTGTAGCGGTCGGAACGCTGATCCCAGCGAGTTGGGAAAGCACGCCTGAATATCCAGAGGACCCTACAGATCCGCCACGCCACAGCCTGGCAAGATAGAGGAATACAAGCAGTGACCGGAAGATAGTACGATGCTCTACAACGAACCATGGTCAGACTACAGTGGCCGGGAACCGCCTATAAAAGGAGGGCACATGCCACAACCAAGAAGAGAGGCAGACGCGCGGAGCAACAGCACAAAGCCACCATAGAACAGGAGCACTTACACCTGCGTAGGATCTCTAGTTCTAGACGATAGTTCTATGTGATAGTTCTTCGCGTTTAATCACTGTAGAAACACACATAGTGCCTTAAGTACTTATTGTACTCGAGCCTGAGCTTCCCAAAGCTCGGCCTTACCTCTCTGTACTCGTTTAAACCCAATACTAAACGAGGACTGTATGTAGGGCTGTTATCCGGCAGTAGAGGCCCGAACCAGGATAAAAACACCTGCGTCAGCATCCGACGTCATCGACGAACGAACTTCCTCGTCAACCTCCCGTCTTCACACAAACTCGCACATCCTTCCCTCAGCAACGCTCAGGCTTCGGTCGAGGGGGCAGGACCACTCTCGGGTCTCGCACCCTTTCCCTTGCATATTGGCCTGCGGAGGTTCGCCTCCCAGACACCGACAGCTGGCGCCCACCGTGGGGCCTAATTGTGGTCTTCTCCCCTCGACAGCTGCACGTTCCTCCCCCTGGTTGGCATGGACCATGCCTCTTCTATTTTTTTCTTGTGATTTGTCCCTAACTTTTTCCTTATGCGATTCTCCTACTTATGATTTTTTTCACTCACCCATTGATTTGGTTATAATAACACTTTCGAATTAGATCCACCATCATCTCATTGTTCTATGTATGAAGCATGTTGTTCCCTTTCTCCCTCTCTGATTACATCTCTGTTGATTGCTCTAATTTGTTGTTGCGTAGCTGCCAATAAGAGATCATAGCCATGTGTAGCTTCAACGGAAGGAACTTCTTATGTTTGTACTGCTACTTGTGCTGAATTATGAGCTTTATTAGTTGTTAATGTGTTTCTATTAACATGCTCCTTCGGCTTTGGTGGAAATTTGAGATTATCCGTTGGATTCAAAAACACATTAACAACTAATAGTTTGTGTGCATTTGGTCATGTCTTCTGGATCGTCTCTTGCTTCCTATATATGCTCCAATTAAATTGTGTAAATCAGAATTTGTCATTGGCCACTTTATTTCTCAAACCAAACTAAGACACGAGATCGTTGCATTTGTTAAACCAAACAAAAGACAAGCCCATTTCATTCCTCAAACTAAACGATCTCAATAGACCATCGTATCCTAGGTGGGATGATTCTGGACAGAATGGTTCCTTGAACCAAACACAATCTTAAATCCTCGGTTGCCTCTATAGCTGCTTCTCTTCTCCACGAAAAAAAAAATGCAAATTCTTTACTGGATGCTGACAAATAATCTAGCCTAGAGGAGATGCGCCCACAATCATCGGCCTCCTATGCCTGGAATGCCCCTTTGCAGTGCAAGTTTGGTTCGTTAGAGCATCCGTAGCAGCCATTCTATGACACCGTTTATATGACATTTTAGGTATAGAGTAGCTGTTAGAGGGAAAGAATCTTTTAAAGTATAGTGTAAAGTGTGAAGATATTTTAGAGGGATGGATAGAGTGTATAGGGAATAGTGTTATAGAGTAGAAATTTGAAATAACTGACGTGATGCAGCGGTTGCGATTTTTTTTGGTAGGCCAACCCTCTTTCCTTTTCACAAGGTGGCTTGAGGCCAGCCTCCACACCCCGAAAATGAACCGTTCCAAATTCAACATGTGGTATAGAATGGAACAAAACTTGAAATAGATGGCTGGACCAAAAGCTCTGCAGTGCCACACTCCATGGACGCTAAAGCTGGCTTGGCTCAGTACCTTATTTCTTAGCCTACTAGCTGAATGCCCGTGCGTTACTACGAAAACATAAATAGTAAAAAAAATATTAGAATCTATCATATACAATGTCAACTGCCTAGTAATTTCGCTAGTAATGAAGTATTATGTTTTTTCAAGCAATTAAATATTGTCCTTTTGTTTTAGGCAATTTTCTTGGCTTACATGGTTTTTTTTACATTTTTAAAATATTGGATCAAAATGAAGTAAATACCCATTTCGAGAATGATTTCAAAATATTGCCTCTCCACCGACGGTAATTTTAAATTTTGAATAGACGAGGGAGGTAGTGAGGCTGGGTATATGTGTAGTTAATGCAAAGACGAATGGTAGAATGGTCCAGTAAAAATGGATCACCACTCATCATCACTCACCATAAACCACTTTTAAGTAGTAGAGACTTACATGGTTTTTATTACATTTTTCATTTTTAAAATATTGGATCAAAATGAAGTAAATACCTATTTCGAGAATGATTTCAAAATATTGCCTCTCCGCCGACGGTGATTTCAAATTTTGAATAGACAAGGGAGGTAGTGGGGCTAGGCATATGTGTAGTTAATGGAAGGACGAAGGATAAAATGGTTCAGTAAAAATGGACCACAACTCATCATTATTCACCACAAGGCACTTTTAAGTAGTAGAGACTTATATGGTTTTTATTATATTTTTAAAATATTGGATCAAAACGACGTAAATACCCATTTCGAAAATGATTTTAAAATATTGCCTCTCCACTGACGGTGATTTCAAATTTTAAATAGACAAGAGAGGTAGTGGGGCTGGATATATGTGTAGTTAATGCAAAGACGAAAAGAGGAATGATCCTCTAAAATGGACCACCACTCATCATCACTCACCACAAGCCACTTTTAAGCAGTAGAAATATAACTGCGTGGTTGGAACATGGCTAGGTGGAGGTAGGAGATGAAGAAGGAGATGATGGGAACAACTTGAAAGAATCTCAGAGTCTTTTTTTTTTTTTTTTGCATAATACGATTAGAGAAGACGGAAGACGGGGGATCTTGAGCATATGGAAGGACAGCTGCCGTACGTGCGTTGCAAGGTAAAAATACGAGTGGAGCATTAATGGATCTCAGCAAGTCGCAGCGCGCGAGATCAGGTCAATAAATTCTGTACTTCACTGGTGATGGTGTCCCGTGGCAGCTTGTAAAATCATCCTGCTAGGTGGACCCACTTTGTCTATAGTACTGCTAGGAGCTTAAAGAAATTGACTCCTTCCTGGCTAGTTCTCGCCCCCTAAACAAGGTGTCAGGAACAAATGTCTCGGGTATTAATTTAGGCGAGTAGATTTATACTCCCTCCGTTCCAGTTTCTAGCGCGTATAGAATTTTTTTTGCAAGGACCAAGAAGAGTAAGCCGCATGTTTAGTGTTCCACTAATTAATATACGTTACTGCATGCGAGTACTCCTATGGAGGCCCCTCGTTCACGCTGCGCAGCGCTGTATGTGGTCGCCCATGCACACGCTCGCTCCCGCGGGAGTGCATGCGCATGCATAAGAGCGCGATCTGGCGCACGGCCAGTCCCCCTTAATCTGCCTATGCATGCACCTACTAATGTGCAGATCGCCAGTTAATGCGTGCGGGGTAGAATTGGAAACTAATCATGGTAGAGGCGGAGGCGCCTTACAAAACGGAACTTTCGGCAAAAACTAAAATGCCCTACAAACTGGAACGGAGGGAGCATTAAACTTTAAAAGATCTTACATACGTGAGGAATCGTATTCGTATTAATCATGGTAGAAGTAAAAGAGTTTATCTTTGATCTTACTATGATTTTTATTATTTTTTATTTCGAACTTCTATTTTTTTCACTTAGCTGATATGTACTCCTTTTCCATTATTTTTATTCCAAATTTTAATTATATTCTTTCTTATTTCAGTTCATATGGACTCGATCATTTTCTAGTCTTGCAGCGGTTCATATTTATAGTTTTCTATTATTTTATTACAATTTTATTTATTTTTATCGTAGTTGATATGAACTCCTTTTCTAGTTTTGCAGTTCATACATGCTCTCTTTCTATTATTTTAATTTCCAGATTTTAATTGTTTTATTTTTATTTTATTGATATGGACTCTTTCTTTTAATCTAAACCGTTGTAATTCAATCCCACAATGATTGACGTGTAGATCTTTTTTATTTTTCTCAGGCAACGTGGGAAATTCTACTATTCTAAAATTAATATGGTGGTTCCGTTAGACCCTATTTCAATAGATAATAACTATCATGGAGATCCACACATTAGCGCAGCTAGATTTGTCAGCTTGTGTACATATATAATTGATCGACAATAGAACATAGATTTTATATTATTTTATATTTTAAATTTATGTTATTTTTATTATAAATTGTAGTCGATATGGACTACTTTTCTATCTTTTTATTCAAGTTTTAACGTTTTTATATTCTTATTGCAATTGATGTGTGGACTCTTTTTTGTAGTCTTGCAGTTGAAATAGACTATTTTTCTATTTTTTCAAAATTTAATCCTATTGTTTAGTATAGTTGATATGGACTCTTTTTGAGTCTTCTACTATATATGGACTCTTTTTTCTATTATTTCAAATCTAAGTTATTTTTTATTGAAGTTGATATATATGAGACTCATTTTCTAGCGTTGTATTCGATATACATGGATTTTTTATCTATTATTTTTATTTTAGATTTATGTTTTTTGTTTTTATTGTAGTTGGTATGGATTCTTTTTTTTAATTAATCAAGCTGTTATAATCCAGATTTGCTAGAGAATTTGTTTCTTCTTTCTCTGATTTATGTGGAAATATCTTCGGTTCACGTGGGGTTCTATTTCACCTAGATAATGGGAGATAGGAAAAAATTTATATTATTTTATATTCTAAATTTATGTTTTTAATATCTAAATTTTAGTTGATAT
Source organism: Olyra latifolia (assembly GCA_036346145.1). Taxonomy (NCBI): domain Eukaryota; kingdom Viridiplantae; phylum Streptophyta; class Magnoliopsida; order Poales; family Poaceae; genus Olyra; species Olyra latifolia. The sequence goes on along the minus strand of CM070525.1, from coordinate 226,260 downwards.
GGACTCCTTTTCTATCTTTCTTAATTCAAAATTTAGTTGTTTTTATATTTTTATTGTAGTCGATATGGACTCATTTTCTAGTCTCGTAGTTGATATAGACTATTTTTTCTATTATTTTTTGTTCTGAAATTTAATTCCATTTTTAATGTAGTTGATATAGATTATTTTTTCTATATTTTTGTTCTGAAATTTAATTCCATTTTAATGTAGTTGATGCAAACTCTTTGTCTAGTCTTGTACTTACTCTTTTTCTATTATTTATTATTTTGAATTTCAGTTATTTATTTTTTGTAGTTAAATATGGACTCTTTTAATCTTTTAATTATTTTTATCGTGATTTTTTTTAGTTTTTCATTTGTAGTTGTACTTGATATGAACTATTTTTCTATTATTTTTATTTCAATTTTCACTTTTTTCGTCGATATGGATTCTTTTGTAGTCTTTTATTTGATGTGGGCTCTTTTTATTATTTTTATGCTAAATTTTGTTTTTAAGTTGTACTTGATATGGACTCATTTTCTTTTGATATGGACTCATTTTTTAATCTAAACCGTTATAATACGGGTACACTATAATCAATGGTGTAGATTTTTTTTTCTCTAATTAATATGATAATTTATATAATTAACATGGTGGCGTCGTTTGTCCCTACATTATATAATTGTAGTTGATATGAATTTCTTTTTTTTATCTAAACCGTTATAATTTGGCAAACTATAATCAACGGTGTAGATCTTTTATTTTTCTCTAATTAACATAGAAATTCCTCGGAATTAACGTCAGTTTGTCCCTGCTTTATACTCCTAGATATAGATAGACGGATAGAATAGATGGATTAATTTGCGGGTCTGGAGCTGAACTGGCACACGGACAGTCGCGCAGTAGGTACCAGCTAGAAAGCGTAGGCATTAATTATTTGCACCGGCATGGTGAATAGAGCAGGAAGAAGAAGTGCTCAAGCCATCTCCAGCAGTGCCCAAGCCCCATCACTATTTGGCACTGTAGCAAACAGTGATGGGACATGAATAGAAAAAGTAGAGTGCATGAATAGTGGTAGGACAGTTATTGGGGAGGTGAATAGGGATGGGGCAGTCCCATTTGATGAGGTGGCACGTGAATAGGGATGGGGCTTGGGCATCTGCTGGAGATGCCCTCAATAGCCCTTGCAATTGAGTTGTATATTGCATTTAGAGCATCTCCAGCTGGCTCTCTATCCTTTCACTATATAACACTATTCACTCCACACTCTATCTACCTCTCTAAAATTTCTTCACACTTTACACTACACTATAAAAGATTCTTTCCCTTTAGCAGTTATTCTATCTAGATAAACAGTGTTATAGAGTACCATCTGGAGATGCTCTAAGAGCATCTTCCGCAGCCACTTCAAATCTCTACTCTATAATACTATTTCTTGTACACTCTATTCATCCATTTAAAATTCCTTCACACTTTGCACTACTATTTTTTTCATCAGGGCGTGGTCAATTTGCAATATGCAGATGACACTATTGTTTGTCTTCGGAATGATTTGGAGGGGGCAAAAAAAATGAAGTTCTTATTGTCTATCTATGAGAATATTTCTGGTTTGAAAATTAATTTTCAAAAGAGCGAGGTTTTTATAATTAATGGAGACTGTGAGCTAGACAAAACTTATTCTGATATTTTCACTTGTTCGGTGGATTCTTTACCTATTAGATATTTAGGAATGCCTATTAGTTCTAAAAATGTTTTGAGTAAAGATTGGGAGTTCCTTGTTTCCAAAATTGAAAAAAAGTTGGCGATGTGGAAAAGCTCTAATCTGTCTTTGGGTGGGCGAGTGGTGTTGATAAATTCTTGTCTCTCTAGTATGCCTATCTATTTTATGTCGCTGTTTCGTCTCCCTAAAGGTGTGATAGCTAGAATTGATAGAATTAGGAGAAGGTTTCTGTGGCAAGGGCATGGCGATAGGAAGAAATATCATTTAGTCAGATGGGAAAAAGTTTGCATAGATAAAAGAAAAGAGGGTTTGGGGATTAGAAATCTTAGGGATGTTAATATCAGTCTGCTTACCAAGTGGTGGTGGAAACTAGATATGGAGGACGGGTTATGGCAAGATTTTGTTAGGAAGAGATATATTTGTAATAGACCTCTTTTTCAGGTTAAAGGGAGTGCTCAAGATTCTTACACGTGGAAGACTATTCTTTTAGTTAAAGATTTATATTTCAAAAATAGAAGAATGGTGGTTAAAGATGGCACTCTCACGGATTTTTGGGGGGATGTTTGGCTTTTTGATTCAGCCTTGAAAATTAAATGTCCTGGGATTTATTTGGCTTGCTTGATGAAAAATTGCTCGGTTTCTGAGGTTAGGGAGAGGATGTGGAACGTTCCTTTTAGTAGAATTTTGAGTCCTGAAGATCAATTAATTTGGGAGGATGTTATTTTGCAGTGTCAGAATTTTAATTTTGAGGATGGTCTGGACACTGTTTATTGGCAATGGAGGGGTAAGAGTTCCTTTTCGGTGGCAAAAATTTTTAAAATACTCTCGGAGAATGACATTCCAAAGGATGATTTGTGTGAGGTCATTTGGTCCTGTCCTGTCCCTCTTAAGATTAAAATTTTTGGATGGCTTTTGAGACATAACACGATTTTGACTAGGGATAATCTGAGGAAAAGAAACTGGCTGGGAAATCCTATTTGTGCCTTTTGTGATCAGGTGGAGACTTGTGAGCACTTATTTTTTGGGTGTGTGATTAGTAAAACAACTTGGAATATAGTTGCGAATTGTTTTGGTTCTAGGGTGAAGCCCACTTCGTTTCAGAGTGCTTTCGGTTGGTTTATTGGGGTGTTGAAAGTCGACAAAAGGCTGAGTGGGGTGTGTATTCTGGCAGTTTGCTGGGCTGTTTGGAGGATTAGAAATAAAGCTTGTTTTGAGGATAACAAATTCTGGTCTCCTCTACCTGTATTACATTCGGCTTGTGCTCTTATTTTGTATTGGGCAGGTTTATGTTCTGAAGAGGGAAAGCAGATGCTGATGATGGGAGTTTCAAAAGCTATGGAGGTGATGAAGAAAATTGAGCGAAGTGGACAACGCGGATTGTTGCTGACTCATGGTGATGGAATGGTAGACTCTTAGGGAAGTGGTAGTCCTTTTGGCAGGCAGTGAACCCTGTCAGTCTTTTGTAGAGGTTCTGTTTTGTGCTTGGCAGGTTACAAGATACATGCTGTCTTTTTGTCTGGGCTGGTTTTATTGATGTTTGGTGTGAGCTCTATGTGATTGGAGTAGTAGAGGTCTTATTTTGGGTTCAGTTTTTGTTCTGGTGGTTCTGGTGGTATCACGTTGGTTGGTTGGATAGTTGTCACTTTGTGCAGTTTGCAGAACGCTGTATTTCCGTTTTATAATGGAAATGAGGCTTGTCCCTTATGCAAAAAAATAAATAAATAAATAAAGTGCCTACTACGGATGCTCTAATGTACTGGATGTAATAAGCAACAGGTACCAGTGCTAGTTGCCTAGTTAGCACGCGAGATGAGCAGCATTTCAACAGTTAATCCTAGTAATTAAAAGAAAGAAAGAATTGCAGGCAGGGGATATGCGCGACCACGCAGAGCAGACGCAGTGCATGGTGAGAATGAACAGCACGATGGAGTAATATAAATGAATTGGAATCCATATACATGGGTATTGATACTAAAATTTGGAGAAACCGATCAGTCTAGAAAGTTCTAAAATCGGCTAGAATTAGACTGGACTTAATATGAGCCAGATCGGACATAGCAAGGGTCGATCGGTTATAGTAGATAGAGTCTGTATCGGATTGTATGAGTATCGGATAGAATAACAGGTAAAATAGAAAAATAGTGGAGTCAATACCATACCGTGTATGAAGTTAAGTCCTATCCGATATCTATCGAAGTCTGTATAAAAATATAGCCCCTAGGGCTTGTAAGGGAATGAACACCCATCAATCAAATCTACTTTTTACCCGTCTTTTATTTTTCATCGACTTTATTTTAGTTTAGCATAATTCGCCGTATCTGTATTTGATCGACTTGTTGCACATCGCTTTCTTGATAAGTCAGTCTTATCTGACTTATTTTGTGTCTTATTTGACTTATTTTGACTTATTTTACTTTTTTATTACTTTTGAATCTTTTTTTTAATCTTTTAGGCGTGTCTAAAAGCTCCCTAAACCCGAAACACCAAGGGCATCGGGCTCTCGAGACCACCTCGAAAAATTCTCGAAGTTACGAGATAAGTAAAATAAGCAAATAAGAAATAAGTCAAATAAGTTGGGAAGAACATGCCCTAAGTTATAGGTTTTTACTATGAATTATTGCAAATCTGTCATTTAAGCAAATAAAATTAACCTAGCCTCCACCAAACAACCTATATCATTATATTGTATTAGGCTGGATGTTGGTTCCCGAGTGGGTTTGATTGCACGCTCACCCTGGCACTCACTCACTCTTTTAGGTCAAGATGGAGAAGAAGAGGACCCCTACGACTGCTATGATGACGAGGAAGCTCATGGAGCTTACGCGCAGGACGGGTGTTAGGTGGGATTCCAGTCGCTTGCCTGTCGGGTGGATGGCATAGCCCTTAGAACCCCAAGTCGTATCTACCTTCGTTTTCGCATTTTCGAACTCTAATTAAAGAGCTCCTTTTTGGTACTGTAATATTTGGCCAACTCGGCCCTACAAACTTAAGCCTATATGTATTTGAACCTTTATGGTTGTATAATAATCGTATTTGTATGAGATGATCCTAGCATTTTGTTACTCGTACAGCGCTAGCAAGACAAATCCTAGGCTAGCGCAGATCTACGGAGGTCCCGGAAAATAGAGGCCGACAGGTAGAGAAACTCGGATGGACGGGGTTTTGCATTTTGCCTCGCTTTGGATAAGTTTGCCTGCATCATGGTCCTTCCTTCCATCTCTTTGGTTTGTTTAATCAAGGTGCTGAGCTTGAGCGTGTTTCATAGCACAAAAATTATCTATTTTATTGTTTAAACTGAACTTTGATTGCTTTGACTAGCAAACCTGAAATTGATAATCGAAACTGATCTAAAAATGTTTATTTTATGATTTCGAGTTTTTTTTTCTAGAAACCTTGTTACAAAGTCAACATGTTCAAAAAGACCCACTCTCATGTTGATCTCAAGTCCTTTGTCGACCTCGATGGAGGCATTCATATATAGGGCCCGTTTGGTTGTTGACTAACTTTGCCTAGCCTAAGGTTAGCAGCTTGTCACAGGTGTGGCAAGCCTAAGCTAGCTAAAGTTAGCTCATGTTTGGTTCGCTGCCACGCCTAAGATTAGGAACATCCAAGAATTTTGTGGCAGCCGTTCGGATTGTAGCCATCTTAACATTAGGCAGAACTATGTCTACATGAGGAAGATAAATTTGAAGGTTGAAAATTTTGCAAATTTTTTAAAAAAAATTCAACTTTAAACGAGCTAAAAAAAGAAAGCCAAATTTTTTAAAACTTGAGAATTTTTCAAATTTCAAAAAAAAATAAAAATATCCAAACTTTTTATGGACCTTCCTCATGCAGCCATGGTTCCATTTTTGCAAGTTTTCTATTTTTTTAAAATTTTAAACAGCCTAGAAAAAAGAAAGAAGAAAAGGAGAAAAAATGAAAAAAAAAAACGCAGTGCACTGCTGGGATTTGAACCCAGGACCTTGTACTGCACTGCACTGAAACCTCACTGTCCATCCACGGTGTTGATAGGTTTGGCACTGAATTGCTTTTAACATTTTCGTCCGGCGGCTGGCTCACGCAGCTTGGCGATGTCGCGGCGAGAACTGTGCGGTGAATTTTTGTGCGGCAACGGCTTCCAAAGCTGTCTAACATGTGTGGCACGCCTAACCTGGCATTGTTAGTCACGAACCAAACAAGCCCATAGTACTTGCGGGCTACTCATCCATGCATGGTCATGACCAGGGTATCAAATCTCGTTTTCGACTCAAATCCCACTTAGACCCAATTTTCCATTTCTCGTGATTTCCCGTTAAAATTCAGAAAAAAAAATGTAATTCAAAAAATGAATCAAGCGAGCGAGCTGAAACCAGAAAATCGCTATCATTTTCAAGAAATCAAACCGGAGAAGCAAGAAATTTTGGCCTGGTGAGTAATGATCGACCAAGCGATCTATCTACCTACTGATCCATGCATGTTTGTGACAGTAATATATCTAGTTAGCCTAATGCATAGAGCAAATCTCACAAGAAAGTCAAGTGTTTGTCACTTTGTTGAGAGAGAGACATGGATCTGGCTTTGTGCGTCCGATCGATATATGGAATTGCTGGAGGAAGGGAGTCACTGGTTCACACGAGGAGGCTGCCGCTGTCCCCCTCAAAATGAACCCTACTGCTGCTAGAAACCGTTGCATTACCTATGTGACCATCGACAAGAGCAAACCATCTGCGCTGACTGTCGGAGATTGGATAAAATATTCTGACGGCTAGGCCCCATCCTTTTGGATCCTAGTGGGGAAGGCCTTTAGGATGAGTTACTATTGGTCAACTGCTCTTGCCGATGCACATGCCATCATGACCACTTGCAAGACATGCCAATTCTACACCCGCAAGGTCCATCAACCAGCCTATGCGTTACAAACGATCCTGTTAGTCTAGCCATTCTCGACATGGGGAGCCGACACCGTTTCTCCAAGACCAAAAGGGCTTCAAGTATCTATTCATTACCATCGATAACTTTACCAAGTGGATTGAGAACGAGCCAGTCTCAACCATCATGACCTAGGCTGCTACGAAGCTCTTCCATAGCAACATGGTCGCCAAGTTTGGGGTCCCAAACCATTTGATCACCAATAACAGGACACAGTTCACGACGGGCTATTCTAGGAGTTTTATGAGCAAAATGGAAACAAAGATCTGCTTCGCCTCTGTAGCACATCCATAGAGTAATGGCGCAGTTGAGCACGCCAATGGACAGATAATCCAGGACATCAAGAAGCAGGTCTTTGAGCATCTAGCTCGTCAAGGACGGGCATGGGTGGACGAGCTCTCTTCCGTCCTATGGTCGGTACGCACCATGACCAGTCAAGCAACCGGGGAAACCCCGTTCCAGCTTGTTTATAGTGCAGAGGCTGTCTTGCCCCCTGAAATTCTACTGTGTTCTTCGAGGGTCAATATGGTTGACAACATCGATCAAGAGGAAGAACGCCTTCTCGCCATCGACCTCTTGAAGGCTATACATAACCGAGCTCTGGTACGCTCCGCTTCTTACTTCCAAGCTCTTTGTAAACATGCGACAAAAGCGGTACGACCAAAAACCTTGCAAGTTGGCGATTTGGTCTTACAAAGAAATCAAGATCTTTCGAACGCCAATAAGCTATCACCCCGCTGTGAGGGTCCCTGTGCGGCTGTTTCAGCACTACGCTTAGCAATGGAAGATGGACGCGAACTCACCAACACAAGGAATATAGACCAGTTTCAAAAGTTCTACTTATAATCTCTCGTTTTTAATATTAGTTTTTTTTCTAAGCTCCGTTTGCCTCTTTTGCTCTAATCAAGAGTCTCCGGGATCATTCTGGTTGACCGAGCAGTGACTCGTGCAGGGAGAGATCGGTGTCGAGATAGCATACAGGTTAGAGCAAGCGACTTTTGTTAGTCCTGGCTGGACCGAAACATGAAGATCAGGAATGGCATACACATTTCAGCCCTGCATTCGCCACCAGAGGGTCCACGCCTAAACAAGCTGATGCTCATCACACAAGCCCCCTTCCTGGTAGATTCAAGAATCTAGCCCGGTTTGAGCATGACTATCCTATAATCTAAGTGTCCTACGGTTGCTGTCATCTTCCCTTTTTGCTAAGTTCATGCTTGCAACTCATGTGCATGGGCTAGGGCACTAGGGGGATAGGCTTAAGCGTGATATATTTCTCCTCTCTTTGAGTGTCCCCGCCCATGCTTGCAACTTAGGGGCTTGGCCGCTGGGCATTTGAAGGGCAGAGCTCATTGCTAACTCTCCTGTGGCTAAGTTTGTGCTCGCAAATTAGGTGCACAGGACTTAGCCTCAATGGGGGTTAGGGTTAAGATCGTGTTGTTTCAACTCAAGCTTTATCTTTGCATTGTGCCTGCCTCTATCACAGTATGTTTTGTTTGCTCTTTTTTGCAGATACAAGGAGGATATCATTAAATTGAGAAACTACCGAGGTAAAATTAGATAATGCCTACTTTCTTATAAAACTCCATTTTATTTCTTGGTTGACCAAGTTATAAAGATAGATTACATAAGGTAAGGGGGAAGTCGCTAGCTCCCGATCCAGTTTCTCCTACTCCAGAGCCAAGAGTTTCTCCTTCAGTTTGTTGAGCTCCATCTAGAGATTGAGGACCTGGATTTGTGACTGGCGCCCCTCTTGGACCTCCAGCTGCAGGCGTCTCATTACTTCTTGACCCTCCTTGGCCCAGTCTAAAGCTTCCAGAGCGGCTTTGGTGAGTTTTTCCACTTTGTCTTCTAAGGATCGTGACCGGACACGCTCTTGCTCCAGTGCAGCGGTGACCTCCTGATTTTTTGTCGCGGCTGCCCGGACCTGGGTCTCAAGGAACCTAGCTTCAGTGTCAAAGTTATCTAAATTGCTAGATTTCAACTTTTCTATGAAATGAATTCTGAATTGTTTTCTTTGTTTGAGAGATGTCTAAAGTTATCTAAAGTCTGAATGAGCATGATAAGTTAGAATGCATTCAACAGAGCATCGAATTTGCAATCTGAGAGAGTCTGAATAACAAAAATCTTGTTTTGTCTATGCATCAAACTTGCAATCTAAGAGAGTCTGAATAACAAAAATCTTGTTTTGCCTATGTATATATGACGCCTGAAATTTCAACTTAAAAGATTCACATATGTACAGTTGTCTATCAGAAACTGAAAAGATTAGGCTTTTCTATATAAATATTAAGTGCAAATCTATTGTATCAAACTTGAAAGTGGATTTCAGATTGACTGGATGTGCAATTATCTGAAAAAATGAATTACAACTATCTGAATACATATGTATTGTTGCCTATCAGACAACTGAAGTGCATTTATCTGCAAAAATTGAACTGCATCTATCTGAAATTTGAAGTTTTGTAACCTTCCAGTTTTCTAAAATAGCCATTCAATTTTATGAAAAATTCATCTTCAGTAGCCTTTCAGTTTTTTTTTCAAAAATATATCTTCAATAGACTTTCAGTTTTCTAAAAGATTCACCTTCAGTAGCAAAATGAAGTTCTGTTTTCTAGACAATTTTCTGATGCTTTTCAGTTTTTATGAGCAGTGGAGTTCAATACAATACAATACTAATCCTGGTTAATTTTTTTGTTCATTGATGAAATATCTCCATTTGCAGGAACCACAAAGTGAGCAGTAACAGTTAATCTCATTTTACTTGCCGTTGTTTTGGCAAATCTGACAAAATTGAGTTTACTGTCAGTTGACTCATTTTAGATTGCAATTGCAGCTTTGAAAATGCACATCGGAATTCACCATTTGTGACAAAAACATTGTTTCTAAGAATCCATTTTGTCCATGTTACGTGCACGATCTGAACACGCAACGAGGATGGATACGGCCCTTGACGCGGGCAAGACGAGCTGTTGTCGAAGCTAGCGCCTAGGCTGTTAATCGGAGCCACCGCCTACGAGATGTAATCTCAATTTACTTCATTGCTTAGATGAATAAGAAAGATACATAGCCATCCCTTTTATAGAGAGAAGACTTGGACTCTAAGAAAGAAATCTAATTAACCTTATCCCTAAATAAACTGATCTAATCTATCTAATCCTGTGCTATAGCACCGCGTGCTACAGTACCGCGGGTACTGTTCATGGGCCATGTGGGCCACGGTCATATCATTACTCCCCCTTGCGAATCAACCTTGTCCTCAAGGTTGAAGCGTTGACGCCCGAGAACTTCACGTCCATGTTGAAGCCGGAGCGCGTCACCATGCGCACGACATAGTCGTGCTGGCTTAGCATGCACGCATTCTTTTGGATGGTGATGATGGCGACGCCGTGGTCGTTGAAGACGCGCTCGTTGTGGAGCAACGAAGGGCTAAGCGCAGTGAGGTTGCTCGCGCTGGACTTTCACCACCTTGGGGACCATAGCTTTAGAAGAGACCGTGAAGGCGTTGTCAGCTGTATCACCTTCCTGCTGCTTGATGTCGCCAATGACGTCAGTGTTACAACCGCCGTTGTCGTTCTCCTCACCCTGCTTGGTGTCGTCGTTGACGTCGGTGGCTTGCGCCATGCTGGCGTCGGACATCTCCTGCGTCGAATCGGCGGGCGCCGCCGTCTTCTTACCTAACGTCTGGACGAGGTCCGCAACCTTCTTGGCGAGGTGGTCGATCTTCGCCGCCAAATTGGTGATGGACGTATTCTGCTGTGCCGCATTAGCCTCGGTCTGCTCGGCAACCCCGCGACTAAACGCCGGTCGGTGTCGAGTCGATGCCGCCTTCGCGATTCGGGCATCCTCCTCGTACTCTGCCTCACGTGCCAAGTATATTGCATCTGTGAGGTCACGCGGCCGAGCACGACGAACATCTCTCGCTGATGTCGCAGGTAGACCCGCGATGAAGGCATCGATCTCGTCTTCTCTCCTCATCCGCGGCGCTCGGTTGAGCAGCCGTTGGAACTCGCGCACGTAGTCACTGATGCGGCCTCCACCTTGTTTTAGATCCACAAGGTCACCAATGGAAACCTTCGCGAAGGGTGGATCGAAGGCACGCCGCTCCTCGTCGATCGGTCGATGGTAGCGGCCGATTGGCTGCTCTTCTCAGCGTCGCTGATCGAAGGAGCGCCGGTCGTCGTCATAGTACCAGGAGCGGAACACCATCCCGAGGGACCGTCCAGATCTGATACCAAATTGTTACGTGCACGATCTGAACACGCAACGAGGATGGATACGGCCCTTGACGCGGGCGAGACGAGCTGTTGTCGAAGCTAGCGCCTAGGCTGTTAATCGGAGCCACCGCCTACGAGATATAATCTCAATTTACTTCATTGCTTGGATGAATAAGAAAGATACATAGCCATCCCTTTTATAGGGAGAAGACTTGGACTCTAAGAAAGAAATCTAATTAACCTTATCCCTAAACAAACTGATCTTATCCAAACGTGACCTAATCTATCTAATCCCGTGCTACAGCACCGTGTGCTACAGTACCGCGGGTACTGTTCATGGGCCATGTGGGCCACGGCCATATCAGTCCATCTCCTCATTCCCTTGTGCATCCTACAGATCATTGTTCAGTTGTAATTTTCAATTTTTGTGTTCAGTCCGTAGAAGCAGCGTTCTCTCTTGTTACCAGAAGAAAAAGGTTGGTTCCTATCTTTTTTGGCCGTTGGTGCGTGGATTGACGGCAGGATATGCCATCAGATGAAGACTGGGCGGCGAGATTTGGCCCTATGGTGTCTCTGCGCGTCCATACTAAACGTACTTGCACTAGTTTAAGATAAAAGGACAGTGTTGGAAAAGATCTGACACGAGTTTATCTGCCTGTTTACTTTAATGAACCACTATCATCCCTTCAAAAACGCTTTCAAGACTTGGAATATTCACATTTGTTGGATCATGCATATGAATGCGGCCTCAAGGTATGATGCGTGATCCTTTGTACAGCTTTCTTCAGTTATTGTGATCCATGTATATTCTGAGGAGATAAACCACATGTGTGTTTGTCTAATCATTTATTCTCGAAAGCACTGCTAGCTTTGAAAAATTTAATGAACAATAAGATATCTTTTTCCACCCATAAAATATTTCAAATGGACATTGTCAGGTTACTCTGCATTTGGATCTGGTCCATCAAAGATAAAACATGTAAGCTGTTATATCCCTACCATCTTTGTTCAAAAGAGAAAAAAAAAAGAGCATTTGAGATGTGAAGATGAGTATTTACTCTGTTCCTGCTATTAGTCCCGAATCGAGTTGGCCATAATTTTTCGGGCTTTCCTCTATCCTTCTGCATGCAGGGAACAGTTTGATGAGAATTGTATGTGTTGCTGCATTTGCGGTCTGTGGGTGTGCTTCGTCGGTGGTCGCCCCTGCAAACCATTCAATCTATTGTTAGGGGAAACTTATGAAGCTGATTACCCTGAGAATGAAATCCGTTTCTTCTCTGAAAAGGTCAGTTTTTGGTAACGACAACATTTAAATTTTGGCAAGTTTTGCCAGAACTTAAAACAACTCAGATAAATGTGCATGTGGTCCCTATGACCTGTTTTGGAATAACCCTTTGTTTAAAAAGGTGATATATCTATACATTAGGTTTCTTTCAGTGAGAATTGGCATGGTATTTTCCCCTCTGTTGTTGACTAGGTGTTGTAATAACATTGTTAGAGCTTAGTCCTTTAGATATTGCTGTTACAAACCACCCGGAGCCATTATGTATTTATGTTACTCCCTACTTTGCACTAGGTTCGGCATCATCCAATGGTCATGGCCTGTCATTGTGAAGGAAAAGGCTGGAAATCCTGGGGAGAGACCCTGTTGGCATACTAACACCAGAATTTGAGGATGGTGGAACTTTTCAAATGGAGCAAGGTAAAAGTCCTTCCCAGAGGCTGCTAGTCTTTACTCCCTAGTTGATAGCATGTTTAGCAGGCAACTATCCAGTGGCATGTATCTAACCCTTTCCAATATACAGTGTTTGTGTATCAGGTCTCACAGTAGTGAACCTTTTCTGAAAAATGCCTAAATTCGTACTCTATGCCAGGTTACAACCACCATTAGTAACATTATCATTGGTAGAGTTTATTGCCATCACCATGGTATGATGGACATAGTTGGGAATAGACAATATCCTTTCATGCTAGCTGACGTTTAAACAAGAATAAAGATTCTTGAACGCCAGGTAAAACATAATATGAGTGACAGTTTCCATAACTTGTCTCCTTCCCTAATCCCTACCGTCTCCATTTATCTTACTAAGATATAGTTGTACGCAAGGCTCAAGGATTTATACCCTAAATTGCAGGATTGTTGGGAATGAATTGATGGAAGTAGCTAATTGCAGACAAACTGATTAGTCTCAACGTTGCCAATGTACGAGCATGTTGTTTGGTCTCTTAACTGGAGCTTGTGTTTGTCTTTGCAGCGTGCATGCAGATGGCATCATGAGGCGTGGACGACCACCTCGTCGGCGACGGCCTCGATGCCGATGCCGGCGTCTGCCAGGCGCTGGCGCTTCTCCCTGTACACGTAGCCCTTGGCTGCCGCCACGAATACCACCATGTTGACGGCGCTGAGCGCGGCGAGCAGCCAGTAGAAGTTGTCGAGCCTGCCCTCGTCGAGGTTGTCGGCGAGCCACGCTCTCCGGCCGCCGGAGGACGTCACCTTGTGCACGACGCTGACCAGCGCGGTGCTGAGGAAGAAGCCTAGAGCCAGCGTGCTGAGGAAGAGGCCCGTGCTCATGGTCTTCATGCCCTTGGGGCACTCGCGCAGGAAGAAGTCGAGCTGGCCGATGTAGGTGAAGGCCTCGCCGGCGCCCACCAAGAAGAACTGCGGCACGAGCCGGAAGACAGAGAGCTTGGCGCCAGCGGCGGCGGCGGCAAGACGCCTGTGCTCGGTGAGCGCGGCGGCGATCATGGCGAGGACGGAGAGGAGGAGGCCGGCGAAGATGCGGTGGAGCGGGGAGAGGCCGTGGGGATTGGCGGTGAGGCGGCGGGCTAGGGGGACGAGCAGGCGGTCGTAGACGGGGACGGTGAGGAGGATGGAGGCGACGAAGAAGACGGTGAGGGAGCCGGCGGGGATGAGGAAGGAGCAGAGGCGGCGGTCCATGGCGGTGGCCTGGGAGACGGAGAAGGTGGTCATCTGCGCGTAGACTGTCCAGAAGAGGATGGTGGTGGCCCAGGTGGGCACCATGCGCACCACCTGCTTCACCTCCTCCACCTCCGTCACCGTGCACGCCGCCACCTCCACGATCGCCGCGCGGTCAAGGAACCTGCATGCCGCGTGCATCATATCGCAACGTCCTGATCTCTCAGACAAACTTGAAGCAGATGGTAATTATGGAATAATTAAGAAAAATCCAATCTCGTGTTACCACGATGAAGTTTGTACATGATACGATCAACTTATGAATGGCAATTAAAGGGGCATGCATGCATGTGCACATGGCGGCCTTAACAACTTGTTGCTTAAACGAGACGACCCCCCGAAATGCAATTCGATTCCTTCCATATAATGTCACCTCGTCGGTGCACAACGCTGTTATGGCTGCTCCGGCGACGGCGAGTTATTGCTGCTCATCTCGATCGATGACAACAAGTTAACCGGCCGGATTTTTCATACAAGCTAGGACTGGTCTTGTTTCTTGTCTATGCGTCATCTTGATCGATGTCGGAGATTGCGATGAAAATATTCCCATGGATCAATTCGCTAGCTCTGCTAACATCGATCATGTCTAATTGTCACTCCACACAAATTAAGCTTATATATATAACCTAATTTAATTGTTACATCATCCGGAGTAAATCTTACTCGTACAATTGTTGGGATTACTAGCATTACCAATAGAGGATTTGCTACTCATATAGCTTAGTGACAAGTAATGCATCATTACTCCTAGTAATTTAAGTACCTGAACTGCTTGGAGTGCGGCAGCTTGTGCTGGCCCTCCACGTCGACGTCGTACAGCATGGCCGCGTCGGACGGCAGCGGCAGCGCGCGCTTCCTCCAGGCGGCCGCCGTCACCGCTGCTATCTGCGCCACCGGGCTGCCCACCAGCTTCTTGAAGCGGTACCTGGTGGTGCCGGCGAGGAAGACGAGCAGCCCCAGCAGGATGGCCACCACGCACGCGCCGTACCCCCACCGCCGCCCCACCTTGTCCTCCACGTACACCAGCACCGTCACCGCCACCAGGGACCCCATGCTGATGAAGAAGAAGAACCAGCTGAAGAAGCGCGCCATGCCCCGCCTCTCGCCGGCGTCCGACTCGTCGAACTGGTCGGAGCCGAAGCCGGACACGCTGGACTTGAGGCCGCCCGTGCCGAGCGCGGTCAGGTAGAGGCCCAGGTAGAGCACGCCCAGCTGCGTCCCGTTGGGCGGCGCGCAGGTGCTGCTGCCGCCGGTGGGGTCCGCGCACGGCGCAGGGCGCAGCCTCGGCGTGGCGGTGGAGACGGTCAGGATGGTCACACCCTGCATGGCATCCATTGGCACACGCTCCATCACGCATTACATGCGAAGCTAGCTACCTAGGTAATCATGCATGAAGCTAGGGGCGTGTAGTACGGACGGCGGCCTGGACAGCGGTGGAGATGGCGACGGTGAGGTATCTGCCGAGGTAAGTGTCGGCGACGAATCCGCCGAGGAGGCAGAGCACGAAGGAGGTACCGAGGAAGTTGGTGACGGTGTTGGCGGAGGCGGCGCTGCCGAGGTGCATGGTGGCGGTGAGGTAGGTGACGAGGTTGACGGCGATGCCAAGCGTGGTGAGTCGCTCGTTGAGCTCCACGCCGAGGATCATGGCGGCGGAGGACCAGCCGCCGGAGGAGGCGCGGAGGGCGGGGCGGCCCTTGTAGTCCCATGCGTCGGGCAGGGTCTTGGCATTGGCGGCGGTGTCGCCGTCGGGGAGCGACGCCATGTCGAGCAGTCTGCAGGCGGTCGGTCGGCGTCGTCCTCCGCTCCATTTCATTTCATTTTCATTTATAGGCAGCCCCGACCGTTTGGCTGGGGATCATCGATCGAGTAAAGGCACACAGCCATGTCTGCAACGGTAGAGCACTGTAGTGATGTTACTGTAGTAAAAACACTATAGCAAACAGTAACACCAAGTAGCACTGTTTCTACTATTTAAAGTTACTGTAAATTACTGTATCTACAGTGGTATGCGAGGTGGGTGGCAGAGGACCTGCAGAGAAGTTGAAGGACAGAGGATACAAATCCGATCAGGAATGCGAGAATTTGACATTAAAATATCTCTCTTAATTCTCTTGGTTGGTCGATGGCCATGCGAGTTTAGGCACAACGAGAATTCCGAATTTGAGTGT
This sequence comes from Olyra latifolia, assembly GCA_036346145.1. NCBI lineage: Eukaryota > Viridiplantae > Streptophyta > Magnoliopsida > Poales > Poaceae > Olyra > Olyra latifolia. The sequence goes on along the minus strand of CM070525.1, from coordinate 210,288 downwards.
CGTTTTAAACTCACACAATATGGTCAAATTGAGAATTGGTATGGAATTGCTCTCTCTCTCAATCAGTACACATTCCTTCTGACCAACCCACTCACCATCACATACTGATATAAAAAGAATATGTATTTCTTTTGAACTTTTCTGAAACAAAGCATCAGTACCGGTTCGTGCCCTCTAATTAGGTACCGGTTTGTATCATATCCTAAGCATCAGTACCGGTTCGTGGCTCCAACCAGTACTGAAAGCCCACTACGACCCTGTAGCCAATGAACCGGTACTGATATCACTATCAGTACGGGTTCAAATCCAAACGGTAGTGATGAGCTGGTATCTATACACAGTTCTCTAATAATGTGACTTATCTTTAATAGCTAGAAATGAATTTACACATTTTCTTTCCTTTTATCAATGATTCATATTACTTGTATTTTAATGGTACGTACAGCATCTAGTCAGCATGAGTGAGTGGTATAATCCTTCTAAGTACCACATTACCGTCGTTATCCACGGTACAATTGCTCCATCGGTAAGGGAAGTTGATGGAGCACCCACACCACCACTGCTTCCTATTGGGAAACCTATTCGATTACGGGCTCTCCAAACCGTATCCGGATAGACCTATTCGTGGACCTGCCAAACTCTATGAAGCAGCACTATAAATAGGAGAGGGATCTGTCCATTGTAAACACACCTGAAAGCAATAAAGAATCCGTTCTCTCCCTACATCTGTGTTTCATCTACTTGTGCATCTGTCGATCTTGATCTCCATCAACGTCTTGCGTGCGAATCAGCAACCTCTGACTACACCCGGTAGCATAGTTGCTTAACACGTTATCAGCATGATACGCTCGGAAGGAGGAACTGCAAGCACGAGGAGATCGATCGACTACGACTGTTCGTCTACACCGGCGTTTTCGGCATCGAATCGTCATCACGCCGGCTTCCACTCGGATAGTCGAAAAAGTCCTACACGACTGCTGTCCTACGCGACAGTGTACGGAATCACAGAAGGTTGATCATGTAGATCGAAAGGTATTGCATTGAATCAAATTTTGAATAGTAGATCAGATCTGATTGGAAAGGAAATTAGGGATTCTCGTTTGAATCTGGAATTTGCAACTCTGTTCGGTCAACCCAGCACTGACCGCCGGCCATAGGCCACGCATCGCGCGTGCCTTATGTAGCATAGCCGTGCGCCGGCTGTGTGCCCGCACCACCACTGCACCATGCGCGCATAGCCGCCGCCTCCGCTGGCCGCGCGTCGCCTCCAGTCGACCGTGACCGTGCGTTCGCGCCGCCTCGCGCTCTCGCGCCGCCCCTCTATGCCGCACCTCGAAGCGGCCTCGGACCGGCCGCCCTCGCGTTCGTCGACCAATCAGGCGCCATCGCACTCGGCGACCAAGACCGCCTCCCCGCCCATGGCTGAAAGCACCGTCAAGAAGCCGCCGAGCCGGCCGCCACGATAGCGAGCCGCCGAATCGCGAAGCGGGGAGCAGCCACCGCCAAGTCACGCTAAACGGGCGTGGCGGCAGATTTAGCACGCCGAAAGCGGGCGGCAGCAGACGAAAGCACGCCGAACGGCCGGCAAAGAAGTCAAGCAGCCACACGGAGAGATCGGGTCGCTTCAAAGATCCACAGATGGGCCACCATCAAGAAGCAGCGCATAGGGGGAGGGAAAAGAAAGGCCGGGCCGGAGGAAAAGAAACGAAAAAGAAAAAAATATATGCGTGGAACTTTGCAAGAAACCCCAGAAAATTAAGTAACTACACAAGAAGAATTCCTGGGACACTGAAATTTTTTCGTAGAAGTCCCTGGTGACATTGAAAATTTTGCAAAAGTCCCTGGAGACACTGAAATTTTCATAGAAGTCCATGAAATCAGCAGAAATTATAGAAAGGCATATTCGGGCATAAAAACATCTCAAAATTCCGAATTTTATTTTACCCCTGATAATTATTTTCATGCTATTATATGATGAATTAGATGTTGTAATTATCAGTTTATGCCTGTTTATGAATAGAATTTATGCATATGAATTATGAATGTGAATTTCTGATTATTTGTGGTGTTCGTTCATTACATTTAATCTATGAATTGAAAATAGCATGTTGAATAGTAGAAAACCATGAATTTTATTGAAGAAATATAAGAATATATGCAGATTACATATAGTAGTCATGAATCAACATTGCTATCATAGAAATTGGGCTTGAATTTCAGAGAAAAGCCCGAAACCTTGGGGAATTATCTGAAAATTCACCAAAATTAAGAATTTTTGCATAGAAAGCCCGAAAATTAAGAATTTACTGAATGTATATATTCTGGCATAGAATTACTCCATGAAATTGCTATTATAATTCTTGTAATAATTATTTTGGCATGTTTATACTGGAAATTTCGAGAATTTATGAATAGATCCATGTCATACAACACACACTATGATTACCCACAGTATCTTATGCAAAGAATTTGAATTATGCCAATGTTTGGCATCGTGAGTCGTGAGTTTGATGAATTCCGGCTACGCACATGAAGCTCCCCGCACCGCCATTGGCATTGTAGCGAGGGGGAATACTCGAGCACAGAATAATCAAGCACCGCATTTCATTAGGCACACCTGTCCAATACTTTAAAGAATGAATACATGACAATGAAAAGTGCTATTGATCTTTGGGCCGCACTTAAGAAGCGGTTCGGAAAGTTCAAACACACTATCCTGCCATAAGCACAGTAGGACTGGACAAGCCTGGGATATGCAGAAGCTACTAAATAAGATGATGCCATCATAGAAAAGAAATTGCTGACACTGTAGAAGTCTATTTTACAGAATTTATTTAGTGCATACATAGCAGCACTAGTCGGCCTTTTAGTGTGGTTGCATTAGAAGACATTTGTGATCTCATCATGAATGAAGAAATGTGAGCTCCAGGGGGAGCAAACCTTCATTCTCGTGATCAGTTATGCATTTTATTCCTAGTATATTTGTGTGAATGCTTGCAATATGAATGATGGCCTAATTGAAATTATATGAATTTATGAAGCGCCCATATGAAGGAGATCTGCATTGTTGATAGCAGAATAGCATCTTAAGAGAGACAAAGTATTTTGTTAAGAAAAGCACTAGCAGTATAACCACAATTGGAAGAAGTGGCTCGTGTGTGGTAGGCTCCGGTCAAGCCACGATCATTCTGCCTATAGGTAATTCACTGAAAATTGATGAAGCTTTGTTGTACCCTGAATCCACTAGATCTCTCTTAAGTTTTAAAGACATCCGTGCCAACGGTTTCCACGTTGAGACCACTGAAGAAAATAGCAAAGAATTCCTGTGCATTATGAAGCATGACGGATGTGGAAAAAGAATTTTAGAAAAATTTTCTTCATTTGAAACTGGGCTATGCCACACAAGAATCAAAGCACCTGACAAATACACTTCCCTTAAAACTTCTTTTAGGAGTGCTGAACTCTTCTCTCTTTAGCATAGTAGACTTGGTCATCCAGGCTTATGGATGCTGAGAAATGTAATTACCAACTCTCAGGGCCATGGAATTAGTATAAAGAATTTCCCTAATCAAGAATACTTCATATGTCAGGCATGCGCCACTGGGAAAATGATCACTAGGCCCTCGACCATGAAGGTGCAAGATGAAATCCCCGCGTTCCTTGAGAGCATCCAAGGGGATATTTGCGACCCCATTCAACCCCTATCAGGTCCTTTTAGGTACTTCATGGTGCTCATTGATGTTTCCTCGAAGTGGTCAAACGTGAGTTTACTCTCGACAAGAAAACCACGCATTCGTAAAGCTGATCTCTCAGATCATAAGAATTAAGAATGCATTTCCGGATCATCACGTGAAGTCCATTCGCTTGGACAATGCCGGCGAACTCACTTCGAAGGCATTTGATGATTACTGTATGGCATCAGGAATCAAAGTAGAGCACTCAGTGCCACATGTCCACACTCAGAATGGACTAGCGATAATCGATTAAAAGGATCAAATTCATAGCAAAGCCGCTCTTGCAGGGTTGTAATTTACCGAACACGTGTTGGGGCCACGCCGTCCTACACGCAGCAGCATTATTGAACTATAGACCGTCAGCGTACAACATCCAATCACTAATGCAACTAATTCAGGGGATCACATCGAAAATTTCCCATTTAAGAAAATTTGGATGCATGGTGTATATACCGATACGACCACCACAGCGAACAGCTATGGGCCCTCTCCGGAGGCCGGGGATATACGTTGGTTATGCGACAGTGTCCATAATCAAGTATTTAAGAACCCTCGACCGATAATTTGCATACCGTATGTTTCGCTGATTGCATCTTTGACGAGGATAATTTCCTGTCATTAGGGGGAGATAAAGAACCTTTAACAGAAGAATGCCGTGAAATCATCTGGCAAGCCACTGGCATTCCTGCACATGATCCCCGTATTAGGGAAGCAAACGAAGAGGTTCAGAAGATCCTCGATTTATAGAAAATTAGCAAATAAACTGCCCAATCATTTTTGTGATTTGAAGGTGTGATCAAGTCGCATTACTCCTAGTAATGCACCAGAGAGGGTTTGAAATACCATAGAAGGTATCCTCATCCTGTTCCGAGGCCTCAGAGAAAAGGACAGAAAATCTGGTTACTCGAATCCCAAGTATCCGGGGACGCCTAGAGAAAAGTGGATAAGAGAGCTTATCACAACCGGTCACAAAAGTGCCCCGAAAGAAAAAGAAGGGGAGCCAGTTGAGACCTGGCAACTCTGGTGAGAAGCAGCCTGCTAGCGAGACGCTCCCAGATTTGAATATACCGATAATAGAAGAAGAAGCCGATAGAAATACGTGTGCGCACATCGGCAATAATAAGCTAAAAGAACTTGCTCCCGTGATGAAAAATAGCGGTGAAGAGCAAGTAGAAATGCATGAAGCATCCCATGACGAAATGGCCATAAACTTTGCAGAATCAGGGGAAATGATGAATAGAGCAACAGCCAATGTCGACATATACTTTGCTAAAATGATTGCCAAGCGAATAGATCCTAATCCAGTACCGGCATCTCTTTCTGAGTGTAAGCACTGACCAGATTGGGCGGAATGGAAGAAAGCAATCACCGCGGAACTAATCTCGCTGAACAAAAGAGAAGTGTTTGGACCTGTGTACCTTACACCCTCCCATATACGTCCTGTGGGCTATAAATGGGTTTTTGTTCGGAAGAGAAATGAAAATAATGAAGTGGTATGGTACAAAGCAAGGCTGGTAGCTCAAGGATTCACTCAACGCCCAGGCGTTGATTATGAAGAAACCTATTCCCCGGTCATGGGTGGTATAACCTTTAGATATCTCATCTCAATGGCAGTGAATACGAACTTAAGAATGAAACTGATGGATGTGGTCACAGCTTATCTTTACGGTAACCTGGACTCTGAATTGTACATGAAAGTACTTGATGGCATGCCAACCCCGGATAAAGAGAAGAAAGAATTATATTGTGTAAAATTGCAGAAATCCTTATATGGATTAAAGCAGTCAGGAAGAATGTGGTATAATCGCTTGAACGAGTTCTTGAGCAAGAAAGGCTATACGAATCATGAAGATTGTCCATGCGTTTTATACAACTATCACAAGATGGTTTTTATATAATTTCGGTTTACGTGGATGATTTGAACATCATTGGCACTGATGATGAAATTGAAGAAGCAAGCTCATATTTGAAATCTGAATTTGAAATGAAAGATTTGGGTAAAACCAAATTTTGCTTAGGCCTTCAGCTTGAGCATATGCCAGATGGAATACTCGTACACCAAGCCGCCTACACCCAAAAGGTGTTGGAGATGTTTAGTTTTGAGAAGGCGTACGCATCAAGAACCCCAATGGTCGGAACGTCATTACAAGCAGAGCAAGACCCATATCGACCTAGAGAAGAGGGGGAGGAAGTCCTGTGATCGGAATTCCCATACTTAAGTGCCATAGGAGCGCTCATGCACCTAGCAAATAGTACACGGCCTGACATTGCGTTCGCCGTAAACCTATTAGCAAGGTATAGTGCAGAGCCAACGAAAAGGCATTGAAAAGGGATAAAGGACATCTTCCGCTACCTACGGGGAACAGTCGATCTTGGATTATTTTATAGAAGGAACCAAGATATGACTTTAGTTGGATATGCAGATGCGGGTTATCTTTCAGATCCGCACACCGGTAAGTCCCAGACAGGATATGTCTTCCTATGTGGAGGAACCGCAGTATCATGAAAGTCGTCAAAGCAGACACTTGTGTCAACATCGACTAACCATTTAGAAATCATTGCATTGTATGAGGCAGCATGTGAATGTGCATGGCTTCGAAGAATGACATTCCACATTCTCCAGTCATGTGGATTGCAAATAGAACAAACCCCCACCATCATTTATGAAGATAATGCAGCATGTGTCGCACAAGTACAGACTGGGTATGTGAAGAGCAACCTCACTAAGCATATAAACCCCAAGTATTTTTATGCACATGAGATGCATAAGATGAATGAAATCAATATTCAGCACACTAAGTCGTGCGAGAATCTCGCAGATTTATTCACTAAGTCCTTACCTGCATCTACCTTTGAAAGATGCATTAAAGGCGTAGGAATGATGAGACTTAGAGAAGTGCGAATCTGAGAGGAGAAACTTCACATATTTTGAATTAAATCTTGAACCAGAAGTTCAAGTACCCAACTATTACATTGAAGTAATGAAGCAATGTTGGGTGGATTTGTACTTTTTTTCCCTTAAGTGAGTTTTCAAAGAAGTTTCTCACATAAGGTTTTTAACGAGGCATATCCGTGCGCACAGCGAACGTATGTTATGCACTCTTTCTCCAAGAATTTTTCCCACCGGGTTTTTATGGAGTTTTGATGAGGCATATGCATTACGCGGCAAGGTCCAAGGGGAGTATTGGGAAACCTATTCGGTTACGGGCTCTCCAAGCCGTATCCGGATAGGTCTATCCGTGGACCTGCCAAACTCTATGAAGCAGCACTATAAATAGGAGAGGGATCTGTCCATTGTAAACACACCTGAAAGCAATAAAGAATCCGTTCTCTCCCTACATCTGTGTTTCATCTACTTGTGCATCTGTCGATCTTGATCTCCGTCAACGTCTTGCGTGCGAATCAGCAACCTCGGACTACACCCGGTAGCATAGTTGCTTAACACTTCCTCTGTCTTCGCTTCCTGTGAAATGACACCAACAACGGAAGATTTGCCGGAAACCCTTTTTTCCATGTAGGATGAGCAAACGGTTAGTTTGGTGCTTCTAGGAGAGGAGTGCAGAGTGCTTACTAAGAGTATATCCAAAAGGGTCTCTAAAAAAAAATCTTCTCTATATTTAGAGACTCTCAGTCCCTATATCACTCCGGCAGAATCTCTATGTCAATCCCTAAATTTAGATATTATCTCTCATGTCTCTATATCTTTTCAAGGATAGAGACTCTGCTGGGGATGATAAAAATATAGGGAACGAATAGTGGTTTAAAGAAGGAGATATAGAGATCCGAATTTAGAGACGCCGCTAAAGATGCTCATCTATGCTTTGATAGAGGAGTCTGTAACGTTAAAGCACCCATATAAGCATCTTTCTTTTTTTTTAGAAAGGGCATTGTATTCATAATAAACTAGCGTTGTGACCCCCACACTCTTGCGCGACTAGACTTTTAATTTATAGCTAGATTTTGTACAATCTAATATGTTCCAATAAAACATATTTAAGAAGTACACATTCATAACCTAGACCCGCTATAGTGAGTAGTATAGATTTTTTTCTCCCTTTTCTCCAATTAATATAGGAATTTTTAGTCTTTTAGAGCGTAGAAGAAATAAAAAATGGATAGAAATATATTACAAATTGTATTACCTCTGACTGCCATGCTTTGGACTCTGCACATTATTTTCTTTTCATACTGCTTTTCCTAGGTTAAATGCTGAGCAAGACGCACATCTCTTTTGAGTCGTACGCTATTTGGGCTTCTAATCTCCATATTGTTTTCATTCCTAGGTTTTTGATTTGCAGCAATAAAGGGCACATACGTCTCCTCCCTAAACTCTCGTCGATTGTTCCCAGCTGCCTCCAAGTCGTTTGCCAGTGAACTACTGTTCCTCTCGTGTTTGTCGTGACTCCTAACTATTTCTTTAATGGTAGTTAGTTCGGTGTGACTTGCAAACACGAGACGAACAATAGTTCAAAGAGCTCATCTATTTGCAAACACTATTTCATCTCTTATAAGGTCAGTTTCTCGATCTCTATCCTTGTATGCATGATCTGATTAAGCAATATATATATGAATGAAATGTGATTGTATGAGATGAAATATGCTTGTATGCATGATTTCTTATATATGAAATCTAGATGAACAGCTTGTTTTACAGAGGGCATGAAATCTAGATAAAATGCTTGTCTTATATATAAAACCTGGATGATATGCTAGCAAAACCTGAGGCTAGACAATTTTTCTAGCTTTTTTTTTTTGCCTATGGAGTCTTATCACTGGCGGTTCTTACAAACATTCGCCAGAGATAAATCCCATCACTAGCCGTTATAAATAAAAACCGCCAATGATATTGTGCCATCACTGGCGACTGGTGTCTGGAACCGCAAGTGATATGCAATATATCACTGGCGGTTCTTATACGAACCGCCAGTGATATGGAACTTTTACTGGCGGCCAGTGATAGTCGCCTATATTACTGTTGCTTAATCACCGACGGATCAATAACCGCTAGTGATGACGGTTCCGAACTGCCCACCAATGATGGTGTTTTCTGAGCTAGTTTGCACCCACCGCTCACGCCATCCACCAATCCCGCAACCAAGGCCACCACCACACGAGGAAAGCTCGATCGTCGACTCTATGGATCTCTAAGTTGAGCTGATGGATGTAATGTGCATAGCTTTTTTTATGGATCAGCTAGATTAGTACATTGATGCAACCTTGTTTTTTACGACTGAAATTTTGCTATGGATTATTGCAGATCCTCATTAGGGGCTTAAAGAGGCCGATAAGTTATTAAAAGTTAGTTTTGGAAATTTTGAAAAGAAATACTGAGCTCTTTATAATTTGACTGCAAAGTAATAAAAACCATATAATTGGTAACAGAAACAAATATTCTATAGATTATAATCCAAACTGAAGAAGCAGCCGGCAGGTTCAATTCGTCGATGGGAAGAGGGGAGGAGTTTGACCATGGATGGATCGAGGATGTTTCCTTCCGGCGGCTAATTTACGCCAAGCAGGCAGGCAGTTTTGACTCCCCAGAGACAGCATCAGCCTCAGTTGCTACGATTTCTACGCCTAGTCAAGTAATTAATTAATGCCAATGCTGGCTAACCAACCAGTTTACTATACTAGTAAAAATTAGCGTTTGCTTTGGCAGACTAGTGGATCGGTACAAGCAACGTATATATAATTGATGGATCAAATTAAAGAGAAAACTCAAAATGTGCCGGCCTTAATCCAGATCACTCAAAGTCCTACTAGTTCACATCTGAATATCTGATTCCACAAATTATATGTACAGTAGCTAGCTTACCCGTGCCCCCAATGCATGCGGCTAAATCCTTCAACTCGTACGCTCATGACGCCTGTATATCCCTCTACTACCATATAAGTACGCCTACTTATGCTGCCTGGTTCTTACATGTCGCACTCATATCTCTTCCCTTTGGTTAATTTCTTCCATTCCTTGTGTTAATTAATGCACACATGACAAACCTAGCTACTTAGCTTCTTAATATGTTTGTTTTCTTCGAGGGAGCAAAACTTTACTCAACGTTATCAATGTTTCCTATTGGTGTCAGAAGATTTTTAACACGCACCTAAATTGTTTTGAACCGTTCATGTGGTTTGATTAAGGGTCTAGCTACGGACTAGGTTAGATCTTATCCCATAGGGGTTATAGGTCACTTATAGAAAGTCACCAATCCATTCGATCTTCATTCATACCTGCATGGAAAGTTGTGCATAGATACACGCAGTCACGATTAGAACTTTCCAATCCATAGTATCTCTGTACGACAGATACAATTGATTTAAGTCAACATATTTGATTTTTTGTTCAAAACGTATAAAAATTTCAAAATAATCTAAAAATCATGAAAATATAAAATGTAGTATTTTCAATATTTTTAAAAATATACGATTAATATTAAAGTTTATAAAAAATATAAGCCTCAATTAATATAAAAACTATCAACAAAATATTGAAAAATTTAGATCAAAATTACAAAACATTTTATAATTTTATAATTTTTGGAGGAATATTTGAAAATTCTATATAGCTTGACCTAAAATGCAAATGGATGTAGTGATCAACAAGTGTCCGTGAATTGCAATGGTGATAGCGACCCATAGAAATTGGGGATGTAGATTTTCGTTTATTTCGATTTCCAAGTTCCAATAGATGAGGATAAGGCAAACCATAGAAAAAGGGGGGAAGAGAGACTGGTTCACCTTCCATGTGGGAAACATTTATCCAATGGTCTTACCCCTAGGGGTAGATGGAGCATTGTAAAAGTGGCCATAGCTATGTTGTATCCTACCGGACTGAACAACTCACTAATTAATTCACTTTGTTATCTTACCTGCATGCTACCAAGTCGACGATCTCTATCCATGGACGTACATTCTTAAGGCATCCACAATAGATAGAGACAATATTGCCTCTAGAGATGGGACCCACAGCTAGTCTTTAAGGCTTAGAGGCCTTCCTTACAATAGTTAGGGGTTGCAGTAGTCTCCGTGGAAGGACCCACAATTAAGATAAAAAAATAATAAAATTCAATTAAGATAAAAAAAAAATACTAGAATTTAGTTAAGATAAAAAAAAATACTAGAATTTGTTATCTATCTCATAATTGGACCATAAAACTACTTTACGCTTGGTGACTACCTCTGGCTTAGAGGCTGCACAATAATTACTGTAGAAGCAGCCGGAGGATGGTGACTGCATGGATGTTTTCCTGCTGCAAGGCTGGCCAGCGGTGGTGTCTACCTAGATTTGCTCTCTCCAGCCTGTTGAGCGCAACATTTTTTAAAAATGATTTGATGGTATTTTTAAACATTTTGACTTTTTTTAATCTATTTCTCAAAAATCTTGAAATCGCAGGATAAATATTTTCAATTCTAGCTTTGGGTACTAGTTTTGAGTTTTTAAAGCCATTAGTCAAAACGGTGAAATCTCTGTTTCAACCAATAATAAGATAACTTGGGTGCCGCAGAACACCCTAACAAGGAATATATTACTGCATATATGTGCATGTGTGGATCAAGAAAATACTGCATGCTCCATATTTTAGGCCGGCGGGCGGGCAGCTAATTTTGACTACCCCACAACCACAAAACAGTACGTAGAAAATTTTTTCTCTATATTTCTAAGCCTAGCTAGCTAGTGAATTAAGTAACATAATTCGGCCAATCCTAGCTAGCTTCTTTCTTTGTTCTCTTCAAGCTAAAATAAGAGAACGAAAATCTTGATCACCTTTTATTGGTGCCTGCCAGACTGCCAGTGTTATGCAAGACTGCTCGATCACTGTACATACTAATTAATTCACTCGGCTGTCTTACTCGTATCCCACCAAATTAAGTCGACAATGTCGACCGATCCATATATATATGTAGTGTTACACAATTAATGTGCGGTCAATCCAATGAAAGTCAATTAACTTACACAAATAGATGCATATGCTATTGCTAACCATGGAAGTACGTACAGCCAGAAATTAAACGTGTACGCGGTTTACCACTCCGACTTTCTTAGAATAAATATTATCTAAAATAAGTAAGTCTACTCGGATATAAGAAGATGATTTGATAAAATTTATTAGAAAAATAATTTCACGTACAGCACAAGAATTACATTGCTCTTTTTTTCCTGAAATATAATGATTGAAAATATTGATTAGTTTGAACAGCTAAGGCGCTTATTTCTTTTGTGACCGGAGAGCGACGGAATATATATAGTATATATATTTGATTAGTTGTCTCAACATGGTATGACTCATGACTAATATAGTAAGCTATATATATATGCATGCAGATGGAGTAGCCCTGGAAATATTTAGTTGCTCTGTCCGTACACCTGGCTTGGCTAGAACGTACATACGGTTGTTAAGCTATCCGATCATCTGGTGCAGAAGCCGGCTCGTCGATGGATGTTTCCTCCTCCACGCCGGCAGGCTGAGACCGCGCATTAACTGCACCAGTGCATTAACTCGCTAGGCGCTAGCTATCCTATTCATATGTACTACTGAGAGATACGTATACAGAGAGAGATTGAGAGGATCTAGTTCGATTGCAGCTTTGTTTCGTTTAGCTTTTGCTCTGTCTAGTCGATAACGAAGGCAAATCCTATGGCACCCGGTGATCCGGCCGTCCGCGTGCGATCAGACGGCTGGGTGCCATATAAGATAACAGCCATGGTAGTCCACTTTTATTAGGTTTGTCATATGAAGATGTATAGTAGCATCGTTGCATTGATGTGGAGAGCAATTAGTTACTCGTATATACATTTGTTTTGAAGCCATATTTTGTCACTCTTTGTCACGTCTTATGTTAGTTATGTTTGATCGATTGAGTTATACTTTATATTTGGTTCATGAGGGAATTCCTTGTTACCACTAAAATTTATCTAAATTCATAATTTGCCATTATTTTTATTTAAGTTCACGATTTGCCTTTGTCATGTGAACTTCTTTTCTATATGCCAGTTCCATCGATATGCCGTCTTTTTGCTGTCAAGTCGGCTATGAAATGTCATCTTTGTCACTGCCTTTTTAATATATTACAAAATAGAAAAATTATAAAAAATAGTATAAAATTCATGAAATTCTGACAAAAAAATTCTATGGATTCAAAAAATTATGTGTACTCAAATTAGAAAGTGAATTTTAAAATTTTGGGGTGTAAAGTTTTTTTAAAAAAATAGTGGTACCTACCATATCTCATGAAAACTCAAGAAAAAAAAAGAAAATAGAGAAAATTATGAAATTTGAATAGCAAGTAGAACATGATTTTACATAAATTTAGATATTTGAATTACTCAATTTCAAGTTTAAATGTAGGAAATGAAATATTTTAAAGTTTTAAATCCTAATATTATGAAATGGGTATTTTAGGCATTAATAGAGGTTTCTAATGGTTGAATCTAACAGAGCTGACAGAAGTGGCATATAGGGAAAGAAGTTCACACGACAAGGGCAAATCATGTACTTAAAAAATGATGTCAGATCATGAATTTGGCTAAGTTTTAGTAGCAAATAAAGAATTCTCTCTTGGTTCATAGCCACATTTTAGCAAGATTCCCTTTTCCCTTACTGGGTTTCTATATATGTGTAATTGACTCAACAAAGTGTGGTAAGATTCTCTTAGACCAGCCAAAGTGTTTCAAGGATTTTTATAAACTAACCTGAGGAAAAATTGACAAAAAAAAAAGGTTAGCAAACTTGCTAATTGAGAGAGACTAGAAGGGCTGAAAACTAGAGCGGGTTTTTAAATTTTTCAAAAAATAATTGGCGTAGATTGATTATATATCATATCAGATATAGTTTATGAGTAATTTTATAATCGAGCCAACGGACCAAACCGGAGTGCAATTAAAATTCATTCAGAAGTGTCGTATTTGAATGCTCGAAGTAATTAACAAGTGTATTCAAAACATTCTTCTTAAAAAGTGTATTCAAAGCATCTTGAAATGGAGCCTATGAGCTCAGGAACGAGTACTGTTTTTTTACGGGGCAGAACACACATCGTGGGTCATCTCACTACGCGACATCTGCCAGCCCACCCTACTGCACATATTTCATTCCGGCCCTCGCTAGTAGTATACAATTATAATGTACTCCGTATCCATGGATGGTATTATCTTTATCTTTAGTATTATGAGCCGTGAATGGCGGTACACGGCGGCGGTATGCCATCCATCTCTGCCATCAATCGCTTATCTAACGGTATGACACCCTTATTTATCTGACTTACATTCTTATTTTAGTACGTTGTATTGTAGCAAGTTTTCGATCAGCTCAATGCATACCAAATCATCTTATTTATGTATTTCCCTTAATTTACCGTGTTATGTATTAGAAAACTTTCGATTTGTTTAAGATATACTAGGGCGTGAAAGTATGACATAGTCTAACGCAAGAATAGAGTGGAGGGTGCAATAGTATGACAGAGTCGAGTGTGAAATGGTAAAAGCAGAGTTAAGGAATAAATCGAATATTGACGTTGAAAAGATATTTGTTTGTAGCAAAGCATGACTAGTTTCCTTAAAAAAATGGATGGTATTATTATGACATGTACTATCTATGCAAGTATATATATTCCACTTGGCATGCAGTCACATCCCAGTACTTTGTTTCCGGCTAAAATTACTCTACTCATCACGGTCACGGGCTCCGATTCAGAGCAATGCCAACGACTGACAAAATCCATCCATCACGATTCACGGGAGGCGATCTAGCTACAGTTTTCCTTTAAAAAAATAATTAAAAATTACGTCTCATCTCACTATATATATATATATAGAGTTGGGCTATGTTGCTTCGCGAAGCACGGAAGATGCCGTGCTTCGCGTCTAATTTGAAAAATCTGAGACTCAAATGACCGATCCGAACCGTCCATCTTAATCTTCTCATTGAAATCTCTTAAACGAACAAATTTCGTATTTTTTTGAAATTTTTTGCTATTTATTTTGTATTTTTAAAAACCAGCAAATTGGACGCTTCACAACTAATTAGATCGGTGATTTTCAAAAATACAAAACAAATAGCAAAAAAATTTAAAAAAATACGAAATTTGGTTGTCTAAAAGATTTCAACGAGAAGATCAAGATGGACGGTTCGGATCGGCCATTTGAGTCTCGGATTTTTCAAACTAGACGCGAAGCACGACGTCTTCCGTGCTTCGCGAAACACATCCTAAATTTTTGCATAAAAATTTTTCGCGAGCTTCATTGTATCTTAAACATGCATGCATACCCTTTCTTCGTCTATACAGTTTTACAAAATTTAACACCATAGTGTGAATGATGCTTTAGCAAAATGACTTATAAGATAAGATCTTGGGGGGATTAGAATTAACTTTTAATGGTGGGCCACATTTTAAGATTAATAGGAATAGAGAAAAGTAATTAAAAAGATATTCATGGAATGGACAAAAGAGAAGGATAAGGAAAAAAAATATGAACAGTGAGAATACTGTTAAAAATTATAGAAATAGATAGTCATGTCATACTAAAATTTAGCTATATCTTTTACCGTGGAATTTGGGTATGAAGAATGAATTTAAAATGAATAGGGAGCAATTAAAGAAGGGAGATTAAAGAATTTTAAAGCATAAACGATTATTTGTATAAAAATAAATTAAGCACCTAAACCCTGCTAAGTCTTTTAAAAGGTTACAAGAAATTTTTCTTTAAGATATTTTTGTAAAGAGTTAGATATGTTAGAACATATGTAAGAGTGAAAGATTCATCTTATAACCATATAAGGAAATTGCCCAAGCTAGAGATAACCCGAAATGGAAACATTTCCATATAGGAATGCGCTTTCCTTGTGGGGAAGCGATTTCATGAGAAGCGGCCGCCAAGAAGACGACCAGCTTCGGCAGACGGCGCCACGGCAGAGCCCGCGTGGCCGCCCATTCCCCTTGCCGCGCGTCCCTGCTCACCGCTATCGCCGTACACAGCCAAAACCCACCGCTTCCTCAGTCAAAATTTCGCCGCAGTGTCATTTTCGCACGGTAAAGGCAAACCATGAATCTCTCTTCACCGAGCTCTGGGATTTCACTACCAACACCGTCGCCCATCACCTAGGAGGCTCGACGAACCGCCCGTGTCGCCGGACCACCGCCGGTGAGCCCCAATCCAGCCTTTTCCCAATTTTTCCCCATTACGGTTAATCCTTGCAATTAGCAAGATTTAGTGTAAATTGAACCCAATTGAAGGCCCCCTAAGCTCTCTATAGTGCACATGACACCTCGCCATAGCTTTAGCGCCGAATGGCCTCATGCGCCGCCATGATTGCCACCGCCCGAGCTCCAAGCGCGTCGCCGAATGCTTTGGACCTTCCCGAGCCCAACCGAGGGCACCAATACTCTTAGGAACTTCCTAGATGCTTGAGAGCGGCCAATTTGGCCCCTAAACCACGGAGTGCATGGCCCAAACCTTCCCGTTCTTCAAGTACGGCGAACAATTGCCGTCGGCTCGGTTAACCTCAAGCTTGGCCGCCTTTCATAAGCCTTAGAAGGTTACAAGGAACACCTAAGCCCACCTAACGCCTAAATTCCAGAGAATTGCGGACCCTACTTCGCCGCCCCAAACTTTCGAAATTTCACGGCCAAACCAAGCCGCCAGACATGAGACAATAAAAGACGTCCTAGGTATCGATTTCCCAAACCCATAGATACCAAGAACTTTATTAGAGGTGCACCGGAGTGTCCGCAATCCTTGTCAAGACCTCATGGGAGAAAATGAAAAGGAAATCAGGGACAAGGCAATAAAACCGATTTTTATGACCTAAACCGCTGGTTTAATCGGTCTTTCAAAGGAAGGCCCGGTTCACCAGTTTTAAAACCGGTTTTGGGCATGGTTCCAAAATCAAAAATGCTTTAAATAACAAAATACACTATAACCCAAACTTATTTTTAGATATAAATTAAATTACTTACTGAAACAAAACTATGATTATTTGAAGTTAAATAATTTAATAAGGAAAATTGAAGTTTAAGTGAACAAAGAATGTTAGATTATATCAAAAGAATTTAAAAGAATAATTTAAAGTTCATATTTAAAATTAAGTGAGGCATATCATTTCATGCTGGTATTTATTTGCATTTTCTTATTAATTTTTCGCTAGAAACAAAAGGAGGAAGAGCCCAAGAGGAAAAGGACGAAGAAGGAGAAACCAGTGGTATTCAGCCACTAGAAGACCTCGGAACAGAAGGAGAAAATCTCGAGACAGAAGGCAAGTCATGCAAAGTTTTGATCATATTGCAACTCCTATAAATTAATATTATGTGCATGATTGGATTATACGGGATTATTTTGAGTCTGTCGCGGGAATAAGAATATTTGGAATGACTGAATAAACTTAGTTAAATTCCTATTTGATTTATGACCATCCTTGACAAATTGAGACCTTATTATTCTTTTGATCACCCTAAGGGAATAAGGCAAAAGTCTTAGGTACAACACTTTAGAGTACTCACCTTAAGGATTAGTCGGTTGGTAGACATTTCTTAAATGGAACAAAAAGGGGAAAATGAAAGGAAAATACTAAGATCTTACCCATTCTTGCTAAGATGTACAGACACAATTTCGCCCAACCAGGCAATCGAGAAATCGGACCTAGACAAGTCTTGGAATATTGAATGAGGTCTTCCACGGCTGCAACAAGTCGCTGGCAGCTTGGGTATGATGGCCTCAGTCCCCCTGCCGGGTCTCGATAACAGTGGTAACCATCCTTCTATGGGTTGACACAACCTGTCGGCCTACAGGTTCCCATGGTAAGAGGGTGGACGGGGTATCACTGGGTGGAAGCTAATTCAATAAAATATTTCTTGCCTTTGTTGTCTTGACCCCGATCAGGTCGTGACATTGTGTGGGTAAAGTTGGGCAGGTTCTGCAAAGCTGAAGTTGAGAAACCGTCGAGGTACCGTGCTTCCGGTATACAGAGCTGTGTCTTGGGTGATTCCAGACATCCTAAGCATTAATAGTGTTGAAGTGGTTTTATAGAATTAAAAATTGGGAATAATCGTGGGATTGTTCTATAAGAAGAAAAGTTATACAACTGTTTCTGGGATGTAAAAAGGGGAACATTTACTTACAGAAAACAAATGGAAGGGTTAGAAAATTGCATTATGTAGAGAAGTTATGGGCAAATGGTCAGAAATAAATTAGCACTCTTTTATTGAGAAAATCCTGCAAGTAGATATGCAGTTATTCCGTGCATGACTTACGAGAATTTAAAGAATTCTCACCCTTGCAAACTCTGTTTGTGGGCTGCCCATTCCAACGGGCAGGTCGAGATTTTTCAGATGTGGCATACTATGAGGACGAGGACTCCGTGGATTGGACCGGAGAAGACTAGGTTTTCTAGGACCACCCTTACGTTCAGGTGTACCTGTGGCGTGAAGGGATCGACTTGTAACATAAATAAGTCAGTTTGTAAGTTTGTAGTTTGAAACCCGGGTCGTTAGACCCTTACTTCTGCTGTAACAACCCTATGTTTATTATATCGTTTGCAGGTTGAATCATGTTTAACGCAACTGAAATTTTCCTGGGCAGTTGTGTTAGGTCGAGGCTTGAAATCCACCCTGGATCTTTGGGTCCCGACATATATATATATAGAGTTGAGCTACGGTGCTTCGCGAAGCACGGAAGACGTCGTGCTTCGCGTCTAGTTTAAAAAATCCGAGACTCAAATGGCCGATCCGAACCGTCCATCTTGATCTTCTCGTTGAAATCTCTTAGATAACCAAATTTCGTATTTTTTTAAATTTTTTTGCTATTTGTTTTGTATTTTTGAAAATCACCGATCTAATTAGTTGTGAAGCGTCCAATTGCTGATTTTTAAAAATACAAAATAAATAGCAAAAAAATTCAAAAAAATATATATATATCCGTCTTTTTTTTCTACCCAACATGTCATTAAACAAGTAGCTAGCAGGAGGGCAATGTATAAATTAAGATTTGATGGTCAGTTAGAAGCAGCAAGGTATATATATGCATGAGATCGATGAGCTGAGCCGGAGAATAGGCCATCACATACATTCACATGCGGAACGAACCCCGGCATCGCATCCATCAAGTATAGTGCCTGTCAGTCCCATTTCCAACGCCACCCATGCATGCGTATGCGTATGGATCAAAGTACTGCGATTGTAATACACGTGTACTGCCTTTTTAAGTCAGAGAAAATCACTTATCCTAAAGCTCGTTGGACTAATTGCTTATTTGTCCTAAAGTCGAGATGGCAGTTGGCAATGTCTTTTTAAAAAAAATTTAAGAAAATTTTGCCATATGCTCATCATAAAAGTCGCTTATTCCCGTATCATTGAGCACTTGAATTCACCAAGCCTTTTTTTTTTTTGTTCGCTACGTGCTCACGGGAAAAGCCAGCATGCAGACTCGACGAAGTTTTGTCATTACTAGGCATGTCTTCACATGCATTATTTTAGGTGTGCGAGCAATACATTATGAAGTTCTTTTTTTTGAGAATATAAGCGACTTTTCCCGTGAGCTCAATAGCAAAAATTGCTCACTTTTTTTTAAAAAAAAGAGCATATTGTCAAGTCTCATCCCAACTTTGGAGCAAATAAATAATCGTCGCTCAACTTTGAGGCATACAAGTGATTTTCTCTTTAAGGCATGTCTGTTTTTATATATGTAGGATTCACATATATAGATCACAATGTTTTTTGTTTTAAATTTAATTTTATTTATGTAGGTTAAAATAATTATTTTGATTTTTTCTTTTACTGTATTTTCAACTGTCATGTAGACAGAAAAAAAATATGACTCTGCATGGTGGGTAATCCTTGCATGCAGCCTTTATGCCTAAAAAAACCCTGTCATGTAGGTATATATAGTCTTCTTCTTATTATTATTATTATTATTTTATGTACTAGGCGATGGTAGAATTGGTGTGTAATACGTAGTAAAGCAAGCAATATTCAGCATTATCCTGATGGATGGTGTGTTACAGATGAATATATATAGTGCACTAGCTAGTAATGGATCCTTAGTTGGCCCAGAATATACTGGTATATGAAAAGGTTTTTAATATGGTACGAGAATAAGGTAGCTGCAGCATGGTTGGACTGGTACAGGTACATGCATGCACGACGTACGGGGAAAGAATTAATTAATGCAGGTACTCATGAGGCTGTGTTGTATATATGCTGATCGATGTTGGCGAAAGAGGTACATGTTGGGAAGAAAAGAAGCCTAAAGAAAAGATGCATGGCCACAAGCTACCAGTCTCTGTTATGTTATGTGTGTACGCATGCATGTGGAGAGAGAGAGCCACATGAATAATGTCGACGCCCGTGAGTGCAATGCAAGCTAGGCACGGGTGCTGCAAGGTGACAAATTAAGCTCCATCACGCCCTGCACTACCCTTTAGCCTTTGCTTTGTCTGCTAGCTTGGCCGGCCGTGAAAGCATAAACAAACATATATATATATATACCCCATGCAATTAATACTAGTTAGTGCATGCATGTCCATCGATCCCAAGTTAGTTAGTTAGTTCGTTGCAACCGACAAACGTCCATCGCATCGCATATCGCAGATGGAATTAATGGAATATATATATATGTATGCATGTAGCCATGAGACCATTTAACTTAATTATAACTAGTCATTTACATATATAGTCCATCGACTATGCATGCATGGACAGATTCATCAATCAATCGAACTGGACGATGGAGGAGTAGACGGTGTCGGGCTGCCAGTCGGCGGGGATGACCTGGTCGGCGACGAGCGTCTTGCCGGACTCGTTGGTGATGCGCAGCGAGAAGGGCCCCTGCAGCGGGCGGTGGGTGTCGAGGCGCCAGATGGAGCCCCACGACTGGCGCATCGGCGTCCACCACGGCGACTCCGCCTCCTGGAGGTCCACCTGCACCACGTCGCCGTCGCCGTTCTCGTACTCCACCAGCACCGCCAGGTACACCGGGTTCGACCCCTCCTCCACGTGGAACGCCACCGTCCGCCCCGGGTACTGGCACGCCACCCTCTTGAACTGGATGTCGATGATGCCGGCGTGCCGGAGGTCGTCCTCGCGCTGCTCCTTGGCCATGGCGCCGAACGCCGTGCCGCTCAGGTCGAAGTGGTAGAGGGACACGGGGTAGTAGTTCATGTCCGTGATGATCACCGTCTCCGGGAGCCCCGAGCACGCAGGGTGCCCCACGCAGCGTATCTCGTAGCATGACCCGCATCCTTTGCCGTCCTTGAACAGCGGCTCGTTGCCGCAGGAGGTCATGGCGGAGAAAGGAGGCAGGTTCACCTTCTTGAACCCGCAAGCGCCGCCTGCACATGTACAATGAATCGTACGTTCAACATCGACGACACGCGCGCACAGTACGTTAAATGAATGAATATAATGCTAATGCAGCACGCAAGAGCGCACCGTTGTCGTCTGGTCCGGCGCCGTTGGGAGCGCCGTACCAGGTGGCCTTGGCATCGAGCCAGCCGGCGGTGTCGCCGGAGGTGTTGGCGGCGGGGGCGGGGGCGGGGGCCGGGGCATGGCCGTGGGCGTGGGCGTGGGCGTTCTTGTGCTTGGCGCAGCCGGCGCGATCAGCAATGAGGAGGAGGATGAAGAGCGCAGACGCAACGGCAACGGAGGAGGAGGAGGAGGCCATGGCGCTCACGCCGCCAGCAGCTAGCTTAATCATCTGCTCTGCTCTGGTCGCGGACGTACGTTCTCATTTATAGTGGCGGATGGAGGACCCGGGGGTTCACATGTGGATGGAAGCACCCTCATCACGTCACGAGCCATGCCCATCCTTTCCTACTGCAAACGCAATCCGGCACTGCCTACTAGCTAGATGAGATATACGGTAGTTGCCAAATGCCAATGCAATCAAGCACTCCCAAAGTTTCAACCAACTGCCGCATCCGCATCTGCAGATATCCTCATTCTTTCTTCTCCAATGTTCCTTGCAATATATTCAGGAATCCACTTACCCTGGCCCTTCCATTTTTACCTTAGGCTGCACATACTCGCATGTCTATGCCGGATTTTCCCAATCTCCCGTCGCCGCTCCTCCTCCCCTTGACCGCCTGCGCCCTTCTTCATTGTTGTGTTCCCCCACCGTGCCTCTGCCTCCTCCTCCTCCTCTCGGTCCCTTCCTAGCCTGTTGCGGACTGCTAACGTCCAGAGCTCCGTGCACCGGAGTGGCATGTAACTAATTTACACGATTTCATAATGACAAATATAAGGATACAAAAAGAATCTTGAATTTCCAAGTTCTGCAACGGTATCTACCAATGCGCATGTGCAAATCCATGCTTTGGATTGCAGGAGATTGTGGGATTGCGCTTTGACCCGATTTTGTGATGTGCTGGATAAATCAGGTGATCTGACAAGGTTTGCCATCAGCTTGTTGTATATTCTTAAATAGATCCTGCAGGTTTCGATTGCCATGAATGCATGCCTCTGCTAATTCATGCTTTCAATTTCAGGCGATTGTGGGATTACGCTTTGACTCGATTTTGCGGCATGCTGCATAAATCACATAATTTTGACAAGTATTACCATCTGTAGCCTTGCTGTACATTCTAAAACAATTTCAGCAGGTTCTGGTTTGTTACTTGGCTGTGCATTGATTTCCACCATCTTTGGTTTAGGTTCCTTACATGACTCTGCTTTTGTTTCCATGATTTGTATCTTTGTCAAGTGTTATGTGACATCTCTGGTCTGAGGTAGCTTGCTTACCTGATGAACAAAACATTTGAAATGTGGTGGTGATTTTCTATGCTTACCTGCATTTTCGGGAGTATATATACATGTTGCCGTTTGAGGTATTTGCATTTTTCCTCAGTATGGGGCGACACCTGATTATCTCTCATGTGCTGCATAGCACTAACCTTATCATGTATATATACTGTTTAATATAGTTACCTCTTAGAGCAAGATATATATGAACAACATGATGGATCCTACATGGCTTTTTCTCTTTTCCTGTCATTGACATCTGAACATGATGTGCATTTCATCCACTCAGGTGTTGAACTATTATAGCTTCAAATGGATGACGATTCTTTAGAAGCCATGGATATTTTGCCTTTGAGCCTGACCGAGTGAGAATAATGACTTGATTATTTCTTCTGAACAGACAGTCCATTGAACTTTTAAAAATGATGTCATAAATAGCTGCGCCTGCTATGAAGTATCTTTGAGTTGATTCCTTATTCCCAGGAGACCTTTTTCCAACAAGGCACTCCCCCATGTGTTTCTGCTGATGGAAGGTTTATTATGGAGACACTATATAAGTACCAGTTTCGATCGTTGCTCTATTTTTAAGTTTGGTTTTCATCTGCCTCGTTAGGTTCTATGCATTTGTCGATTGCAAGTAAATTATGAGTTACATTAGCAGAACCAAAATTCAAGTTTTCTTAAGAGTTACCAGATTGATTCAATGCTACATTTCTCCTATGATAATTAATGACATCGTCCCAACATTACGTAAAAAAAACGTGGTGAAGGCTCAAATATGCATACACAAAAACTATTTTCAGTGTGGTCAAAACTGGGGTCATAATATAGCATTATAGCTATGTTCGAATTGTGGCACTAGTTTTTTATGTTTGCTTAATAGTGGTCCTGGAAAAATGTCCTGGCTACCATTCACAGTCAGTTTGTCATTAAGGTATTATTCCTTTCACCCAGATAATGAAGAAATTATGCAGACAGAGTAGTTCAGATTTTTTTTTTTTAGTTCACTAAAAATGGCTACAACATAATAGGAGATACATGGATATGCTAAATGTTGGAAGCTTTGGCTTACTCTTTCAGACTCTGGCCCCTTCTTAATAGCAAATACCTCAATAGAATACTATCTTAGTCATAACGGGCGTTGATTGACTTAATGCCCCTATATCTAGAATCATGATCAAAGGTCCTCCAATAAACTCATGCCGGCAGTATGTTCTTTAAATAAGTTAGGAAGTGAGTCTCTTTGGTGAGCGGATTCGTGAGCATTGACTTAGTATTGATATGTTCAATTTTAATCGTTTGATCCTGAATTCTATCTTTCACAACATGATATTTAATGTTAATATGTTTGGCAACACCACTTGACTTGTTGTTACTCGAATAGAAAACTGTAGCTTTATTATCGCAGTATATAGTGAATGGTCTTGCAATGCTGTCTACCACTTTTAGTCCCGGGATAAAGTTTTTAAGCCATACGACCTGCCCAGTTGCTTCATAACATACCACAAATTCTGCCTGCTAGATCGATATGATAGTACAATCGTCGTTAATGATAGTACGTAAGTGATATTATTCTTGAGTTCTGACAGAGGGAGATGGATGGATGGAGTAAGAAGGAAGAAGTAGTGGACATGCATCTTGTGGAGCTGATGCTGCAGCATGCATGTGGTTTGGTAATGGAGCACATGTGTCCATGTCGTCGTCTGCATCTGCATCTGCATGTCCGTAGGTACGTGGTTGATCGAGTGCATCCTGACGGTAGCTTGTGTGATGGATGGTTGCCCATGTGCAGCCCCTGCGGTCTGCGAATACAAATGCAGCAAGCATGTGGAGCAACGCCAGGGGACGGAGATGGCCGCCGTGAAGGTGCTGGCGGCCGCCGTGGTGGTGCTCTCGATCTCCGGCTACTGCGCCGCCGCGTACGCGCAGTGGAGCAACGCCAGGGCCACCTGGTACGGCCAGCCCAACGGCGCCGGGCCAGACGACAACGGTAATCGATCGACCATGGCATGCATTTGTATTTGTTGAGCTCGATCCTGTCCGTCTTGTATATGCTCCTCCTCCTCCTGATCGAACTGAGTCTCGATTGGCAGGCGGCGCTTGCGGGTTCAAGAACGTGAACCAGTACCCGTTCATGGCCATGACCTCGTGCGGCAACCAGCCCCTGTTCAAGGACGGCGAGGGGTGCGGCTCCTGCTACAAGGTCCGGTGCGTCAACCACCCGGCCTGCTCCGGCCGCGCCGAGACCGTCGTCATCACCGACATGAACTACTTCCCCGTCGCCCCCTTCCACTTCGACCTCAGCGGCACCGCCTTCGGCCAGCTCGCCAAGCCCGGCCGCAGCGACGACCTCCGCCGCGCCGGCATCATCGATGTCCAGTTCGCCAGGGTGCCCTGCGAGTTCCCGGGCCTCAAGGTCGGCTTCCACGTGGAGGCCGGCTCCAGCGCCGTGTACCTGGCGGTGCTGGTGGAGTACGAGGACGGCGACGGCGACGTGGTGCAGCTGGACCTCAAGGAGGCCAGGGCGTCGTCGTGGACGCCGATGCGCCACTCCTGGGGCTCCGTCTGGCGCCTCGACTCCAACCACCGCCTGCAGCCGCCCTTCTCCATCCGCATCCGCAACGAGTCCGGCAAGACGCTCGTCGCCAGGGACGTCATCCCGCCCAACTGGAGGCCCAACACCTTCTACCGCTCCTTCGTCCAGTACTCGTAGCTACCGATTCATCAATTTTCATCGACCATTAATTCATGCATGCACCATCTATATCGATCGAACCAATTTCATATATATATGCGCGCTATATTTGTGTCGTACGTACTCCTACTCTACTACTCCTTAATTCATCTGACCATATATACATAATCTGCATTGCATTGCAAGTGTGTCAAAGCTTAAGTTTTTCACACAGAATCCATGCGATCGCAATCTGTAAAGTTTCGCGCGCATCTAACAGCTAGCAAGGGATTCGATTCGCCTCCAGGCTCCAGCTAACATGCACATGCGACAGCAGCAGCAATATCATATTCCGTATCATCCAGCCACCCAAAAACTTTTGGGCTTTAATTATTCCACTCCCATACCATTCGTAATGGAAATTTTTTTAATATTTTATATTTATTTATTTTTATAATTAAATAAATAATACTCTATTCATCAAAATTAAATAAATAGACTCCTATAACCTGTTGGTTGAACGAGAAGGAAAAATAAATAAACATAAAATATTAAAAAATTCATTCTTAATGAACATAAGGGTTTGTACCAAGGCTCCAAGGCCAGGCCTCCACCTACGCTTCTTAACGAAACTAAAGGCTGCGTGAGGCTCCGGCCCATACTGTTTTATACCAAATTTAGTATTATTTTTTAAAAAAATCACGTATTGACTGAGATTCCCCACGTTTTTCTAGATTTATCATACTATGTCAAAAAATTTTGGAAATAATTACCCCTTGGAAAACTCTTAAATATAATTGTCAAAATTTACTAACTCATCAAAACAATGTTTATGCTCAAATTTAGGTTGTACTCATTTTTTGGACATTTAGCAATTTTTTCTGAGCTTCCTACAAGTTTCAAGATTTTTTCTAGGATTATTGCTCCATCAAAAATCCTTTTGTAACCATAACAAAAAAATCTTCCTCATTTGAAAATTTGACATAATACGTTTTCCCTTTCGAGAATGTGCCTGGATTCACCTGTTTTCCTCCGTCGGAAGCCGGTCCAACCAAACCAGCACAACTAGGGGAGTGTTTCTTTGGACGGTTGCG
The DNA here is from genome assembly GCA_036346145.1 of Olyra latifolia. NCBI lineage: Eukaryota > Viridiplantae > Streptophyta > Magnoliopsida > Poales > Poaceae > Olyra > Olyra latifolia. Next base: position 184,066 of record CM070525.1, on the reverse strand, counting down.
TTTACGTTTGCTTATCAGCTAGAGTTTTGTAGCTTCTCGATAAGGACATCCGAGGGATCAAAAATTATAGAAAAATGGTTTTGAGAGTTTTAAGAAGAAATAGTAAGATTTATAAAAATTGGCTACCAAACATCAAAACGTTTGGCTTATATAAAAATAACAAATTTTCAGCTTATAAACAAACGCAAACGCAACCGCCCGAAGAAACGCAGCGCCACCCTCATGTCATCCGAGCTTGGTCTGCGCTAACAAATACAGGTGTTTCTTCATGCATTGAGCCTGGCTACGAGGCAATCAAACAAAACACACCATTAATGAAATCCCACATGTATCTATAATTTAAACTAATCTTCATTCAACTGGTGACATCAGCCACGTGACTTGTACCCATACACATATCCCTTTGATCCAACTCCTCGCCTCTACCCGGTTGTGCCACCTGCAATGCAATCTTGTCTCCTTGTCACCGTCACCAATTTCTAGTCGTGACGAGATATATATTTGCAATTTTGGTACTTTCATGGGCCATTCTAGTTCGCTAGGCTAGACTGCCATGTGTGTCCAAGCAGTCCGATCGACGGCCTGGAGGGTTGGACTGGACTGGAGACGGCCGATCGACGGCTGCGATAGCCAAAATGGAATGTGCGTGCTTAATCACGTACTAGTACGTCGGTGCTGGAGTTCGATCCGATGGTTCATGGCTCACCGCCAGCTATCAACTTGGAAGTAGCAAATACTCCATGAAGCAAATATGGGTATGGCTCACCACAGAAGAGAGGCGCCAAACGAATGTTTGTCGTTTGTCGGAGGAGGGGGTTAGTTAATATCCTTGTGCTTCTCCAATCTAAAGTATATGATCTTCTTAAAGAAGGTTGTTAGAAGCCTCGGGCAAACTTGTGTGTGGCGTTAGTCATGCCACCTCAGGGATGGAGGAAGTAGCGACCACTAGTGGAATTGGGATGGTTGGCGAGAGAGAGAGCCGGTTCGAGTTGTTGAGACCTAGCCTCAATGTGGATTAGGAAAAACCGGCAAGTCTCCGTGCACCACGGTAAAAAGTGCTTGTGTCATTTATGGTTTGCTTCATTGTGCCTGTTTACTTTGAGCAATTTACTTCCTTACAATTACATTCCTAGAAATAAATTGTTTGATTGTCACCCTAGAATTGCAAACATGTATTTAGACTTAAGTAACTAACTTAGATGATTTAGAGTTCTTGCATTCTAAACCTTTCCACTTAGCTTCCACACATCTTCTAGATTTTGAACACAAGTTTACAATTTGATAATCAAATTTAAAATTTAAAGAGCCTAATTCAACCCTTCTCTTGGACATCTGGTTCCTTATATATTTCTTTCTACTTGAAAATGGATTAAATCACTTGTGCAGTGCAATAGGGACTGCAAGTTAAGCAGTTGTCTGACCGGGGTTGTATCCAAATCTATGTGCCATATTTAGACAGAACACTGTAGCAACAAAAAGGGTCCGGTGTGCTACTGTAGCAACGAGTAATGTAGTAGTCAATCTCAGCCGTTATCTGTTGAAATGGAACCTGATCTCTATGCAATCACTGTTGTAGGATTCTCTCTACTTTTTGATGCTACTGCTTCTGGAGGCCCTTAACAGTGCCTATTTCTGTGTTGATGCTACTGCTTCTGGAGGCCCTTAACAGTGCCTATTTCTGTGTTGATGCTACTGCTTCTGGAGGCTCTCATATGTCCATTTCTGTGTACTGCTGGTGGGGTATTTTTGAGAGTAGATGCTCCTGGTGATGGTTTTTTTTTTTGGAGGGAGTTGATGCTGCTGCTGTTGCTGGTGCTTCTTAGAGGGGAGATGCTGCTGGTAGAACAGTGGGACGGGCTAAGAGAGGAGCTGGTAGAAGAGAACAATGGGTTGGGTGCCCTGGTAGGAGTGAGGATGGGCTTAAAAAAGAAACATCTTTACGGTACTATAGTGCACCAAAGTCTTTTAATGGTATAAACCAACACAGGGGGATCTTTCAATGGTATAGAACCAATTTTGCCAAAAAAATATTCGACACGGGTTGCCATTGGATTAGCAGTCAATCGGCCGCCACAATCTATCAAGTTATTTCGATAGAAACGATATACAATTGTACATGCGTGAACGATCGATGCAGCGAATCAGGGACATCAAATCGTCCGCTGGGAATGAAAAGGGCCAGCTAGAGCAGATTAACATGGATGGAACTGAAGTTGATTAGTGGGCGGCATCTGGGGGGACATCATCCGCAGCTTTTCCGCCACAGGACCTCGCCACAGACTCAAACAGCTTCTCAATCTCGGGTGCACAGTGTGTGAAGGATCGGCTCCAAAAGCTGTAGCGCGGGTTCTAACAGAGGCCGTAAATCTTGCATTAGCACCACGCCATTCTTTCCTGGATTTCATTGAAGCATAAAACCAGTGCAGCATGCATACCTTTATCAGCTCAATGAAAGTGATGAGTAATCCCCAAGGATGAGGACGGTTCACTATTAGACGTTCTAAAAGTACTCTTGTAATCTGCTCCTGGATAATTTCCTGCAAATTCCCATACCAGACAATTATATTAGTTGCAAACGGAATGGGGGATAGAAACATACATCAAATGGGAATCACATGTAACTATACAAGGAACACCCCAATACCTGGGTAGCCTCCGCAAATAGATACAGAATGATGAAGGAAAAGTAGTGTGTATGGCTATTCGGGTATCGCAGTTGGTTGGCAATTGCATTCAAAAGAAGGTAGCGTCCCTCTGTATCCAAGTTTATTACAAGATTTCTGAAAATCTCAGTAGCTGTTTCAATATGGAAAATATCCATAGTAGGAGTATGGTTAATCTGCTGTGTCGTTGCCGATGCATTAGCTGCCTTGTGTTGAAGCTGTTGCACAGCCTGAATATTTATTTCAGAAACCAGGTCAGAATAGCACAGCACATCAAAGAAACAAAATGTAAAACAGAAGCCAAACTAAGTATATAAATGGATCGAATAGCGGCCCCCATGCTGGCCAACATACATATTCATACCTCGGTGAATAAACTACATTAACTAGATGAGCACATAGGGTCTTCTCATGTTAACTACTTAACTCTAGCAACTACAGGCAAATTACCACACGATTTGTTTGAATGACTTCTTTTCTGTGCTACTTGGTTTCCTTTATTGTACAGCATGCAAAATAGAGTTTTCCACTGGAGATGGAAGTTTGAACTTGAAACATAACTTTTTACTGATGTAGATGGGAAATTTGAAGTTTCAACAAAGTAAATTTAAAAATGTATGCCTATGTATGAGATTAAGATGTCTGGATAATGTGTACGTATGGAAACAACCAACTTTGCACCATGTGATATACAAATTCTATATGCAGTGCAAATCTGTTCACAAGAAAGGAAAAAGATTTCAAAGCTATATTTAATTAGAAGTTCCTGGCGTCCACTTAGCTTCCCATCTTCAGAAAGCTTCAATCGATGGAAGGGATAGTGAAGTGAAAAAAAAACAAAAATACAACCAGGGGGGGGCAAAAGAAATGTGTAGAGTCCAATGGCCCCACCAGATGGCGTGCAGAACATCCACTGGAAAATCAGCTTTTAATACCATCTAATGGCAAGTTCCAGTGGAATGTTGTTCTTTCTCTCTTTTGAAGGAGAACAGCCTTTGTCAATGTCAGCAATGATAAAAGCACGAAAATAATAATTCAGTAGATGCTTATGAAAGGTTATATAAATTGCACCATTACCCAACCTAGCCTTTATGGGACAGGTCAGTTTGGTTCATATAGCTTCGTATGGATATACTCTTGCAGTCTTGCCTAGGCAGTCTACAACTCTCGTTTTTTATCTGAAAGCAACTCTTTTGAAAAGCCCACCACCCAGGTTCAAATACCCATGGGAACAATAAAATTTCAGGCCACAATCTTGAGGTTGTGTTATAGCTGTGGGACCGAATCGCTGGATCCCTGCAGCAATCCTAAAAAAATTCTTCTGAAAAGCTATACCAAACTAACCAAGGAGAGTAAAATATTACCAAACTGGGTACGAGATCTGAAAATATAGAGAACTTTAGGCCCTGACCTTGCACATGCAACACCATAATAGAGGTTCATTTCAGTATTTCACATATTTATGAATAATTATGATCAACTAGCAACCTTTGGATAAAATTTGCATAAGAACAATGTAGTCTTATCCAACAAGCTAATTGGTAATCGCGATCAGACAGAGGACTGCCAATTAGAGATTAATCAGGGATTAATCCTGTTTTCTAGAACAGTTCCGTTTATGAACCTCATATATCCAGCAATAGGTAGTCATGCTGTGTATTTGATCCGAGAAGCAAATTGAAGAACAAAAACACTCACTTGGATGCCAACATAGAGAACAAGCGAATTAATCAGAGGCACATTGTAGCGGGTCCCAGAAACACTAGCTTCATTTTGAGGCAGCAACAACTTTTGCTTCAGATCACTTAGGAAAGAAGAGCCTTCTGGTCTCTACACAATATCAATGAGGACTCAAGAGAAGTGTGAAATGAAGGCTAGATTTAAGCACAATACTAGCAGATTCAAATTTTACCACCTTAAGATACTCATCAACCTCAGTCTTCATCTGCTTTGATTTAAGAGCACCATCAACATCAGAAATGATCTGTGGAGCTATTGAAATTTCAGCTAGCAGATCAATCTGTTACAGGAAAAAAAAACTAGTTACATATTTTCTAGTTGAAGGAGAATGGAAGATATGTCAATATCACCAAAGGAAACCTTCAAATTAGGAGTGGATGGATCTGGAAGTCTCATATTGCGTGGAAAAGCACTAAGAATAACATTGCGCATTTGAATGCAACTGGATGGAATTACATCACAGAAACTGAAGTGATAATCACAAAGAAATTCAGGGAAGTCATGCAGTAGTACAAGTAGCATCTTCATAGTTCCTTTGTACAAAAGGTGCACCTACGTAAATGAAACGCAAAGGGCATAAGAAATGGAGCAACAGTACCTGAATCAGAAACATGCAATAACGAATTAAGGGAAGAAACTAACTGGTTCTCCAAGTTCAGCATTTCTTAAATACGGCTCCATAAATTTGAACAAATCAACAAGCAGCCGTTGGAAAAAAGGCCACCCATTTTGCGAATTACAAATCAGCAGTCTTGGCATGAAGGTTCTGTGACTCACCAGCTCGAGCCAAGCAAAGCTATAAAGAACAATGTTAATCCAAAAATACAAAAATATTACAGATTCAGAAGTAGCTACACGTAACATGTGTTACAATGAAAATAGTACAACTGTACAAGTGAAAATTTCAGCTTTAGCTGCACCCAAGAACCAGAGAATTACAACCAGCCATACACCAAGTAGATGGAAAGGGCATACTTTGACTTCATGGTTGTGGAATTGTGGGTTGAGACTAATATAAGACACCTGAGTAGATTGATTTAATGGTCTGAAGAGAAACAAACAGTAGAATCTATTGTCCGCTTAAATTTTCAGACACCATTCCATGAGGCAGGCAACAGACAAACCCTTTCTTAGTCATCTCCAAGATTCGCTCCATGCAAAAAGAGAAAATTACACTGTTGCTACCCCCTAAACTTGTGGCGAAGCCTAACTTAGCACTCTGAACTTGAAATTTACTTTTTTTGACCCCTTGAATTTGTATTCGTTTACATCCCAGCCCCAAAACCATTAAGGATACCGTTAAACGCTGATGTGTCCGTTAAGTTTCTCTCTAAAAAAAATCAACTTCAAATTTTTTTTTCGAAAATTCAACTTTTCAAAAAAAAACTATTGAAAAAAATCAACTTCGAATTTTTTTTTTTAAAATCAAATTCAAAATTTCAAAGAAAATTCAAACCTTAAAGTTTCGAAATTTTCAAAATTTGAAAGCTATCAAACATTCTAGAGATTTGAATTTGAAAATTTCCAAAATTCAAATTCGTGTCAGATAAGTCCTGTGCGCATCCATTTCAGTTTCAGAGTTTCAGGGTCTAGTTTCAGAGTCTGTTTTAGTTTCAGTTGTTTCTCCTTGTTTTCAGCATAGCAGTTTACTTACTTGTTTGTTAAGGCAGCACTATGCTGATCAGGTGATCACGCGTGTGCATGCAGTAGAGTCATGGCCCTGTTCTGCTGTTAGTGGAGAACGTGGGCTTAGTGTGTCATGTAACAGTTTATAAATATGTTAATGAAAATATCAAAAAGCTGCCGCTTCCGCAGCAAAAACACACCTGTGTACTGGGTTGATTCTAACAATTCGAAGGTATAAAAAATTCGAAAATTTGAATATGAAAATTTCAAAAGTTCAAATTCTAATTTCAAATTTTGAAATTCAAAAGTTTTAAATTCGAATTTCCACACGTTTCGAAATTCAAAAATGCAAAACTGATGTTTCAAATTTTCAAAACTTTCATATTTTAATTTTCTTTCAAATTTAGAAATTTTGGATTAGAATTTTTGAAAATTTTTCGAACCTGAATTTTTTTCAGAGAGAGAGGAAGGGAGGTGACGTGGATGCCATCTCATTAAAAAAAAAAGCACGCGTGGCAACCACCTAAGAAACTAAAGGAAAATTAACAACCAACTCAGCATTTAACATTATCCTGATAGTTTTGGGGCTGGCGTGCAAACGGATGTAAGTTCAAACTTAAAAGGGCAAAAAAAGGTAAATTTCAGTTCAGAGGACTAAGTGAGACTTTGCTACAAGTTCAGGGGGCAACCGTATAATTTTCTCATGCAAAAATTACCAGAGATTGAAGAAAAGGAGTGACTGGTACATGTGTTTTTATTCTATTCGCTCAGCATGCCATCCTCTACTCACCCTACAAGTAGCAGTGGGAATGTGCAAAAATAAGGGGAGGACAAGGTTCACAACTTTTCATAATAATAACTTGTTTGTACTAGTCATCATCCTGAACAGAATATCTATGTTATCAAACTAATGGCATGAATTTTGATCTCAAGTTGGCCCTGTGTTCATATATATTCATATTCAATATAAAATGCTACTGCCATTCTTTAAAAAACTGGTTTTCCTAAAAATTAGGGAACCACTTAATCATCTTTGATATATACCCAAAAGAATTTTAAAACATGCACAAGCAAGAGGTGGAACAGCATAGGTGAAGTAATTTCCACCCATCAGCTGGGCATTGTGAGCAGCAAAGTTTTAAGGTGGACGATGCAGCTGTCACAGTGACACCACGTTATAATTCTATTGCCAGTTGCCCAGTTCACATGCTCATCCCATCCAAAATGGTCTCAATCCAAATCAACCAACATAAGGTTACTTTTATAAGAAATATTCTATTAGGACATCAGGTCAATGCATCTAACCTTGTCTCAACCTAGTCACACTGCACATCCCATGGATGAAGGCTACAGTGTGCACAAAAGTAAATTTAACAGTGGACAATGAAAATCTCAAGGAGTTGATAGGGGAATAATGGACCCCCTCTATTCCATAGAATATAAAGCAATCAGCAATTCAGCACTATGGCATTGCATTTCAGAAGCAAATTGAACTAAGAGTCTGATATAATGCCAAAAGTGTGCTGATTGAATCTATAAAAACTCTGACAATTTCAAAGCATCAAATCAAGTCACAAAGCATGAAGACACTGACATAGAATGGGAAAATAGATAAGTGAGCCAAAAGTGATGACTGACCTCCAGCCAGGAATTCTTAAGGGCTGCAGTACATGGAAGGCATTTGCAAATGCAGTTAAAACCTGTTGCACCAAATAAAATTGTTATATTACTGACGATAAATAAACTATAGATAGCTAAAAGGATGTGTACCTGAAAATTAGCACTCTCATGATGGATGTCAGGAGTAGTAAGGTCATAGAGCCAATTTATAAACAACCGAAAGAAAGGTCGGGGGTTGAATGAAGCCTTCTTCTCTTCAGCCTCTTTCAGAATTATCCTAACAGTCACTGACAGAATCTGGACAAGACAAGTTGAAGGATACTTATTTTCTGGACATTCTGCAACCTAGACATGTATGCACAACTAACAACTAACCTTTGAAAGAAGGTTGCCTTTATTTGGTCCTATCTCCACTGAAGAATACTAAAGACAAACAACAAACAAGAAGTTAGTATCACCAGCATGAATTGCAATATCCTTTGGTGCATGCCACTAACATAGCATCAGATTTGTGATCTTCGCATTTAACTCTATTATTTGTGGCACATAAAAAATGTGGATAAATTAGCTAATCATTAATAGAAGCGCAGTTACATGAGTGGTATGACCAACACCTCCATAACATGGACTGTTAGCAAATCTAATAATATCCCTATGTATCAGCTAAAACAACCTCAAACAATGTGCAGTACAAGTAACAGTTTAATTATGACCGCAGGACAGAATAACAGCACAGATTTTACATCACAGACTCATAATGCATCAAATCATTCTATAAATCTCAAATTAATTTCCCATGAGACTGCACCTGCATATGACCTGATAAGATATTATTGGAAATGAAATAAAACCAAACACAACAGTACGCCTGGATTAAACTCTGCATTCTGTTCCTGCTTGGCTTATTTACTTTCTAGTTTCATAAATACAAACATTATCACATACCACTTCTCACATACATAACACCTTGACAGCTAAAAGTTTTCATTGGATTCTTAACAATTTTGACTTCTGACCATATTCATTTTATAATTTGAAACCATCAACACCAAGTAATCTTCATTCCAAAACAACAAGCAACAGATGTAGAAATATGTTTATAGATACCTTGAGCACTATAGCTGCAAGTTTTGAATATGAATCGATTGGAAGATATGAAATTTGTAGTTGATGTGATGACCGCTGAGACATACCACCAGGAGCAACATTTTTCTCAGAGAATAGTGTGTGTGTAACAGCAAGTTCCTGATTTATTCAAAATTAGCATTCAGGTATACAAAAATTGGATTACAAATCTAGTATCAAAATACAAAGGTAGAATAACCACCGTGAGAACTCGGAAAAAGTGCTCAGTGATTTCATCTCCCTTCAGAAGGTCATTCTGTTGCAACCGCATAACAAAACGACTATATACCACATCACCAGCACTTGGATGGTCACACAAGTGACACCATTCAGAAAATATAAGAGCAACCTGTGCACCAACGAACATAATGCATTGACATTTCCTAGCATATAGAATTCATTCTGATAAAGCGATATTTATTATATTATCTAAACTATACACAAAAGTTTATGAAAAAACCTCAATGCACCGGATTCACTTCTGCTGCACAGCAGTAACATTATCATATATCAAGAAACGCTGTTAGCTCTAAAGTATGTTTGGGAAGGCAGAAAATATAGCATGAGAATATAGCATACTTGAGCAGTTATATCAGGTAAGTGATTAAGTGTGCGTACTAGAAATGTCAATGCAATAAACCTTTCGGGACTTTATGTTAAATTTGAGAAATCTAGAGCAATTTCAGAAATACAAAAAATCACATAACCACCATATCTACTTATGCTGCAGAACTAAAAAATTATTAACATTCCACTCCTAAATGAGAGAATCTGAGCTAGTTTCACACACAAATACATGAAAGAGCATCTTGTAAATTCTATAGTCTATACCTCATATTTCTTATTTCTGCTAATGCTTGACCACAATATAATATATAGTACTCCCTCCAGTTCTCAAAAACATGCCATTTGAGATAGTTGCAAGCCAAAGTTTTAGAACTTTATCTATGAATATATTTCATACATATAGATTGCAATAGTAATTAGTGGTTAAAGACTCAAAAGTTGTATTTTGGAGCCGTGTCGATGTCCAAATGTCATGTTTTTGTGAACCAGAGGGAGTAACTTAAAAGCTAACAATGTAAGGGCTATGAAAGTAAAATAGGGAACATGCAAAAAGATGTGTTCAAATTCACATCTGTTTAGTTCATTGTAATTCCTCTTGAAACAGACTACAGATAGGAACCATGGAAGTCAATTTGCATGTGCAAATATGGAAAAAGAAATAAGAGAAACAAGCATATGAAGTGTGCATAAAAACAATGTAAATGTAGTAGGTACTATTCTATCTTGAGGATTTACGTAAACCAAAACGAAGTAAATACTACAGGATTCAAGGTTAACAAAAATGAACAATAAATTTCAGCATGTTTTCGAAACCTGGTCTTGAAAAGCAACAGAATCAGCCAAAGTGATGTCATTAGCATTGTTTTCCTCTTTGTTTGCTTGACCAGACAGAGCCTATAAATAGGCAAGAGCAATATGCAGGTTATTGATTTTGAGAATAACCATTAATGTGAACAAATGATACTTGAAACCATTCATCAATGTTATCTAACCTTTCTATCCTTTGACTGTCTGACTTTTTCCTCCTTTCCAACAGCAAAACCAGGAGAATTGTTGGTATTATTTCTTGCAATCTCAATCAGCTGTTGCAACGATTCAGGTAAACCTGGTCTCCTTGCAAGCTGCAAATAAACAGTTATTGCCACTGAGCATGCTACTGAAAGCAAGACCAACAACTGAATATAAAGAACAACTTAACAAATAATGTACCTTCGATAGTGCATCAACAACATTGTAAAGCTCTGGTATGCTAACAGAGTCTTGAGTAATCAATGTCTGGAAAAGTGACATGGCAAACTCTATAGCAGCCTCTGAGAAGAACAAGAAAAAATTGACAAACAAATTTAATTGATGAAAAATGATACAATTCTTTTTCCAAAAAAAAAAAGAGAAAATAAAGCTCCAGTACTTGTAATGGGCATCTGGTTTACAAAAGCCTCTAATGTGAGGTAAATAATGTCAAATGTGAAGACCATATTTCAACCAGTCTAAATGTCTAAGGCTTGGGTTAACGCAGTTGAAAAAAGTTTCTATGCTGAGGAAAATTGTCTAGGACCCTATAATCCAACTCAAAATGATTATTAAGATATTATGGTTTACAAAAGCCTCAAATGTGAGGTAAATAATGTCAAGTGTCAAGTCCATATTTCAACCGGTCTAACTGCCTAAGGCTTGGGTTAACACAGTTGAAAAAAGTTGCTATGTTGAGGAAAATTGTCTAGGTCCCTATAATCCAACTCAAAATGATTATTAAGACGTCATTATTCCCATATTATATGATCCATAGAAATCAGTTCATTTGGAAAAGGGTGAGGAGGATGTTCATGACTTCATGTATGATTTTGCCAGTTTATATCTGTACTAAACAGACAACAAAAAGCTTTATAGACTTGAACTTCCATATTGCATGCTCATCAGCAATATGAAATTAACATAAAAGGATTTGTCATGAAATCTACTTCCACAGAAAGTATAATTTGTAGGTTATTGCCGATAAATACTATAAACACAACAATCATGCATCTATCTTGAAGAGCATGAAGTCAACAATGTCATACAATATGAAACAGACGAGTACTATATCTAAAATAAAAATTATAAAAAGAAATATTTCACATTTCAACTTACTATCCCTTCCACTATCAATTAACTTTGCTAAATGAACATCGTACTCCCCAAGATTCAGCAACTCAGAACGAATAAGGCCAATAGTAATTTCAATGTTGAACTTCTTATCCTCATCAGAATAGATCACCTGCACGAAAAAAGTTAACAAACCAACAAGGAAAGTGCTTGCCTGTAAAATCCCTCACGAAAGAACCATGGACTAATCCATCAAGTTTATCAATTCACTGTATTCTTGGATCTAAAACTTCACTACAAAGAATATTTAATTAAATATCATTGGCAATATTATATAATACAACAAGCTATTTCCATCCGATCGACAACAGTAAGTCACATCACTCATGCAAGCAAAAAAGTTACTTCACTCTCATAAAAGAAAATTCTAACATAACAGACATCAACTTTGGCCATAGTAACTTCAATACATCATCTGGGGACAGCAGCAGCTTTACAAGACATTGCATGCAAATGCAATACATAATGAAAGCATAATAAATTAAAACATAACATTCAGATGAAATAATTCAGCAATTAAAGATCAAGTGCATAGAACATGAGAATGAATGCATGAATGGAAAAAAAATCAAGATTAACAACCAAGAGCATAACACACATGGAAAATGTAAAACAAGGAAAACTAAAGCAGGTAACAAAATAGCAAGAAATAGGGTATATGTCACAAAGAAACATACCCAGCTAGTTAACTCTTTGACGACGAGATTGCAGACATCTCGTATTGCAACTAAAGTTGCTAGAAACCACATGACATAAGCACTTTTTGACGCATTATCATACAAACTTTTGAAAACCTGGGACCAAAGACAAAAAAAAAAAGTCAAAACAACCAAGCGATATATATAATCACTGTAACAGAAAAGGGATGTGTTTACCTTTTGTGCAATAGCTAATGCGGCCTCGTCCCGGCTAACACATCTGAGCAAGATATCAGGAACTTCTGCAACAACAGACTGAACACAAGAATACAGAAACAAGCGTACGTTAGTCACAATTAGATAAGACAAAATTTAACCTATTAAACAAGGATTCAGTGAGTGGTGTAATAATTCCACAGAAATGTCTAAAAGAGTGATGAGCTATTTGGTTGATAACCAAATTTTGCCTGCAAGCAGCCTAGTTCACCATACTTCCTAGTTGCTACAGTTCTTAGATAATACATGGAAGGTTGACATGTGGATTCACTTGCCATAGTTTTTTGAGTTTGTGCACCTTTCTTATACGTTCACGCCACACTTATTAGTGGCTGTGAACCATATAGGGGCCACAGCCCACAGGAGCTGTGGTACACCACACTTTGCTTAAGAAAACAGCCCCTAAGTTCATACAAAGAACTATTAACATGTGAGTACAAAAGAGGACTAACTGACCTGGATTTCCACATTTTTACCGTCCTTGGCAATTAAAGCTTCCAGCTGGAGGGTAAGAATACATGAGTTACCAAATTTAAAAAGTTACCAAGCAAACCATACATGCAATTATATGCAAAGAGAAAACAACTGGCACTGCCTAAATAAATAATGAACTAGGATTGAAGCAGAAAGTGCAGCTGGTCAGCAGCTGTAATAGCTGCACATTATTTACACAGGAGATACAAAAATAAATGAAACATAATGCTTACAAAAAACTAGTAACATAAATTCTCAGATTTATTCAACAAGAACTCCTTAGGATAATATTAAGATATTGTAGCTGCTAGGTAATGAGAATGCATTGCTGTAGCAAAAAAACCCGTGCTGTTCGTGTGGGTGGTGCAAAATATTTTTCTGTGGAAAAACAGGTAGGAGCATCTGTGGTGATATTATATTAATAAAAGTTAAGAAGTATGCATGAGCAGTTGGGAGAAGGAAGTACAGTAGCAGAAGAGCCTGAAAATTATGAAAAACTACTCAGCCAAGCAACAAAAATCATCTTTTAAGTAAGGCATGACTGATGACTATGGATAACCAAGGCAAAACCTTCTATAGTGATCTAATCTAATCTTTTCTAAGCATCTAGAGAGATAACACCATTATCAAACATTATTTTGTTCCTGCAATTTAATATGATGGCAACTTTCTTAAGGTATGTGAATCTCTGACAACTTCCTTGAAGCTATTATTACATGTGCAACATTAGTTGGAAATTAGAGATAAGAATAATTAGCTTCCGTATTGGTTAGGTTACTTTCTTATATATATATTCCATGTATTAGAGATAAGTTTCCTTTGAGATAGATATCTCTTTGGGGTCAAATTGAGTAATCCCAATAAAAGGTACAGCATGCATCAATTATGAACTAAGCAAGAAAGAATCAAGTCTCCCCTGTCTCAAGCTCTCAACCCGACCTATGTCTATTCCTCTCCTCTCGAAACCTTAATCCCCTCCAGCCATGCCACAGAGTAATTATGCCAATGTGCACCAACATCCGCATGTCATAGGCTGTCATTCATCAATGGTTTTGTAACTTAAGAAATAAAAAAACAAAGGAAATACAATGTAACAGATTTTACAGACTCGACAAGACACTAACGTACTCTTTCAAACATATAGAGATCTTCCTTTGATAGCAATGACTAGTGAGTTAAATCACCTTCATTTCTGATTATTTTGTAACGAATAATTCAAACAATAATATTCCTACAAGGCTCCTGCTGATTAGCATGATTCCAAATACTATTACCTTTTGTGAAACTTGTTGGTATCTCTCCAAAGCATCACCAGTACTAAAAGGTTCAGGTAAAACAGATCCCTGCTGTTCATCAGCAATTGAAGCTGGAGGTGACACCATAACACCTACATCCTGATACAGATTAAAACAGGTTTCAGAAGACTATGTAGTATGTCATGTATACATGAACTCAAGATGAAAATTTATGTTTGATCATGACCATTGTTCCACCCACAGGAAAGTCATTAGATATCACTGAAGGAAGAAATGTGGATGCAGCACCAATAGTTCCACCAAGTAGGGCGGAAGAGTTACCATTCCCAACTTGAGCAGGAGAAACACTAAACAGGACACGAGATATTTATCAAACCAGGGATAGCAGCTCAAAGAAAATGCACAAAAAAAGACTGATAGGAAGCCGAAGCATGTGTACCTCGGAAGTTGCATGGTACCAGGAAGTAATTCCTCAGACACCAGCTCTGTTGGCTGAGTTATAGAAGTAAATGGAGTTATTTGAGCAGTTGAAAAACCACTGGAGGTCACTGGTGGTGAATTTGGACTGTAAGCTCGAGGTACACCAACATTGCTAGAGACAGCAGCTGTACCAGAGGAACCAGAACCTGCATTCTGGCTATGGCTCTGCCATACATGAACAAAGTCCTGAAATCAACAAAGTAAGATGCACAGTCACACGTACAACACAAACATTATCTGTTATTTTCAACAAATTTATGCCTTGATGCTACACCTCATAGACTCGTTGTTGGGTAACGGACATCAGTCCAGGCTTAGGACAGAGTAATTCAGGTGCACGTGCAAATGGACCTTGAGCATAAGTAAACGCATCATAATATGCAGGACCAGCTGCCCCTCTTTGTTTCCTTTGTTGTGAAAAGGACCGAGCTATTTCTCCATCAATCATTTCAACAGCCTGCGAAAATCTCACATATGTCATGAGGCTGAAGAAATAAATTCAGCAGCTTCTCCATTGCACTACATTGCTTGGACGTAATGCTAGGGTACATGCCCAGTGGTGATTGCAAAGAGAAAGAACAGAATAAGAGAGTAAACAAAAAATTATGTTTGGATGTAAATTGCAGACCAAGAAGCAATTATAGAAGAAGATTGCCTATCCCATAGAAATTTAAAAAGAATGTGTCAAGACTCTTAAGAGGTGGTTCTTCAATCTCATTTGCAGGTGATAGGCCTCAGGCCCAAATTAATCATACTAGCTGAGAGCACGTGCTTTGCTACGACAAAAATAAGATCAGATACCATCTTATACCATGTTGTGATCAACATATTTAACGCATGCATTTATCACCGCTGTATGCTGCCCTACCTCTGTACCTAGGCTCCGTCTATTTTTACTCTTTTATATATAATGTGAACGGGATATAAAGCTAGTATCAATGCACATATGCACCTATAGATCATTGGTAGGTTCATCTTGTCCTGAGCATGATCAAAACCTTCCTAAAATACAAACACGCTTAAATAAGAAAACAAACCAAATCTACAGAAACATCCTTGCGGATATGAACCTGCGTTGATTGGATATCGGATGGCAGAGATGAATGACGTGCCACATGACAACCATCACTCACCACAAGAGACTTTTTATTAGTAGAAATAACAGAAAAGTAGAACACTATGTGTTGCTGAGTAGCATTAGCAACATGATGATATGTCAAGAAGCTACCTTGCGTGTCGCTACAGACTCAATAATTGCACAGCCAAGATCCAGATTGTCGTTGATTAGAATATGGATTAGTTGCTCGATAGCTTCATTATTACTAGTAAGGTTTTGGATAAGGCTACGAAGATGAGACGATAGTGCAACACGAAGTGGTTCCTACAACAGGGGGGAAAGGAAATCATCAATCATGTAATAATATGTCGTAAAAAAATCGAAAACATGAATAAAACCAACAAATGGAAGTTACAGCCATAGAAAACATCAAGGCTTAGAGGCCTAAAACAGAGGTACCTTGCAAGTAACATGGGCTAGACTTCCAGCTAATGTCCCAACCATCAAATGTGCAGAACGATTCATGGCATTGTTATCAGATTCCGTTGCATAATCCTACAGTAAGCAAGAAATCAACAATTTCAGTGCTACATCAATACTTTCTTAATGGATACACGTCAAAATGGCAACCTTCAGAATAAGTTCTTTTGTAGTTCGGCTTGCTATTGTCACACTTCTTTGGATAACAGGGGCTATAATCTCTTTGATAGCCTTATCCAACGCCACATCCATGATTCTGTAGAAGATCAGTAGTTCTTCAGCTCTTTAGTGAAAGAAACTCAAATGACATAAGACAAATTTACTTTTTTAGAAACATCAAACATACTTGCTGTATTGCAATTGTGGACCAAGAGACCCAAGTTTTGAATTTATTCTGAAGTGTATCTCCTCACGTGGAATCTCAGCCATAAGCTAGAAACAACACATGAAGAAAACTATGGTTACATAAAAAATCAGGTTATCTAGATAAAGATACATTTAAAAAGTAGAATGGCGACAAGGCAAACCTGAGTAAGAGAAAATGGAGACGGCAATGGAGATACCGATGGTGTTTGTGATGGTGAAACCTGGGTCAAGGTGTGTAAGGGGACTTGCTCAGGCATCATTTGAGCAATGTTGTCATCTTCAACTGTGTTTGGAGGAAGACGAACAGGAGCAGTGTACTGCAAACAAAAAATATGTTTCAAATATAATAGTAGAAAAATATACCCCATTGTAATTGGCAGAGCAAGTTCAAACTTCATAGGTAACCTGATTCAGTACATTAGGAAGGCTCATAGCACGGGAAGTGTTATTAATCTCAGGCTGCACTTCCACGTGGTTTATTGAAGGAATAATACCCGAGGAGACTTCCGCAACCACTGAGGTTTGAGATGCAGCAACATCTTTGTTTGAAAAATCCGGATTTCCCTCAACTTCACGTACTCGATCTTTAAGAAGGGAAGCTGGTTTTACATCTTTCATGTCCACATTGAGGTTCTTAAACAGGACCTAAAATCCCAAATAATGACAGTTAGCAGGAGTAATAATTAAAAAAATACAGGTTTAACAAGATTATCTAATGGCCAAAAAAACGTTAACAACCTCAATGTCAAATTTCAGATTCATCTTGAGGTTTGGTAGATTATAGATCTCAACAAGTAGACTAAGAATTCCCATTGTCCAGGGATTCGGAGGCTGATATGCTATACTTGATTGGCAAGGTTCAAGGATCTGCAGAGAACGCGGCGTTAA
This sequence comes from Olyra latifolia, assembly GCA_036346145.1. Taxonomy (NCBI): domain Eukaryota; kingdom Viridiplantae; phylum Streptophyta; class Magnoliopsida; order Poales; family Poaceae; genus Olyra; species Olyra latifolia. The sequence goes on along the minus strand of CM070525.1, from coordinate 166,668 downwards.
TGATAACAAGCATGCCCAAGTAACACATTTCGTAGAAAATGAGATAAATACAAATTCACACCTTTGAAGTGAATGGAATTACAGCAATCATTAATCCTTTTTCATATGCCTGAAAACATAATTTCAAAAGAAGAATGTCATACAGGAGGCAGAGACTTGAATAATACCAATTGAAAGAATCATTCATAATACATGCAACATAAATCCAAAACAGTAAGCACAACCCGCAGAAGGAAGTTAGATTCTAACAGAAAAGTAGTACCTCCACAATAAGAGATTTTGGGTCAATCTCCTTAGCTCTAAGTGTCTGGTTCCTTCCTATGGTAAATTTTCCCAACCAGCTACCAAGATTTTTAACCAAGGAGCGTTCCTCGGAGCTAGATTTGATAAGATCTGATCTTAACAAGACCTGCGTAAATAAATTTCAAGGTTTAACAAAATTGTTACCCCAACGACAAGAAAGGTAGACAGATTTGAGTGACAACCTTGCAGTTCTCATATGTAGCTTTCAGTATTTCCTTATTCAAGGATCTTGAGTTTACTTTGTCAAAGAATTTTAAATACAAGTCATGAAAATTCGGTTCGATGCTTGCCCTTCCAAGATAAACATGTAATTGCATCATTGTCAGCATAATTTATACAGAAAATAGGAAGGAGACAAATTAGTATGATACCTTTTCATAACCATGTATTGTGCAAACCAAGGGTAATACTGTTCCTGAAGCACCTCATTAAATTCATTTGCCTTAGCTTCCATATTTGAGGTGGATATGTTGTTCATCATAAAAAAGATCTTGTCTTGAACATCAGATGGAGGAGTCTAGGTGAAGAGGAAAATCAATTAGCTCAGCACAGGGCCACAGGCTATGCTTTCTCCAATAAAAACACACGCCAACGAAAATAATAGCAAAACCAACCTCAATGGGTGTATCTCTCTGCTCTGCTGCTGCTACAAGTGTCTCAATATTTAAAGCAGCTCCAAATCCTGTAGTGTAGGAAGGCTGCCGAGGCAAGCCTATAAAAAGATGGGTGTAACCATAAATTTAATGTGAAATACAGTGGTTACAAAAAATAGTTGCCATTGTTCCTCTGAATATGTTAGGCAATCAAGTGAGTCACCTGAGGATGTACTTCGAGAGCACAAAAAACGAGTAGTATGAGCACTACTTGACATGGTGGTGGAGTGATGGGGAGAAGCTAGCAAAGAGTGTGGAACAGTTGCCTACAGTTAAATATATTTTTGCAGTAGGTTAAGGAAACAGACACAACAGGTGTCTAAGTTACAAAAAAGAAAAGGAAAGAAGATCAGAAGCCAGCACTGCATCCAAGGCTCCAAGCATCTCACAATTCAGAAATAAAAGAAATCATATGGAAACTCCATGATACCTTTGGATTAATTGGCAAATCAGCAGAAGCCGAAGCAACTAAAGGTTGACTGGATAAAATGTTATTATTCTCAGGGATGCTTATAGAGATCTTGGACCTGTCCCCAAGAAGACCCTGCTGCCTTTGCTGAAATGGAAAAGAAGAAAGTGTCCTTCCTAGCTGAGGTGGGGATGTGCCCATCAGCTGCCATGATGGTTCAGAAGCCTACATAAATCCAACCATTTCATTTAGGAAATGGAGTAAGCCGTAGTAACAACATAGGAAACCAGTAAAACATGTGAAATTAGACAATCATATTGTCTTAACAAAATGTCAAACACTACATCGCAAGAACGATTTCACCTTTGGTTCCAATTCAAACTTCGCCCAAAAGATTTATCCCCTTTTATTTAGGTTTTTGTGATGAGTTACCTCCATGGTTTCAATAGATGATGATCCAGAAACATGCTGCTCTGCAGAAAGCAAGTTGCCAGCATTGGGTTCATTTTGACTTGCTGAAATCCTGGCAAGTGCTCGCTCAATTGCAGAGACAATTTCCGTATGAGTTCCACGAAGATGTGAGATCTGCAATATGTGATTGCAGTACTGCGGCCACTCTATTACACGATCCATAAACTGTTCCAGTGCTGTTGTACCAAACATAAACATCTGCGGCCAATAACACCATCGACATTACAAGTTATACAAAATAGTCAACACATGGAGATGCCAACATGAAAGAGATTACAGCTAACCTTTGAATCGACAGATTTGCGCAAGGCATCAAGGACAGCACGAAGAGCGATTCCAAGTCCAAGGTGAGCCACAAGTTGATGTTTAATAATGGATCCTATTTTTAAAAATAAAATTGCATAAGAGAACAGAATAACTGATTAGAGTGTATGATGACTTTTCGACTTCAGCAGAACATGTTTCATGCAAGGAGCCAAGGATTTCATTTAAAGTATGGACTACAATAACCCTAATTCAAATTTTGATGCAGCAGAAACAAATGAAGTGTGGACATCTATTGTTATGACAAATTGTATGTTAGCTCAACATCTATCTGTGTTTATCTGTAGACACACGATAGAAGAAAGATTCCGGCATATTTCAGTCAAATCTCCCTAGTTCAGACAACGCAGAAACAAGCATAGTAGGGCAAAAACCTCACTCTATCAATTATCACTGGTACTTATTTCCATCATACATTTGCGTTGATTGGATAGCATCACATTTGGAATGAAGGTTGGTCTTGATGGAAGCATTCATTTTATTTAAAGAAAGGTAAGTACCATTGTTCTAACCCAATCCAACACAGTAAAAATTAAAAAGTAAAAACATATAGTGAACACATCAACCTCATATGAATTGTAGTTTCCTAAACTGGATAGTGAATCTGTTCAACAATAAAAATGCAGCAGAACAGATTTTGTATACAAGTTCATAAACCATGAGCTTTTTAAGCACAGGACTGACAATTAGTATAAAGTGTCTGCCTGACATAGAACTGGAAAATAGTGCTTCATCAGAAATGTCAATCCAGGCCACAACTCTATACAATAATTGGCTTATGGAGTAACAAAGTAAAGATACACTCACCAAATAGCACAGCTGCTAGTTTAAGCTGCTTATCAGGATACTTCGGAAAGAACTTGTATTCTTCAAACAGATTCGAGATCATACAATTAAAAATCAGTTGTTCCCTGGCCATAGAAAATATTCAGGTAATCTGGTTGTCAGAACTGAGCATGGATCAGCGCACGCAAAGCTAAACTTTAAGACAATGCTTCACCAAAGACAGACACGCATGCACACACACAAAGGATACTATGAATTTTGAGAACAAATTTTGGAGGAAAAAATATCACTTAAAACACCCCAAGTCAATCAGTGAATGAATCCTCAAAACAGTATGCACTCTACCCATGGTTAGAGGAAGAGTTTTTTTTTTTAGCAAAGGTTAGAGGAAGAGTTAAAATAATAAACAACTTCAAAAAGACAAATAAGCCAATAAGAAATAGATGGCGCATCTCTAAATCATGCCCTACATAGTAAAATAACATAATAAACATTAAGATAGTTATATTAAATTTTCACTTTAATATGCAACCTTTCAGCTTATAAATATATGTTGATGAAAACCTCCTTGCTCATATTCTGATTAATGTTTATGGTGTTTTGATGTGAATATAGGAACCGCAGAGTAAGTTAGAAAGGAAATAAATTAAAAAGAAATTGTATCCAATTGAGCTGAGAAATGCACCTCTTGTCTGGAGATTCTTTGAAGCGAGATAGCATTTGTATCATACCATCGATGCTTATTTGTCCAGAAAACATCTGGTGAAAATATGCATTTGCCTCTGCTTCAACATCATCTGAACCTCCCTCCGAAGAGATGTCCCTTACTACAGAACCATGATTCCTTGATTCATACAAAGAATAAAATTTCCTTAGTTCATCCACTAGTTGGTTGGACAAGAGCTGACTCGACTGGAGAACCTGCAAATGTGCACCGCATGTGTCGATATCGGGAACCCACAAAAAGACCAAATAACTGATTGCAAAATTACAAGAGCCAAATAATCATTCAAACCTTTATAAAGAGAGGACAAGACTCCCAGAATAAATTCATAACAATAGCTTGAGTTTGTTGTGTGTTAACCTCTACAGCATAAGATGTGTTGCCCATAGTTTCTTTTAAGAAATTAGCACATTCCTGGAAGTAAAAAGCGTAAGTAGGGAAGATAAACCATAAAGATGGCAATGAGGAGTACTAGGCATTACATTAGCAGGATTGAACTCCACAATAAATGTGGAAAATAGTTAAACCTGCATAATTAATATGTAGTAATTTAGGAGCACAATCACACATATTACCTCAACAAAACTATCTTTGTATGTAGACAACTTATCAGTCAGCCATTTCTCAAGATGGCTATGATCTTTCCTAGAGGCAGCGGCAGCCAATTTAATGCTGAATGCAAGTGGGGTAGAATCGAGAACAGCAGATAGGATCTGTTGAAACAAATAAAGATGGCGACATATTGAGAAGGCATTATAACATTAGGGGTATAGTTTCAAATGGAGCGAATAATCAAATACTAGAAGCCTATGGGGTGATCATTGTGCAATGTGCATCAATAACATTGAACAATTTTTCTCCAGGAAAAGATTAACATTTTTTGTAGTTGTAAAGAGCATAAAATTAGCCCCCCCAAAAAAAAAAAAAATGAAAGAAATGTTCAAGAGACTGTGACGAAATCATTCAATTTGACAATTGACAATGTACTGTATCTATACAAACCTTCAAGTCTTGACACACGTCAACAATTCTCAGAAAACAGTTTGGATCAGAATGAGCATAAACAAATCCTTGGAGAGTAAGATATTGGTTAATATGCCAGAGGTAGTTCATCACATTGCTCTTTGCGGCATCCTTCAGTATAGCAGGAAATACAAGTGATAGCACTTCATATTGGAGGAGATTATATGCGGTCTGCATAATAGAGGGGGAACTTCACAATAGTAAAACGATATTTAACTAGATATAGTTTGTTAAGCAAGACTACAAAAACCATACATTAACATGTGCAAGACCAACAAGCAAGAGTTCAGGGCAATGTGCCACAGGATAGTCAAGCATCGATCGCACCGATACAGTGTGTCCAACTTCAGCAAGTTGGCACAGAATCTCCAGAAGGTCAAGGCAGAACCAAGCATGATTACCTGAACTAGGACTTGACAAGTCTGGAAATGCCTAAAAGAAATCGCAAATTTTAGTTGCAAGAATTGCTGACAGTTTTATCATGAGTAAGGCCACGTGCTGTCAAAAAAAAGTACCAGCTGCCTTGAACAATGTGCAAACGTAAACATATCAGTAGGAGCAGAAACTGCATGCTTTAAGAATGATATTTGGCCTTCTGTATTCATCCACAATGACCCACAGACAGCATGAAGCGGAAAGGGATCCTGTATAATTCAATCAATTGTCAGCCAAGCAACAATATCCCCTGAAATCGAAAAACCTATATATACCTTGCAGGCACGAGCATATATAGACATCAGTAAATTAAAGGCTGCTTCATCAGGAACACTGAAACCCTCGTGATCAAGATTTTCCATTACATGCATCCAATTAGTACTTGGGGCCTGCATGGGAAAGAACAACCAAACTAGACTGTAAAAGTGCAAATGAAAGAGAAAAAATGGCACGAACTGGAAATGCAAGAGGTAATCGCTCACAAGTTCATTGATTGAATCCACAAGGACATCCGTGTTCCACGTAGTCAATTGAGGTGAGTCACTTGTATGGCTATTTTGAATAGCAGATACAAAGGTTGCATATGTATTATGGGTCTCTCCAATACCATTATGAGTGCCAATAACAGCCCCAAGCAACTTAGATACTGCCACATCATCAAGAGGCTCAAAAAAGGCCAGTATTTCCTTACAGTGTGTGCTGTCAACAGTACATCCATAGCCCAACTCGGTTACAATGTCTGCCATGCTCATTTCTTTCGCAATTTCAGATATAAGTGACTCAAAATCATCATTCACGCTGCCTAAATATATATCCAAATGTCTGCAAAATACAGGAAAAAGGGGAGAAAAACCATAAGTGAACAAATGGACATGAGGAAAACCAAAAAAAAATAGCAAGAGACCACACACCTTGCAGGATTTGTTGATTGAACATCACACTTTTTATTTGGGATAGGAGCAAAAAATGGTCTCTCTCCGAATTTCAGTAGAGATATAATGTTACTAAAAGTATCCATATGCTTTGAAAGGCCATCAGTCTGGTGAAGGAAGACAACAATTTCATGAATCTGATCATTTGGTATCGACTGAATAGGATTTGAACACAACTCCTCAATTTGACCAATTGAAAATTGTTGCCCTGGAGAAGAAAAGAAAGTAGACATTAATGAGCATCTAAAACTAGGATAAGCTAACATGATGGCCTGAACACAAAAGGTTTAATTACACCAGCAATTTACCTTTCAGCTTCATGCCCAAATTGTCAGAATCTGACAGCGCAAGTCCAATCCCGACTTTCTCAGCTGCTGAGAGTTCCAGGACATTTGACAAGGTTTCAAGGAGGCCATCAGTCGCAGATATCGGCCTCAGTGCCTCATAAAAACAGGTGCTGAAGTATGTTTTATCCAGACAATATCTGAAAACGGTAGATAAAAGATCACGTTTCAACTGGAAGTTCTTCGCCTCTCTAGCATCCAGCAACACTTCATCCAAACAGACTTGGAGCAGCGAAATGCATCCATCCAGACCACAGTCAACTAACTGAAAGGTGAAAAGAGATTATATATTAGAAAGCCTCTACGGACACAGAACTAAGATAGGAATTTTGGCTTATATTTTGGAACGGTTAAGGCAATAATCTTCTCGTAATCAGCCAGCACTGCCAAATTGTGCACAAAAATGACAGGTGCCTGAATTGCATCAAAAAACCACATAAAAAATGGCAAAGACAAACACCATAAACAATTTGATGGGGAGTATCAAAGAGATTCTTCAATTCATACCAAACAAAATTAATCCTGTGTTTTCTAATGAAGCCAGTGAACTTTGATTTTAAACAACCAAAGACTGTATTGCTAAGATTGGGATCATATCAAAACCCTACTCTCATTAAGCAAGGACATACAATTAAATCAAGCAACTATAAGCATGCAGGACTGTTATTAATGTAACGAAAAGCACAATGGCTGTGCTCACAACATGTTTATGATATGTTGTTTCAATAAATAAGGGATTCAATTATGCAACTTCAGCATACGTGAGGGAACTTAATACAAAGTCAGGAAACTCTAAAAAGTACTTTATGGCCCTTTTCAAGAGAAGGTGTTTTTTTTCAGTCCCCGTCTTCACAATTATGGCTCCAGCGCCTTGTGCCCCCTCCTCCCGTTCAATGCCCCACGACGCCAAAAAAACCAGTTCCCTGATTTCACTCCCCTTGCTGACACAGACAAGATTGCAAGTGGTCCATGGCCATGCCGCTAACACCTACAAACAAGTCTGTGATGTGTTCGTTGCAGATAGAGCACCCCACATGTTGAGGTGGCCCTGTGCCCTATCACTAAGATCTGAGCCCCTGTGCTGCTTGTGGACATGTCATTTCATATCGCCAAAGATTTGCCTCGGTTCCTTGTATGGCCAGGATGGATGAATGGGTGGGTCCACTCACAATCACAAGACAGGTTGGATACTTGAACTAAAAGGAATTGAAAGTTGGGACGGGCGGATGGTTAAGAAGTGAGGCCAACTGCGATGGGTCTAAGTAAACGTATTTCCATTTCTTGCGTTGTAGAGGTGAGACCAAAATTCCTCCAAACAACCTTTGACATATAGGGTAAAGTAAGCAAGGTTGGGCAAAGAGGGGAAATGATGGTGACAGTGAATGAACTGGACTGTATGTAACCTTCGAATTATTTGAATGCAGGTAAGCGCATCCAGACTGGATAATCGAAAGGGGCGAGACCGACGAGCATAGCGACGGCATTAGGTTAGGTTTAGGCGAATCGAGAGGAGGAGGAGGAGAGTTTGAGAGAGAGGCGTACCTGGCAGAGGTCACGGCGGATGGAGTCGAGGTTGGAGTGGGTGAGGCCATGGAGGAGGAAGCGCACCTCCGCGGGGTTGAGGGGAATCATCTCGGCGACGGGAGCCGGCGAGGGTTTGGGTGCTGATGGAGACGGAGACGCCGAGATGGAGACGGGAGTGGGAGCAGCACTCTGAGCAAATGCAGTGGCCTCGTGTTCGTCTGCACCTACCTGCCTCAATGGGCTGGGCTGGGCTGGGCTGGGCCGGGCCGGGCTGGGCCGGGCCGACACTCTCCTCTTTCTCTTCTTGTTACTCCAGACGTACGTCCTCAAGCACAAATTCTCAATGCACGTCTTTTGCGATATATATATTTTGCAGAATCATTGTCATGGTAGGTATCACCAATTTATTTTTTTCTTGCAGCGAAAAACCATTGTGTGTGCAGTGCGCGTGCAATGTTTCTTTTCACAATGTCAACCTAACATGGATTGTATGGTTGAAGTCCTAACGCGATGCTATAGGTTATGGACCATGCCAAAATGAAATCAGCAAATGGTTCTTGTAGCAGGCCTCCAGCCATTCAACAACAAAACCTTAGTCGAACATTCATTATGTCCAAGAACTATTTCACTGAAAAAATGAGTGTGATTTCACATTTTTAAACAAAGTGGATCCTAGAGGTGGGAAGTTTTTAAAAAAAATATTAAAGTGGAAGTTCTAGAAAACACAAATAATTTACCGTAATGTTTAGTATAGGGTATCCAGACACTTCGTGTTAATCGAAAGCGTATGCCATGTGCAGTGTTTCCGCGCTGTTCATGCGCTACGTGTTTGCCCCTCCTACCTGCACATGCCTAGGTCCCACCACCTCCCACCCTCTTCTAGTATCTTCTTCTCACATGTCGTTGCTTTTGCTTCATTCCAGACTTCCCCTGTTCCATTCCCCACAACACCCCATCTCTTTCTCTGTCCACAAAGCATAGCAACAAAAAATGGGCCCCTCTCTCTCCTCCCCCCTCTAGTGCCTTTGTCCCCTTCTCTCTCTCTCCTCCTTTTCCTCACTCTCCCTCTAATCTATGTGCTCTGATTTGTGTTGTTGACCCCTCCTCTGCTCCGCACCATCGATGATGAGCCAAATGACGAGTCCAGCAAGGACTGCTACTGTCGTAGGTGGTCCATTACTACAAAAAATGGTCATCCATACCGTCCCATCACTACCGGTTAGGTCAGTAACGGCAGTGATAACTTATCATTGCCGGTTCGTAAGCCTCAACAGCGAAAAAATAGGTTGTGCGCTTGAGAACCGGCAGTGATAAGACTTATCATTGTCGGTTCGTTGTTCAAACTTGCAGCGATAGCTTTCCGCCCCCAATTTTCAACCGGTAGTGAAAGAATTGAATTATCGCTGTCGGTTCTTGACAAGAACTGGCAGTGATAACTTATCACTACCGGTATGAGGTTTAGGATTAATTTCCAAAATTTACCCAAATTTTAAAGTTGACGATAAAATCTGGAAAAAAAAATGCTTAAAAAAACTAGGCATCATTTAAAGGTGTTTGGCAAAAGCATTTTTTTAGATTTTTGTGCCGACATTGAAATTTGAACAAATTTTAAAAAATTTGAACAAATTTGCCGAACCGGAGCCGAGTGGTTTTTGAAAGTTTGATTATAAATCTTTTTTCTATTAAAGGTTATTTACGTAGATAAAAATTGTTAAAAGATCCGATGAATAAAGGTTAAAAGGTATGCATATCCTTTGTAAGCCAGAACGTGAGATTGGGTGGGATGGTTAGAAGGGTGAAGATAGAGTGGAGAGGTAATGCAACATTTGTACTTCGTGCGAAAATATGTCCTAATAACCTATAGTAGGTGGTAGATGATTAGGGTTTAGATACCAGGCATAAAAAATATTTTTCCTATTTTTTGCATCAATTTTAAGACTAAATTCATGTGTTTTCGAGAATCGGCAATGATAGTCCTTACGCAGTGTCGGTTCAAAAAACCAGCAGTAATGCCAGTTCCAAACCAGCACTGATGTGGTGTTCTGTAGTAGTGGTCATGCTCTGATGAGCAGTGCGGCAAGCCGCCAAAAACGTTGGCGAAGTTGATGTTGGATCTACTCGTATGGCGTGGTAGCAGCCAGTGGTTATGCGAGAGGTGCAGATTTATGGCGCCAAGCCCAGTGGCTCTTCCTCTCTTTGTATGTGCTTGTCGAAGGGAGACAATAACGGGACCTCGCTGGATTTGGAGAAGAAGATAGCCGGATTTGGGAAAGACGCATTCTCCAATTTTAGCTGAAATATTGCTCATGTGAGTGTGAAACATCTTCTCTGCTCTTGTGAAATAGCTTATTTACTCTTGTGAAACATTCTTTTTTGCTCATGTTTCACTACTGAAACATTTTGTTTGTTCTTATGAAACATTGTGTTTGTCCTCATGAAACATATTGCTTGCTCCTCTGAAACACTCATAAAAATACCTAAAACATTTTGTTTGCCTGTGAAACATTTGCTCGTATGGATTGAAGCATCAATGAATAACCGTTGAAGCATGTTGCTCAACGTTTGAAACAACGCTTCACATGGTAAAGTAACATGTTTTAGTAGTATTTGAGTTTTGTTTCCGACAGTCACTGCCCATGTCTCCAAAAAGCATCCATTTTTATTTAGGGTCGGACGTCCGATCCTTAGCACCTTCTAGAAAAATCTAATATTGTCCGGTTGTTGACACCCGATTTTTGGAAACAAGCCGATTATCTAGAGTCACCTCGAAGTCGGCTTGGGACTGGTGAAATACGGGCCGAAAATGGGGCAGCAAGGAGTCCGAGTCGACTTGGAAGAATAGGCTAGAGAAGGGATAAAGACGAATTCGGATCGGCTTGGTACAAATATATTTTGAAGTGTTGGATATAATTGGACGAGTAAGAGTCAAGTTCATATCGGTTACGAGAATAAGAAGTCCTAGTCGAGTTGAGTATGAGATCCTGCATAAATACTTAGCTCGAGAGGCGTGTAAGGGACATCAAACAATCCATCAAACATATCTACTTTTTACTTATCTTTACCTTTCGTCGAATTAGAGTGGTTCATCGTATTTTGTCTTTAATCGACTTGTTGCGCATTGCCTTCTCGATTGATTTCAAGGTACACCAGAAGAGTTGCTTGCAAGTAAGTACTGTCTCGATTCAATTTGATCTACAGGCTTGCATTAGCTTTTGGTCGAAACACTATCTTAGTTGATATTATTGCGTATCGCTATTTCAACTAAGGGTTAGGTTTCACCCTCTTTTTGTCGACCAACACATTCGTTGGTGGTAGATTGTTTACCCTCGTTCTATCAGCTTATAGCTCGATATTCATCGATAGTCTGTTTACCCTTTATTTTATCAATTAGACGATCTAATCGGCTAGTTGATAATCTATTTATCCTCTTTCTGCTACCTTGTTAATTTTATCAGCTTAGTAGTAGACTGTTTACTTTTCTTGAATCTATTAGATTAGATCTAATCTAAGCCAATGGTTTCATTATCTTTCACCCTTGCTCGGACTTGTCTCTAAGTGTTGCACGTCCTTCACATTATATAGGCAACACATCTCAAACAATCGGTAGCCCTTACACGTGTATAAATAGGTAGCCTCACGCAGATGCGCGGGGACACACGAGAAAGGAACACACAAGCACGCAGAACGCATGTTCAACCCCCACCAGGATAAGAGAGCGTTCCTGACGACGGGAAAAATATATACATGTTTTTGGGTTCTAATGGGATTTAACCCGGTTCCACGTCATTAGATACAAATTTATTTTAACATGAATGAATAATGCGAGTAAGAATATTCAAGGAATGCGAGTAGCAAACTTCAAGAACTCATATATTTTCATATAAATTCTATTAATTACATCTCAAAGGAGAAAACCCTTGATTAAGAATTCCAACATAGATTTTACATCAAAATGCAACATAAAGAAAATTACAAAAGATGAAAAAGAAAAAGGTCTTTTGTCTTCTCAACGCAACGGATGGATGCTTGATCGGAGGCCTTTTAATTTGAGTTATATTTTTTATTAGTGCCACGTAATACCCATTTTAAATGATCTATTTACGTGGCACATGATTTATTTAATTTTGACACAAATATATTTTGGTCATGCATACGTACATGGATGCATGGGCGTATATGTTTGGATTATGAGCGTAGATCCCTAACCATATAACCATGTATGCATTTTGAGTATAAACATGAGCCAAGCACTCATGCGTGCTTAACTAATCTATGTTGATTCCCATGCAAAATATTGAGCATGTTTAGTTCAAACGTTTCTTTTATATGTGGGCAAGATTTTGGTACGCGCATAGTAATTAGTATCTATTTTTCTATGTATATGTACAAACTTGCGCTCATGACGATGGGTATAGAATCATCATGACCGATCATGTATATTTGGCGTTTTAACTATGTAAGATATTAACTTAATGGCAGATGTAGAGCATATACGCGCCGGCCAGTAGACGAGCACATGGTATTTCTAGCCGGCCGGACTTGATGTATAGGAATATATGCCATGCGAAATTTAATTTGAGTACTTAAAACAAATATCTTTGGATTTTGAGCTCTCGCATGGCCTTTGATTTGAACCAATTAAGGTAGATCAAGCATACGAGAAGCATATATAGGAATAGATGATTTCTCCCATGCATAGCCCTTGATGTGAACCAAATGAGATACATCAACCAGCATATATATAGGAGAGGTCAAGGATGATGCAAGTAAGAAAGGAAGAAGAGCCATGGAAAATCGATGGAAGGGAAGAGCCAGATCAAACCTTCTCACCTTCCTTCTTCTCGCGAATTAACACAGCAGCAGCCAGCAGATGTAAGAGCTCGATCGGCAGCTAGCGTTTTACTAGCCTCTCTTCTGGTCTCCAACCCCGCCTCTCGCTGGCTCTATGCTCTATTTATAGACGGGATGAGTTGCACGCACCGGCGCGGCCAAATGTCAAGACGTGTGAACGTGGGAGCGGCTTTGGCTTAACTGCACACCAACGTGGCTTTTGAGCCAGCAACGTACGGCAGCAGTTGCATATATATATTTATCCGTCCACTAATAATCAACCGAAGAATTAATCATGTATGTATTAGCTTGCCTGTTAATGCTATCTTGCTGCATGCTTATTTGTTGGTTTATTTACTAATCAAGCACTAATTACATGCAACAAAGACCTAGCTAGCCACGTGAGGATTTAGGCTTAAGCTAATCTAATCCGCACGCTAACTAGCCAGCTAATCCATGCATGCACGTACCAGCAGCTATATATATATGGCTTTGGGCAGCTAGCCGCCTAATGCATAGACGTACACGCATGGGCAGCTGCAGCTCTGAGCAAATGGCCAGCTAACTCATACCACGTTACATTTAGGCTCGGTTAATGGCCTTGCTAAGAGAGATTTCATAATCCTAATCCCTTGCTAATTTGGCTTAATTGATGAGCTCAAGACTCTTTATTTAATTTGAAAGCTCATAGCTTTCAAATATTAATACTTGATTATTAATATCCTTATTTTAATTGTTTATTCTTTTCTTAATATTTGTGATAAATTTGGTGTCAACAGTCCCCCCTCTGGCGCCTCAGGTAAACCCACGTATCCCTTGCTCGGGGCACCAACATAGCGCTATTGTAACACCACTGTAACATCGCTTTACACCCGTATACATAGACTGCTAGATGTAGGGCTTTTACCTCGCTTTGAGGGACTAAATCAGGGTAAAAATTTCTCCTCTTCAGTTGCTTAATCAAGCCAGCCTTCTCAAACGCCTCCGAGTCTGTAGGAAAGAGGCTCGTTGATCCTCACATTAACAAGTAAGCTTTACACCTAGGAGCCCTACACTCCCAACTGTCGATAGGGTTGGTTTGGAAACTTTAGCTTATTGGGATCCCATCTATGCATTAGACTCCTCACTAGAGTGCTTGTGAAGACATAAGGATCGAAAGTTTCGTGAACGATCACATGCTGTCATTTTCGTGAAGACCATGTATTATGCATCAAACCTAATATAATAGAGTGAAAAGTAATGTAATATTTATTAGCAGCAAGTCCAGGCATTTGGCTGGTACCGAGATAAAGAAAGACGCCATGTATAGTAAGTAGCATGCAGTAGCAGTCCAAGAAGTAGCCGGTGCCGAGTTACGTTACGTACTAACACAAGGAGGCGAGGAGGAGGATGGGCGCCACGGCCACCATGCGTGTCCCGCTCGCCGCCGACGTGGAGTCCGACAGGGAGCTCTGCCTCTGCCTCTGCCTCTGCGGCGGCCGCGGGTAGAGGGCCTGCACGCCCTGCACGTCGTCCACGCTCAGCTCCACCTTCCTGCTCCGCGGCTTGAGGCTCGGGTACATCACCGCCTCCGGCGACGCCGAGTGCGCCAGCCCCAGCACGTGGCCGATCTCGTGTGTCGCCACCGACTCCAGGTCCACCGCCGCCGCCGCCGTCTCCGTGCTCAAGTCCACCGCCCACCGCTCCGCCCCGTCCAGGTGGACCTGCCCGCTGGGCGGCGAGAAGGCGTGGCCGAGCACGCCCAGCTGCCCGTCGAAGGGTTCCCCGTCGCCGTGTCTGCCCAGGTAGAAGCCGACCTTCACGTCCGCCCTGCCGTAGTCGGCGGTCTCCACGAAGCGCACGGGGATGACGCGCGCCCAGCGGGCGAAGGCGCGGCGGAAGGCGGCGCGCATGGCTTTGGGAGGCAGGTAGGCGACGGTGGCGGCGCCGGCAGGGGAGATGGCGTAGGTGAGGACGGAGAGGCGGCTGCGGCTGGGCCAGCGTGGCTGGCCGGTGAAGTAGGCGAAGCGGGCGCGGGCGGGATGGTCGGGGACGCCGCAGCGCGGGGACATGAGAAGGTGGAGCGTGAGGTTGTCGAGGCGGCCGGTGGCGGGCAGGCCGAGGGTGGACTGGTAGAGCTTGAGGGCGGCGCGGAGGTCACCATCACCATCATGGCCATGGGGCATGTAGCCGAAGCGCGCCAGGTAGCGCCTGAGGACGGTGGCGTCGGTGAAGGAGTGGCAGCCGGAGCGGCATGGCAGCGGCAGGAGGAGGAGGAGGAGGGTGAAGGGGAGGAGGCGCATCGCATCGCATGGAAGTAGAAGCAGCAGCAGTTGGTTGTTACGATTTGGTTGCTGAGGAATGGAATTAGCTCCTCCGCGCCAAAGCCAAGATAGCTCCGTGCAGCTTCAAGCCGGTGACCCATTACCCCATTGGTAAGTAAGCAAAGCAAAGCAACAATGACTCACCATCGCAAACACATTTATTATTAACTAGAAAGGATAGCGCCCTTGCGCGAGTGTCCCCATTGTTCTATTGGACGCAAAGTGCATAGTTAAATATAACCTCAAAAGACATTGACATGAGAAGAACATCATTGAAGTTTAAATAGGCCAAATAAAAGAAAAGAACCCATAGGTCCTAATTTTATTAGGAGAAAATAAAATAAGGATGTCCGATACATATGAAACCAAATTACATGAAACATATTTAAACTCATAATATTCATTTCTTCACTGAAGAGAAAACATGATCTACATCTAAATTATGTGTTCCTTTCTTCACTGAAGAGAAAACATATTCATGACTCTTGTGATAAAAGTTGACTTATGTGATCCAGATCTGAATTATGGTCGTAGTCATGTCTACTCCAACATAAATCCACCAATGGTTTTTTTTTTGGTACGAACAAAAAAAGGCCATAGTCCATGTGCATTATCTATAAGCTGAAATCTATCTTATATACTGTATGAGTTGATTTTTATTCAATCATATGGTAGCTCTACTATCCAGCAACTGAAATGGGCTGACAATTCACAGTTAAGGGTAAGATGCTCAGGTGAACTTGTTAGTGGCAACTTGAATAGCGTGAAAAAGGCCTGGATGATGTCGTCTTGTTTGGCTAGTGGTTTTTTCATTTGTAGTCCTAGATAATATTGATCATGTAGTCTTGTGTGAAACTAAATTTGTAAGCGAAAGAGGACATTGGGCATAAATTGTTGCAGCTGAGCTTGTCTCTATGGTAGGCTCTTGTCAGCAGTACTGTAAACAGCCTGAAAAGACGCTAAACAACCTCATCAAATATGAAATGATCGCTATCCTTTCGCCTAATAGCCCATTCGGTTTTCACCGATGCAATGTGCATTGAGATTTAGCCTACTAAATTTGCAGGTGGAAGGAGCAACTGTGGCATGAATTGTTGCAGGAAAGGCTGTTTCTATCATATAATCTTGCCAGGAATAATATAAGAAGCCCAAAAAAATGGCTGGATAACGGCCATTCTTTTAACCGATGGTTCGTTGAAGTTTTAGATATACAATGTGCATTTAAAGTTAGCTTAACTTAGATTCCTAAATGGAAGAAGGAACTTGGGCAAGAATTAAACTGATGTGATATTCATGATCAGTGAGTTCAATGGACTCTGCTGCTTTCTGGCTGTAAGGATAAACCATGGTAAGCCGTATATCTATAGCATAGATAATGAGATCAAAATCAGAAATATAGGCTATAAAGGACAAATGTGTCCAAAGAAATTATGAGAGCAAATATATCTTCTCCAATTTAAATTTGCAGACAAAAATATGGGTTGACCCATGAGATGGTTTACTCATTCAGTTATATATTATGCATTTAGGCTTAGTCTCATTTAAATTCGTACATGCAAGAAGGGATTGGGGCATGAATTGTAAATGGAAACTGACCTGTAAACACACACTACCAGTATAATTATTAGTACTTGATTAATCGATTAGCATATGAGCAGCATGTATGTATAGTACTTCTATGCATGCTATTTTCTCCTCTATTGCCTTGAGCAAACCATACGTTTTCTAAAAATATAAATGACTTGGATCTAAAATAAAGAGCCAAATAATCCAGTAACACTGTATTACTGTAGAGATCGGAGGACGTGGCCGTAAAACGAAAAACGCGGAGAGGTTTTTTGCATTGGCAAATCCGCTCTGCACGCTAGGCAGCGAGCCGATGGACGAATCGAGCCGGACTGACAGATCGGACGGCCGATGATTTTTGGCCAACGTGAACACCCTGGTTGGCCGCCTTTGATAGTGGCTATAGTATATAGATAATTCCATCTCTTCTTGCATACTCACCATTTCCAGGCAATAATACCACCATACATCTCTCTCTCTTTCTAACCAGCTCACTCGGTCTAAGAAGCTCTTCCCCTCGAGTTTTGCCGAGAAGAAAAAGCTTCATGAACTTGTCATGGTCCATCGTCTCGTAAGCCTCATCTTCATGTACCACAACCTCTTTCATGGCGCGGATGTTCGGACAGTGGAACGCTGCAACAGACAGCCCTTTTTTCTTCGTGTCCACAACAGCCCGGTGCTCATACTCCTGTACCTTCCATTTGTGAAGATCTGACCTCGTTCCAGCACCACAAAGCCCAAAAAAAGCATCTCAATCAGGGGCGAAACTAACATATCAATGCCACCACATGGCACTCTCTAATCTCTCTCCATGATATGTAGTGTACCTCAAAGATGTCTCCAATGTTGACGACAGGAAACCAACTGCCGTTTCTCTTTATCTCCAGGCCTTGCACCTGGTTCACTTGGAGGACAAGAGTCAGAAGATCTGCGTCAGTGTGTGGAGAGAAACCAACAATTTTGTCTGCCTGAGCACACGAGGGATAGTAGTTCATCCTGATTGACTGTATTCCACCGGTGCATTTCTCAGCAATCGCCTCTGCTTCCAATCCCAAATTCCTTGCCATGGTTGACAAAAGGCAATCTGCTATGCCCTTCACGGCAGTGGAATATTTATCCAGCATCGATCTGAACGAAATTCACAATGGAGCGCTTATGTTATCGGTATCTTGTAGCAGCAATATTTGACATATGGCATATGCCACATATCCCTCCATAATATATTTATCCAGCATCTATTATGTTGGTTTCAGAAAAAGAAAACAACACTATTATATGCTGCTTCTCCAACTCCTGCATTTTTGTTGTGATGAGATGAGACATAATGACACAGCTACAGAGAGGGAGCGACGGCAGTGAGACCTCAAGTTAGCAGGTTGGTCAGGCCAAAACCTCATGTTCCTGTCCTGAGGTGGTTGTGTGCTGAGGTAAAGAATGCCAGCCCAGTCCAGCATCTGATCCTCCGAGACGACAAACGGCTGACCATAGCCTTCCAAGTGGCCTCGCTCCTGAGCAAACTGCTCCTTTGTTTCTGCAGGTAACCCAAAGAATCCTTGAACGCAGGCCTTCATTCCCTCCACCACATGGCATGGAATGCCGTGGTTTACTAGCTGCAAACACCACACCAGTAACTCTGCATGAGCATGAACATGAGCAATCAGCTTCGTCCAAGCTGGAATGGAAGGAAGATGTGAGCCAGCGAACCTGGAAGAAACCCCACTCCTGGCAGGCCCTGTGGAGACGTGCAAGCTCCTCACCATGGCCAACCAACATCCTCTGGAAATCAATGATGGGGATCTGATCATCGCCCTCGCCGTCGCCCTCGCCCTCGCCCTCGCCCTTGCCCTCGCTTGTGGTGACAGTGACAGCATTCACTGCCGCCTCTGGCCGGAGATATGCCACCGTGGCCTGCACGCTTGGCACTGGGAGAGACTCCATCTCCTGCTTACCTCTCTTGAGCTCAGAAGCTGCTCGCTACCTCCTTCCTTCCTTCAACTCTAGCTCACGAATCGGTATGTGGATTCCTCCTAAACAATAGAAGGGGAAAAATAGAATAGATGGACCTGGTATCGTGGTGTCCAATAATTTATTCTGTTTATCAGCCCTTGCGAGGCTTTGGGAATCCGGTGTAACCAGAACAATATGATACTGCCAACTTGTTTTTTATATTTTGGGAATCAACCTGTTTTTGTTTTTGTTTTTGCTCCTACAAGGATAACAACACAGGTAGCACTGCATTGAATAGGAGATTTGTAGCAGAGAATACTACATGCAACAAGGAAAGCAGCAAGCACATATGGATACGGTCCAAAAAGAAATAATAATGGATATGGATTGGGTAGAAGCAAGGTAAGGTGTGCATTGGTTGGTTGCTTCAGTTCATTCCCTCCAGCGATGACCACAGGCAAGGCTGCAGCAGACGAAGAAGAGAGCCATCCCCTCCTCCCCTCTTGCGGTAGCCTGGAAGAAGACGGCCTCGCCGTGGCCGCAGGCAGCGCAGCGGACGGCCTTGGTTCGGGGAAGGGTGGGGTCGGAAGCCACATCCTGCAACACCTGCGTGCGCTCCCCAGCAGAGTGCAGCACCTCGTTGCGGTACACGCAGCTCTTGTCCGACACCTCCTGTTGCGTTGCGCCCGTCCGATTAGGGGAGAGGGACGAACCCTAAACCCTAATCTAAAGAAAGATGGATGGGGAGGGGACACCTACCTGGTGGTCGCAGTTGCGGCAGGCGAAGAGGAGGACGCGCTTGTCCTTCTCCTCCCTGGGGTACAGGATGTTGTTGCTGCCACCCATTAAGTTAGGATGATTAGGAGGAAGAAGAAGCGATGCATATGCATATGCATATGTTAGTGTTACCACTCGCGGCAGAACTTCATGGTGCTCATGGCGGCGGCGGCGATCGGAGATGGAGATGGCGATCGGAGGAGGAGATGGAAGGAAGGCAGCACAGCAATGCCGCTTTCTATTCTAGTTCTATTATTTCTGTGTCTCTCTCTTATTTATCACGTCACAAGCCCGGCCCATGAGCCCACTAGGCCATCCAGACTAATTTCGCTTTTCGAAGGGATTCTTCCGAGCCTCCGTGCACCGGCCCAGCCCAGCAGCACATACTACAGACAAGACAGCAAAGCATTGCACTGCCGCTGCACGTGCAGCATGGGCGTCCGCATGCTGCACCAACATGTCACAGCCTCTCTTGTCCAAAAAAAAAAAAAACATGTCACAGCCTCCTCTCAAAGTTGCTCCTATTTTCGCTGAGGTCGAAAATTTTCAAAGCTAGATATATAGGTGCACAAAGTTGCCTTATTTTTTTTAACTAGATTTAAAGTGGCATGGAGAAAGTGGTTTTGATGACATGGAGAAGGTTATTTTGATGACATTGGCTTTCTAGTCAGCATAATATGTGTCAAAAATGACTGTGTGTCATCCTAAATCAATAAAAAAATGAATTCAAATTAAAAATTCATAAAAGAAATCCTAAAGTTCTAAAAAAATCTAAAATCTGAATTTTTTTTTTGAAAATTCGTAAAAAATAAAATAAATTCTAAAACTCGATTAAAAACCTTACAAAGTCATAAGAAACCTTAAAACTTTTCTAAAATTCGTAAAAAATATATAATCTAAATAAAATCCAAAATCTCCTCCATTGCTCTCTCTCTACATTTTATTTAGATTTTATATTTTTTAACAAATTTAAGAAAATTTTTAAAGGTTCTTAGGATTCTCTAAGTTTTGTAAACGAACTTTAGAATTTATTTGATTTTTTACAAAATTTTAAAATTTTAGGTTTTTCTATGGATTTTAGGATTTTTCCAGATTTTTAAATAATTTTAGAGTTTTTTAGAATTTTAGTATTTATTTTAAGGATTTTCAATTTGAATTCTTTTTTATTAATTTCAGATGACAAGTGGCCATTTTTTGCTACATATTATGCTGACAAGACAACACATGTCATCAAAACCATCTTCTCCGTATCATTTTGGACCTAGTTAAAAAGGTAAAACAACTTTGTGTATCCTAATATCAGATTTTGAAAATTTTGGACCTAAGCAAAAACGTGGAATAATTTTAAGGACCTACGGTGCAATTTACTCCAAAAACAAACATAATTTTGGTCATGTTCACTTTGACGAGCAAACAACAAAAGCAGGTTCTAACACTTAACGAATAAGATATTTAATAACTCTGCATTGCTTCCTGAAACCCAATACTGACCTCATGCTTCAAAACGGCTACTGCTGTGGACTCTGGTTTACACCTTACAGTGTGTATATATACAGTGAGAAGAAATGCTGCTTTGTCCTGAGTACAACAAAAGGCCTCATGGAGTTTGTAACAGCAGCACCAATAAACACAACTGGGTTGATGGTGTGCAAACCTGCTTCACCAAGTTGATGTAGCTTGTCAAGTAGGACGAAAGCTAGAATCATTATTACTCAATTGGTGAAGCTAATATTAAAAAAAAAACATTTGCAGGAGAAAGGGTGCTTTCAAGACATGTGCTTGTAATTATCAATGTACACACTAATATTATTATATCACGGGCAGGCACTTTATACTTACTGAGAAGAATGAACCGTTGCACGAATAAATATATACCAGAGTAAGATATGCATAATCACACAGCTAACAAACGGATGTGGATATATTAAAAATGAATAATGTATTTCTAGTTTTGGAAAGGTAAAACAATTAAACATCATAATGATCCATAAGAAGAAAAAAATCAGTTCAAAATACAACAGTCTTCTCCAGTTCATATGGTATGACCCGGAGCTCGCAGTATGACTTGATAGCTTCTGCTAGGCACTGTTTCTCAAGGTTCTCAGACTTCACAACAAAGCTCTGTAAAGTATCTCTGTGAGAAACTCGTTCAACCTGAGAAAATAAGGGGGGGGGGGATAAGTTCCCTACTGGAGAGGGCAAAGATGCAAGTGCAACATTTTTAATGTTAAAGAAACTGTAAAACCATTCTGAATTAACATATACAACAGTTTGTCACCAATTTCAACTGACGATGTGATCCATGTACAGGCAAAGTGATGACCGACACTGAGCAAATTAGGGGTTTCTAAATGACAGACAAATCAATTCGATGCTTAGTTAGCTGTTACGTGAAAAATATTGTTACCATCTGCTCAATGATTGGCCCAGCATCAAGTTCCGGAGTAACAAAATGGCTAGTCGCACCAATCAACTTCACCCCAGCATTGAAGGCCTGAAAGATGCTACAGATTTGCAATTTCTTCAAGGAAAAAAACAGACTGTGTTCACAAATTTAACAATTTCAATACCTGTCTTGAAGGATTGCCTCCCTTAAACGAGGGAAGAAGGCCATGATGAATATTAATAATATCTTTACCGTACGCTTTAAGAAAGCTTTCAGACAGTATCTACGAGGAAAAATGATGTGTCACACATATATGCATGGTGGTAATCCATAATACATGTTACTATTAGCCTCACATAAAGTCTGCACCTAACGGTAATCATACACCCCATAAAAGATGACAGGAATAACGATCTACTCTTATATAAGTACATCATATGAACTCTATTGCAAAACTTCTTTATCCCTCTAGAAAATAGTTAAATGTAAGTATGAAAGTCTCTGTCTTGTATGTTACATAAGATGCTAGCACTTCCAATTGCTTCCCATCATCACATTCTTTACAAGTGCGAAGGAACAAAGAGGGAAAAACAACATTACGACTAAATGCGCTTACCTGCATATATCTTGCCAGCACAACAAAATCTGTACCTTGAATCAACTCTAATATATCTTGCTCTCGTTTATTCCCGGGAGTTGTCGGTAAGTAATGATAGGGAATCCCATATCTCTGAAGAAATCGTCTTACATGGTTATCTGCAGGTCGATCATGGTTGCTGTAGAAAAGAAAAGCATATCTGTCTTGAGGAATAACATATTTTGGTAAGCAGAAAACAAAGCTGAAAGGTGTTATTGACCTTATCACGCAGTTAATGTCAACTGGAAGCCTGCCTTCTTGCCATCTATACAACAGATCGAACAAACAATGGTCCTACAAGAAGTGGGGAACATAGTTACGATGCTAGCATATCATATGGCTATACGAGGAGAGAGGATATGAAATTGGCAAGCAAACCTGGTTTGAAGCGAGGACTGATATATTGTATTTGGGGTCAAGGTCAGGTACTCGAACAGTAGATTTTTGGGCGTTGAAGTAGTTTGAGAGGTTGAGGAAGTCAGTATGAAGCACATCACGTGGCCAGAGCAATGGATTATAAGTGAATTCACTGCAATTTAATTTAATTTAGATAGGTAGGTGACGAAGAAGAGATACTGACCTACCTGACTTGCGTAGTAGTTAGTTTGCAAGAAAGAGCAGATTGATTAGCAAACAAATTGTCGTTTTGTTAGCAATACAAACAAATAATCATTGCTGGGTAATCCCAAAATAAAATAGGTAGATGGATTCGTTCAGTGGCAGAGACGAAGGAAACAATAATCAGGGCCTATGTAGCAAGGAATGTATGTACCGAACTCTTGCGGCGGCGGAGAGAGGGAATCCATGGAGGAAGGGGGAGGCGGGGCTGACCTGCGGGAGTAGAAGATGGGCTTGTGGTCGGGGACGAAGACGTCGACGCTGTGGATGTTGCCGCCGCGCGAGGCGATGCACTCGGACAGCCTGGCGACGATGCCCACCGCGTCCTGCCGGCCGAGGAGCAAACGGATGAGAAGGTACGTACGGTCGGGGCGGCAGGGAAGGGACGTACGGGGCACTGGAAGAGGTGGATGCCGAGGAGGTTGCCGGCGGGGACGGCGGCGGAGAGTGGGCGGCGGGCGAGGGAGAGCATGGTCACGTCACCCACGGTGGCGGTGGCGCCAAGGCCCAACCATCGTCTGCTCCCCGCGGGATAGGGCCTCCCAAGTCCCAAGTGGTTGGGGAGCGAAAGCGCAACCCATCGATACGCTTTCGCCACGGAGATCCAAATCAGAGGCCTTCCCTTCTCCTCCACTGACTCGAGAGGCCGGATCTCATCCAACTCCCCAGACGCGATGCCGATGGAGCTGGAGGCGCCGTCGCCGGCGAGGTACCTGGTGGGCGCGGCGATCATGATGGCCGGCGTCGTGCTCCCCCTGGCCTACATGATCTTCCGCAGCAAGCGCTCCCCTTCCTCGTCCGCCTCCGCTCCACCCTCCTCCTCCTCCTCCTCCTCCTTCGCCAAGCAGACGTAGGTGTGCTCTGCCTCCCTCTATTCCCTTCTTGTTCCAGCAAAAACAAGACAAGATTTTGATTCGGTTTTGTTCGATCCTTGCCTCTGCCTGCAGGAACAAGGGCTTCATCTGACTCCTAAGAACAAGGGCTTCATGTTCTTCTTCACCTGCCAGCCATTTGAGGCCATCTATCTATCATCTGCCTTGTTGGGTTCCCTTCGGTTCATTGCATTCTAGGCTAGCTTCTTGTTAAAATCATGGGTTCGCTACCTCCTCTCTTATGGTCAAGAACAAGATTTCAGAGTTAGTTGTGTGTACCATGATGAATTGATGATGGTGATGCCTCATTTTTGTGAATTGCATTTGTTTTCCACCTATGCTCGTATGGAAAGTGAAATTACCTCTCAAAACCAAAGTTTTTGTCTAGCTATTTGTTCAACGTAGCATCCTTGCCAATGCCAAACAAAGCCAATGTATGGCGTAAGGGTCTAACGTGCAGAAGCATTCCTAATAGTGTATCTCATTCTCATCTGTGAAAGATGGAGACAGGAAACGCAACAATGTTGTGGGCTCTTGGTCTATGTTGCAAAACAGGACACGTATATGCTGATAGGGGCCAAGTTATTTGGCATAAAGGTAGGTTAAGAGGATCAACTGATGAGCTATCCAAGTTGATGAATGTCAGGTCTCTTGTTCACTTCACTTGTAGTCACGGTTTATGTTAAATGGAAATCGAAGCTTTCCTTTGTGTGAAGAAAAATCGTCTCTCAGACACAATACCAGGTACCAACCATGCGAACGAGGACGCTAGCTCCGACAAAAAAAACTAGACAGCAGCAACCTTGGAAAATTTATCAAACATATTACAGTAGTGTAAGTCTCAGCCAAATACATCATCTTGTCCCAATCCGAAGGCATTTTGGCCACAGGCTAGCCGTATGTAATGTAATGTAACTAAATTCAATGGCAAGACAACCAAGCACTGGTACAAGTACAAGAATACATGAGCCTTGCAACTCTGGCGCCACCTTATCTGAGCTGCGTAGGAGAGCAGAGGAGGCCTGAGGCATCTGCCCCGACCACCGAGAGCTCGCATATGGTACATAGCTGGCCTTCGATGCAGGGCACAAACCGAGATCCGCAGTATGGGCAGGAAATATCCTTGTGCCCACGGTAGATGGGAACAAAGGTTGCTCCACACACAACAAATGGATTTCTCAAGTCGTACTTCAGCTCATGCCCATCTGTCCTATCCCCACAAGCCTGCAGAACCTGTCGAGCCTTCTTTGCTTGGGCCTCGCTGGGGCTGTTCTCCAGCAGCATCCGGCCGAAGTTTGCTGCAGTAGCATAGTTTCCGCCCTTGAAACAAAGACCCATGGCACTAGTGAGGACAAGCCGCATGTGAACCTTCTGCAGCTTGCAGTTAGTGAAGTAGGCGGCCAACTCCTGTTGCCGGACCGCATCATCCTTCAGTTCCTTCCTTTTGACCTCCATCCTAAGACCAACAACATACTCTCTCGCTATCTCAATTAGCTCCTTCACTTCATCGACTTCTCTTCGCGAGTCCACAACAAGGAGTGGGATGGTGTGTAAGATACTAAGGAATTGCCTCAGTGCTTCCGGAAATTTGCCCTCAGTTGTGGCCCTATACGCAGCCTTAAGCCTGTCATCCATTTGCGAGAAGCTAAACACGAGTGCAGGTGGGCCCCTCACATTAGGACTAGCAGACTCGCTCCAACCTTTCTCGACAGCAACTGAGATAACTGGAGCACTCGTAAATGCACGCAAAAAGGTATGACTGCCCATGTGTGCCTCAAGAAACAATGGCTTCAAAGGAGCAAAGTTCTTGATACCCAACTGGCGGCCGAGCAATCGCATTGCAGTGTCATAATTTCCAGCTGCAGCATGCTCCCCAGCAAGAGATGACTTTTGAGTCCAAATTTGACTGACAAGCATGCCTGGTGTGGGAGCCACAAACAAAGTGGAACGGGCCAGACCAGCAGCTTTTGGCGTTTCCGTCTCAGCTGGCAATTCCAGATCTTCAAGGTCCCAGCCACCTTCCTCTCCATCTTCGTTTGCTTCACTTTCCTCGGCGTGACCAACAGTGTCTCCATTTTCCGCCACATTGTTTACATCAACAATTTCTAGGTCCTCATCGCCCCAATCGGCACCAGCATCATCATAGTCTTCATCATGCTCTGCCCTCCCAGTAGCATCCAGTCCACCCTCAAAAATACCACGCATCACCCTCAGCAATGGCCAATCACCACTGGCTGTGAGAGGCGCAGGAGGAATTAAAAGTGAGTTAGCTTTCCCTTCAGGTAGAGCAGGCACATTTTCTCCCAATTCAGCAGCAAGCCTATCAGCGATTTCAGTGAGCCCATGAGTTGCAGCAGTTACATATGCAAGAGGTAGCTGTCCTGCATTCTCCAAGATCTCAACTCGTTTCTGAACATCTCCAAGATACAATGCGTTGTGGAACTGGCCCATCAAATTGTTATTCTGCCCCGCAATCTTACACATAAAGGTCACCTTGTCCAAGTAACCAGTTATGAGATATAAAAAAGCAAGCCTGTCAAAATTCTTTGTACGCTGGTATGCATATTCCACAATACCGACATTTCCCTGCCTCAGAGCGTCAATTCCCAACCTGTACCAGTGATCCTTGTCATCAAGTTCCTTTGCAGAAGCAACAGCTATCTGGATATTCCCGCTCTCAAGAGCCAGGTTAAATCTGGTCTTCTCATCCTTCACAAAATGGAGAGCGACTTCAGGAAACCCTTTCTGTTGTAGATAAGAAATCATGGCCTGCCCACAAAGCTGCGAGTTCTTAATCATGCTCATAACATGATCATAGCGTTTCCGTAGAAGGGCCAGCTTGAAAATGTATTCAGAAGCGTCAACTGTTACCATCTTGTTCTTTCCATCACGGTCCAGGCAGAAAATGTTGTTCCCAATAACTCTGGTTATGTAAATAGGAATATCGAGCGTTCGGATGATGCCACTGTCCCCATTAGGAAGGCAGTACTTGATATGGTTCAAAGTTGTATATACGAACACACCATTT
Organism: Olyra latifolia; assembly: GCA_036346145.1. Classification (NCBI taxonomy): domain Eukaryota; kingdom Viridiplantae; phylum Streptophyta; class Magnoliopsida; order Poales; family Poaceae; genus Olyra; species Olyra latifolia. The sequence goes on along the minus strand of CM070525.1, from coordinate 139,776 downwards.
TCATCCCAGGCACCGCTCTTTACACGTACAGTTTCATGAAGTGTGCATCGATGGACAAGTTTCTTGTTAGCAATGACTATGGCATGCTTGCTAAGCAGTGCAATGGATTCCATGTCACTGGACCAAACCACGTACTTAACAGCAGATGCCTGGAGTTCACCAAGAACAAGCCTCTGTTGCAGATCAAAGATGGCCACCCTGTCCTCAGCTTTGCACAGTATGTTGCCAGTCCCGGCATAATAAATAGCCTCAGTTGCAATAGGAAGAGGACTTTTCTTCACAATCTCATTCTTAAGATTCTTCACTAAAACTTGGTTGCTGCTCTTCTCTAGGACTGCAAACCGATTGCGAGCTATGAAAGCAGCAGAACAGCCGGCTCCCTTCCTTGCGTCCTGCAAATAATCAGCCCTGCCAGCAGAATCCTTGGGAACAATGTATAGCTCATATGAGCCCCCATCCACATCAGAGCAGATCAAGACAGCATTCTCAGTTGGACTATATGATAAAGTCCTAGGTGACTGATTCAAGCTGACCGATCCAGGCCTTCTTATCGGAGCCACCTGGACCTCCTTCTGCGTGGAGTATTCATACAAACGCAGGAACCGGTCCTTCACGTAGAACACTGTATCACCGCTCACAGAGAAAGCCGGGCGTTCCCTCTCCAATTTAAACACAATCATGCCACTATCATGACCAGCTGCAAGAAGATTCATTTCAGGGTGAGCAGCAAGGATCCAGAAACGGTCGTGCTCTCGCCTGAAAGTCTGGATACCAGTTCTCTTTGTGGCGTCCCAAATACGAATGCTTTTGTCTTCTGAGTTGGACACAATGATGTCCTGCTTTGTGTGGAACATTACACAGGAGACATTATTCATGTGGCCTCTCAAAGTATCAACCTCCCATGCCTTTGTATCTGTTCACAAACAGGTAAATTCAGGAAAACAGCAAGATAAAACATAAGAAATTCTTTGTAAATTCTAAATGGAAACATATGAAAAACAATTGGTGGCATGTTTGCTGGAATGCAGATGCTTGTTGAATATCACGCAGGAAAAAGGGCGTGAAGTAGAGGATGGATTCACAGTGTTACCATTCATCCTCCATAGCTTCACTTGCCGGTCGTCAGCCCCAGAAACAATAAGTGGCAATGTGGGATGAAATGAGGCCCAGTTGACGCCACGGTCATGACCCTCCAGGACATACTTGACTACAGCATCAATGCCTCCAAAAAGATCAGTGTTCATCTGAGAGAGACGCAGAATGTCATCTGCCGGTGACACCGACTTCTTCCTGAGCGCGGCAATGTCCCATACCCGAACGGTCTGGTCCAGAGATGCTGACACGAGCAGGTCCTCCTTGGGATGGAAGGAAGCACACATGACATAGTGATTGTGCCCCGTCAAGACTGCCACACAGGCGCGTGACTGCCAGTTCCAAATACGGATTGTCTGGTCATCGCTAGCACTGACGATCCATGGATACTCGTCATGGAACTGGACGGTGCGAATGTAGTCAAGGTGGCCATGGAGCGTGAAGAGGCAACGGTGAGTCTTGTAGTTCCACACCTTAATCTTGTAGTCATCACCTGCAATATATGTATGTATGTATGTGTCAAGGGTGAGGAAAAATGCACGATCGATCCAAGAGAAGAGAAGAGGGGAGTAGATCCAGCAGCCAGCGCGCGCGAGAGAGAAGGGAAGGGGAAGGGGAAGTGGGGGACCTCCGGAGACGAAGAGCGGCTGCGTGGCGTGGAAGTGGACGGCACGGACGGGGCCGTCGTGGTCGTCGAAGCGGTCGAGGAGGGTGCCCATGCGGTAGTCCCACATCTGGATGACGCCGCTGTGGAGGCTGCACAGGATCCATGGCCGCCGTGGGTGGAAGCTCAGGCCCTTCACGCGGTTGCTCTTCGTCTCCAACTTGCTCAGCATCTCGCCGCCGCCAACACGGACACGGACACGGTAGCGTAGGCCTAGGCGCGGCGGCGGCGGCGGAGGCGGATCCGAGTGAGACCCTTCCCCTCCCCTTTGGATCTCTTCTCGGGAGTAGAAGAGCGGAGCCAATGGAGTCTCTTCCGCCGTTGGATCTTTGGCGAGGAAGGATCTGGGCCGTTGGCATGGCAATTGGCAAGAGCATCTTCCTCGAGAATCAAGATCAACAGTTGAGCACAGCATCAGCGATTTCAGTCCACCGCCCATGTACGCATCAAATAGCTACACATAAGCATCATGTCCGCCGCGTTTGAGCCAAATCTTAGTGCACGGTGTCTCATGTTTCCATTCAATTTGTCACAAAATAAGTATGCAGGTTTAGCAAGTGCAACTGTGCCGCGGAGCCTTTTTAGCCTTTCATCTATGCTACGGTATGTTCGATGCGCATGCATACTGTGTGAGTATGAGCTTGTACGTAAATCGTACTTCATGGTCTGTTTGGTTACTTGGCTTTCTCTAGCCTAACTCGTACGAGGTATCCAGACTGCTGTAAGACAGACAGAGTGAATATAAGGTATAGTGTTTAGTTGACTGCATGAGATAAGTTAAGCTGTTGACAGATGTTGTTTGGTTCCTCGCATGAAAGTGGATGGGACACAATAAATACACGTTGACAAGAGAGACCCACCGAAGCACATGCGTCTATGCGAGCCAGACTCGCTGGAAATGGCTAGATTTCCCGTTTCCACGCGGTTTGGCTGAGTGCCTCGAATTGCATCGCGGTGGCCAGGCTCCGCCCCTCGCGCAGCCAACCAAACAGCCGCGAGTTGGCTCACGCAGTCCTGGCCACCCCTGCATGGCTGCATAGTCATCCAAACATGCTATTAAAAAACATAGTAGCTCAATTTCAGTATGCGCCCATAACCAATTAAGTGATTAACCATGAATTGACCTCATTTGCAGAAGCAGTATTGCAGCAGATACACTTGATATCTTCACAAGTTTCCTTGTAGCAGATCCCCTCTTGCTAGGTATCATCAAAGAAGATCTTTTTGCAGCCCTGCAAAAAGCTCTTCCTTGGACGGTCGCGGCTTCCACCTCTTTAACAATGACCATGTTATCCTCCTGACCAAGAAGTCAGACCCTTGTTCTCCCTTTGATTCTAGACCAATTAGTCTCATCTACAGTTTTGGGAAACCTTTCACTAAGATACTTGCCTCCCACCTTTCTCTGTTTATTGATGATCTTATTTCACCTTGCTATAGCGCTTTCATTAAAAAGCGCCACGTCCTTGATAACTTCGTACATCCAAAACAAAGCAAAATTGTTCCATAAAGCACACACCCCTATGCTCCTGGTAAAGCTTGATATAGCCAAAGCCTTTGACTTAGTCTCCTGGCCTTACCTATTGGACAATCTTCATGCTAGGAGCTTTGGTGACAGATGGAGGCCTTGGATCTTTGGTTCTTGCCTTTACTTCGTTCAAGGTGCTCTTCAATGGCTCACTTGGAGACTACATCAAGCAATCTAGAGGTCTCCATCAAGGTAACTGTCAAGGAATAAGCTCCCTTTTTCCTAGCTTGGCCATAAAATTAAATCTACACATGACAACCTGGGTCATTCGTCCCTGCCTAACCAATCACCTCGAACATGAAATGTATCTCCTTGCGAAGCAAGCAAATAACCAGGATAAGGCACTCGTACCTTCGAATAGGTCGCGCCCTCCTCCCACATGTCACCTTTTGTGACTCATCACTACCTACGAACTATACATCATTGCCCAAAAAGGAAACCCATACCGACATCAAAATAAGTTGCTCCTACATGCATGACTCTACCAATGAATTACTACTACTACTACAATCTGCCTAATTCTTTTTCTCTTTTTATTACTTACATTAATATGTATCTTTTTCCTCGTTAATATATAAAGTGGATGTAGGGTTGTTATCCCTAATCTTGGGAGGCCTGAACCAATATAAAAGTTTGTTGGTGTGATCAGGTCCTCGTAATCAAGATGTCTATTTTTAGCTTGGAGAAGGAGATATCTTGGGCTCACAAAATAAAGAAATAAGCTTGGTATGGACGTTCATTTTCGAAACACCGATAGTGACTCACTTTCCTCCTCCGGTTCAACATCGCCATCGATCCTCTCCATTGGTTGTTATAGATAGCTACTGAGTATGGAATCCTTTCCCCCATTTGTGGCAAAGGTACCTGTCTACGTATGTCCCTGTATGTTGATGATGCTGCCATCTTCATCGCCCCTAAAAGAGATGAGATTGACGCCTTGGTTCATATTTTCCGCCTGTTCAGAAACATCAAGGGCTTTATACCAATCTTCAAAAGAGCTAGATTGTACCAAATGTGATGGGTTGGATATAGATGATGTTCTTTTCAACCTGCCTGCTCAACGTGTCACATTTCCTTTAAAATACCTTGGGCTCCCTCTATCCATCAGGAGGCTAAATAAAGTTCACTATCAACCGCTTGTCGACAAGGTCGCCAATCGCCTTGCTGGTTGGTGCAAACCTCTGATGTCCAAGGGTGGTCAGTTAACGCTTCTCAAGGTAGTGCTCACGACCCTCCCCATTTATATGTTCCCGGCCATTGGCATCCCCAAGTCAATCACAAGGCATATTGATAAATAAGGCGCCCTTGGCTTTGGCGGGGGTCTGCTTTTTCCTCTGGTGGACACTGCTATGTGAGTTGGAAGTAGGCTTGTCATCCATTTTGACCAATATGGTTGGGGGGTTCTTGATTTCGAGAAGTTTGGCAGCGCTCTCCGTCTTCGCTGGCTCTAGCATAGTAAGGTGTCTCATGACAAACCTTGGGTGGGCTTTGGTCTCCCTTATACTCCCTAAGACAAAGCTATTTTCTAGATGGCCACCTATATAACCATTGGAAGCGGTTCTACCACCTCCTTCTATGAAGACAAGTGGCTCCAAGATTGCTCCCCGAATGACCTTGACCCCCAACTCTTTATTGTGTCTACTAGGAAAAACAGAACGGTGGCAGACGCTTTGCGAAACAACCGCTGGGTGGAGAACATTTATCCCCATTTCACCCCGCAAATGCTCCTCAAGTTCGTTGATCTCTGGAGGCGATTTTTGTCTATGCATCTACAAAGTGATACACTGGATCTAGTCTCCTGGCGCTTTTCACCCGATGGTCTATTCTCTGTAAGCTCGAGAAGGTAAGCTTGAAAGATAAGAGAGGGCTATTGGTCAAGACAAGCTTCTTCTTCTCCACAAAGAAAACATCTTGCTTGGTGATATCCCTTTGCATGAAAGCCAAAAGGAGCTCACAAGACAGAAAGCAAAGTTCTGCTCAGGTTTTGGAACTGAAAGTCGATGCTCCGGCAAGGGATTTCCCTTTCTTTTTAGTTGGCTTTGATCGATTGCTGGGTGTCACGCTATTTACTACTACGGTTAGCCAAATGAGTTTATGACACCGATTCATTTCTAGTTGATCCATTCGTAAGGTCGTGAAGAAGCAATGTCCTACTACTATACAACTAGGCAGGTCAAGTCAAAAAGAAGGTTCAAAACTATCTACTAAATGAGTGCCTTTACGGGATATCCTCTCACTTCAAGACCATGGTCTGGGAGCCTTGGGCGGCATCCAAGTGCAAGTTCTTCGCGTGGCTACTAGTGCACCAACAGATGCTCACCGTCGACATTCTCCTTAGGCGCCAATGGCCAAACAACTACTTCTGTCCTCTTTGCTACGAGAACCTCGAAACTCCGCAACACCTTTTCTTGGAATGTAACTTCCGTGTGGCAGTTTGGCGAGGTATATCGACCTAGCTGCACATTTCAGTCCTCGGCCCGCTCCACTGGTCACACCTCACCAACCTCACTTAATGGTGGCTAGATGACATTCACCGCAGTCTACCTCACTCCTTGCACAAGAAGATCAACGGCATCACCATGAGAATTCTCTGAGGGCTTTAGAATGAACTAGGATTTTTCAATATGCGGAATGCCCCATTGACGTACTTATCAATAGCATCGAGGAGGACCTCCATTCCTGGGAGGTCACCGAAGCTAATATCATTTTGTTAGCATAGTCCTTTCGCTCGGTTTCGTAGTAGTGTTACGACTCCTTTGGGCGGCTCATTCCCATGTTTTGTCTTATTTAAACTTTGTATTTTCTCCTACTAATCAATGAATCGAAGGTAGCTCTCCTGCCTTTTCATTAAAAAAAACTCAACAATCCACGGCTACTCGTTCTGGAATAAGAATTGCACAATAATCTGCCGCGTGCGTACTAGTTACAGGAGTAATATGCAAATTGCATGCCATCTCGCATCCAAATACAGCATAGCTCCTGAATGCTACAAGCTGGCTAAGCTATTTAAAATAAAATGCACTGCATTCCCTACAATGTGAACACACTTCTCGCGCAAAATGCAAGACATCGAATCATGCAAACGCAAAATTAACCTTATCACCAAAAAAAACAAACTAACTATTCATATGATGGAAGTACTAGCACTCGCTCCATCGGCCAATGGCTTCTCCTACCCTAACCTTATCGCCAGCCCTGATACAGAAATTGAAGTCCGAAGAGACCACGCCTTCCTCCCTTGTCTTGGCCATAGGTGCTTCAAACACAATGACAACGGTCGATCCCATGTTAAATCCTGCTATCTGGAAATGGTGGTACAGACATCAGACTTGCTCTTCAAAAACAGCACAGTATTGACAATTTAACAAGCGGTCCAAAACATTTAGCAAGTTTCTAGCCAGAAAATAAGTCATTACCTCCTCCCCCTTTTTAACCATCACTCCAGCGCCTTCAGGTTCATAAACACGCTCATCGGGAGGCTGGGAGGGAAGCATCCTTCTTGACCCTGGCCTATTTGTCCTCAGCTCCGGTTCAATAAATAGCTGAAAAGTAGCACACTTTAGTAAAACATAGAAATTCATACCATTCATAGCTTGGACTGATCCAAATTTAAGTAAATGTCATTCACGAGAGAAATTAAAGCAAAATGAACTGGGCACCCTGAAAGGTCATTTCTTTTAATTTCTATTGAAACTACAACCTCAAGGCACTATAATTTTCATAAAAGAATTGCAAAAATGCAAATTACCCACTGGACAGCATGACAAGTTCAGCAAGTGTCATAACATATGAAGAAACATGCCCATCAGAATAAAAAAACTGGCATGTGCTGCCTGCCCACATCATGTATAATTGGCATGAGAGAGAGAGAGAGAGGGAGAGAGAGAGACTTTGATAGAGCCAACATTAGTAGCACCAATTGCTGCAAGTGCAACAAAGCCTTCTCTCCATTGACCTTCGAGCACTACCTATCATTAATAGCGAATAGTTTCAGTAAGAACAGTAGTCTCATGTTAAGATAAGTTTTATTTCTGAATCTTTGCCTCTTTTTCTCAAAGAAAAGCTAAACTAGGTAAGATAGTGGAATTACCCTTTCATTCTCGACATACAAGTTTCTGATGGTCCTCACAGCACGCTCATTTTGGGGGAAAAGATGGCCTAAAAATACAATACACTTGTAATACTCAAGATCCCACAAAGTTATACATGTAAGTAGACTACAAGAAATAAACAGCTACCTGAGAAATGCCGACGTTTGAAAATACGCCAATCAACAGGAGAGTGAACTCGATGATAATCACCAGGGTGTAAATAGATGACACAATAAAAGATGCCTTTTTTTGGGCTGACAAAGAGGGTTTGAAGTTAATACCCACAATTGGTAGAGATATGTATGCGTTCAGGAAACTATGCTACATGTGAGGTATTAAACAGTAATACATTCAACTCGAACAGAGAACAATGTACACTAACAAAGAGAAATTCTTTTTAATAATCTTTACTCTTAAAAGTAACAGAAAAATTTTTCTGTTGGTGATAAAAAAAGAAAATGAAGAAAAAAGGACACAGATGCTGGTGTCAAATGAAATTCCACAGAAGATAAATTATTTTCTAGATTGCAGCTTACAGCAGTATGTTTGCATCACATGCAGTTACGAGATTTTCTGTTAAAAATATCAGATGCAAGGGCAATCCAACAAGCACAGAACCCATGCCTGTACTAAAGCTAATTTCAAGTGAAAGGGGTATATTGAAACCCAGATACATGATGGTAAACCATACATGACTTCATATATGTACTTGGAAGCACAAATGGTGATACATCAGTAAATAAAGCTCAGAAATGAAGTGCATTGTACTAGAGAAAGAGTAGGCACTGTAACACAAGGTTTGTACTAGAGAAAGAGTAGGCATTGTAATGCAACACTTGGAATGTAAAGTTTCCGAAAGATAGGTGAAACATTCCTTGAAACTGGAGGGTTCTGTGATGAAGTCGCCTCGTATATGGACATATGATAATTTGAATCTAAGTATAAATACCTCAGCAGCGTCTGATCCCGTAGTTTAGGTGAAGCCACTGATACTCGCCACCATGATTTCGCATGTGTGTCTTCCGGCATATTTTGGTCTTTGTGTTCTCCAGAAATATCTTCTTCTGCGGTATTGAGGAGTGACGAGCTTGCACCAAGAAGAGAAGAAACAGGATAAGAAAAGCCTTTCACTTGCTCAATCATGGTTCCTGGGCCTCTAAGTTCTCCAAGCCGCAAAACTTTACCATCGACCGGACTCACCTAATTGTAAAATTGAACACACACATACCAGATCAGTCTCGAACCATCACAACATTAGACAAATGGTCGCGGAGCATAATATCTTGTTGCCAGTTACCAGACAGTTTGGATCTGGATCGGTAGGTCTTGATCCTTCTTTGAGACTGCGGATGAAGAATGCTTGTAAAGAAGGATATTCTTCTAGGGGCAGAGCAGCTTCTTGCAAATCTACAGTACCCGATAGTCAACACTTTCTTTGAAAAAGATGGAAAGGGAATTTCTCAAAAAAAGTGCATCAAATACCAAGATTTCATAAGTGCATAAGAGAAGAAAACAGATATATGCTACTAAGCACTAGTTGCTTACAGCCACTAGCATTTACAAATTACAAGGTAGGAAATTTACTTGGAAGAAATTGCCTCACTAGAACAGTATTTATTTGCAATGCCATATATCAAGCACGTTGTGTACTATTCATAAGCATCAGGCGCTTTAAAAGTGCAAGTTAGGAACAGACTGGAAAAGTAAAAAATTGCCTAATTATATGTAGTATTAGAAAGCACCATAACGGCAGAAGACATACTAGTGTGAAATGCTCTAGCCCATGCTTTGTAGATGGCAGGACGCATGAAAACTGGAACTTCCTACAAGAAATCAAATTATTTTGATTGAGCGGGGGAAGAACACAAACAATATCTATAAGTACATAATACTAACCACTTCCATCAAGGATCCCCAGAAACGTGACATTGAACGCAATGGTAGAAGCCTAAAAAATGAAGCCTGTATTAAAAATGGAGTCAATTTGCAGCCATGTGTAAATTCTAGAAAAGGACCGTTAGCTCTAGCAACTACAGTACCTTGAAATCTGGTGAGAATTCTGGCTCAATTCCTTTCTCCTTCCTTTCGACAACCTAGCTCATGGAATGAAGGGCAAACAATGAGTTGCACTTGCACACATGAAAACAGGTGTCTGCAACTCTACATCGCACTACTTTTTGGCTCATAATACAGAAATATAAAGCACCCTAAGAAAATGTGCTTGCTACTTGTCAGTCCAAATATAATGCAAGTATAAACTCAACCCAGCACATAAAGAAGCTCATCCGTTGTTGCTAGCTGCATTAATAGTGTGCATAGTGCTGTTGGCATTAAGACATGCATGGCTTACCTTTTTGTCATCATACATACGCCTAGCGTGTAGAATACCAAGCATGACAATAGTTGCTGCCGTAGCACCAGATAAAAGGAAATTTCCTGAAAATTGACATGAAAAATAAACAGGTTCAATGCTACCGGTGACACCGAGGTCCTTGAGAAAAAGAGAGAGCAAGATAGATAAGATGTTGAGCATAAGCAAAGGTGCTCCATGGAAAACATAAGATCAACATTGGAGAATATAATGAACATGTGTTCCAATCTCACGCAAAGCAATAGTATAAATTAGTAAGGCAAACTTGGCTCCACAAATTGATTATCGATGGCTTGGCTCTGCTTGTTTTAACATGAAATTTAAAGGAAAAGCCAAAATTGCTTGAACAGCCTACACTAGCCTAGACAGGAGCGCAGGTGGAAGCAGCAGTCAGTGCTTAGCGCAAAAATGGCGGCGCGTGTCTTGCTGGAGCCAGCGACAGCGAGCGAAGGTAATAAGCTAGCTAGGTATGAATGGTTGCAGTGCAAGTAGTAGGGAGGGGAAGCCGGAGACCTTGGCGGGCGCCGGAGGTGTGGAGGCGGCGAGGGGACGGCCGGGGAGGCGGAGGACGAACCCTAAACCTCATCTCTGTCTGACTCTCTCTCTCTCCCGTATTTACCTCGGCGGCGGTTGAGGCTGTTTTCTTCTGGTCTCGGTCTCTCGGCACGCTCTGCTCACTTAGAAATTCCCCTCTTTCCGCATTAGACTTGTTCTCTTTGGACAATATCGAGAAAATAGTTGAGAGAGGCCATTGGTAATATATCCATAATTGGTTGGCTTTGGTAAAATGCCCTAAAGTTAGAAGGCCACTTAATGATATGCTCCATTTCAAATATTTGAGCAGCTTTTGCCTTTCACATTACAGCATGTGTGGTTGGAGAAAATTGAGAGAAGTGAATGAGAATTGAAAGGGGTTGTAAAATCTCTTAATTGGTCTATGCAAATTGGAGAAAAGAAAGAGAATTATAACTTAAATGAAGGAATTCAGGTCAGTCCACGGAATTTATGTCTCACTCACTTTCCATGCCCCTTCCCCTTCCCACCTCTTGCCAGACAAACCCTGGGGGAAAGGTCTTTTTACCCCTCCTACCCACTTGGCTGGAGCAAGTCCCATGCACACAACCTGACTCCAGTTAGGGATTTCGTCTTCCATTCTATATATTGTAGGCTTTGCTCTATGCTAAGAAAATTTGTAAACTTTTGCTTTGCAATGCATCATTCTACAACAAGCCATGGTAGTATCTCAACTCCTCATTTTAGGGGAATACACATCAACCTTATTCTCTCTCTACAGTAGACTTAGGTGACCCGGAGACGATGGCGTTTCCAGCTCGGTTTCGGCCATCCCCCTCATCGCCGGTGGCCTTTGGGTCATCGATGGTGGGAATGGGAGGTCGGGCCAAGCATGGATTTGTATATTCCTATGCCATCTCTAGTAGGTGGTAGGGCTAGGGTTGCTCATCATTGCTGAAGTGATTCCTATACATGATGAAGCGTGGGCCCATCAGGAGGGGAGAAGGGTAGGGAAGGAACTCACTGGAGTCGGTGGATTGCTAGAGGGAGTAGAAAGGGGAGAGGGGAGTTGGAAGAAGGCGAAGGTAGAATCCCCGAAAATTTGAAGATGAGATAGAAACAAGAAATGCCCATAATAACATATATGTGAGAGTTGACACTTTGTAATGGCACGTGGCTAATTTCCACTTTACAATGACATATCTGTATATTGCAAACTTTGCAGTGTTATGTACCTAATTAGCCCTTTTAGAATTGCCCTTTTAGAATTGATGATTTTTTCAAGACAGCGCGAAATGAATCTACATGGCATAAATTTGATACGGCATGGACATGGATATAATTCAACTTATAGCGGTAACAAGAAAGAGGACATGAATGTAGTAATGTACCAAGTAGCTCTTCTTTCATTAACGATGCACAACACAGGTGCTCAAACTACTTTCAAGTACATAAATACTTCATCAGCCTCTATGTGTTACATCGCCTCCGGATGAAGGTCATGGAAGGAAAAAAAAACATGCACGAATTTAACAGTATCCCACTAACAGCCAGATCAAATTTCATGCCTCATGCTATCCTATATCAAAATATTTCAATTGACCTATAAAGGTATGACCTCCACGTCATCATGATCAGTTTTTGGTGCTTCATTCTCGGTCTTGGGTGCTCCATTCTCCGGGGCAACAGCAGCACGATTCTCTGGCATGCTCATCTCTTGCACCGGAGGAGGATTGACAACAGTCATTGGCACAGCACTGTTGTCAACAAGGCGGCCCTTCCTTTCACGATGCTCCTGACAATTTGCACACCAGTGCAAGCAGCAATGGACCATACAAGGGTCGCACGGAGAGTTCTGGTGGAAACAAAACAATAAAAGTTGAATATAGTTGCATGAGATGATTCACAGGTTAAGTGCAGAGAAGAACACATCAAAGTAGCAAAACAGACGCAAGAGGGCCTGACAGAAATACAGAATGCAACATGATGAAAAGCGCCAGTGGCCCAGCATGCTAGTGCAACTTGGAGAAACTGGAAATCACCTTACCCATTGAAGAACTACAGGACTCTGGAATATGAACAACTCACACAAAAACAAAATGCACGCCATTTACAGACAAACATATTATCATCAAGCAAATCAAACATATAGCATTTTTTTATGTCTGATAAAAGGTTGGCGTGGGTCAGAAAACCACAGCAATCATAAAATTGAACCAAATCAACAATATGGGACAATACCAACATCACTTTTCATGATAGCACAAGCCAACATTTACAAATAATATTGTTTAATGATTCATAAAGGTCCCAGGAGCAAACATATTCAGAATCTCATACATTTGCCTACACAAAAGTTAAAAAAGAAACACTTTTTCCGAATGGCACTTCGAGATGGATATTGGCGCATGACTATATGACACAACAAAGAAAGCAGTGAAGAGATTTCATATTTTTCACCTTAAGATGGTATTTCCTCTGCAGTTCTTGACGAAAAATGCCGGTATAGGTACCACACAACCACCAGCTAAACACCAAACCTTCTCCAATCAGAAACGATGTTCTTGGATCAACACCATGAAATATTGCTGTGAGAATTGCGAGTGCAATTCCTCCTTCAACAAAGACAGCGTGGCAAACACATGGTGTTGTCCAAGGGATATCCTCTCTAAGGGCCTCAACATTGCGCCCAAACAGCACGCAAGGACAGAACAATCCAGTTCGGCCTAACATAGACAACAGGAAACAATATAACAATTAGATGTCATTTCAGCAGTTACCTCCTCTGAAATGAACATCCTAGATATAGCCCTCATATAAATAGACAATGAAAAATGAAGCGCAAATACACAAACCACAAGATTAGCATCAACTGCTCCCTGAGTTCAGCTTTTGATGCTTCATTAAGCATGATGCTAAATATACTTTTTACATGTACAGTTAAGAATGAAGTAAATGATCAAGCAAACGACCACTAAAATCTATAGCAAACCTTCGCAGCAGTAATAAGTAATAAGAGTTTAAATGAAGCAAGGCAAGTAGATAGTGTCTCTCTTGCTTAGCCTAAGATACTTTTATCATAGGAACTCTACTTCTGTTCAAGTTGGGTATGAAAGTGTGAAAATATGCATACTATAGTGAAAGCATGAGATTATGACAGGTAATAAGCAAGCACCAAAGAAATACAAGTGCATCCAATAAGTCAAGCAAAGGAACAATTTATATTCAATCATCGGGCATGAATTTAACCTGGACTTTGTATCATGGTGCAAAATCCAAGAAAAAACACAAATTAATCTATGACTACTAGTGAAGAGATAGGTTGGCAGCTCTATAGAGCATAAGTGATATGTCAAAGCCATGTACTGCCTACATTTGCTGGGAAATAATATCATCCAAAGACATTTGGCAGCTAACATTTGTTCAATGATTTTTCACAAAGGAGCACCGCATTGCAGTTCAATCTCGCTGGACCAGTAAAGCATAAGTGCAATGGCTATATCGGACAGACACAACAAGGGAGTATTCATTTTAAACAGTGGAACAGAACTTGCAGGTGTTCCCTTACTCTTTGTTCAGCCTGAAGGTAGATGGATATTTGTTATAGTGCATTGATTTTGCTAATATCATAAAGCACTGATATTAGGAAGTCAAGTGTGGTGTGATTAGCAGCTAAAGAGGTTCACAATTTAAGCCTTTAAGGGTTAGCCTGTGTTCTTCCGTACAAGTTTCAGTGGAAGTGTGTGTTGGTGTAATAGCAATAACGGCATAGGTTGCCCAATTCTGCGTTGCTAATGCTATCGTCAGTCGAAATACTCCTCCTATTTATAGAGCATGAAATGAAGGAGAAGGGCATTGATGCTTCCGGATGATGGTGCAAGCCGTGGAGAGGAGATGAGAGATCCGAAATGTAGCAAGCACGGGCTAGAGGGAGGGAGGTCACAATACAATACGATACATACAGCTTTGGGGATCGTCGGTGCATCCGAAGATCCCGGTGGTCCAAGGCTCGTCGGAGGGCGGCTCGTAGCTCTCCGGCAGGACCTGGCCGCACTCGGTGCACCTCCTGCCATCGAGCTGCGCACGCGGCCACACAGGGGTGGAAGAGATCAGATCGGATCGAATTGCGCGGAGAGAAGAGAGGAGGGGAGAGGAGGCTGACCTGCGGGACGTGGACGGGCTGGTTGAGCTCGCCGGGGCGGATGTCCTCGGCAGGGGCGTCCTGGTCCCTGGTGAGCTTCACGTAGCGAGAGGGGTGGCTCTCCTCCGCCATTAGAATTGCCGCCCGAGGCGACCTCACCGGCAAGGGAAGGAAGAAGAGACCGAGACCGAGATCGAGATCTCAGTGCAAGGGATGGGATGGGGGGGAGTCGTCGACTTCGACTCGCGGGTTGGGCTGCAAGGCCCTGCTCCGCACCGCCGGCCCGTCAATGTTTTTTTATTTTTCACATTACAGCTGCTTCAAACATTACAATGTAGCTAGGTAATTAAAAGCATCTCTAGCGGATGCTCTAAAATCAGTTCTCGATATATCTTCTCTAAATCACTATTCACTCTCTATATTTTCATTCTCTCTAGGAAATCTCTATTCAGAAAAACTATAGAGGTTGATAGAGAGCCTTCAAATTTAGAGGTTGAGAGAGAGAAACTCTAAATTTTAGAGGCTCTGCTGGAGAACAAGAGACTCTAAATATAGAGAAGATTCTGTTCTAAAGAATTTCGCATGTGTATACCCACCCAAATCATTAACATGCCAGCACAGTAAATAATATATATCCACTTTTGGAAGCATCTCATATGATAAACATGTATAGGATATGATGTATAGTATGGCAGGAATTAATGGTACGTATGGTTTCTTAGCTGTTTGCCATCCAACAAGAGCAAGGCCAAGAAGTGCAGCTGGTGGACGCTATCCCTATCCCATTGAGCGGTGAGTCTAGACTCTAGAGGCCCACGGCGACGCGACGAAGGCACGACTCCTCGCCCTCGATGGCATCTCCGACTGCGCCACCATGGCAACGTACGCCGAGATGGAGGGAGCTAGCTGCATCGCGACCGTGCCAAGGAGTGGCTGCTGGACGAGATGCGCAACTTCCGCCACGTCATTCGCTCCCGACGATCTCCATGAGCTAGAGTACGAACGGCATCATGACTACGAGTACTACTCCCATGGTGTATTTTGCTCTTGTGAAATAGGGTGGAACATTTTTCATAACCCATTTGAAACATTGTCCAAAAACAATGTTTCAATGTTACATTTTTGTTTCACATGTTAACGCAAAATATTTTTAGTAACGTCCGATTTTTCATACAAATTGAACTTCGATATAAAGTCTATCCCTGTCGACGATTGGGAACCGGATTCCCTGTCGAACTTACTTCTTAAACGAGGGATCGGAAAGGCCCCTTTCTGCTATGGCGGGACTTCCGAGATGTCGAAGAGATCTTGCTACGGAAAGACGGCGAACCATTAAAAAGAGAGACACAGAGATTCTTTTTATCCTGGTTCGAGCCTCCCGGGGACAGGGATAATAACTCTACTCTAGCGCTCTGTTCATATGAATGACGAACAGGTTACAGTGTGTTGAGGCTATGGCGTATGTGCTGTGGTTGAGCTAGACGTCAGATGTAAATCTAGATCTCCCTCCCTATATAGATTACAGGGGTATTTATACTATGCCTAAGGTGCTTACAATGAAAAGATATATATTACTATAGATATAAGCCAAAAATCTCTCCGATTTGATTAGCTCCGCAAAACTTGGAAACCACCAATGATGTCCGACCCGGCCCACGCGCCCCTTGTCGTGCCGCCCAAGTAACTCCTCCGAGCAGCACCTCAATCCAGCGGTAGACGTCTGGTGCAGGCCTAGTCGTCTTAGGTGTCCGGGCACGTGGAAACCTTCTGAAGGGACTTCACATCCCGGGCAAGTTACCCAGTGGCGACGAATAGCTGCTACCTCCATGGGCACCTGCACATATGACAAAGCACGAAACTGCCCAGGGAAGGCATGAGCCAATCCCCGACACTCCCTTTGATAGATCATGTTGATAATGTGAAATCACATCCTTATAATACCTTCGAAAACAATCCCCTCTCCTATGCGTGCACATTCTTGGCATAGGATCTACACACCTCCATGTTGCAATGTTATCCAGAAAAATACCCTAGCTAATACAAGATGCACGCTCGACATGGATCCGAAGTCACTCCCTCTGATTTATCATGGCGATAATGTGAAATCACATCCTTATAATATCTTAAAAACCAATTACCTTTCCTCTCTGTGCACATTCTTAGCATAGGATCTACACACCTTCCTTGTTGCAATGTTATCCAAAAAATACCCTAGCTGATACAAGATGCATGTGCTTGACACAGATCGAACGTCCTATCCGAAGTCTCTCCCATTGATTTTGAAGGATCGAGATGTCGCCTAGAAGGGGGGTTGAATAGGCGATTTAAAAATTTAAACTAAGTGCAGCAGAAATGCAGTAATACACAGGAACTGAAACAGGTCGAGAAGATATCGGACTATCCGATGTTGAATCGGATACTCCGATATGAATTTTGTAGCAAGACCTAGAACAACAAGTATACGATCCAATTTACTAGATGGTGCAGAAATAAAATGCAAATGATGGCTGGATAAGTACCAGGTCAAGAAATCGTGCACACTATATGAACTAGGTCAAAAAAATGAAGAGCACAAGTAGAGATGATGAATCAAGTGAAGACACGATGATTTTGTCCCGAAGTTCGGATCGTTGAGGCGATCCTACGTCTTCGTTGAGACGGCTCGGTCACACTTGAGCCGGGGTCCCACTTGACCCTTCCCTCTCCAAGATTCGCACCAAGCTTCTTGGATTTCACTCTTGTCCCCCTTCCTTTCGGAGGTGGAGACGAACCTTCACAAACTTCCACAACCACCACATGAAGATCGGTGGCTCGAGGGGGCTCCTAGCCGTCTAGGAGCCCCAAGCTCCAAGAGTAAAGAACGTGGCGAAAGATGGTGTTGAAGACGAATCGAGTGCTCCAAGGATGAACTTCAAGTCTAGGGTTTCGATCCTTGCTCTCCAATCTCTCTCACAAGTTTTGGATTTGTTGGATTTGAGGAGAGAGTGGAGAAATGGGGTTTAGAGCTCTTGGGAGAAGATGCACGGTGTTTCACACGAGCTGGAACCTTTGGAGCAGGTGGGGAGGTGCTATTTATAGCCCAGATCCAAATCTGACCGTTGCCCTTAATTTTATATCGGATAGTCCGATGTTAGTCCGGATAGTCCGATATTTTTGAGCAACCAGAAACAGAGAGGGGTCGATCGGAGTGTGGATCGGAACTTAGTTCAACTGGATCGGATACTCCGATAATTTTTGGACTTGGCTAACAGAGAGGGGGCACATTGGAGTCTGGATCGGAGTTTAGTTCAACTGGATCGGATACTCCGATAATTTTGGACTTGGCTAACAGAGAGGGGCACATCGGAGGGTGTATCGGAGTATAGGCTATACCATATCGGATAGGCCGATACAAAATTGGTTCAAAGGTTCTAGTTTTTGTATGGGAAGTGTGTAGGAGCCTTTAGACCAAGATTTTCATCCATTTGAGCACTTGACCCTCTAAAACTCTATTTTTCGTCCCATCCCTCTTAATAGTACGGCTTATCCTTAAAACTCAAAATAAAATAAATTGCAATAACCCCAAAACCTAGTTGCCATCAGTCTTTAATAACGAGGGGTCCCCATTCTCATTTCTTTTCTTTTAACCTGTCCATAAACTCAATTAACACTGTTAGTCCTTTAATTGCTTGTCATTAATCACCAAAACCGACAAGGGGCCTAGATGCACTTTCAGATTTATCATGCCAATACTGCAAAATCACATCCTTAGAATACCCTAGAGGCCAATTCCCTCTCCTATGTGTGCACATTCTTGGCACAGGATCTACACTCCTCCTTGTTGCAATGTTATCAAAAAAATACGCTAGCTAATACAAGATACATGCTCGACTATATAACAACACCGTCGCGTAAAATTATGTGGACTCCTCCTTTCTGTCCGTGTGTTTATTTATTTATTTTTGCTCTAGCTGGCTTCCTTTGAAATTGGAGCTAAATTAATGGATTCAAGCTTTCCACGGAAGGAAAGGAGTCCAACTTAAAGCATGCTTAATTAAGTAAAAAACGCATCACACACACAAAACTTTAATTAATTAATTAAACAAGGAGCGATGCTTCTTGCTATGTTAATATCACTCCTTTACCTTGCTGCAAATCTGAGCGATCACTACTGGAATCTGCCGCAATCTCGAGGACCAAAAGCCCTCGAGAAAAGGGATAAAACCCTCGATAATAACGTTTCTCGAGGGCCAGCCCTTGAGAAATGGCCCTCGCGACTGCGCGCTCGAGAAAAAAGGCTTTCTCGAGGGTTTGGCCCTCGAGAAACACTATTCTCGAGGGCCAACCCGAGGCCCTCGAGAATTCTTGTTGAACGGACGATTTCACGGCGCGCCTTGTTTCTCGAGGCGGATCGCCTCGAGAATAACGACCCGCCGTTGTTTCTCGAGGGCCAGTCTAGCCCTCGAGAATAACGACCTGCCACTGTTTCTCGATGGCCAGACTGACCCTCGAGAATAACTACCTGCCGATTCTCGAGGGCCGGTCGAGCCCTCGAGAAATGCCCCCCTGCCACTAATTCTCGAGGGCCATTTTGGCCCTCGAGAAAAACAAATTTGCTGAAAAAAAATTTATTTAAAAACTACAAATTTCCAGATTTTGCAGCTGACATGTGGGCCTGCCTGCAGGTTCTGGGCAACGGGCTGTCCTCATGGTTTCTTGAGGGCTTTTAATGGCCCTCGAGAAACAGATTTCATTAGGCTGCCAGCGGGCCCATATGCGTGCTATGGCAAACGGTCAACATCAGTGTTTCTCGAGGGCTCACGGTCGGCCCTCGAGAAACAGTGACGCTGGTAGGTTCCATCTGCCTGGTGCTTGTATTCTCGAGGGTTGCACTTGAGCCCTCGAGAAATTGGATTTTTATCGAGTGTTCGGTCGTGGCCCTCGCGATTTAGTTTTGAATATCGAGGCTAGTTTTGGGCCCTCGAGAAACATTTGGGCCCTCGAGATTTCAGTCGATTCTAGTAGTGGATCTCTTTCAATCATTTCGTATAACCTAACGTGCATACACACTGTGTGGTGATTCATGGCCCTCATTTCTTGGCATATATCCACATGCATGACAATTAATTAAGTTTTAATATAAAACTCACGAATACATTATCTCTAGTCTGTGGGGAATATGATTCGAGCAAAAACAACACCGGTGTGTTTAAAGCAGTTGCAAGTAGGTAATAGTTAAGGAACCTCTTCAGATACCTGTTTAGATCATACACTGTTTGATTGATCTATCACCGCTTTAATCATCAAATCATATATAACCTCTTAAGACTTAAATATTGGTGCATGTATATATAAATGTGCATGCATGCACTCGTTTTATTTGGAGCAAAGAGATCGATCCATTCAATTCTGAATATTACTGTGCATGTACCCGCGCGCAGGCCGTATCTTCTCTCTTTTTCCTTCTTCCATTGAGATTAAGCGGTAGCCAACAAGCAGATACTACTAGAGAACTGGCCTTTGATACTTGTCCATCAGTACCGATTGGATTGGAACCAGTATTGATAGTGGCATCAGTACTGGTTCAACGGTTCCTAGGCCACAGGAGCAACTCAGTATAGGTTAGAGGCACCAACTGATATTGATGCTCTAACATCGGTACTGGTTCGTGTCACGAACCGGTACTAAGGAGCCCTTGACAGGCGGGTACAGGCCAGTTGGCACGAGGGCTCATCAGTACTGGTTCATATGACGAATTGGTACTAATGCGAGGATATCGGTACCGGTTGGAGCCACGAACCTGTACTGATGCCTCGTTTCTAAAAAGGCTAAAAGGTATGCATATCCTATTTATATTAGAACGCGTGGGTGGGTGAGTTGGTTAGAAGGGCGAGGTGTGAGTCATGAGAAGTTATGAGGTCCTGGGTTCAAGTCTCATTTCTTCTAATATTTTAAAACCATTTTTAAGCAAGCCTAGTCCCATCGAACCGGTACTCGAGGCCTGTATCGGTTCAAAAACTGGTACTAAAGGCCAGTTCCCAACCAGTACTGATGGCCATTTCTCTAGTAGTGAGAGCACATATGTAAACAATAATGATGTTTTCCACCAATATGGTTAACTAAGTACGTCCTAAAAAAAGAGCAGGTCAAAAAGAGCACTGACCTGCTGTAAAGATCATAACGAGCAATCTTGCATGCTTCAGCCCATTGTAATGCTTAGCCCCATGGTGCCAACCTGATAAAAAGGCTCTTTGATATCAAGTAAAGCATGCATCCATTTAAGGAATAGTTGACTAGCCTGTTATTTTTCTGAAGGAAGACTTGCATGATATTAGGGCTAACAAACCCTTCATAATTGTCTTCCAAATGCCTGCAGTGAGTCAAAAAAAAGGTCATTAAATATATCTGAATGCAGGAGTTATACAGGACAAATAATAATAAATGAAACGTTTGAACCATCTTGCGTGCATGAGTCACTTCAGTTCATTGTATCAATTAGCAGGTAGTCATCAAAGGACTCCAGATTTCATTTTAATTACCAATAGGGCATAGGCATGCAAGGACATAAATATTGTACAACTTCTGAAAACTTCAAATGAACAGGCAGTATGCAATCAGATCTTTATATATATATCTCCGTTATATATACATGCAAATCTTAATTAATTACAGTTGATTAAACACAAGTATGGACTGAAGGCATGTGTATGTGCTAACTACGGAAATCAAATTAATATAGTCTCGCTATGTACACAGTAACACCAATATATTTAACTGATGATTCCATGGAAATTAAATGGAAGACCAGAACAGCCCATAACAAAACAAAATCATTGTTATCCAAACAAGAGACGCGAACCAACCTGACTATCCACCATAATTCTTGAAAGGCACCAACGCATATATATATGGCGTCAAGCAGTTTCTATCAAGATGCATATAATGAATAGTAACCATCTTGGTTCATCATAACAACTATTTCACCGGGAAAGCACAATCAAACACAAAATCAGATGAATCAAGCACCATTCAACAAACAATTAATTCTAACTCATAAAAAAATCAAGCATACTCAGAGAATGGCTTACATACCAATTGAGTGGGAGTCTCAGGCTTGAAATCACTTTTAGCAACTATAATTTTGGAATAAATCACAAGAAAAAAAGTTTGTGATGCACAGGGCATTACTTCTACTTACAGAAACAACACCAATCAATGGTTTAACTCATAGTTTTATTTTGCTTGAAATGATTTGATTGTCCATATCAATCAATCCTCCAATCTGGGCTTGGATACTCCAATCAGTGGCTAATTTGCAGTTAATCTGTTGATTTCTTATCATAGAGTAGATGCACTCTTAGGATCCTGAAGTTGCAGGTTTCACTTATGGTGCCATTTGTTCAATTCCATCCAGAAATGCCACAAAATAATTTCCCTCCTGTTTCAACCCTGTCTATAACATGAATATTACTCTACTCCTGCCTCTTTGCTGAAAAAAGATATTACAATGTTGGTCAACCATTTCAAAAAATAAGCCTATATTCAGTTCCCTGTGAGGTCATGGTACGTTATTGGAGTAACCATTGAATTGTAATGGAAACTTTGTCAATATAGTCTTGATCTTGAAATGTTCATTTCTGGAAATTGTCTTGTTTGGTTGGGATGATCTTTTGCTACGGATTCCGTTAGCATTGCACATGAACATATATTATCTGATAACAATAATCCTGATCTTCTCTCAAATACTGCTTTTCCCAACTCTTCCTGTGCTGAATATATATAGAAGCTATAGCTGATACAGATATGGTTTGTACAATTTCCAGAAAATTCTCACATTATATAGATCAAAAACCCTTTAGAGTTAAGAAAGACCAAAATATCTATAACACTATATAAAATTCACTTCTGGTTCTGAATTAGCCCGTGGGGAAATGGCACTAGAGATAGAGCTAGCTTTCCTGTGTGTGAGTTTTTTAGAAGGTCAGCTAACATCAATCAGTTACTATTCTTCCCAATCATGCAGCAATTTCCAATGTACATGCTGGGTTATTTCTATGTAAGAAAGAAACTTCCTACAATGAGATGAATGCATAATCTTCTATCTGAATAAAATTCAGATTGTAACGTAAACTATAAATTCTACTCCAGAACAGTAAATGAGTTTTCCTTAGCCACACACGTCAAGCTAGTGGCTGCTGCTCTAGGTTACAAATCAAGAAAATAATACAAGAAATTTGCAAATAGCCATTGGTGCAATTTTCTATATGGCTATATGACATTGCAGGCTACTTAGGGGGGGTGTTTGGCAGAGCTCCAACTCTCAACTCTGCCCCGAATCTGGACGGAGCAGTGCCAAACGCCCTAACTCTACGTAACTCTGGAGCAGACAACTCCATAGAGCAGCCTTTCTCGTAGTTTATTTTTGTAGAGCAGTTTGAAGGGTGTTTCATAGAGTTGTGGATCTGTTCTATAGCGGATCTACTTCACAGTGAAGTTGTAGAGTAGAGCTGACAATTGAAGCTAGAACCTTGCCGGACACTCCTTAGATGCCATTTGCAGCTGTAGGTAGGCATCTGGATTTTCAGCGTTATAAATTGAAATTCGCGGCAACCACAGGCGGCTGGAGAAGAGAAGAATGGGCTCAACATGATACGATCGGCCCAAGCCCAATATGGAATGGCATAGAGGACTCCTGGCCCATTTCTTTCTCCCCCCATGCGCCATGCGGACACCATACCAGCGCCGCCTCCTCGCCGCCGCCGATGTCGTCGTCTCCGCCGACGCCGACCAACCAACCCGCGACCTCCGCCTCGCCTCCGCCGACCTCGGGCTCACGGCCGACCTTAAGCCGCACCAGCTCGACGGCGTCGCCTGGCTCATCCGCCGCTACCACCTCGGCGTCAACGTCCTTCTCGGTACGGTACCACCCGCCTGCCTCTACCTCCTTCCAGTTGCCTTGCCGGCCTCTCTCTCCCCAACGCCAACTCCTTCTTACTCGCAGGCGATGAGGTGAGCCCAAAGCTGCTCTTTTACTTGCATTCATCGCCATCGGTGAGCCTTCCTTCCTTCACATCTCCTCTCGTCACCATGGGCAGATGGGGCTTGGCAAGACCCTGCAAGCAATCTCTCTCCTGAGCTATCTCAAGATCCAGCGCATTGCGCCTGCAGGACCATTTTGTGTGTACACCGCCATCCTCCTCCTAGCTCACCTTCTTCTTAATTTATCTCCTTAACAGCATGATATTGCTCTTTATCATCTCGTAAGGCTATTCCTCTTGCAGTGGTGTTATGTCCTCTAAGTGTGACGGATGGATGGTTCTCGGAATTCGGTAAATTCTGTCCTACCTTGAGGGTTATCCGGTATGTTGGTCATAAGGCGCATCGCCGTGATCTTCGGAGAATAATGTATGAAGATGTCCACAAATCTTCTGCACCATCTGATTCTAATGTATGCCATTGTTGTGTTCACTTTATTTCTGAATACTCTCCAACATACCACTTTATAGTGCTTTGTCTATAAGTTGTCTATAACATATTTATTTATTCTACAAAATCATGCAAGCAGGAATTACCATTTGATGTGATCATGACAACCTATGACATAGCCTTAATGGATCAAGATTTTCTTTCGCAAATTCCCTGGCACTATGCAGTTATTGATGAGGCCCAACGTCTTAAAAATCCATCCAGCGTATGTAAAACCTTTTATTTGTGACTGTGAAAACTTCAGGGTTATGATTATAATTCTGTTTTTAAATTATGGTTGTATTTGTGCAAAGTTCCATCATAGTACCACTATTTTTTCCATCCCTGCAGATTTCGGTAACACAACACTACAGGCAACACATGATGTACATATTTATTTGTGTTGATAGTAGAACTGGGTTTCAGTTTGATTGAATAACAACCGAAAAATTGAAATTGTTACACTAAATTTCTTTAGTTCCAAGTGGCCAGAGGTCAAATTTTGTAAAACAGCATCCATAGCACTAGCTGTCAATTTAGCACTATGACTAACGAGTAGAGTAGGCATGACATGTTGCTATTATTCTATGACTAAGGAGAGTGGAGTAGGCATGACATGTTGCTATTATTCTATGACTAAGAGTGGAGTAGGCATGACATGTTGCTATTATTCTATGACTAAGGAACAATGTAGTCATTACATGTTGACATGTTGGTGGGTGCCAATAGGATTTGTTCTTGCTGAAATGTAGTTATGGCTTGATGGCTGATGCCAATCGGAAATATTCTTATTTTCTTTTAGCAATCTCAGTACTTTTAGGGGGTGTTCTTTTGGGCTTATGAGCTCTGACTTATCTGTCTTATCTCCAGCTTCGAGAATTTCCCGAGGTGGCCTCGAGAGTCGGATGGCCATGAAATTTAGGATTTAGGGAGCTTTTAGACTCGCCTACGAGATAAAAATAAAACGGATTCAAAAAGTAATAAAAAAAGTCAGATGAGTCAATATTAGTAATTTCGTGACTTATCTGACTAATATTGACTCATCTGACTTTTTTTTATTACTTTTTGAATCCGTTTTATTTTTATCTCGTAGGCGAGTCTAAAAGCTCTCTAAATCCTAAATTTCATGGCCATCCGACTCTCGAGGCCACCTCGAGAAATTCTCGAAGCTGGAGATAAGACAGATAAGTCAGATTAGATAAGCCCAAAAGAATAGGGCCTTATTGTATCACCTTGTACTTGTGTTGAGCACGTGATGGATACAGCTGTCACATTGCTTGAAAAAAAGTAAAAACCAACTGCGTGACACTCAAATGTTTTTGCCATTTTTGTTGTATAGGACAGCTTACAAAATTGTGCTTTGACATCAGCTTCAATCTGCTGTTTGATAGGTTACTTAAGCTTGGAAAGGTCTAATGTATGTACCTGCTGAGGCACATTTCTCTACAAGTGTATATGCGTCAATGTCACATGTTTTATTTTGTTCATTTTCCTTTCGGTTATGTTTTATGAGTAACTATCACATACGTTGGTCTAGTCATGTAGGTTTTGGGACAAGCTTCCAATTTGAATTTACCAAGTTCTCCATTTTCCAGGTATTGTATAACATCCTCGAGCAACGTTTTATCATGCCAAGACGCCTACTACTAACAGGCACTCCTATGCAGAACAACCTATCTGAACTTTGGGCATTGATGCACTTTTGCATGCCTTCAATTTTTGGGCCCCTGGATGAGTTCCTCTCTACCTTCAAGGAAGCAGGGAATTTGTTGGCAGGTATGTATTTATAGAGGGATTCACATTTCTAGCTTTAATCAGTTGCCCAATGGCTTTTTTATCCTATCATAAACAGCATTGGAGCACCATATGCCTCATGTCATGCGCCATCTGGCCTGGTGTTTTGTCATTAAGTGGTCACGTTGGGTGCTAGAATTTGCATATATCTTCATGCTTCATGTTGTATTATATTTAGGTTGGTGCATTGCAAATCTGGTGGTTACTGTTTTTACCCTTTCATCTATGATCGAGTCATACTCTTTATCGAACAAATAAGACCAGAACAGTCCTTTACAAATTTTTTATTTGTTTGCATGCATGAATTTGATCAGCATCCTTTCTTTATGGCAACCAAAACTCCTTGTATGTTTAGAAATGTTTTCATTGCTTCGGACCAATTTTTTCCACATCAGACAATTATCTGTGCCATTGTGATAATCACTGTGTCCTTTCATGTTGGTTGCTTGTTTGAATTGAATGTCTTTTGTTGGGAATGTTCACATAATCACAGGGACACCTGCTCGTGTGCTCGTCTTTGCAAAAGTGTGCACATGCATTGCTCCTTAAACACTATCTTGTTTCTCAACAGGTGTTGAAGCTAATAAGGCAAATATACAATTCAAGATCCTTAAACATATCCTCAGAGCATTTATGCTGCGAAGAACGAAAGCATTACTAATTGAGAGTGGAATGCTGGCATTGCCTCCATTAACTGAGCTAACAGTGTCTGATTCTATGCTTCAGGATAGTTTTTTTCCCACTTGCATTATTGTCCTCTTAATTTCTTAATTGGGTTTTGTATGATCTTTACAGGATAGTACCTTTGACACCGTTACAGAAAAAGGTATACTTGTCAGTATTGAGAAAAGAGCTGCAAACACTTCTTTCATTTACTGGAGGATCATCTCGTCATCAATCTCTGCAAAACATTGTAATGGTTCCCCCCACATCCCCCTCCCCGGTAGTTGTTTTGCAAGCAAGCATTTTGCAATTTGCATGTTCAGCTGTGCAATACAAAATTGTGTAGATTTCATTTTCTTTTGTTTATTTCTCAATATTTTATTCATGTGAGCCTGGTTGTTATTAGTCAGCTGAGTTTGGGGTTTATTTTCTTTCCCTCTTTGCTGGCTTTGCCAACACATTGTCGATTAGTTTCCATGTAGTAAAAAGAAGTTATTTTATTGGGCAGTGACTTTATTTGGTATGTGATGCTCATACTTCAAAATATCTTTACATAGTTTTGATTTTTTTTGCTACCATTTATATATTTTTCTCAAAGCAGGTGTTGAGAAACTCTATAAATGTAAGTTTCATCTTTTGTTCTTTTAACTGCCCTCAGGTAATACAACTGCGGAAAGCTTGCAGTCATCCATATCTATTCAGTGGCATTGAGCCTGAGCCTTATGTGGAAGGGGAACATTTGGTTCAGGTCAGTTTTACTTCATTTTGAAATGGAACACTAAGAGCCTGTTTAGATCGTGTTTTGAAATGGCGAGAACTAGGACCTGTACTAAATAAGGCATGTGCGAAAATGATCTGAGTGTGTTATGAAATAATATGCATGAGTGAAGTTTGAATATGTGAGTTCATGAGAAATCATATAGTTCTGTTATTTAATTATATTTATATTCATATTTATTCAGGCAAGTGGAAAGCTTATTATGCTAGATCTCATTCTTAAGAAGCTCCATGGGTTAGGTCATCGTGTTCTGCTATTTGCTCAGATGACTCAAACACTGGACATTCTGCAGGTTTATTTTTTCGTAACCATACTATCATATAGTAACTTATTTCTAATTACTGTTGCACATATCATTTCATTGTAACTGATTTTGCGTCGTCCATTAAATAGGACTTCCTAGAACTTCGTAATTACACCTACGAGCGCCTGGATGGTTCAGTACGTGCTGAGGAACGGTTTGCAGCAATAAGAAATTTCAGCTCTCAACCTAACAAAGGTTTTGTCAGAGATGACGATAATCAAAGTGGAGCTTTTATTTTCATGATATCAACTAGAGCTGGGGGTGTGGGGCTTAATCTCATTGGCGCTGATACTGTGAGTGTAATTCAATTTGAAACTATTGCTATTTGATTCTCTTATATATGAAATCCAGTGATGGCTTATTTATTTTAAAAATGTATTTTTACCTTTTAGTACCAAGCAGATAGTTTTGAACTGATGGCCATGCTTCTTTTTTTGTTACCGACCACTTTGTTGTTCATTAAAATGATTGGTCGCAGGTTATTTTTTATGAACAAGACTGGAATCCTCAAGTCGATAAACAGGCTTTGCAGCGTGCTCACCGCATTGGACAGTTGAATCATGTATTGGCGGTAAATTTGGTATCACAGCGCACAATTGAAGAGGTCAAGATTGTGACTTACTTGTGTTGTCTTGATACTTTCTTGATTGAGCTGTTCCTGAAAGGTCCTCTTTTATATTTCAAATGTATTTAGGTCATCATGCGAAGAGCAGAGAAAAAACTTAAGCTTAGCTACAATATTTTCGGAGGTGAGGATGCAACTGATGGGAAGGGGGAAGATCTGGGAGATGAAGCTAGTGACATGCGCTCAATAATATTTGGCTTACACCTATTCGATCCCATTGAGAGAACCACGGAGATAATCAATGAAGAGACTCTGGTGAAGTTGGAAAAAATGTCAGAAGAGGTTGTCAAGATGCGTAGCCATGAACTTTCAAAAAAGGATGACCGAGCATTTGAAATTAATCCAAGTTTGACAGACAGCAGCAAGGCTGTGATTAGGACTTCTGATTCCATTAATATTGATTCTGGGATTGATGAAGCTGCATACTTATCCTGGATTGAAAAGTTTAAAGAGGCTTCACATTCTATTGAAAATGTAACAGGTGAACTAGAAAGGCAAAGATCAGCACCTGAAGAAAAGTTCTTGAAACGCGAAGCTAGGAAGAAAAAAACAGAAGAGAGGAGGTTAGCCAAGTGGGAGGCTTCGGGATACCAGACATTAGCGATCAAAGATCCTGATGCCATACCAAATCAAAATATCCTGGAATCAGGATCCCTCCAACTTGTATATGGTGATTGCACTAATCCTTCAAAAGTTTGCCCTGCAAGGCCTGCAATTATATTTAGGTATTGTTTCCTTGGAAGAAATGTGATTAGACTCTTCATCAAAGGCCACTACCCCTTCCTAGAATTCTTGAAGGAATTGTAGTATGCTCCTACATATTTCTTCTATAGATGGTTACTCCACGTAATAAGCTCAAGTATACGCATACATACTGTTTACCTGACTTTTTTGTCGAAAAGATCAGACTTTTTAAAATCAGTTTTTTCAAATGCTTAGCTTTAAATATTTTATCTTTTGGATGTCCCGTCTATTTTTAAAGATTCCTCTGGACCAGCAATTTGTGCTAACAAATCAAATGTTGGTGCAGTTGCGTAGATGATTCTGGGACATGGGGACATGGAGGAATGTTTGATGCTTTGGCCAGTCTGTCAACTAGCATTCCTGATGCTTACCGTCGTGCTTCTGAATTTGATGATCTTCACATGGGGGATCTTCACTTGATTCAGCTAGACGGTTGTATCTTATACTAGTTTCATTATTTCCACTACTTTTATATGCACTGGCTAAATTACTCTGAACTACTTCTAAGTGAATCACATACTTGGCATGTGTGAGCTACTTTTGTCATACTTTAGTGGTATCTGAAACTATCATTGCCGCTACTCTAATTTTTCTGAAAGCAATACTCACTCTGATCATGCGTACTCTGATTGTCCTCCATCTTCTGCCACCAATTACTGAGCTAATCTTGCGTCAAGAAAGGTCTTGCCAAATCAAATTCAAGCCATACCATCTTCCATATGGCAATCAGCAACCAATGCCACTTGTTACTAATGGACCATCACAAATCTCTGCTACTTAAAAAGGCTATAGTGATGAATGATGATGAGTGATGAGTGGCAGGTCACTCATAAATGCCCTTGAAGTTGGAGGAAATTACCCACCAAATGCCACCACCACCATCTCACTCATCAATACTCTTGAAGTTGCAAGAAATTATGCACCAAATGCCATCATCATTTTGTTTTACTTTATTCTAGATTAACCTTATGTAACATTAACATTTCAAATTTCATCAGTTATGAAATGATATAGCATCAACATTTAAATATAATTTATATTATATTTATTTGAAATCCGTTGCAACTCACAGTCAATCAAATAAATTACTAATAAAATTGTTATCCAACTATAGTTTCACATAACCAATGGATTAATCTATAAATTAAATTGTTTGTATTTAAATTCTATCAATTAAGAAATCACATGATATGTATATAATTCGTTGCAACGCACGGGCACAAGACTAATTGGGCATTATGGCTGTATTTATATGCTAAGTCGTCATCAGCACTGAGTTTGTTCTCATTTACTGTAACAAATCATAATGTTTGGTACGATCCATCAAGCTTATAATACTGCAGTGTTGCGCCTTTCATAATGAACCATGCATTTAGTGACCAATTCACCATTTAGCACTATAAAATCATACAATGTAAGCATGAAATCATGTTCTGTGCTTTTACATCTATAACAATTCTCGCTTTGTTTGACTTCTCTGAAAGTTGACTGTAGTGGTTAAATTGACTTAGTGTATATGATTTTAAATAAGAACAATGGTATGACACTACAGAAATATATCAATAGTAAGTTTCATATTAGGTCTTTGGATGCTTTTGCAGCCAACCTGTTGAATATTCATGTCAATGTGTCCTTGATAGTAAGTCTGAGTGCATCCATTGTTGTCAGAATATTTAGATTTTATGCATGTTGATCTGCATAGTGCCAAAAATCCTACTGAAATTCCACGTCTGTATTAAAATTTCCCGATTTTAGTGATTGTGTATTCATTAAAGTATCGACCTCTATTAGTAATTTAGTATATAAATTATAGTCTACTACTACTACTCTTCTTATTGTTGTTGCTGTTGTGTTTGTATGTTACTGCAGGAGCCAACTGCAGCCGGAGTTTGGATGCACCTCTATGGGTGGCTCTGGCTGTTGTGCAGTCTTATAATCCAAGGCGTAAAGTTCCAAGAAGTGAAATCTCCATACCTGATTTAGAGTTGGTTTTATCAAAGGCGGCCTTCTCAGCTGCTCAGCGTTCTGGTACCATTCCCTCTTAGGTCCCCTTCTCTTCAGCTTATCTTATTCTACTTATTTGCCTTATCTCGTTACTTCGAGAATTTTTCGAGATAGCCTCGAAAGCCGGTTGGCCTTCAATTTTGGGATTTAGGGAGCTTATAGACACGCTTACAAGATAAAAAAAAACCGACTTAAAAAGTAATAATAAAAGTGAGATAAGTCAAATAAGATACGAGATAAGCTGACTTATCCTACTTATCTCGTGGCTTATTTGACTTATCTTACTTTTTTTATTACTTTTTGAGTCGGTTTTTTTTTTATCTCGTAGGCGTGTCTATAAGCTCCCTAAACCCCAAAATTGAAGGCCAACCGGTTTTCGAGGCTATCTCGAAAAATTCTCGAAGTGACAAGATAAGGCAAATAAGTAGGATAAGATAAGCCGAAGAGAAGGGGACCTTAGCAGCCTGATATTAGAAATTAAAGTGTATCTTTGAACCTTGATATTCTAATGCTACCTGCTGTTTTCACCAATTCATGTCTACACTCTTAAGTTAAATATTTAATAGTTTGAACGATCACCGTCGTCAGCCTGGGCCGAACAAACACACTTGGAGGCACCCCCTGACGCACGGTCGGAGCCTAGCGGGGCAGCTACTAAGCGCACGAGAGGACGACCCTAAGGGAACCGACACTGAGCGTGAATATTTCGTAGTATTGAGAATAATGATGTCCCACCCTCTACACGGGCTCGCCCCCCCCCTCTCCCCAAGTAGGCGGGTCGGCTTTACAGTCAACGGAGGACTAAAATACCCTTGGAAAGGGGCAACCCTAAGGGCTCAATGGTCCATTGAGGGGTAAATGACCCTGGCACCCTTGCTTTTTCCTCTTTATTTGGGCATCAAGGTCATTTGCCATTACAATGTGAGAGGGGAGGACCAAAATGCCCTCCCATCGTCATACTAAAGTAGGGATATAGGAGGGATTTACATGGCCCAGGTGGTTACAGCCTATCCCCTAGGGGGAGAAACCAATGATGCCTATCCTCACATATTACGGGCCCTAGCTGTACTATTTGTCCCCTAAGCTTTCGTGACTCCCAAGTTGGTGCTCCAGCCTCGCCATGTTCGCCCCCTAGTTGTACCACCCATGTCCTTGTCACTCGGTGGCCGGTGAGGCAATGGGATCGAGTCGTCTTTGCTTCGCCTCGCCTTCAAAGCGGTCATTTTTGCTTCGCCTTGGCTCCGCGGCGGTCGTCTTTGCTTCGCCTTGCTTCCCCGATTTGGGCGAGGCAACAGCCTCGAGCCATCCTTGCCTCGCTCTAGTCTTGCTTCGCCTGATTGGTCCTCTTGATCATCATGTCGTAGGGGGTGAGTGTATTTCCCCTACAGCAATCACTATGTAGTAAACACGTAGTTTGGTCCAAAGGTGTGAGACTATCAATGTAGAGTGGACTTGGTTCAATTCTCAAACCGGCCTGATTCACTTAAATAAAATTTAATCTTTAGTTGATGAAGTGGTATGGTTATGGTAATAAACTAATAATGGACTAATAGTTACAGGATGCTTGTATAACTGGTATAATCTCTTTAAAGAAAAGATATAGCTGATATAATCACTTCGACTACTTTCAAACAGTTATCAAGCTGTATAATTTATTCCCATTTCCCAGTGTGATTTCTTTTAGATGCTTTTTCAGACTCACCTTGATTTGTTTCCATTTGTTTGCGTGAAGCGAGTATCCACATGCCCCGGATTGGTTACCAAGGTGGCTCACAACGATCAGAGTGGTATACAATAGAACGCCTGCTTAAGAAATACTCCTCTCTTTATGGCATCAACATTTCTGTGTATGTGATGATCTCACTTGAGGTTTTGTCTTTAGTTCTTCATTGAAAAATACTTGGTAATGAATAGTCCCTACTGTTTCCCTGTGACAGGTACTACTTTCGTCGTTCATCCAGGGAACAGCGAGATTCTGATTAATTCGTGCTGATGCTTCCATCTTACACGACCCAGCCTTGTCGGTGTCTCGGTCAACTGATGGTGATGGATAGATTGATGAACCAAATGTAGTTGGTGCGCACTTTATCCAACCGTACAATGGAATGGATGCCTCTTTAAAATAAGAGGTGCACGTTTGACGTTGAATTTTTCTTAACCTTTAACTTGTACCGATGTCCCTTTTTATGTGGCGTAGTATATATCCCTTGTGAAGTTTCACTAGATTATACGAGGAATCAAGTAGAATGGAATATCAAGTTTTAACGTGTACTTTTATTTGTTTAAGGAATAAGTCTAATTTAACTTTGAACTACTGAGAAAATGTACTTAGCCCCCTAAACTATAAAAAGGTCTATTTAACCTCCTCAACTAAGAAAACTGGAGCAAATAACTGCTCAAACTTAGTTTAAATGTTCTAGCTATTCTCTATTTCCTTGAAAAGGTGCTCAACCTACATGAACTGTTTATGATATTTTAAGGAAGATAGAATTCTTTGAAGAAAAAGAAGGAATTTCGAGTGAATTGAAGAACTAAATTAATAAAAAAGCAGGAGAGGATCACTTAAAAGAAGGAATTTTGAGTGAATTGAAGAACTAAATTAATAAGAAGGTAGGAGAGGATCACTAGTATCCCTCATTGCCTAATTATTTAGATACAACTTCCTTTTTCTTAGCCCTATTTTTTTTTGACTGGATTCACTAAAATCATAAATTTTTTGGATTTAATGATGAAATTGTAGAAATTCTAATGGATAGATAGAAAAGGCTTTTTGGATTTTGTCCATTGCATTGAAAGATTTTTTGAAATTTCAATGAGAAACTAATTAGAAAAAAATTAGTTCTATAATTGCAACAGTTGGAACTCTTTCGAGCTTTGTTTCTATTCGGCAAAGCAATAGTTTTTTGTTTTAAAAAATCCGCAATGATACTACTAAACGAAGTCTATTTTAATGAAGATTCCAATGTTTTCGTCTATTTTAATGAAGATTCCAATGTTTCTAAATTCTATGGACTCTCCCGATCTCCACAATTTGTCAGAAAATAATTATTATTCTTTTAAGTTCCATATTATTTCAAGTTAACCGCCATGGTGAAATTGGTAGACACGCCGCTCTTAGGAAGCAGTGCTCTCGTGCCAATCCAACATAAGCCCCAACTTGCCTCTTTCTTATCCCTATTTTTGTTTTGACTGGATTTATGTCATGCCAATCCAACATAAGCCCAAGTGGTTTCAATGTTGGTTTTGTCATTTCTTGTCGGGACTCGGCTGTGCAAAATCAAATCCCTTTGTGTTTACAGTTCTAGTCCCAACGGATCATAGCTAGTACACACAGAATAAACAGATGATCAAACCATACGGTTTATTAAATTGAAATAATCACAAAGTACTATAGATTTAATGCCACTTATTATAATACCAGAGTATAAATAGCAAACAAAAGAACATAAATAACCACATTACGATGTCCCGTTAACCGCCACAGGCATCTGATCGTGGTACGCTTCTAGTAGTCTGGATCGTCTGCGTCAACGTCTCCTTTGTAGTCGGTGTACTTCTCCTAATTAACACCTGCTCATTGGAATGAGCAGCCCCGCATAAAAGGCAAGGATGAGTATGCAACATACTCGGCAAGTTAAAGTCATTACGCATGAATGCAAAGCTAACAAAAGAATAAGGATGGTTCTTTTGCAGAATAGCAATTTAAACAGTTTTAACTATTAGTTGCAAAGCATCATTTACAAATTTAATACTTAACTAAAATTCATTTATTGGATTTTCCTCAACACATTACCATTGCCTTCTTAGCACAATACCGATACAAACATTCGCTGTCAAAGCTACACGACAACCCCTCATGGCATTCCCTACCCTATCCACTACATAGGTTATTTATTAAAAGAGTGGGACTAACACCATAGAGCTGTCTAAGCCTGCTTTTGACCGCGAGCTCAGCTATCATGATAGTTTTAATCTCTGCCAAGAGTGTACGTTTTACCCATGGGACTCACCTAAGAGCGAGACGAAGCCACTACAATGGTAGCTTAAACTTGAGTATGCCTCACTAAGGTTTCCACTTCGGTAGCTTCTCGCAAAATCAGAAGGCCCCTCATGTGCCAGATAGGCCTTCAGTGGTTGCAAGCCATACCCACACCGCCATGACATATTCAATCCTAGATTCCCAGAATAGCAAGCTAAGACTTTATCATTATTAGCACCCATGGTTGTATGGTTATGCTTGGCTAGATCATACATGAATGTTCGGCCCTTATGCTGATTGAGGTGGCTACCTCTGAACCATTCAACCACCCAAACAAACTACCACCTCGTATCTACTCATGCCACGTAGATTTTGGCTTGATTAAGTTAAACCAAAAACACCATGTAGACTCACTCTACAAGAATTTGAATGATTTTCCATCATGATAATAGATTTACTGAACCATCGTGGCAAAACTAAGCATGTCTAGTGTAAGTAAAACACAAGGATGGCTATAACAGGATAATTTATATTAAGCAGCAATTGAATGGTAATCCATATTAATAAATGATTAATATGGCATAGGCATATAACTATTGAATTAAACAGATGAAATATCAATATTAAATAGCATGTAGATTCAAAGCTTAAGAAAACTTTAGAAAATTAGGATCAATATGTAACTAGCTTGCCTTGGCCTTGCAATTGATCTCCCTAGATCTCGGCGAAAAAAACTGCTCTAGGGTCGTCAGTGTTTTCTACACGCAAATCGAGACTCAACAAATAACCAAAAATAAAAAACAGAAAATACGAAAAAATTACAGAAAATAGGTTGGAATTTTCGGTACACCACAAAATTGGTTTCACTGGATTTGGATCTACGGATCTCAAGATATTAAATCGAGAAAGATTCTAATCTATTAAATTAGGAAACAATACTGTGTGTAGCACAGTACTAGGCTGGCTTTGGCCCAACCGGCCCAGGCTGACCTAACTTGCCCTGACTGGCCCAAGGCCGAGCAACCTTAAGGGAAGGGGAGGCTAGGGTTTTTCCCTGCCTCCCTTACGCGCGTGCACGTAGGCAGAGAGGGGGGCGTTGGAGGCGGCAGCTTTGGCGCGAGCGATGGCATGGTGGTGGCTGCGTGCGGGCATGCCGAGGCCGGCGTCGAGCGGTGACAAGGCGCATGGCGGCGGCGGCGGCGAAGGTGGTGGCGCGGCTGGCGGGATGGCGGCATGAGGAGACGAGAGGGCAGTGCGGTTGGCGGTGCTTGGACGGAGACGGTGGCACGCGGGCTCGGGGCAGCAGCAAGGGGCAGAGGTGGCGGAGCGGAGGTAGCGGCTACCTCGACAGTCGACGACGACGACGGCTCCGGCGATGGCGGCGGTGCTCCAAGGTGAGTTCTCGAACTGCTAGATTGGGTTTTGGATAGGGATTTAGGGGGCTTATATAGGGACGGGTTAGGATGATTGGCTAGGAATTTGGGAAGGGATTAGGATGAAATCGGTTAGGATTTGGATAATGATGAAAGTAGATCTGTTTAGGGGTGGATTGGTTCGGATGTAAGGCGGTTTGGGGATGAATTAGGGGTAATTCGGTTAGGATTAGGATTAGGACGAGATTTATAGATAAACAACATTTTAAAAAAACAGGATGTCACATTTCTTATTGGATTATGTCCATTTGACCTCTTCAATTATTGAAAAAGTCCAATAAACCCTTGAAACTACAAAGTGCTGTGTAGCAGTAGCAAAACAAGCTCATCATGTGTGACCCTGACTTGTGCTGAAGAAGGCGATCGAACAAAAGAGAATTGGAAATTATTTGTATTCCCTATGACTGAAAGATCGAGATAGTCGCCTAGAGGGGGGTGAATAGGCGATTACAATAAATTTAAACTTTAAATATGAAAGCAGATCGGATATTCCAGTAGAATGACCAGATGTTTTGATGCAGGTTGGATATTTCGACTGGAGATCGGAACTTCCAACCTAACAGAGTATAAATGAGAAATCTGAAGCAGTTCTAGAACAAATTAAGAAGCAATAGCTGCAACAAGATATTTCACCAAGCAATTTCAAGTATAGCCAGCACTATAGAAATATAGTTCAAGGTAACCAATGAATTGCAAAGAGGGCAATAAGTAGCAGGAAATCAAAATGACCAAGAGAGGGAGACGCGACGGTGTTGGTTCCCGAAGTTCAGATCCTTGAGGGGATCCTACGTCTCCATTGAGGGACTCGGTGACACTTGAGCCGGGGCTTTTTTAACCCTTTTCCTCTCGAGGTTGTACAAAGCACTCCTCGGCTTCACTTGGTATTTCATTCCTTTCGGAGGCAAAATTCCGGTCTTCACAAACTTGGAGATGAACTCATAAGCAACTGACTTGGGTGCTCGTAAGCAACTCCTAGCCGTCTAGGAGTCCTCAACCTCCAAAAGTAACAAATACGCACGAAGACGAAACTTAGAGATGAACTCAAGTGCTAAAAGATGCAATCTTGCTTACTAGCACTCAATCTCTCTTCCCAATTCATTCTCCCAAGTTGAATCACTAAGCAATGGAGAGTGGATTTTGGCTATAGATCTGTTCTATTTCACAGTGAGAAGCAGCAGGTCGAGTGGAGAAAAGTGGGGTTATATGTGGAGGCCCTCCAGATCTAGCCGTTGTTGCCCTGTCAGCCCACATCGAAACTTTTAACTAAAGTTTCCTAACCAGATTCATTGGAATATGAGATTTTTGGACATTCCGACTCCATTGGAACTTCCGACTAATTGTCTCCAAACCAGAGATACTGAAGTCAGCCAAAACCGGACAATTCGATGGACCGAAACTTCCGATGTAAATATCAGAACTTCCGATTGCTATGAGTTAGATTCAAAACCCGATGTTCGTGAGGTGACTTGTGTTTCTCAACCTTTCATAAAGATGGGTCAATTGAGCACTGAGACATGACTAAGTTATCAATGTTGCATCCCTCTTAATAGTACGACATTCCTATACACAATTTAAAAATAAAAATATTATACCAAATAGGAATGACCCCGTGCCGTCTTCTTTCTACATTTTGACGGGTCGCCAACGTCGTTAGTCTTTCATCATTAGGACTTTCACCTGTTTACGTACTCATTGAACGCATTAGTTCCTTAATCGGGGCCTAGATGCACTTTCAATGACCCATTTTATTCCTTTCCCAATCCTATATTTTAAGGAAAAAATACCTTACATACCATTGCAGAGCCATCTAATATCTTACATGCTATCACCTAGACTTATCTCTTTTATGCCATTGTAATTACTCGATTATTGCCCTATGTGTCGTTGGTGAAAAATTATCTTTTTTGTTTAAGCTATGTAAACATTTCAAAGTCCTAAAAACACAAAGGTATTAAGTATGTAGAAATTTAAATGTACAAATTTTTTCAGTATTTTTAAGATAAATATTTTATGTTTAAAATGTTTTAAGTGTAAATTTGACCTAAAAACTTTTTTAAATACAAAAAATATATTGAAAGTATTGTATATCTAATAACACTGTGATTTTTGAGAATTTTTTGCTATGTTTATATAGCTTAAACAAAAAAAGTTGTTAACAAATGACATACATGACAAAATTAGTGCACTTACGATGGTAAATAAGGGAGAGGCGACTAAATGATGGCACGTAAGGGGCTATCCAACTATGAAATGACATAAAAAATTGTCCCATATTTTAATCCTTTATCCTATCCCCCCTACGTCCTTATGTAATTATGCGGAACTTCAAGGACTAAATCGAAAAGTGCTATCTTCATCAAAATCCCCAACCTGGAACTAAATTCCAAACCCTACCCATTCCCCATCGGCTGCCCAGCATGGGGCACCTCCCACTCTACTTGACACCTTCTTAGCTTCCCCTTCTCCTCTCCCGTTCCTAGGCTAGTCAGGTGGCGATAACCCCTACCCTCCTCCCTAGGTGGCAGTGAGCCAGTGACAGTCCCTTCTCCTCCCGCTCGGGCTACAACACTCCCCTTCCTTCACCGCACACATACCTTCCACGAGTGGCGGCTCCTCCCTCGAGCATCGGCGCGTCTCTCCTTTCCTTTATATGGCTAGCGACGCCACCGGCAAGGGCAGGAGGTGCGGAGTAGAGCCGACTAGGACAGAGTCGACGACGATGAAAGCCTCTACCGCCACCTCCTAACCCAAAGCTTGGTTCCAAGCGAGCGCGCAAATCATTGGTCGTTGTTCACGGAAGTGCAAGCTAATAAGGACATCACTATCATGAATGCACCCATAGCACCAACACCACCACTTGTGCAAGGACCAATTACAAGGGCACATGCACGCCAATTATTACTAGATGAGCTCGTTCTTAAGTTCACATACATATGCTATAGAGGATGAGTTACTACCTAATAATGATGTTCTTGTACTCATGAATGATGGGATGGATCAACAAGAATGTAGCTCTTCACAAAGACAAGTTATGCTCCAAGTTGATCATGAGATGGAGTTCGATTCAGCCACCGTGGAGCAATCCACATTCAAACGAGCATAACAAAAGCATATGGAGTCTGCCTGGGGCATTCAAGCATATTATGGAGATGCCATCGACGAGATCTTTCTAACGGATCTAGTCCTACGTCAAAATTCCTTCTCAGTCAGTTGTAATTGTCGAAACAATTGGTACCAGAATTTGTTGGCCTTACTGGTGTTGCGTCACTCTCTTTAGGGCCTCCGACCCATGTATCTCGCCTAGGGTTGTAGGGCACCCTAGCTGCCACCCCTCACTTATGTACTTAGTAGTCATCATTGTTTAGACTTGGGTTTTGCTTAGTCTGCCATCGCAGTTTCGCTGATCATCAGTTTGTGGAACCCCAACTGTGTGTGCTTAATACAATTCGTAATTTCAGATTGTTTCTTCTTTGTTCTTGCTTGTATTCTTGATTCGCTTGTAGGGATAAGTCTTCTTGGCGAGGTCAACCATGTTTGTGCGTGATTGTTAACCAACGGAGTCATGGTGTCGCGATTGTAGGGTTTGGTCAATTTTAATTTGAAATTGAATCGTCTACATTGAGTTATCCACCAATTGATTTACCCGTACCTATCGAAAAATCAGGCATCGGTCCTCATCACAAGGGAACAAGATAGGTATAGGAGAGAAGTTCCCATAGGGAAGTGTAACATTCCAAAAATTTGCATAAAATTTTTTCGCCAAATTTAAACTGGATCATGCATGCATGCATAGCTCACATCCATTGCATCAAATATTTAAACTATCTAAATTTCCATATTTTTATGCATTTACTAAAAGAAAGATTGACCTATTCGAATAAAAACCAAAATATTAAAAGGGTTTTTGATCTTATAGTAAATGCCAAAAATTTAAATATTTTTTTTAAATGTTAAAGAAATTATATACAAACCTTTATAAAAGAAAATCATCCCATGATATGTTTAGAAGTATAATCTAAAGGAATATTTTGATTAATAAATAAAATGCTGGCAAATAACAAAGATAAAATCTATATTTACAATCCTCACATTTTTCTGAAATTTTAAGTATTTTCACTATAATTTTCTGAGCCATAAAAATCCTGAAACCCTTAAATTTAAAAGCCCTGCTAAGAGGACAATTATCCCATTTGAGCATGCCGTTTTAGGAGACTTTCCAGAAAAGGGAAATGCGCTTTCCCATTAAGGGGAAATACGCTTTCAGTTTAGGCAAAGCACGAGCGGAGCTGGTGCTCACTCGGTTCCACGTAGCCTGTGCCCCTCGCGTGGCTTAAAGGAAGCATGCCGCGTACCCTTGAACCTGACCGCATCACCCATACGCTGGCCATCTCGTCCTTGACCTCAGCTTCGTCGCCGTCGCTGTCCGAAGCAAGAAGACAAGGGGAGCACACCGAAGCGTGGAAGGACATCGCGAGTCCACGGTCGTTGAGGCTTTGTCGACGTCCCAGGAGGCTCTCGGGTCCACGGCACCGCCGGAAACCTCGCCGGTGAGTCTCACCGCCGCTTTCCCTTTTTCTTCTCATCACCACGGCCGCTCAAACCAACCCATCTACCCATTGTGTTTCGACTCGAATTGAAGCGTGCTTTAGCACCCCCTAGCACCCTAATGCCTAACCCAAACCACTCCGACCCCATATTTGGCCGGAGCCGCCGCCGCCACGGTCGCCGCCGCCCGAGCAACATGGCGCACGCTGCTGGGCCGCTTCGAGCTAAACCTTGCCTCATTGGTGTTAGGACCGACCTACATTTCACCTCTAGAAGCTTCTCCACCCGTTAGACTGGCTGAAGACGCCCTAGAGCAAGCGGTACCCGCCGCCGCCACCGTGTGGAAACCCTAGTCGCCGCCGGCGAACCGAGCCGCCGTCACCAAAACCAAGCCCAAAAATGGGTTTATTGTATACCCAATAGTCTGTCTACCAAAAATCGGGGGCTATTATACACCGAGTTGCCCGAATTTGAGCAAAAACCGAACCTCATTGGAAAGCAAAACAGAGGAACGGAGGTAGAAGAAGATGGTTTAGGGAAAAACCGGGAAAACCGCAGGTTCATTCTCCAACTGGTCGATTCACCTCTATCCCAACCGATTCTGGAGAAATTTCTATAATAAGAAAAGTTCAAAACATTTAAATCTGCTTATTAGTGAATTTTATTTAGTTATTAGCAAATTTGAACATGATCAGTAAACTTTCTTTTCCTAAAAACTTATGAAACCTAAATAGGTATAATTAAACCTCCGTTAATAGAATATATTAATAAAAATAGATGAATATATGTATATACGTATCAGTATTCATCCAAACTACTTCAACATTCTAGTGTTCAGTTTGAAAGAAAAGTATTTATCTAACATGATAGGCATATTAAATACTTACATGTAATATTTCTTATAAACATTGATGCATGAATTATCATCCCAAAATCTTAAATAAATAACAAATAAATTTTTATCCTAAAAGATCATTTTAAAGATATTAACAAATTGCATCATACACATGCTGGTGTTTATTTGAATTTCTTGTACGAATAGAATCCACAGAAAACCCGGAGGAAGGAGCCACGGAAGCAGAAGCTCTAGGAGCTGGGGAATTCCAGGACTGGGATAATAACATCGCCGAAGGCAAGTCATGCACCCTTGATCATATTGAAATCTTTAATTATTATAGTATGCATTCTTTGGGTTATATGGGAAAAATGGCAACTTTAAATGTTTTAAAATGTTTAATCTGGGGATAAATACTCTCCCAGTCGAATTAACAACCATCCTTGAAAAATTGCTGGTCATAGATTATAGGATCTGAACCAGATAATTTGGAAATACCTTGAGAATGATACTATGGTTGTTTAAATGTTTTGGATTTACTTTGGAGCAGAATAATTGGCTGATATGAAATGACATAATTTCCGCTCAACCGTGTGACCGAGAAATCGGGCTTAAATTAGTATTATTCTGCTGGTGTGATGTTTCCGCGTTGCGACAAATCGCTGGCAGTGGAGCTTGTTGGCCTTTGTCTCGCTCGCCAGGTCTCGATAACAGCGGGAACCATACTTCTGTGAGATGATAAAATCTGTCGGCCTGCAGATTCTCATGGTTAGAGTATGGTCTCAGACCTGCTAGGTGGAAACTAGCTCAACAGTCTAATTCTTCTCTATGCTGTTTCGACCCTAGCTAAGTCGTAACATCATATGGGTAAAGCTGGGCAAGTTCTGCAAAAACTGAATAATTAAATCATTGATGTGCCGTGCTTCCGGTAAAATGAAGCTATGTCTTGGGTGATGCCAATCATTAAGGCTTAATAAACTCTGCTCTAAGTGATTTTGTTTGGATGTCACTACTGCTGATTATGGAAATTGTTGGACTTCCATAATGTTAATTTGGTTCATCAGGTAAAATGATCTTAAAAAGTTTAAAATGATAAAACAATCTGGGAAATTATGAAATAACCTGCATACTGTGAGTTGAGTCCACATATTAAACTGGTTATCCCTTGG
This sequence comes from Olyra latifolia, assembly GCA_036346145.1. Classification (NCBI taxonomy): domain Eukaryota; kingdom Viridiplantae; phylum Streptophyta; class Magnoliopsida; order Poales; family Poaceae; genus Olyra; species Olyra latifolia. Next base: position 97,062 of record CM070525.1, on the reverse strand, counting down.
GTCTTGAGCATTTAGTAAGTATTAAGAACTTCTACATGATTTGCTGAGAATTTAAAGAATTCTCATTCTCGCAATTTCGGTTGCGGGCTGCTTATTCGTCCCAGCAGAAACAGAGTACCCAGAGGAAGTGGATTATCCAGAAGAAAATCCAGGGGAATGGACAGGCGACGATGTAGAATTTTAGGGCTGATCCTGCACTCAGGTTTACCTGTGGTGTATGGAGGACGGTGTTGCAAATAAATAAGAATAGATGGTACCGTTATGTAACTTAAGGTTGAATGAACCACTACTTTTGCTGTAAAACTCTAGTATGTAAATTAAATGCGAAGGCTGCAGTTTGTATCATGGGTTGGCACAACTGAAATCCTGGACGGTTGTGTACAAGTGGGACCAACGAAATCTGGGTCCCCACAGGAAGAGATCTCTCCATTCCCTTGTTCGCCCAAGCAGAAGAGACGCGGTTGGGGTGCCGCCTTCATGCTCGTTCGTCTCTTTTTTCCCTTCACGATGGGAAGGGGAGCGAGGAAAGGTGAAACTTGGAGTTGGTATGAGGAGTGAGGATGGGTACTAGTGAAGGGAGTTGAGAGGACCCTTGGATGGAAATGGATGGCTAGGATTCAGGGAATGGTACCCTGTGTGTGACATTTGCGTTGATATATGCATCCGCTCAACACCATCCACATTTGCGTTGATATATGTATCCGCCTAGCACGAAGCACCAGGTATAGCACGGTGACATTCAAGTGGAAATGAATGACACAGGATCTAAGATCATGTATTGTTGAAAATTTAGGGTAAGGTATAATTAATCAACTGAGAGGATTAAGGCATGCATATGTATATGTACGTTGGCATCAGCCGCTTACTATTACTATCAGCCAGGTAGGTGTCTGTGCTTTGCTACGAAAAATTCAAATTTCACTGGCGTGAGCGATTGGTGCTACGCATCACGGGGCACGATCAATCACACGCGGGTCATATGTGTTTAGCTTCACCGTCGGTGATCGATGCTATGCATTGGATGACTGCCATATCATGAACAAGCGCGCAGATGACAATAGAGACCGACGCACGCTATATTTTGGTTGTACACAGCGTAAAAATTTTAAGGGGTTAAATGAAGATAAGATGTTTTTTTCAACGGATGGCATGATAGGTAATTTTAATGAAGTAGATAGGGTTTTTACTATAGTTGGTATTGGTGAGTAATTTTAATGAAGTGTGACATCACAATCTTTTTAAGAGACTTTTAAATAATAGTAGAGATAATACTACTACTATTATTATCATTATCAGGGAGTAATCGAGAGAGGAAGATGGTAGAGCGTCGGCAATGACGTCATGGCGTCCCCTCCTCTCTGGGCTCGGCCTTGGGTTTCTTCCCCGCTGCTTCTGCACCCATCCTCTGTCTCTGCTCGCCTCCCCACCGCCAGCACCGCCCTCCGCTGCCGCTGCTCCTCCCATCCCCACCGTAAGGAGGAGACGACGGAAATGGTGAAGGCCATCAGGGTCCACGAGCTGGGCGGCCCCGAGGCAAGCGCGCACGCTTCTTCCGATCTCTCTCTCTCTTGCCTTGATCGATCTACTTGCTCCTGATGATGGCAATCGCAATCGCAATCGCAATCGCAGGTGATGAAATGGGAGCAAGTGGAGGTGGGCGAGCCCGGGCAGGGCGAGATCCGGATCAAGAACACCGCCATCGGCGTCAACTTCATCGACGTCTACTACCGCAAGGGCGTCTACTCCGCTCCGCTCCCCTTCACCCCCGGTCCGTGCTCGTCTTGTTCCATGAATCTTGCGGCTTGCGGCGGGTTCTCATCTCTCTCTGGGGCATCAGGAAGGGAAGCTGTTGGCGTGGTGACCGCAGTAGGGCCTGGGCTCACTGGCAGAAAAGTTGGGGACGTTGTTGCATATGCTGGCAACCCAATGGGGTCTTACGCTGAAGAGCAAATCATTCCAGCCTCCGTCGCCGTTCCTGTTCCACCTTCAATACATCACAACACAGCCGCTTCTATAATGCTCAAGGGGATGACTGCCCAATATTTACTTCGCCGTATATTTAAGGTAGATTTATTCCCTTTTATCTGTAAAATTCATGGTACAATCATCCGGTTTAATTTCCTCGCAATCACTTATGATTTAAATATCCTGCACCTGCACCTGAATGGCATGGGTGCTATAATTCTCTGATTGAACGGTTCGATCTAAATGTACCGTACAAGAGCTCTCATTACCATCCCATGGAATCAGATATCATATAGCTTTCTGATGTGCTTGCTCATTGTGGTATATCACCCGTTTACTCTTTTCTCCTCATTGTTCCATTTGTTTTGGCATGGTCAAGTACTAAAATGTGTTCTTACGTAAACATTTGTGTGGTTAAGATTAAAATTGTTACCTGACTGCCATAATAGGGAAGCATTCTGACCACTATGCAGGTTGAGACTGGCCATACTGTTCTGGTCCATGCTGCTGCTGGTGGAGTTGGCTCTCTCCTTTGTCAATGGGCAAATGCCCTTGGTGCCACTGTCATTGGGACTGTTTCAAATGAAGCGAAAGCTGCACAAGCAACTGAAGATGGATGTCATCACGTGATCATGTACACAAAGGAAGATGTTGTGACAAGAGTCAAGGAGATCACGGCTGGAAAAGGTGTAAATGTGGTGTACGATTCTGTTGGAAAGGATACATACAAGGTACAGTTGCCGGACCAGCTCTTAGTTTGCAAACTTAATTCATTGCGGGTCGATAGTTTGATTCTATTTTTTTTTTGGCAAACAAGCGCCATGTACTATGGTCGCAGTTCAATCTTTAATACTGAATGGTGGCCATGATGACTTGATACCGTGATCCATGCAACCAAAAGAATCAGCTACATTTGGTCCTCCATTTTGTTACATTTGGAAATGCACAACATTTTATGTAGCGTGTATCCTGCTGCCTATGGAACTGGAAGTACCAGAAATGTTGCATTTTATAATATTGTGGTATGAGGAATGATATGTGATGTGAGAGAGATGTTTGTTGTGCAGGCTTCCGTGGAGTGCTTGGCGCCTCGTGGTTTCCTGGTGTCGTTTGGGCAGTCCTCTGGTACACCTGATCCCATTCCACTGGGTGACCTTGCTTCCAAGTCATTGTTCCTGACGAGGCCCAGCCTGATGCACTACACAGCTACTCGTGATGAGTTGCTTCAATCTGCTGCCGAGGTGTTTGCTAACGTTGCCAGTGGGGTGCTGCGCGTTCGTGTGAACCATAGCTACCCACTGTGCGAAGCTGCTCGTGCTCATGCAGATCTGGAGGCTAGGAAGACCTCAGGCTCCATACTACTCATCCCGTAGAGACACGAATAGCCCCTGGCATCACTTCACTTCCCTGAAACGAATCAATAAATGGAGTTCATGTTCGCTTGCGGCCGATGCCAATGGTGTATGTTAAGCTGGATAGGTATGAATTGAATGGACTTTGCATCTGTGGCTCCCCCTTTCCCTGTATTGTGGTGTGACTGTCAGTATACAATTCGGACATAAGCCGTGGCCGCTTCTGAAAGCCATTTCTTCGAAATCTCAAAGTTGTTCTTAGCTTATAAAGCTGTAAAATTCAAGTTTGAACCAAACGCTCTCTTAAAGTTGATGTTGAGATGTTCGGCAATTAAGGTGAGATGAAATGTGATATCCCCGCCCGTCAAGATGTTGAGGCCTGTGTGGTTCACGTGGATTGTTTGTGGTGAAATAGTATTATATTGCTAGTCCGCAAAGAGTTTTAATAGTATATAATGCAGATGGATCCAAACATAACAGATCCAAACATAACATTCAGACATAACATTCAGGTTAATCTTTTTTGGGTAAAGCAAGACCAAAGCCCAAGTGAGGGGGTATGCATGCGTGGGTCAACCCCTTTGCTGGACTCTGTTCTAAATAAATTTAGGCCAGAGTGTTACAGATGGTATTAAAACATTAACCCTTGTTGTGTCGGCATATAGGCTTAGTGGCGTAGGCATATGGCGCATGACGTGTGTGGATCCAAAGTGGTCACACGCTGTTAGAGGTGGACCTAAGCCAAGTCTAAGTGAGCTAGGTCTGGCTCAGCGCGGGCTCGTTTAACAAACAACTCGGCTCGGACCTGTGAAAAGCTTGAGCTAGCTGGTGAGGCTTGTGAGCTCAGTACCGCCTAGCTCAGGTTTGCCTCCGCGCCATCTCCATCTTGTGCTAGCTCGTCGCTGGTCTATTGCCGCCCTAACCGGGGGTCGTAGCCTCTCTTTGAGGTTGTTGTCAGTGCTACCAATGTGTAGGGAGAGGCCGCAGAGGTCTAGTCCACCATGAGAGGAGGGTTAGGGAGAGGCAGCGCTGACATCACGGGTATTAAGGATTGTGCTTGTGCTGCTCGCCTAGACCACCATGGGAGTAGCTCAATGCCTTGATGGCGGCGCTATCCATTGATTGGACTTGGAGGCAGAGGAATCGACTGACAACCAAATAGGGCTAGGGTTAAGGTGTATGATGTGGGAACGTACGGTCGCTTACCACCTAAGGGGTGATTCGCAAGGAGAGGTTTCGCAAGTTGATCTCATTAATTTTTTTTTTGAGAATTCTCATCGGGGTACCGTTGTAATATCTGTTCAAGTGCGTAACTCACACCTCACACACGCACACATCCACACACACCTCATCCACGCACAAGATTGAAACAACTCCTACATATATAGCATCAGAGCACGGAGAACAGACCAAAGTCTCTTACAACTTTTATTCCGAGAATTAAACCCGGCAAGTGCGGCACCTAGGATCGAACTTGCGATCACCCCCCAGGTGGGCGAGCTTGCGCACAGGGCAGCTAGCGCTCGGTTCGCAGTTGACCTCCTTAATTTTGAGAGTGGGAAATGAAATCCAAAATATACATAGCGATCACCAAAAATAAGAGGGCTTGCGTAGCTGCTCCGAGACAGCTGTATTGCGATCGTCTTCTCTTTCTCCGACCAGACCACAGAAGACGAGACGAGAAGGGCATTCCGCGGCGGCGATGGCGATGCCTCCGCCTCCGCAGCGGCAGCAGCGCGTGGTGGTGATGCGGCACGGCGACCGCCTGGACCACGCCGAGCCCATGTGGCCCGCCAACAAGCCTCGTCCCTGGGACCCGCCCCTCACCGACGCCGGCCTCCTCCGGGCCTGGACCGTCGCCAAGCGCATCAGGGCCGCCGCCGCCGCCGACCCCGACTCCTACCGCATCCACCGCGTCCTCGTCTCCCCCTTCCTGCGCTGCCTCCAGACCGCCGCCCAGGCCGTCGCCGCCCTCTGCGCCGTCCCCGACGACGCCGCCCTGCTCGCCATCGACAGCAGCGCCAATGTGCCCCTCGACGCCTCCCGCCTCAAGGTTCCCGTCCATCTCATCTCCATCGTACCTATGATTATGAACTGGTTCCATCATCGAAAAGTACCGGAATCGTTTGTTTGTGCCTCTCCGATCGTGCAGTAGTCAGTTTGGAATTGGATGAACAGCACGGAGGAATCGAATGCCACAAAAACGATCTCATTTCCAATTGACATTACATCTCTATGTGAATGATCATGAGGCCTTAGCCTCTCTCATTTGGGTACAGGTGTCAATCGAATACGGATTGTCCGAGATGATGAATCCTCAAGCAATGGGCAGTCTTGTTAGCCAGGTTGCCCCCAATGTGGACAGGTGGTTTCCTGACCTGCCACAGCTTCAAGCCGTGTTACCTGCTGGAACCATCGACCATTCTGCGGAGCCACTCTACCCGGAGGTACGAATTCACCCACAGCCCTGATGCTAATGCCATTTCCAGTTCACCATGCATGTAGTTGTTCCATCAGGTACCAAAGTGGGGAGAATCTGTGTGGGAGGCAAGAAGTAGATATGCTAGTGTCATCAAGGCTCTCGCTGACAAGTATCCTCACGAAAACTTACTTCTGGTAACTCACGGTCAGTACCAAATTCACAAGCATTAAGCAACACACACAAGTGGTACTAGTGCTATATATAATCCGTCCACTTGTTTCTGGTGTTACATGCGAGTGCCCCTCAAGAATGATGATGATCATGTTGCTGTTGCTGCAGGTGAGGGTGTTGGTGCATCGGTGTCCTACTTTGAGGTGGGTGTGCAAATTTACGAGGTTGAGTATTGTGCCTACTCTCTTCTGGCACGGCCGGTGAAAGCTGGTGGTCATGAATTCAGCCTTGACACTCAGAGCTTCAAAGTCCTCAGCAAAAGTGGCCCGACGACAGGCATATACTACAGCCCTGTCCAAGACCAAGAGTGATGGGTGCTTTCTACTCCTCCTTCCTTTGCACTTTTCATCCACTCGCCATCTACTGGTTTTACAAGCTATTTCCCTTTGTTTCCAGATCAATACTATTTGGTCTCGTGCAATCATAATTCCAACTTGTTCCAATCAATCATAATTTTTTTATAACAAGGGAATTTTACGCTAGTAAAATAAGTAAGTTGCTGTAGGGAAAAAAAGGTTCTCCAGCTGCTGAGCTTTGAAGTATGGTAGATATGGGATGGGCTTTGGGACTGAGCATTGAGGCCCAGCAGCCATTACCGGCCCATGAAATATTGCTTCCTTCTCCTTTCATGTGAATTATGAAAGGGAAAATTGATTTCACGACAATGAATGAAAGATAGCGCGTTTTGCTTTCTACCATCGAAGTAAAACGGTACACTTTAATAGCACTTAAAGATGTCGCCGTTATATTACTTGCCATTTCGTCCACCTCTGTTAGGTTCTCTTTCCCATTTTTTCTACAAAATAAATCATGTGAAAAGACCAAATTACCCCTTGTTTCCCTTTCCCACCCCTGCCCTCATGTTACTTTACCCCTTTGCCTCCTACCCCTGCAAGCGTCGCCCCACTCCCTCTCTGTCGGCGCCGCCTCCTCCTACATGCGTTGCCCCCCCCCTCTACGTCGGCGCTGCTGCTTGTCTCCCTCTACGTCGGCGCTGCCACCCTACCCCCCTTGCATGTGCTGCCCCTCTTCTTCTCTGTCGGTGCCGTCTCCTCCCATCCACAGCAGGGAGAGCATCGGCGCCTCTCGGACAAGAGCAAGGCGGGGTGGCGAGTTCGTGGATGAATGGGGGAGTAGAGCTAGCCGAGTGATGCGATAAGGCTGTGCTTCAAGAGCGTGCCGTGGTGGACATATCTAGGCATGATGGACGGCTGCACGGTGGTGGCAAATGTGGACTATAACGACCGTGAGTGGCAGCGGCGATGGCGGTGGCACTGAGATAATTAGCGGCTCCTCCCCATCCCTCTGTTTCAATCTCTCTGCCGGTGTCACTGTCGCTGGTACTCTCTCTTCCTCTGGCCTCCCCTCTTTTTCTTCTCCATCCCGATCCGCGGTAGCAAGGCGGCGGCGGCAGCGAGCTGCAATGCGGTGATATTTTTCAGTGCTATTAAAGTATACCGTTTCGCTTCGATGGTGGAAAGTAAAACGCGCCATCTTTCGTGTCGTCAACTCAATTTTCCCATTTCATGAAATGAAATTGCTGCTGTGATCCTATCCCTGTCCATCATTTTTGACGTCTGCATCCAGTATCCATGCGTCTACACATATCTGTATGTTTTGGCAAATGGATTCCATCTGTAGCTGAGTTGTGGCACAGGCATGGAGGTATGTATGTGTACAAGTGAATTGGAGTACTGAGGTGACATGTATAAAGTAGTGTGCATTGTTGGTCCTTTTATGTGTGTGTACCGAAATTATACCAGCCTGAGCTTTTTGGGAGAAGAAAATAAAAAGCTTGAAAAATGAGAGCCTATCCTTTTGCTTTTCTCAGCCTCAGCTGGCGCAATCTCCTTTCGAAAAAGAATAGCACTAGTGTTGGCGCCATGTCATTTCGGGGTGATAAAACCATATTCATATCCTGCATGCAAATTGCCATTGCTAATGCCTCCTCTCAGCCTTAGCTGCTATGCTCGGCCTCGGCGTACATCCAAGGCCTCTCTCCCCTCTCCTGCACTACCACTACACTCTCGTTGGGTTGCTTCAAGCCTTTTTTAGGATTAATTGAATATATGCCACTTTAAAGTTAAGAAATTAGAGAATTACCACCACAAAGTGCATATTTAATTTGTAAAACTATTGTTATGAAACCACGGAAATTGGATACATATAATCCCCGTACTCTTTTTAGCAATATGGACTATGTATATACGGCATTGGACTATTTTGCCTTCTCTCTTTGCTAACGCACATCAAACTCCTTCCCTGAAAACTCATCTCCCACATGAGCTCCTCCCACTGTGTGTTGCTCCTCCTGGGCTTCTTTTCCTCGTGGTGAGTGAGCTCCTCCTCCACAAGCTCCTCTCTCGGTGGTGATAACCCGTATTGGCAAGGACGGGCTCCGCTTTGGCCTCATCCACATAGCCACATTATCATTTGTTGGTAGCTAGCAGTGGCGGAGGATTTTAAAATTGGGTATACGTAAAAAAAATTTATGATCATGGCAAATTCTCAATGAGAAGAGTAAAATATAAATTGTTCGAAGAATGACACCAATAACATATTAAGTAATGTAAAGAAATCACAAAACAAAAATTAAAATTACAACAGAATTCTACGGTTTTTCGTATTTTGGAACCTAGCTATAATGGCATCATTCTCAACTTTTAAAAAGAAACCTCGCTTAATAAATGTGACTAAACAATCATTCATGTATTGGCTCTCCATTTTGTTTCTTAGTTCATTCTTCACATAAGTCATTGAAGAAAACATCCTCTCAACACTAGTTGTTGTCATGGGAAGAATTAGCACCAATTTGAGAAGCCTATAAACAAGCTCAAAAGTGACGCTCTTATTAGTCTTGACAAGCACATCTTTAAACTTTTTATCCCTACGCACATCCGTATTAACATAACGCAAGCAAAAAGCCAATTGTTTATTTTGGGAGTCAATTGTTCAACATAATTGTTACCAAGCTTCACCCCACGTGGGCCCTTGACCCCACTCATTAGCAAAGACTTGTTCATTACATGGGCCTGCAGTGTGCAGTGGGATACATCCAGCTTTACTTTACTCATCCATCGCGAGTACCTTTCGTTAGGGAAAAAGGAAACCAAAGGCTAAAGGCTAAACGCATGGATGAGACTTGTAGAGAGAATCTTCCATCCTTGCATTTTGCATCCCAAGTTGCTTTTAGATCTTTTGTAAAAGAAAAAAAAAAGGAGGAGGAAAAACAGCAGCACTTTGTTGTTTGACTTGTAGACATTGGTTGTGAAAGCGCAGAATCAAAAATTCCGCCAAAGGACATAGCTGTTTAGTTGTCATCTAGAATCGAATTGATGATTGTAGTCGATGATTTGTAAGATTAATTCCTGGAAAATGTGATTTGTCCATATTCTGTTATAAAATTAATTGAAAGATTGGTATTTAGAATTTCAGCGTGACATTTGCACCATAACATTATTGCGAAATCGATCCACCGAAATTTGTCGAAGATATATAATTCGGTGTATATCTAAGGGGTTTTTTACACATTAGGGGGTTTAGGTGCCCAAGTGGTCTCCACCACTGTGTAGAAAGTGATTTCAGAAAAGTTTGGTATTCAGAATTTTGACCTTAGTTTGACACTAAGTTTTCTTTCAGAAACTTGTTGTGTGCAACATCCTGGTAGAGTTCCAAATTACATCCAAACAGGAAGAAACTTAGTCTTGTGTGAGATGTAGAATTTGGTTAAATTTAATAGGAAAAGATGGGGGAAAGGGGAATGAAAGCGTGGATGGCTGACGTGTGGTCCATGATGGATGCGGGTGGCAATAGCTCCAAATTAACACAGGTCAAGTGCGAAGGCCAGTAGCTAGTGCACTTGTTGTGGCAACGCTCAACACACTTGTAACTTGTTGAGGTAGATAAATATATATATAGTCCAGCATCTGCATCTGTAGCAGGAACAGGAGGCGAGAGAGAGAGATATGGCGATAGGAGCGTTGGTGGAAGAGCCTGCCGGCGGCGGGTACAGCGGCCACGTGACGTCGTTCGTGGTGCTCTCCTGCGTCGTCGCCGGCAGCGGCGGCATCCTCTTCGGCTACGATCTCGGCATCTCAGGCAGGCATCCATCCATCTCGATCGATCTCTCTAGCATGCACCTATATATCGCCATGGCCATTTGATTCCATGCACCTATATATATATACATGCATTCACGCTTCGCTTCAGCTGCTTAATTCGGTGGATTAACCTTCTATATTAGGTGGGGTGACGTCGATGGAGTCGTTCCTGAGCAACTTCTTCCCGGACGTGTACCGCCAGATGAGAGGGGACAAGAAGGTGAGCAACTACTGCCGCTTCGACAGCGAGCTCCTCACCGTCTTCACCTCCTCCCTCTACATCGCCGGCCTGGTCGCCACCCTCTTCGCCTCCTCCGTCACTCGCAAGTACGGCCGCCGCGCCTCCATGCTCATCGGCGGCAGCGTCTTCATCGCCGGTTCCGTCTTCGGCGGCGCCGCCGTCAACGTCTACATGCTCCTGCTGAACAGGATCCTTCTCGGCATAGGGCTCGGCTTCACCAACCAGGTACGTACGCGCGTACACCTAGGGTAGCTCTCATGCATGCGTAATGCGTTGCATCCTCCATGACGAAGGCTAGCTGAAGCTACTGCTTAATTTTGCATTTGCAATGCAGTCCATTCCACTGTACCTGTCGGAGATGGCGCCGCCGCAGTACCGCGGCGCCATCAACAATGGGTTTGAGCTGTGCATCAGCATCGGCATCCTCATCGCCAACCTCATCAACTACGGGGTGGAGAAAATCCAAGGAGGGTGGGGGTGGAGGATCTCGCTGTCCATGGCGGCGGTGCCCGCGGCGTTCCTCACCGTCGGCGCCGTCTTCCTGCCGGAGACGCCGAGCTTCCTGATCCAGCGGGACGGCAACGTGGAGGGGGCGAGGGCGATGCTGCAGAGGCTGCGCGGCACGAGCAGGATCCAGAAGGAGCTGGAGGACCTGGTGGCGGCGAGCAACGCGGCGAGGGCGATCCGGCACCCGTTCCGCAACATCCTCAGGAGGCGGTACAGGCCGCAGCTGGTGATGGCGCTGCTCGTCCCCTTCTTCAACCAGGTCACCGGGATCAATGTCATCAACTTCTACGCGCCCGTCATGTTCCGCACCATCGGCCTCAAGGAGAGCGCGTCGCTCATGTCGGCGGTGGTGACGCGCGTGTGTGCGACGCTGGCGAACGTGGTGGCCATGGCGGCGGTGGACAGGTTCGGGCGCAGGAGGCTGTTCCTGGTGGGCGGCGCGCAGATGCTCGTGTCGCAGCTGACGGTGGGCGGCGTGCTGGCGGCGAGGTTCAAGGAGCACGGGGGCATGGAGAAGGAGTACGCCTACCTGGTGCTCGTCGTCATGTGCGTCTTCGTCGCTGGGTTCGCCTGGTCGTGGGGGCCCCTGACGTACCTGGTGCCGGCGGAGATCTGCCCGCTGGAGGTCAGGTCGGCGGGGCAGAGCATCGTCATCGCCGTCATCTTCCTCGTCACCTTCGTCATCGGCCAGACGTTCCTGGCCATGCTGTGCCACCTCAAGTTCGCCACCTTCTTCCTGTTCGGGCTCTGGGTCTGCGTCATGACGCTCTTCGTCTACCTCTTCCTGCCGGAGACGAAGCAGCTGCCCATGGAGCAGATGGAGCAGGTGTGGCGGCGCCATTGGTTCTGGAAAAGGATCCTAGGGCCGGACCAAGAGCAAGAGGCTTCTGCTGCAACCGTAGACTTGCCCGCCGCGCCGCACTAGCACTAGGCGTAGCAAATACAGGCACAGCTAGCGGGATCGTCACCTAGCCACGCATGTATGATGTACTACAAGGAAGCACACAATTTGAATGCTAATAATAATCGCACTACAATAAACAGGTTTGCATAATCCCTTTTCATCGTCTGATTCCAGTGTGCGCTCCAACTTGCCCTGAGATACATCCTCTGCAGGCAGTAGTTACAAGTATCGATCCCACGGGAACTCTCTGTGTGTGTATATATATAGTACTAGCTTAGAAAACGCCATCACTGGCGGTTATTGATCCGCTAGTGATTAAGCGACAATGATATAGGGGACTATCACTGGCGGTTCATATATGATCCGCTAGTAAAAGTTTCATATCACTGGCGGTTCATATATGATCCGTCAGTGAAAGTTCTATATCACTGGCGGTTCGTTATATTGCACATCACTTGCGGTTCCAGACACCAGCCGCCAGTGATGGCACAATATCACTGGCAGTTTTTATTTATAACTGCTAGTGATAAGATTTATCTCTGGCGGGTGTTTGTAAGAACCGCCAGTGATAAGATTCCATAGATAAAAAAATAGATAGAAAAATTGACTAGCCTCAGGTTTTGCTAGCATATCATCCAGATTTCATATATAAGACAAGCATTTCATCCAGATTTCATGCCCTCTGTAAAACAAGCTTTTCATCCAGATTTCATATATAAGAAATCATGCATACAAGCACATTTCATCTCATACAACCACATTTCATCTCATACAACCACATTTCATTCATATATATATATATATATATATATATATATATATATATATATATATATATATATATATATATATATATATATATAATCGATCATGCATACAAGGATAGAGATCGAGAAACTGACCTTATAAGATATGAATAGCGTATGGAAATAGACGAGCTCTTTGAACTATTGTTCGTCTCGTGTTTGCCAGTGACACCGAACTAACTACCATTAGAGGAATAGTTAGGAGTCACGACAAACACGAGAGGAACAGTAGTTCACTCCTTGAAGCAAATCAAGCAATTGACAGGTCTGCAAATATGACATGAGGTCATAGAACCACACATCAAAACAATTTCATATTTACATGCATCGATAAGAATTCACAAATGCACTGATTCATATAAATGCATATAGAAAACATAAATTGCGAAGGTTCATCACAAAGAGTTCAATGGAGCAGGGCACATCAAAATGTTTATATGATTTTGTCTATACATTCTACTGGTTCGCGGTTCGCTCGGGCGCAGGCTGGATGGGAGAGTAGATCAGATGGTGAAAGGAGGCGGATCGGACGGTCCACGGCGTGAAGCACCAATGGGTTGGTCAGCTGCGGCTGACCGTAGCCCAACTCTCTCTCTCTCTCTCTAATGGGTTGGGGAAATATTCGGTGCAAATGAGAACTCAGTGCATAAGTGCAAAAAAACATTCTCAGCCCTTGGATCTCGTTTGTGTGGAGTAGATGGATCAAGGTGCAATAAAAGCTCGTTATATATACTACTTTAAAAGCACGAGTTTGGTTGATCCAACTCGTGATATGGGCCGTTTGATCTCCAACTCGCGACATGAACCGTTGGATTAGTGCGTTACCATACCCTCCCGCCCGCGCCAGGAGTCTAGGACTCCATCCCGCCCACGCCAGGAACCCCTCCCGCCCGCGCTGCCCCTTCTGCCCTCGCCACCACCGCCAAACCCCCTTCACTTGGCCGCCCGCCCCACTCCCGTCGGACCCTCCACTCACGCGCATGGCCGCATGAACGCCACCCGAGCTTCCAGACGCCACCCCCGCTCGGCCGTTCCCGCTCCCAAGCTCCCTTCACCCTCGCCGGACCTCCCACTCACGCCCGGCACAACCGCCGCCAAGATGCCTCCTCACCCGCCCCTGCGCCCGGCCCCATGGAACCCCACCGCCGCCAATGGCCAAATCGCCGCTCGGCCCCCATGAACCCAGATGCCGGCAAGCTGCCCAGACGACGTCCCCCCAGCGTCGGCCTCCCCTCGAACCGCCCCACCCCACCACCTCCATGCCCCAAAACCGCCGCCCTCGCCCCCCTCGCCATATACCCCGCAGCGCACGGCCCCCCTCGCCGCCTGATTATTCTTCCGCGCAGTCGTCCCTAGGTTGCCTCGGCCCCGACGGTCCAGGCCACCGTGCCGGCGAGCTCCCCGACGGTCCGCGCCTCTCTCTCTCTCCCCCCCTCTCTCTCTTTCTCTATTTTGAGCCGTACTGAGGGCACAGATCATTGATCTTCACCTAACACTTTCTAATTGTTCATGGGATTTATAGGGTTTCATTACCCCAAATGTGCCATGAAATGATTTTGTGCTGTGAGATTGTTCATGGGATTTATAGGGTTTCATTAGCAAGAAGGGAGCTGTAAACTTTAATAAAGCCCCATGTTAATCAAGAAGGGAGCTGTAAACATGCATCTTATTTAGAGATTTTGCATATTGAGCCTGATTTACGTCATAAACACGGTAGGGTGCTAGAGATCATAAGTTTCATGTGACTGTACATTGTCTTACATGTCCACATGTTTATTTTAATGCAGTCGAATCCACTGTTGGAGGCTTTTGGTAATGCACGGACAGTAAGAAATGATAACTTCAGGTGAGCTTTGTTTAAAATTTTGTATAAAGCTAATCAATGTGTTTGACTCAGTTTGTTGTGCAACATAAGTAGATACATGTACCCTCCTACATGATAATATGGCTTGGAAAACATAAGTTAGTAATTACAAGCTCTTATCGATAAATTCAAAAGCAGAAAAATATGTTATTGGCAAAGGGGCAGGGGAAAGGTTGTAGATAAGCATGATAGTTCCACTTGATGGTGTATATGTTTTCTTGTCTATACCTTTATTGTTTACTTATTGGACATATTTTTTGCAACCATGAGAACATATCTATGTAGTAGTAGTGTAGTACTTCCTGGTTTCCACTTCCCAGTAAACTGACAACTGGTTTATTAACTTTTCATGCCAGCTGAATTTTGTTGTTATGCTTCTGATAATAGGAAATAAGATAAGAGCTTCTTCCTCTCAAGCTAAGAACAAGTTATTTATTGAAATGTACCCGCAGTTAGACACAAGATGATTTGAAAAAAAGCAGTGGAGCAAGTTGGTCCTGGAGTATTAAAAGTTGATCTCATCAAGGTAAGGAGTATTAAAAGTTGACTTGCTCTTTATTAGACATCTGAAACCTTAGTAATCTAGATGGTTCTTTTCTTCATCGGTCCATTACACAAGAGATCAGCTTCTTGAATTACTAGATAGGTAAATTCTGCCTTTGCAGCTTGATTCATATATCACAGATCACCCAACTATCACGAGGACCACATGTTATTAGCTTTCTGGACTTGAGAGGATGTGACCATAAAAGTAAATATTTTGTGTGTGTTCACTGTTCAGAACCTGCAATGGAATGGTTCGATCATGGTTTCCCAAACTTGATGCAGGGACATGAGTGCAGATGCCTAAAAAATCTGTGTTTTCCTTGTTATTTGTTTTGTCAATGATGATCCCTAAAAGTGTTAGTAGTAGTTGTAGTAGTAGTAGTATAGTGCTCTCTGCGAAGACTGTAATAGTACAAATGTTCTCTATGTGCTTATAAGCTGTGGTATCCCTTTGACAAGTAAAAGAATGCAGTTTCACAAGGTTTGTTTTTTGCTGGTAGCTTATCAATTTTAAGTCTGCTCGGTTAGTTGGTAGAAATGTGCTGTGATCCTTAGATTATAAAGGTTAACTGCCATAGAGAAAGACACTGATGGCTTGAAGAGAAGGGAATTCCAGGAGAAAGAGGAGACTATACACTGGGTTGAATCCTTGCTTTACTCTTACTGCTTACACAAAAATGATAATAATTGCCTCTTTGATCATTATAGAGGTGTGCTAGAACATAACAAATAAAACTGTTTAAAAGAAAATATAGAAGACAGCCGCTAAGAAAAAAATAAATATGTAAAACGGAAAATGATTATCACAATTCCTAAAGGAAATTAATGCTGCTGCCACATGCATGAATTTGTTGCTGTTGCATCTGGTTGTGGCTGACATGCACATGACAAAACAAAGATCAGAGCACTATCATCAGTGTCATATCAGTTTGGCAATGGCGAGGGCAGTAACTAAAATATGCACTTTTAGACCTTAGTTTGTTGCATTAAAGTTCTAAAAGCCTATAAGGATAATTGTATAGTCAACCAGCGGCTTACTGCTTAACAGTATGTGGTGCTTATTTACAAATAAATTCCCACCTTCGATAGAAAAGAATGAACGGGTAAGGGGTCAGATAAGCTGGTATATACTTGCAAATAACATAAACATAACCATGCACACAGCAATGTGTGTGACAATTTTAACGTTATGGTTTTCTGAAGTAACAAGAGAGAAAAACGACTAAGTTCCAGATGTAACTGGTCCTATACAATCCACTTATTTGGTCATTTAAGCACAGAAAATGGTCCAGAAATGATCAAGTGGACTCCCTTGCAAAACAATGTTTGTGTGTATGATTGAAACAGATAATGCAACAGTTAGTCTGGAAGGCTGAAGTTTGAGAGAGTACATTTCAGTTTGGGAATTTTTCTGTACTGTGCCAACATTATCTGAGTCCTTCATGGCTTAAACATTGCAGGATAAATTGTAATATGTGATTTGTTAAAGCAAAACAGGACTTAACAGTGGGTTTAACATTGCAGGACTGAAGGTTTTCAGTCCATTGATAAACTTTTTCCTTGTTTCTGACCTGATAGTGTTCAGATTCAATAAGCTATCTAGGTATGTTCTTTTGATATTCTATGCAGGTGTGTTCATAAAATTCAGTCCATTCGGTAAGTTTTTCTCCTTTATGTTGGATTTTAACTATATACCCTTCAGATTTGGCCTTCGCAATTTCCTACATAATTTACCACTATCTGTTTGTATTGGAATAGGTAAGTTTCCAAGCCTGCAAATGATTTGAAATCTGAGGTATAAGTAAACAAGCACAGGTATCTTAAGTTGGATGGTCAGTTGGTGCATTGCTCGGATACGCCCAGGGGGCTAATGACAAGCGTGTGATTGCCTGCATTGGAGATGGGAGCTTCCAGGTGAAGTGAATGCCGCATTGCTTGATCAAATCTGCTGCAATTTGGTGGATGATGGCGCCTTTCTAATGCCATCTTGGGGTAACTTTTCGCAGTGACAAAGACAGGGCGTTTCAACGATCTTTGCGGTGCGCTGAACAAAGATAATCTTCCTTATAAACAATGGCGGGTACACCATTGAGGTGGAGATCCATGATGGACCTTACAATGTCATCAAGAACTGGAACTACACTAGCCTTGTGGATGGTGAGGGCAAATGCTGGACCTCCAAGGTAAGCAGTTGTAACGTTCATGAGCTGAACTTGCTTACGCTCCTATGACCAAGGATTCACCGCTGATTGGACGATGTCATACATATATTGTTCGGTGAAGTGCGAGGAGGAGCCGGCGGTGGCGATAGAGACGGTCTTTGGGAAGAAGAAGGACTGCTGTCTTCGATCGATCGCGCAAGACAGGACGACACCAAAGAAAGAGTTCTTTGGAGTGGGGCTCCAGGGTCTTTGCGGCCAACTCCAGGCCACGAAATCCTCAGTAGAGCAATCTTTCCGGTCTTAGTAGTCAGCAAAATAATGTGAACTCTTTGCCCTTCTTTCATGTTCTGCTTGGCTAGCTTCTTGGTGTTCTGTTCTGTGGCTTTGTATCTACCTGTGACCTCGCAAACGGTTTATTGCATGTCAATGCTACTAAGATTACGAGAAATTCTCAGCTTGCGTCTTGCCCTTCATGTTGTAGCAATCTGCTAATAGATCATGTGATGTGAATGGTCCATGAGCATTCTTTGATATTGGTGACTGCTGGCCTGCCGAGGCGGAGAATTCATCAATCAAACATTCCCAAATGGTTCAGCCATGTAGAAGCGCTATCATGTATATCCTGTATATATATTATGAAAATTTGAATGCGACCATACATATATATCTATCCTGTATATATATTATGAAAAACGTGCATTGCACGTGCCCGCTTACTAGTATATATATCTCATCTCAACTCCTAAAAAGCTTTTACTGGTGATAAGTGATTGCTCGTTAAATGAATCTTGACCATCCAAATAGATCAAACGGCGGATATGTTCCCACAGTCCAGGCACCCCGCCCTTCCTGTCGCGTCGCGCGCCCCAGCAAATCAGCGACCTTGCTCCGCCGTCCCTCCCCACTGCATCCCATCTCCCAGCGCCGCCCCTGAGGCCCTGCCTCTCCTCGCTGCCCTATCCTACACAATCCGGATCTACCGTCGCCAGCGCCAACCATCGACTCTCTCTCTCTCTCTCTCAGATCCCTACCTGATCCTATGCTCGGTCCCATCTGGCTCTCCCACCATGGACGCTACGGCCTCCGCCATTTGATGCGGCGCGACCGCCATGTCGTCATGGGGCTCGCGCTAGAAGCGCAGCTTTGAAATCTTTGATATCCCCCTAAACTACAGAGACCTCGTCGAAGCACCAAGTCGTCCCACCGCAACCACCACTTCCTCCTTGTTGACCGTTGTCGTGCGCTGCCCAGCTCCACCACCCGTCGCCGTTCTCCGCTCCCCCGACATGCCCATCCTTCGCCGCTCCATCCTCTATGCTGCTACCGCCTCTATGTCGCCGTCCTCACTGCCACACCACCATCTTAAAGGCCTACCCTCCGCCCCTACGTCGTGCGTCATCCTCGCTATCGCCACCGCTGTCCTGCTGACCTGCTGCTCGACGTCATGCCACGGGCGTCGTCAGTCGCTGCCACACACAGGCGCCACCGGCCGACACACGGTCTTGCTGCTCGATGATGTGCCCTCTCACTCCTATTGCTCGCGGCTGCCATGAAAACAGGCGTTGGCCTGCTAACCTACTGGTCGACGCTGCGTCCTGTCCCTCCCATCTTGTGTGGCCGCCAGGCAGGAGCTACTGGTATACAGACCAGGTGCTCGACGAAATGATCAACTGGATATTGTATTAGAGATTCCTCTCCTATGCGTTATTGTTTGTTACTCTAATTATCGGAAAGCATAGAAATCAGTTAGATTATAAGAATGCAAAGCTAACTATCAGTGTTGTTGTATTTCAGATATAACGAGTGGCATAAATGTGACATTATCTATTTTTGTTCTTCTTCTCATTCAAATTTATAAGAAAGGAGAACGAAAGAACATGCCATGTATGTATAAAAAAACTCTCTTAGAGACTATTATCGAAATTGTGTATGCCTATAACAACTGTTCATATACATGATTATTGAATGTATGTACTCCATAAAAGCTAAAAAATTTGAGAAAAAATTAATTATATTCCTGATAGTTTTGTCGTCCATATGTTATTATTGCTGCTCAAAGGTTTAGATTTAAATCGCACTTACCGCAAAATCTGTCTATTTTATACTTTGACATGGTTTGAAAGGATGCTTGAATTTAGAATATAGCACATTCTCCCTTTCTTTGCCATTTACTGGTAATATTTGCTTCAAATATAAGATGCTAATCGTTCTGAGATATGGAGTGTCTTTTAGGTAGTTTCAGTTCAGTTTAATCTTTAATGTGACCAATGAGAGTTCTTGCCTTAGTGAAGTCATGTGTATGTTTATAAACTAAACTAAACCCCTGCATTAGGTGTGGTAATCTATTGGCTTTCTTAGATTGTTTATGTACATTGCCATGAACTGAATTATTTGCATGTTTGCAGAGCACATTCCAGGATTTGGTGTCCAAGACTGAATCATTAGAAGCTTTGGCCCTTCAGTCAGCTCAGGAAACAATTAGGCCTCATATAAAGAATGCATAATTGGACATGCCTGTGGCATTTTCAAGTTAACAATTATCCTTCCTTTAGGCAAATGGTACCAAGCTAACAATTATTCTTCCTTTAGGCTAAGATGATGAATATTCAGTGCCACTGTTACAGTTGTTTGTCTTTTGCCATTACATTCCATGTTTAGATGGAATTGTTACTTGTTAGTGTAACAGTAGATAATACCGTTAGTAACTATGTTGTCGTAGGAAGCAGCACCAAGTAAATTTCTTAATTTTATATATTGCTTCTAGATTAGATCTTCTGACTTGGGTAGTGCTTGCATCTAGCATTTTGGACTCAATGGCAACACTAAATCTGCCTGCTTGGGGTGATGACCTATATTACCGATATGACCTGTTTAAACAACTCATCTCCATGGAAGGCCAAGAGAAATTGTCAAGGATTGGCTTGAGGTACTATTCATTTATAAATTTTCATAAGATTCTACGGTATATTATTCATATATCTATTATCAGCATTTTTTTCAGAAGTTATACCCAATCAGATTTTTTGGCTATGTTGAGATTTTGCCAAATGGATCATAAGTATCTATAGGTACCTAGACAAGTTCTATTTATGAGAAAACCTTGTTCAACAGTTTATTTTGGGTTTTGATACTTTCTAAATTTGAAGTAAAAGAATGGTGCTTCTTTCTAATAGTGGTGACTTGGGTATGCCAAAAGAAGAATTTTCTTTATAAGCCTCACTCACTATTTACTGGTTACTTTATCTAATCTTACATCAACTGGACTTAAAAAAAACTTGTATGAATGTTATTGGCTGAAACTACAGTTCTAAGTTTTGCTAGGTAGATCTGGTGACACTTTACTCACAACCCCTCATATAAGGCTTTCATGCATTAGTAGCAGTTAGGACACATTACCACAGGCTTACTTCTTACTTAATATATGATATGAGTGTTTATGTCAAGGCCTTGTTGTCCCTATTTTAATAGCTTCTATGTTTTTCTTTATCACATGATAGTCGCAAATGGGCAGGAGGAGCTCTTAATGCTCTAACATATGATGTGTCAATTCCTGGGTACAAGAGAAAAAAATGCAATCAGCCTTGTGTTTGGGCCGGGAAGCAAAAGCATGTGCTAAGGATTTCAACTTATTTCAGTTCAAAGATTGTTAGTATGAGTCAGTTGATCAACTTCGTGCTAGAGCACAACAGGTGATATGTCATCCTAAAACAATTATTGTTCGTATAGAGATACATTAGCAAAATAGCAGAGACTAAATCAACTGATGCCTTAATTATGTCAATACTGCTACTGATCAATGGTATTACATGCTGAAACCACAATACTTTCATCTTTTATTTCCCTAAAAAAATTGAGCGTACAATATTATTAAGTAAATGATACACATTCAAAATAGCCTGCACTATGTGACTTTGTCCTTATTCTTCCTTTTTCTCTATAGATTTTTTCATGAACCATCTCATTAAACAGCTTACTTGGTCATTGTAAGTTACTGATAAATGATGTCTTAGGTTCTACTATTGATGGCCTCAGCTACAAGAATGGGCATGCCTGACCGTATTCATGGTTCAAAGATCTAGCTTCGTGCATGTGTTGCTAACTGAAATGGTTCACGTACACATTATACACATCTTACATTTAACTCTCAAAGACTGTGACGACATTTAACATTTCCAAGCCACTTTTTGAGGGGCCTCAACTTTTCGAGCTGAATGGATTTAATCTGATTTAAGCTGAATCAAAGAGAGCCTATATGTTGCATGTAATTATTCCACATTGTATTTTCTGAATTATCCATTGTTTTCATTACATGTGACTGTGGCAGAATTTACAATATTTTCCGCAGTATTTTGTTCTTTCGCTGCATCGCACGGACATTCAACTAGTATATATATATGAGTTCTGTCATGGTGTTGAGCAAAGTGCGGATGCCTCCTTGCCCTGTACCATGTTTACAAAATCTGAGATTGAAACAGCCGATCCCGATCCGAATTGCCCTGTACCAGATTTTATATTAGGGCCTCCGCGGGCTCCAGATCGAGCTGATGAAGACGGAGGCGGCATTTCCAATTCAACAATGTCCTATTTATCACACAGCTCCCAACATTTCCTGGATATTATGGCGCGCGGCCGTACGTGGTCTTGCCGGAGATGATGCACAAGGCCAGGCGCTGAGGCTCTTGTTCAAAGGCTTGAAGCGATTATTGATATGCATGCCAGATTAACTGGAATTGCATGCAGTAGGAATCTACTAACACAGCAACCATGCATGTCTCTACCTCTCTGGATGTCGCAAACATGTATGGAATCAAGGATATCCTTGTACATACAACTGGAACATTGGGAGAACTTCTCCCTGGAATCAATCACCATTGCCTGCTTACTGCTTAGGGTTAGGGCTGGGAAGGATGAGGAGCAGGAGCAGGAGCAGTTCAAAGTGAACCATAAGGGAAAGGGACGTCATTACCAAGAGGAATTAAATGCCAGCTTAATAACATTCCAAATGCCAGTAAGACTTCCATATAACATCGACATGCCATTTCGCTTGCATACTCCTATATTCTATTCTATTCTACGCAGGCAGTGGATGCATTGTTGTTGTCCAGAACGCAAACGTTTAAGCCCAAACCTCCTCTCCACTCCACTCATGGCAGACATATTTCTTGCTGTTGCTATAATTACTGGGCTTACTCACGTCTAAGAGCATCCGTAGCAGGCACTCTATAACCTGTGTGAATTACTTACAGATGCTGGTTGCTGCTGTGGTGTAGTGCACTTTTACAAAGCTCCTAGGATACAACTCAGTATGACACGAGATGAATCAAGCAAGCAAGATCCTCAAATGGCAGAGGAGCAGAGGAGGACGGTGCCGCTCCCCCTCAGCCCAATCGCTTCCCTGCCAGGAATTGATGATGTGTCCGTCAAGTAAGGCACGATGTGTTTCTTCATGTCACTTTTGGAGATGCCCAGGTGACCTCCTGCCACAGACACAAACTTAACTCGCCCGGCATCATCCAGTCTCTTCAAACCAATCCAGTCTTCCTCATACAGCTTTGTCTGCACGCCACATCTTGCCATTGTTAGTCATGCACCAGGAGCATTCAAGCAAACACCTTAACTCAACTTAACATATGAAATTTATTCTTTTATTCTACCAATTCTTTTTAGGTTTTACAACTAATGACAGTATTTTATTTATACTACTACCACAGTTTACTATTACCACGCAAAGACACTGCAACCTTTCGTGACATCTGCCACGAATACCATAATATTGCTAGCGGCATTTGCTATATTAACACAGGGTCTCATATGTAGGACATGTTTCTCCTAGCTCAGGCTAAACCAAACTAAAGCCAAATATCTTACAACTCACGCTTCTTACAAAGCATTTCGTTTAACTACACTGTATAAGCCCCATAGGCCACATCCCTGATTTGATAGCTACATTATTGTGAACTATTTAGGTTAAACCAGGCTTTCCCTTGATAACTTGTAAAGGTTATCAGCCAGACTCTATGTGATACAAAGTAAATCAAAATTACCTCATTTTTTTCCCTAAAAGAAGTCATTTTTATTAATAGTAGCTTGTATAGGATCTTTTCCGCATTTTTTCCTTTACCTGCTCCTGTACATATATTGGCTTATTTGCAATCCAAGTTGCTCAATTGACATGGTATCAAAGCCCAAGGTTCCAAAACCCTAGCCCCTGGGGTTCCTACCTGTAGCCGGCAATCCCCGCCGGCGACACAACTGCTGTCGCTGGTATCCCCTCCGGCGGCGCCTCCTCTCTCTCTCCTTCAGCAGGCCGCCGCCGCCGCTAGATCTCTCGTTGGCGGTCGACATCCTCTTCTCCTTGCCGACCACGGCCGCCACCGCTCCATCGCCGGCCTCCTTCGCATGGCTCGCGCTCTAGTTGCCAGCCTAGCGCTTCGACTAGCCTAAGCTCGACGCTGCCTCCTTGGTCGCCGTCGTCTCAACCCGCGATTGACCTTAAGCTAACCCGAGCGGCAGCCACCGCCATCCTCCACGGGCAGCAGCCATTGCCTCCAGATCCGGTATCGTCGCATGTGTTGCACTACTGCATGCCGCCACCGCTCCGTCGTCGGCCTCTTGATTGATGTCGCCAGCCTCTACCCCGAGCTCGTGGTTCGGTCTTTTCCTGCTTCGTTGTCACAGGGTCACTTGGTGGCCCAAGCGGATCTATGACATGCTCTCAAGCTTGGCCGGTCAGCCGGGTCTCCGGCCGCTTCGCCTCGGGCTCGGGTTATTGCCACCTAGGTTTGCGCTACCTCAACCCGCTCCATCTTGGGCCATCTACAACGTCATTGGCCATCGTTCGGGCTCGGCACACTGTCGGCCTTGCACCCGTCAACGCCGACATCTTCGTCCAACCTTCTAGCCTTCTCTGTGATGGCACCTACATGTTGCTGGCCTGCTGCCTCTGGAAGCTCGTACTTAGCTCTTACTCGGCCGTCGTAAGTCTACTGCTCTGACCGCCTCGTGGGGCTCCGCTCCAGCCTATGCCTAGACTTTGGATGTGCTCTCCTCCGACGACTCCGACGCTTTACGACAACCTTGTTGGGTCACCACCGCAGCACTCCCCTGTTGCCCTGGCTGTCCATGCTCCTCCTATGCCACCTGCTTCTCCAGCACGACATGGCGATCTCAGCGTGCGATTCATCAGTCAAACCTCGCCTAGCAGCTGTTTCAGCGCCTTGAGCGTTTGGAGCGCCAGTTGGGCAACACTTCCTCTGGCTTTTCAGTGGCTGCCACTCTTGCTCATCAGCCCTCCCCCGATCCATCTCCTTGGATCCTTGACTCTGGAGCTTCCTTTCACATGACATCGGACACTACTCATCTTAGCTCCATGAGGCTAGCTTCCCCTTCTGTCTCGATTCAGACTACTGATGGTACCCCCCTTTCAGTTTCCAGTCTGGGCACTATCTACTTCAAGCTTCCACGTACCTGTAGTCTCTCATGTTCCTGGACTTACTCTACAGCTCATATCTACTGGTTAGCTTACAGATCATGGTTGTCGCGTTATCCTTGAGTCCAATTCTTGTTGTGTCCAAGATTGTTATATGGGGCACTAGTTGGCACTGGTAAACGTCGTCTTGACTCTCAGTGTCTCTAGGAGCTTGACTAGTTGTCTCTCGCTACTCCCGCTTCCGCTATCTCCACCAGTCAGTACACCACTCCCACTGCCTCTGCTGCCACTAGATCCACTAGTTTTGCTCAGTGGCATCACCAGTTAGGGCACAATTGTGTCATACAATAGATTCACTATACACTTTTAGCAAGCATTTCATTCCACCAAAGCAGCATATGGGTAGGAATGCCATTATGCCAAGCCTTGCCACCAGAATTTCATCCCAGGTCCAAGAATTAGTTATCAACTTTGGTAAAGAGACTAGTAGCTCAATAACATACAAGAAAAAAATCCTACCTTCTGAGGAGGCAGGACTGGATCAAAGGCTCCATCAGGATAATAACCAAACCATGCTGTTTCCCGTGGTATGAGGACCAAATCATCCTGAAACTGCAAGGCAAATTAGGGACATTAAAGTATAGTAAAATATTAAGATATAAAATAGTATCAATATGGGGTTAATATTATCTTTTGCTTTGAACTATGGTGTACTTGTGCGTTCTATTCCGCAAGTGGGGGAAGCGGGCGCACAACCTGCTTAGTTTTATAGTCCCAGACAAATATATTGTCGGGATAGACTTAGGAATTCTACAATCAGAGACGAAGGGTTTAAGGAGCAAAGCAGCCACAGTACTATACTAACGCAATTTGGATACACAAATGTGCATATAGGCAGTACCAGACACAGCATACAGCAGAAGGATCAAGCTAACACAACTGAACATAAATAACACAGCTGTAATATTTCAATTATCGGTTACCAGCGTGAGTCCTCCAAATGAAAACAAACCTACCAAATGCATACCCCTAGGTCCTAGCTGTATGTGCCCATAATCTGTTGTTTGGGCAGATATGAAATAGTGGGGTATCCTAAAACTTTCTTTGGAACATTCGATGGTATATTCTGCTCAACAACTATTGACAATAAATTTGATTCTCTCTGCTTATCATAACAGGATTAAATGAAGTATATTTCACGCCGACATATACAAACCCTATGCTACCATTTGAAATGAGATTTTGGACTATCCGATTATGTCAAACCTACCATGATCAGCACCAGATTCTCCAAGCTGCTGAACCTTTCCTTGTAGGTAGCATTTCTTTGACCTGGTATCTCATTGTTAAGTTTGGGAAGAAACCTGCATCCCTTCAAATAATCTGCCATATCCTGAAAAGCAGCAGACAAACTTCAGTCTCTTGGAACATTATCATAAAAAACAGATCCGGTTCACTATTAGGAATCATGGTAAAGAATCTAAAGATCAATCGATATTTTTTATGACCTTCCGTCTCACATTTGTGAAACATAAGTAGAAGTTAAACACACATTCAGTGTACATTCTTAAAAAATTATGCAGATACACACAAAAGTAGAACATCAAACCATGTCTACCAAACCTCAAACTAATCAATTCTGGAAGAAAATGATCAAATTCATTATTCAGATATGCATCATACAACTAATTATCTGCAGTGTATAAACATCTTTACAAATGGATCTAATTAAATAATCATCTTTACCGCTGACTACCAGCATATTAAAACTTGTACAGTGCTCAATAACAGTAAACTGATCAGTACAGGAAAGGATTCAAAATTTATCATGTATAAGGCTAGCAATAAACTACATTCAAGTCAAAACAACATAAAAGGGCATTCTTCTTTAGCAGGATGATGATCAAAAGAAAATGTAATATAATACTCACAGTTGGGATTTTGAGGTAACCACTAGGCGCAAGATGAGCCTGTAATTCACCACGCCTCAAGTTATTCCATGAAAAATGTCTGATTTTTTTGAAGTGTTGACTTTTCACGCCCTAGACGTGACATGACTACAAAGAAAATTGGGACTTGACTAAATCTTAGATATAAAAACCTGCACATAGTCTGAGTAGATCTCCAATTTAATCAGGGCATCGACAATGATGCAAAAAATACCAGACTGCAAATAAACAGATATCAGCTCAACAAAAGAGACAAATACAATGTTTAGGAGGCAGCTATCTATAATAGTCAGATTTATTTAAAAGGGAGCTGCAGAAAACTGAACAGCAAGGATCCATGCACGCATTAATATTGTTGACATAACTATTTTAGTGGCAGTTGAAATAAGGGTTGCCCACCTACTGTTACCATTTTCTTCTTCTTTGTGCTGAAGGGATGGTGGAGGGTCACAATTTGCAAGCGTTTATGATAGTGAGAGCTACTATAGAATGTTCAAAATATGAAATGGCATTAATATACCTAGGCTGCTAGGCAATATTTTTTTCATAAACATATTCGTCACAACAAACCCATGCAAACCTCTTAGATTATTTTGCTAGTCGGTTGTTGAATTATTGGCTGAAAACATGACAGAATGAACTAGATATTACTTGCAGATAATGAGATTAACTTACACCACAAAGTGGCACTGAAGCGGTACCAGCATGAGGACCACCAAGTGAGATGAAATTCTTGACCTGATAGAAGCATCCAAATTATTAATAATTTATTGCAAACTGAATAGTATTATACACTAGTGTATGGTAGATACAAGGCCCTACCCATCATTAAAATCAAGAACTATTATAGTGGAAATACTGGTGATAGAGTAGGTATGCTAGACTTGAGCACAGAGGTCCAACCCAACCATCCCAAGTTTCACACTATATGGGGGAGAAACGGCACTGGCCTGGCCCAACAAGTTGTTTCTCATTAAGTTGCATACAAGACATTCTGAACAGCTCAGCTAGTGAGTTGAGCCGGTCAGGTTAGCTACATTAGGCTGTAGGGGGAAGGGGGTGCAGGTATGAATAAAACTTGAAGGGCATTCCTTTTATTCCTTGCAGTATTTTGAGGACAACTCAACTCACCGGCGGTCCACCACAATATTCAACTACTGCTCGACCAATCAAGTTCCCCTGTAAACAGGACACAATGAGGAGACAGAGTTTAGTAGAAGAGTGACACAAACTACAGAAGAATCAACAACTAGTAAACAAACAACCCCCTATGGTCACCCAAAAAATAAAGCATTTGCCACCAGTTTCCATTGCAATGCATTTGTAAAATCTAATGAATTATGGAAGTGTTTGTTCAATACAAACTAAAAATGAAAATGTTCGCCAGCATGTAAAAATAGGTAGCAAATTTAATAAGTGCCACAAGATTTTCTCCCTTTGTTTCCGCAATGTTGGGTTATTGTGCTCTTTTTTTAAAGAGTGCGGCAAAGGACAACAATGTCAATATGCGCTGCACAGGAAGTATAGGTTGTGTCTTAAAAGGAAGTGCTAAAAACCATAAATAAAACAGCAGCACATGATCATACCTGAGACAGGCCAACTATGTTGTAACCCTTGCTTAGTTCTTTCATTTCCTTTACCTGAAAACCAAATTTCCAGTAACGAAAAATATGTAATAACTCAGCATACAATACAGGAAGGCATTACCCAAAGTGCCAAATCACCTTCTTGCAAATGATATCAGCCTGTTGACATGTAACGAGGCAAATATGTGAGTGAATTTATAAACAGTTAGAGCAAACAAGATTTCAAGTTTTACAACAGCAAACAGATAGGGAGTCAACCTGTTCTTGAAGAGGCATTACCCAAGAGTCCCATGTTCCGCTTCCAATTTCTCTGAGAAAAAGGCAATTGCATTTTCCATTAACACAAGTTATGCAACACATAAGTTATATATATATATATATATATATAGAGTATAGAGAGAGAGAGAGAGAGAGAGAGAGAGAGAGTTGGGCTATGGTGCTTCGCGAAGCACGGATGGATCTCTCCGTGCTTCACGTCGTTTTTGAAAAATCTGAAATCAAAATCGTTGATCCGAACTGGTCATCTTGTTCATCTCGTTAAAATCTCACTACCCACAAAATTTTACATTTTTTCTTTTTTTACTATTTGTTTCATTTTTTTCAAGATCAGCATTATTGGGGGCTCCACAACTATTTAGATCATGGATTTTGAAAAATATGAAACAAATATTAAAAAATTAAAAAAATGTAAAATTTTGTGGGTAGTGAGATTTTAACAGATGAACAAGATGACCGGTTTGGATCGATGATTTTGATTTCAGATTTTTCAAACACGACGCGAAGCAAGGAGAAATCCGTGGAGAGCAACTCTCTCTCTCTCCCCCCCTCTCTCTCTCTATATATATATAGAAATATTTAAATAAGCATGCCATGAAGATGTTTATGTGATCACATGATGTATAAGTAGAAAAAGTCGCAGGCGGCAAATCAGACCCCCAGGATGGAGGTGGATAGAAACAATCACTACTGGCAGATGCCCATACTGTTAGGAAGCAGAAGCATGATAAAGAAAACAATCAGCAAGAGGAGGAGGAGGAATTTAGGAAGGCACCCGAATGAGAAAGGGAGAGCCGGTTGATTGTGCTAGGGAGCAAGCAACAAGCAAGAAAGGAAATTCTATTTTATACCCTAGGGAGAACATTATCTAAAAAAATACCCTAGAGAGGGTTAAGATAAAGTATTTCTTGAAATTTATCTTATCTTCTTATTTGTCTTATCTCGTCAAGAATTTTTTGAGATAGTCTGAAAGCGGTTGGCTTGATTTTGGGATTTAGGGAGCTTATACACGCTTATAAGATAAAAAACCGACTCAAAAAATAATAATAAAAGTGAGATAAGTCGAATAAGATCACGAGATGTTCGACTTATCCTACTTATCTCTGTCTTATTCGACTTATCTTGGCTTTTTTTTTATTACTTTTTGAGTCGTTTTTTTTATGTAGGCGTGTCTATAAGCTCCCTAAACCCCAAAATCAAGCGCCAACCTACTTTCATTATCTCAAAAAATTCTCGGCCGACGAGATAAGGCAAATAAGTAGGATAAGATAAGCAGAAGAGAAGGGGACCTAAAAGAGCAGAGCAGGACGCGATGGGATTGGAAAACGAGGGGAGGAGCAGAGAAGAAGAGGGAGATGACATACAGGCAGTAGCCATGGGAGGCGGACCAGTCGGCGAGCAGCTGGGTGAACTTGGCGACGCCATGGTTGGCGCACTGGTCCCCAATCCCTGCACAGCACGGCTCCCATCAAGAAACCATCGCGCAGGCGCACACACGATGGAGCTTAAGCTTTAAGAACTGACCGTGCAGGACGACGAAGGGCACGGCCTCCGCCGCGGCCACGGGGAGGGGGAGGAGGAGGAGGGGGAGGAAGACGGCGGCGCTGGCGAGGGGCTGCATGAGTGGTATGCCGCACGATGACGCTGGCGATCGATTCGATGTCGATGGAGACGTCTGACGAGGCTGCTGGATGTGTGACTTCTTGCTCCTCTCCTGGCCTAAAATAAACAGTCAGCTCAGCTCGATGGTGAAATAATTACTCACCAGTCGCATCCTTAGGATTTGAACTAAATCCTAAAAACTTCTAGAGCAGCCCACCCCCCTCCAAACGGGCCCTAAGGCTTATAATTTCAGGTCGCAGATTACGTAAGGCCTCAAGAGGAAAATGACTGCATGACTGCACCAATTAAACTTGGGAGAAAAGAGTGAACAAAATTAATCAATTCCATAATAAGTATAACCTGGTTCATAATCACTATCAAACTGTAAGATAAGCTAGCTTAAGGATAGTTTTGAGTTTGAAAGGTACAAACATCAAGGTAGTTACATCTAAGCAGTCTAAAATGAGATTTGCACATACATGCACACATATAGAGAGCGGAAAGCAGTGAAGTTTACCAGAAAATCCAGGGTGTGCGGTTACTTCTTTGACTGCAGAAACCTTGATGCTTTCAGGCAGTACACAGTTGCAGAATGAACCTGCGGTTCAAACAATGTGAAGCCAGCAATAGTTCAGAATAGCCATCATTAAGGAGCTATAGATTACGACATTGGTTTGTAAGATCTAACCTAATTTGGCAAGTCGGTTCACCCATCCAGGAATTGGCTGTCCCGTCAATTTCTTGCAGACATCAGCTGTAAAATGATTACAGTTCTTCGTAATCAGATGATATGTATCTCCATGATAACCCTCTGCAAGATCCTCTATGAGGCGGCGGACTTCCGAACAGGACATAGCGGTGGTACCCACACACACCGAGCGTCTGAAGGTAAACCCAGGACAGCTTTTTGGCTCTACTTCAAAGACTCCGCTGGTTGGGTATTCATGGGCTCCAAACCCATATTCCATACCATGCACTGTCAAATATTATTGGAATAATTAAGCAGCATCCCCAGATGTCAACCTCATAAGTTCAAAAAGAAAGTATTGTGCATAAGGCCTCAGAACATACTTTATCACTTTATGTGAAATTTAATTGGACATGAAAATTGAAATTCTCAAAACAATATAGGCTATGGAAGGTAATAAAGTCATGATGTATAGAAGGATTTGCAGGCTCTGGAGCAGCTCAAAAGCACTAAAAGGAGATATACTATCAAACACAGATTATACAAAATTTCTAAATAAGTGTGTGCGCTACAGGCCGGTCCGGTAAAAATAAAGCAAGAAGCAAAACTGTACTTAGTTCACATACTAGGTGAGGTTGTGCACTGGCTGATGTTTGTCCGTTGAGCGTGCACTTGGAAACCAACTATCTCGTGGGACAAACGCACAGCTGACCAGTGGATCGTCCGAATTTGCTATTCATGGGCAGCCGTTTCAACTCCCAAGTTAGTAGTAACGGTAGAGGGGCACAAATTCGAAGTTTCGTATTGAGGAATCACTAAAAAACTTAGTGTAGCCCAGAAATAGTGAGGAAATGTACTGGTAAGCAGAGCATAGGTAGGCAAGTCCAGTTGATACAAGGCAGAGAAAGAGAGGAGGAGCAGCAGCAGTACTACTAGTACTAGGAATCAAGCATGTGTTGCAGACAAGTGGTGGTCGTCGTCCTTGGTACCGAATGAAATTAAGCAACAGCACAGAGCATCTCATAGAATGGAATTCCTGCGATACAGGGGGTAGAGCGAGGTTATGGACCTTCGATTCCCGAGTGGAAGATGCCGAGGCCGAACCAGTAGAGGTAGTGGTTCATGGGGGAGATGTCGTAGATGTTGAGGTACAGCTCCTCCTCCGCTCGAGCAAAAAAGAAAGCGGTGGGCGGCGGCGTTGGCGGCGGCGCAAGACTGGCGTCGTGATGGCGGCGGGGGCGGGCGGCGAGGCGCGATGTTTGGTTTGGATGGAAAATGAGTCGGATCTTGTGAGTAGCGAGAGAATTATTCGGCAAGGCCGTCGTGAATAATGGATCACGCCATGTGGCGCCAAGCATTGGGGAATAATTCGAGGGCTAGATAGAGCCCTCGTGAATAACACACTTCACGAGGGTTATATTCGCGCCTCGAGAGAACTTACAATGGGGTCCACTACCGCTTCAACAAGTGATCTCGCCACGCCTCCCGAGGGCGAGTATATACGAGGGTCCATTGCATACCCTCGTGAATAACACAATTCACGAGGGTTCTATTCGGGCCCTCGAGAGAACTTACCTGTGGGGCCCGCGGCCTGCCTCAACCAGCGACCTCGCCATGCTTACCGAGGGCGAGTATTCACGAGGGCGCATCTCATACCCTTGTGAATAAGACAGTTCACGAGGGTTCTATTCGAGCCCTCGAGAGAACTTACCTGTAGGGCCCACTACCGCCTCAACCAAATGACCTCGCCACGCTTCGAGGCGAGTATTCACGAGGGCGCATCTCATACCCTCGTGAATAACATGTGGGGCCCGCGCCCTGCCTGACCCAGCGACCACCGAGGGCGCGTATTCACGAGGGCTCATTCCATACCCTCGTGAATACTATGTGGGGCCCACGGCCCGCTCGACCCAAGCGACCTCGCCACGCTTATCGAGGGCAAGTATTCATGAGGACTCGTTGCTACCCTCGAGAATACCATGTGGGGCCTTGGCCCAGCGACCTCCGAGGGCGAGTATTCATGACTGGTTTATGTAAACCCTCGAGACTCATGACGCCATTTCTCCATACCGTTACTTTCCTCGCACTTTTGGCGCGGGCACGCAGCTGTCTCGAGGGCTCAAATAATGCCCTCGGGAAACTTTTATTTATTGAGGGTTTTTTTTAGCCCTCTATAGAACATTTTACTTGCGAGGGCTATTCTTTGGCTCTCGAAAAATATGACTTTTCCTGTAGTAGGCAGCACTCCTCGGGAGGGAACGAAGCCAAGGAGGAAGTTGAAGTCGCCGATGCTGAGGCAGTGGTGGATCTGCCGAGGACAAGGGGAGCTCTAGCGGCCGCGCTGTGGCTCACAGAAGAAGGCGGCTGACCTGTCGTGTGGCTGCTGGCAACGTGAAATGACTTGGGAAGGAGAGGATGATGAATGACGACGGCGGCGGTAGAGGACGATAAGGGAGGGCGGCGCCTGACGGGAGGTGAGATCTAGGATTAGGTGGTGGTTTCTACGGGAGGTGGGGTGGGAGTGAAAGAGCAGAGGTGAGAGGCTCGGTTCACGGTTCGCTCGGACGCAGGCTGGATGGGAGAGTTGACCGGACGGCGAAAGGAGGCAAATCGGACGGTCCACGGCGTGAAGCACCAATGGGTTGGTCAGCTGCGGCTGACCATAGCCCAACGGTGCTTCGCGAAGCACGGAAGACGCCGTATTTCGCGTCTAGTTTATAAAATTTGAGATTCAAATGGCCGATTCGAACCATCCATCTTGATCTTCTCGTTGAAATCTTTTACATGACCAAATTTTGTATTTTTTTTTATTTTTTTTGCTCATATCATAGACCAGATTTTATATTATTGCTGATGCGAACCCCTACCTAAGCATGCATCTCCTCCTCAACCCGCCTCCACCTCCGCCGCAGTCTCGGATCGAGTGATGAAGACGGAGGCGGCATTTCCAATTCAACAATGTCCTATTTATCACACAGTTCCCAACATTTCTCGGATATTATGGCGGCGACGTGGTCTTCTTGGAGATGATGCACAAGGCCAGCAGAGTTGGGAGCCGAGCGCCGAGGCTGCCATCAAGGCTCTTGTTCAAAGGCTTGAAGCGATTATTGATATGCAAATGCAAGAGCTGCCAGATTAACTGGAATTGCATGAAGTAGGAATCTACTAACACAAAGAACCATGCATGTCTCTACCTCTCGGATGTCGCAAACATGTATGGAATCAAGGATATCCTTGTACATACAATCTGGAACATTGGGAGAACTTCTCCTAGAATCAATCACCATTGCACCTTCATTGCTTAGGGTTAGGGTGGGAAGGATGAGGAGCAGGAGCGGCAGTTCAAAGTGAACCATAAGGGGAAGGGACGTCATTACCAAGAGGAATTAAATGCCAGCTCAATAACATTCCAAGTGCCAGACTGCCAGTAAGACTTTCATATCGCTTGTATACTCCTATATTCTATTCTACGCAGGCAGTGGATGCATTGTTGTTGTCCAGAACGCAAACGTTCAAGCCCAAACCTCCTCTCCTCTCCACTCCACTCATGGCAGACATATTTCTTGATGTTGCTATAGTTACTGGGCTTACTCACGCCTAAGAGCATCCGTAGCAGGCACTCTATAACACTGTAGCTCTGACTTTTTTAGGGTAGAGTAGCTGATGGAGGAAATGAATCTTTTAGAGTGTAGTGTAAAATGTGAATGAATTTTAGAGGGGACGCTAATAGTGTTTTGGAGGAGAAAATTTAGAGTAGCTGGTGTGAACGGACCTGCTTACCAATTGACGACACACCGGTGTGAATTACTTACAGATGCTGGTTGCTGCTGTGGTGTAGTGCACTTTTACAAAGCTCCTAGGATACAACTCAGTATGACACGAGATGAATCAAGCAAGCAAGATCCTAAGGAAAGCTTAGAACGATGACTATCTAAAGAATAAGGTATCACAACCTTAAACCCATAATAGGTATGCAAAAAAACCTAAGGGAACCAAGGAGACCTTTAGAGAATGGTCCAAAAAACATGGAAATATTTCCGGTTTCACTCCAAAGGCACTAAACCCTAACAACGCCTCTCTCAAGCTCTCCTCTAAGGATCGGAAGACATTGTGCTCAACAAGAGACTATCCCTAGACTATCCTAACACCAACGACACTCTAAAACTCACCACTTGCACTCACACACCCTAGACAAGCCCTAAGACCCTAAGGCTAGCTTTAGATGCTCACTAACAAGAAAGGAGAAAATTGGAATGGTTGTGCTACACGGAAGATACTAGAGTCAGGGAGATGTACTCATCGGAAGCCCTTCAGAAATGCGCCAAAGAAAAATAACAAAACACCTATACTAAGGATGGATCAACTCAACTCCCGATGCAACCTCTATAGGGTCCTTAACCTTGTGCACTTGACGCTTTTGAAACTTCAAGAATCTTGAGGGTCCATGAAATCCAAGATTTCCCCTATTTGAGATAATTAGCATCAATCACCAAAACTAATCCAATGCCATGGGGTCTTGAGTCTTACAGACAGTCCGGTCCCTCGGGTCAGACGGTCCGATCAACGACTGGCCGCTACTGGACCTAATCAGATCCCAACACAGATGTGCCTTAACGATGTCCGAACAGTCCGGTTGGCCCGGTAGAGACGGTCCGGCCCTAAGTTTGGTCGCTATTGGGTCCTGGAAAATGGAGAAACATAAGTGGCTCAACGTTGGTCGGACAGTCCGGTTGCTCTGGCCAGACAGTCCGGTCCCCAGCTAGCTGCTGCTGAGCCCTGGAAAACGAAGAAACAGAACTGTCTCAACTTGGTCCGGACAGTCCGGTTAGCACTGAAAACTGACAGACAATTTTCTGCTCTGAGTCTAGAAAAATCCCAGAAAATACTCAAAAATTCCCAAAAATTGGGAAATGCTACCAACACCAATTAGGGACCTTTTCTAGCCTTCCCACACTCCAAAACACCCTAAAACTCCTTATAATTGGAATTTAGCCACCGAGGGGTTTAATTCCCGGAAAATGCCCAATTGGACCAAATGGCATCCAAACTCTCTCAAACTTGTCTATATACTCATCACATGGATTCACAATCTCCAAACATCAGAATGGATCATAATAAAAGGAGCTGAGCATTTTAAACCCCGACTGGGATAGGAGCCCTTGTATGTTTGGCTAGTTTGCATGCATCATATATAAGGGATTCCTTTGAGCATGCATTAAACAAAGAAGGATAAATACGTGACAGGGCTCCCAAAGACAGATGTCCAAGTCTAAGATGGTGCAATAGTAATTCTTGAGCCGGAGACTTGCAAGATATGAGAGCCACCTCATTTTCCCCTTCATTAAGGTAGTAAAGCCCATCATGCACGATCCCAGTCCCAAGAGTTCTCCCTGTCCCAAGCTCCTGAAAAACATAGCAAGTAGGATCAAACCAACCTTGACAATTAAGGGACTTGGTAATAGAACTAACAGATAATATATTCACGGTAAAATTAGGAACATGGAGCACGGGCGATAAGAAAGTGCATCATATGGATCCATGCCCTAAAATAGGAATAGTGGATCCATCAGCTACACGAACCTTGTCCTTACCTGAGCAAGGAGTGTAAGAAGTGAATAGGTTAGCTGATCTTGTCATGTGATTAGTGGCTCTAGTGTCAATGATCCAAGGTGTTTGTTGGGATATAGATGTAAGGTCTTGATAGGGTTCCATACCTTGGGAGGTAACATTAAAACTAGAGGCAGTATTAGAGGAACCTTGGGTGGAAGTAGAACTCTCAACAATTTTGATTTTAGATTTGAACTCTTCAAGTGCTTGTTGATCTACCACCGGTACCTCTCCTGCCGATGAAGTGTAGGGCCTTTGATTCCAGTTCTTTGGTTGTCCTCCCCGGCTTGTGCCCACCCTTTTGCCATCTAGGTGGATAACCATGCAACTTGAAACATTTGTCTTTGATATGTCCTTTTTCTTACAATGATCACAAAACAGTTTTGATTTATCCCGCCCATGAACTACTCACATAGATGTTCTTTGCACTAGCCTCTAGATTTTCATTGTTCTCTTCTTTTCCATGAGTAAGTCGTGTCTCTTCCTCTAGTATACTAGAGATGGTGTCTTCCATACTAGGCCATTCGGGCATAGAGTAAATCAACTAGCGTCGGAGATCAAACTTTGATCCAGTCCATCCAAGAAAAAACTTGCACGCAAATGCTTCAAATCATTTATGGTGTATGCTCATGTCCCCTTTTTCAATTGGCTGGAACGGATGGAAATAATACTAGTCTCTGTAAAGCTTTTTCATTTTAGCCGCATACGCATACTCATGACTCACGGACCTTGATCCTTGCTTCAGATTACACTAGTTGAATGCCCGTGCTTTGCAACGGAATTTCAAAAGTGCGAGAGATGTTAAATCATACGCAATGTTCAAATAAGCTACAATGTTAAATCAAGAGACACAGAGTGAACCATTAAGAGATGTGTTATGAACAACGATGATGTGTTGAGCATATGATGCATATTTGTCATTTTTCGTTGATTTTTGCAAGATTTGTGCAAAGTTGTAGGGAAATTTCTGTGCTTCCGAGTTCTAGGGAAAATGATGAAAACAATCAACAACCAACAACCAACCATAAGGAACTTCAAGAACACTGGTCTGCACACCATAGCTGTGACAAGGAGGTTGTCGCATCCGTATTTTGTTTGCTGGTCGTCGTGCGGCCGGCTTGTAGATGCATGCCAGTCGGGCTTTCGTCGGCGTGAAGATGGACGAGGAGGAAGAGGAACCAAACCAAAAGATAAGATATTTTATTGCTTGATTATTTCTTCCCTGCTGGGAAGGGGAAAATCTAAACAAACGTTATCTATTCCTTCCAACTAACGAGGATCAATACCCTTTATTCCTGCTAACTATCGGTAACAACCACCAACCAATCAGGTGCAACCGCGACTGGCTCAGGCATAGCCGCCAACTCAGCAGCTGACTTGGGCTCGAGTCTTCGCTTGTACTGAATGCCTACCATAACACGCAGTAGCGGTAGAACGCTTAACTTTGTACATATGGTCGTCATACTATGTGGTGAAACAAAGACACTGCTTGGTTGCGATCAGATTGGGGAGAACGTGCTATAAGAAAAAAAAACCAGCAAGGAGGTGAGAGGCGCTGCTTTTCCAGCTCCTCTTTCATCTACAAGTGTTGTACCATTTATATAAACCCAAGCGTGATATATCATACATACTGCTAATACCCCACAATTTGAATGAAACCCTTTATCCCCAAGACTCGATCCCAAAATTTGAAAATCTGTCATTAATCCACAACTTTGGGTGCAGTACAAGTGGAAGACGTGTTCCATAATCCATAGTCGTCTTACCTGAAGAAAATAGGTTGAATTCCAAAAAATTAAACAGCTCTATGACCTTGGAACCTATATACATTTATCAATGTTCTTACTGCAAGGACAATGGCCCTACAGAAAGATTAACACATAAATTTCAACATTTTTCATACGTCTCACCAACCGTCAAAAAGGGCAAAAATGACATCAAAGGCAATAAGTGTTTAACATCAACACAGAACCACGTCAATAACCTCTCACTTCAGCTAACCTAGGAAGATTCATATACATATAGGAACAGCAAACTAACAAAAACTGTTAGCCTCAATTTGCCTGTTTCTAAAATCATACATATATATCTATCTAAACATGAAAAAATGCACCGAGAAACAATCCCTATTTAAGTGTGGGCTACTCCATTTGGTTTACCAATTGTACCACCTTTGCAAAGGACAAGAGCAGGATCATTTCTGTATCATAAAACAACAAAGCATAATTAGTTTAATAGGAGCTAGGTGCAAATTGTTTGGATAACTATTAATCGCTGATCAAATGTTCATGATCAAAGAGATAATACATTGGAAACACAAATAGCAAAAAAACACAGCACAAATTAAAATACAATTTGAACATATAAATAAGAACAGAAGCACCCAGCTTTGATTTATTCTTTTTAGCTGCCAATCTCAACCATAAAGGTAGAAATCAATTAAGTGGTTTCACTGCTTGAAAGTTCTTGGAGCGCACCTCGGGATTCGGAGGTATGCCTGTCACGGTTGGAGGAAGAGAACAATGGGCAGACCATTTGGTATAGATACTCCCCATGGTGTAATCATGCTCCTTGGCGCTCAAAAAAAATTAAAACATCCCCATAAGTTGCAGCAGTTAGCAACAATCACATAGTAAACAGCAGATTGTAAACTTTTGTGCATGTGCTCTGTACAACAAATTTATGTTATCCATAATATCATCATGCTCCTTGGTGCTTAAAATCATTGAGATATCCTATAAGTTGCAGGGGTTAAAAATAATGACATAGTACAGTAATGTATTATAAGTGGCATGTTATATACACTTGCCTCTGAATGAAATTAATTAATTATGTGATTAGTGGCAGTACCAGGGACGGTGTATGCTCCCATTGTTAGTATGTTGGCAAAGGTAAGCCACACACCATGATCGCACTTCAGGTGACCCAGCTCATGTGCCAAAACAGCCTAATCAAAATACAAGTCGGCAACATGAGTAATCAATCCATTCACCAAACATCAATTACTAATAATTCATCGGTCTATTTGAATGAGTCTATTTGAATGGTTCATCCGGACAACGTCGAAGGAATCAATCAAGGTTTTTGGTTTCCATATAACCAAGATAATTACATCTTTGTAACGATCGATAGGTATTGTCTATTGATGATCGTGTGAAGACAAAATTGTACCGCAACTCCTTTCTCTTGAGCAGCTCCACAAGGCTTGTGTGAACGACGATGAATGGTTTTTGCCATTGATCGCTAAGGTGTAGGCATTAGGAACAGGATTTTGCCGTATGTATAAGTCGAGAGCTTCGTGTTCAAGGTTTTTTGCTTCAATCGGGAGCTGGTGAAGTTCTGGCGGTGAAGAGAAAGAATGCACTATTAGTACCTTGAATACTGTCTTGGAACATTAGCTTTGTGGTGATGGTGTAAATTTACAAAACATAAGATGAGATATCTTGTAGTTCGTGTCATGTATCGGTGACGACGTAAGTCGTCCAAATAGCTAATCTTTGTAGTCAAGCGTGTAGAGACTTGAGCGCAAACAGTTTAGAAATTGAAATTGAGAGCATCCAACCATTTCTTGAATTTTAAGAAAGTTCTGTCTTCACCAAGAGCTCTATCATATTCATAGTTTTCTTCTCCCAATTCTCTTCTTCATTATTCCCCATGTCCATGATTCCTTGTGCCAAATTTGTTCATTGCTACTTGAACCTACATTACTTGTGCGCCTCGATTGCTCCTTATCATAATAGATGTAGAAACAAGGAAGAACTGCAGGAAGAAAATTAGAGGCAATATTGCATCTAAATATTATGGAAAGAGCCTCTAAGACTTAGAGGCTAATTGTGGGACCCATCTTAGAGGAAATATTTGCCTCTAGTTCTGTGGATGCCCTTATTGCTCTCCATCCAAAATTACTATCATGAAGAACTTCCAATGGTCTGAACTATCAATTAAAGCTATAAATTCAGACAATCGAGATATGGACTCTTCTATGGATCTTAAATTAGATGTTTCTCCGAAGCATTGATTCTCGGCTGCAAATGCAAGCCAAAACATTTCAATGATCCTATACCGATGAGCGGACAAGTGCAGCAATTACCACAGCTACATGTTCCTTCGCGGTCACAGCTAGCAACCTCCCGAAAACCTAAAAGATGGAAATGAAACAGATCTCATGACCAATAGATTAAACAAGTTCACTCATTCCTCTACCCTTCGTCCACCACAGGAAGTTTTCGGTTCCTAAAATTCACCATGCTACAATCTACAAGTCCACAACAGCACACTTAACCTCGGAATACCTTGGGCAAGAACTGGGCAGGCACGGAGGGCGTCGTGGAGGTGAGAAACCTCTCCAGATTCCCAGCCTCCTCCGTCACCCCGGCCCCGGCCGCGGCCACATTCACGTCGGCTGCCGTCGCGGCCGTTGCCGTCAACGCCACAGAGGGCTTCGACGACGTGGTCGACGAGGAGTCGTCGGAATCTACCCGGCCGTCCGCGTCCGTCGGGGCCGCCGCCGCCGCGGGCTTCTGCCTCGCTGACCGCGGAGAAGACGAGAGCCGGAGAGTGGCCGCGGCGTCGAAGCGGCGGCGGGGCAAGGCGGAGGCACGGCGGTCGGCGGCGGCCGGACCGGACGCGCGGAGGCGGCGCTGGACGGTGGCGAGGCCGTGGCGCGGCGCGATGGCGGGCCAAGCCGGGCGCGCGAGGCGCGGCGGGCGCGGGCGGCGGGCCGGGCGGCGGCCGGGACCGCAGGCCGAGACGGGGCGCGCGGAGAGTGGCTCCCTTGGATTGGGACGATGGAGGCCAAAGATGGGGGAGTGGAGCGCATCTAAAAATTTTGAAAACTTTTAATAGTAAAGTAAAGAAAAGAAAAGATAATTCATGCATGATCCTGGCAGCGCGCATCTTATCTGACTTTCCAGCAAATTGTTTTTGTAATGTTAACCAAACTTTCGAAACAGTAGACATGGTTTCAACCTGTTCTCGAATCATGGTTCCCAAGAGCCATACAAGAACCTTGTCATTTGTCTATTTGCTATGAGCCTCATTCTTGATTGGCTCCTTCTCATTTGAAATTAGCCATGAGGGCTCAGAATCAATTGGGCATTGCGAGCCCAACTGATATAGTTACCTAGTCCCGACAATTTAACTGGATTAGGCTAGTGTAGTTTTAAAAACAACATCGGGAGTTGTCTTAATCTGCAATTAATTGTTGCACCATCACTTCACTTTGCTGAACATTTCACACAAGTTGCTAAAGTGAGGATTAATTAATTGTCTTTTCACCGCTTGGGCCTTGCATGGTCACAACTTGAAAGCTGATTGCACATAGACATAGGCTAAAAAAATACCACTTTAAGTGAAGAGCAAATGGCAGCTAGCAGTCGCGGCATGAAGAAGTAATCAGTGGATTTTAGATTTTAGGGTTTCTTCTTGTTATACGAACTATCTTTTACACATATATAGGTCCATATAGCATAGTCTAATTACAAGATAGTACTCCAACACATGTCCTCGTCCAACTTACAAGGGATTTCGGTGGTGCCACTAGGGTTTCGAAGAATTGGGATTTGGGAGCAGGACGCATGCAACGGCAGGTGAGCCGAGCTGGGTTCGCAATAGAACTAGCTAGAGCTGGACGCATGCAACGGCAGCGTGCAACGGCTGTGTGCGCGTTGGACGCTCACATAAGACGTACATGCATGGAGGAGAGCCTGTTAAAGGAAGCGTGCCACGGCATGTTACGGGCCACGGATTTCTAGTTTGATTAGATAGAATTAATACTCTACGTGTTTTGTAAATTTGAACATATGTACGATGTATGTAAGTGCACTGCATGACCATGCTACGGCAATCTCCTGAAATAACCTTGTTCCGGCGCCTAAGCCACCTTATTCTTGTATTCCAAATACAGCTTTCGCGTAAGTCTGCAAATAAGTATATATACGGCTAACGCGGATACTCGCGGACTGCCCACAAGCCACACCCCTAAGAGCATCTCTAGCAGGCACTACTGTAAAACACTGTTCATCTGGATAGATAGAGTAGCTGCTGGAGGAAAAGAATTTTTTAGAGTGTAGTGTAAAGTGTGAAGGAATTTTAGAGCCATGGATATATAGAGTGTGGAGTGAATAATATTATAGAGTGGAAGGATAGATAGCCGGATGGAGATGGTCTAAAGCGTGGAGGATATCATAAAACTCCAACAATAACTGTATATTTCGAGAGCCGAAACCCTCGAGACAAAGCATTGCCCTCGAGAATAGGCCGTCATAAGTGACTACATGACAAAAACACGTACTCGCGAGGGCTAATGTGTTTTCTCGAGGCCCAACACGGAACCCTCGAGACAACCGTGACGGCGTAGGAGCTCTATTCTCGAGGGCTGGAAACGGCCCTCGTGACTGCTTTTGTCGAGGGCTAGAGGTGGCCCGGCCTTGAGATTAACATTCAATTTCTCGGTACGCGAAAACTAGCATCTTGTGAGGATACTATTCTCGAGGGCCATAAAAAGCCCTCGAGAACGCGCCCTATTCTCGAGGGCTAGTGCAAAGTCCTCGAAAACTTATCTCACGGGTTGCTTGTTTTCACGAGGGCCGCGTGTGAGCCCTCGAAAATAGATTTTCTTACAGGTTCTTATTTAGCCCTGGAGAGAAGTTTCTATTTTATTTTACAAGAGCACCTATTTGGCCCTCGAGATAATTTTTGGCCTCGAGATTCTTGTAGCGTGAGAGAATTTTTTTAAAAAAAACATTTAAATTTATTCGAATTTTCATAATTAATCGTCGGAATTGTGATTTTGCTTTTTGGGCCCCGTCACCCAGTATTAGGCGATCGCTCAATCTGGAGCGATAGGAGGCCACAACCGTAGCACCACCGTTAGCCGTTTGCCCCCTGTTTGGTTCAACAAGAATCGTCTTCAGTAAACAGAAATGGCGTCCAAAATATGATCTCAGAATGGACAAAAAATATTTAATAACTTGTAGTTTTTAACTCGGCAAATGATAACATGGGGTAGCGCTTCCTAATCCTGCCTATAGTGACATGATGTGATGTAGTCCGTTTGGTGATAAGTCTCCAACAAATGGCAAACAGTTCAAAATAATGTCCCATAGTACTAGTACGTGGACTGATATGTTAAGAACGATTTTATTGCAACTAGCGTGATATGTCGTTAATGTCTAGCTGATATGTCGTTAATGGCTAAAATAAGTAGTTACATTAATTATACTGCGGCTGTATACTACCAACGCTATCCACGGTAAAAATTAATGGTCTAATAAAGTCGTAAATAGAAAGCCTCCCAAGTGCGCTGTATGTATTTCGGTGAATCTTTCTGTCAGCAGTCAGGACACAAGCACAAGAAGCAGAGCCTGGATTATTGTAAATTTAACTGATTTTTTTAATATTTTCGTGTTTTTTAATATTTTTGTGACAGAGATAGAAAGTGCATGCTTCGGTACTTCGATTAATTGTCACTTGTAATTATCTAGCTAGGAGTAGGACAGCGGTGACAAAAGGTGGTCCTGTTCTTTAGAGTTTATTTTCTTATGTGCATATGGAAAAAGCTAGCTAAACTCTTTGGCTTATGGAGCAAGGTTTAATTCGATCGGAGCCGCTTATAAA
The DNA here is from genome assembly GCA_036346145.1 of Olyra latifolia. Lineage (NCBI taxonomy): Eukaryota > Viridiplantae > Streptophyta > Magnoliopsida > Poales > Poaceae > Olyra > Olyra latifolia. The sequence continues at coordinate 53,208 of CM070525.1, read as the reverse complement.
ACTAACCTCTAAAAAACTAGTCTAACAAAGTGACACGGGTTCTCCATGCCTTTCCTACAAGCTCTCAAAGGTTCACTTTTTTAGCAAATAAGCAAACCATTAAATAAGTTCAGGCTATAGCCTAATTAGTAAGGCTCATGCATAATTAATATTAGCAAACTGTACATCGATCATCTGCAATTGGTTACATAGACTTGAGAAGCATCTGCAATCTGACCTCATTGGATGAATGATGTTGGACCGGCACGTACTCAACTGGTTTTGGATGATGCACGATCGAATATGCACGGCTCGACGTCCTCGCCGGCTGCAATCTCATTTGGGTCTGGCGAAGGTCGATCTCAACAGCGGCTGCCTTGCCGGCAGCAATCTCGTCTTCTCCAACTCGACCTCACCAGCAATAAACCTTGACGACAACTCCATCTTGGGGCGACGGTCTCGATGAGTTCGTCCCTTTGTTGCTAACAACCGCTCATCTTTTCACATTCATGTCCACTCCAATCCTCATAATTAATTGAAATTGTTTGATTGTTTTCAGTCCATATTGGTGCTTCTAAGTGATTCACAACATCCCATAGAACCTATGGTAGGAACATACACTCGAGATGTTTCGCTGATCGGAACAAAGAACCCGTGAACTGAAATTATCGGAATCACACTAACTGGTATAGATTAATACTAAAGACATCTAAGGCAAACTCGTACTATAATAAAGTAGGTATGAGAAAGTAATGCTCAAAACCAGAAATAGAGTAAACTTAATATACATTGAAATATTCGGAAAGATACAAGATAAAAGATACAAGAGCTTATACCAGAACTTCCAAAGACTTTACGGAATCCCGAGCATAAGCTCGACTCGACTCTAACTCCCAAACTCAACTAGTTTACACAAAGTGGAAGTAAGCTCCTTGCTTGAGTGAATGTTTGAAATGCAGCCGAGAGGGCCCCTATTTATACATCTAGGGAGTGAGGGGGAGTGGAGTAGCTGCCACTCCACTTGTGGATGAGGCCAGCTAGTGTGGGCCCACCGGCGGCGGGAGAGCCCAGCCGGCTGCCCTTGATCTTTCCTTGGGTACCTCTTGGATTGTTGGGATTTCCCCCTAATGACAATTATGACCGGTAATCGGTTTTACTTGTTCTTTGGTGGGGCCATTGATCCATGGGTAAGCTTAATCCATCCCTAGCACCTCAGCGCAAGGCATCTCAACCTGTATATGTGGATACCATAGAGACGTTGTTGCTTAGCTTTGACGCTGATTAGAGATAGCTCAAAACCTATTCAGTACTGATCGAAATAGCTCAGAGCTGGTCCAGGATAGCTCAGAACAGCTCGGAGCTTGACTGGCATAGCTCGCAATAATTCGGAGCTAGCTTGACATAGGTTAGGATAGCTCAGAACAACTCGCCGAGGTCTCTAGTACGACTACATATCTGCGGTGGAGATTCGCAAGGAGACGAACAACAATGGCTTCTTCTAACGGTGCTTTGAAGCATGCAAGGAAGCTTAACTCGCTCTATTTCCGTAGCAACCTGCTTAAGGGTAACGATCCATGACCCCCTACTCACATGCTTCCTAGGTGTTCGCGGTAGAAAAATTTCTGTTTTTCGGCTAGCGTAGCACCATGTTCCCCAACATGCCTGTCATAGCATTGGTTATATATAGTTTTTTAGCCAAATCCGAGGTGCCTGACATGCTTGTCAGCATGATCTTGGAGTCTAGAGATGCTACTTTTTTTGAGAGCATATTTTCCATGAAGAATGAGCATAGCAGTTCTAGTCAAACCTCTAAGATAATTCCTGAACCAGTTGCACAAGTTGGGATTCCTAAGAAGGATGACAGTGAAACTCCTAGTATAGTGCATGACTAGATTCGACCTTCCTATCAACGACTTCCATTATAACCTAGAGTCTCTTGTATGGAGAGTTCGACCGAGAGTCGTACCACCTCAGCTGCATATCTCTGAGATCCCGGTTCAGTCAATTGTTTATCAGCTTTCAGCACCGTCGATATCAACTCCACCCAAAATTATGGCTGAGAAGACTATCCTCGAGTTGTCCACTTCGTCCAGTTCCAATGTTCCTACAAGACCCGAGACAAATGTGGGAGAAGGGAGTTTTGAACTAAAGCCGGTGCTGATTAACATGGACTAGGCTAGCCCATTGTGTGGCAAGCCTACGAAGGATGCCAATTCTCTTCTCCAACATTTCCTATAGATCTGCAGTACCTTTACCATAAGAGGCTGTTTTCCGTTGTTGGGAAGGCGAAGCTTTGGTTCTACTCCAACAAGGATGCCAATCACTACTTGCTCAAAAAAAAGATGACATCACTAGCTACTTGGGAGAAGTGCTCCAACGCCTTCCTACTTCAATTCCCGTTGGGTAAAACGTACTAATGCCCTTGGGAACAAGACATCAAGTTTCCAGCAACTCACCGGAGGCCTGGGAATGACGTACTCCAAGAGTATCTATATTATGGCCTGTCCGCATATATCATGCATGGGATGGATGAAGGATTAGTTCATAATCAACAGGACAGCCCGCGACATGATGCCGCCTCGGGAGGGCTTTCTAGCTTCTCTCTCAACATGACCAGTGCTCATTGAGAAGAAGCAGGGGTGGAGTGAAGAACGACTTCAAACACGACAAGTCCACCAGATTGAGGCTCACGGCTAAACTTGATTTGCTTATGAAGAAGCTAGAAAGAGCTAGCTACATGCACCAGATACAGTGACTCTCGCCTGACTTAATTGTGCAGTCTGCAGAGACTCAGGCATTAATACACAACCGGAAGACATGAATTTCATCAACAACAATAAAATCATAAGCTTCAATTCGTTCCAGGTTGGAATTCTAAGCCCAATTTTTCTTCTGAGAACCGACAACAAGGAACGGTAATCCACCTAGCTTGCTCTGAACCATCATTTAGAGAGCTTCCAAATTAAAATTAATAAAATCGATCATAAGCAAGAAATTTCTTGCTAATGACAAAATCTTGGAGAGCATATATAGACTCTAAGTTAGGTGTCCATTTTCTTATGCTCTACAAAATCAGTTGAGCTTTAATAAAATGCTAGAAACGCAAATCGCTCAACTAGCCGCAGCTTTGCCTAACCCTAATAATGGAAAACTTTCGGGGCAACCGGAAGCAAATCCAAAAGAAAATGTTAGTGTTGTGACCACCATGCATCCACAAGGGATATATATATCCGCCATATCCTGAGGGTGTGAAGCAGAAGGAGGTTACCCTCGAGTATATGGACGAAGAAGAAGAAGAGGAAGTGGAAGTTTATCACAGGGAGAAGGTTTGCGAAGCAAGGTTAATTGTTTCCCAGGAATTTTAATTTGCGACATCAACGTACATCCTACCATTCCCTCGTCATCAGCGAAAGCCCATAGTGGATGAGCAGTTTGGGAAATTAATTTGTTGAGGTAATACGTACGTAAATTATACGTCAATGTACCATATATATATTTCTTGATGCTATGCAGGTGCCTACATATGCAAAGTATTTGAAGGACATCCTCAACAATAAACGCCCAATCCCGTACGTCCACTGAGGTGATTAAGCTAACCGAGGAATGCTGAACACTTTCCCCGATCGAGAAGAAGAAAGATCCTGGGTGCCCCACTATTTCATGCTCAATTGGAACGCAACACTTTGACAATTTGGGGGCAAGTACGTGTTAGCGTCATGCCAAAGGGGGTACGTATTTGATAAATTGAATTATACAACCTTGTCACCTACAGCTTAATTTGTGCTTACAGTTAGCGGATAAGTCGGTGCGCTATCCAGCTGGGATTGCGGATGATCGATATTCTGGTGAGAATTCGTAATTTCATTAATATAATTGTTCCAGTAGATTTTCTAGTGCTTGACGTACATGCACAAAGACGCCGCTCATTCTTCTGAGCACCGTAAATGCAAACATTGATGTTAACATTAATGGTAAAAATTAAGGAGAAATTCGTGCTCAAACCGATCGAGGGTAGAACAATATATATAATGCTCCCAGCTGGTACGTACGCATATTTTATGGTACAAATCCTAACCATGCATATATGTGCAGAAGGTGGAGGTTGACCCAGAATTGATAGTCATGCACAATGAAAAAGCATTTGGAAGGAGGACAAGAAAATTAAGCAACACAAGTCACCAAAGGTACCGCAAGCTAGGGAATTACTTCTAAGTCACAAGTACAAACCCCAAAGAGCAAGCCGCCCCAGAATCCTCGATCGGCCACGGAAGGTAACAAAAACAACTGAGGTATGAATTAATATTGTCCTGCTCAGGGACTGTAAATCGGAGCACTTGCCAGGATGAGCATTGCATTTAATTTCCATAGACCATCACATTAATTTATTTCCTTAGATTAATGAGTTAATTTTGTTCCTAAACTAGCCATGTTTAAGATTCCTGGTTAATTGCAATTTAATCCTTAGAATTTAAATTGTGCTTTAGTATTAATTATTGCATTTAAAAAATGATTTAGTGCCCCATCGGTCCCTCCTCCACTCACGTTCCATCTTGACCGGCCACCCTACACCTATACCACCACAACACTGCCACTTTTAGGGTCACCGGCGCTACGATGATCAGGTACCCCGAAATCCAAAAATTACTCTATATGCTTTACTTATTGCGTCTGGTAAGTTAAAGCATTACTTTCAATCTCACTTAGTCGTAGTACCTACGTACTATTTACCCATTGAAACCTATCCTGCACAATCCCGAGATTGGGGGTAGAATAGATAAGTGGGCATTAGAGTTATGACAATTAGAGTTGAAGGTTGTGCCATGAAGTCGCAGGACTTCTTAGTCGAGTGGGCTAACGATAGTCAAGGACATCCACGAGTGTTGGGAACTCTCTCTTCTTTGATGAGGTCAGAGTGATCGGGTGCAAGGATTTACATCGATCAGAAGCCCGAACGTAGAATCCTTGAGATATGCCATTCAACTCAACTTTCCTACTACTAACAATACCGCGGAATATGAAGCTCTCCTTGCTGGTTTGAGAATTTGCAAGGACTTAGGAGTGAAAAGGGTAAGGATCAAAGCAGACTCCTTATCCCAGATAGCCTCATTAGATTTGGAACCACCGTCTGGTGTCTTTTTAGAAAAGCTGACTCCACCCTCCATCACTCCTACTAGCATAGACTCAGTTTTAACGACCTTAGGGAATGCTAATTGGACTCTCCCTTTCATCAAATTCCTAAAAAATGGGGAAGTACCATTGGATCATGCCGATAAGATTAGTCTTAGAAGAAGGATAGATAGGTATGTCTTTAGAAATGACTACCTTTATCGAAAAGGAGCCCATGGAGTACTTATGAAGTGCATTTCCCCTGATCAAGGGAAAAGATCCTAGCAGAAATTTGCATCTTTGGGAATGCGGCGCCCATGCGTCGCATATTTCCCTCACTAACAAAGCCTTTAGGATAAGATAGAGGCGAGAGACGGGGAAGAAATGGCACGACTCGGGAGGCGAGGGTGAAATCCTCGCGGATCGGCGAGGGTAAAATCCTCACGGATCCTCGGCGGAACGGGCCTCGAAATCCCGAGGTCGTGGTCTTCCAAACACCACATGACCTGGGCCGGGGTAAATTTCTCGCGCGGTTGGGCTGGCTCAGGAAAAGGCTGGGATCCCGAGTGGATCTGTGGCTTCCAAACGGGCCCTAGAGGGCCTAACAAACCCTGTCTCACGGGCTTCCAAACAATGTCCCCGTGGAAAATTCCCAAACTGGCCTTTAGTGTTTTTGGGTTGAATCTGAAAACCACATCGATAATGATTTGTCTGTTTCTCCAACTGTTTTGTTTTTAATTAATTCGGAATTTCTTGCTGTAATTTTTGGGACAACTTTGAATGTCCAACTATTTTGTTTTTAATTAATTCGGAATTTCTGGTTGTAATTTTTGGGAATGTCCAACTAACAATGTCGGCAGGATCATTACACGAACGATTAATTGAATCATGGATCGATCCCATTCAGCAGGAGGCTTTGTCAATGATACTAAAGAGGCACTAAGCTGCAGAAAGATTTGGGTGGATCCAAGACAAACTCAGGGATATGAACACGAATAATTCTGCATTCTATAGACAAGAGGTGCATGCAGGACGCCATCAGAAGAAAGAAACAATCAAACAAAACCCCAACCCCCCAAAAAAAAGTTCATACGGGAAGGGAAAAAGTTAATCTGCATCCTACAGACAAGAGGTGCATGCAGGACGCCATCGGAAGAAAGAAACAATCAAACAACCCCCAATCAAAAAGTTCATACGGGAAGGGAAAAAGACTAATGCACGCCGAAACACAAGTGGTTATATTATTGATTGATGAAAGGTAAACTCGCCCGCACTAGAACATGTGCAGTAGCAGTACATGATGCTGTGGGGGCAAATGTTAGCATTTTTTGTGATGAAGGCAAAACCCACATGTATCATCTTATTAGCTAGGGCTAGGTACCCAACAAATCAAGATCAACAACAAATCTTCTAAGACATAATCAGCAGAATCTCACTGCATGAGTAGCTTTTATGGCTTTACCTTAATAAACCAGCAGATACACGCATATACATTGCATCTTGTTTCAGTTGCTTTTTTTTTTTTTTGCTATTACATAACTCACATATGAATCAACAGATATGGTACTTTCTTGCACTATGATAATGAACATAATTGATTTCTAGCTTCCAATCTTACAAGCAAGCTGCAAGGATACAGTGACAACGGTAGTAACTGACCAGGTTGATGTTCTGCAATCTGTTCCATCTGACGATTTTGAAAGACTCGACGAAGAAGTTGAGAACCTCACTGGTATTTGCTCTGAATAAGGAACTTCTTGGGCGCTTGGCTTGACCTGAGCACCAATGCCTCAAAGCATGTTACATTATAATCTTCAAGATAAACTTCTTAATTGTCTTCTGGAAACTCTCCCATCCATGGTGTGTATGGAAAAGACCCTTCAATAAATGGATGGTAAGTTGCGCTTCGATAATGTTTTGGCCAGATTTTGCCCAAGTCTTGAAGCTTTCCGCTATTTTTGTGGTAGGCAAATCCTCGTCTCAATGTTTGAGTAAAGAAGACAATCTCTTTGTAGGGATGAAATCCAAGGAAAGTAAAATGAGTGTCATCATAGTACCAGTCCTGACTTCTGGCGTCAACAAAATCATCATTGTCAGAGTCCCATTCAAATTTTTGTTGCACTATTACCTCATCGTCATCGTCATCATCATACTCATCAGCTGCTTCATGGTAGTTAATATCTAGTAAGGTCCAAGGTCCGGGTGCATCTGTTTCTTTGCAGCCCATGCCAGTACCCCCCCAATACACCCACTCCATTTTACCATCCAATTCATCTAGAATATAAATCGAACCAAGGTCATCCACCGCACAGTACACCCCCTTCTTTGATTTTCCCAGGTAAAGATTTAGATTTCGATGGTTTGGCTGTTCAATATCTTCTGGTGGTTTAATTACTTTGTACTTGCCATCTGACAGTGATATTCTGCAAGAATCACCATAACTGAGAAAAATTAATAATCAGTAGCATTGCAAAGTCTTTTCATGAACAGAGAGGTACACAAACACACAAACTAAATGATAATACTTATGGAGTCGGTAACTACCTCATAACAAAGTTGTTTTCACAATGGACATAAAGAGCTCCCCGCCAGTAGACAGCGCGGTGAGGGACATCTGACCCTATATCCAGTTTCATGTCAGCCACGGTCCCCATGGCATCCCTTCACGAACAAACGACTTTTCCTCCCATTCCTTTGTCCTTGACGAGAACACTTGCAGTATGAATGGCGATGGTGGCCACTCTAATCCCTCAATCGCAGGGTCTAGTTGATAATCTGAGCTGAACGAGCACACGCGAACATGAGGAATTACAAAAACCTCATAGTGCGGAGAAGATGTGGGGTCAAAGACTAGGTAGCACTTGTCAACAAAGTATTTTGTACCCATACGTGGGGTTGGGCATGTGGGCAGCTGGACCCACTGTCGTGTGGCTGGGTTAACCACATAAATCTCCATCTCCAGGTAAAGCAAGAGCCCATTGCAGTGGTTTTCAAATCTCCATCTAAATGGAGAATAGTCCATGCCGGTAGATAATGTTGAGCTTGGTGTGGGGCGGGAGAAGAATTCCGACGAGACTAGATCATGGAAGTTGATGAAGATGCCAGCCAGAGAGAGCGGGAGGAGGTCTGCACGCAGAAGGCGGTGGGCGTCAATGATTGTGCGCCAGGGCTTGCAGACACAGCGGGATGTAGCGAGGCAGCGCGGTGCAAGACGCTGGAGGATGTTGGCGAGCAGATCTTCAGGTAGCTGGTTCGCCATCGCCATGCTCTCCTCTTCTTCCTTGTAAGATGCTTAGATCTCTTGTTAAATCTGATGCTCCCAATCCACAGAAGCCCCAGGGTTTATCTTATCTGCACCGCCAAGGAACGAGAATAGGTTAGTTTCTCTAAAGAATCGAAGGAAGAATCCATGCCCAGATGGTTTCATCATGCTAAAACCTAAAACAATCCCATGGCGTCACACGACCACGAAGCAATTGCACAACTACCAATCCGTCCTACCACATCGATTTGACGCTAATCCAGGGGGGAATCGAACTCACTGGTTGTTGCCGCCTTCAGCCATGGCGTCGACCCACGCGAGCCCTCCGTCTGCCGCTCCTTCGCTCGATCCGCCGCCGGTCGCCCAACCACAGCCGCCGCCGCCCTAGATGGTTAGGGTTTGCGGTGTGTCCGCGTGTCCTTGTGGGTCGGTGTATATAGAATTCCAGCGAAGAGGGAGGGACCGCGCCTTGGGCTTGGGCTTGGGCTAGTATTTTTGAGGATCCGTTTAAAAATATTTATTTTATTCGTTATTTCAAAAGTACTCGTCGAATTTAAGTAGGGCCCGTCGCGAATGGGGCGATCGCCGGAAGTTAGGCGATTAGATTCGCCTCCGTCAATCATTCGCTGACCTAGTTTCGATCATCCTGGCGTCATTGGCCGTCGGGAGGAGAACTATCGCCGATATGGGCGATTACCTGAACATGGGCGATAGGTGCGGAAATAAATTTTTTTTCCCTAAGCAAATGCCTATATGATATATATTACATATAAAAGTATATATATTATCATTTTTTGGTCTAAACAAATGCCTCCCGTCGGCGAGCTTTATTTTATATTCTCATGGCCAAGAGCTAAAACCCGCTTGTTGAAAGGCAAGCTTTGCTAAAATTTGCCCTGCCGTTGGGCGATATTTATAATATGCTCGCCTGTCGGGCGGGATTCTCAATTCTTTTTTGCCATTTGTACAAAATCAGGAATTTTTTATTTCATAATAAAATCAGTAATGTGTCATAAAATAAAATTAAATTAATGGGGTCCTGGGATCGTTTGAAAATGTAGGTCATAAAAAGTGTGGCATATGGAAGGGCTCCACCGCACCACTGTCCCAAGTCCCGATCTTTTCCACGGTGATGACGGCCGACCCCATGGAAAAATTTTGTTATTTTCTAAGAAAGGAGGCGACAGTTTTAATTTTTATCTTTTCTATTATTAGATTTAAAAAGGAAAAATGTTCGTCTTGTCACAAAGCATTCCTCGCATGGCAGCAAATATAGCGTTGAAGGTAGAGTGCTCTCAAGAAATTTTTATTGTCAGGATTACAAGGAAGTTTCTACTGAGTACAACGGGGATATTTCCCCTTACTGGTAGCGTCAGGTCCAGACTCCTTTGCGCAACATGCCCTCTCGCGTTTTCTCTCCCTGTCAGCCTCTCGTGCCTCAGCAGCCTGACGTTCGGCGTCCTCTTGTAAACTGCGGTACTCCTCTTGCTAACGCTATGCGCTCTCCTCTCGCTCGCCTCATCTTGGTATTTGCTGAACCCTTGCCTCTTCCAACGGACCTCACACTCGATGTGTTTCTTGTCTTTCTCTGATTGCTCCGTGTCTAGCCACTGCCAGAAATCGCAGAGAGGTGGGGGAGACTATTTGTTCAACATAAGTTAGTACAGGTCACATGTGCCATGTAGGTAGATATAATTATGCAGGTTACGGTGAGCAAGTACCTTTGGACGCTCGCCAAAGGCAACCTTGGGTGGATCGTACTCGTAGTTCGCACACATGAAGAACCTCCTTCCACAAGTATATGAGAAACCTTCGTCGGATTGAACAAACTTGCACAGGTCACCGCAGAAGCACATTGGAACATTGACCCCTTCTGGCACGGTTAGTGGGGTGTTTAGCTAGAAACTAACCAATTAGCATTTTTAATTTAAACATAGCATGCAGTTTTAAATATCTAATAAAATCATTTAAAAACCTGGGAGCAAGATTCAGCACTTGCCTTGATCAGCACTTCCCTGAAGCTCTTACGGGCGAGGGGTTACATACAGTATCGTTACTAGTTCCTAAAACAGAAATTTAAACCAAAATAAACTAATGCTCCAAATAAAACATGTATGATATGTATGCTCATGTTATGCACAAATATTACCAAACATGTTCAGTTAAATCCCTGGTTCAACTAATACCAATTTTTAAATTTTCTTATTAACCTAAATCATCTATTAAGCAATTTAAAGGCATTAAGCAATCTTAACAATTAAACAGTAGTTAAATTATCCTAAAATTCTATGAAAGTTTACAGAACAGTAATACACATTTTTATAGATATTTTAAATTTTATTTGGCAATTTTTAGACAAGTGTATCACCTAAACAATTTAAACAAGGTTTCTTAGCATTTAAATATTCCTAGTAAATTTTGAACAGTGACAGTGACAAAAATTGACATATTTAAATAGGTTGCAATTTTGTGAGTCTAACAAAATTTGTTTGGTAATTTTGGATTTTTATACTAATAGATATGGATTTTACAAGTTATAGGATTTTATGGAAAAAGGAAAAGGGAAGGCGGCTCATTTGGCATGGCTTGCTCGGCAATGAGGGCCACCAACAGCGGGGAAGGAGGCCGGGCTGGCTCTTGGCTCGGCTGGGCAGAACCCCTGGCAGGAGAGAGCAGAGGAGGCGGGCGGCGGCGGCTCAGGCGTGGCCTCGATGTGGCGAGTGGCCGTGAGTGGGAAAGAAGAGACCTCGGGGGCGCAATGGCGGGTCATGTATGAGGAGGACTGGGGCTATGAAGCGGCGGCGGCCATGGCTATAATGGCCAGCCATGGTGAGTGGCCGGGAAGGGCAGGGAGTTCCACAGGCGAGAGGGCGTCGGGTGGGTGGCAATGGCAAGCCGAGCTGCTGAGGCGTGGGTGGCGGGTGGGGGGGTCTAGGAGGATCAGGGAAGCAGGGAACCCGTGGGGGTGGTCTCTGAGGCGGAGGAGGCAGGTGGTGGCAGCAGGCAGCCAGTGGGGAGGGAGGCGGCTCACGCTGGGCTGACGAGCTCTGATCCTAGGGCTAAATTGGCGGGGAAGGCTTTGCCTAGGCCTAGGGAAGCTCTAGGGGGAGGAGGAGGAGGGCTTAGAGAGCAAAGATGGGAGTTGAGTGCGAAGAACTTCCGGAGAACTCGGGCTCCTCGCCGGCGTCCAAATCCGTCGAACCTAGACCACGAAACAAGGAAAGATGAACATGAAAGTTGTTCATGAGTCAAGGCAGAACAATGTCCTCGGAGGAATCGACGAGCGGAGCTCACCTCGGCGAATCGCGAAGCGAAGGAAAGGAACCGAGGTGGCTTTGGGGCGGTTTTAAAGAGATTAGGGAGGTGAAAGGGGCGGATTAGTGGTGATTAACACCACTAATCGTAACAACCACCATTAGGGAGGATTAATGGCAATTCAAGCTAGTGGGGAGATGAAGGAAGAGGTGCTTCTGCGTGAGCAGGGGAGGAGGAGGAGGAAGAGAGAAGAAGGAAGAAGAAAGAAGAAAGGGAGAATGGCAGGTGGGCCGGGGAGGATTTTTATAAAAATTAATTTTTTTTCGGTTTATTTTTTTTTAACTCCAACATACAACATATTTTAGAAAATGCAAGATTAATTGCACAATTTTCATTTTAGTTTGCAAGATTTAATTAACGAGTAACATTCTCATTTTATTAGTTTTATTTTTAATTGTTTTTAAATGCAATGCAATGCATATGAGATGCTAAATGCCATGCTATGCAATGGGTTTTTATTTTTTTTGAAAATGAGGATGTTACAAACCTCCCCCCCTAAGAGGAATCTCGTCCCCGAGATTCAGGAGATCCGGAAAACAGGTCGGGGAACTCTGCCCTTAAATCCTCTTCACGTTCCCAAGTTGCCTCTTCCTCCGAATGGTTACTCCACTGAACCTTGCACAATTTGATCACTCTATTAAGATTCGACGGCGGCTTCATCCAAAATCTTGACGGGTACTCTTTGTAAAGGCAGATCATCTTTGCAAATCGATTTGTTCCAACGACATCGATCTTCGGCACTCTCGGGCACTTTCTCAATTGGGAGACATGGAAAACATCGTGGACATCGACAAGCTATGCGGCGATTCAAGCGATAGGCTACTTCTCCTCTTTTGGCCAAAACTTTGAGCGGACCGATGTAACGAGGTGCTAATTTTCCTTGACTCGGAATCGTCGCACACCCTTCATCGGAGACTTTCGGTACACAAAATCTCCTTCTACAAATACCGGTTCCTGCGGCGATGGTCGCATAGCTCTTCTGATTGATTGGGGTGTCTTGAGCCTCTCTTTGGATCGGTCGAACTTGCTCATCGGCTTCTTTAGAAGGTCGGGCCGAAAACCATGCTTTCACCGTCTCATTCGGTGAGAGGTGTTACGCATACGTCCATACAAAGCCTCAAATGGTGACATCGCAAAGCGGCACAGTAGGCTGTTATTATAGGAAAACTACGCATATGGCAAGTGCTTATCCCAATTCTTGGCATTAACCAAAGCACAAGCCCTTAGCATGTCTTCCAACACTTGATTCACTCGCTCGGTCGGCCATCGATGCGAGGATGATATCTTGAACTGAAATTTAGGTTGGTCCCTAGCAAAGCTGTGCGACTTTTCCCGAACTTAGAGGTGGCGAGGTTCCTCTATCGACACAATCTTCTTGAACTCCGTGGAGACATACTACTCTCACCGGTAAAGTTCGCCAACTTGTCCCGGAATAGGTCGTCTTCACGGGAATAAAATCTTGTTGACTTGGTCAACGGTCCACAATTACCCAAATAGAATCGTGACTGGTTGAGTCCTTGGCAATCCAACAATGAAGTCCATTCCGATTTCCTCCCATTTCCATTCGAGGCACCTTTAGTGGTTGAAGTAGTCTGCAGTCTCGATGCTCGCTTTAACTTCGTGGCAGTGTCATGCAGGCTACAAACTCTGCAATATCACGCTTCATCCTGTCCTGTCTGACCCTTTGAGATCTGAGTACATCTTGGTGCAGCAGGGGTGAATGGACAACAAGTGTCATGAGCCTCATTCAAGATGACTTCCTTCAATTCTTTCTTGTTTGGGACAAAGATCCTCTTGCCAAACCGGAGGATTCCTTGAGAATCTAATGAAAATCGAGGGCTTTTCCTTACTCATCCTTTCTTTTATTTACGAGACCTCTCCATCTTCTTCTTTTTGCTTTCCGGATCGACTTGGCAAAGTCGGTTGCAATTCAACATGTGGACACAACCTTGATCTACCAATCCCAAATTCAGTCTTTCAAATTCTTCATGCAAAAGTGGTGACTTTCTAACGACAAGCGATTCTTTGTTATAGCTTTCGACTTAGAGGCGTCGGCCACAACATTAGCCTTGCCGGGTGGTAATGGATTCCAACATCATAATCCTTTATCAACTCCAACCACCTTCTTTGTCTCATATTTAAGTCTGGCTGAGTAAATATGTACTTTAGACTTTTGTGATCAGTGTAAATCTCTGTTCTATTTCCGATCAAATAATGCCTCCAAATTTTTAAGGCATGAACTACAGCTGCCAATTCCAAATCATGGGTTGGATAATTAACTTCATGAGGCTTCATTTATGCGGATACATAGGCTACCACTTTTCCTTCTTGCATCAAAAGCATCGAGTCCAAGCTTGGGCGTCGCAATAAATCTCAAAGTCTTTATGCACATCGGGCAAAATCAACCTTTGAAAACATTGTTATTTACTTCTTCACTTTTGGAAGCTGTCCTCCTGGTGGCGTCCAAACAAACTTATGATCCTTCTTCAACAAGCGAGTAAGTGGCTTGGCTATCAGAAAAATCTTCAATAAACCTCCGTTAGTACCTGCCATACCAAAAACCTCGGACCTTGGTCACGGTCTTGGGTGTTGGCCAATCAACACATCTTGGACTTTCTGGGGTCTCTGACAACTCCTTTGGTGACACCACATGACCCAAAATGCTACTTCCTTGGCCAGAACTCACATTTGCTAAACTTAGCAAAAATTTGGTGCTCGAAGCTTTTCCAACACTAATCTCGGTGTTCTTCATGCTCTTCTTCACTCAGGGAATAAATCAAGATGTCATCGATAAAAGCGACAACAAACTTATCCAAATACTCCATGAATACTTTATTCATCGGGTTCATAAAATGGCGAGGAGCATTGGTCACCCAAAAGACATTACAGTAAGCTTCGTATAAACCATAACGAGTTGTGAAGGCTGTCTTGGGAATATCTCCTTTTCTTATTTTGATCGATGGTACCACGACCTTAGGTCAATCTTGAAAAGACACAAGCTCCCTTTAAGTTGGTCGAACAAATCGTCAATCGAGGCAAGGGATACTTGTTCTTGATAGTTACTTCATTTAAAGACCTATAATCCACACACATTCTCAAGGTCTTATCCTTCTTCTTTACAAAAATCCTTTGGAGCTCCCCAAAGGCGACAGCTGGGTCGGATGAATCCTTTGGCTTCCAACTCTTCCAGCTGCTTCTTCATTTACGCAAGAAGATTGGCGGACAACCGATAAGGTCATTTGGGCAATCGGTCTTTGTTCGAGCTAACTCAATGATGAACTCTATGTCCTGTCGGTGGCATTCTGGCAAATCATCAGGAATACATCTGGGAACTCCTTTGCAATAGGGCTGAATCAACACTATTAGGTTAACTTGTTGGGGAGCTTGAAGCTCTAGAGGTTAAGTCCGATTTGAACTTGTTGCTAATCCTTCACCATTGACGAAATGGCTCGGTTAGCTGTCGATTTGACCTTGATACTTGGTTAGCCAATCCATGCCTAGGATCACTTCTATCCTTAGGATTCCAAGACAATCGGGTTAAGCTAGGAACTTTACTCCACTAACTTCTATTTCCAAGCGAGGACATACTTTATCGGTCCTCATAGAGCGTCCGGTGATTGGATAATCATGGGAGTCTTAAAGGCTGGTTATATTCGATTATTTGATTCCACAAAACTTTTTGATATAAAGGAATGTGATGCAGGAATCAAATAAAAGCGTAGACGATCTTGAATTTACAAGGAACTTACCCGATACCACGTCCGGAGCTGATTTGCTTCTCGGTTTGTGACATTGTTCACTTGGCCTCTTCAGCAATTTGGGGTCTTGGATGCAGGATGCTCCGACCTCTTCTGAAGCGAGAATGCAGGCGGCGAGATCCCAAGTTGAGCAGGCCGGCGCCCTTGGCTTCTTCTGCGGACATCTGCTTGCAAAGTGCCCCAGTGATGGCGGTGAAGCCTTGCACTCGAGACTCTTGTTGTTGTTTTGCGGTGCTTGGCTTCTTGGTGCTGACAGGTGTTTGAGGCACTTGGCTATTCTTTGAGGTCTTTGGGGTCCTTGGGACAATCTGTGGCGGAGGTCGGCTTGGTTGATCTTGCGTGAAGCAGGGGCTGGGCTGCTAGACCCTTCTTTGTGCCATCTTCCTCTTGCGCTTCTCATTCTTGTTGTTTGAATATCTTCTGAACCAAGGCCTTGTTGACCATCTGCTGAAAGGTAGCATAGTCATTGGAGGCGGGGAGTGCCTTGATATCTGGGTCCATGCCTTCCATGAACTTCGGATCTTGTCGACTTCTTGACAACCGGTAGGCGCATACAAGGACCAAGTGGTTGAACTTGTGCAGTACTCGATAATGGACATGTTTCCTTCTTTGGAGCGGTGAAACTCCGCCTCTTCATCTCCAAAATGCCCTTTGGGACATGGGTGTCCTTGAAGGCTTGGTAAAACTCTGCCCAAGAGATAGCTTCAGCATCTGGGTGGGAAGCACGGAAGTTCTCCCACCAAATGGCAGCATCACCTTGCAGCTGGTGACCTGCAAAGCTAACTCTCTCAGCATCTGTGCACTGAGCTATGGCTGACTTTCTCTCCATCTCTTTCAACCAATCCAGGGCTACCAACGGATCATGGGATCTGAGAAGATGGAAGGCTGGTCCTCATGAACTCTCCAAAAGCGGGACTGCAGTGTGGTCTTGACCATGGGTGAGGCGACAAGGTTGTTGAGGTTGTTGGCAATAGCTTGCATAGCTGCTTGGTGCATTGCCATCATCTGCTCAATTGAGGTGGATCTGGTGGTGGTGGTGGCGAGTTCGATTATCTGAGCAGCTGGTGGCAAAATGGCGGGAGGTTGAAATTTGGTGGTGGCTGTTGACCCGGTGGCGGTGGAGTTACAGGGAGCTTCTTGAGTTGAGCCACTTGGTGTTCACCATCTGAGAAAGGATAGGGCTCTAAGGGAGGAGAAAACATCCAGAACCAAAACACAACCATTAAAATAACTCCAAATTGATTAGATCTCCAAAATGCAGGTTGCAAAACAAAGCGGTGATAAATACACCACAAGCCGGTGTAGCTATTACAAAGAGGCGCACAAGCCCGGCAGCGTTCAACTAACTTATTCATTAATAAAGTCTTGGAGTCTACAACTACTCCGAGTCGGACAGGCGATCCTCGGTGCCACAGCGCTCCTCTGGGTCCTCCTCCTCGCTCTCATCGAGAGATCTGGGCCCTCAAGCTGCGGAAGAAGGTCCAGCGAGACTTCATGGCGGGGAAGGACCGACAGCGAGCCGCGCCAGTAGCGTCCTCGGGCCTGGAGGTGTCGGAGTAAACCTGTGATGGCGAGGGCTCGAAACCGGGAGGGGCGTCGAGAATCTGCGAAGGCTGGTGGTGGCAGACGCATGAGTGGAGGAGGTGGAGGTGGTCTGAGCTGCGGTGATTGATCTTCTTTAAGCGCCTTAGCTGCTTTGCTCTTGTAATCGTCACCTCTCCTTGAGGCCTGGCGGTCTTCATTCAGCGCCTTGATCGCCTCGCTCGTGTGGAGCTCAGTCGTGGCGGTGTTGTCATGATATTGGTTGGGCAGCTCCCCTCAAGGTTGAGAGGAACCACCGGTGCTGGTGTTGGCCACCACCTCGGTGTAGCAGGCGGCAGGTGAGCCATGGCGGCATAAGCGACCTCTGCGCCAGCTGCCTCCAGTCCAGCCTCTCGGACCCGGCTCCTCGAGTGTGCTCCTTAGAGTCCCCTGCGGTGTGGGCCAAGAGGTTGACCCGCCCACCCTCTGTCGGCCTTGTCGAAGCTCTTGAAGCAGGTGTCTTGGGGCTTCTTGTGAAACCCAGCTCCTCGTCAGTGGACGGCTCGCCCTAAAGCCTCCCAAACCTGGTCCAAAAGAAGTACATGTCCGACATCTACAATTTTTGAAGCAGGGGAGATCGATAAACAATTTTTGATCAAAGAAGTCAAAAGGCGAGAATAGGGACGAACTGAATTAGGTAATTAAGAAAAGAGTATAACAAGGACAATTTTGGAAATTACTTTATTCATAATATACAAATCCTAAGACTACTCCCAAAACTAAGGCTTGCTCTCTGGTCAGGCTCGATACCAACTCTGTAGGGACCCGTCAAGCGGTCGAATCCCTTAGTGCTTTTACTGTACTAGTCCTGGATCAAGTAGCTAATGCGCCTGATGTCTGATTTGGATCACAACCATCGGCGCACAAATAAACCACATCGAGTCGGCCAACCACGGCCAATTATTACAATAGTTTGGCACCACGGCCTTACAAGCAGCGGAAATTTAAGAACATTGCTCGACTTAAGACAAAAACACCAGCAATGAAACTCCAACTCCACACAGGCGAGGCGAAGAAGCACGCTCCTAGGCCGGGGTAGTCTTCATCTGAATCCCTTGGCGAAGTCCTCGTCTTGATCTGACTCCTCATCGGGGTAGGGACAATCTTGATCGGGACACCTTTCGTTGGAATAAGCGACCCCGCATAAAATCGAGGTGAGTATACAAAATACTCAACAAGCAAAGGTGACTAATATGCAACTAAGGTTACAAGGAAGGGTAAGGTCCTTTTTGCATAAAGCCGGTTTTGCAAGTTTTATCTAGATTCTTGTAAAGGGTTTGAAATGAGTTAAGAGAAAAACAAATATTTGGATCATTTCCTTTTTGAAACTCGGCCTAAACGGTTTGCCCAGACACGGCTACTCACGGCACCCGTGCAACACCCTCATCGCTCACGGCACCCACTATGAGGAGAAAAACAAAACACTACGACACCGTCGTGGTTTTCCTTTAAAACACCTTTTGAAAACAAAAAGGTAAGAAGTACCATGAGGCGGCTCCCGTCGTCAGTCCTTGACGCGGACACGGCTATCATGATAGTTGTACACTCTGCGAGAGGTTGCACGCTTTACCCATGCGAGTGGTTCTTCCTCGGGTGCCCCCAAAGAAAATGGTCACCACAAGGCTTTTCTCCAACCTTCCCTAGCTAGGACATTCCAGCGGAGGTTTCCTTTGCAATGCCCCTCTTGCGCTGCTGAGACAACACCGATTGCCTACTCCACCATTGGAATGCCTAACTAGAAGTCGAAGGATACTAGACCGAGGGCCGCCCATCTGAGGCACACATGGTCGTCTTGTTAAACTTAGCTCGTCTACCTCAAGGAATCGGTCCTTAGGGACGGGGTGGTTCCATGCTTTGGACCCAAGTCTCGTCTTCTTGCACCAACCTTGCAACCAGACCACCCGATCGGGTTTTATAAAACATTTTACCCGATAGCACCACTATCGGCTACACCCATTTGCAAACACAGCGGCACCTTGTCTTTTAAAATCATTGAGTAAATAAGCATTTAGATTATCATGTCCAAGTTCCATGTGGTTGCAACTAAGCATAACTAACATGATTTAAACCTAGTTCAAGGGGTGAAGGCAATATTAAACAATATAACTTTAACCTAAGGTGACAAGGAAGGTTTATATATCGATGTTATTAATTGGGGTTTTAGCTAGCATCTAACCAATTAGCATTTTAAATTTAACATAGCATGCAGTTTAAATAACTGTTAAAATCATTTAAAAACATGGGAGCAAGATTGACACTTGCCTTGATCGGCACTTCACTGAAACTCTTACAGACGGGGGTTAGCAAAGCTATCGTTACTAGTTCTAAAGCAGATTTAAACCAAAATAAACTAATGCTCCAAATAAAACATGTATGATATGTATGCTCATGTTATGCACAAATATTGCCAAACATGTTGAGTTAAATTCCTGGTTCAACTAATTCCAATTTTTTAAATTTTCTTATTAACCTAAATCATCATTAAGCGATCTAAAGGCATTAAGCAATCTTAACAATTAAACAGTAGTTAATTTATCCTAAAATTCTATGAAAGTTTACAGAACAGTAATACACATTTTTATGGTCATTTTAAAATTTATTTGGCAATTTTTAGACAAGTGAATTACCTAAACAATTTAAACAAGGTTTCTTAGCATTTAAATATTCCAAGTAAATTTTGAACAGTGACAGTAACAAAATTGACATATTTAAATAGGTTGCAATTTTGTGAGTCTAACAAAATTTGTTTGGTAATTTTGGATTTTTATACTAATAGATATGGATTTTACAAGTTATAGGATTTTTGGAAAAAGGAAAGGGAAAGGCGGCTCATTTGGTGGCTTCCGGCTTCGGCAGGCAGGAGCCTACTGCAGTGGAAGAAGGAGGCCGGGGGCGGCTGCTGGCTCGGCCTGGGCAGAGCCCTGCAGCGTGAGAGAGAAGGGGGGGCGGCGGGGCGGCTGCAGGCAGGCGGCGCTCGGTGTGTGGCGCGCCAGTGAGTGGGGAAGGAAGAGACCTCGGGGGCCTGTAATGGCCGAGGTCGCCAGAATGGCGGCAGCCAGAAGCAGCAGGCAGCCATAGCTAGCCGGCAGCAGCCAGAAGGGCAGGAGTTTCACGGGCGAGGAGCTTCAGGCGTCGGCGAGGCAAAGGTGGTGCCAGTGTGTGTGGGAAGGCGGAGAGGGGGCAGGGTCTAGGAGGAACCAGGAAGCCAGCAGGGGAACCCGTGGGGAGTGATCTCTGGGAGGAGGAGGCAGGCCTGGTGGTGGCGTGGCGAGGAGTAGGGGAGCACGCCGGCGGAGCTCTGGCCGTCCTAGGGCCAAATTGGCGGGGAAAAACCGCCTAGTCCTAGGGGAGCTCTAGGGGAAGGAGGGAGACTCACGCGAGAATCACGAATTTGGAGTTGAGGCGGTGGCGCGAGAGACCGTCATGGCGTCGTGAGTGAAATCCGTCGTCTCCGTGAAAAACACAGAAGTGATCGAGGAAAAGGTGAGAGGATGGCGGGAACACCGTCCTCGAAGGATTCATAAGCAGCTTACGAGCGAATCGGAAGGAAAGCGAAGGGAGAATGGAGCTCGAGGCGGGGGTTTGAAGCTGACGGGGAGAGGAAGGGGCGCATTAGTGGTGTTAATCACCACTAATCGTAGCAACACGCCATTAGGGAGGTTTAATGGCCACCCAAGCTAGTGGAGAAGATGAAGGAGGAGAATTGCTTCTGCGTGAGCAGGAGAGGAGGTGGAGGGAAGAGAGAGAAAGGAAGAAGAAAGAGGAAGAAGATGGCGAGGTGGGGCCCGGGGAGGATTTTTAAATTTTTAAATCTCGGTTTATTAATCCTTTAAACTACCAAAATACAATATATTTTATAAATTGATAATTATTTGCACAAACATATTTTAGTTTGCAAAATTATTAATTAACGAGTAACATTCTCATTTTATTAGTTTTAATTTAAATTGTTTTTAATGCAATGCAATGCACAATGCCATGCTATGCAATGAGTTTTATTTTCCAAAAATGAGGATGTTCAGAGGCCCTCAGGCTGACGCTAGTGGCGGATCAGCGAATCGAGGATGGAAGAACAACTGACGGCGAACTTGCGGTGGGCTATCGGTAGGTCGTCCCGGCGAGGTGGAGAGGCGGGTTGGTGATGGGGTGTACATAAGGCGGTGGGGAGTGGTAGGCTGCGGTGGAGGCGGCCGGCCAGCTTCGGGGAGAGGCGATGGCGGCCGCCCATGTGGTTGAAAGCGCAAGAGCTTGACTTGAAATAATCATCAGGTTATTGGTTAAACCAACCAATCGGGCAACCACTTCAAATAAGCTAAAATCGCAAATTTAGTGGTTTCTTCGTCTTGAAATCTTGTAAAGAACCAAAGAGGAAAAAGTGTCGGTAGGACCTCACACGGGACCCCAATTGTTGAGCTGCGATCTGTCATGGGCCCAACCTTGGCAACGGATCGAAGGTCTCTTGGGCCATCTTCCCCAAAAACTAGCTCAATGAGAGGTTGCACCCTCACCCTTTTACACCATGCTACCTAGACTCGATACCAATTGTTTGAGCAGCAGTGGATCAAACTCATAATCCTGACGAACTCCACTACTACAAAAATGGCCTTTCATACTGGCACATCAGTGCGGTTATGCATGAAGCAAGGGCCAGCAGTTACATCGATCCGGTTAAGCAATCTCTTGGTCGAGGAACATCGATCTGGTGAAGACACCAACGGTACCAATGTTCTAACATCCATGCGGTTGGTGTAACCAACGGTACTAACGAGCTAGGCGGCGGGAGTGCATAGTAGTGGGTTGCTTACACCAACTGTCTTGATGCTCTAAACATCGGTATAGGTTGGTGTAACCAACGATACTAAGCAAGCTAGTTGGCACAGGGTGCCTTAGTACCGGTTGGTTACCAACTATCTTGATGCTCTAACATCGATGCGAGTTGGTGCAACCAACGGTATTAATTTGAACCCGCCTACTTGACTAGCGGCTAGCCCACACTCTTCTTCTTCCTAACTCCCACCTCGGCAGTTCATCCTGGTTTTCTTGGTTCCTAAACTTTTGCAGTTCCTTGGTTTTCTTGGTTCATTATAACTTGTTTTTATTGATTTAGCATTGGATTTTGCGATTCTGCATTGGAATTTGCTTTGTGTGTTTAATCGATCACATTTGACTGCGGCATTGGAATTTGCCATGTGTTTAATGGATCCGACCTTCTATCTTCCTCCCTATATTTCCCCTCCATCCACATGGAGAAACGATGCCGCACCATTTTGATCTTCTCTCCTCTGCCGCAACCGCCCGCATTCCCTCGCCATGGTTCGCGCCTCCAAGACTGCGAGGCGACTTGCAATCCCATCCTCATTGCAACATCCGCTTGCTTGGTGCGAGCCATCCACCTCCGCTTGAGCGAGGCAGTCCACCTCCTCCCCGCAACCGCCGCGCCGCCTACCCATCTCCGCCGCCGCAACCTCGCGCGCCGCCCGCTTCGCCTCGCCCGCAACCTCGGCGCCGCGCCCAACCTAGAGGAGGCATGGAGGGCCTTGACCACCGGCGCCTCATCTATTAGGCGCCACCATATCAACCTCATGGTGGGAGGCCGGGCTCATTCTTCTTTGCCCGGCTGTTGCCACAGCCAAGCTTCAACATCGGATGCGTGGAGGTGGGGATCACGCAGCGTCGCCGCCTAAATCCTCCCCTGCGCCTCGTCCTCTGCCCGACGATGGCGAAATCTCTTGGGAGGCCGATGGCGGAGGAGGATGACTAAAATATAGTTGATGTGGTTTAATTATGTATGTAGTTTAGATAGAATGTATGTATGTAGTTTAATTATATAGTATGTGATGAACTATTTTGTGATGGAATCAATGAGATCAGTGTTTAATTATGTATATATGTGATGAATTATTTTGTGATGGAATCAATGAGATCAGTGTTTAATTATGAATGTATGTGATGAACTATTTTGTGATGGAATTAATGGGATCAGTGTTTAATTATGTATGTATGTGATGAACTATTTTGTGATGGAATTAATGGGATCTGTGCAATGAAATGAGTTATGGTGAAATGGTAATCTGTGCAATGAATTGTGATATGTGCAAAAATGTTCATCGACAAATGAGTACAAGTATGAATCTGTGAAATGGTGATCTGTGCAAATGTTCATCAAATGAGTTATGGTTAGGTGTTAAGTCTTTTCTTCAATTTGAAATGGTGATTTGTGCAAAAGAATTGGTGATATGTGCAAATGCCGATTTACATGAAATGGTGATCTGGGTGCCCCACGATGCAGTTCATAACATGGGCGTCTGACAACCCGGACAGTTGGCCTTCCATAACATGGACCATTGAAGAAACCAACTGGTATTAATTCTCTAACATCGATCTGGGTTGGTTACACCAGCGAACTCGACCTACTTAATACCGGTTCGTTACAAGAACCGGGACGATGTTAGACCATCGATGCAATTTGGTTTCTTAAGCGGTACTAAGCGACCTTATTTGAACATCCTCTTCTCCGCCTCCTCCCACACTCTGCGGATCAAAACGGTCTGTGGTGACCAAAACTTCAAGAAAGGGGAGAGGTGTTGCCAAAATTTTGGTCATTTACTCCAGCCAAGTTAACCAAGGTTAGTAACATCGTTCCTCACTACATTTGGTGTAAATTCAGCTTCTTAGCTTGAAATGTGAAGAAAATTTGATCTTTTCTCATGATCGATCAAAAACGAGTCTTGGCTTGACCAAAACTTCAAGGCAGGGGAGAGTCTTTGCCAAAATTTTAGTCATTTAATCCCAGCCAAGTTAACCAAGGTTAGTAACATCGTTTCTCACTACATTTGGTGTAAAATGGAGCTTCTTCTTTGCTTGAAATGTGAAGAAAATTTGAGCTTTTCTCATGATTGATGAAAGATTATGAATGTAGAGAGCTAGCTCGATCTTTTCATGTAGGTTGCAATAACTTGTGTAAGTTACGAATTTGCTTGGATTAGATCATTTCGTGTTGAATGTGTGGATCTAGCTCAAAATTAGGTTTTGGTTCCATCGATCGATGAAGAATTTTGAATCTAGACTTTGATCTACCAAGTCTTTCTTGTTAGGTGTGGATCTAGCTCAAAATTAGGTTTTGGTTCCATCGATCGATGAAGAATTTTGAATCTAGACTTTGATCTACCAAATCTTTCTTGTTAGGTGTGGATCTAGCTTAAAATTAGTTTTGGTTTCATCGATCGATGAAGAATTTTGAATCTAGACTTTGATCTACCAAGTCTTTTTGTTAGGTGTAGATCTAGCTCAAATTTTGGTTTTGGTTCCATCAATCGATGAAGAATTTTAATCTAGACTTTGATCTACCAAGTCTTTCTTGTTAGGTGTGGATCTAGCTCAAATTTAGGTTTTGGTTCCATCGATCGATGAAGAATTTTAAATAAATTTAATATTGGTTTAATTTGAAATTTGCGAAATGTTAAAAATTCGTTATTGGAAAATGAGCTAATAAGCGCCTTGATGTAACATAATGTAGATGGACCGGCGATGGATGTACATGGACCGGCGCACCGGAGTTCTCGCGGGGTTTGTAAGCCTTTCTTCGTGCGGTAGATGCATATCTGAAGTTAGGCTACATATGTTGTCCATGCATAGGCGCAAGAATGAAGCGATGGCCAAAATCTAGCCACCTTCACTTCCATTTGCTTTCAAGAGGTTTCATGCCAAACTATACTGTTGGACCAAGCATAGTGAAGAAGAGACTATCTCGAAGATGTTGAAGAAGAAGAAGATCGGGGGACAATAAGATCCCGATCTTTGTAACACGGTTCTTCGAAGATACATTGAGGGGTTTGGCGATGATGACTTAAAGCAGATCTTTGCTTGATGGAGAGGAGAATACAGATAAAAGACATTACGAAAAGTTTGGCACCTATGGGAGGACCACGAGAACACTATTGTACCCAAAGCTGCGGCGGGGCCACAAAAATTACGTACCACGCTAGAACTCATGCGATGGAAGGCGATCAATGGATTGTCGATAAGGGATTCGACAAGTTGTTATGCCTCATAAAGAAGTTGCTTCGAAGGTAACATCTTTGCTGAAACTCGTCTGACGCCAAGCAAGTTGTCTACCCTTTTGGGTTGGAGGTACAAAAGATACATGCATCGGAGCGATTGTATCTGTATCATAATGAGTCTGAGAGATTTGGAAGCTTGTCGGTGTGCGAGAACCTCGGCGTATAAAACTAGGCGTGATGAGAGGCGAGGAAGAGGCAGCGTAAGAAGAAGAGACCCTCCGTTAAGGTGGTGCAGTATTTCCTATAATCCCCGGTTGAAGCGTTTATTTGCGAGCAAAAGCGCATGCCAGATGATCTTGTTGGCACAAAGAAGATCGTAAGAACGACGAAGGCTAAGGCACCCGTGATGGCTCCCGGTGGAGGAAAGTCAATAGAAAATACCGAACTTTCTTTGAGGATGCAAGAACATAAGGTTTGGGTTGAATGCGGATGGGATGAACCCGTTCGGCGAGATGAGCGGCGATCCGCGACACTTGCCTGTGACTCTATGTATCTACAACCTTCCTCCTTGGTACGTGTATGAGCGAAATTACATTATGATGTCGTTGCTTATCAAGGGCGAAGCAACTGGAAGCGACATCGGCGTGTACCTCAAACCGTTGGTGGAAGATCGCTATGCGTGGACCGATGGTGTGCGTGTATGGGATGAGTACAAAGAGCACTTCACCCTCGTGCATTGCTATTACGTAACCATCAACGGCGGCTTGCGCTTGGTAACCTATCAAGCCTATCTATCAAAGGATATAAAGCACGCATCCGATTGCTTAGAGGATACGGACAACAAGTATCTGAAAAACTCGAAAGGTGGTGTACATGGGCCACGTAGGTTCCTCCATATAAAGCACCGTTCACGATAGAAGGGTGAGAATTTCGATGGAGACGAGAAGAGGCGTGAAAGCCCTGCATCGCGATGGGACACTATATTTTCTCACGGTAAAGGATCGAAAGTAGTATTTGGAAAGGGTCACGATAGCAAATCTGTCCCGTGAACAAGGTCATCTGAAGCCCATTTGGAAGAAGAAGTCAATATTTTGGGATTTACCTTCTTTGGAAAGACTTAGAGGTCCGCCACTCCTTGGACTTCATGCATATCACGAAGAATGTCTGCGTGAACACGCTAAGCTTCCTAGATATGTGCGGTAAATCAAAAATACACTTCAGGGACGAAAGGACACGCATCTCTTGGGACTTAGGAGCGACCTACATCGAAAAAAAGAGTGAAAGGACAATATTACCTCACCCTCGAGCTACACTTTGAGCAAGGAAGAGGAAAAAAACATGATTAATGTCGGCGGTTGGGAGTCTCGGGACCCTGGCGCTGAGCTTACTTGTTGAATGTGAGGATCAACCGACCTCTTTCTGCTTGAGTGGGGGCTTCGAGAAAGCGAGCCGATCAAGCAACCATCAACGACAAGCGCACATGATTTAAATTTGGTTGGGCCCCTCGTGTGGAGGTAATAACCCTCGTCGATGGTGTCTATAAGAGATATGAGAAGGATTACAGGGGAGATAAGCTTTCTACAGTGGGGAGATGAGCTTTGGTCTGAGGTGGTAGCAGCCGAAGCTCCTATGGTCTCTCTTCGTTTTCCCTAGCGGCTAACCTTTACATGTGCAGCAGCACAATCTATTTATACATGGGTGTGATCGGTGTTTCAGTGAAGGTGACGCCCTATTATCAGCGGTCGAAGCTTGTCTTTGCCTTGCATCATCGCCATCATTACGTTCTTACGAAAGCGGCATGGGAGCAGTGCAACAAGACATGAGTAGGTGGCGCGATCCTCTGTGTTCGATGGGGCGTATTGGTCCTTGAAGACATCGAGCATTTAATGCAGCGGATGGGGAGGCTGTGCGGCGAGGAGAACAACCGGACTCGGCCGGGCAAGGTCTGGCGTGCAGGCTCGGCGAAACTTCCTTGCTCGGGGAGGCCGGCATTTAAGCGAGTGATAATCAAGCGTTCCTCCGGTCCCGTCATCTAGCCGAAGCCTTGAGTGGGGATTTCAGCGAGATCCTCGAGGTTCGGCTGTGTCTGAAAATCCGGGGTCGGACGTTTGGGCGGGACCAAGGCATTGCCCGATCGGCCAAGCAAGGGCCATTTGAGCAGGACTTTAGGTTAGCCTTAGCGAAAAGCCACCGAACAAGACTTTGGGTCGGTAGGCGAAAACTACCGAGCAAAACCGGGTTGGCGAGCAAAAAGCCACCGGGCAAAGGCCACCAGGCGAGAACTTACGGTCGGCGGCGAGGAGGCCCGAAGCGAGAACCGGTCGGCGAGCAAGGCCGTCGAACATAATTCAAGCGTCGGTCTACCAGCGGTTACTTGTGAGTGGGTCGGCGGTTTTAGAGGCGACGTAATGACGTCGTCGCCGATTCTCGAATTCCTTAGGCGGTTTCTTTAGTGGGAAAGAATAAAAACGCCGTTCTCTCCCCTCGATCTGCGTCCTTCTTCCTTATCTTCTTCCTTCATCTTCCTCTTCCGCCGCCTTCTTCCTTCTCCTCTGTCGATGGCGAAGTTTGTTCCCTCGCGAACTACTCTGCGCGCTGGAAGCCCTCGTGGCGCAAAGGCCACTGGACCCAGTCTGGCGCGTCCACAGCGATGAGGTCCTCCGACACCGGCGGAAAGCGAGTTCGTGAGTTCGCGAACTCTATGCCATCAACGAGGCCGTCTTGCCGGTCTGAGTTCATAGCGCGATCCTTGCCCATTGCGACTGGAAGTCACGAACCTCCACCCAAACTCCATTCTTATCTGAATCTTTTCTCCCATCTTTGCGAGGCTTCGTCGGCGTCTGCGCGGCAATAAATCTATTCCTCCACTTCTATATGCTCCATCGCCTTTGAAATTAAATCGGCGATGGGGTGCGTATTTTAATTTGCGAACCGCAGCCATACGTACCCGCATTAGCGTTGAAAGACTCCGTCGTGGTGGCGGAGCAGTGGTTCTGCGAAGAAGAGGCGGATGCGGACTCCACTTCGGAATCGCCATGGGAGAAAAGGACCTCCCGACAGCGTGGAGCGGAGGAGGAAGATCCTCGACACCATCAAGTGTTGAGTGGTGACTGGCCAAGGCAGGCTATTGCAGGACTTCCTCGAGGAAGGGTCACTCCCTGCGGCGCGGGAGCACCCTTCTTGAGATCGCCCGGTGGGCGACATTACTCATGGCGGACACCGTAGGTTTTCTTGCTCGATTCTGCTTTATCGGGTTCTTTCGATTTTGTTTCTCTTTGAAGCTCGGACGGCCGATGGAGTCGGTGGCGAGTGGTGAGCTCTTCGCCTTAGGGAAGGAGAGAACCGGACTGGGCGGCGAGGACGAAGCGTCCTCGACCGTTCGGAGCAGAGTTCGTTCTCGTCGATCTTCACGCTTCGGGCGGGATTGTCCTCTGATACGATCGACTGCGTATCGCAGGACAAAGAAATTTACTGGAGGCTGTCTTTGGCCCGGCGGCGACGGCGAAACAACCGGCAAAGCGGAAGAAGCGGCCTCAATGAAGAAGGTCGCCTCGAAGAAGAAGAGGAAGGGGCCCGTGGGTGTCGATGATGAGGAGGCTGGCGGCGAAGCGATCGCGTGTGAGGGCTCTTCGGCGGGTGGTTGGCGAGCCAGCGTCCGTCGGCGGGATCTGTGGCCTCACTGAATCTGTGAGACCAGTCTGAGAGTTGTCACTTTGGTTTGCTCAATACTCTAGGGATTATCCGACCACCTTGCTGATTCTTTGCGGACCGCGGCCGACCTTGGCCGAGCGGCGAGCTCAGCCAGAGAAGAGCGGAGGAGAGCAGGCGGATCCGGACCGGATCGAGGCGGCGTTGTCTTCGTGGCTCAAGGGCAGCGCTGCCCCTAGAGGCGGTGCTCAAGGAAAACTCGAGGGCTTCGCCGTTGGACGAAAGAGCATCGTCGAGAGTGGCTCGGGCGAGCCTTGCGGACGAGGCTGGACCAGCGAGCGAGGGCTGCCCTCCACCGTCGAGAGACGGAGAGCCCTCTGAGGCGTCTGAAGAACCCCAAATGGGGATCTTGAAGGCGGGCAAGGTCTTGGGATGGCGAGGAAGAAGGTAAGTTTCTTCGATCCGGCCTTTCTTCGATCGGCGCGTGTTACGCGATCTTGATTTTCCTCTTTCGATCATAGTCGGGGGCGCGTGGGGAAGATCCCATGTGCCTTTGGCGGAGGCGAGGCAGAGGTCGATTCGGAAGCATTTTAAATCGCGGCTCCCAAATTATTGCAGAATTGGCGGCGAGGATCCTGTGGAACCGATCGCGAGGCGGATCTAGCGAGCATGGTGGCGAGAGTCGAGCAAGATTGGAAGACTCGCCCGTTGGTGCTCGGCGTCGAAGGAGTTGGTCTTGAGGCGACAGGCGCTTCCTTGAGGCGAGAACAAGTTCGGGCAGCCCTCTGTCGTCTTGCATGGCCTTGAGCGAGTCTGCTCGGACTCGAACACAGAAGTGCCAGTTTGGAGCCGTGGGCTGCGGCAGGCGATCTGTCGCGGGAGATTGCATGGCGGAGGTGGCGGAGCCCCTCGGCCCAGCTCTGGGGTTCTCGGACAAAGGCGTCGGCGGAAGCAGCTTTGGTGGTTCGTGCCTGGCCTTGAGGCGAAGGTGACCGTGGAAGCTCGGCCCCGGGTTTGGAGGATGTCGGGCGGTCTTGTGGAAGCGAGGAATGGTGGGGCGATCCGGACTCAGCTCGAGGCTGCTTCTTCAAGCTCGAGGAACATCCGTGTCGGCCCCGGCCCAAAGTGAGTCTTTGCTCGTCGTCACCGTCATGAGGTAATTTCTTGCTATGAGTAACTTTTGCTTGTAATTTCTTGATGGCTTCTTTGCTTCGGTTATCTGCTTTGGGATGGATGATTAGGCATGAGCATAGAAGCTCGATGCGAGGCCAAGGTAATGGCGGTGCGCTCCGAGTTAGGGAGGCCCAAGCGGACTCGTCTGGGTCGGAGCGAACTCGAACATGCTTTGGAGTATGCTCGAGTGCGGAGAGAACTCTCGGTCAGGAGGAGCTTGAGCAGGTCATAAGGAGCTTGAGGAGGAGTGGCGGCGTGGCTGGCGGAGCCAAGAGGGTGCGGCTCTGCGAAGAGATTCGGCGGGACGTGAAGCCGGATCGAGGTTCTCGGCGAAGTCGTCTTGAGGGCGTGGAGGCGGACTTGAATACTGAAGAGTAAATCTAGGGGTAGTATGCGTGGTGTTACATGTGTTTGTAACGAACACCTTTACTTAATTACAAGATGTTTTTTATCTCTCCTGCGCATGCTTACATAGTTTTGAGAAAAAATATTTATGCTACTACTTGCTGCCACATACCCACTGACCCCTCGTGGGATCGGGCCTTTAGTCGTGACTTACAGACAAAAGGCCGTGCACCGAAACAACCAGAGTAGGTAGAACCTGTGAAAGAGGGTGATGCGAAAAAGCGTGCGGCTCCCTCGTGTGGCGAGTCTTTGCCCCTAATTCTGGCGGGGAGGCCGGGCACTGCAAGTAGCCGTCTGACCAGGATCTTGTGAAAAAAGCGATGTCAGCCCTCTCGTGTGGCGAGTCTTTGCCCTGAGTTGCGAAACAAGAGGCCGGGCACCTGAAGTAGCAGGCGGTAGAGATCTTGTGAAAAAGCGATGCCAGCCCTCTCGTGTGGCCGACTCTTTGCCCCTAGTTGCGAGTAGGAGGCCGGGCACATGAAGTGGCAGGCGGCCGAGGATGCGTGAAAAAGCGATGTCCGCCCCTCGTGTGGCGAGTCTTTGCCCTTGATTGCTGCGAGGAGACCGGGCACTGCAAGTGGTGGGCAGCGAGGATCTTGTGAAAAAGCGATGTCGGCCCCTCGTGTGGCGAGTCTTTGCCACAGTTCGCGGCGAGGAGGCAAGCACCTGCAAGTAGCCGGGCGGCGAGTTCTTTGAAAAAAGCGATGTCGGGCCCCTCGTGTGGCGAGTCTTTGCCACAGTTGCGGCGGGAGGCCGGGCACCACAAGTAGTCAGGCGTAGGATGTCGCGAAAAAGGCGATGTCAGCCCCTCGTGTGGCGAGTCTTTGCCCAGTTTTGCGGCGAGGCCGGAGCACCACAAAGTGGCCGGGGTAGAGGATCTTGTGAAAAAGCGATGTCCGGCCCCTCGTGTGGCGAGTCTTTGCCTCTGGTTCTTGGCGGAGGCCGGGCACCTGCAAGTGGCGAGGCGGCGAGGATCTTGTGAAAAAGCGATGTCAGCCCCTCGTGTGGCCGACTCTTTGCCCTGGTTGCGGCGAGGAGCAAGACTGCAAGTGGCCGAGGCGGCGAGGATCTTGTGAAAATGGCGATGTCGGCACCCTTGTGTGGCGAGTCTTTGTCACTGATTGCGAGCAAAAATGGGCACAAGTAGGCTGCGAGTTTGAGTTCGACTCGGTTTCAATTGGGTTTGGGATCGAAGTCTGCGAGCACCGCCGAGAACTTCTTGAAGCGATGTGCTATCGGCTTATCCGAACAATGAAATTGAGGCGGGATGCATTCTTGGATCCGTCGGCCGTTTTAGAAATCGGTTTAGGAAACAAAACTTCGGCGCTTAGGCGGGACGGAAGAAGACCGAGGAACTTTAGGGTGGAAAGAACTTGGATTACCACTCCTCTTCATTTATGATTCGGGAATCTCGAGAAGAAGTCATTCGAAGATTCCCTAGTTAAATAAGGGGATGGGCGAAAAGAAAAAAAGGGAAGATTCTGGCGTGGAACTGCGTGGTGGCGATATTCCACGAGTTCTTGAGAATTCGCCCGTCGGGAAAGGCGGGCGGACAGCCCGAACGCGAGGCGAGGCGACCGTGAAAGGACCCTCCACCTTGGGGTTAGCTTGTTGGTAGCGATAGGTCTGGGCGCATCGTAGAACCAAGTCGCCGTTTTGCGGGGTCCTTAGTCGAGATAGATCAGGCGGCGATACTGCGCGAGATCTTGTAGATGCGCTTGTGATCGGACGAGTGCATGCTCGCGCTTTTCCTCGGATAGGTCGAGATCGAGCAACCTGCCACGATGATCGTCGGCCTCTTCCGTGAGGTCCTGTGAGCGACCTTAGAGTTATCTCGGTCGGGAGCATGGCCTCGATGCCATATCTGGCCGGAAGGCGTTTAGCCGTGGCTCTGCTTTGAAAGTGGTCGCGGACAGCCCACAAGGCGGAAGGGAGCTCGTCGACCCAGCCTTGCCGCAGCTTAAGCGGTCAAAGACCGCTTCTTGATTCCTTGGAGGATCTGCCCGTTGGCTCGTTCGGCTGACCCGTTGCTCTGTGGATGAGCCCGCGGTAAGCAAATCTTAGTGCCAGCGTCTTCGCAATATTCTTGGAGCAGCTCCTTTGGTGAAGCGAGTTCGTTGTCGTGATCGGTCGGTTTGGGAGCGAACCGTGTGACCACGTTATTGTGGAAGAATTTCTTGGCGCTGGGCGTAATGCTAGAGACGGTTCAGCCTCTATCCATTTGGTGAACATGTCAATGGCGGCGAAGAGGTATCGCATCCGCCGCCCCTCGGGAAGCGGTCCTAGGATGTCGGCCCCGGGTGAAAACGGCGGTGGGGAATAGTTTGAAGGCGTGGTGGTTGGTGCACTGCGGGCATGGAATTAGCATGCGGCGGTGGTGGCAATCTCCGGCGTCACCCAGCAGTGGGCCAATAGTAGCCTATCTGAAGTCCTTGCCGAAGGCGTTACGTAGGAGGTGAGCCCCGAGATACCCTCGTGTAAGTCCTTGGCGAATTTCCCTTCTTCCTTAGGGGCGCACTTAGAAGAACTCGAGTGCGCCTCTTGGTGAGAGCACCCTCCACTAGCCTATATAGTGGAGATTTCACGATAAGCGGGATTTCTCGGCTTCATCTGAGCAATGTCCGTCGCTAGAAGCTGGATGAATGGCGTCATCGGTGGTGTTTCTTTCGAGGAAGGAGATGTTGCGTCGTCTCACTGCCTCTTCTCCGGAGGAATAGAAGGCTTTAGCGGGTGCTCCATGAGCAACCTGTTGGGATGGGTAATTGTGAAGTGCCCAACTTGGCAAGTTGGTCGGCGAGGTATTTGCTCTCTGGGCACGTAAGGACGAAGTTCTGAAGTTCCTTTCCAACTTCCTCACCTCGACCGAATGCAGCGCCATTGAGTCATCAGACACTAAAACTCCTTGTTAACACAGTTTCGACCAACGGCGAATCCCTTTCACGGTTGGTCGCCGGACCCTAAGCGCGAGCATGCTCGGAGCCGGCCAAATCTGCCGCGATGTTGAGTGCATAGCGAAGTGTAATTGTATGACGTCTTTGGAGTTGCTCTCCTTGAGGAGATCGGCACAACTCCGCCCCGGCCTTCGAAGGAGCGAGCCATCGAACATTGTCCAATGGGGTTCCTCGGTGCACTGGTCACTTGCTTTCGGTCGGAGGATTCGTCCATTACGCCACGAAGTCGCCCGATATCTGAGACTTGATCGCCCGTCAAGACAACGAACTTGGTCGAATTCCCGAGTTCTCTGCCCATTTGGTGATCTTGCCGAAGCGTCGGGGTTTCGAGGACTTCCTTAGTGGGAAGCTGGTCGGGACCGTGATTGGGTGAGCCAAAAGTAGTGGCGAAGCTTCTTAGAAGCCATGAAGAGGCGTATAAAGCCGGACCTCGAGGTGTCTCCTTTGGTCCATGAAGCACCTCGCTCACGTAGTAAATAGGCGTGACTTCCCTCGCTCTCGATTCTGAGCACGGCACTTACTACTTGGGAGAGGCGCCCGGTAGAAGCGGCGAGACTCCTGTCCCCTCGGGGTGACCAGGACGGGCGGGCTCGACAGGTACTTCTTGAGTTCCTTAAAGGCGTTGTCGGCTTCCTCAGTCCAGACGAAACCGTCGTGTTTGCGCTCACCAAGTCGGGAGATGAAGCGGCTGAGGGCCGCCATCCGACCGATGGCGATTGGACTTCCTTTACATTGAAGGAACTGCATCCTCTCGGCAACCGATTTTTCGGGTTTACGCCAATCTTAGGACGACCCAATGACAAACCGAGCACCATGCCCGTGTGCACACGAAAACACACTTCTCGGTTTAGCTTTATCAGATGTTTTCTTAAATTACAAAAGGTTTCCTCGAGTTCGCGAGATATGGGCCTCGGCTAGAATCACTGGCGACTATGTCGTCTACATAGACTTCTAGGTTCCGCCCGATTTGGTCGGAGAAGGTCTTCTGCATCAAACATTGGAAAGTGCCCCGCATTTTTCGGACCGAAGGACATGGTCATTATAGCGAAGGTGCGAAGGGGGTGATGAAGCGGTTTTCTCTTCATCTACCCATGACAGGCTGATCTGGTGGTACGGTCTGGCGTCGAAAACTCATCGGTTGTGCTTCGCCGTCGCGTCGACCAAGCTGGTCTATCGCGGGGAGGAAGTTGTCGCCGGACATGAGTGTTGATGTTGGTGTGATCAGCACATCCGCCACTTTCCGTTCTTCTTTCTAACTCTGACGGATTTGTCAACCGATCGGTGCTCAACCTCCTGAATAAACCGGCCTTGGCGGCTTGTCCATTGCTCCTTGATGACATCGGCCTTCCATTGCGAGGAATCTCCTCGGCGCTTAGCGCCTTGGTTTTACGGTGAACCACCGACTGTGCTCGATCACCTCCAGGACCCGGGCATATCGGATGGCTCCCATGCGAAAACGTCGGCGTTTGCCCGAAGGAAGGTGGCGAGCTCGTTTTCTATTCCGGATCAAGGTGGCCCGATGTAGACCACCTTTGTGGGTCCTCATCGGAGACCGAGATGTACTTTGTCTTCTCACAAAAGTGGAGAAACGACCTTGGGCCTAAGCGGACTTGCGAGAATCTTACTCGAGCCAGCGCTCGGGAAGCTAACCCGACCGGGGCAGCGCCATCTCGTCGCACTCAAAGGCTGACCTTGTGGTTGCCCAGCGGTGATCACCCTTTTGCACTGGGAGCTTGAGGCGGTGATCGCGCATGATCGTGGCTGCCATGAACTTAGCGAGCCGGCTGCTTGAGGATGGCGTTGTAGGCCGACTCAAAGTCAACTACCTCGAAGGTGACCAGCTCGGTCCGGAAGTTGCTCGGACTACGAAGGTCAACTGGTAGAGACGATCTGTCAGGCGGGGTCATGGGCGTGCCGGGATAATGCCATGAAAGGGCATAGCAATAGCTTTAATCTTGGATCGGAGTTTGCATCTCGTCAAGACCGGGCGGAGATCAGGTCAGGCGCTCCCCGTCCATAAGCACCGCGCGACCCTCGTGTTCTTGATGGTGAGGCGGTCTGAGGAGCCGAGGCTTCGTCATTCGAGGACAATCTTCACGGGAGAAAGAAGGTCGTTCCGACCGCCGGAGTGTTCGAGGCGAGCCGCCTCGGTCTCTGGCGAGACCTCGCGTGCATGACCTTCAACTCCGTCAAGAGGTAGGCGCGGACCCCGAAGATCACGCGATGTGGTGACTCGGCTCGTGGTATTCCGCTCTCCTGGCCTGTGGGTCGGAGCGTGGCTCGGGTTTTCGGTCGAGAGCCACCCTTCCGGCATCCGGAAGGGCGGGCATGGGCCCCGACGTTGTAAAATCCTCGGCGAGCCACCCAGTGCGGCGATTCTGGAATCGTGCCGTGCACTTGGTGTAGCAGACGGCAGTACTTTCGAAGGTCCTTGAGGCCCACATTTACGCCGGGGTTGCCCGTGGTTGACCGCCCACTTTGCGGGAAGGCGAGCTTCTTTGGCCTAGGCGTGCAGGGGCGGAGGCAGCTGCTCTGAAATGGCGGCCACCATTTTGGCCGCCTTCTTTTCTTCTTCTTAGCCTTCTTGTCGGACTTCTTTTTGTCCAAGGATTCCATGCACTGGCTGCGGGCGCTGCGGACAAAGCGCTTCCGCTCCACGGCCTCCTCGGCGTTGATGTAACAGCTCTGCTTTGGAAGAGCTCATTGGCCGAGGCGGATATATCTCGAGATCTGGGTGAAGCGAAGCGTTCTTAGCGCCCGGTGAAGGCTTCAGCGACCGCTTCGTCCGGGATCTTTCGGAATCGTGTTCCGTGCAGGATGAACCTCCGAACCTGATCCATAGCTCTCATCCTCCATCTGGACCACCCGCTTGAGGTCTGCGGTCTCCTGAGGGAGGCAGCACCGAAAGATTCGCCGCGGGGCATCACGAGTTGTGCCAGGTGTGAATGGAGCCTTCCGGTGGTTGAAGAGCCATGTCGGCGAGCCCCTCAACTGGCGAAATAGTTCACCATTACTCCTTCATCACCGCCGCGGCGTGGCAGTGTGTAGCGTACACGAGAGGAACTCGTCGGGTTTTGAGTCCCATCGAATCGCTCGATGTGGCTGGTTTGAACAAGCGACCACGCCGCGCTTTGGCGGAGGAAGCAGGGCACCGTGGCGCCAGGCGTCGTGCCGCATGGCGTCGCGACCCTTGTGCCCTCGGAGAGGCGAGGCGTGAAACGTCGCCGCTCGAGTGTCGAGGTACCGGTAGAGGTTCCATACTGGTCAGTCGCGAGGCGGCGCTTCGCCGTGGCGCCTCTTGCGGGACTCGGGGTGACCCGTTCCGGCGGTCGTGGTCGAGCAGCTGTCGTGGCGGCCTTCGCCGCCGACCATCGATCGAGGGCGACCACTATGTCGGCGGGATGTCTGTCATTCCGCCGCTGTCAAGGTCCGCGAAGGTCGTGGCGAAATGCTTCCCAGGGTTCGGCTCTCCGGGAAGTACTCGAGTCGTCGTATGAGGAAGATCGCCGACCAATTGCTCGACCTTCGACCCGCAGCGGCGCCTAGCTCGGCGACTGGTCAAAATCGGCGGAGATCACGTACCACGTGTGCCAAGGCCGAAATGGCGGCTCCTCTGCGTCGGATCGGAGGAAAGGACGGAGGTAGCAACCCGGTCGTGGTGGCGGGGAGTTGGCCGGTGCTTTCGGCCCGAGTCATCATGACAATTCGCCCGAGCCGGTCGTCGGTGGCCATAATCCAGCGCCGTCGGCGGCGTGACTTCGTCCTCGAGCTACGGGGAGTAGGGATGTCGTCGGTGCCGCCATGTGGATTTCAGCGGAGAGCGCCCGGGCATGAGGCGTCATGACCGTGTCCCGCGGAAACGATCTCGTGGTGGTCGTCACGGAATGTCGGGATATCGACCCCTCGTGCGAACAGCGCCGCCATGCCTTGCGGGTGTCTCTGTCCTAGTAACTCTCGGGCTGGAGGGGCTCGAGGCGTACTCGAGCCCAGCTCACCCGGGCGGCGAACATCCATGGGGAGGAGACCCGCCACGGTGTGTCGCCGTATCGACGATCCGGGCGACCTCGGTATCAGACCAATACTCGTCCAATTCGTCGAGGTCGTCGAAGCGAATATCTTGGTTGTCCTGAGAGTTCGCCATTCTCAAGGACCTTTGCTCGCAGAAGCTAATCGACGATCCCCACGGACGGCGCCAACTGTCGGCGGTTGGGAGTGCGGGACCCCCGGGCGCCGAGCTAACTTGTTGAATGTGAGGATCAACCGACCTCTTTCCTGCGGGCTCGGGGGCTTTCGAGAAGGCGAGCTTCGATCAAGCAACCATCAACAGCAAGCGCACATGATTTAGGCTGGTTCGGGCCCCTCGTGTGGAGGTAATAACCCTACGTCCAGTGGTGTCTATAAGAGATATGAGAAGGATTACAAGGGAGATGAGCTTTCTACAGTGGGGAGATGAGCTTTCTATAGTGGGGAAATGAGCTTTGGTCTAAGGTGGTAGCAGCCGAAGCTCCGATGGTCTCTCTTTGTTTTCCCTAGCGGCTAACCTTTACATGTGCAGCAGCACAATCTATTTATACATGGGTGTGATCGGTGTTTCAGTGAAGGTGACGCCCTATTATCCAGCGGTCCGAAGCTTGTCTTTGCCTTGCATCATCGCCATCATTACGTTCTTCACGGAAAGCGGCATGGGAGCAGTGCAACAAGGCGTGAGTAGGTGGCATGATCCTCTGTGTTCGATGGGGCGTAGTGGTCCTTGAAAGGCGTCGAGCATTTAATGCAGCGGATGGGGAGGCTGTGCGGCGAGGAGAACAACCGGACTCCGGCGGGCAAGGTCTGGCGTGCGGGCGGCGAAACTTCCTTGCTCGGGGAGGCGGCATTTAAGCGGAGTGATAATCAAGCGTTCCTCCGGTCCCGTCAATTAAGTTCTTGAGCGATGTGAAGGTCCTTCGGATACTCCTCGAACATAAGGAGACTCATCAACACGAAAGAGAATAAGATAGTACACGAAATCACCACATTGTCACATGTTGATGACACGGTTGCTCCCAATGGCTGAGAGATATTACTGCGAATTGGAGTGCGAGGACATCGTAAAGGTGTGCTCGTTCTTCAACACGGTGTCGCGAAGGTCATCGAACCACGGAACTTATCTAAGGCTGCGGGATGGCGTGGTCGATAGTGCAATCGACCTTGAGATAATCTTCCCTCCGTCCTTTTTGATATTATGGTCCATCTCATGGTCCACATTGTCAAAAGATAGAAATTCTCTAACCCGTGTTCTGCATAGTATGTTCCTTCGAGAGGTACATGGGTGTCCTAAAGAAATATGTTAAATGGCTGGTCTCAAATCGAAAAGTGCATTACCGAGGTGTTGGCACGAGAGGAGGTGATTGAGTTACGTATGCGACTACATTGATAAGCTAAATCCGATTGGTGTCACTGTTTCCGCCTTGAGGGAGGCTACGGGAAAATGAACTCTAGGAGAGAAGAATTCTTTAGCGACGATCTACTTTCATTTAAACAAGCACATTTCACGGTTTTAAAA
This sequence comes from Olyra latifolia, assembly GCA_036346145.1. Lineage (NCBI taxonomy): Eukaryota > Viridiplantae > Streptophyta > Magnoliopsida > Poales > Poaceae > Olyra > Olyra latifolia. Next base: position 14,488 of record CM070525.1, on the reverse strand, counting down.
CAAGCAAGCTGTAGTGGTGAGTTTATCCATGAACATGAGATGATTCTATCGACCAATACCGGAGAAGTCGAGAAAAGTGGATCGCACTAGAGCAAATGGATCGTTTGATTGGTTGGTTACAAGAAAGCGATGGGCTCTGAACGGACAATGAATAGTTGAAACTCTTGGCTCGGGGACCATCCATGACAATCGTATCATTCCATGGGTATGAGATAAATGGGTACACGTTTTACACGACTGCCCAGGATAGCAAGAGCACCAACCAAAACAGCGGCGTCCGCATAGATGCCTTGGATAAAAATAGAAAGATGGACACCTACTATGGTTACATAGAGGATATCTGAGAGCTCGAGTATGGACCTTTAAAAATCCCTCTGTTTGGTGCCAATGGGTCAAATTGACAGCCGTTGAGATCGGCAATGCGGTATGACAACCGTGGACCTCAAGCAAGTGGCCTATAGGGACGAACCGTTCGTGCTTTCATAAATGATATGACACGGTATTCTATGTGATGGACATGAACGACAAACCGAAGAAAGCGAAGGACGAGGCCTACTAAAAGCAAGAAGCAGAAGGACAAGCCTACCGAATATAACAAGTAGAAGCGAAGACTAGCGATCGGCCAAAGGCGCCGCGTGGTTCTTCGGGTAAAGAAGGATCGTCGGAGTTGAGGCGTCACAGATGAAGAAGAGTACAATCGGTTTGACGAGCTACCTCCTTTTTCGATGGGCGTAGACATTACTATCTTGAATGATATAGAGAATCCCTATATGCGACACGATCATAATGAAGGATCACTTGTAAAACAAAGTATGTTAGCAAATAAGTCGAGCAGTGTTATATAAACCCGTGTATGAATTATGATTTTTATTAAGCAAGGAAGCAACAATTGAATTTATATAACAAGGTGAAAATCTGTATTAATAAGTATCATTTGTTGAAAAATAATAATGTAAAGAATATATGAATATTTAATTTATTTTATTTTTAAAAATCATTTTAGTGTGAAATAAGTATGAGTTATTATTTTTAGTAAGCAATGAATCAATAATTGAATTTATATAAAAGGTAAAATTTATAATAAAATTTGAAAAATTAAAAAAGATTTCAAGGCTCCCAACAATTTTCTATAATTTTCGAGAAATTAATGGCAAATTAGTACCAATGACATGTGGGACCCACGAGATGGGCCTACGTGTTAGTGAGTGATCCTTTCTCCTAGAAGGTACAAAAATGATTAGTGCCGTGAAGGACCAATCAAAACCCCTCCTCTCCTGGCTAGCGGCGTGCGGCAGCTTGGGCTCCAGTGCGATCACGGGTTGAGCCCGCTTCGCCCCTTGTATTCTTTATTTTTTGTATAATCTGTCGGGACTAAGTGAGCATTAGGTCGGTTTGTTACACCAACGAGGCGATATAAGCGGCGATCCGGTGTAATCCTGCAAGGGACTAATGCGATGTTAGTCGGTGTATATACCTGCAAGGGTGATTCCCCATCATATAAATTCAAAAGCGAGAAGTCGGTGTATTCAGCAACTTTCAATGTGATTTTCTTTAGTATTAGAATTTATAGTTTATCTGAGAATGTTTTATACTTTTGATTTTTAATTTTGGTACATGAATGTACTTGTGAATAAATGTATAAAATTTTGAAGAAAAATAGTAATAGGCTCAAAAATGTGAGGACAAATCTTATGGCTCGTCCGAAACAATATATATTATAGAAAATATACATCGTTATACCATTATAATAATTTACAAATAATGGTACCTGTACAATGTCCCACGGGTTATCACAAAAGATGCTAAAAGCTAATTTCTAATAATATACTGATTAACTAATTAACTGATTAATCTTGTGCCTCTTCTTGAACGGTAGCTCGTGCCATTCCAGTTCCTTCACAGGAGACTTTTCAGAGAATTCAGCAACCCCTTGACGACCATCCTTGTGACTCCCTGCTCCGTACAGCTCAAGCTGAGGGCATCGAGACGACGCTTCTGGTTTTGCTGTTCAATCACAACAGGATCACCGAGAGCAAGCTTCTGGTTTTGCTGTTCAATCACAACAGGATCACCGAGAGCAAGCTTCTGGTTTTGCCCTTGCATCACACCAGAATCATCAACACGATCAGAGACCCTTTGGTGACTATCATTGTGACTCAGCCTCTCCACCATTGTTTCACGAGCAGCGGGGTTGTTCTGAGCAGCATTTTGTCCGGGGTCCTTGCGCTTGCAGTGCCTCCTGTGGCTTGCAAGACCTTGACTTGAAATGCATTTTCTGCCGCATGAGCACCTGTAAGCAGGGTTAGCTTGACGATCATTTGAAGCCGTAGGATTGTTGTGAGCATTGTCAGTGCTTCTCCGGGCATTGCTAGAAGCTCCTGTCTGTCCTGCAGTATTGGGTCCGAGCACCTTGCGCTTGCAGTGGCTCCTGTGGCTTGCAAAAGCTCGACTTGAAACGCATTTTGTGCCCCGTGAGCGCTCGTAAGCAGGGTAAGGCTGAGGATCTTTTTTTGGAACCATTTCTGAATCACATGAAGCGGGCAGTAGGTAAGAGCGCAGCATGGGGAATTAAGGAAGACATTCTTTCAAGCAAGAACCGTCAATTAGTTCAGGAAAGACAAGGATTAATCACGTTCCTGATGAAAGACAAGAACTTGCTCGCCAAAACAACAACGAAAGAAATGGATGTGCAAGAACGCATCGAATCAACCCCGTGAACTACTGCACCAGAGAACAAATTTTGCCACAAAGAGAACAATTCAAGAACTCGAACGCGATCGTGGCATTGTGATGTAACCAAGAACAGGAGCACCATTTATTCAGACAGCTAGGCAAAATGAGGGGCTAGAATTGGACTAGTTCAACGGCCGAGCAGGGGGAGCAGTTCTTGCAAAAATGGGGAGCGACCAAATTGAAGGCTTAGCAGTTCTTGCAAAAATGGGGAGCGACCAAATTGAAGGCTTAGCAGTTCTTGCAAAAATGGGGAGCGACCAAATTGGTGAGGAAAGACAAGAACTTGCGGGCTGAAAGAAGAATGCACGAAATGGATTAGCAAGAACAAGAACCCATCGAAGAACAGAGGCACGCTCGCATCAAACCCATCAAAACATTAGAATCTCCACAGCAGATGCCAAAGACAAGATCAAGAACTGAAACCTGACTGTGAACAGCAAACCAAGAACTCAAGATTATGCCTTTCAAAGAAGAATCAGAACCCACCTCAAAATAATTCCAACTTCGCAGAGAGAAGTAGAGTGCGATTTCTTGGATTGTGGAAAGGGACCGAGCGCGCACGAGAGGAAGGGGTATTCTTATAGACCGCTGCATTCTATGAACGTGGACTCTACGGCGCCCTAGGTTCATCTCGCTCGCGCGCGGCGACGCCGCGGCACGGCGCTGCGTGTGCGAGCTGCGGCAGCAGGGGGGTTTGGCTGTCGGAGGCTCGGATTGCAGAAGCGAGACGAAGCATTGGGAAGAGGAAGGATGGGATGAGAACACGTGCCCTCATCGGACGGCTGTGGGGTGGCCGAGTATACGCTCTGGAGAAGTTCATGACTTGAAAATTTAGACCGATCTGTAATTTCTTCTGGAAATAATGCTTTGTCGATATATAATTGTTGATATTTAATATCTCTAGTTTTACGTAAAAACCAAAAGCCTTGAAATTTAATGTTTGACACAAGTATGTACCACAATTAATTGGGTTCCACTGACAAGTTTGATTAATTTGGCTGTGTGATCTGTTTAGCATATGTACAACAAGTAGCGTGTCCCACGCATTTACGTGGCTAGATTTATAAGTTTTAATATAGCTCATGTCTAATCAAAGCGATAATTCTTTTTCATATATGTAACCATATAGATCATGGTAAACTGTAATATAGTTAAGGCTAATTAGAAAGATATATTATTAACTCCAATCATTATAGATTGTACACCGATATACCCAAAACTACTGTTATTTTTATCTCGATCTCATTGATCTCCACGCTATCTTTATTTATGTTGGCGTCGACTTCGCCTTGTTAGCTAAGACAATAGTGTTTGGTTCTTCTCTTTTAGCTTGCAATACGATGGCTCTATTGACCCCTATTTTAATAATACTATAGATAGATAGATAAATTATTTTTATTCTAAATTTCTTTTTATTTTTTATAGTAGATATGGACACCTTTTCTAATTTTTATTTTTATTCTAGTTGTTTTATTTTATTTTATCGATATGGACTCTTTTTAGTCTTGTAGTTGACATAGACTTTTTTATTTTTATTCCAAATTTTTTTTATTTTAATGTAATAGATATGGTCTCCTTTTCTTCTCTTGTGACTAGTACAGACTTTTCTATTGCTTTTTATTATTAATTTTCTTTATTTTTTATTGTAGTTAGTGTAGACTTTTTCTTGTCTCATAGTTGATACAATTTTTCTATCATTTTATTTTACAAATTTTAGTTATTTTCAGTGACTCACTACCTTCTTTTTTTTATTATTTTAGACCATTTTCGGTAACAATTTTTCTATTATTTCCGATGGCCACTACCTTCTTGTCTATCTTGCAAACACCATTCCTCCTCCCAGTACCTCATTGCCACCATCCAAGCACAGACGCATCAGACATAGAGAGGTGATGCCCCTCTGCCTACTACGCCTCGGCTTGATCATTCCTTGCTGGTGACCCTCTACCTAATTAGCGGTTTCTGTTGTATTTGTTTCTGAGTATATTAGAGGGACATATGAATACATCTATTTCATCTATGTCTACAATATATTCGTGCTGCATGATATTGCTAGTTAATTAGTTTATATTCATGATTTATTTTGTTAAATTAAACCTAAAAGTGCTGATTTATCCAACATGTGTGATAAAGAGGAGGCGGCACAGGGTGCGGCGGATGGAAAATGCAAGAACCAAAGCTCCGATGGAAGGAGAGAGAGAGGAAGAGGAGGCCACTGGAGTTGCGGAAGGGGACTGCTGGAGTTTGAGTAGAAAGGGAGGAGGATGAAAGAAGACAAGAGGAAGAAGACGAGGGGTACTTTGGTCAGAAAAATTTGGATGGGCTTCATAATGGCATCATTGTAAGGAATCTTATTTTACAATGGCATGTGAGCTATTTTCCACTACGTGATGGCATCTGTGAGATAATCGAACTTTATAATGGCATGGATGCAATTAACCTGATTGTTAACCTTAGCTCACAAAAAAAAAATGGATCTAAAGGCTCCTTCCAAATTTATGTTCTCTTCTCACCAAGGCTAGATATAAGGTGGAGCGTTAAAATATATTGCTTTATTTTCTTTATCAATTTAACCTTTTGGATAAACTGGTTAGCGCTAATATATTGTTCTCATCTAAAGCACAGGAATGGCACGACTCAGGCATGGGAGGGCATCTGTGGCTGTGGAAATGCCCAAAATGGAACATGGGAACGTGTTAAACTTGAAAGAATTAAGTGGAAGCATGTGGCCAGGCGCATCGGAACAACCAAAAGCACAGCCGCATACAGGCAAATGGCAAGCATCGCGACGATGGCAGAACAAGGTGGTGGCATCGTCATTGCGAGCAGAGCAAGTATGCTGACACGTAGGCCCGATATGACAGTGGCATGGTAAATGGATTCAGTTTACCAAACACTTCTACGATTTAACAGAAAATTAAAGATATGCCCCAAAGCACTTTGATCTTAATGGTATGCTCCAAAGTTTTTAAGTCAATTGATCTTTTGCCCTTTTAAATATTTGGCCATATTTTGCTGATCAAAGGAGATGAAAAGACTAATATGCCCTTCCTCCTTGTATGACTAGGATCCTCTGCCATTCTGGCGGTGCCGTTCTTATCCTTGACAGTGGGGCCATTCAGCGGTGGGGCCTACAGCCGATGATCGTAACTTCTGATGCGATTCTGGCGAGAGGATCCGAATCGCTCCTTATGCGGTGCGCTATTGATCTTGTGCCATGCATTAATCGTATAAAAATAAGTGCATATATAAATAGAGAAGACTTAATGCATACCTAGGGTATGACTGAGTCTTTTTCCGTTCTTTTTCTCTCCTTTTTAAGGAAAACAATAGTAGAGGTTCATTTTTAATTCCTAAATTTGCAAACTGATCCTAGAAGATGTGGAACTATTTGAGGACGTAACGTGGACTATCATTATCATCATTACCATTACTATTAAAAAGCATCTGGAGGTAGTTAGTGATAGTCAGTGATGTCACATTTCACTAAAATTACCTATCATGCATGCCATTCGTTGTAACAAATCCATCTTATATAATTCAACCCTCAAAATTCTCATGGTGAGCACCACCAGGGTAGAACATGCTGGCTTGTGCTACTATCTTTGCGGTCACTCGCGACGCACTGCGTCGTGCTTGGTGCGTGGCACTAATCACCCATATAAAAAAAGAAGGCGTATGAGCCATGTGTGATTGCTCGTGATGCGTTGCGTCGCATGGTGCGTAATAGCAATTGCCCACGATGAAGCTAACGGGTATATGGCCCACGTGCAACTGCTCGCCATGTGTTGAGCTGTATGGTGAGTAGCATCAATCACCCACGGCAAAGTTGAAGACCGATTCCTCATGGCCTCCACGACAGAATTTGATTTTTTTTCTCATAGTAAAACATGAAGGCTTGGCTAGCTTATAGTCTAAATACTATTTTTCATGTTCTTGTCAAGTTCCAGTTAATTCCAAATAAAATTCACATGCTAGAAAGTAGGAAAAACATTTTGTTAAAACCATATTTTTTTTTGAAAATCGGCAAAAATTCGGAAATTTACGTTTCTAGTTTACTTCCGATAGAATTCGATATTTTGGTGCATTACATCACACCAAACCAAATTATTAGAATAATCCACTGCGTGCAGTGCAAAAAAATTTAACTTATTACAACTTTAGAAGAGGTTTACAATGGATAACATCTACAAACAATAGCTGTGCTTGGAGTACATGTACGCGAGCCCAGTTCTTTGGACAAGCCTATACTTTTTGGGCGCCACCTTGCGCACGTTCGCTCCTCTAGACGTCCGTCTCAGGCTCGAAACATCGAGCTCCTTGAACCACCGGTGCTGGAGCGCGCGCGCTGCCGTCATCCTCTCGTCGGGGTTGCACCGGAGAAGCCCGCTCAGGACATCGAAACCGGCCTCCGACAGCGCCGGCCGGCCGGTGATCTTGGCCGTCGCGGGGCATGGGAACAGGATGCGCAAGCTGCACGGTCCGCAGCCCCATCGCAGCCGGCCGCCGCCACCCTTGATGTCGTCGGGGCGAGAACGCCGAACACCTCTGACGGGACCAGCTAAGCGGTCGGGCCCCTTCGTGCATTATCTGTCTAGTCGCAGAATCGATAACTAGTATCTGCGATTCGAGCATTGGATCATTGCCGTTACAAGTTCGAATAAATATTACATCAGAGTTCGCTAACCGGCACAAAAGCCTTATAACAGCGGAAGTCTAACATGCAGCGGAAGTCTTAACAGTCTTCCATAACACCAAATGGAAGAGGCAAAATACAACAATCAATCTCACAAGCGAGCTGTAGTAGCGTCCTAGGCATCGGGACAATCCTCGTCTTCAAGTTTCCACTTTCCGAGTAGTAACACTGAGGATCAGGGTCTGCTCGTTGGATGAGCAGCCCTGCATGAAAGGCGGGGTTAGCATGCGAATGCTAGCAAGTCTTTCCTGGGAAGGGCCAGGTTAAGGCTCATCCTAGGAAAGCTGAAGGTATTTTGCATAAAAGCATTTAACCTAGAAGTATAAAAGCATTTAAGAAAACATACAGGAATAAATAATTAATAATTCTCATGATTGACCATACCAAAGTTCTCAGTCTCAAGTCTCCTGTCTCATGTCTTATAATAATTCTCAGTGCCTCGGCACCTGTCTCATTCTCAACAACTAAGCCTGACTAGCGGCTGACTGCAATGGGACAACCTTACGAGTTATATTAATTAAGGTGAAGCTACGGTGTGAAAGACGTGAGTCGCTCTTTAACAGGAGCTCGGCCATTGAATGGGTTTACACTCTGCGAGAGGTTATGCGCTTTATCGCAAGATCTGATACCCTCCGTCGAAAAGTACCGTAACAAAATTCATTAAAAGTCTAACCCGGTCTTGCCACGGTAATACGATATTCACACAAGTACAGGGGCCGACTATACGATGTTCACACAAATATCCAAGTTCCATCCCCGAGCAATACACGGCGATGACACATCCCTCGGGACCTCACCCACGGTGCGCGTCGTGACAAACTCGGCGTTATTCTCCTCTAGATCAGGCCCGTCCCATACTGGGCTTGCGATCCTGCGAAATTCTCGATTAAGCGTGTCACAATCATCCGTCCTTATTTTGGAGCGGAAGCCAAACACAAACCCAAGTCTCGTGCGAAGGCACCCACCATACATTCCTTCGCTCCGATCCCAATTATTAGTTGGTTAAATTTTAATTAAAGTGATCAACCCACCATAACCCAAGTTCACCGGTCTCATTCTCGGATGCACAATTCCCAAGATGCATATAATAATGATCACCATTGCGAAATCACTCCTCGATGTTGAACTAAGCATTGCTAAGCCAACTAATATTTAAAAGCAGTAGGACATCATTTAATATAATTTATCTTAAGGTTTTCATGGCAATGGGTGCATAACATATAAATGAGCGGCATGCATTGGGAATTTCTAAAATAAATACATATATTTTAATTAATTAGCGAGGTTTGGTAAAATCTAGAAATTGCGATTCTAGGGAAAAGACTTGCCTTGATTGAAGTCGTTTGGCTTTCGGCTTGGTCTTGACTCGACACGAATTAAATGGGATCTAGTGATTGCAAACAACATTCATTCAACACATTGTATGAAAACATGCATGCAAAAATAAATGAATGAGCATGCATGAGTATGATAAAGTAATGCTTGCATTTGATGAATGTATTTTTGAAAATTGCTTTTATTTCTAGGATGGCATAAACCATTAAAAGCAATTAGGTAAAACACTTTCTTTTGGATAGAAATTATCAAAAATATATTTTATAAACATGAGCTTACAAAAATGAATAATTATTATCCTTCTTATTTTGGAAATTTTATTTTATAATTATAACATCTTTATTTCATATGAAATGGAAATTAGCTAAAAATGATACCTAACATACATATTTTATTTTGAATAGAAAATACAGAAAATAACTAATTAATGAAAAAGGATAAATATTTTTTCATTTTATTTGAGAATTTCAGGAATTTATTTTTATTAAAAAGACACTAGCTACTACTATAATAATACAATATAATTAGTTGATGCAATTAAATAAAACATTTTATTTGAAACAAATATTTATGAAAATAAAATAATTAGACACTAATCGAATAAATATTACTGGAACTGAGTTTGGAAATTTTAAGAATAATTTTTATCCTTAAAGAATAAGCATATATGATTGATTACAATTAGGTAAATCATTTTCTTTTTATTAAAATTTCTGTAAATAAACTAATTACATATTAAACATTATTTTTATGTTTATTAATTATTTTCAGAAACATTAACTTATTTTAAAAGTATATATAAACAATTAAAACCATGACAAAATGCACTTCCCTATAGTCCAAAATATGCACAAAATAAAATATATTCAGAAAATTACACAAAATTTATGGGAGCTAGAAAACATCGATCTACCCACTGGAATTGGTTTCATCAAAAGCGGATGAGCGAGAATTTTGGTGGAGATTGGAAGGAGTGAAAAAAGAGTGGAGAGGGTTGTTCTTCTTGTGGCGGTCCGCGATGTCTTGGCGAACAAAACGTCGCCTCGGTCAACCATTCTCCAAACTCTTGGTTGGGATGGATTCACGACGAAGATAGCAAGGATGTCCTCGGGACGGTTTGAGGAGATTCGCGCGAGCAGCGTTGAGGCGAGGAGAAGTGGGCGGCCAAGAATGGAGAGACGAGCTTGACATTCGATTCTGGAGCTACAAGCCTCGGATCTGGGAGTTCTTGGGTAAAATAGAATCAAGAGATGATCCTCTAGAATTCCTTGAACAGTATTTGAAGCGGAGACTTACCCAAATTACCTTGGAGGAGGAGGCTGCCGGGTTGGAGAAGGATCTGCGGTGAGGCGTGGGGGAGGTGGCCGAGCGAAGGGGAGGCTATTTGTTGGGTGAGGAGGCAGGAGTGAAGGCGTCAGGAGCGAGGGGATGGGGGCCTTGAGGAAGGAGGAGGAGGAGGGTGGCTGGGATGGAGAGGGAGAAGGAAGGAAGGAGGTTGGGGAGGCTGGGAGGAGGGCTGCAGGTTGGGGAAGAAGAAGAAAGTGGCTGGTGGTTTGGAGAGTGGAGGAAGAAGGAAAAAGGATAAGGTTGGTGGCAAAGGAAGAGGATAAGGGCAAAAGGAATTTTCCATGTGGGGACAAAAATGGGTGCCAAAAAAGGCGAGGTGACTGTGGGACCCACCGTCATGGGCGTGGGAGAAAAAAGAGGAAGGTGAAGAGAGGAGGATTGACGGCGAATTCCCACGAAAAGCGGGGCATGTTTTAGGAAAATAGAGATTGTGGTGGGATCTTAGCAAAAAAATTAGAATTTGATATAAAAATAAAATATTAGGTTTTGGAAATAATTATTTCAAACAAGAAATTTTATTTTTAAAAAATTTTGGCAATCCCGGATTATGAATTTAATAAAACTCACGGCCGGGTTTCATAAACAAATTTTTATTTTGCGAATCAAACTCAAACAAGTTAATTAGTTCCATTTTCTCTTGAACAATACTTTGCGAATATTATTTTTGGAAAGATTAAAATATTAAAGGTAACATACTTATTTTCAAAAGCTTGGTTGAAAATGCACTTTAAAAATTATGCAAATGAAATGATGTATATGATTTTGGGGTTTTGAAAATAAGGATGTTACAACCTCGCTGAGCTGTTCCTTGTCCAAGCTCCCGCGGAACGGGTGCTTGCCGGCGAGGAGCTCGGCCATGATGCAGCCGAGCGACCACGAGTCGACAGTCGACACGCTCGTCGTAGTCCGTCGACCGGAGGAGGATCTCCGGTGCGCTGTACCACCGCGTGCCGACGGGGCTGGCGTATGGTGGCCCGTCGGCCTTGCTGCAGGACAGCCCCAGGTCGCAGATCTTCAGGCTGCCGCGGCCGTCGACGAGCACGTTCTCCGGCTTCAGGTCCCGGTGCATCAGGCCGAGCCGGTGCATCCTCCTCGCGCCGGCGAGGAGCTGCCGCATGAGCAGGCGGACCTCGAGCTCTGTGCTGTGCCGCCTCCCGCGCTGCTTGTGCTTCATGACGTGCCTGAGGGTTGGCCCCACGAACTGCATGACGAGGACGGCCTCCTCTCCGGTGGCACCGCCGTCGTCTCCTCCGCCGCCGGAGGCGCGCAGCTGGACGATGGACGGGTGGCCGCTGCACGCCTCGAGGGCGCGGACCTCGCGGGCGAAGGCTCCGTCGACCGCGTTGCCGCGGCTGTCGTGCGGGTGGAGGCACTTCATCGCCACAGTCTCGCGGGTGCGGCTGTCCCGCGCACGGTACACGACGCCGAAGGCTCCCGAGCCAATCTCCTCCAGCTTGTGGAAGCGGCGGCTGATGGCGGAGCCCGCGGCGACGCCGGTCGTCGTGCGAAATCAAGGGCGTGTTTGGTTCATGTGCGAGCCAAGCCAGGTCAGGCCCAGCCGACTAGGCTCGTTGGTGTTAGATTAATCTTGATTAGAGTAGGTTTTCTATTTGCATGAGTTTGTGTCCATGTCTTGGTTAGTCGTAAGTAACCGAGTTCGGTTAGAAGTTAGGAGATAGAGTCCTAGAGTTATTAGGATTTGAGTTTGAGTCGATTTGTAAGAGAATAATGTGTATATAAGGAGGGCTTAGGTGCAGGCAAAGCTGCGGCGAAAGCAGCGGCGTATACCGGCGTATACATACGAGAATACGGTCCATTGCTGTGTTTGATTGCATCGTCTCGTGTCGTTGCTGCGCGTGGCAGCAAGCCGCGACAACGTGGTTGCAGCAAGCTCCGGCAACGATTCGATATTCGTTTCGATTGCTTTGTTACGTGACTGCATTGCGGCGTAACAAGCAAGCGTCGAGGGCGTTCTGGCGTGTGAAGTACGGCAAAGGCGGCAACTTGGAATCGGATTCTTGAGCGATTCCAACAATTGGTATCGAGCTTGAGGTTTGATCTCCGGAGATTGCAAGATAGCGGCGATGGCGTTAGTGAGCGTTGGAGGAGGTACATCGAGGCACGGCGGGGAGGCGTATGCGGTGATGTATCCTGACTTTCGCGTAGCTACACCAAATGGGCCATAAAGATGCGTGTTGCTATGGAGGCTCGAGGAGGTGTGGGCGCGGTTGATCCGGAGATCTGCATACAAGAAAGGAGGTGCGGACTCCGGAAGGATCGTTTGGCGCTATCCGCAATCTATCAAGCAATCCGGAGAACGTCATGATCTCGATTCTGGAAAGGACTTCGACAAAAGAGGCATGGGAGGCGATCAAAGCGGCGAACATCGGGCATGATCTCGTTCGAGAGCGGCTACTGTCTCTCAAACGTGATTTTGAAAGTCTCAAGATGTTGGACGGTGAGACTATAGAGGTTTTATTGCCGGGGTCTCGGAGATCGTCGGCGATATCCGGAGTCTAGAGGAAGACAAGGCGAAGGCTGGCGGAGATTGAGGTGGTGCGCCGTTTCTTGCGTCTTGACACCGGCTAGATACATGCAGCTCGTCATCTCTATCGACCAATGTATCGATCTGAAAACTTTAACCCTGGATGATCCGGTTGGTCGCTACAAGGCATACGATGAACGGATCGAGATCCACCATTAGTGATCCGAAGGACCAAGATCATCTTCTTCTAACCCAAGCGAGTGGGAGGCCAGGTTTAGAAGGAGCGGAAAGGGTTCTAGTAAAGGATCTAAGTCAAGAACGAGAATCAATCATAGTGGACATCGACGCGGCAAGGATGGCCATGATGGCAAGCGACGATCTAGCGATCTTGGCGATGATCGATCAAGTGATCGATGATGACAAGTCGAGCAACGACAAGCGATACTTTAGGGTGCGAAGGACAAGAGCAAGATCAAATGCTTCAACTGTGGTGTCTATGGACACTATGCATCCGAAGTCCGAAAACCTCGCCAAAATCGAGATCAGCACGGGGAGGAGGCGAATCTCATCAGGAAGCGTCGAAGATGAACCTTGCCTACTTCTCTCGCACATGTGCGAAAGCGCATGACTTGGTAGCTTTGAGCGGAGAGAAGGCGATGCCAAAGTTGTGTGTCAAGGGTGAAACACAACCTACATCCACGAAGTGGTACTTGGACAATGGTGCAAGCAACCACATGACAGGGAGAGGTCTATATTCGAGAAGTTGGATGAGAGTATCTAAGGACAAATCAATTTGGTGATGGATCTATTGTGGAGATCAAGGGAAGGGTCAATTCTTCTCCGGTGTAGAACGGAGAACAGCGTGTGCTCTCCGAGGTATATTTTGTACCAAGACTCTCCAAAACGTCATCGACTTGGGACAATTTGTCGAAGATGGGTGCAAGGTAATCATGCGAGGAGCACCTATGGGTCTATGAGCAAAAGCGAGGAAGCTTCTCATGAAGGTGAAAAGATCCAAGGATAGGTTGTATATGATTTAGTTGAACATATATACCAATGAGACAAGTCAACAAGAAGGGCATCAAGAGGTCATGTCAAATGATATGTACAAGCAGGGAACATCAAGTACAACTCCAACCGACTCACTAGGAGAGGTGGTGTCGGACACCTTCTCTGGCATGGAGAAGCCAAATATTTCAGAGGAGGCTAAGAAGGAGGAAACGTGCACAACAGCGATGTCAGCAGGCGCAATGACAGGGAGGCGGAGCACGGCATCCCGAAGATGCAAGCGTGGCCAGGGCAATATGACCAAGAAGGGCACGCGCACGGTGGCTGGTGGTCAGCATGAGAAGTATATGCCAGGTGGGCATGCACGCGATCGCGGGGATGTGACTCAGCGGAGAAGCACAAGGAAGCGAGGAGGTTGGCGAGCAGCTTGTCAAGCTATTTGGTTGCGTCAAGTTTGTGGAGGCGCACCGGAGATTAGAATCAAGATTAGGGGTGATTATTAGATTAATCTTGATTAGAGTAGGTTTTCTATTTGCATGAGTTTGTGTCCATGTCTTGGTTAGTAAAAGTAACCGAGTTCGGTTAGAAGTTAGGAGATAGAGTCCTAGAGTTATTAGGATTTGAGTTTGAGTCGATTTGTAAGAGAATAATGTGTATATAAGGAGGGCTTAGGTGCAGGCAAAGCTGCGGCAAACAGCAGCGTATACCGGCGTATATACATACGAAATACGGTCCATTGCTGCGCGTTTGATTGCATCGTCTCGTGTCGATTCTTTGCGGCGTGGCGGCAAGCCCGCAGCTGCGTGGTTGCAACAAGCTCCGGCAACTTGATTCCATGATTCGTTTGATTGCTTTGTTCGCGTGATGCATTCTTGGCGTAACAA